>OY754342.1:6834700-8097313 GCA_963572235.1 Caenorhabditis japonica
ATCCAAATTTCTAAGCGTACTTGATCGATTACCGACATTGACAACTTTGCTGCATTAACCAATGTGAATTTCGGCTTTCCCATCATTTCACACTTGTATCTCCATCCTTTACACCCTCTTTTCAGACGTTTCCATGCTCCTGATGAAATCACTGACACTACTGCTCCACTATCAATAATGACTTTTCGCTTTTGTCCCAACACCTCGCACGTTTCTATCATTTCCGTGCCAACACTTTCCGCTTCCCTCACTACATTGTACAATGGTTTCGAGGTACACTCTTTTGCTATATGTCCCACTCCACCACACCTGAAGCACTTCCGACGCTTGCTACTTTTCTCCGTTCCCTGCGAGCTTTCACTTAGGCTTCGCAACTCTCGTTGTTCCTGTCCTTGTCCCATATCTTCTTCTCCTGATTTCCATTCCGTTTCAATTCGTTCTTCCGTGCCTTTTAACGGTCGCCTTCTCTGCTCAGCATCTCTCCACCTTTCGTTTTCTTGCTGCAGTACTATGTCCTTCAACGTTTCGTACTGCTCTGCCAGTGGCGTCTCCCTTCTTTTCATGATGAGCAAGTTCTGCAGGTTCTGATCCTCTTTCACTGCTTTCATCAACTTCGTGACCCTCATTTGCGATAACGTCTCGCAATCGATGTTCGGGTACGCTCTCTGCGACCATTTCTCGATTTCTGGAAGGTACTCCCACATCCTCTGGTTTACTTCCTTCTGCAACTCGTCGAACTCTGCCAACGCATGTGCCTGGCTATCCCCTTGCCTTCTGCGAAGTCTTTCCTCAAACTCGGCGAAAAGCAATTTTATTGGTCTTCTGTATCGATTCTCCAACGACCGAAACAATTCCAGCGCCGCACCTTTCAGATACTTCTCTTCTAAAATCGCTACCAAGTCATCATCCTTCTCTATTACGTCGCGGAACTTCATCAAGAACGTCCTCTTGAATTCACCAAAGTTTCCCGCTCCATGGAATACTTTCGGCTCCGGCAACGCCGACGATCTCATCATTTTTGCCATACTCACTATCGTCTCTTCCACGATGTCCTTCCTGGGATTTTCCAACCTCCAGCCTTCTGGTAGACTGTCTTCCTCCGCGCATTCCTCAGCCAGAACTTGCTTACTTCTACTTTCTCGCCATTTTCCATAAGGCCATTTCTCGTCTTTTTCCGCCCCCGCGGCGCTTCTCTGCTCCCGAGTGCTCTCTGCGACCTTTAACTCTTTAACTTTAACTCTCTAACTGCGACCTTTAAACCTTTAACTCTTAACTCTTTAACTGGATTTCCACAATTTCTCGGACCGTCCGTCCTTGAAATTTGATTGTTTTTTCAGACAGTCCGTCTTCAAACCAAACCGGTTTCGGCCCCCAAGTTAACGGGTTCCTATGTGTGTAACGAGAAATAACAGAGAATTTGACACAATAATTGTTTATTGCGCCAAAATTCAGCGAAACACAACAAGACAGAGAACGCCAAACACGTGGCACAAATAAAGTTAAGACTAATTCTTATACAAATGATAAACAACAATCTACATCTCAACACGTGTCACCGGGGCATCACGTGCACACGTTACTACGTGGCGTGACCTTTACTAAAGGCAACTAAAAAATATAATTTCAACATGACGAAAGCGAGGATATGTCACAAAATCAGTTCATGAGTTCGGATTATCGACGTCTGCCGGGTGGTGGCCGTCGTTTGAAGGACGCCAAATTTGATAATAACTCATTGGAGTGAATTCAAAATCATATTATCCATCTATGAGAGTTCCGCCGCTCGCACACGGACCGTACACTGCGGACTTTCCCGCACATCGTCTTGCGTCTCTCAAGTTCTCACGTAGAAAATACGTATTCCGCCGATGGCCTAGCGCTGCATGGCCTAGGTTCCGATAGGGTCATGGTGGAAATTTCAGAGATTAATAATTGAAAAGAGAAGAATAGAGACCGCAGAAAAATTATTAAAAAATTGTCTTAAAGTGTATTGTTTGGAACACATATTTCGGGGGTACTACGGTATAGAACTCATACGGAATAGAATTGATACGGAACAGAACTGCGCGGAATAGAACCGGCTGAAATGGAGCTGTACTAAAAAAAAACTGCACTAAATAGAACTCAGGGCCTCACAATGTACAAGGAAATAATTCTTCGAGTTGTTCGAGCGGTTCTGGGTCGGTACAGCTCAATTTCAGACGGTTCTATCCCTCGAAGTTCTATTCCGTAGCAGTTCTATTCCGTTTGAGTTCTATACAGTAGTACCCCACCCCTCCCCCGTTTTTCAGTCGCCGAACGGCTGGTTTGATGAAAGATTTTTCATAAAAATGATTCCTTTAAAAATTGTTTCTTCCTTTATCATGCTCCGAACATTAGAAGGACACCCTATAATTGAAGGACACCCTATATTAGAAGGACATCATTTGAGGGGGGTTGAGAATAGAAGGACATGTCCTTCTATTACAGGTTTTACGGTATTTGTCATAAACGCTTTGAATATGAGTTTTTGAGCATTTAGCATTTATCGATGCACGGAAAGTTTAGCGGCAACGCGTCGAAAGCATGTGTGGCACTTTTCAATTTGGCGAGCGTAGGGAGCTAGGTGGAAGCATGCTTTGTGACGGGATTTTTTGTGATTTAAAGTCTAAAGGTGAGAAAAAGCTACCGAGAGCCGATTAAACACTCAAAAGAATCAAAGTAAGCTTTGCCCAGCTCATCACACTTGCTTCGGCGAATTTTCGTTGAACTTTCCGGACGAAAATAAATTCTGAATGAGATAAACGGCTTCCCGACGATTCGAAATCTGACGCTTCAAAACCGCGTCAATTCGCCACTCACGTCGATATTGATACCGCGACCTTTCGAAACCCGTCAATTCGAAACCGCGACAAACAGACACCGTGCGCTTTCGCAACCCGTCGACTCGTAACCCCGACACTCTGAAACCCGACTTTTCGCAACCCGGCATTTCGCAACCATTTTTTCTGTTTTCAGATGTTCAGAAGTCTGAAATTGTTTTTACATTTTTCACGTGACATATTTAATGAGTTGGAAAAAATTTGACCAGAGGCTCTTGCCAACCATGCAAACCTCCATATTAAGTATTTATACGATTGATCTTTGCTGATTCAGTGTGATAACCGTATACAGTTCAGAAGATTTTTTTGCCGTGCACAATGAATTTCTTCAAATGTAAATAGGTATTTTAGATTTCGCACAGAAGAAATTTGAAAAATTCGAGCAAATATAATTTTTTCCTAATTTATTTAACTACGATTTCATCCTATCGCAACTTACACTTACAGGATCAGAGCTTCCTAGAGCTATTCGAGAAGCTATCAAACATTCTTCAAATGTGGAACTTCACCCAAAGCATACTTATTTTATGTATATTACTGCGTTGCGAAAACCAGTCAGAGCGCTCGTGACTTGCGGATGTGGTCTCGCCGCGACCAGTGCGTATACGGTAGTTTGTTTTCCTTCTTTTTTGCTTTATTTTTCTATTTTTTTTTAAAGAAATGTATTTTAGTTTTTTTTTTCATTATACAATTTGTGTTTTAGTTTTTTTTTCATTATAGCAAAAATGTATAATATTTTAACACGAACCGCGCCAAAAAATCAGCGATGTTTTTTTTCTTTTTTTGGTGCTTTGTAAAAAAAATCAAAATTTATTCGCCATTAATTTTATTTTATCTTCTTTTAATCACCCATTTCAAATAGTATTTTTACAGATAATGTCCTCCGAACTATAACACCGAGCTTCTTTGAGTAGATTGGTTCCAGTATATTAGTTTATTAAATAGTTAAATAATATAAAAGAATATAGTTCGAATATAATTACAATATAAAGTAAGAGAAAGGAACAGCACCTATCCTCTTTCCTCTCCATCACACGTCAGCTCACATCACTCTCCACACAACTGCCATCCTCTGGTCCGTTCCATATTCCATAACATGTGGGCGGAGCCTAGACGTGGGGGCGGAGCTAATAGTGCTCCGGGACTGTTACATCCCCCTTCCTGGTGTGTCGAGCGCCCTCGCTCGAAGTTGCAAGCAATCCGTATGACTTCGTATCCGATAAAAATGTTGGTGTTGGAAGATATTCCTGTCGAATGAGTCGTTGTTGGTATGATTGTCTTGTTTCATATTGATGTCGTTCGAACTTGACGAATTGTTGTAGAGGATTTGTGATGTTGATGATGTTGAGGAATTCAGAAGGTGCTAGAGACAATTGAAAGTAAGATGCAAAATTGAGAAAAAAAATTAAGATTAAATAATTAGAAAGGAAAGAATGAGAATGATAGAAAGAAAAATGAGAAGTTCCTAAAATGTCATGAACGGTCGATTAACTTTTACATCTGAGTTGGCAAATTTAGAAAGAAGTTATACATTAAAACTAAATGAGAAAAGAAATCAATATGAAGATTAAGAAAAAGAAAAAAATTTAGAACTTAAAAATTAGAAATTATTATAAAATTTTGACTAGTGTTCCAAAACAGTTAAAAAAAAATGCTCACGTTCCTTTTGATGCGATCCGTTTCGATCGTCGAAGTCTTCTCACATCCTGACTTTCATTGACAGCTTCAGAAACTTCAGAATCTGGTCCATTGTTTCGATTTCCATTGTCCTCGAGATCCTCTGGAACGACTTGAACGTCGTTCTTGTTTGCTTTCTTCGTTTTCTTTCCGTCCTTGTATTCGATGTTGTATTGAGTTACTCCAGTAACTTCGAATGGTCCTAGTAGTCTGGGTGCAAGTTTGTTCTTCGGTAATTCTCTTCGTACAAACACTCGTTGTCCTATCTCGATCTTCCTTTCGGCAATCCTGTTCGATTCTCCATAGGTCTTCTTTGACTTCTCCTTCTTATCTTGAATTCTTTGTCGAATCAATTCATTCATGTCTTTCATTTGTAGTTGTAAACAGGTTACAAAATCTTCCACGTCATAATATGAATTGATTGGCGTTGCTAGTTTGATATCCTCTGGTGTTTTCAGTTCTCTTCCAAACAATGCCATATGTGGACTGATCTTGGTAGTCGCATGTGGTGCAGCATTAAGTGCAAACATGACGTAGGGTAATTTCTTATCCCAATCCGTTTGACTTGAATTCACAAATGACGATAATGCTTCTTCGATTGTTCGGTGAAGGCGTTCAACAGTTCCGTTCGCTGTTTTGTGGTACGGCGCTGTGAGTGAGTGTTCCGTCTTCACGATTTTCAACATTTCCGTAAATGTTTCCGATCGAAAGTTGGTTCCGTTGTCGGTTAGAAGAGTTTTCGGCGATCCAAACTTCAGAATCACTTCCTTGACAAAAACATCCGCGATTGTGTCCGCATCTTGTTTTTGAATTGGAATTGCCAGGGCGTACTTGGTAAAGTCGTCTTTAACAGTGCAGATGTATCTATTACCGTTCATCGTAATAGGGAATGGTCCACAAATGTCTGCATGTAAACGTTGCCATGGTCCTGTCAGTTCTTCCAGTTCTCCGAGCGGTTCTTTTGTCTCCTGATGTGGATTAACTTTCCGACGTTGACATTCCTTACACTTCTTCACGTATTTTTGAATGTGTTGTGCCATGTTGTTCCAAAAGAATCTTCTTCCAATGATTTTTATCATTTTCTCCGATCCAAGATGTGCTCCCAAGTGAGCTTGTCGATGGTACTGATCCATTACAGCGTTTGTAATCATCTTATCCTCGGGTAGAAGTGCTGCCAATCCTTCCGGTGTTTTCTTGTAAATGACTCCATCACGTTCCTCGTATTTGTTGTTAGTAGCGTTAGACTGTGTCAACTTCCTCGCAATTTCCTGGATGAAGATTGTTTGGCTTTGGATTTCTTTGAGTTTCTCTTGGTTCAATTCATCGACACTTTCCACGGCGTTGACTTCCGATTTTGCTTCCTTTGAAGAACTTCTCACCTCCTTGATTTCTCCTCCAATGTAACGGGACAAAGCGTCACAAACGGAGTTTAATCGTCCTGGGCGATACAAAATCTTCAAGTCCAACTCCTGTAGAATTATTTGATATTTCGCAAGACGACCTATCAAATCCCTTCGGTGCATCAAACTTGTTAACGGTCGATGATCCACGATAGCAGTGATTGCCGATCCCAAAATATATGTTCGAAATTGAGCAATTGCGAACACTAAAGCAAGGGCTTCAGTCTCTATTGGTGGATATTTCCTCTCGGCATTGTTCAGCTTTCTGGACGCATACGCAATTGGATGTAGTTCTTGATCACTTCCTTCTTGAAGAAGAAGGGCTCCGACAGCGATGGAACTTGCGTCGGATTCGATGACGTATGGCTTGCCGGCGACTGGTGGGTTGAGAACTGGTGCACTACATAAAGCAATCTTGAGTTTATCAAATGCATCCTGTTGTTCTTCTTTCCATTCGAATTTTACATCCTTCCTTGTGAGATGATGGAGCGGCTCGGCGATTTCGGCATAATGGTAGATGAATTTTCGGAAGTAGTTTGTAATTCCAAGGAAACTCCGTATTCCGGTTGGCGATTGCGGAGTTGGAAATTCTTTTATTGCTTTCACCTTTGCGGGATTCGGTTTGATGCCATCTCGTCCAACAAGAAGTCCAAGAAATGTTACTTCCGGTTGCGCAAAAGCACATTTCTCAGCTTTGATCTTGAATCCAATTTTAGCGATTTGTTGAAAGACTTCATCCAAATCAGCAAGATGATCTTCAAATGTCTCCGAAACGATCAGAAGGTCGTCCAAATAACAGAAAAGCTTAGCTTTTACTCTTTTCTGAAGCTGACGAACTGCTGTCTGGAATGTGTGGGGAGCTCCACATAATCCCATGGGCATTCTTCGGTATTGATACGTTCCTGTTGGCGTTACAAACGAAGTGAGATGTCTGTCCGATTTCCTCAGTGGAATTTGGAAAAATCCTTGAACGAGATCCAGATTGGTGAAATATTTTCCTCCAGCGGCGAGATCAACGATATCGGAAATGTGTGGAATCAAGTAGTTAAGCTTGATTGTCACTGCATTGAGGAGGCGATAATCGGTGGTGAATCTGTAGGATTTGTCCTTCTTCCTGACTAGTACAATTGGAGACACAAAAGTTGATGTGGAATGTTCGATGATTCCCATTTTTAGCATCTCTTGTACTTGCCTTTCCACTTCTGATTGGTTTCCAAGTGGAACTCGATACGTCCTGGACTTTGGGAACGGTAGATCCTTGCGGAGCTCGATCTTGTGTTCCACTCCTCCGTTGAATAGTCCAATTTCTCCGTCTTCATTGAAAAACGAGCGATAGTTTTGGGTGATGACATCCCTGAGCTTTTCTTTCATTGGTTGAGTCAATGTCGGGCCGTCGATCTTCAATTTCTCCAGAAACTTGATGTCTTTGGGTTCAAAAAGTTGGTGTTCCCAATCAGCTTCGACTGGCAATGCTGGCTCTTCTGGTCTCGGTAGATCACACATTTGCACAATTGTTCCTGATCCAATTGTTTCGCCTTCGGTTAGTCGTATGATTTTATTTGACATGTTCTTGACTCGAAGTGCGGTTCCACGAGTTTCCAATGGGTGGAAGATGGTTTTTTCGAAAATCAACGGTGAGTTCGGAGTTGATTTGAGTAGAACTGCTTCGTCGTCTTGTGTATCTTTTGCATTGGCGATTTGAATGATCTGATCTTGTCCGGGGTGAATTATAACATCTTCCGCGCAGAGAACTTCCATAAGGGCGTTTGTCGGTGCAAATGCAGCTTTTTGAGGACCAATGATATCCACGCTTTTGTTTCCAATAGTGATCATTCCTTGTGACGGACGAAGAGTGGTTGGAAAGCCTTTCAGGTCGAGAAATTCCATGAAGTCGTATCCAATAAGTGCATTTCCGGGGCAGCAATCATCCGGTGCAACTAGAAATTGGTATTCGACTAACACGTCGGCTATCCTGATTGGAGCGGTGAAATGTCCAATGAAATCAAATGATGATCCGTTTGCAGTCTTGGCTTGTTTTGTCGTTCCAGTTTCGATGACAATTCCAATATGATTTGCAGTCGACAAACTGACGTAGCTTATACTGGCACCAGTGTCCCATAGCGCTGCCAATCCTTTATCAGCGATGGTGACAATGACGAATGGAATTGACGGTCCACGAACTGCGGCGACCATACAACATGAGAGTTGCATGACGATGGGGATATACATCATTAGAGGTGGGTACCGAAAACCTCTGTTGATAACATCTTTTCTCTCATCTGGTTCCTGGGGTTCCGGAATTCCTTGAACCATGTTGATTTCTCCTTCAAAGTTTTCTTTTTCTTCTTCCTCTTGCAGATTGTTAATTGGAAGAACAGCAGTGATTACTTTTTTGAAGAAGTAGCATTTGAGAAGTACTATGATGGTGATAAGTAGAATGACGAAGATGATTCCACCAATTGCTGTGTAAACGAAGAACATGCCATCAAAAAATCCTTGTACGTTGCCCACAACTTCAGAAGTTACCGAGAAAAGGTAGTCTCCGGCAGAATCCTTCGAATTTTCTTTACCTTCGGTAGTCACGGCTGCTCTGATTTTCTCCATTTGTTGTTGGTATTGGAGAGATCGAATACTCGCTCCGAAACTCATCGCGAGCATTGTTGGAAAGGAAGATTCTTTTACCTCGGCATAGATGTCTCCGGCGGAGAAGATGAGTTGACTCTCCTCGTACTTCGGGTTGCCGTCATCTTCCAGAATGGTGACGTTCTTCGTCGTGTTGCCTTCTTTCCAGTTTCCGTTTTCATCCTTCCATATGTAGTTCGAGATGAACCGGCAGTCGATTTTCGAGGCTTCAAAATCGATTTCGAGAGATCCTGGTTCAATGAAAATTATCTCATTGTCGGCGGTGCGTGCTTGAGTTTTCGAGTAGCATTCCGATCCGGATTTCCGATCTTCATTGATGTGCGTGACTAGTACTTCCTTGCATTGACTGATTTGCACAACTTCGTGGCCTTTGAAATGTGCAGTGAGGTCGTCGCGTTGAAGAAGTATTCGCATTGCGGCTTGGGGATCCAGGTTGAGGAACATCTGCCATATCCTGAGTTGGCGATTTCTGGTGTGGCAGACGCTATCGATCAATCGACGGAAGTTCTGGCGAGATTTTTCCTCGATCTTTTCGGTGGCAAACTGTAGTTTGTGATTGAGATGTTCCATTGACAAGTTCCTTCTCCGATTTTCAGCGTTGTCGAATGTTTCTTTCATGAAGTTGACATTATTTTCTGAACCAATTGAGTCCATTCCAGCGATGTCGTTTTTTTCTAATGATGGTTCTCCCTCGGCGTTTCTTTTCGTACGATTGGCTGTAGATTTGTCAGTCCAATCCTCTTCGGAGTGTGGTAGTTTGGTAGTACCATTGTTTTCCGAGTGTGATTGAGTGGAAGTAATTGGTGCGGTGGTGGAGCTGCTTGATAAACTGACGGAGTTGTTCGATGAAGTAGTGACAATCTTGTCTTCGATGAAATCGAAGAATGTGATTCCGTTACTCGACAGTGGAGTTTCATTGAAGCATCTTTTCAGATTTCTTGGAGTGAAATCATCATCGATCCGAAAAGCGTTCTCCATTTGCTCAACCACGAGGATTTTGTCGCCAAGTGTGGCTGGGAACTCTCCAACTCTTACGAGCTCACACTCTGGACGTCGGCCTCCGAATTTCCAGATGGTAGTTGAATGTTCCGCGTCACACTTTTCATCTTCGATTCGGCATCGAGGATCCATCAGTGAAGTTGAGGAGATCAGCGTTTTGTCCTTCATCTCACTAGGGAACCATTTATCTAATGCATGGACTCTGCCTTAACCGTTGACACAGTTCGAAAGAGGGACTTTTAAAATGTATATTCCAGTTTTCAAAACCTGCTTACGAGACTTCTGAATATATGAAATTTCAGTCCAAAGTTTGACCAATTTTAGCATTGGTTTTAGCAGAAATAGCCTTTCACGAGCTATTTTTCTCGCCACGACCACCCCATTTCATAGGTGCCCTCATTGTTCACTTCAAAACATGCGAGGGTGGCGCAGGTGGGTGTACTTGCGTTTCTGAATATTGAGATGCTGGTTCGACCCCCACGAAATTATTGTTTTTTTTTTCTTTTCAAATTATTTTTCATAAGTTTTTTGGAAACAATTTTTTTTAGTTTACTTTAAATATTTCCCTTTACACTTTGGATATGGTAAGATTTATATTCAATTTTGAAACTTTTCTCTCCATATTATATCATGGACTATTTCAAGTTTTCTGAAATTTCTGTAATCAAGGTTATGACCAGTTTGGCAGATGCTTTCGCGCTGCTCCCATCTGAAAATTCCAATCAGTTCATATTTGGAAAAAAAAACGTTTCGATTTGTTCATGTACCTGTGCTGAATAGGTCCATAGCCAAGTTCCAAAGAAAAAGAAAAAAAATCAATTACTTCGTGGGGGGTCGAACCAGCATCTTGATATTCAGAAACGCAACTACTCCCGCCTGCGCCACCCTCGCATGTTTTGAAGTGAACAATGAGGGACCCTATGAAATGGGGTGGTCGTGGTGAGAAAAATAGCTCGTGAAAGGCTATTTTTGCTAAAACCAATGCTAAAAATGTGAAACTTTGGACTGAAATTTCATATATTCAGAAGTCTCGTAAGCAGGTTTTGAAAATTGGAATATACATTTTAAAAGTCCCTCTTTCGAACTGTGTCAACAGTTAAGGTAGAGTCCATGCATTAGATAAATGGTTCCCTAGTCAGCCACTGTTCCTTTTTCAAGAATGAATCTTCGAGTTTCGTGACATTTGCTGACTGATAGTCCATTCTTCGGCCATCGGTATTGCATCTCCGTTTAGTAGAGATTGAATGTCTTCTTCAAAATTAATCCATTCCACATTTTCTCTTCGGCAGCTTCCATGCATTCTATTTTCGATGGTCGTTCTCTTCGAAGAAATGGTGACGTGTAGATTGGGACAAAGAACAGTGAATCCGTGCATTGATTGAAGACTTCGATTCGGCATTTCCACGATGTGCGGTCCTCCATTGTCTGGTTTTTGATCGACATGACCACTCTTCCAGTTTTTACATTTCGAGCAGTAGTTGGCTGGCACGGTGCTGGTTTTGGTGGGGTAACCAGTGCATGTCCTGACGGATTCTGGCAGTCGTAGAACTTGGTCGGAGCAATCGGGACCCATGCAGAGCAGTATGAAGCAAGAGCAAAAATCATTCCGATGAACAGCAAGTTCTTTGCAATTTTTCTCGATGAATTCGGCGAGGTGGGACGACGTTCATGGTTTCCGGTTTTCTCCTGTACGACGTTGATGTTGCTTCCATTAGGCATGCTGGCTGGGTCGTAGAGAACGTTTACTGTCGCGTGATGGTGAGATGATCCACGTCCTCGATATCCACGGTTTCCGCGTCCGCGTCCTTGATATCCATTTTGGTATTCATTTTGATATCCGTTTGGTTGATGGAATGAGATTTGTTGTTGTGGACGATGGAAGTTTGTTGGATACATTGGCTGTTGCTGGCGAGCTTCGAAATGATTTGGCTGCGGATGGTACTGCTGGCGATAGTTCATTCTTCGGCCACTTCCTCTGCATCCAATGTGGTTAACAGATGCGGTTGGGACTTCGAGCTTGGCAATAGAAGCGGTCAAGTTGTTTATTGCTTCTGCCACGGCGTCGGATTGAGAACCTAGGAGCGATTCCTCGGTTCTGGCAGCTTGATAAGCAGCTTCCAAAGTTTTTGGTTTCGCTCTCATCACATGAGCTCGGTAAACGCCTGCAACTGTTACGCAGACTTTGGCAACTTTTACGCAGCTCTTACGCAACTGTTAATTTACGCGCTATGGGTTTCTGCTAAAGATCTGCTCAAAAGCTGCGCAACTGAGGGGCTACTACTGCTTTCACTTTGCTTTTCGTTCCTTTTCTCTTTTCTATTAGAAAATAAAACATACTTTTATAATTATTATTTTTATTTAAAAAAAGAAATAGCATTTAATACACATTATTTTCATCTCAACAACAAAAGAGCCGTGAAGGGCATGAGTGTCGGCGGTGGCTGGAAGGCGTCCTGTGAGAATGTCACGGCGAAGTTGGAGGAAGACGTAGTATCGTGCGTGATCGTCGACAATAGTGGTGGGTGTGGTCGGGTAGAATTTGACCTCAAAAGAGAACTCCCAAGGAAGGTCTGTAAAGTTTGTTTTGGGCTTTTAAGTCAACTGGGAATCATCAGAACACCAAAAAAAAACCAACTTTTCAATTGCTTATCATTATACAACCAGTGTCTGATGCCTTCCTTTGTCGTAGAAGCAGTGAGAAAAGTACTAGCGTTCTTCGATCGACAAGTCGCTCGTCACCTGACTGAACAATGCTTCACCCTCGGAGCCGCGCTGAACGATATATTTTTTTATTTTTGTTATTTTAAGTTTTACGCCCGTTCAAACAACTTACGTTAACCTCAAACTCCTTGTAAACTCCATCCGGCAGACGAACTCGTGGCGCCTGCATTTTGGGATCTCTCGGGTGTTGGCTGGGCGCCGGTGACGTGGCGGATGGTGGATGGTGTTGTTGGTCGACGGGTTCTCTGTCTTTACCCATTTGCTCTGGAAATTAGGAATTTATTTGGCGCTCTCGGGAAAGAGAGAGAGAGAGAGAGAGAAAGAAGTTAGACGGTTATAGAAAACGAGGCGCGTCATCGGTGCCGCGCGGGTGCATTTGAATCGCAAAAATGCTGTGACACTTTTCAAAAGGGCGACCGAACTGGGCGGAAGCATGCTTTGCGGGGGGGGGGGGGGGGGGAGTTTTTGTGATTAAAAGTTTAAAGGTGAGCCTAAAAAGATAAAAAAAAAAGGTTACTGGGAGCCGATTAAACACTGTAAAAGCCTTTAGACTTTAAATCACAAAACATTCCGTCACAAAGCAATCTCCCTCCGGTCGCATATTTGAAAAGCATCACACATGCTTCCGGCGCGTTGCCGCTGAACTTTCCGGACAAAAAATCAATGCAGAATTAGATTAATATATGAAACAAATCAAAAGCGATGCGAAACCGCACAAAAAAACGAGCAAAAAAAAAGTTTTTTTGGGTTGGGCAAAACACGAACCCGCGACATTTAGATTTGTAATCACGGGCACTACCAACTGAGCCACAGAGGACAGAAATCTCTGCAGAACTGAGTGCTTATAAATGAATGATTAAGAGTGTAACGTGAGAAATAGTGGCGACCAGGCTTGTGCGAAAACGAAAACGAAAATTTTCGATTTTTTCAAGATTTTTCGAAAAAAAATTTCGACGAAAATTTTTTCGACATTTTTTTTTCAAAAAAAAAAATCGAAAATGAAATTCGTTCTCGACTTTTTCGATCACCCCGTTTTCGCACAAGCCTGGTGGCGACGAAGTAAATATTCGCGCAAAAATGATTTTCTTATTATTTATTAATCACATTTTCTTTTTTTTTTCCTCGAAAATATTTTTTGAAAATAAATGAACCTTCCACGTTTCCGAAAAACATAAAAATTTGAAAACAAAAAGACACAAAACGCGTTTTTATTTGAAAAAATGGAAGAAAAAAATAATTATTTTGCGCTATATAATGTGGAATTCGTGACGAGAATGTCTTTTTTCATCTTTTAATTTACCACGGAGTAAAATAATGATAAAAAAATTGCAAAAAAAAGCAAAATACCGACGAAAAAACGGAAAAAAACAAGCAGAGAACAGACGGGCGGTGCCACGATATTTTGTCGCCAAGTGCGGCGCGTGTCGTCGCCAGGTGCGGCGCGTGTCGCGTTTAAGATCTGCGTAACATCTGCAGCCACTTGGGTGCTGCTGCGGCCGCTTTTAAGATCTGCGTAACATGTGTTGCGATCTTCAATGTCTGCGTAACATCTGCTACTGCGTTTAAAGTCTGTTTAAAGTCTGAAAGGAGCTCCAAGTCATGCGCAAAAGCTGCTATAGCCTCTTAGATCTGCGTAACAGTTGAAGGCGTTTACCGAGAGCGCGAATTTCACCTTTGAGTCCTTTGGTGAACGTGGTTAGACTTACTGCCTTGCGGATTCCAGCCTTATCAGTTCCAGGATACGCATTGTTGGTAGCCTCTTTGACCTTTCTGAGGTAGGTCTCCAATGACAATCCTCCTTGCGTCAGAGAAGCCAATTCCGCCTGTGCCGTCCATTGAACTTCTTCCGGTTGAATCTTCAATAGGAGGGAATCCAGCATCTCGTCCCAGGGTCCATTGCGAACTTCGGCGGATAGTGAGTCGTATGCATCTCGGGCTGTTCCCATTAGAAGAAATGGCAAAAGTCTTCTTCCGTCTTCTTCCGACAGGAACTGAGCGTTCAAAAAATCGTTGAGATTTCGGATGTATGACTGGAAGGATTGTTTTCCTTCGAACTTCGGTGCCAAAGTCAGTGATGGGCGGTAAGGATGTGCCGCTGCACCATGTTGTTGGCCTCTTTGGTTTTCTCCCATCCTGATGAAGTCTTCTTCCAGATTGGGACGAAAAACTTCTTCCAATTGGTCCGCGTTCGCCAGATGTCTCCGATTCTCGAGATTTTCTTGTAGCTGGCGTTGGCGTCGTTCGGCTCTGGCGGCTCTGTCTCTGTTTTGTTGGTCGATTTGTTCTTGGAGTGCGTGAATGATGCTCTGAAAGATCTTAGTTTTAATATCGAGAGATTTGAAAGAAGAGGTGAGTTGAGTGAGTTGCGGTGAGGTGTTAGAGGTGTGATAAGTAATTAAGATGATGGATGTTTTATCATCTTTTTGGGAGGTAATGAGAGATCGGTATCGAAAATTGGACAGAAGTACAGCAAGCAACTAGCAGATTATAGTTGAAAAGGATTGGGAAAACTATAAACGTGCAAAACCTAAGAAACATCGGGGGAGAGACATCTCTGAACTGTCTCTTCACGAATGTATTCTCATTGTGAGTGCGTCCACAGACAAATGAGTCTTTGGGTGTTGTGGTGTACATTCCGGCGTGACTCCGCCCACTGTAGGGGTCAAATCACACTTGGTCCGTTCTTCTCTGGTCTGGCGGTTTTTGTGTGCACGTCTGGGTCGTATTACAGTGCGATAAGACGTATTGCGTCATAATCACAAATCCTTCTTCAAATAGTGCATTTTATGAAGGGTCAGCCGCCATATCTTATCTCTGTTACTTTAATATTGTAATGTCGTCTGGCAAACAGATGATGTATGTGTGTGAGCAATCCGAGCATTCAAATATGACATAAGGTCAATGTGAGTAAATTCAACACACAAAAAAAAATTTTCAAACATGCACCCAGAAACATATATCATATTTCATTTCGTTGACCCGGAGCTGAAAACTGAAAATCATGCTCCTTTTTGCTTACCTTCGAATGAGATCTATCTTTTCCTGAAAAAAACCTAAAATATTGCGCGCGAATTTCGAAAACTACACAGTAAAAAGAATTGAAAACAAGCGAAAGAAAAGCGGTGATAGCGCTATCTAAGGTCTTAAATTGTTAATTATTCTAGTCCACTCCCTCTGATGAGTTAACTTACACCAGTTGCTCTGGGAGCCCTCAATAATAATCCCACTTCCTCGGACGAGGTGGATAGTAGGGAATCTGGGTGATCTCGCTCATACGCGAGAAAATGCAAGGAAAACACATACCACTATTTCCAGCGACTTCATAGAGTTAATCCTTTCGGAGAATACCTCGACGAAGTATTTCCTCAAGGTGGGACCTCCATATAACACCGAGCTTCTTTGAGTAGATTGGTTCCAGTATATTAGTTTATTAAATAGTTAAATAATATAAAAGAATATAGTTCGAATATAATTACAATATAAAGTAAGAGAAAGGAACAGCACCTATCCTCTTTCCTCTCCATCACACGTCAGCTCACATCACTCTCCACACAACTGCCATCCTCTGGTCCGTTCCATATTCCATAACATGTGGGCGGAGCCTAGACGTGGGGGCGGAGCTAATAGTGCTCCGGGACTGTTACAGAACCAAAATACGCTAAAGTCGTTCGTGGAAGCGGAAAACTCGAAGTCGTCGAAAGATCGTCTCTTACCCCTCTTCAAAAGAGTATTTTTTTTACATGCAGAAATTTTACTTTTTTTTAATATTTTTACACAAAAGAACGGTGTATTGCAAAAATTATACATGAAATATTACATTTTAGACAATACAGCGGAGAAAAGGGCAATTACTGGGAGAAACATGAAAAATACAGTTAAATGAGCACACGAAAATTACAGTTAAATGATAACAGGGAAATTACAGTGAAATGAGAACAGGGAAATTACAGTTAAATGAGAACAGGAAAATTACAGGAACGTAGCATATTTAATTACAGAACTTATCGACTTGAACAATGGAATTAAAAAGAAATATCACAATTATTTAGCAATTCTCGACAGTTCTCATGATGGCGTCCTTCGTATTCCGGGTTCGAATAACGAAGAAAAAGGTCCCCATGTGTACTGAATCACCCGTGACTCGATAATGCAGACGGATCCTGAAAATATTGAGGTACTATTGTTGAGAAATGACGTAAAATGGTATCATTAAGGACACTCTGAGCAAGCAGACCTTTGGAATTTTGAAAAAATTTTCGTTTTTGGAGATCCCGCAAGAGGGAGACAATTGGGTCACGAAAAAAGATATCGGGAAACTGGTGAAGAACGTGTACGCACAAATGGAACACATGAAAATTGCGCTTGGAGATATCGCTCACAAAACGATTTTCTCGAGTCCGATTAAATGTAGTGCTGCATTGCTTGGAGTATGTGAAAGGACAATTTACCGTTACAAGAACGATGCAAAAATTAAAGAAAAAGTCCTGAAACTAAACAAAAAGCAACTCGCCCTACGCTTAATTTCTCCGGAGCAGCAAGAAAAAATTGTTTCGCATATCCACCATTGCTATGCCACAGAGTCATCGTTTACTGTCCAATCGCTTTTGGAAGACTTGCAGAAGAAAATGGGATTTCCGTATGGCCGAACAACGCTTTATTACATCTTGAAAGCATTATTTTTTGGATATAAGGTTTCCACGTACAACCCATTCACGGTTACTCGGCATGACATCATCACCTGGAGACATCGGTTTCTTCATGAGATTCGAAATTTGCGTGAATCTGGGGCGTTCATCAGCTACTACGACGAGACTTGGATTTATCACGGCATGACAAGAGATCGCAATTGGAATCCAATGCACTCGAGCTGCTATGAAATTGCCAAAATGGGAAATTTGGAAAATCCCGTTCCTGAATTTCCGGCAGCTTCCGACAAAGGCAGAAGAGCTACAGTGCTGGCAATCCTCACCGAATTTTCTCCATGTTTTCTTACAAGTTCAACATCATCGCTTGTTTTTCCTTTCTTTTTGAGGTAATCTTTCAATACATACCAGTTCAATTGGATTGAAACAACAATGGACTCTAACGTAAATCGCCGACACGAATTGGGAGCCGCTGCAAGTGCGCCCTATTGCACACCTCAAATGCGCGCGAGATTCAAATTTTGAATATTATCGGCTTTGCAGATGTGAAGTCAATGCACAGAACGAAATGTGTACCGAAGGAAAAAGGAAGATTTTCGACAAAACTTGCGATAAATTTATCCAGAAATCTGTCAAAAAACCTTTTTTTAGCCAAAATGCTTTGTATATGAGTCTTTTACATAAAATATGACAACCGGGACATTACAAATTAAGCTCCATGACTTGTTTTGTCGTTTTGTTTTGAAAATTCATCGCTCAATTTTTCGCAAAAAATATTTAATAACTTGCCGATATATTTTAGCTGGGTGAAAGCATGCATTGCAGATCGGAGGCCACTGATGTTTCGATTTTCCGAGACCGGATAACAGACAACAGACTCAAAGCATGCTTCCACACAGCTCCCTCCGGTCGCCCATTTGATGGTGTCACATATGCTTCCGGCGCGTTGCCACTGAACCTTCAGGTTATGAATAAATACTTGAAAACGCAAATTCGAAGCGTCGAGGAGAAAAAAAGGCAAAAAAAAATTCAGCGACGCTCAACCCGCATAACGCCAAAAAAATTAATTAATTCATAAAATTCACATAAATAAAAAAATAATAAAGTTTCCTGCGGTTGTTCTCTTTTTTCCGACTCTGATTCTCATTTTCATAGCCGAAATTTTTTAAAATTTGAATCTCGCGCGCATTTGAGGAGTGCAATAGGGCGCACTTGCAGCGGCTCCCAATTCGTGTCGGCGATTTACGTTAGAGTCCATTGTTGTTTCAATCCAATTGAACTGGTATGTATTGAAAGATTACCTCAAAAAGAAAGGAAAAACAAGCGATGATGTTGAACTTGTAAGAAAACATGGAGAAAAATGCTGGCTTATATTCTTTACAGGTTAGAAAGAGAGCAATACACTTCATGGAGAACGAGGTCACCGAGGAAGTGGCAGCTCGCACATTCGAACATGTCATCGACCTTGAAATGCAAATTCGCCAGGTCATGGAAGACAGTTCCCATGATAGAGATGGCAATATTTCTGACGCTGATGATTAAATTAAAAGTTTTAATAATCATTTCTTCTGATTATCTTTTTTTCTTTTACTTTTTTCCTATAATTAAGCTATAAAAGCATGATTTCACTTGATACCTTCCCAATGTAAGGAAACATTGCGTAAAATTGTTTTTAAATAGTACCTTTATGCAAATTTTGATGTTGCCGTTGATGTCGTTGATTCGCGTTGGTTTTGCTGCTGTCGTTGATCGCTGACGAATAAACTCCTGAAAATTTTGAGGTTTACGGGAACAGAAAAGAAAAAATATTAATTTTAAGAAATATGTTTTATTCACAAAAATGGACAAATTTCGCGCTGGACAAATGTAAATGTGAAAAAATAAAAAACTAATTTTTCTACTCCGACTATATATTATTTTTTCGGAAAAAAAAATTTAAAAAAAAACAACGAAAATCTGCCCATTTCGAGTCAAAAACAATAAAAAATAAATTTAAAAATCGAAACTATCGAGCGCTCGCTCGCTAGCGCTCGTGAGCGTAAATTGACACACTGGTCGCGGCGAGACCACATCAGCAAACACGAGTGCTCTGACTCGTTTTGGCGACGCAGTAATATGTCATTACTTTTGTATCTTGCCGAATATTGGTTGCGAAATGTCTTGTTGCGTAATGCCGGGTTGCGAAAAGTCGGGTTTCAGAGTGTCGGGGTTGCGAGTCGACGGGTTGCGAAAGCGCGCGGTTTTTATTTGTCGCGGTTTCGAATTGACGGGTTTCGAAAGGTCGCGGTATCAATATCGACGTGAGTGGCGAATTGAGGCGGTTTCGAAGTGTCGGGGAGCCAGATAAACATATCAAACAAATCAAAAGCGATGAAAAATCGCCAATAAAAATGAAACAAAATTTTTTTTTTGAGTGACCCCCAACTCCATCTGCCCCAAATTTAAATTGTGTGGTGAAAACGGAGACGGGATAGGAGAAAATCAATGTGCAGATGGAGCGCATGTACTCACCTCTCGCTTAGTGCTGTCGATATACGTCAGTGTCTGAGTTTCTTGGTGTGTCTGTTTCCAAACTGCATGGCGGAAGCAAACTGAGTGCCCGAGACCAACACAAAAACTCGAAATTGCGTTGTTAGTTTACTAAACAAGCGTTTAACCGCCTGCGCTATACGCAAGAAATGAATGAAAAAAAAATGTTTAAAAAGAAAAAGAAAAACATTTTAGAAATGAAAAAAGGAATCAAAAGTAGCTTTCGATGAAGCCAGGCTTGTAAAAATTAAACAAAAAAAATCTAAAAACGGAAACCGGTTTCAAAGGCAACACTGGTAAGTAAGAATAGTTTTTTTCAATTTATTCACTATTATCGTTTTTTAACATGTCATTCAAAGCACACATTTTGCTTTTCAACGGACACCGATGTAAGTTTCCCTCCTCTCTTTGCCTTGACTGACCTGATCCAAAAAATAAACAATATCAGAACAGAAATGATAATCACAGCAAAAATGACAACCAAAGACAACATTGACCTGACAAAAGCAAATAGTAATAAAATGTTTAAAAAAATCTTACTTATCGGTTTTCAATTTCAATTGTTTTGAAAAAAATTGTTTGAAAAAGGCATCAGCTAAAGTGAGAAGCTTAAAAATTGCACCATTTCTTATTAAAATCGCAAACTGTAGATCTTGCACGTGTCGAATGCTTTGTTTAAAATTTGCCACTTCTAGCGATAATTCAGCAGAATTTGATTCCAAAAGATCGAGAGACGTTATCATCAATTCAAATTTTAATGAAGGTATGTTAACGTTTTCCAAAATGGACATAGCATCCGCAAGCGAACTCAAATTCTGCTCTCGATTAAGTATTTTTGATGAAATTTTCTGCATTACCGCTGAAAGAGTATTTATTGATTTGTTTAAAAGAGCAAAGTTGTTCCATGCGGAACTAGCGAACTGTTGTTCAAAGGGTGGTAAGTTCTTCATTCTTTCAGCCAGAATCATTCCGTTTTTGTGAAATGATTGAAAAGCTTGGTTTAGATCGCGTCTCTTTAAAAACCTTAACGTTCGTTGCAAATAAATTAACTGAAAAGTGAGTTCCCAAGCATATGGGAAATTTTTAAAATAGTTGAAGCTTTTTGTTTTGCGAATTTCTGTTTGAACAATTTTGTCTGTTAAGTGCCATTCGCCTATTTGACTTTTGGTAGCCAAAAAAGTTTTAGATAGTATATCGATTCCAGTAATTTCTTCATTGGTAAGCGGTATTAATGAATCAATGAATTTAATGTGATTTATAATTTCCTTTATATCCAATTCAAACAGTTTTTGAGTTTCAACTATTTCGTAGATTTTAATTAGTGTTTCTTCATTAAAAATTGGTTTAAAATAAGCAATTTTCGAAAAGAAATCCAGAATTTTTGGTTTTTTCGCTTCAAAAAAGTTTACTTTGGTTCTTACTGATAGCAAAAACGGCATGTACTTGCCCAGGTCCTTTTTTCGTAAATATTCCAAAGCTTCATGTTCTAGGGTTGTTCGTGCAAAAGTCCGACTAATGTTAAAGACAACTTTAGTCAGAAGCTCAGTTTCTTCCACCAGTTTTTTAAGTTCTTCTTTCTGAATGCCATAATCTAAAAACATTTGTGAAGACATTAGATGCTGTGTACACTCATTCAACATGGAATTATTCAAATTTTCAATTGGTTTCAATTTTTTTAAAGTGGCGTTTACATTTTTCAAAAAACTGGTGAAAGCCGTTAGCTTCAACTTTTTCATATTTTGAAACATTTTCAAATTTTGGCGTACTGCATTTTTTATTTTTACAGTTTTTGCCCACACTTTTTCTGCTATTTCTATTTGAATACTCAAATTTGACATGGGTAACAGAAAGCTCTTCAACTCAGAAAGAAAATTTCCTCCATTCAAAAATCTTTTCAACTGATTGCCGTCTAAGTCCTTCAAAAGAGTTGTTATATCCTTTGATCCCTGAGGGAACCCTATGAGAGCCAGTTTATCATACAGCGTGTCTCTAGGGTTTATCAATCTATCAATGCATTGTAACTGTTCCATGACTCGTTTTTTTGGCGTCGGCTCTTAGTAATCGTTTGATAATTGACACAGATGGAAGCAAACTTTCAACTTTTTCGGATAATCTTGTCAAATAAGTTTGAGACGTCAATTGTTTGTATTTATTAATGAAAACAACAAATGAGCTTATATTATTTAAAATATGAACAAACTCGGTGAGATGTTCTTGTATGTGGTTACGTGTTTCAGTTCCTTTCATTGTAGAAATTTTCCTTCTTAAAGCAAATAAAGTGCCATGCACGTTGGAATAGTTTGAAGATGTTGCATTTAATTGCTCAAGAAGCATATTTAAAAAAGAAACAGCTTCAACAGCAAGATTAGGTAATTTACCAAAATCCAATTGCGTTTCATTGAAGGAAAACAACACTTCACCTAGTTGTGTTAATGGCGTAGTTTCTTTTGAAACAATTGTATCCAAGTCCATAGTAATATCTTTACTCGTGTTATGGTTTTTAGAGACAGCCATCAAATTCAAAGATTTTATATTTTTTGCAACTTGTACAACAAGCGATGGATTAATGGAATCCAATAAATTTGAATCTTGAACGCCGACTGCTTCAGTGATGACCTTTTTGATTATGTTTGAACTGCTGTTCACTTCATTCAGTACAGCAATTGCATTTGTAACACGTGCGAAACTTGCAATTGTTTTCTCAGCATCGTTGAAAACAGTAAATTTTTCATTCCAACTTTCCTGTTTGATTGAACCATGAAAACCGGAACTGAAAAAAAAGAACACGTTTAACAACGTGATTGCAACTATCGCAATAAAGAAAGTAGTGGAGAACAATTTGCTGTTTTGATCGAAATCAGAAAAGGTGTCATCAATTTTCTTTAGAGCTGTCTTTTTGTTCTCATTTTGTTGACCAGTTTTCGAACAATAATCTGAAAATTATTCATGTTTAGAAACAGTGTGCCTTATCGAAAAAAAATTTGTCGACAAATGCCCTTTTTGACAAATTATCGACAAAAAATTTGTCGAATTTGTCAAAATTTTGTCGACAAAAAATTTCGACAAAAAATTTTCGACAAAAAATTTCGACAAAAATTCGACAAATTTGTCGACAAAAAATCGATAAAAAATTTTCGACAAAAAATTTCGACAAAATATATTTTCTTGCTAGTCGACATCGGTTGCCGCGCCGATCTCATGCAAATGATAGCGATCGCGGACCCGTGATTTGTCGGTACAAGAAACTATGTATAGCCGGTTGCGTTCTCCAAGAGGGCAGCTACCAGACAGCTACCTGGCAGCTACCAGACAGCTACCTGGCAGCTACCAGACAGCTACCTGGCAGCTACCAGACAGCTACCTGGCAGCTACCAGACAGCTACCTGGCAGCTATTTGGCGGCTACCTGGCGGCTATTTGGCGGCTGTTTGGCGGCTATTTGGCGGCTGTTTGGCGGCTATTTGGCGGCTATTTGGCGGCTATTTGGCGGCTATTTGGCGGCTATTTGGCGGCTATTTGGCGGCTATTTGGCGGCTATTTAGCGGCTATTTGGCGGCTATTTGGCGGCTATTTGGCGACTATTTGGCGGCTATTTGGCGACTATTTGGCGGCTATTTGGCGGCTATTTGGCAGCTATTTGGCAGCTATTTGGCAGCTATTTGGCAGCTATTTGGCGGCTGTCTGGCAGCTATTTGGCGGCTGTCTGGCAGCTATCTGGTTCGATTTCATACCAGTTCGATTTCATACCAGTTCGATTTCATACCAGTTCTATTTCGTACGAGTTCTATTTCGTACGAGTTCTATTTCGTACGAGTTCTATTTCGTACGAGTTCTATTTCGTACGAGTTCTATTTCGTACGAGTTCTATTTCGTACGAGTTCTATTTCGTACGAGTTCTATTCCGTGCAGTTCTATTCCGCGCAGTTCTATTCCGTGCAGTTCTATTCCGTGCAGTTCTATTTCGTTCAGTTCTATAACGTAGCAGTTTTATTCCGTGCAGTTCTATTCCGTGGCAGTTCTATTCCGTGCGAGTTCTATTCCATATCCAGTTCTATTCCATAGCGGTTCTACTCCGTGCGAGTTCTATACCGTAGCACCCCCGAAGGAACTGCCCGGAATACAGCTATCCGAAATAGAATTGTGAAATTTGATGTCTTCTGCAGTTCTACAACAACACTTCGAAATTGCGCGCTGCATTATTTAGCCAATTTGTCGAAATTTTTTGTCGACAATTTGTCGAAATTTTTTGTCGAAATTTTGTCGACAAATTTGTCGAATTTTTGTCGAAATTTTTTGTCGAATTTTTGTCGACAAAATTTCGACGATTTCTCCATTTTTCTAATACTACCAAGCAGCAAATTCGACAGTTTTCATTCATTTTTCATTTCATTGAAACCTCTGATTTTCGATTTTAATTTTCTTTTCTTAATTCGTTCGCTCCGAATTTTTAAAAATCTGATTTTCAGAGACAAGCAGCTAAGGCAAACGTTTTTTTAAACAATAACAAGCCTGGCTGAATCAAAAACTATTTTTGATCTTTTTTCATCTCTAAACTGTTTTTATTAGACCTTTTCCTCTACCCAGAGGCGAACGCAACGGCATGTTGCCAGCCGCGAACAAATCTACTCCTCGAGAGCGTTAATCCCACGTGTCCCGTGTGGCGCAGGCGGTAGCACGCTTGCACGTCGATCTTTTATTTAACCGCGGGTGCTGAGTTCGACCCCGCCATGCGCCTTTGACACAGACACACAAAGATCCTCAGTTACAAACCCAAACGGAATTTTATATATAAGGATGATAGGAAACTCCAAATATGAATCGGAAGTTTTTGCACTAGTCCAGAAAATTAAGATCTTGTTAGGAAATACAAACCTTACAGAGAAATTTTCAAACCATAAAGAGATCTTGACAGATTCAAAACATTTTTGGAATCTGGATCGAAAGTATTGGAATCCGGACACACTTTTTCGCGTGCAGGGCAGCGTGTGGCGCGGAAAATTGCTTTTTCGCGCCGTTACTCACTGTAGCCGCACGGGGTAATAGCTAGTGCCCTGGTGAAAATGCTCCATTGAGAATACGCGCACGCCGCACGCGCCGCATTTGACAGAACAAAACCTTGGAACTGTGCCAATGCAAACATTTAGAAAAGAAACAAGACGAAGAAGACGAGAGAAAGAAGAGACGAGCCGGAGAAGACGAGAGATTCGACACACGTCGAGCATGTTTTTTGCGCAAAAAAATTGTCTGAAAAAAAAAAAACATTCGCCAGCACCCCGTGTAGCCGGCCGGTATATTAAATCGATAACATGGGAACTGTGTACGGTAACCAACTAGAGGATTTCCAAAAACTTAACCGGACGTTAGAGTTCCAAAATCCATAACATTTTCAGGAAAGGTCCCAAATTGGGATATGGCGCTTCAAACTGTGATTCTTACTATTTCCTTACACATTTACCCTTACAAAATTCACTTGTTAACGGTTCAAATGATGATATTTTGTTCTTTAGTGCGCGTCATAATGATATGACACCCCCTTATTGGGTTCCAAGAAAACTAAGAAGTTTGGTTCAAAACGGTTATTGACATTTGATTCAGGATCAAAATTAATCGTCGGATGCAAATTTGTAGAATATTACGAAAAGTTTTCGGACGGTACCATGGAGAAGTCACTTTTTCGGCCTCGTCATATTTATACGGCATCCCCAGAAAATGGGGGCTACCTGATGAATTCCGCGATATTTTGACATTCCAAACATCCAATTTTTAATAAAAAAATAATTGTAATAATTTTTTCAATCATTTCACTCCTTTTTTCACTTCAATTTTTGAGAAAAAATCAACATTTGTTGAAAAACTGCAAAAACTGGATGAAAAACAAAATAGTGATTTGACTGGTTGTGAGGGAATACAATTGCACTTTTTGAAGACATTTCAGCAACTAGTAGATTCTCCGTTCTTTTGAATCACCTGGAAGGTTCTATTTGGCAAACTGTTGGACAGGTTCTCCAAGTATGACGGCTGATTCTTGCTCTACTCGACCTTGACGGTATCTCTCAACTCGGAAATTGAGTTGTACTGTTTGTCGTTCTTGTAAACGGACCTCGCCAGAATGCCTCAGTTGTTTTCGATTGGATTCAGGTCCGGCAAGCACGTTGGCCAATCGAGAACTTTGATATTTTTTAAAGCCAAGAAAACACGAGTACTGTTAGAGGGATTGGCTTCATTATTTGACGCGTGGTGTTTCCAGATCTATGGATTGTTTGCAAAATAGTTGATTTGGACACTTTCAGTTGTATTTCTGCACCAAAATCTGTTGCCGACTTCACGGTGTTCGACACTGCTCTTGCAACATTTCTCTCATCTCGTTGTTTCAACTTTTTTCGGTCTTCCAGTGCTTTTTGATGTTCCATATGTCACAGGATCAGAGATAAAACAATTGATAACAGTCTGAAAGCGATAACTTTCACGGTGTGTTGAAGCGTACATTTTTTCAAAAATAATAAAAAGTATGCAAATTGCCGTTACATGCGCTTTCAAATTATAACGTTACACGTTTCTGTGCATGTTCCGAAACTTACGACAATTCAAAAAATGTTTTCATTGAATCCGAATGAAACAATTCTGTTAATTCAACGAAAAGTGCTTCTAATCGACTCATTAATTTTTGCTTATGCGGAAGAGTACAAAAAAAGGTAGAAAATGACGTAAATTTATTGATTAATGAGATATTTCCGAAACAGTGACCGTAACCACAAAACTGTCTTTCAATGAGTAGTGCGAGGGGGCGCATTTGCAGCGGTGCACTGTTCAACACACCGTGACTTTATGCGCTCATCAATGAAACGGACATACCGTAAAAACTGTAATATGCGCCATGGCGGTCTATTTTTCGGAGTGGGTCTAGGGGTGGCGTTGTATTAGAGGTGGTGTTCTATTAAAGAGTGGCGGTTTATTTTCCGGAGCTGAATTTTTAGAAAAAATTTTTTTTTTTCAACAACCGAAAATAAAAAAAATCAATAGAAAAAATTGAAAAAAAAACGAATGTAAATATTGTCGACCCGCAACGACGGTGAAACGCGCTCCACTGATTTTAGTACTTTGTGATTTTCATTTTGGATTCCGAATTTGTATTGTTTTAAAAAATTTCTCATCGCCAAAGCCGCGTTAACTTTAAAATTAAGCTCCGCCTCTTCACGCGAATTTTATGAAAATTATATTTTCCTTCACTTTTTTTCGTGAAATTTTTAAAAAAGTTAATATTCGCGGGAAGAGGCGGAGGCTAAATTCAAAGTTTACGCGGCTTCGAAAAAGACACGTTTTTCAAAACGGTAATATTTTATTTCACGTTGAATTTATACGCGAAATGAAGTGATTTGGATACCAAAATGAAAATGAAAAAATACTAAATTCAATGGAGCGCGTTTGGCCGTCATGGCGGACCGATAATATGCATTTGTACCGTTCTTCGAATTCAAGAGACATATCACTACTCTCCATGGTGCAGAACCACTATCAGCAGCATCAATATCTTCTCTTGCTTCGAAAATGTTGTATTATCGGCCTCCACGTATCAGCGCCACGGCACTCCGTCTAGACCGCCATACACGCCGTTAAGCGCCACAAATAAAATAAGTTTAAGGTAACGTCGGTTTCACGCGTTTAGTGCCACGTGGATATTATTTATTTTGAGCGACCCATTTCGGTCATTTTTAGTGCTTGTTTCTGGAGTTAGGTTTTGGTGTTTTGTCTTTTCTAGTGTTTCTTCCTTTTATTTCACATTCTTATTATTTATTTTGAGTATTTCGGCCCACTTTCGGGTTTAATACGAAAAATAAACGTCTTTGTCTTTAAACTTGTCGTACTTTCGTTCGTTATTTAATAGGAACCCGGAAATTTCTTTGAAGAAAGAGATAACTTGGGGGCCGAGACCGTTTTTTTTTAGTTTATCGACTCTGTGTTACTTTTGCGTTTGACCGATAGGTTTGAATAAACTGTCGGTTAAATTGTGAAAGAGACACAGCGTTAATGTTGCAATTAACCGATAGGTTTGAATAAACTGTCGGTTAAATTGTGAAAGAGACGCAGCGTTAATTTTGCATTTGACCGATAGGTTTGAATAAACCGTTGGTTAAATTGTGAAAGAGACGCAGGAAGTCGATAGTTACGCAAAGGATTAGAAAGTCAACGAAAAATAGACATGTCTTTGAGACAGGCGGAGAAGGATGTGGAATTGGAGATTGAACACGTGGAAGAGAAAAACGTGGTGGTGGAAGTGGAGGACTCGGTGAGTGGCGGAGAAAGTGAGGAAAGGCTCGGCGCCGAACGGAAAGTCAGCGTCCGAGGCCGAAGAAAATTAGTTAAAGGTTTTGCACAATTGTTGAAAACTATTGAGCAAGTGAGTGAAAAGGTTGAAAAAGACCTTGTGGTACTGACAAAGTGTACTAAGAGGCAACGTGATGGTATTATTGCCCCGTTGAAAGAGTTTGCCAGTGAACTGCTGGAGCGGTTCGAGGAAATGGGTGCCGACAGATGGCCACGGTCTGTACTGCGTGTCATGAAAGACTTTGATCTGGAAAATGTCCAAGAGATAAGACAAGTCTGTGAAAAGGTGTTTGGAGAGGCGTGTAGTGAGGCGAATGCAAGTAAAGATGCGGAGAAAGTCGATAAAATCGACAGAAAGTATCAAAAACTAAAAATTAAGCTCAGTGATTGCCAAATAATGTGGGAGGTGGAAAGAGAAAACCTGTTGGAAGAGCTTGAGTCGGAGCGAGAAAAAGCTCAGAAGCTTTCGAAAAGCCAGGAGCGGTTGAAAAGAATGGTGGTAAAGCTGGAAAAAGCTCTGGTGGCGGAAAAGCAAGTGAGTGAGGACGCGACGAGCAACCTCAAATTCCTGCAGGGGATGAGTAAAGAGGATCATGAAGAAAAACACAAAACTCAAGAAACCAGGCGCAAGCCGAGGAGAGCATCGAGATCGTCGACAAGCTCCTGGGAAGGAGGGTGGAGAAAACCACCAGGTATGGGAAGAGAGGGAGAAAATTGGTGTGAAAAGGTTGAGGCATGGTATGCAGAAGCGGAAAAGTTGAAGGGGAGAAAATTTGCTTCAAGCTGGGAAAATAGAAGTGAAACTAGAACTAATACGTCTAGGAGATCTGAAGTAAAGAAGATGATGGATGGAATGCGTAGAATGATGAGAGCTCAGGCACTGTCGGAGCCAGGCGTGTTTGATGGAGATGGCGATTTTGGGGAATTCAAAAGAGCTTTCCTTCTCAAATATATCGTAAAACCTACAATAGAAGAACCCCTATAATTAAAGCACCCCTATTATAGAAGGACAGTGTTAGGCTTCCAATGAAAAATAGAAGGACACCCTATAATACAAGAACCCCTATATTAGAAGGACACTTTACTAAGAACACCCACAATTTTTTTAAACGTTTGTTTCCGAACTTTTCTTTTTTTTTTCTTTGTTTTCTTGTTAAAAAATATAATTTCAACATGATGAAAGCGAGGATATGTCACAAAATCAGTTCATGAGTTCGGATTATCGACGTCTGCCGGATGGTGGGCGTCGTTTGAAAGACGCCAAATTTGATAAGAACTTATTGGACACGGACCGTGCACTGCGGACTTTCCCGCACATCGTCTTGCGTCTCTCAAGTTCTCACGTAGAAAATACGTATTCCGCCGATGACCTAGCGCTGCATGGCCTAGGTTCCGATAGGGTCCCAGTGGAAATTTCAGAGATTAATAATTGAAAAGAGAAGTATAGAGACAGCAGAAAAATTATTAAAAAATTGTTTTAAAGTGTATTGTTTGGAACACATATTTCGGGGGTACTACGGTATAGAACTCGGACGGAATAGAACTGATGCGGAATAGAACTGCGCGGAATAGAACCGGCTGAAATCGAGCTGTACTAAAAAACAACTGCACTAAATAGAACTCAGGGCCTCACAATGTACAACTAAATAATTCTTCGAGTTGTTCGAGCGGTTCTGGGTCGGTACAGCTCAATTTCAGACGGTTCTATCCCTCGAAGTTCTATTCCGTAGCAGTTCTATTCCGTTTGAGTTCTATGCAGTAGTACCCCACCCCTCCCCCATTTTTCAGTCGCCGAACGGCTGGTTTGATGAAATCTTTTTCATAAAAATGATTCCTTTAAAAATTGTTTCTTCCTTTATCATGCTCCGAAAATTAGAAGGACACCCTATAATTGAAGGACACCCTATATTAGAAGGACATCATTTGAAGGGGGTTGAGAATAGAAGGACATGTCCTTCTATTACAGGTTTTACGGTAATAACGTCACTGAGGGTCCGGAAGAAATGGTAGCCATTTTGGAGGACAAATTCTTGAAGGGGCCGGCAAAGACTCTGTTCAAAACACTGCCAAACAGGCACAATCGATCGATAAAATCATTGTTTGAAGAGTTCGAGCAGAAATTGAGAAAACGTCAGGGTGATAGTTGGACTGAAGCCCTCAATGAGTTCGAAAATTTAAAAAAGAGCCCGAACCAAAAGATGTGGGAATACCTCATAGATGTTGAAAAATGGTCCAGAAAAGCTTATCCAGGAGTGGATGACGAAAACTTATCCCAGATGCGGACGACAAAGCTAATGATGGCTGTAAAAGATAATGAAAATCTGCACAACCTGCTTATCATGAAAAGACTTGACTATTCCATCGAAGATCAGTACGAAAATCTGAAAGATGTTGTACTCCAACAAGAGCAAGAAAAGCGCCAGTCTCTGAAAAAAGGTCACTCGTTTCTTATGAATGAGGCAAAAATGAGGAAAGACAAGTCCTGGAAAAGGAGTGATTATCACCTCAATCAATTTAAGAATGAGCAAAAAGACGAAATGGGTTTCAAAAGAGTAGAAAATCAGTCCCAACCGGATCTAAAATGTTTCCGTTGTGGAGGCGTCGGTCATATGTCTCGTCAATGCACGTCTAAGCCGGCATATGTAGTGGAGAAGAAGAAGTCAGAAGAGTCTGAAGGTGTCGGAGCAGAGGTGGTAGAAACGGTTTGAGATTTTTGGCCAAACCGGAAAATTATCATTGATAGTGGTGCGGTCGTATCGGTCATGTCATCGGCTATTGTTCATTTCGCGAAGAAAGCAAGTGCGCTCCACAAAACTTAGTACTTCGTGGATTACATTTTCGTCGCTAAATTATTTCATTTCACGTGTAAATTCAATTTGAAATGAAATAATTTGGCGACGAAAATAAAATCCACGAAGTACTAAGTTTTCTAGAGCGCACTTGCTTTCTTCGCGTATGGACAATATGTGGGAGAAATTGAAGAAAGGGTGCCCAGATTGGAAGAAACGGGTTAAAGAACTGGCGAAGCCAGGGTTCACCATATTGAACGCATCGAAAGCAGAGATGCCGGTAGAAAAGCAGCTGAAATTGGAAGTGAGAGTTAGAGGAAAAAAGGCGTCAAGTGGTGTTCCAACTAGTGGTAAATAGTTCGTAAATTCTCTTATTGAGAACCAACGCATTCAAAAGCGTCGGGGTAGAGTTGAAATGGAAAGCAGAAAATGCAGGTGGCAAGAGCTGCCACGGCGTGTTGAAGAGTACATCGTGAAAATGCGCTCCACTGCTCACATAGATTTGAGGAAACGCGGTTGTTACAGATTTGAAACAGTTTGGATTTTCAAAAACGAGGCGCTGGCGGAATAGGTTTTCTGCATAAAATAAATGGGTAAATATTGTTTAAATATTTAGATCATGCAAAAGATATGAACCCACAAGAAAAAAATATATATATAATTTCTGCGGCGCCGCAGTAACGACGTTTTGAATACGCCATTTCGCGCGCTTTTTTCTCGAGTGACGTGGCAACTTTCCCGCGAAATTTAAATTTTAATTTTCATGTACCTCTCAACACCCCGTGAGCTGCTGAAAAACTGCGAGTACCACCCCAAAGCTGTTCGGAAAAAAAAGTGATAGTGGACGTTTATATGGGGAAGAAGGTGTGGTTAGAGTCGAATAAAGAGTGGATGCCTGCAAGGCTGTGCTCCAAGAATAACGAAGGAAACATGACAGTTTTCGGTTTCTAACTGGAGAAATGAGCCGGTGCTCATTAAGAAAAATCAGATTGTTGGTGTGGTTTCGCGTGAATGGAAGGTGTGCGAAAAGAAAGAAGAAAAGGTGGTTAATATATATGTTGGATATAGACAAAAAGCCATCGTTAAAAGGAGAATGGAGAAAGAAAGAAGTGGAAAGACTCTTGAATGAGACTGGGGAAATTCCTGGTGGAATGTTCCGGAGAATCATTTCCGAATTCAGTGAGGTCTTTGCCATCGAAGATAGCGAATTGACCCAAACTGGTATTGGGGAGTGTAAGGTGGAACTAGTGAAAGACAATCCGATCCACAAAATAAAGTATCCAGGAGTAGGCGATCGGGTGCGGATCAGGATTCTGGCGGAAAAACTGAGATCTCAGAATAGAGTGGTGCCAAAGGAAGTTCCGGAGGTCAAAATTGAGACTAAAGCAAAACGTGGGAGACGAGCTATGCAGAAAGATGTTTTAAACCAGGTTCATATCTGGGTGAAAGACAATTTCAGTGTTAAAAACATTGAAATTTGTTAAGGTACGAAGAAGGTGGAAGAAAAATGCGACTACGAAGCATTGGTCAAAGGAAATCGACCCGCTTTTCGGATGTCCTTCGGTATCGAGACTCAATTCGAAAATAGACACCGCAGAGCCGGATGGTAAACGTCCCAAGATGAATGGAGAGAATTTTTTTAATATTAATTATTTGTTTGTGTTTTGTAGTAGGATGTTTGCCCCAACGTTATGAATTTAGGAAATGTGTAGGGTTTGTTTCTTAAGATTTAGGTGAGTGTAATAGGCCCTGTTAAGACTAGGAAGTAGGTTTTAAGATTAGGGATTGAGAATATGTAGGATTTTATTGTTGTTCTAACGTGGCTTTAGAGTGAGTAGAAAAGGCAAAATGGTTGGTCATTTTAGGAGAAGAATGTAAGTCGCGTGAACGTAGGTTGTGCCAGCACCGGCCAGGGGTTCATTCTTATTATTTATTTTGAGTATTTCTGCCCAATTTCGGGTCGAATACAAGAAATAAACGTCTTTGTCTTATGGGGTTATTCAGGGTCGGAAAAAAATAGTTTTTTCCTTTTTTTCCTTATTCAAATGACGGGAAAAAAAGAAAAAAATCCGTGGCCGCGAGAGTTTTTTTCCGTTGCTTTTCTAGGCCATCGCAAAAGTTTTTTAGGCCCTCGGCCGTGAGACCTGCGAAATATCGATTTACGGGCGAATAATTTTTGAAAATTGGACTCGCGCGCAGGTCTCACAGCGGAGGGCCTAAAAAACTTTTGCGATGGCCTAGAAAAGCAACGGAAAAAAACTCTCGCGGCCACGGATTTTTTTCTTTTTTTTCCGTCGTTTGAATAAGGAAAAAAAGGAAAAAAACTATTTTTTTCCGACCCTGAATAACCCCATTAAACTCGTCGTCTTTCGTTGTTATTTTAAAGGAACCCGAATATCTCTTTGAAGAAAGATATAACTACCGTATTTCCTCTAATATAAGCGCACCTCTAATTGAAGCGCACCTCTAATAAAGGCGCACCCTGAGAGGTACTTCGAAAAATAGAGGCGCACCCTCTAATTGAAGCGCAGCCTCTAATAGAGGCGCACTCACTGGCTGTTTATTTCCTTTTCATCTGTTTTTGCGTATTTTTTCTTCTTTTTTTTCCGATTTTTTGCAGTTGTTCTTAAATATTTCCCTTTTCTTGCTTTCTTTTTCAATACTCAGTGACGATCGAAGAGAAAAATAAACGAAGACGGTACCGCCAAGAAAATGTATGTTGACCAAAAATGTATGCAAAGATATACCGCCAAAATGGTCAAACGCGCTCCGCTGAACTCAACGCTATGCGATTTTCATTTTGGCCACCAAATTATTTTATTTAACGTTGAATTTACACGGGAAATAAAATAATTTGCTGACCAAAATAAAAATGGATAACGTTGAGTTCAGCGGAGCGCGTTTGACCATTTTGGCAGGCCGATAATAACTTAAAAAAAATCAATGATACGCTGAAGTCTGCATTCGATGCGTCGACGAGAGGAACGAGCTATGGATGATGTCAATGATTTTCTAGAAATGATGTATTTTGGAGAACATGACAAAAGCGACAACAAAAATGTTTCTTTGCATTTTTTAAATATTCTTTGTTATTTGTTATTTGTTGATTTCTATTGCTGTGTTCAGAAATATTGTCCATTCGCGAAAAAGGCAAGTGCGCTCCACGAAGTACTAAGTTTTGTAGAGCGCACTTGCTTTCTTCACGAATTGACAATAAACGTTTGAAAAATAGAAGCGCACCCTCTAATTGAAGCGCACCTCTATAGAAGCCCATTTGGAGAAGAGGTTGAAAAATAGAGGCGCATGCGCTTAAATTAGAGGAAATACGGTAATTGTTTTTCTGTTTGTTCATTGTTTTCGATTTTTTTCGTAAACAAACTACCGTATTCGCGCTGGTCGCGGCGATACCACAACCGCAAGGCACGACTGCTCTGCCTGGTTTTCAATAATAGTGCGGAGGGTTTTTCCAGTTTCTATAAAGCCCCGCACATTAGAGGGGGGGGGGGGGGGGGGGGGGGAGTTTATCCAAGTTCCTGGGAATATTTTATTATAGCCTCCACCTGAACAAATGACACGCCAAAAATGCACCAATAAATGCCATCGATTCATTACGCGTCTATGATGACACCCTTGCAGTGCCCCATGCCATTTGCGCGCGAGTCACCAGCGAGCTGTGATGTACGTGTCGCATTTCACCTGTGTAACCAGCCAATCGCTGTTTAGATGTTGCAAGAAAGCGAATGACAAGAATGTGAGTGCGTGGAAGTTTTTGAAAGAAATAGCTCACGCATTTAATATTTGAAAACGCACACAAAATTGAAATTTCAACTGGATTTTCAGACGCGTTTTTCTCGAAAACCACCGGCGTTTAGCAAAAACGGAACGTAGTGTCGGGATCTCCATAAAAATATCTTTCTAATCATGCACGGTGTGCCAAAATCGAAAATGTTTGAACTGTTCGCAATGGAGCGCGCTTGCATTTTCAGTGCTAAAATGAACGGTGATTTTCAACATTTTTCAGGTTTTTTGTAAAATGAAGGAATTTTAACAAATTTTGCAACAAAATATTGCTTCAAAAAAGGATTTCAATTATTTTGAGCCAAAGATGAGGCAAAAATATTCACAAAACAACGTCCCCATAAGCACTTGAACACAATTACGTTAAAACTGAGTGTCTTCAAGGCGATTTGCTGTTTCAATTTGATCGAAATTCTGCAATTCATTGATATAAACTGTTCAGCTCTCGGCTAAATTAGAATTTCCTTTAATTTTCCCTTGGTATTTGTAATATTGAATGTTCCGTTCTAATTTAAGTTGCATGTTTGGTACTTTTGCATCAAACAGAACCAATTACCCGTTTAAATGCCCATAGGAAACTAATGGCTATATGACACGGAGTAATGGCGACTGCCTTTTTTTCAAACGACTTTTTTTGGCGCGGGAACACGCCGACGCTCTCGTCTTCTCCGTCTCGTCTCTTTTTTCGCTCGTCTTCTCCGTCTCGTCTCTTTTCTAAATGTTTGCATTGGCACAGTGCCCAAAATTTTTGCAGTCGAATGCGGCGCGTGCGCGTGCGCGTGTTATCAATGGAGCACGTTTGCACCAGGTCACTCGCCATTACTCCGTGATATGACTGAATCGCAAACACGGAAAAAAAAGTAAAAAAAAAAAAAAGAAAAAAATTTGTTCGAATTTCGCGAAAATTTGCTTTTTCTGATGATTTCCAGCAGCGTCGAAGCAGTTAATTATTTTTTTTCAGGTAGTTTTGAGCATTCCATGAACCGAATATATGAATTTTCCAATCAAATTGGAGCAGAAAATCGGCTTGAACACACTCGATCCCACGCAATTTTTGTTCAAACGATTATAGGGGACGTTGTCCGTGATTATTTTTACCTCATCTTTCTTAAATAGAAAATTTTTAGATTAGTCTGTGTGTTTGTTTGTGTGTCTCACACACAAGTTGGCAGTCGACAAAACTCGAACCAGCGACCTATCGATTGACGTTCAAACGTGCTAACCACTATACCACAAGGGTCACGAGAACTTGAAAGAAATAGGGAAAAGAAATGATTGCCAGTTCTATTTAAAAAAAACAGAAATCAGTAAAAATAAATAATTGACGAAGGCGACTTAGTCGCCACAAGCTGCAAGCTTGTCTTTGCATGAAAATGATCCCAATCTACTTTTGAATCAATCGGATGTTGTAAAATTTGATGAAATTCCTCCATTTTACAAAAAATCTGAAAAATATTGAAAATCCCGTTGAAAAAGTGCAGACTTTAATGACGAGCTTCCCTGTCGACGAATTTTTTACGTTTTTTAGCTTATTTTGCAGATAAAAATTTTTTTAACAATAAACATGTTGCAAAATATTGGAAAAAATCAATAAAAATGACATATTCTGAAGTTGAAAATCACCGTTCATTTTAGCACTGAAAATGCAAGCGCGCTCCATTGCGAACAGTTCAAACATTTTCGGATATTGCACGGCCTCCCAGCACGCCAGGCAGTGCAATCGCGCTCCACTGAGCTCGCTCCGCTCCTTTTGGCGCGAACTTTAGTTTTTTCAAATTTGTTTTTAATTTAGTACTGAAAATGTACTTATCGTCAAATATTTGATCTTTCCCATAATTTTTTTTCGATAAAATTCTCGGGCGAAATAAAAAGGAGTGTGAAACCTTTCGAATAAGCGTTAAAATTAAGAATTTGAACTCCTATAGGAGGAGGAGATACAGTTTGAAGTTATTAATTAAATTAAAAAGACTGTCTTCTTATGAATTTGCCTATATTTTGTCCGTTTTTCGTCTTTGTATTTTCGCCCCCCCCCCCCCCCCCCCCTCAAACGCGTTTAATTGAATTCAATTGAACTCCGTACTTCGTTATTTTCATTTCGTTTGCCAAATTTTTTCTTTCTTTTTTTTGTATGAAACTCCTACTTTTTTTTCTATGTAAAAATGATTTGTCCAGACCAAATTCATTAATTTTTGTCATAATCAGTCCACATATTTAGGTACCACAACATGCTTGAAAAACATTCGAATCCCGAAAAACTACTGATTTCATTGTATTCTACGTCTCAATATTAGTACATTCCCAAATTTTTATCGCAAAATTCTCGCTAGTTCCCGAGTTTCAGCCGTTCAAAGTCGCGATTTTTTAGTACTGAATTTCTGTTGACTTTTGGAAAAGGGGTGGAGTCTGCAAGGTGCGGCCTGCGATTTAGCAACTGCCTGGCTCCCTTTTTCCTCGTTTCCCTCAACCGAGTATCACAATATTGATGGTGATTTCCGAGCAAATAATGTATTCTTTAAGAAAAAATTAGATAATTTTGAAAAAATAAAAATTGTCGAGTGCTTAAATTAACAAAAATCACCGTATTTATATTGAATTTCACGATGAAACAAAGCAAAGAATGGAAAAAATTTTTAAACGGAATATTTACGAAAAATCCGAATCTTCTTTTATAAAATAACCCGAAATTCTGCGTAAAGATACCTATTTGCAAAAAAAAAGATGCCAAATAACTGGAAAACTAAGCAAAAGACCAAAAGGAATTGAACCATTGACAGCAATCGCACCGAGCAGCGCCTTGGACCACTACACCAAACGGGCACAGGTAAACCGGCATGGCCGAACGGTGGTTCACTGGTGCGCCGCTCGATGCTCGAGTGACGGAACCACCAACGTTTGAATCAGCGGTTTTTCAATGGTTCACCTTTCACGCATCCGCGGCTTTTCAATGCGCGAGACTCTCTCGCTTCTCCTGAAATGGACTGATGGAATTGAATACTTTTATTAAATTTTTACCGTTATTAAAAGAAAACATAGTCAAATAATTAATGTTAGCTTAACTGAAATAAGTAATGTAATTTATTATTTTAACTTGGTGGCGGTTCAATCGAGCTCCTCGGACTCGTTTCGATTGGTTCTTCTTCATTTGGCAATTTGCAACTTTCGCTGTAAAAAACATTTAATTCAACCGCTACTTAATTTAATGAGGTTTCTCATGATAATAAAAATGGCCTTATATTTTTATTAATTAAGTAAAATATTGTCGAACTAAAATTAGGGACCGCAATGTGTTTTCGAAATCTGAAAATTTGAGTCCTTGAAAAACCGGAGAAAAACATGAAACCGCGGAAGACAAAACCGGGGAAATGTTGCAAGCCTGCGGCGCAGTTTCCCTGAGTTTTACAGTACTTCCAGTACAAAACATCGCGCAGCAGTTGCGCAAAGGGCGGAGCCTTTTTCTTGGTTTTGTCTGTTTTTCCCCGGTTTTGTCTTTTCTCGGTTTTGTCTTTCCCTGTTTTGTCATGGCGCGGCCAGAAACGAAAAAAAGGTGGCCATAAATGCAGAAATTTCCCCCTTTTTTTCTAAATTCAACTGTGCGATTTAGAAAAAGGGGGGAAATTTCTGCATTTATGGCCACCGTTTTTTCATTTCTGGCCGCGCTATCAGGGTCTCGAAAAATTCGGAATATTTTTTTTGAAAGGGGTTCCTTGACCGAATATGAGTTTGTTGCCAAATTATTTTTTTTTATGTTCGGTAATTTCCGAGTTATACCTAGGGAGGGCGAAGGGGTAGGCGGAGTCAGACGATTTTTTCCCCAGTTCGCCACACGTGCCAAAAGTGTTTTTTTCTGAGAAAATGGTGAATTTTCATGTAAAACAGATTTGTTCATTAGATTCAGTATGGTCAATTACATCTAGGGAGATAGTTTTGAGTATCACACTTCAAAATCGTCTGACTCTACCCATCCCTTTGCGCTCCCTAACAGTTAAAAATTACATTTTTACTTTTAAGAACAACGTCTTTTCAAAAACTCACATTTTTCGATTTTTCCCATTCGAGAAAACCACCAATGGTTTCTGATGCCGTACGCCAAATGATTTTCGATGTTGAACGCCAACGAGTTCTGAAAAAAATCGATAAAATGTACTTTTTTTTGTGCTCCAGTCAAGGACAGTGGCGGAATTTGACACCTCCAAATGCTCGTCTAGTGGAGCGCACTTGCATACCTCCTCCTTTGGCGCCGATCATATAAACGCCCATCGCGGGCACTAAGAATGTGTACTGTGATGGTCTAGTGGTCTACATTTTCGATCGCCGATCTGGAGGCCTGGGTTCAATACCTCTTGGTGCACTTTTTTTTTGTTTTCTGTTTTGAACCACAGATTCAAAGCAAGCTTCCGCCCAGCTCCCGCCGGTCGCCCATTTTCAAGGTTTCACGCATGCTTCCGGTGTTTTGCCGCTGAACTTTCTGGATAAAAGTTACTTGCCGAAGGATTTAAATAAAACTAACGAATTTAAAGTAGTTCGAAAAAAAAAAGAAATTTTATTTTTTTTTTAACGTTCTACCAACACGCAAATGTAATTTTTTGTGGTATTCGAAACAAAAATCTATAAGATTTAGTCTGAGCAGATACAAAAGAATAAAAAAAAAATAAAAAGCGCGGAGGGGGATCGAACCCACGACCTCCAGATTGGCGTCCTCAAGCTCTCACCACTACACAGGTGATTCGTGACTTATGAATTATACGCGCAGAAAAACAATTTACAAATTGCACGCAAATCGCGAAGAAGAAAATCGCGATTTGAGCACAATTTGTAAATAATGCATGGTCGAAATATGGTCGGAATTTCCCAATTATGGGTAAATTATTGATAAATCGCGAAAATACAATTGGCAAATCCCGAACGAACTCTCGCAGCGAAAACTTTCTCATCCTTAATTGAGGTCCCAAATTAATTTATTTTTGCCACAAAAACATTTTTTTTCTGATATTTTTCTTTTTTTTTCCGGTAAAATTGCTTAAATATTTTAGTTTACATTTGTTCTTGCTTCTTCGTTAACTTTTCCATCGTTAATGTTGCATTTTCAGACTTCCCAGCACTCTTGCCCAAGAAGCGCGCCGCAGCAACCAAAGAAAAGGTGAGTTTTGAAACTTTAGTAATAAAAAAGTATTTAAGAAAGTAACTTTTAAAAGTTTGAAAATATTTTTAGGAAACCATTGAAAATTTCGAAAAATCAAGCTTTTTTAAAATTTTTTAAATTATTTGAAAAAATTCGAAAGGTACGTGCTAAAAATTTGATAGCCATTAGTTTTCAAGATAATATTGATTTTAAAAACTTCCGACACATTTTCGGCATTTTCAATGCTTTAAAAATAAACGGGCATGGGTGGGCTTTTATTAAAAAATAGCGAACCCATTATATCCTATCAAAGCCTAAATGTAAGTATTATTTTTCAGATCAAGCACGATCAACAATGAAGTGAGAACGACGCTCGTCATAGAACAGATGTTCACTGAAGAATATGTACATAATTTGCCAAATGAGATGATTCCTATAAATTAATCCGTTTTGTGACCCCCACCCTTTTACACATTGTAATTGAGTACCTAACCTTTATTTTTTTTGTTTTGTTTTTTCATGAAATGATATTTATTTTTTTTCTAATTTTTATGTACATGTTTATGTACTGTTTTTATGTACATGTACATGTTATGTATAATATGTATAATGTTATGTACTGTTTTTATGTACATGTACATGTTATGTATAATAAAGTTGATTATCTTAATAAGGCATTTAATTAATTGATATGGGAAAATATAGAAAAATTAATGTTCGCAAATTATCAATTATTTGCAATTCGTCCTTTTTGTTTTAATATTTTAGTTCGCGATGTGCACACGATTTGTTAATCGTGTGTCAAATTTTCGGGATTTGTCATTTGTGTGCGAACAAAATTATTGTCGGCGAATATGATGTTTCGCGAATTGCAAATTGTTGACCATGTTTTCGGGATGCGCATACAATTTGCAAATTACATGTAAGTTTTCGCGAATTGCGAATTGTCCGCGCACAAAAGTAATGTTCACGCGTACCCATTTCGCAAACGCGCGAACAATATTTGACAAATTATTTGCGTCACGCGAATCACCTGTGTAGGCCACCGCTGCACACATTCTCAGTGCCCGCAATGGCCGTTGATATATGAGCGGCGCGCGACGCGAGGAGGTATGCAAGTGCGCTCCACTAGACGAGCATTTGGAGGTGTCAAATTCCGTCGCACACAGTCAAGGTAAAGAAAGTTCATGGGATTATCTTCGAGTTTTAACGCGCGGAAAAGTTCTAGTAAATTTTAACAATGCGCACTTGCTTGTTTCTAGAAATGGCGCATTTTTGAGAAATACGTAATTCCAGGACTTTTTTTTTACTTTTAATGTGGAATTAAAATTACCATTTTGATCCGAATAATTGCCATTCCGATAGTCTTCTTAGTGTTCGTTGGAATATTTTAAAAATTTCCTGAAATCAGAAATTGTGATAAAATATAGCGTTTTCAACTTTTTACCACCACACGTTATTGCAGCGGCCTTTCGGACATCTTTGACGGTGTCATGGAAAATTGACATCTGAAAAATTTTATTTAATAGTATAATAAATTCATTGCACCTACTGAGTGAGCACATCGATCCGAAAAACACCTTTTTCGGCGTTTTTCACTTACCGTAAATCGTTTTGAACTGGAAGCAACGTATCCTCACACGAAATATACTGAAAAATCATGCTTTCGGAAATTAATAGGGTAATTAAGCAAAAATTTAAGTAAGAATTGCGTTTCACGAGCAAAAAAAAAAAAGAAAATTGCATCAGATAACGCGCTAGCGTTGACTATGAGACCGCATTGAACAATCGATTATTCGCACATCGGTGGCTCACCAATAACTTCGATTTTCTCGCCTCGCGCATCATTCCTCATTCAGCGGTGTCTCGCACATTGTTCGAACATCAGCGTCTGAATGGTTCCTGCTCCTTCACCGTACAGGCACCATTCGCGCATTACCGCCTATTGGGCCACCATTCAGTCACAATTCATTCATGCCGGTTTACCTGTGGGGACAATTCCAGCGGCGACCTTAGGGCTTTTATGAGTGTGCCCCGTTCGACGCACGTTTTTGATAATAATTTGTTTGGCGAGCGCTCAAAATCACCACCGAGACATTTTAAGAACGCAGATAAAAAAAATGCGGGCAGTTATTTTTTGAAATTTTAAATGTATTTCGATAGATAATTAAATGCCGATTACGATCCCGGTTTGAAACCCTGCGTGTTCGACAGGCAAAAACTCGAAAACTTCAAAAAACATCATTTCCTGAAAACATGGTTCCCTTTAGGAAGGTATAAATAGCTTAAATTCAGTCCTGGAGTTCTGAAATTTTTTCTGTAGATACTAGAAGAGTTAATAAAAAGAACTTGAAGATAAAAATTGGGGGTCATCGCTGAAAATTTTTTGTAATTTTTTGTTGAAGTTTAACAAGGTATATAAAAAATGCGGGCAGTGGAAATTGAATTCTGTTTAAAAATTTGAATTCTACGTATCAAAAACTATAATAAGCAATCTAAAAATGTTACGTGTTCGACCTGCATTACCCCCAACGAGTCAATTTTTCGAACAGCGTTTCACTTTTCTGCAATTTTCAGCCAAAAATATAAATTTTCAGACAAAGCTGATAACACCAATCGATTCCTTGAGGTCGATTACATAAGGTTCAATTGTAACATATATAGATTTCTAGATAGTATTCGTGCAGTGATAGCTCAAACACCAAAAACCGAAACCCAAGAGAAAAAATGGAAGGCCCCGCCCCCCTCTCGTTGCGGTGCCTACACATATTGCATAAATTTCGCCAAAAAAATATGTTTCCATGATACTATTTAGAAACCAAAATGAAAATCACGAAGTACTAACTAGGTAATTCTCCGGACTTAATTTGGGCTTTCGCGATGAGTCTTAAATGATTAGAAAGAGAATTTTATAGAGATCCCAAAACTAATTTTTGTTTTTGCTAAACGCCGGTGGTTTTCGAAAAAATCGCGTCCGAAACTCCAGTTAAACCTTCAATTTTGTGTGCGTTTTCAAATATCAAATGCGTGAGCTGTTCCTTTAAAAATCATCCAGGCAATCAATTTTTTGCCATTCGCTTTTTTGCAACAGCTGAACAGCGGTTGGGTATTCAAGTGGGTAGCGCGTTAGGGTTAGGTTCTTGAGGTAGCGGGTTCGGGTTCTTCACGGTTGGGAATGCTTGTGGTGATTTGGATAGATTGCATGTTGGGTTTTGTTTCTTTTAAACCAATTTTTTGTCATATTTATGCTAATGAAACACTGTAAGTTTCAAACTCCTGTGCAAAATTGTTTTGATAGTTGAATTCCGAACTGTTCAGTAAATGGATGCACATTCGGCTCTTTGGATCTTTATTCACATGAAAAAACTGAAAAAAAAAACAAATCAAAGTAAGGGCACAAAGATGAACAGCTGGAAGCAGTATGAAGAGTTTGAAGCAAAGAAATTCTTTGCATGCGGCAAAATGAATTAACTGAATAGTCTTCGGAGTTCCATTTATAAAACAGTTTTGCACAAAGATTTGAAATTTAAAGAGGCAAAACAAAAAAATACTAACAGAGAAGATGCAATCCAAAAAATGAGGCAAAAACAATTTATTTGAAAAGAACAAAACCAACACGCAATCTATCCAAACCACCACGTGCATTCCCAACCGTGAAGGACCCGAATCCGCTACCTCTAGAACCTAACCCTAACGCGTTACCCACTCAACCACACGGAGTAATGGCGACTGCCTTTTTTCAAACGACTTTTTTTGGCGCGGGAACACGCGCGACGCTCTCGTCTTCTCCGTCTCGTCTCTTTTTTCGCTCGTCTTCTCCGTCTCGTCTCTTTTCTAAATGTTTGCATTGGCACAGTGCCCAAAATTTTTGCCGTCGAATGCGGCGCGTGCGCGTGTTGTCAATGGAGCACGTTTGCACCAGGTCACTCGCCATTACTCCGTGCAACCACTTAACCGCTGTTCAGTTATTTCAAGAAACAAATGACAAGAAAGTGACTGCCTGGATGACTTTGAAAGGAACAGCTCACGCATTTAATATTTGAAAACGCACACAAAATTGAAATTTTAACTGGAGTTTCGGACGCCATTTTCTCGAAAACCACTGGCGTTTAGCAAAAACGAAAAGTAGTTTCGGAATCTCCATAAAATTATCTTTCTAATCATGTAAGACTCATCGCGAAAGCCCAAATGAAGTCCGGAGCATTTCCTAGTAAGCACAAAGCGCTGCAAGTGCGCTTTAATTGCACAGTGAATTGAACATGCATTTAGAGTGATACTTGAAGAAAAGCGCGATTATGAGCAAAACATCGGCCACGTTGACTGACACTCTCTCAAAAAACGCATATCACTTTACGTAGGGTTTTGCATGGTTTGACACTGCCTCCAAAAGTGGGAAAGGGCAGAAGGTTGGCGCACTTTGCGTGCGCTGGTGCGCGCTCATTTTCAACTGAAAATGTGGTTTTCTTAAAATTTTTCCTTAATTATACAATTTTTGGTTGTTTTTAGATTCAACTTTTGTTTAAATAGGTATTTTCGATAATTTACGAGCTCGCTCGATAAAATCGGTGGAGAAATGAGGACGAAATACAAAAAGTTGTAATAACTGAAGCAAAATCAAAAATTTTCAAAATTTCTGCCGAATGACTTTATATCTCCTTATGCTTCGATTCAAGTTTTGTAGACATGACCGAGACAAACATTTTAAGCGCAGAACCGGTCGGAAAAGTCCAAAATTGGCGGCGAAATATGAATTTGAAATATCAGAAAATTCCTCTTCTGTCATAGAATTTCTGAATTTCTGATATAATATGTGGTTTTTTTGTTTCTTTTGTGCTGTGTGAAGATATATTCAATTAAAAATTTAAAAAATTCACAGAAATATAGCTGCAGCGCCTCAGTAAGAGGTAAAATCCGGCGTTTTTTAAATTTCCATCTAACCGGTCGTAGAGAACATTTAATATGTGTTTAACATTTCAAAAAATAGCTTTTATTATTTTATGTCGATGTTATACATTTTTTTCTTCAAAAAAACCAATTTTCATCCCGTTTTTTCGTTATAATCAAAAGGTGAAATCATTCTCGGCGGGGTACGATGCAATTGCGCTCTACCTGCACGCCTTAGAGATTAGAGACGCAGAGGCGTTGTGCTAAATTCTGTGTCTCTGCGTCTGCAAACGCAAAGTGCGCCAGCCAATGTTGTTTTGCGCTTTCCCGCTTTTGGAGACAGTGTTTGAGTCACAGGGCGGTTCAGGATACCTATACTTTCTCTACAAAAAATTCTCGAACAAAATAATGTCAGGCTCAAAAAAAAAATTCTCGAACAAAATAATGTCAGGCTCAAAAACTCAAAGTGGATCAGCAGTCGTCCTAGGACAACTAATACCAAAATCCGCAGATTTTTCAGTTCTTTGAGAACCGATTTTTGTTGTTTGTAAGTAACTAAATAACAAGTGTGAACACAAACACAAAACGAATAAATAAAAACTCACTTGAAGTGGAAGAATCCATTTTGAGTGTTTCTCCTGATCGCATATGACGTGGTGGTCGTTTTACTAGAAACATCTTTTTATCGAACATTAAATTGAACAAAGACAAACTTCTGCAAGAGTTGGATGGGATGAATGTTTTTCTTGACAAAATTTTTTTCAAAGCTGAAATGGTAGAATCTATTCTAAGTTTAGCAGTTTTATAGATGAAAAAGTGCTTGACAGAAATGTCACGCCAAAACGCGTGAATTTTTAAAAATTAAATTTTTGTTTTTTAATAGCAAGCAAGTGTTTTTGTTTACTTTTTTATTTTTTATTTGTTTCTAAAATTTTGCGTCTATCGGAGCATTTTCCGATTTTTTCGTGGTTTTTGCTGTTCCTGATATTTTGTGAATAACCATGTTTATTTTTCACGATTTCTGCTAATAACTTTAGGGTAGTGGATATGATATTTTTTCGGATTGTAATTAAATTTTTTATATGCATTTTTCGGCCCGCCAAAATGGTCAAACGCGCTCAGCTGAACTCAATGCTATTGTTCATTCGTGAAAAAAGCAAGTGCGCTCCACGAAACTTAGTATTTCGTGGATTTTATTTCGTCGCCAAATTATTTGATTTCGCGTTGAATTTACGTAAATTGAAATAATTTGGCGGCGAAAATAAATACCGCGAAGTACTAAGTTTCGTGAAGCGCACTTGTTTTCTTCGCGGATCGACAATATGCGATTTTAATTTTGTTTTCCAAATTATTTCATTTAAAGTTGAATTTATACGTGAAATTAAATAATTTGGGACCCAAAATGAAAAAGGTCGAGCATCTGTTCTCCCATTTTCCGTTAGACTACTTCTCAGGTATCGAGTCAAACTTTTCTGATCGCATTTCAAACCTTTTCAAACCTTTTCAAGACAAACGTCGCTCGTCAAACTTTTCTGAGCGCTATTCAAACTTTTTCAAACTTTTGTTGCCGGCACAAGATGAAAATCTTTTTTAAACTTTTTCAAACATTTTCAAACCTCGCTTGCGGCCGTATACGGTTTACAAATTGTCGTCAGTTCCGCAGTTTGGGAACTGCGTACTAAATGAGAGTGTGCAAAAATAAGAGAGGGCAGACTCTTTTAACGCGTGCGCGCGTTTTCATATTTTCGAAAATTATTTTGCGCAATTTTTTCTGATTTTGTGTGTTTTTTTTTCTACTTCCTCATCTCATAATTTTTATTTTCCCGGAAAAATTAAACTTACTCAAAATTACTCAAAACGTTGCTTAAAATACCCGATCTTCGGGCGATTTTAGGCAATTGTTGTTTCTTTTTGTTGAAAATTTAGGTCTCGTTATTTATACAAGCCGAATCGCTCACTTCGGTGGAGCGCACTTGCATAGCAGCTCGCTGCTGGCCGCCGATCATATGAGCGCCCTGCGGGGGTTGGTGAAAGTGTGCATCGGTGGTGTACTGGTGTGCACTTCTCACCGACGATCTTGAGGTTGCGGTTCGAATCCTTCCTCTGGCTTTTTTTTTTGTGATGACCCATATCATATCAGAATAATAGAATTTGGCTACAAATACCAATAGAAAAGAACATTTTTCGAAGTTATGCGTGTTGGTGGAGGGCATTTAAAAAATAAATTTTTCTCTTGTTTTTTCGGACCACTTAAAATTATTTGTTCTATGTGAAAAAGTATTTTTCACAATTTCTGGTGTATTTAATACGTTCTGAGTTCTATTTTTTAACTCAAAAACACTAATAAATGAGTATTATAGTGAAACATCTGCTCGAAAGAAGTATCTCAGAAGATTTTTGGACCGTATCATTTTTTCCGGCTTAAAATATATTTTTTTCCAATAATTTTAGCTAGAAAAATGAGAGAGAAACATTTAAAATTGAAAGAAATAAGTGTGCAAATGGAGAGAGAAGAAATAGCATTAAAAACAGAGAGACCCAGAGTCAGCAAGTGCGCTCCAGCACAAGTGAGCGATTCGGCTTGTGCAATTAACGCAGCTTGAAAATTTTGAGTCTTTGATTTTTCTCATCTTAATCTTTACTATTATTAAGCGTTGATAAATATTTGTAAGTATTGTGTTTTCAATCGAGTTGCGACACCAAAACGTGAAACCTTGCCGACTTTTTTCACGCAAACATTAAAAATGCACTAAAATTTAATGTTCGCTTGAAAAAAGTGGGCGGAGTTTGACCTCCTGACGTCGCAACTCGATTGGGAACACAATATTGTGGTTTTAATCGAGTTGCGACATCAAACCGTAAAACCCCGCCTATTTTTTTCATGCAAAAATTCAAAATGTACTAAAAATTGATATTGACGTGAAAAAGGGGGTTGTTTCTTGTTTTCATGATGAAACTCTATTGAAAACACAATACTAAATGAACTTAGCGTTTTTAAGGTTCCGCGACATCTCGAAACCAGGCATCTCGTAACCAGACATCTTGACGCTGACGTATATCGACAGCACTAAGCGAGAGGTGAGTAAATGCGCTCCATTGAATGGCGCGAATTTGAAATCTTCCACTGTCGTGAACCGTTATTTTTATCTCTGCGCATCGATTTCTTTCCTTTCTCCCCGGCTCGTACATGAATTATGTATTTTTTCTTTTTCAATAAATTTTTTTTTGTCGTAGACGCTTTGAGTATGGGTTTCTAAGCATTTATCGATGCACGGAAAGTTCAGCGGCAGCGCTCCGGAAGCATGTTTGACATTTTTCAAATTGGCGACCGGAGGGAGCTGGGTGGAAGCATGCTTTGCGAGGGGATTTTTTGTGATTAAACGCCTAAAAAAAATAAGAAAAAGTTACCGGGAGCCGAGTAAACACTCAATAGGATCAAAGCAAGCTTCCGCCCAGCTCCCTCCGGTCGCATATTTTAAAAGTATCACACATGCTTCCGGTGTTTGCCGCTGAATTTTCCGGGCGAAAATAAATGCTAAATGAGATAAATATATCAAACGAATCAAAAGCGATGCAAAATCACCAATAAAAACAAAGGAAACAATGTTTTTTGAGTGGCCCCGCAACTCCATCTGCCCGAAATTAAAATTTTTAAGTTAAATTTTGAACGAAAGTGGTGAAAACGGAATCGGGATAGGAGGAAATTAGTGCACAGAGAAAAAAATAACGGTTCACAACAGTGGAAGATTTCAAATTCGCGCCATTCAATGGAGCGCATTTACTCACCTCTCGCTTAGTGCTGTCGATATACGTCAGCGTGACATCTTGAAACCGGGCATATCAAAATCGCGTTAACAGTGGAGGTGAAAAGTGAAAAGGTGTGTATTTTTTTCCAGAATTCTTTTAAAAAATAAGCAAAAAATGCACAAACGCCAGTTCGTCACAAAAACATTGTTTCCCAAAAATTAAATTACTTTTTAGAACATTAAAAACGAACAAAAATTCAAAATATTCCCTTTTCAATATAAAAATTAGGTAAAATTCAATTTTAAATTGATTATGGGCCTGCGCAGATGAACTTTTCCTGACCTGCGTTGAAAAGTATCCAGGAAGAAATGACAGGAAAGTTCATCTGCATAGGCCCATAATCATTTTAAAATTGAAATTTGTTTAATTTTTTTTGTATTGAAAAAATAATACTTTGATTTTTTACTCCCTTTATTGTTCTAAAAAGTAATTTATTTGTAGAAAAAAACTGATAAGGTAATTTTCAAACTGTAATTCCGTTTCCAAATAAACAAAAACATGGAATTTTTTCACAATATCACAGCAAAAAAGTGGTTTGCCACTAAATACATTTTTTACCACAATTGCGCGTAATAGTACATCAGTGTGAGATTTGCGGAGTAAATCGTTTTCTGAGATCGGATAAGTTTGAAATGTAGCACACTGTTAGAACTTAAAGTGTTTCCATCACTGGACTGTATAAAAATTCTGATTTTAGAAATTGTTTAAAAATTTTGTACGTAGCATAAAAATTGGAGAAAAAAAATGTATTATTTACAGGGCTCCTCAACATCGGCTGGTGGCGTCTTCTTCAACGAAAAAAAGAACAACCGAGCACAAGGAAGCATCAGGCAACATCCGCCGAAATTACTTTGCGAATTTTTTTGTCTTATATCTTACTGCCTTTATACGTATATTTTTTGTTACCGAAATAAAGTTTGAAATACTGTGAAAGGCGTCAATCAATAATGCTGATTCAGCAGCCATCATTAGCCTGCGCAGCAGGCTTTTTGAGAAACAAAATCGGAACAATTTTAGAATTTCAAACTTTTAAACTTTTTCAACCCTTTTCATGCCGTCCTCAAACTTTTTCGAGCCATACTTAATCCTTTTGAAGCATTGCTTATTTGTTACATGAAAAGGTTTGAAAAAGTTTGAAAAGGGATCAGAAAAGTTTGACTCGCGATACCTGAGTTCACATTTGAGGTCATACGCAAGAAACTGGAAAATGACAGGAAAATAGTTTTCCGGGAAACGAAATTAGGAAATTGCGGGTTTTTACATGGTGGAGGTAAGAGGCGCAGAGAAACATTTATTGGAAAACGGTTTTCCTGACGTTTCTCAGTTTTTTTCAATGCGGCCTCAGACTTGTCTGTTTAACTCATTCACTACTTTTGTCTCATTGGCCAATACTTACACTGGTGAAGCGCCACGGGCCCGCGGCGGGCCCGCCAGCGGACCGCTGATAGCTAAAAGAGTACACGCGTGCACTGGTGAAGCGCCACGGGCCCGCAGCGGGCCCGCCGCGGGCCCGCCAGCTCACCGCTGACAGCTAAAAAAGTACACGCGTGGTGCACGCAGCGGGCCCGTGGCGGGCCCGCCAGCGGTTCGCTAGCTGCTACATCGCGGGTAGTGACTTCTTTCTTGTTTTTTTATTTATTCGATATTTTCTAATTAAAACCAACACTGATACTACTTTTATCGATCTTTATTGAAAAAATAAAGCAAAAATTTAATACAAAAATTATTAATATTATCACGAAGTTCCTCGCTGTCGTTGTCCCATTCATCTCGCACATCTCACGCTGTTCGTCCTCATCCGAATGCTGCACATGCCTGAAAATTTGAGTTAATTTTACTGTGTAAGAGATGCGACGGTGAGCGCGGCACCACTTGTGATGAAAAATTATTTTAAATGTTGATTCTGCAAAGCACACTATTTTGTATCAGGTGAATTCCGCTCAATTCAATTTTTTGCCTTAATATTTGAAGTTCGAAACCTTTAAAAAGTGTAATGGGATTATTCACGAAAACAGCAAAAAAAAAGCAACAACAAAAAAAAGATAAAAACCCAGCAAAAAATGCACCGGTCTGAAGTGTCTGAGAGTATTTTTTAAATTATTTCCCAAAGTTTCAGATCGATCTGAGCATTCTCCGAATTTTCGCTGAATTTTTTTCTTGAATTTTTGCTGGTTCTGTGAATAATCTCATAACAGTTTCCAAAAGACATTGAAAAATATACGTTTTGGTCAAATTGTAATGGGGTTATTTAGGGGCAGCAAAAAAAGCAAAAAATGGGGGGCCGCGAAGGTATTTTTTGCTGGTGTTTTCTCGGCCAGCAGTCTGAGTTTCTCGTCCCCGCAACGTGATTTCGGGTGGATTTACGCGGATTTTTTCGACATTTTAACGCGCTGATAATGGACCTATTCATAGGAGAAAAAAAACAAAAAAAATCGTTTTTTTTCCTATTCATAGATGTAAAAAAAACGACAAACAATGTCGAAAAACGAATGGTAAACAAGTGTTTATTGACCATGATAGACCATTGATAGTGAGGAGGCACAGAGATGTTTACAACCCCGTGGGAACGGAATTGTTTACTAGTTCATGCAAACTCCGCCCCTTTTCTGCGCCTCCTCACTATCAATGGTCTATCATGGTCAATAAACACTTGTTTACCATTCGTTTTTCGACATTGTTTGTCGTTTTTTTACATCTATGAATAGGAAAAAAAACGTTTTTTTTTTGTCTTTTTTCTCCTATGAATAGGTCCATAAGTTTTTAAGATATTTCGACGATTTTTATCGCTGATTCTCCAGGTAATTTCAGGTTTTATTATTGAATTCGATGGCTGAAAGGATTTTTTCGAAGAAAGTTTCTTTTATATGGCCTTTAATCGACCTTTTTCCACTGTTTTTCCTTGTAATCTCAGACTACTGTTGGCTATGTTTGTTAAAATAGTATTTTATTATTGTTCGTAAATATCTATGAACCAATTAATTCATTACAGTTAATTCTTGTGGCTACGCCGTTTCCGGAGTGCTTTGACTTAACTTTCGGCTAAAATAATAAATTCTTGTCTGCCAATTCGGTCTTTCCTCTCTATCTCATTGATAATAAATGCTTATTAATAAATTTCAGGAAAAACAATTATTTTAATGAAAAAGGAGAGTATTCCAGGTGAATGGGACGCGTTCTTCAAAATCCTCGCCAATGGGCTGGTTCGAAGCATATGCGCTTCTGAATTTGCCTGTTTACGGATAGCAGTAATAATGAAATAATAGTTTCCGACACAGAGTCAACAGAAATCTGAAATTACAAGGAAAAACAGTGGAAAAAGGTCGATTAAAGGTCATATAAAAGAAACTTTCTTCGAAAAAATCCTTTCAGCCATCGAATTCAATAGTAAAACCTGAAATTACATGGAGAATCAGCGATAAAAATCGTCAAAATCCCTTAAAAACTTATCAGCGCGTTAAAATGTCGAAAAAATCCGCGTAAATCCACCCGAAATCACGATGCGGGGACGAGAAACTCAGACTGCTGGCCGAGAAAACACCAGCAAAAAATGCCTTCGCGGCCCCCATTTTTTGCTTTTTTTGCTGCCCAAAGAATAAAGCAAAAAATGCATTTTTTTACTTTTTTTGCTACCCCTGAATAACCCCATAAGGACACGTGCGCAAAAACCACCATCACTACAAATAAGTGTTGACATCTGTCCACATACAAGAGAGATTTCGTGTATACAGCGTTATTCCACTCCTACTGGGCCGATTTGCACTGAAAATTTTCAGACCGAAGGGGCATGAGGTCGCCGTAGTTATCTTCGAGGATTGCCACGGTTAGGTCGATAACCGCTGGGAATCTTCTTGTTGTCTTAAAACAGCAGAAAATATCGTTAATAATGGGTTATTCATTTTGTGCAACTTGCATTTTTTCTTATTCATTCCATGCAGAAAATTACATTTTATGCATTTTTTCTGCAGGAAATTCCGTTTTCTGCATGAAATGAATAAGACAAAAATGCAAGTTGGCTAACATGAATAACCCTATACTTAAAAACACTTTCACTGAGCGCAGATTTTTAACCAGAAACTCGTGTTTTTGTTTTATTTTTAATAAAAGACAAGAAGATTCTTTGCGGAATTTGCCGATGCCATGGTCAAAATACGCTAACAAGGGAACCTTTTAAGTCAAAGTTGTCTCCAGAGAAAACTAACTATACAGGTAGAAAGAGAAGCTTTGAAAACTTATATTCCCGTTTTCAAAAGCTGCTTACGAGACCTCTGAGATGCTGAAATTCCAGTCCGAAGTTGGAGCATTTTACCATAGATTTTTGACATTTCGTCGACCGCGACGCCCACACTCAGATCACCGCCTTGCCTTACTTGTCAACAGCCGCTAAACTCCTAAAAATCGTGCTCGAGTGGCGCAGTCACAGGTGAAATGCGATGTATCTATTACAAATGAAAGTCTATGGTGAATGCACGATACACCAACCGCAGCTAAAAATCAGCTAGTGACTCGCTGATAGATATATCTTTTCTCTGCCTTGCGATAGCTCGATAGTGAATCTATGCCCCACTCATGTCACTGGAGCACGTTTGCATTAATTCTGTAGGTAGCCAATTTTTTTAAACTTTTTCTCCTATTTTTTGTTATTTTTCTTCACATTTTATCAATTCTTTAATAATTTTTTTGTTTTTCAGACCAAGAGACCGATTGCGAAGCAATGCGACCGTGAAAATCAAATAAGGTAAGCCAAATAAAGCGGATTCGTGACTGAGTGACACTTCACGTAAAATTGGGTGACAGAAAATCTGTTGAATTTTTCGAACAAAACGTGAATTCAAGTGTCGCTTCGTTACGAGTCCATGATAAAATTTAAAATGCACATTGACTTTTTGCAGGAACACTGCTCGTCACAGACGCATCGAAGATGTCAAAAAGTTAGTGAGTTGTTTTATATAAAACAAACGCGCAAAAAGTAGAAAATTGGAATCGTTTTCGAACGCGCCCGGTCATCGGAAAGAATTTTGCACAAAGATGTAGAAATTTGTGTGCAATCGTTTAAAAAACCGCAGGAATTTAGCTGCTGTCTGTATTTCGGTGAAGATCTGCCATAAATTGGAGCAGAATTTTCTCAAAATTCGGTATTACTGCGTCGCGAAAACCAGTCAGAGCGGTCGTGTGTTGCGGCTGTGGTCTCGCAGCGACCAGCGCATATACTGTAGTTTAATTATCAAAAAATCGAATACACATATTCCTTTAAAAAAAACAGAAAAACAATGCAAAAAATAATGTAAAGAAACTACCATATACGCGCTGGTCGCGGCGAGACCTCAGCCACAACACACGAGCGCTCTGACTGGTTTTCGCGACGCAGTAATATGACACAATTTAGTACATAAAATTAATTAATTTTCATAATTTTACAAGCGCGTGCTAAAATTTTTCCACTGGTTTCCGGAAGAAAATTCCGAAAAAAAAAGCAACTTTTGCCCGGAAATTCCGTCGAAAACTTTAAAAATTTGCGATTTCCAACCAATTTTCGATTCCAACGAATGTGTTTAAAAAATGAAATCGTAGAAAACTTTCCTCCTAAAAAAACAAACAATAATTGTTAATAAACAAAAAAAAATTGTTCGAACTTCGACGTGGATTTTTTCGGAACCGGCGAATCTTCGGAGTCGGAGTCTTCCGGTCAGAAGTTTTCCAATTCAGACGGATTGATTTGGCTTTACAAGAATGATGGTTTCGTATCTATTTATTTCAGAGTTTCTGTTCAAGCGATTTTGAAGTCTGGAAGGTCCCACGCAAACCCCGAAGATGGAACAAGTGGAGTGATGAGGATTTGCAGAAGAAATAATTGTTAAATATTATTATTTTTTTCTTTTTCGTGTCAGTAATTTTGTTTAATATTGACCGATAGACTATTTTTAATCTTGCTGTTCATTTTACTTTGATTATCTCGCCCCATATTTTTTCCTCTTTAGCTTTTTGTGTATTTAATCTTTGATTGATAATAAATAAATCCTAATCAATAAATTCGAAACAGCTCGCAAGTAAAGAATGACTCATTAATAATAGAGCGATGGAAGTCGAACGCCTCACCTACTGTGAATCCATAACACGCCGAAAATGCGCCAACGATGCGTCAATGATGCGCCAATAAATGCGATAGATTCATTACGCGTACACGATGACACCCTTGCAGTGCCCCCATGCCATTTGCGCGCGAGTCACCAGCGAGCTGTAATGCACGTGTCGCATTTCACCTGTGGTGGTAGACTGCTAGAATGGGAATTGCGATGTCACCGGTTCGGTCCCCTAATAATACATTTCGTTTTTTTAAAACTATTTTGGAGAGATTGGAAATAGTTTTAAAAAAACACTTAAAAATTTTCAGAAATTAATGTTGTAGCCTTCAACAGAAGTGCACTTTCAATCGAAATACGTGTTAAATAAGTGTTAAATGCATTCCTATATGTGAGAGGCCGGTTTATTTTAAGCGGGCCACTCTATTTTAGGGAGCCATTCGTTTAGAGAATTTACGGCACTTATAGTCGGCGAATACATCCTCTGGTAAATCGTTTGATGTTTAATCAGATTGTTTTGGAGTTTAATCTGGGTAAAATCAGCTCCTGACGGTGCATGATTAAAGCCGACTCGTAGCTGATCAGACTCGAATGGAAGCTGATCAGGCACCAAAATCTGAGTGCGGAGTGTCGTTGTGCGCTGCGGTTAGTATTTTAAGAGCGAGGTATTTCGATACAGAAACTGGAAAAAAGGCAATTTTATTCAAATTAAACCGCAATTTCACACAGTAGGAAATAAAAAAAATACTAAACAAAATAAAATATTGAGAAGATTATGTTTTTATTTTCCTGCGTTTGTCTTTTTGAGCTTTGGCGGAATCTCTCAATCCCAGACGAGGTGATCTTTCCAAATCCAGGCATCGATGTCACGCAGAGAATTCCTAGGACTCGCTGAAAAATTGTAAAAAATAAAGAAGACAAATTATCATTTTTTTTTTCCGAGATTTAATTGAATTTTTGATAGGGTTGTTCTTTATTCAGGGAAGGAAAAAAAAAGTAACCGCAAGGCCTCCGCCATGAGTTTTTTCTTAACGTGAGTAACCTCATAAGCTGTTTTTGGATAATTGTATTGGGTTGCTTCAAAATTATTATAAGGACAATGAGAGAAACATTTTTAAAACGGTATTATCGACCCGCCACAACGGTCAAACGCGCTCCTTTGAACTGTTGATAAACCGCGAGATCGCAGGTTTATCAACCGGAAATTCCCTCGGAATTTCCTATGAAATCGCTCCGCACGAGCGATTTCCCGCACTCGCCTACTGTAGCGAGTGCGAACTGCAAGAGCGCGGTCTCGCCACGCAGGTGTACGCACAAGTGTATGGGCACGCAACAGCGCGCACAACTAGAGATTTTGGGCCTCGCGCGCTCGCCAGTTCAGTTCTCTCCTCTCTGCTCGTCTCGGGCAAATACTCACTTGCTTGAGGATCATTTGCTATTTTACCATTTGCTATTTTGGATCATTTGCTATTTTGGATCATTTGCTATATTGGATCATTTGCTATATCTCATTTGCTATATTTGTCTCATTTGCTATTTCTCATTTGCTATTTTTGTCTCATTTGCTATGGATTGGCTCATTAGCTATGGGTTGGATCAATTGCTATTTTGGATCACATGCTATTTCTCACTTGTTTTACTTGTCTTATTGGCATTGATAGCCCGAAATAGAGTGAAAACAAATTTCGGCAACTGGCCGATGACGACGCATAACCTTGCCGTCCGCTTGCCGATTTTGTAGATTTTTCCCTTCAATTCGAATTATTGTTATAATTTTATTGTAAAATTGTAAATTAAATATAATGAAAATTGTAATGGGGTTATTCTCGGAACCAGCAAAAAAAAGCAAAAAATAGAAAAAAACAGCAAAAAATTCAGCCAAAATTCTCTCAAAGTTTCAGACCGATCAGAGCAGTCTCCGAATTTTCGCTGAATTTTTTGCTGGTTTTTTCTATCATTTGCTTTTTTTTTGCTGGTTCCGAGAATAACCCCATAAGTACAATAGAAAAGTTTGAAAAAGAGAAAATTATACAAAAGAAGAAATTAAAGAAAACGGCACGAGAAAAAATTGGAAAAAACTGAATTTCTAAAAAATGAAGAACAACCATTAGCTTCGTTTCGTTTCATCCGTTTTTGAATTGGCTTTTGGCTTGTCACGCTGAAAAATAAGTGTTTTATCTGATTTTTTGTTTTCCCCCTTTTAGTAAATTTTTGTAAATAACGGAAATCATTTATTATCTCGGTTAGGGTAGGCCACTGCTTAATTTTTCGGAAATTTTCTTAAATGTCAAGCTATTTGTTTACAGAGGTGTTACTTAACAAGCCTGAGCTGGCGCCTATCGGCGACAGAAAAAAAAACTTAAACGTGAAAACCAATTGAACTTGGCCATGACCTTTTAAAGGGAACAGATGGACATGTTGACTAGCGTAATATATATGAGAAAGATTTTATATGCTTTATTAGTTTTTTTTTTCTAAAAATAGTTCAAATCGGTAAGTTTGTCACATTTATTCACAATCACTGCCAGTTTTGGGAACTAGAACGAGAACAAATTAGGCTAAAACGGCAAGAAAATTATTAAAATATATTTTTTTCCCAAATCTTTAAATTTTTTTTGCCAAAACTCAGCGAGAACCTCGTTGAATTTAAAGTTTTTTTGTGTTCAAATAACGGAAAATTTTGGAATAACAACTAGACATCAGTAAGCACGGTGTGCTATTTTTGGAAATGAATTTTCGGAGGTCATCTCTTTCGCATTTAGCTAAACGTGACATAATGCCACTTGAGACGCAGATAAATGCGACAGGGCGCGTTTGCCGTTTCGTAGGTTCTAACACGCCGTGAATCGTAATTTTTTGAACAAAAAGTGATAAATCACGGCGATTTCAAACAAATATTTTGATAATTTTTAATGATTTTTAAGATGTTTTGGTGTTATCTTGTTGTTGTAAAAAGAAATAAGTAACTGACAAGGAGGAAATAAAGAATGTTTTCGTCATTCAATTTGGCGTGAAATGTCACTTACAGTCTGAAGATACACGAAATTCCCAAAAAAAACTACGATTTTTCATGTATTTTCAGTTTTTTTTCTTGCAAAGAAATTTTTGAGTCGTTTTCAAAGTGTTGGTATTTTTCAGGCCACGTAACATTTTTGGATAGAATATATTTTTTTAAACAATTTTTATTTGAAAAAACTCACTATCAATCCTTTTACTTGACAGTTGAAAAAACTCTTCTAAAACGTTCTCTTCGTGTTCGGAAATTGTTGCCATCGGAGTCTCGTCATCGTCCTCTGAGTGAACAATTTCTAAAAAAAAATATATTTTTTAAAATAAAAATATATGTACTCCATACGCACTTTTTTAATGAGAATTTCCAAAATAGGGAGAAATGAACAGCAGGTGTACCAATCGCCCGAAATCCTCCAGGTAAATTGATTTTTGTTGCACCGCAGGTGTCAGACTACAATACATATCAATTATAAGACCAAAGTAGCGATTAAATGTTAAAAAAAAGAAGAAATCAGCCAAAAAGCAGCAGAAAGTATTAAACGAAAAGGCTTTTTTTAAAAAGCTGTGAAAAAAACGCGAAAATTTGGGAAACGCGCGAAAAAGTTAGACCCGGCGTTGGCTGAGTATCCAACGTTAAAGCATTGGCAGCCAAATTGCCCAAAAAAATATGTGCTTTGAATTAATTTTCTTGGTTTCCTATCGGGTTTCTGCTGTTTTTTTGCTAATTTCGTATTTTTTGTTAACATTTAATCGCTACATTGGGATTATAATAAATATTTATTGCAGTCTGACACCTGTGGTGCATCAAAAATCAATTTTGCTGAAGGATTTTGGGCGATTGGTTCACCCGCGGTGCATTTCTCCCAATACTGGCAATTCTCATCTAAAAAAACGTGGGTAAAGAGTACATATTGAATTATTTTGCAGTAAAAATTATTCAAAAAAAAATATAATTTTTTAGAAATATTCCACTCAGAGGACGATGACGAGACTCCGATGGCAACAACTTCCAAATACGAAGAGAACGTTTTAGAAGAGTTTTGTCAACTGTCAAGTAAAAATATTGATAGTGAGTTTTTTCAAATAAAAATTGTTTAAAATATATATATATTCTATCCAAAAATGTTACGTGGCCTGAAAAATACCAACACTTTGAAAACGACTCAAAAATTTCTTTGCAAAAAAACTCAAAATACATGAAAAATCATAGTTTTTCTGTGAATTTCGTGTATCTTCAGACTGTAAGTGACATTTCACGCCAAATTGAATGACAAAAAAATTCTTTATTTCCTAATTTTTTTTCAATAATTTTCTTGCCGTTTCAGCCTAATTTGTTCTCGTTCTAGTTCCCAAAACTGGCAGTGATTGTGTATAAATGTGACAAACTTACCGATTTGAACTATTTTTAGAAAAAAAAAAACTAATAAAGCATATAAAATCTTTCTCATATATATTACGCTAGTCAATATGTCCGTCTGTTCACTTTAAAAGGTCATGGTCAAGTTCAATTGGTTTTCACGTTTAAGTTTTTTTTTTTTCTGTCGCCGATACACTGGGGTCTGAGGAGGGAGTGAGTAAACGCGCCCGGACGCACACACGCAACGCATCCAAATGAGGCCCAAAAAATAAAAAAGGCGCGCGAAAAATTTCGCATTATCGGAGAGAAAAACCAACGCAAAATCGTGAAAATTACGAAATCCTATCCAAAATTATTTCGCGCGCGTTGATTTTTCTCTCCGATAATGCGAAATTTTTCGCGCGACTTTTTATTTTTTTGGGCCTCAATTGGATTCGTTGCGTATGTGCGTCCGGGCGCGTTTACTCACTCCCTCCTGATACCCCAGTGCCAATAGGCGCCAGCTCAGGCTTGTTAAGTAGCACCTCTGTAAACAAATAGCTTGACATTTAAGAAAATTTCCGAAAAATTAAGCAGTGGCCTACCCTAACCGAGATAATAAATGATTTCCGTTATTAACAAAAATTTACTAAAAGGGGGAAAACAAAAAATCAGATAAAACATTTATTTTTCAGCGTGACAAGCCAAAATCCAATTCAAAAACGGATGAAACGAAACGAAGCTAATGGTTGTTCTTCATTTTTTAGAAATTCAGTCTTTTCCAATTTTTTCTCGTGCCATTTTCTTTAATTTGTTCTTTTGTATAATTTTCTCTTTTTCAAACTTTTCTATTGTACTTATGGGGTTATTCTCGGAACCAGCAAAAAAAGCAAATGATAGAAAAAACCAGCAAAAAATTCAGCGAAAATTCGGAGACTGCTCTGATCGGTCTGAAACTATGAGAGATCATTTAAAAAATACTTTCGGACATTCCCTGAAAATTTCAGATCGAAATATTGATTTTAAAAAATATCAATTTTCTTTCTGAAACTTTTCAAAATCGATATTTTGGTCTGAAATTTTCACGGAATGACCGGAATTACTTTTTAAATAATTTACCAAAGTTTCAGATCAATCGGTACATTCTCCGAATTTTGGCTGAATTTTTTGCTGTTTTTTTCTATTTTTTGCTTTTTTTGCTGGTTCCGAGAATAACCCCATTACAATTTTCATTATGGGGTTATTCACGAAATGGCAAAAAATGGCAAAAAACTGCGCGAAAACTCGGAAAATGCTCCGATTGATCCGAAATTTTGGGAAATGAGGGAGAAAACTCTCCCGGACATTCACTTAAAATTTCAGACCAAAATGTCGATTTTAAGCATTTTCAGACAAAAAAGCAATAATTCTTAAAAATCGATATTTTGGTCTGAAATTTTGTGGGAATGTCCGGGAGAGTTTTTTCCCTCATTTCCCAAAATTTCAGATCAATCGGAGCATTTTCCGAGTTTTTGCGCAGTTTTTTGCCGTTTTTTGCCATTTTTTGCCATTTCGTGAATAACCCCATTATATTTAATTTACAATTTTACAATAAAATTATAACAATAATTCGAATTGAAGGGAAAAATCTACAAAATCGGCAAGCGGACGGCAAGGTTATGCGTCGTCATCGGCCAGTTGCCGAAATTTGTTTTCACTCTATTTCGGGCTATCAATGCCAATAAGACAAGTAAAACAAGTGAGAAATAGCATGTGATCCAAAATAGCAATTGATCCAACCCATAGCTAATGAGCCAATCCATAGCAAATGAGACAAAAATAGCAAATGAGAAATAGCAAATGAGACAAATATAGCAAATGAGATATAGCAAATGATCCAATATAGCAAATGATCCAAAATAGCAAATGATCCAAAATAGCAAATGGTAAAAATAGCAAATGATCCTCAAGCAAGTGAGTATTTGCCCTCGTCTCGCTTGGTGCGCCCCACTCGGTCAGTGTGTCTCTCCGCTCTTGGTGAGCGGTGTGCTTCCCTCGTGTGCTCCCGTCATGCTCCCGTGGTGCTGTGCACCCTTCTATCCCCTCGATTTGGGTCGGCTATGGCCGCGTCAGGCTCAGACGCGGCTCTACTACTATTCTGGACACCGTCACGTCTCTCGGCTCAGGATACGCGGACTTATGTAAGATTTCCTTTGTCTTTTCTCAGGTTCCATGTGGTGATCGGCGTTCGCTGTTGGCTCTCTACTCGTCTCGTGTCTCCCCGTTTGGTGTGACTCTCGTTGATGTGCCCGTCTCGTGTCGTCTATCTCTCGCCGCCACCAGTGCTATCTCCACCACCGATATCGATCGCATCGAGGGACCCTTGTGCACATGGATTCGTTGGCCTGGCTCGCTCGTTGGCTCGCTTGGCTGGAGGATTCGTGGCACGCTGTCCCCGCTGGTTCTGGACCCTCGTGCACATGGATTCGTTGGCATGGCTCGCTCTTTGGCTCGCTTGGCTGGAGGATTCGTGGCACGCTGTCCCCGCTGGTTCTGGATCCGTCGAGATGTCGTTGGCCGTGCAGATGTCCCTCGTCGAGCTCCGTGCGACTGGCAGGATTCGTGTTCGTGCTTCTGGATGGACTCGTGTCGCGCTAGCTGCTCCCTCGTCGAAGACTTCTGCCCCGTCGCAGAATTGATCACCTCTGAGAGTATGAGTTGCCCTGTCCTGGTCCGCCCTGTGCGGTTGGACCACAGGATGATGGCTGCGCCCTTATGGCGCACCATAGAGGTTTTTTCCCCCGCCTCGCGGGTTTTCCTCTAAATAAATATGTTTTGTATACATATGTGTAACTTTCCACCTCGCACATGTTGGTACGGTATACCAGGGCTTATATTGTCCGGCGCTCCCTCCCAGACGCCGTCTCTGGGAACGGGGGAGCGTTCACATGGTGCATACGACCAGGAAAGGTCTTGGTTACAAAAAAAAAAAAAAAAAAAATCGATATTGGCTAGGAAATAAAGCCGATGTCGAGCAAATTTCGAGAGCCCTCGCCCTCGAAATTTGCGCGCATAATTTCAAGAGTTCTGAAATTATGCGAAAATTCCCCGCAAATTTGTCGCAGTTTTTTCAAATTTGCGCGAGGTCTCGTTGCCTTCAGCACTCTTCGGAGTGCGGGAAGCAACGAAGGAAAATGTCAGAAATTGTCAAAATTTCTGACGTTTTCTCAGAAAGTTTGTCGAGAACCAAGACTTTTTCTGAACCCTTACGACGGCGAACCACCGCCCCTCGTATACCTTTGATTTTCGTACTTTAAATCAAAGACTCAATAATCCGGTTGAATCGCAGAATGCCGAAGATTCAACCGACCTCCATTCCGAGTCAGGAAATTGAGCTCGAGTCCGAGGAAACCCCCGCGGACGTGGAAAAGGAGGAGAAGAAGACGGGAAAGTTGGAGCAGGACTCCGTGGAGACGTCAGAAGACTGCACCCCGCCGAACGCTGTCGCCCCTCGTGCCCTCGCAGATGCCAGGAAGGCGGTGAAGGAGGAAGCATAGGGGAGAAGAGTTCGGAAAGGCGATAGGGGAGAGGCGAGAGCTCATCAAAGAAGAGTCAGAAGGCGACGAGGAAGACTACGCAGAAGACCCCGCACGCGACGTGTCCCAGGTAAGGGACATTAGCGAACTTCCGCGGATCTCTCGCAAGAAAGCGAAACGTGTCCGCCTCCACGCACTCACCCCCTGCATCAGTTGCGGAAAAGCACAGGTAGAAAAGTGCACGCAGATGAACCGCGCATGCCATGCATGTGGCAATGTCCGCCACATGTATGCTGCGAGACGTAGCCGCCGCGTCAAGTCTAGGAGAAAAAGACAACGACGCCAGGTGAACGAAAAAACAGGGTTCGAAAATAAACCGGTTTTTTTGTTCAGGCGTTCACCTGCGGCCCGCTCACTCGCGATCCGGACCAGGCGGATCGAAGGACAGAAAGTCCGGAGCGGACGTCCCCCGCCGTAACCGACGCAAGTCTTCGTCTCCGAAGAGATCCTGCCCCTCGCGATAATTCCTGAATGTTATCGTCGTTATCAATAAAGATTTGTTGAATAACACCTCTTGTGCTGCACATAAAAAGAACGCAGCCAAGAGAAGGCTACCGCTTCGGAATAATATTCCGAAACGCTAGCATGCGATAAGTTTTTAAATAATTATTTTTTTACTCAGTTTTTTGTAATTTCAGACTTAAAATCCCTTGCTTGGGAAGCAAGGTGGACGGATCGATTCTGTCGCCTCTTTGGTAGGCTCCCTCGTCGGACGGGATCAGTTGCACGGCCGGGTAGGTTCCCCGGCCGGCGAGGTAGGTTCCCTCGCCCCCCGTTCGACGGATCGCCGCTGCCGAGTTGGACGTTTCGGAGAAGTGACTGGGACGGAGGAGTGCGCACGAAGTTAACTGAAGTAGAAGATGTGGTACGGCTCACGGATCTCAGCGCTCGCCGTCGGATTCCATCAGAAAGGCATGGCCAGCCTATCCGGACAGGACGAGAGCACCGACCCTCCCTTTGGCAAGGAGGAACTCGGGAGGACGTGATGTATGGAACAATCTCTCGCACGATGACGGCTCCGGAAGCGGACACGGGATGGAAGACGGAGCAGTGAGCAATCAAGAGGATATCCCAACACTAACAAGCGGTAGGCTCCCGCAAACATCAGGTATTAAAGTTTCGATAATTTTAAACCCTACTCACCCACGTTAGTTCCGGCTAGCTGGATTGTCCTGTTTTGTATGGCCGGGTAGGTTCCCCGGTCGGTTGGGTAGGTTCCCCAGCCCAAGTGGTAGGTTCCCACTTGTCCCCCCCCAAACAAAAATTAGGGGACTATTGTATGGTTAGGTAGGTTCCCTAGCCCCCTCTAGTATCAAATGGTAGGTTCCCATTTGCCCCGCCCAAAACCCATAAAAAAAAATTATAAAATTCAAAAACAAATAAAAATAAAAATCATAATATCCTTTTAACTTTAAAAATATTTTCTTCAATTAAAAAATTCTTTCAATTCAAATTCTCTTTTCAAAATTTCAAAAAAAAAAAAAAAATATTTTTTTTTTAATTAAATTTTCTATTAAATTTCTAATAAAATTTTCAATTATCCCCCCCCCCACCTATTGGGCTAACACCTAGTTCCTCCTTAAGTTTTAGTATGTCCCATTAAGCAAATAATAAAATAAAATAAATTTATTTATATATTCCATGCTTCCTTTCCTCTCGCCAAGTGGTTCTCTATCCGATTTTTATGCCACTCGGTGATCGTCGCTCTCTCTATTTCTCCAATCTCTACACACAGCGAACGGGTAATTCCACCCTTCGCCTGTGTCTCCTATCTCTCGTCACAGCGGCTGGGTTTCCCACCCGCCGCCTGTGTCTCATCTCTCTCTTCACACAGTGCGCGGGATCACTCCCCTCGCCTGTGTCTCTAATATCTCTCTCCTTCCTTCCTCTACGCACATTTTCCTTCAATTTTTTTATATAATTTTTGTATTTATTTTCGTCTATCCTTTCATCCAAACAATTTTGCTATTTCTTATTCGCTCTCTTTCCCTTCATCCATATTTTCGCTTTTCCTAAAATAATTTAATTAATTATCCATCACTCTTTCTTTCCATATATTAATATCCCCTCTCTCATTTAATTCAACCTTTTCTTAAATTTTCCATCCTTTTTCCTTCGCTCAACGAATCCTCGCGTAGTTCACGGAATTTTGAACACGCAAGGAGCCAGTTCGGTAGTGAAGACTTTGCGCAGATAAAATAACGCTGCACAGGCAAAGATGAGTTTCCCCACACTCGCTCATAAGAGGCAACGTGGGATGCTCGAAGAGAGCGCCAGGATTCGGCGCACTTCGAAGGCTGTAGCGCGTGGCCCCTCGCGGCTCGCTCTACAAAGGCTCATGGGCTCGTACACGCTCTCGCGAGCACGATCGCCCCATTTCCCTACACTCGCTCATAGATGGCAACGTGGGATGCTCGAAGAATGCGCCAGGCTTCGGCGCACTTCGGATGCTGTAGCGCGTGGCCTCTCGCGGCTCACGCTACAAAGGCTCAAGGGCTCGTACACGCTCTCGCGAGTACGATCGCCCCAATTCCCCACACTCGCTCATAAAGAGGCATCGTGGGATGCTCGAAGAGCGCGCCATAAACAAGGTGCAAATCGAATGCTGTAGCGCGTGGCCTCCCGTGGCTCCGCTCTACAACGGTCGCACGCTCGAATAAAGCGCGTGGCCCAGACAGAGGTCGACGGTCTTTTACTATTTTAGAAACCCTCACCTTCGCGAACAATCACTCCTCAAGTGAATCTCCGCGAATTCCTGGTAAACGACCAGGGTACGATGGTTGCGATCCCCCCGCAGGACAGAGCCAAGTCTGAGCAGAGCAAACTCCTTGGCTATGCGTGGGATGCAGGGACAGACACGATGGCAATTACCATCGCGCCCCTCCCTAAGTCGGACACTCCAACGAAACGCGAGATTGCGTCGTTTCTTGGAGGGACATACGACCCGATGGGACTCGTATGTCCCATAACCATCTCCACAAAGATGCTGATTCAGCTAATGTGGAAGGAAGGTGTGACGTGGGACGGACCAATCCCCGCGAAACTCCTTCCAGAATGGAAAAAGATCCGAAAAGCGTTCGAAGACCCTAGCTATCGTTTCCCTCGCCAGTTGACTGACAATTACAACTACGAGGAGGTGCAGATGCTCGTATTTTGCGATGCAAATGATCACAACTTTGCAACTTGTGTATACTTGCGGTTTGCCTACAAAGACTCACCGCCGGTTACCAATCTGTACTTGGCCAAGACTAGGCAGAAGTCGTTGAGCCAGACTTCCACTACAGTGATGCACGGAAATGAAAATTTAAAAATACGGAAAGCGGAAACGGAAACGGAAAGGAGAAACAATTTCCGCGGAAAACGGAAACGGAAACGGAAAAAATTTCGGTTTTCCGCGGAAGACGGAAACGGAAACGGAAAGGTGGTTTATAAAGATTTTACAATACAAGCCTCCATATTATTTTGGAATTTTTCAAAAGTTGTGTTTCAAAACAGTTTCCATAAAAAAAAACGAAATTTCCTTATGAAAAGCACAAAAATGAGCAAAAAACGTGCAAGGAAGTTTACCAGTACAGCCCGGTGGGGGGAGGCTACCCCGAATCAGAACGTTCCCGAATCAGAACTGTCCCGAATCAGAACCGTGTCCTGAATCAGAACTGTCCGGAATCAGAACTGTCCCTAAGCCAAACTGTTCGTTTCAGAACTGTCCTATATGAGAACTGTCCTGTATGAGAACTGTCCCGAATCAGAACTGTCCCGTAGCAGAACTGTTCGTATCAGAACTGTCCCAAATCAGAACTGTTCGTATCAGAACTGCCCCAAATCAGAACTATCCTGTATAAGTTTTAAAAAAAATTTGTTTTATTATGAAAAAACAACATATTAGGCCGTAAGCATGCTTTTTGAATAGTTCTGATTTGGGGCAGTTCTGATACGAACAGTTCTGATTCGGGACAGTTCTGATACGAACAGTTCTGAATCGGGGCAGTTCTGATTTAGGGCAGTTCTGATTCGGGACAGTTCTGCTGTGGGGCGGTTCTGATAAAGAACAGTTCTTATACAGGACAGTTCTGATTCGAACAGTTCTGATTCAGGACAGTTCTGATTTATGACAGTTCTGATACGAACAGTTCTGATTCAGGACAGTTCTGATTCGGGACAGTTCTGATTCGGGGTAGCCTCGGTGGGGGATGGTACTATCTGAGGGTCTATTCTGAATAGTATACGAAAATACAAGTACAGCCTCCACCAGTACGTTTGGGGGATCATTCTGATACCGTAGGTAATTGACCAGATTAGTCCCCCTTCACATGCCATTAAAATCACCACTGGGAAAAAAGAACAGTTCCCCCCACCTCAATATAGTCGCCCCATCATATCAATATTTTGCACTTACCCTTTCCTTGGGGGGTTTTTATTGGTATTTCATGGGGTGTCTTATTATAATTATCCCATTGTATGTACAAGTGAAAAAATCAAGAATCTATTCTGAAAAGAAGCAAATTGTTTCATGTTTTAGTATTAAAAAAAAATTTCCGTGAATTGCGGAAAAACGACAAAAAATTACGGCAGCGGAAACGGAAACGGAAATAAAATTTTTTGTTTGCGGAATACGGAAACGGAAACGGAAGCAACTAAAAAAGCGGAAACGGAAGCGGAAACGGAATTTCCGTGCATCACTGTTCCACTACCCAGCGTATGGAACTCATGGCGATAGAAATCGGTCTGAACGCCGCGGCCACGTTGGTTCAGGAAAGAACAGTCAACGTGAGCCAAATTAAGATCTTTTCAGACAGCCAAATTGCGCTGTACTGGATCTTGAAGGGTGATCGGTGTCACGCATTCGTATCGAATCGAGTGGCAACGATCAACGACGTTGTAGCCAGCTTGGCCGAATACAACGTCACCTTCCACCATGTCCCGGGCAGCTTGAACCCCGCGGACATTGCGTCTCGTGGTGCCACCCTCGCAGAGCTCAAAGCGAGCAAGCTGTGGCAACACGGACCGGACTTCCTCCAGCTGGATGCTGACCAGTGGCCCAATAGCCTGAAAAAGGCGAAGGACTACGAGGAAGACGAGCTCAAAGCCATCATGAAAGAACTGGTGATGCCGATAGCTTCCACAAAAAAGAAACTATCGAAGTTCCAGACGGTGGCAATCAATGTGCTGAATGCACAGACAATTGGCACTGCCTGGAAGACGGAAGTCTACACTCCGCGTATCTTCCGTCGCGACCTCGCACAGAGTTACACTGTTGCCAGGTCAACCACAGCGACAGCGAGCATACAGACACTCGCAGCTGTGAGCGACGGCGAATTTCCGTTGAACAAGCCCGGCATCAGGTACAGGTCATTCGTACCCTACGCCGGCACACAATCCATGGTGAAACTGACTACCACAGTCGGGTTCATCATGAAGTTCTTAGCGAAAGCATTTCCCCACCAGAGTTGGAAAACTCCGCTAATGAAAACCCTCGTTGAGCTCGAAGTAATCCCACGCTCCGAGGAAGGTCCCGTCCGACTCTCGCTCGAAATCAAAGCTAGAGAGTTAGTTCGAAATTATATCTTGAAGGATCATTATCTCGATGATTTCTTCTCGAACTCCGGTGACAACCCAGGCAGTTTTAAACTACGCTGCCACCAGTCCCTCGCTCCGATTAGAGCCAGCGACGGACTATTTCACATTCGTCGACCCATCGAGCAATAGCATGCGTCGACGTCTGAGAAATTCCCAATTCTCGTCATATACGAGCACCCAGTAGCGAAACTGGTTGCCAGAGACTTGCATGTACAGAACAAACATGCCTCTGAAGAGCAGCTGATACGTATTCTAAGAAAGCAATACAGTATCAGTAAGGACCGTCGCCTTTGTTCAAATATCTGCCGGACATGTTTTTATTGTCGAAGGCAAAAGGCACGGCCCTACGCTTACCCCTACTCGTCCCAGTTCCCGACGACTAGGGTGTGCCCCACCGTACCATTCCAGAACATCGGAATCGATTACGCAGGGCCAATGACATACAGAGGCTACCCAGAGGCAGAATACAAAAGCTATATCCTGGTAGTCACCTGTCTGTTCACCAGGGCCGTTCATCTCGAACTCGTCCCTGATGAGAGCGCTCTATCGTATTTGTTCGCAATACGCAGAGTGTTCGCACGCCGTGGCGTCCCTCGCCTGATCTTGTCGGACAATGCAGGTTGCTTTAAACTCGGCGGATGCATCCTTAACGGAGACATCCGTAGAGAAGGTCCCGACAATCGTTCGTTCTCCACGTACATGGCAGAACACGAGATCAGGTGTCAGTACATTACCCCGCTTTCACCCTGGCAGGGAGGGGTCTACGAGAGAGTGGTCGGACTCACTAAAAAGTTACTCCGCAACACTCTTGGCATGCTGCAACCAACATATGTTGAGCTAGAGACTCAGTTGGTTCTTATTGAAGGCGTGCTGAACAACCGCCCCATCACTAAGAACCCAGCAGCCAACACAGATCGTCTGGCGTTAAGACCCATTGACTTTCTGCTACCGTCGGTCCCCCTCGCTACCCCGTGGGCCACTGACGAAGAGTCTTTTCAGCAGGGAACTACGACTGAAAAGACTACCCGCAAGTTCTCCGCTCTTCTGTTAGAATCGATCGGAAAACTTGTGGACGAGTGGAGCAGCTCATATCTGACCGGTATGCACAAGGCAGAGCTCCCACTCGGAAAATCCCAACGCCGAATCCCCCGCGTTGATGACGTGGTACTGGTTTACCAAGAGAAGTATCCCAGGTACACGTGGCCTCTTGGGTTGGTAATTAAACTCCACCCAAGCGATGACGGTGCCATTAGATCAGCCACCGTACGCTTCGAAGGTTCCGAACTGAAACGGCCGGTAAATCACCTGATTCCGTTGGAAGTTCCGGAAAACCCTCGCGATCCAGCTCCGTCTCAGGCAGAGACGTCAGAGCAGGCTCGCTCTAGCAAAAAGCCTGGAACCCCGCCACCGGTGATAACATTGGCCAGCGTTCCAGCACAACCCGTACCAGGATTAGGTACGGTGCCGCTTACTCCCAGCTCAGGATTCGAGTCAGAGCAAGCGAAGAAAGCCCCCTACGATCCAGCTCCGTCTTGTGCGGAAGATCCGGAGATAGATCGCTCGAGCTTTAAGTCTAGAACGCCCTTGTCGTACAGGTCACTGGCAAGCGTTCCAGCACAACCCGTGCCTCTACCCGGTACGTTGCCGCCAGCTTCCACCTCATACTATGAGTCGAGGAAGCTTGCGAAGAAAGTCTCTCGCGACAGGAGAAAGTTGTCCCCAGAGCAGTTACGTGTTCGGCCATTCATACCAAGGTCATCTAAAAACACGAGGATAGACCCCGTGACTCTGGAAAGAGTTGAAAACACGGCGCCTATCGTGGCCCCCGCCGCCGCCCCGCGGCGGGCCCCCCCCCCCCAGTGTTGATAAACCGCGAGATCGCAGGTTTATCAACCGGAAATTCCCTCGGAATTTCCTATGAAATCGCTCCGCACGAGCGATTTCCAGCACTCGCCTACTGTAGCGAGTGCGAACTGCAAGAGCGCGGTCTCGCCACGCAGGTGTACGCACAAGTGTATGGGCACGCAACAGCGCGCACAACTAGAGATTTTGGGCCTCGCGCGCTCGCCAGTTCAGTTCTCTCCTCTCTGCTCGTCTCGCTTGGTGCGCCCCACTCGGTCAGTGTGTCTCTCCGCTCTTGGTGAGTTGGTGAGCGGTGTGCTTCCCTCGTGTGCTCCCGTCATGCTCCCGTGGTGCTGTGCACCCTTCTATCCCCTCGATTTGGGTCGGCTATGGCCGCGTCAGGCTCAGACGCGGCTCTACTACTATTCTGGACACCGTCACGTCTCTCGGCTCAGGATACGCGGACTTATGTAAGATTTCCTTTGTCTTTTCTCAGGTTTCATGTGGTGATCGGCGTTCGCTGTGGGCTCTCTACTCGTCTCGTGTCTCCCCGTTTGGTGTGACTCTCGTTGATGTGCCCGTCTCGTGTCGTCTATCTCTCGCCGCCACCAGTGCTATCTCCACCACCGATATCGATCGCATCGAGGGACCCTTGTGCACATGGATTCGTTGGCCTGGCTCTCTCGTTGGCTCGCTTGGCTGGAGGATTCGTGGCACGCTGTCCCCGCTGGTTCTGGACCCTCGTGCACATGGATTCGTTGGCATGGCTCGCTCTTTGGCTCGCTTGGCTGCAGGATTCGTGGCACGCTGTCCCCGCTGGTTCTGGATCCGTCGAGATGTCGTTGGCCGTGCAGATGTCCCTCGCCGAGCTCCGTGCGACTGGCAGGATTCGTGTTCGTGCTTCTGGATGGACTCGTGTCGCGCTAGCTGCTCCCTCGTCGAAGACTTCTGCCCCGTCGCAGAATTGATCACCTCTGAGAGTATGAGATGCCCTGTCCTGGTCCGCCCTGTGCGGTTGGACCACAGGATGATGGTTGCGCCCTTATGGCGCACCATAGAGGTTTTTTCCCCCGCCTCGCGGGTTTTCCTCTAAATAAATATGTTTTGTATACATATGTGTAACTTTCCACCTCGCACATGTTGGTACGGTATACCAGGGCTTATATTGTCCGGCGCTCCCTCCCAGACGCCGTCTCTGGGAACGGGGGAGCGTTCACATGAACTCAACGCTATGCGATTTTTATTTTGGTTTCCAAATTATCTCATTTCACGTATAAATTCAATGTGAAATGAAATAGTTTGGAAACCGAAATGAAAATCACGAAGTACTAACAGAAAGTTCAGCGGAGCGCGTTTGATCATTTTGGCAGACCGACAATACAACGGAATATAAATGAAATAAAATAGAAGTTTCCGAAATAGAACTGTACTGACATGGAAGTTGTCCATGGTTGGTATTTAAGTTCGATTTGGAGCAGTTATTTTTTTTAATAAAGCTCAATTTCAAACAGTTCTATTCCGGGGACTTATTTTTGTTGCAGTTCTATTACGTGCATGTTATATTCCGCTGTAGCTCCATTTTTAATGGCTCATAAAATTCGCCATGAAAACATACCGTAATTATATTCCTATGTCCCTACTGGCACTTGAAAGTAGATTGTTTTTTTCATTTTTTACATGATCATCGATTTCGCAACGTGGAACGACCGGTGTGAAAGATACCTAAAAAAACAATCGAATCATCAGAAGCTCTGAACAAAATGATAAATTACCTTTGAAGAGGGATGGCCAACGTCGATACCAACAATTATTGTGCAGCACTTGGCCTATCTGTAAAACCATGTTTAGGCGAGATAAAAATGTTTTACAGGGAGAATTTTGCGGTAACTTGTGATCCGAAACAATATATTTAGTTGGTAACTTAAAAAAAAACCCGTTGTTTCACAACGTGCCGCAAAATATTACTCCTTGGCGAGTGCGAATTATTTTTTAATAAAAAACAACAAAATAATTTAATTTTCACGTACAAAAATGAAATCTTTCTTATATAGAAAATTTTAGATTAGTCTGTGTGTTTGTTTGTGTGTCTCACACGCGAGTTTGCAGTCGACAAAACTCGATCCCGCGACCTGTCGATTGACGTTCAAACGTGCTAACCACTATACCACAAGGGTCACGAGAACTTGAAAGAAATAGGGAAAAGAAATGATTGCCGTTTCTATTAAAAAAAACCAAAAACCAGTAAAAATCAACATTTGACGAAGGCGACTTAGTCGCCACAAGCTGCAAGCTTGTAAATAAAGAAAATGTTGAAAAAAACATGAGTTTCGAAAATATCCTAAAGATTTCCGAAAGTGCGCCAATGTTGACGCAAAAGGCGGGCGCGTCAGTAATGTGCCTGACTCGGTTTAAATTCCACTCCTGGCTGATTAAAGCCGAAATCGGCCGTTGTTCGAGTTAAACTCCAAACATAGCTGATTAAACTCCAAACGATTTACCAGAGTCATCAACCTCGCTCTACTGCTAAAATCCCTGTAAAACAGTGTTGCACTTGCAAGATTAACTCGAGTTATAGTTTTACACTTTTTTTCAACGGAAAATAACGTATCCACGACGAGTTGCAGTTAAAATTTGATTTTTCGCTTCAAAATAGGTGCACTACACTGTTGAAAATTGAAAAGTGCGGTAGAGCGAGGCTGATGATGCATTCGCCGACTATACAACAAGCCGAAAAAAAGCTAGCAAATATGTAATTTTATCCCCAAACAGAAAGATTATTGTCTATTCCATAAAAGTTAAAAAAAAACGAAATGTATTGTAAGGGGACCGAACCTGTGACCTCGCGATTCCCATTCTAGCAGTCTACCACTGCTCCACTCGAGCACGATTTTTAAGAGTTTAGCGGCTGTTGACAAGTAAGGCAAGGCGGTGATCTGATTGTGAGTGTGGATCGTCGCGGTCGGCAAAATGTCAAAAATCTATGGTAAAATGCTCCAACTTCGGACTGGAATTTCAGCATCTCAGAGGTCTCGTAAGCAGCTTTTGAAAACGGGAATATAGGTTTTCAAAGCCCCTCTTTCTACCTGTGTAGTTAGTTTTCTCTGGAGACAACCTTGACTTAAAAGGTTCCCTTGTAAGTACTTTTAATATGCTATCCTTCAAACTTGTCCGATTTGCACCAAGCTTTGGCCGCCACATGCCCCTTGGGTTGGAAAATTATTCGCCAAGTTTGATGCAAATCGGTCCTGTATTGTGAAAACAAAAAAATTGCAACGCGTTGTTTGCGTACTTTTGAAATTCAAACGACAATGAAAGAAACAGCATGGGAAATGAAGAAGGCTTGGCACCTCCAACTACCCCCTCTTCCGCAAAACCGGGCCCCTGACCGGTGTAATTACAACTCTCTCCGCGACTTACACGCTCTTGCACAACAGGCAACGGTTTCGGTACACTACCCTAAACTACCCTACGGCACTATCAAAACAAACACAACAGTATAAAAAACAACATCACTAAACAATAATGCTTAACGGAGATTAATAAAATTATCTTCGTTCCATCGGAACACGACTCCCCTTGGCGGCTGATGCATCCGCATTTGTCTGCATGTTTTCGCGCTTCCTCCTCCACGTGTTGAGATGTACTCCATTGGAATCTCCGTATCCACTCGCCCTCTGCATCACAGCCTTCCTTGCTTTCCACCTCAACTCAATTCCAAAAGCTTTGAACGCATTTGCTCCAAGCAGGAAAATGTCCGCATTATTCCTGATAATTTGGAAAATGACCACGGCTTTTCTGTCCTTGATCTTGATATCCAACTTGACTTGTTCCTGGACTGGCATCGTCAGTCTTGATGCATTCACCAATTTGAAATGTGGCTTCGCCAACACTTCACATTTTTCCTTCCAGTCGATACAACCTCCTTTCAGCTTCTCCCATGCTCCGGAAGAAATCACTGACACCACTGCTCCACTGTCAATCGTGACTTTTCTTTTTTGTCCGAGAATTTCACAATTCTCCCACATCTTCACCATTGCGCTCCTTGTTCCCTTTGACTGGCCTTCTCTAACGACGTTGGCTACTAATTTTGAGGTGCATTGCTTCACAATGTGCCCAACTCCACCGCAATTGTAGCACTTGATGCCCCTCTCTGGTCCACGCTCTTCTTCGAAGCTTCTTCATCGCTTAGCTGCTCTTCTTTCTCGCTTTTCCTCCACCTCTCACTTCCATTCCAACACGACTCTGTCCTGCCCGTGGCATCGGATCTTCCCCCTCTGTAGACCTGCTCTTTCTTCCGCTCGTTTTCTTGCTGTAGTACGATATCTTTCAGAGTATCGTGTTGCTCTTCCACTGGAGTCTCCCTTCTCTTCATTATCAGCAGATTGTGCAGGTTCCGGTCATCTTTCGCGGCTTTCATTAACTTTGTCACCCTCATTTGCGACATTGTCGTTTTGTTTGCTTCCGGGTAACCTTTCCGAGACCACTTCTCCACTTCCACCAAGTACTCCCACATCTTCTGACCTGCTCCTCTACTCAGCTCCTCAAACACAGCTAAAGCATGTGTCTGACTATCGCCCTGCCTCCTCTTCAGGTTATCTTCAAACTCTTCGAACATAACTTTTATCGGCCTCTTCCGTCGGTTTTCCAATGATCGAAATAGCGACTTTGTTGTTCCCACTAGAAAGTTCTCCTCTAGAATAGCCACCAAATCTTCATCGTCATCTACGACCTCCCTGAACTTCATCAAGAAAGTTCTCTTGAACTCTCCGAAGCTTCCACTTCCATCAAATACCTTCGGCTCTGGCAACGCCGCCACTCTCATCATTATGTTCATGCTCGCCACGACCTCCTTAACTGTCTCCGCTGTAGTCTTCTGTGACGTCGAACTTCTACTGCCGCTTTTCGTCTCACCATCCTGCTCACTGCACTGTGTTTTCCTATCACCTCTCTCCAGCCAAGCGCCATTCGGCCACTTAGCTACTTTCTCATCCCACTTACAATTAGTGCTGTTCTTGTCCCATTTTGATGCACCTGAACATTTTTTCTTCTCCTGTCTTGCCTCCTGCCCAGACGGTCTTCTTGCACTATCTGTACTCATATCTTGCCTGCTCGAGCGTATTCGAAGTCTTTCCCGCATGGAAAAAAATCCTCGCTCACTTCCGACTCTTCGGCCGACTCGTCACCATTTTCATTGACCACATGGCCTCGCTTTGCCACTTTTATCGCCTTTTCAGCGTCCTCGGCCCTACACCTCCATTTTTCAGCAGTCTTGCTGAGATCCCGGACGGTGTTCTTCAGCTGCTCATTTTCCTTGGTCCATTTGCTCCTGGAACTGGAAAACTCTTCTTTGAGCATTTCATATTCGTCTCTCAACTCTTCCGCACTCTCCTTCGCGTTTCTCACTTCTATGAACGATCGCTCCAAATCGTCCGCATTATCTGCTTTCAAAACTCGCATCACGTTCATCACTGGTCTTATCCATGCTTCTCCTCCCAGCTCCAACCATCTGCCGCGCAATTCTTCTCCGAACTTCCGCAACGGCGCCACGACAGCACTTCTCGTCTGCCTACTGCACGTCGTGTTGAAACCAGTGATGAGCGGAATTTCCGTTTCCGTTTCCGTTTCCGTTTTCCGTGACGTTTTTGGGAGGGTTTTTTCCGTTTCCGTTTCCGCGGAATAAAAAATTATTTTCCGTTTCCTTTTCCGTTTCCGTGAAAGTATAACTGTTTTTCCGTTTCCGTTTCCGTTATCCGCATTTAGACGGAAAATGTTTAGCTTGGAATAACTGATGTTGTCCACGTGTACTTCACGTGTACGACACTCCAAAAATGCTCGTAGTTTACCGTAAATCGACAACTGTTTTTTTTTGTTTCGAAAATTTCAACTTCCTCCGCGAGACCCTGACACAACCGGGGAAAACCACGAAACCGGAGAAGACAAAACCAGGGAAGACAAAACCGGGGAAAAAAATGGACAAAACCGGGGAAAAGTTGCAAGTCTGCGGCGCACTTTTTCAACACTTCCAGTACAAAACATCGTGCAGCGGTTGCAAAAGGGGGCGGAGCCTCTTCCCCGGTTTTGTCCATTTTTTTCCCCTCAGAATTTTACGCGGCTAAAATCTATGGCTCAAAAGCTTCTAGCTGTGCCAGCCACTTCAGCTAAAAGTGAACGACTCTTTTCAATCGCCTGTCAAATTTTCGTTCCCAAACAAAATCGTATTGGGGAGGAAGCCCTGTAGAAGTTTTGATTTTGCTCACTATTTTCGGCCCGCCAAAATGGTCAAACGCGCTCCGCTGAACTCAACGCTATGCGATTTTCATTTTGGTTTCCAAATTATTTCATTTCACGTGTAAATTCAACGTGAAATGAAATAATTTGGAAATCAAAATGAAAATCGCATAACGCTGAGTTCAGCGAAGCTTTCCGTTATTTTCCGTTTCCGTTTCCGCTTTTTTTCCGTTTCCGTTTCCGTGAATGATAAAATACGTTTTCCGTTTCCGTTTCCGCAGAATTAGAAATATGTTTCCGTTTCCGTTTCCGCGTTCCGTTTTTCAAATAAAATAGGTTTCCGCTCATCACTGGTTGAAACCAAGCTTTTCCAACACTTCTTCTTCCACTTTCACACTGTTCCGCAAGAACTCGTCGAATCCTTTTAACAGCTTTCTCCGCCTTCGGATGCTCACTTCTCGTCTGCCATGTTATTGGTTTCACCTTTTCAGGTTCACCACGGGTTCCTTTAATTTAAAATAAAAGACAAACACTTACGTTACAACAGAATTTATTATCCCAATAGGGGATTTACACCAAGGAAGACAACGCAGACGTGGAATCGCACAACCGCTCACTTCTTCTTCTTTGGCCGTCCGTGCCCAGGTCTCTTCCATCGGTCCTCCAAGACTCGAATTGGACCCACTCTGCACACTCTTCATCACGTCTTCGTGGTCGTCTTCCTTCTCCTCCAGGTGCTCCATTGGTTCCGTGTGTCGCTGCCAATCAATAGTTTTTCAAACTATCAATTTTATCTTAATTTTTCCGTGACTTTCATTCAAAGAAAAAGTTTTTGTAATCAGTGACTTTCAGTCAAAGAAAACAATATCCACGAGTCAGTGACTTTCAGTCAAAGAAGCGCTTCAAAAATCCAGTGACTTTCAGTCAAAGAATTTTATACTACTGCAGTGACTTTCAGTCAAAGAGCAAAAATTTTGAAAAACCAGTGACTTTCAGTCAAAGATTCTCCAAAGCCAGGTTCGGCCCCCAAGTTATTGGTTCACCTTTTCAGGCTCACCACGGGTTCCTTTAAATTAAACAAAAGATAATGCAGACTTACAATAGAATTTATTATCCCAATAGGGGATTTAGCATCAAGGAGACGACCACACGTGGCCAACACAACAGCTCCCAAAAACATCAACCAGAAATAAACAAACTAAATTTACACGTGACAATTCACGTCAAAAATAAACTTAAAACTTATTCACGTGACCCTAACTTAGGCGTGCCACTAAAGTACCTCGAACCGGCATAACGGATAATCGTTGCGCGGCAGAGAGAGTACGAGGCGACAAGATAACGGCAAGAGAGGCTTGGCACCGCCAACTGTCGGTTAGCACCTGAAAATAAATATAATTATTTAAATTGTTTATTGAGTCTATTTTACAAAATTAATTAAGAATTAAAACAAAGAAAAAAGATAAAGAACGGCAGCAAAACATACAAAATTGAAGATTTTTTCAGAAAAATCCTTCAAAAAAAAAAAAGCTCCGCCCACTTTGCAATATGGGCACGAGATTTCGCAAACATGGTGCGCGCCTTTTATTTCACGAATAAATGAGCAATATTGTCTTCTTACATGTAAATTTACGGAATATTTTTGCTTAACAATTAAAAATTAGTGTAATGGGGTTATTCACGAAATGGCAAAAAATGGCAAAAAACGGCAAAAAACTGCGCGAAAACTCGGAAAGTGCTCCGATTGACCTGAAATTTTGGGAAATGAGGGAGAAAACTCTCCCGGACATTACCCCAAAATTTCAGACAAAAATATCCATTTTGAGCATTTTCAGAAGAAAAAAACAATATTTCTTAAAAATCGATATTTTGGTCTGAAATTTTGTGGGAATGTCCGGAAGAGTTTTCTCCCTCATTTCCCAAAATTTCAGGTCAATCGGAGCACTTTCCGAGTTTTCGCGCAGTTTTTTGCCGTTTTTTTGCCATTTTTTGCCATTTCGTGAATAACCCCATAAAAGCACTGGCTATTGACCCAATATTTAGGGAACTTGGAAAAAAGGCGATGGAGGATTTACTAGCAGCTGATATTGCACAGCGTAGCAACATTTTTTCTACAAGAACTATCTATAGTGGATTCGTGGCGGAGTGACAATTTTTTTTTTTTTAGTTAATGAATGCTGCTAAACTATAGTTTTATATTACTACTCGGTAAACGCCTGCAACTGTTACGCAGATCTAAGAGGCTATAGCAGCTTTTGCGCATGACTTTGAGCTCCTTTCAGATTTTAAACAGCCTTTAAACCCAGTAGCAGATGTTATGCAGACATTGAAGGCTGCAACACCTGTTAAGCAGATCTTAAAAAGGCTGCAGATGTTACGCAGATCTTAAACGCGACACGCGCCGCACCTGGCGACACAAAATCACTGGCACCGCCCGTCTGTTTTCTGCTTGTTTTTTTCCGTTTTTTCGTCGTTATTTTTCTTTTTTTTTTGCAATTTTTAATTATTTTTTTACTCCGTGGTAAATTAAAAGATGAAAAAAGACATTCTCGTCAGGAATTCCACATTATATATAATGGATTCGTGACGGAGTGACATTTCACGTGAAACTGTGAGACGAAACATCTCTTAATTTCTTCAGTTATTTCTTCATTTTTTCGAATAAAAACGTGATTGTCACTCCGCCACGAATCCATTATAGCGCAAAATAATTTTTTTTTTCTTCCTTTTTTTCAAATAAAAACGCGTTTTGCGTCTTTTTGTTTTCACATTTTTATGTTTTTCGGTAACGTGGAAGGTTAATTTATTTTCAAAAAATATTTTCGAGGAAAAAAAAAGAAAATGTGATTAATAAATAATAAGAAAATGTTTTTTGCGCGAATATTTAAATAGATACAAGCCTACTGGCTTCGTCGCCACTCTTTTTCTCTTGTTTCACTCTTCATCATTCATTTGTAAGCACTCTGTTCTGCTGAGATTTCTGTCCTCTGTGGCTCAGTTGGTAGTGCGCGTGATTACAAATCCAAATGTCGCGGGTCCGTGTTTTGCCCAACTCAAAAAAACTTCTTTATTTTTCGTTTTTTGTGCGGTTTCGCATCGCTTTTGATTTGTTTCATATATTAATCTCATTCTGCATTTATTTTTTGTCCGGAAAGTTCATGGAAGCATGTGTGATACTTTTCAAATATGTGACCGGAGGGAGCTGGGTGGAAGCTTGCTTTGTGACGGAATTTTTTGTGATTTAAAGTCTAAAGGCTGTTTCAGTGTTCAATCGGCTCCCAGTAACCTTTTGAAAAGTGTCACACATGCTTCCGGCGCATTGCCGCTGAACTTACCGTGCATTGATAAATGCTCAGAAACGCATATTCAAAGCGTGAACAACAAAAACAATTAGTGAAAAAACAATTTTTCTCCAATTGACCTGAAATTTTGATAAATTATGTAAAAAATTCTCAAGTTTTGGACGGAAATCAATATTTCAGTGGGCTGTTGAGCATTTTTGCGATTCAAATGAACCCGCGCGCCACCGATGACGCGCCGCGTTTTCTATAACCGTCTAGCTTCTCTCTCTCTCTCTCGCTCTCTCTCTCTCTCTCTTTCCCGCAGAGCGCCAAATAAATTCCTAATTTCCAGAGCAAAAGGGTAAAGACAGAGAACCCGTCGACCAACAACACCATCCACCACCCGCCACGTCACCGGCGCCCAGTCAACCCCCCGAGAAATCCCAAAATGCAGGCGGCACGAGTTCGCCTACCAGTTGGAGTGTACAAGGAGTTTGAGGTTAACGTAAGTTGTTTGGACGGGCGTAAAGCTTAAAATAACAAAAATAAAAAAATATATCGTTCAGCGCGGCTCCGAGGGTGAAGCATTGTTCCGTCAGGAGACGAGCGACTTGACAGTGGCGGAATTTGACACCTCCAAATGCTCGTCTAGTGGAGCGCACTTGCCGTGGCCGAACTTTTTCTCTTCCATGTTGTGCACTATTTTATTTTTTATTTTTTTCTACAGACTGGAACTTTTTTCACGCTCATTTTCCCCGTTTCTACCAACAAAAAACTCTATTTTTCACAGAATTTTTATTTAAAAAACGCGTGAATTCTCATTTTACAAACTTTCGTTTGCTTTCTTCTCTCATTTTTTCTCCCAACGACTAATGAATTTTTTTATGGTTGGTTTTGACATCCGGCGGCTGAAACCTTGGTGAGATTTTTAATTGTTCCTAATTTTTTTCTTTCTTGGGCGGCAAAGATACTACTTTCAGATTTCCGGAAGGGCCGGAAGGGCCGGCAGGACAACAACAGGTATTCTTCACGAAAAACGCCGTCTTGAATTGATCTCCCACATTGCAGGACTACGGCAGAATCTAATGAAAGGTACTTAAAAATGGGTAATTTAATGAAAAAAAGTGACAAAATAATAAGGAAAATCAATTTTGCAGGTAGGAAAGCATTGCGCAACAACATGACGTAGAGCTTCAGCGGCTAAAAGCTCCTTCTCCGTCGGATTCAAAAAGTGATGAAGAAAAAAGGAAAACAACTGCGGGAAAAATTGGAGAATGCTCCGATTGACTTGAAATTTCGGGAAATAATGGAAAAAAATCTCATGTATATGCTCAGAAAATTTTGGACCAAAATATCGATTTTTCTGAAAATTATTTCCCGAAACTTCAAGTCAATCGGAGCATTCTCCAATTTTTGCGATCCGGCGGCTGAAACCTTGGTGAGATTTTTAATTGTTCCTCATTTTTTCTTTCTTGGGCGGCAAAGATACTACTTTCAGATTTCCGGAAGGGCCGGAAGGGCCATCTTTGATTGACCTCCCACATTGCAGGACTACGGCAGAATCTAATTAAAGGTACTTAAAAATGGGTAATTTAATGAAAACAAGTGACAAAATAATAAGGAAAATCAATTTTGCAGGTAGGAAAGCATTGCGCGGCAACATGACGTGGGGCTTCAGCGGGTAGAAGGTCCTTCTCCGTCGGATTCAGAAAGTGATGATGAATTAGACGATCCGGAAGGTTGGTAGCATTCATAATGGCTGTCGCAACTGGGACATTTTCCATTTGAACATAGATAGTGAACTGGCTGTTTGCACTGTTGGTTCGAGCAACGCAGCCACTCAGTAATCCTAGAATCAAACTCGTCTGCGTCCATGTCGTTCGGTAATTCAGGATCGGTCTGAACAACTGCGGTGAAAAAGAAAGTACAGGTACGCTTACATTATGACATGCATTGCATATAGATGGATCTTTCTGAATCCGGACAGTCTGTACTGACGTATCATCATACTCTCGTCTTTTAGCCTTCTTTCGCACACGCAGCTTTTTGAAATTCATCGTATCGCGTGCATTCTGAGAACAATAAGCTGAATTACGCCGAGCAATCAAACGAGGGGTTTTGATTGAGTCCTCAAGAGAGTTTGCGCTACGAATTAACTCCAGAATTTCACGCATCTTCGGCTCATTTTCTTTGTTCGCTTTGAGTTTGCGCATCTTTTCCGAAAGAATATCCACTTGCTGTAGTATAAACTTTTAAACATTAACTTATTATGTTCAGACACTTACAACAACAAATTCGTCATAAAGAGTTGACGGTTCTGGGAAAGATGGAAGGAGGCGTGGCAATGTCGACGACGGGTTTGAATACTTCGGAACATCAACAAATGGCTCGTCTTCGTGATTACCATTCACGTCGGATTCCAAAGTAGCTGAACGAGAACTTTTTCAGGTAATATTTCAAAGATTCCAACTACTTGCGAATTTCAACACCATATGAACGTGTTTGCAGGCCACTCCACTCAATTGGTAAAGACAAGTGCAGGAAAATCGATATTGGCAAGCGCCGCAAAAGCAGTGGCAATTTTCCTGTAATTTATTGGTAATAGGTGAGTCTTTTCTTTCTGTCTTTGAAACTTCAATGGGCTACCTCCTCAAAGCACAAACATCCTAAACAATCTCTCACGATATACACTGTTCCGTCACTTTTTACCACTTCAAAAGATCCATCTGGAGCTCTTGAAATGTCATAATCCTTCAATTGTTGATCAGCTACCCGGCAGTTTTTCATGTTCATTGATTTTCTAACCGATGCTTTCTGAAGTTGCCGACCGGTTTGCTTAGCGATGCGAGTTACGATCCATGAGAAGCCATTATAAAGTGTTTGTAGCAGCTCGTCAATTCTGATGTTAGTCTTTCTATGTAAGATGTCTTTCTGAAAAAAAGTATTTTGACGACAAATATTCGAGGAACACGCAACCTTCAGTGCACTGTGCCAGCTTTCCGCAAACATTGAGGTTTGAAATGGAGCACCCGCTCGATAGCATGTTGCCCATAATTCTCTATGCACTGAAAAATGTATTGTGTAGAGTTTCAAAAATATCCTAACCTAAATGGCCACTTTTGAAATACTCCAAGAATTTTCGTCCTGCGCTTCCATTTTCTTCGAGGTACATTATGATCGCTCCGAGTCGCTTGTCAAATTGAATGACGTCGGGTTCGCGGATGATTTCTTCAAAACTTCTCTTCACATTTTTTGCTAGTTCTTGTGGGAGCAAAATGTCGGCATTTTTACCCAATGCTCTTAGTACGTGCCATCGGCACCAGAGTCGTCTCGTGGGAATATGGGGAAAAATCTGAAGAAACTGTAAATAAAAATTTCAGCGTCCAACTACCTCGATAAATCCATTCCAAAATGCGTTTGCTTCATCACTCATAAAAAAAGCTGGACTGAAGTCGGGAATTTGATTTTTAATGCACTCGAAAAATTTGGCGCATTCGGTAGATGACACGGAGATGGACAACATGAACGCTTAAAGTAGCAAAAGGTCTTATCTTATTAATAGTTGTACTTTAATAAAAGCGACTTCGCTCTACTGCGTTAATGGAATTAAAGTAGGGCAGTAGATCGCGTCACCTTCTAAAAATAATTTCTGACCGACTGGGATCCCTCTGTCTTGACCGTTTAAAACAAGCATGGTTGTGAGTTTCAGCGAGTATTTTGAGCTGTTATGAGTGTCGTCGATACAAATCCCTCTGTGACTGTATTTTTTGCAGATATCTTTTTGTGCGGGGGTCATAACAACTGGAAATCAACAAAGTAGAATGATAATGGGGACTGTCTTACTCAAAAGTAAATTTTTCCCCTCCAGATCCGGTGGACAATACAGCAAGATTCCATCGTTCTCCCAGCCTCTCTCTACTCTTTTCTCCAGTGACTTCAAGTCGTTATCGTCGAGTCGCCCTTCATGTAGGTTGTTATTTTTTCGTAAATATCTGTGAAAAAAAATTCATTTAATCAGAATGTGATTGTGAAACCTCAGGTCATCTGGCACTAAATAGGCTAAACGACTGATTGATTCGTATTTTTTGTCACATTTTTCTATGATCTGCGAATTCGTAAATCCTTCTTTCATCAACCTATAAAAAATAAGTGGAAAACAATGGTGTACAATTTTACCCGATAAGTACTGAAATCTCCTCCTCATTCAACCTTCTGAGAGCATGCGATTTTGTGTGACCGTGATGCTCAAAATATCCAACAATAGAAATGTATCCTGTCTCAACATTTTCTTCTGTTTTCAGAAAAGCTGTACAGTATCTGGGACCAGTCGACTTCAATGATCTTCGAGGAGTGGGTGTGTCAGAAGATGCTCCCTCGTGACGACAAATATAGTAGGTCGATTTAATCGATCCATTTATGTTACTATTCCGGGTTCGAAACGAGGTGCATGTCTCCTTCTGAATGACATGCAGCCAGCTCTGTTAATTAAACTTATGATTAGTGATTATTCATGCAAAAAACCTTAAAATCTGTTTCAGAATCAAATGAAACAATTTCCATTTCTGTTTGCGGTTCGTGGATCATCGAGAAGTGCATCGCCAGTTCGTGTCTAGCTGCGAAACTTGCTGTACACAATTGATACGGACACTTAATTGAACCACCAGTTTTTCCAGTGAGAACGATGGCACCTTTTGATGACGTGGGTACCTTTTCCAGTGGAACCAGCTGATCCGGTAACTGCAATTGTGTCCGTGGTACCTTCGGAGGCGGGCTCTTCACACGTGCATCATCGAAAAGGGAAATTTCCGCCGGTGTCAAAATTTTTTTATGGAAACGAGATACGTGAGTAGCGAAACCTTTTTCAGATGGAATAACACAGCCGCATTCTTGACACTTCCAAGCGGCTTTTCCTGTTTTAACGATTGACCGGCTGCTTACGAAGTCTTCGCGAAACTTTTTGATGTTGGATTCGGAGGCTTTGTGAACAGACTGGAGGTGACGTACGATGTTACCGTACTTCGTTGAGGAATACTCGCAAGACGAATGGGGACAAGTGATGAGAAAACTCATTTTCAAGAGGTAAAAACTTTGTTCTGATTCTCTTTTATACTTTCCCATCTTCTTATAATATTCCAGAAACACAACTTTCCCATGGAAGAGTTTTTTCGAATTATTTTTCCCATGGAAGAGTTTTTCCGACTTCATTTTCCCATAGAAGGGTTATTTAAAAACAAACATTGAACATAGCCATCGCGTACTTTTGAAAACGAAAAAAACACTTCTTTATTTTCTATGCTATTTATTTCTTTTCCGGTTTCGTTATCAAAAGTGCACAATCGCCGTGTCGCAATTTTTTGTTTTAAACATATTTATATTTCAGGAAAAGATCAGTTGAGACAGATACTCTTCAAACTTCTAGGGATAGACAAGTTTTTTTCCAGGTGAGAAATACGCTCAGTGTAGTTCCGTAAACTTTATTATCCCGTTGGTTTTACTGACTAGTTTCAGGTCCATCCTTCTTCCATTGCAAATCACGCCACGAGAGATTGATGGAATACTCTACGGATATCTGAAAAACTTACAAAAACAGTTCAACGTCGCTCATCATGTACTCTGATAATGTTTTTTTTCTTTTTCACTGTTATTTTTTAATCTTTATTCTTCTAAAACGAGAATTAATTGGAATAAAATCATGTTTGTATAATTATCCGGCATTTTGTAGATACCGATAAAGAGAAAAAACGACAGTTGGCAGAAATAGAAAGTAAACATGTACGGTTCATTCGATGCTGCCGTAGTCCTTGCAATGTGGGAGATCAATTCAAGACGGCGTTTTTCTTGAAGAATACCTGTCGTAGTCCTGCCGGTCCTTCCGGAAATCTGAAAGTAGTATCTTTGCCGCCCAAGAAAGAAAAAATGAGGAACAATTAAAAATCTCACCAAGGTTTCAGCCGTCGGATCGCAAAAATTGGAGAATGCTCCGATTGACTTGAAGTTTCGGGAAATAATTTTCAGAAAAAATCGATATTTTGGTCCAAAATTTTCTGAGCATATACAGGAGATTTTTTTCCATTATTTCCCGAAATTTCAAGTCAATCGGAGCATTCTCCAATTTTTCCCGCAGTTGTTTTCCTTTTTTTCTTCATCACTTTTTGAATCCGACGGAGAAGGAGCTTTTAGCCGCTGAAGCTCTACGTCATGTTGTTGCGCAATGCTTTCCTACCTGCAAAATTGATTTTCCTTATTATTTTGTCACTTTTTTTCATTAAATTACCCATTTTTAAGTACCTTTCATTAGATTCTGCCGTAGTCCTGCAATGTGGGAGATCAATTCAAGACGGCGTTTTTCGTGAAGAATACCTGTTGTTGTCCTGCCGGCCCTTCCGGCCCTTCCGGAAATCTGAAAGTAATATCTTTGCCGCCCAAGAAAGAAAAAAATTAGGAACAATTAAAAATCTCACCAAGGTTTCAGCCGCCGGATGTCAAAACCAACCTTAAAAAAATTCATTAGTCGTTGGGAGAAAAAATGAGAGAAGAAAGCAAACGAAAGTTTGTAAAATGAGAATTCACGCGTTTTTTAAATAAAAATTCTGTGAAAAATAGAGTTTTTTGTTGGTAGAAACGGGGAAAATGAGCGTGAAAAAAGTTCCAGTCTGTAGAAAAAAATAAAAAATAAAATAGTGTACAACATGGAAGAGAAAAAGTTCGGCCACGGCAAGTGCGCTCCACTAGACGAGCATTTGGAGGTGTCAAATTCCGCCACTGTAGCGACTTGTCGATCGAAGAACGCGATTACTTTTCTCTCTGCTTCTACGACAAAGAGGAAGGCATCAGGCACTGGTTGTATAATGATAAGAAGATATTAAAGCAATTGAAAAGTTGGTTGCTTTTTTTTTTGGTTTTCTGATGATTCCTAGTTGATTTAAAAGCCCAAAACAAACTTTACAGACCTTTCCTAGGAGTTCTCTTTCGAGGTCAAATTCTACCCGACCACACCCACCACTATTGTTGACGATCACGCACGATACTACGTCTTCCTCCAACTCCGCCGTGACATGCTCACCTTCCAGCCACCGCCGACACTCATGCCCTTCACGGCTCTTTTGTTGTTGAGATGACAATAATGTGTATTAAATTCTATTTCTTTTTTTAAATAAAAATAATAATTATAAAAGTATGTTTTATTTACTAATAGAAAAGAGAAAAGGAACGAAAAGCAAAGTGAAAGCAGTAGTAGCCCCTTAGTTGCGCAGCTTTTGACCAGATCTTTAGCAGAAACCCATAGCGCGTAAATTAACAGTTGCGTAAGAGCTGCGTAAAAGTTGCCAAAGTCTGCGTAACAGTTGCAGGCATTTACCGAGTAGCAGGTCCTGTAAACTTCGTTTCTGAATGTGCCCCTCTGTTAGAGTAAGTACATTGTTCATAATTATGAATTATGTACAAGATATAAAAAAATTCACGCAATGTAAGAATGCATTAGCAGAGTTGGGCAGAAAACGAAATTCGTAATTTTTCGAGTATCGCCTATTATTGCCTTTATCTGTTTTATTTGAATCTTCGTATAAATTCAACATTTCTTAAATTTGAATAAAGCGTCTTAAACAAATATCAAAACAAACGAAACGTTTATGAAACTTCTACGCAACTTCAACGCAACTTATCCTCCGTCGGTCATGTCCGATTCTTCAAACAAAGTCTACTAAATATCTCATCATATTGTGAAAACAAAAAAATTGCAACGCGGTGTTTGCGTTTTTTTGAAATTCAAACGGCAATGAGAGAAATAGCATGGAAAATGAAGAGAAATGTTCCCACTTTCATTTGAATTTTAAAAGTACGCAAACATCGCGTTGCAACTTTTTTGTTTTCAGAATACGCGATATCATTCACATAAAACCAGGAAAAAACATTTATAAACTTTCTTGAGACAAAAAGTTTACCATCGTCAGCTGGCCGCTAGCGGGCCCGCGGCGGGCCCGCAGCAGGCCCGCCAGCGCATCACCAATGAACGCCAGCATTTTCGAACAAAAACTCAACTAACTTGTGTCTTATGTGCAATTTTACATGGTTTAAAATAACCAAAGATCATTTATAAACCAATTGGAAATAAAACATTTTCAACCTTTCAGTCACCTGCCAGATAGCATACCCGCCGCGGGCCCGCCAGCGGCCAGCGAGGGCACCCAAGCGCTGGCGGGCCCGTGGCGGGCCCCCGTAGCGTCTGCGGAGCGCGCGCGGTTCACCAGTGTGGTGCACGCAGCGGGCCCGTGGCGGGCCCGCCGGCGGTTCGCTAACTGCTACATCGCGGGGTGACTACCTTCTTGCTTTTTTTTTATTTGATATTTTTCCATGAAAACTAACACAGTTCGTGTTTTTATCAATATTTATTGAAAAAAATAAAACAAACATTCAATACATCAATTATTTATATTATCCCAAAATTCGTCGCTGTCGTTGTCCCGCTCATCTCAGGATCGATCGTCCTCATCAAGATGTGGCACATGTCTGAAAATTCAGTAAATTTTGTTGTGTAAGAGATGCGGCGGTGAGTGCGGTATCCCGGAGGGTTATAATTTATTTTAAAATTTTTATTAGGCAAAGCACTCTAACGTTTATGACACAAATTCCGTTCAATTCAATTTCTTCCCTTAATCATTTGAAGTTCAAACTCAAAAATTTATTATTGTTTGCAACGGACATTTAAAAATATACGTTTTGACTTGAGGAAACGCGAGCGAAAACCACTATCACATGGGCATGAGCCAGCAAACGTGAAAAATTTTACAAAAAAAAAACCAAAATAGTGTCAGTTTTTATATCATTTAACTTTGGGCCTATTGTAAAAACAAAAAAGTTGCAACCCGGTTTTTGCGTACTTTAAAAATTCAAATAAAAAGGGGAACAAATCTCTTCATTTGCCATGCTATTTCTTGCATTGCCGTTTGAATTTCAAAAATACGCAAACACCGCGTTGCAATTTTTTTTGTTTTCACAATATTTGTATGAACTTTAATTTATGCGTCGGGCGCGTTTGCTCTCTGCCGGCGCATGAGTCTGTGCTCCATGGCGGTTACAACCAATTCTTTTTTTTTAAGTATTTTAACTGTTGCACAAGCTATAGCCACTGAGAATCGGCTAGTCAGCAGAAAACGTCCTTAAAAACACCTGAATTGTTCAGAGCTTGGAACAAGCTTTTCTAACGCGAGAACGCTAGTATCGGTTCTCAAAATTATAAATGGACTAGTTTATTCAAGAAAAGAATAAAATTGTTTAATGCTCGACAGAATTAAAAGCAAAAATATTACTCAAAACTCATATTTTTGTTTCATTTTAACTAGACAATTTTCGGCGGCTTTCCCCGGTGTAACGGTGAAAAGACCCCAAGACCCCAAGTGCATTCAGTATGCTACACTTCAAACTTAACCGATTTGTATCAAACTTCGGCAGTCTTGTTCCACTTGGGTTTAAAAATGTTTCGCCAAGTTTGATGCAAATCGGTCCAGTAGTAGCTGAAAAAACGCACACGAAACCTCACACAGACACAGGTACAATAGACATGAATAAAAACATACTTTTGCTTTATTTTTATACTTGGTATAAAACGCTGAAAACTCGCTCCAATCGAACAAAAAATTTCGCATGCATTTGGAGTGAGGTTTAGAGAAATCAGAGCAAAACATCGGCCACGGCTCTCTCAATTTTCTGCACTCTCTTGTCGCCAACGTGGCCGCGTCCACCACTGTGCGAAGGGAGCGCGTTTGCAGCGCTCCGTACTGAGAATATTGTAAAAAATAAAATTTTGAACGAGCAGAACCCAAATCACGGTCTACAAGTCACATAGGTGTTTTTGTTGGCCAATACTCAGTGGGTCCCAGATCTTTGGGTTTCAGACTCTTTGGGTACGATGGATCTTTGGGTACGGCTACTCTTCGGGTACCAATTTTGGGTACGGTATCTTTGGGTACGATTGCTCTTTGGGTACGGCTACTCTTTGGGTACCAAATTTGGGTACGGTTTCTTTGGGTACGATGGATCTTTGGGTACGGTATCTTTGGGTACGATGGATCTTTAGGTACGACTACTCTTTGGGTACCAAATTTGGGTACGGTATCTTTGGGTACGGTATATTTGGGTCCGATGGATCTTTGGGTACGACTACTCTTTGGATACTAAATTTGAGTACGGTATCTTTCGGTACGGTATCTTTGAGTACGATTGCTCTTCGACCCATGTGCGCAGAATTTGAGTGCTGTTTGTCCCATAGAGCAAGTATTCCAGGGCGAGAATAAAATCAGTAAGTTGCTTTCCGGGGGTGAACTTAATTGTGTAACTAGATTAATTGCTGTATAAATACTGCGTAAGTGTCTTTCTGGTTAGTGAAAAAGGAAACGTCCTGAGGGGTGTCGCCTGGCACTCGTGGGTGGGAAACTTACTAATAGTTCTTAAATATACTCGGCGAATGCATCACTGGGTAGTGCGCCTGTTTTGAAGCGAAAAATCAAATTTTACCTGCAATTCGTCGTGGATACGTCAGTTTCCGTTGAAAAGAAGTATAAAAAATAGAATTCGAGTTAATCTTGCCAGTGCAACACTGTTTTACAGCGCCAGCAAATTAGCATGGCGCACTTTCGGTGCTTACGCATTTTTCGACTCCCGAATTTTTTTTATTGATTTTATTAGTTTTCTTTCAGTAAAACCTGTTTTTCTTTGTAAAACGTATGTATTGTATCAAATAAATTGCACTTATTTTTCATGATATTTGTTTTATTCACATTCCGTAATAAAATCTGAGAGATTTCACTGCATCAAACGTGTTTTCAGCGTTATTCCCTTTCCGAGTTTTTTTTAACCGACAGAAAACTTGAATTTTGAGGTCAAAACGATGCATACAATCTTGGAATTAACAAAAAAACCCTATTAAGACTAAAAATACGGAAAAATGCGCATCGAAGAGCGGCTATGGAAATTTTCGTCGTGAGACGGCGAATCGGGTTTTTTTCAAGCAATTATTGATTTTTTCAATAACCAAAATGAATTATTCCCCATAAAATTTCCGAATTTTGATTTTCGTAAAGATTTATCCTGCAAAAACACCAAAAAACTCACTTTGATGGCTGAACTAAATTTGACGTTCTGAGCTTTAAGAAATTTCTTAAGACCTCAGCTATAATTCAATCGGAGCACATTTAGGAGAAAAAAAAATTATGCTTTTTTTCCCGAAAACCCGAAAAATGTCTCGAAATTCGAATTTCGCGCGAAAAATCCAGTGGAGCGCGTTTGCTCGGCTTTGGCCATTTTTCAAATCCTGGACACAGTGTCACTGGAAAATATCGCACTCAAATTTGGTCCCCAAAGAGCCGTATCCAAAGAGCAATCGTACCCAAAGATACCGTACCCAAAATTGATACCCAAAGAGTAGCCGTACCCAAAGATCCATCGTACCCAAAGAGTCTGGGACCCAAAGATACGGGACCCACTGAGTATTGGCCGAGTGAAGATATCCATGCATGTTTTGAGTACATTATATTAAACGTTAAAAAAGTGGGTTCCTGAACGCAAAGCATGTTTCCCCAGCTCCCTCCGGTCGCCCATTTTAAACGTGTCACACATGCTTCCGACGCGTTGAAGGCAAAAATATCCGGACAACAATGATTTTCATAAGAAATTTAGCTTGAATAGAAAGAGAAACTTGAGACAAATTACGAGAAATCGGACAGCAACGCGTCATGGCTTGCTTATCCATTTTATCGAAAAAAGCATCAAAGCATTTGTCTGGAAAAAAAACAGTTATCAACCAGAAGGTTGTTAACGGCTATGGCCGTGAAAAATTTTTTGGGTAAGCTTGGGAACGCCCAAGTTTCTCAGTGCCAGAACTAGTGAGACCGGATAATGCTGGGTATGCGTACGAAAAAACTTTGCCCGTATATGCTCCAGATTGATAAAACACTAATTTTTTACAACAAATTGGAAAATTGCCATTTAACTTGCAGAAATATTAGGTTGGCAAGAACGTTTTTATTATGTTTTGCTTTTGTCCATGGCTCGTGACAGAACCCGACAAAAACCAAAAGGTCATTATACTGGGTATATAAGAAACCTACCTTGTTGACAATAACATCCACTTTCCCCTACTTCTTCTCTTTCTCAAACCCCATGGACCATTTCCGTACTGATCGAAATCATCTACGGCATGTCATTCTCTTTTTGTTTCTATCCAACTTGAAAGTGCCGGAGCTTCATCGCCGTTTGGTGCAAGTTTATAAGGCCGAGGCCCTTCATGAAAATACAATTCGCATTTTGTTTGGAAAATTCGAGAACAAGGACTTTTCCCTTGCCGATGATTCCCACTGTTGTCTGTATGGTGGTCTGCCCATGGCGTGCACCACTGGAAACTTTTGAACGAAGGCAAAACTATCACGGCCAAGTACTACTCTGCCCAACTGCAAAAAAACAGGGTCCAGCTCAATCTCTCCCCGCTCAAAGGTCACAGAGTTCACTACCTCCACGATAACGCAAAACCACATGTGGCGAAAACAACAAAGTAAGTGCTGGAAACGTTCAGCTGGACAGTTCTCGCTCACCCAACGTACAGCCCAGACCTTGCCTCTACTGATTATCATTTGTTCTTGGACATGCAACGATTCCTTGAAGGAACTGATTTCAAAACAAAAACCGAGGTCGAAAACTGGCTTGTGTCATAATTTGCATCAAAAAAGCCAGAGTTTTGGAGGACAGATGGCAGACTGATGTCGATAAGTAAGGCAAAAACTATTGATGATTTGATTTCACCTTCTTTGAATAAAAAATTTTTCAAAACATAGCAAAAACTTTCTTGCCAACCTAATATTTTAAACTCGCGTATATAGGTTTGTCAATGCAGAAGCGGGAGGGAGTAAACGCGCCCGAACCAAAACCAAAATCGTGAAAATTACGAAATCCTATTCAAAATGATTCGCGCGCTTTATTATTTTTTGAGCCTCTTTTGGATGCGAACTAATATGTAGTAGAAAAAGTGTCAAATAACTAATGGTAGCTCAAATTTACTTCTTCCCGCCGAAAAGGCTCACCGCACAGGTGCTACCTCGGAATAGAACTGGAGCAAAATGGAACTGCAGCGAAATAGAGCTCTATTTGCAATAGAACCGTTTGGAATAGAACTGTTCGGTAAAGAACAGTAGCAAAAGAAAACTGTTTCGGAATAAAACTGTAGCGTTTTGAAACTAAATTAGCAATGGAGCGAGATTACATTGCTTGGTCGTCAAGGTGGGCCGAGAAAAAAATGAATAAAAGAAATGATCTTCAAAAAACAACAAAACAAACAATTTTTTGTTTTGTTGTTTTTTGAAGATCATTTCTTTTATCTCATTTTTTACTCGAGCCCCTACCATTGAAGAACAAGCAATGTAATCTCGCTCCATTGCTAATTTAGTTTCAAAACGCTACAGTTTTATTCCGAAACAGATATATTCCAAAGCAGTTTTATTCCGATCAGTTTCATTTCGTTACAGTTAAATTTTGCTACATTCTATTCAGAAGCAGGTCCGATTTCGCTACAGTTCTATTTTGAGGTAGCACCGGCGCACATGCATATTTAAATTGAGCAGTGGAGCGCGGGTGATCATGCATTCACCGACTGTAGTTGAATGGAAGTGAAATTTTCTAAAACGGAGGTCGTAAGTCGGAAAAGTTTGTGTGCATTAGATAAATGGTACTTTGTCAGATTTCTCATTGAATTCAGTTTGAAAAGGCGTGGAAAAAAAATTTTTGCGTGAACTGTACTGTGGCTAAAAAATGAAGTGAGTAACAATTGGTCACGCATATTCAATTTTGACATTCTGGGCTCAATTTTTCCATGTTCTTGATCAACAAAGCATTTAATTTTTTACGTGATCTGAGCTGACCTTGCTGACTGATTTCATCAAATGGGGTGTTATTGCAAAACCAGTCAAGTCACTTTTAAAAAATATTCTGTTGCACACTCATCGCAGACGTATAACAAAATTTCAGTTAAACGTTATCCGCCCAATCAATCGTCACGTGGAAAAAGCAAGATTCTCCAAACAGAAAAGGAAACGGAAACGGAGGTTTATAACGATTTTGAAAAACAAGTCTCCATATTATTAGGCTGGCAAAAAAGTTTTTTCCGAAAACATTCGCAATTTTATTTTTTTTTATCAATTTTATTTCCTAGCATGATCAATCAACAATATATTGACCATTATTAGTCACAACTGTGAGCCATTGCTCGGGGAGGCACGGCATGCTGGCACCTACGTTTCAGTCTCAATTTTTAAAATTCGATTTTTTCGCGCGTTCAATTGGCTGCGCACGTTCCGCGAAAACAAAAATAAAAACATGTTTTTTTCCCGCAGATAACCCTTATAACTTTAAAACATTTGATACAGCAGCAGCGTTGGCAACGCCGCGAGGGAATGTTCTCTTAACACGCGGGTCACAGTGTTTCATCAAACGTTTAGTACCGTGGGAGGTCGTCGATGCCCTTCTTCCAGAACGCGGCGGACTGCGAGTCGAAGAAGTCGAACACTGCCATTTTGAGGTCTTCGTACTTCGCGAAACGCTTCTCTTTCAGGAACAGGTTGAGCGGTCGGAGGAGGTGATAATCAGAAGGCGCGATGTCTGGTGAGTACGGTGGATGCAGAACCGTGTCCCAGTTCTGCTCCTGTAGTTTTGCCTAAGTGGCCTTGGCAACATGTGGGCACGCGTTGTCATGGAGGAGGTGGACAGCAGAGCGTCTCGGGCGCTTTTCTCAAAGAGCGTGGGCGAGCGAAGCAAGCTGATTGAAGTAGGTAGTAGCATTGATCGTTCTCCCTTGCGGGAGCAACTCGTGGTACAGCATGCCCTTCGCATCCCAGAAGCAGGAAAGCAAACCTTTTTCTCATGGAGATTGGCATTTGGCTGCACTGGCGGCTCTTCCCCACGAGGAATCCAGACAGCGCGCTGGGTGTTGTTATTGTAGAGCTCTCATCCCCTAGTTATCTCTTTCTTCAAAGAGATATTCGGGTTTCTTTAAAATAACAACGAAAAGACGACGAGTTTAAGACAAAGACGTTTATTTCTTGTATTCGACCCGAAATTGGGCAGAAATACTCAAAATAAATAATAAGAATGTAAAATTAAAAGGAAGAAACACTAAAAGAGATAAAAACCACCAAAACCTAACTCCAGAAACAAGCACTAAAAATGACCGAAATGGGCCGTTCAAAATAAATAATATCCACGTGGCACTAAACGCGTGGAACCGGCGTGACCTTAAATTTATTTTATTTGTGGCGCTTAACGGCGTGTATGGCGGTCTAGACGGAGTGCCGTGGCGCTGATACGTGGAGGCCGATAATACACGGGGTTTTGGGTGCAGGACTTGCCACCGGCAACTTCCCCCCCCTTCAGACAAACCGGACCCCTGGCCGGTGCTGGCACAACCAACGTTCACGCGACTTACATTCTTCTCCTAAAATGACCAACCAGTTTGCCTTTACTAACTCACTCTAAAGCCACGTTAGAACAACAATAAAATCCTACATATTCTCAATCCCTAATCTTAAAACCTACTTCCTAGTCTTAACAGGGCCTATTACACTCAACTAAATCTTAAGAAACAAACCCTACACATTTCCTAAATTCATAACGGGTTGGGACAAACATCCCACTACAAAAACACAAACAAATATTTAATATAAAACAATTCTCTCCATTCATCTTGGACGTTTACCATCCGGCTCTGCGGTGTCTACTTTCGAATTGAGTCTCGATCCGAAGAACATCCGAAAAGCGGGTCGATTTCCTTTGACCAATGTTTCGTAGACGCATTTTTCTTCCACCTTCTCGTACTTTTATTAAATTTCATGTTTTCAACACTGAAGTTATCTTTCTCCCAGATATGGACCTGGTTTACAACCTCTTTCTGCATAGCGTGTCTCCCACGTTTTGCTTTAGTCTCAATTTTGACCTCCGGAACTTCCTTTGGCACCACTCTATTCTGAGATCTCAGTTTTTCCGCCGGAATCCTGATCCGCACCCGATCGCCTACTCCTGGATACTTTATTTTGTGGATCGGATTTTCTTTCTCTAGTTCCACCTTACACTCCCCAATACCAGTTTGGGTCAATTCGCTATCTTCGATGGCAAAGACCTCACTGAATTTGGAAATGCTTCTCCGGAACATTCCACTAGAAATTTCCGATGGCGGCAATTTTAGCGATTAGTTTTGAAGATCCATCCTCGAGAATTCCGCAACGGATCTGGTTGAGCATTTCGGTCAGACGAGTAACATGTCCCAAAAGTGCTTTGAAGTCCGAATAGGCGACGAATTCACGTGGAGGGTCCGGAGCAAGGACTTCGGCAAACTTCCTTTTTGGCACTGTGGCAGTAGTGACCGGCAACATAGTAATCGATATCAGAGCGGAAGGGTGGTCACCAATCAATTACACACGGACCATCGCCCGCTTAAGTACACTCTATTATCAATTCAATATTCTTGCCGGCTACCACATGCGCCCGCGAAAGTTTTATAATAGACGCAGACATAACGAGCGACACACCCGCTCACATTTTTTGATCTACGTTCAGTTGAATTCAGTTGAATTCAGTTGAAAAGACCTGATGGGCGGATCTTCGATTTTTCGCGCCACTGCTTACTGTAGCCGGCAAGAATATTGAATTGATAATAGCTAAGCAAAAGGTTCACGAGCGAGTTACTCGTTGGTTAAAAGAATTACAGCAGTTTGACATCGAAATCAAACATATCGATGGCAAACGGAACACAGCCGCCGACTTCCTCTCCAGAGCAAAGGACGAGGTCACACCTCTCCCCGAAGAAGAATTCAAAGATATCGTCGAGTTTCCCGTATGCATGGCCGTTAAAAATTCGAAGGACCGAGTATCGAGTCGGTTCACTCTGGCCGGAACTCAGAGGCCGTATTCATTAACGTTTACTGCGTAAATTGATTTACCTAGGTGAATATTTACACCGTAAATGGCACAGTAAATCGTTTACTGCGTAAATCATTTACGGTATTCACAACGACATTTACGGTCCGTAAAAATTTACCGCCAGTTTCTGTGTGGTTTACCTGCGATGACTTACTGATTTTTTGTACTCTTTTCGAAATAGTGGTTTTTATGAATAATATCTGTTTTTTAAAAGTTCCTTTACCAATATAAGCTACAGCAAACAAAGAACACAAAGTCGATCCGTTCTTCATGTACCATACATAGGTACTGCGGATCAGGGGTACGCACTGCCTCCAAAAGCGGGAAAGCGCAAAACAACATTGGCTGGCGCACTTTGCGTTTGCAGACGCAGTGACAGAGAATTTAGCACAACGCCTCTGCGTCTCTACTCTCTAATGCGTGCAGGTAGAGCGCAATTGCATCGTACCTCGCCGAGAATGATTAGACCTTTTGAATAGAACGAAAAAAACGGGAAGAAAATTGGTTTTTTGAAGAAAAAAAAAATGTATAACATCGACATAAAATAATTAAAGCTATTTTTTTGAAACGTTAAACACATAATAAATGTTCTCTACACTCGGTTAGATGGAAATTTAAAAAACGCCGGATTTTACCGCTTTCTGAGCTTTATTTCTGTGAAATTTTGAAATTTTTAATTGAATGTACCTACACAAAGTACAATAAAAACGAAAAAACCACATTTTATATCAGAAATTCAGAAATTCTATGCCAGAAGAGGAATTTTCTGATATTTCAAATTCATATTTCGCCGCCAATTTTGAACTTTTCCGACCGGTTCTGAGCTTAAAATGTTTGTCTCGGTCATGTTGTCGAGCGGGCACTCGATTTTCCTGATGTTTTTCCTTTCAAGTCACAGTGCGCATTGCGCGCCGCCAGATGCAAAAGATAAACTATTTTCACGTGACCTCTGGCGTGCGCGGAAACGTGGGCGGCGAGCTTGCTGGATTCAGACAGGCGGTTAGATTATTCATTCCTGATTCTGAATTCTTGGTGCTATTGTGTGCTGTATCGTGGTTTCAATAAACCGTTATTTATTGAACACCTCGTCTTCCTGCGTTGAGTCGTGAGCTGCTGGCAGCCACGCACCGTTCGTCACCTCAACAACTTCATCACACGTGCAGCTAGCTTGGGAGGGAGCCCCCCACCAAGATAGTTGCGCGACTTGGAGGCCGAGCCAAATCGACGAAAATTGAGATTTCCACGGAGACCCCGGGAAATTCTCAATTCTTCAATTCGACTACATCCGCACCACTCAATTGGGAGGGAGACCCCCACCAATAGAGTCACGCGACGTCATCCACTGGAATTGGGCGACCAACGAATTCTCTCGACTGAACTTCAACGTTCACAGTTGTCTAGCGCAGAGATCCTGCCAGGCATTTGAGAAGCATCGATTGTTGGAGTTTCTGGAACCTGCCGGTGAGAAACTGCATCGTTGGGTTCTACTTTGAGAAAGTGGAAAATTCGAGTTGTAGAGATAAAGGAGCAAGATCTGCACTTTTCTCACACTCTTTCATTGACATTGGTTTAAAAAACTTGAGAAAACAAGTTTCACCGATGGTTTCAACATTAAACTTTGTGATGGAGCATGAAGTGACAAACTGCAACGGACAGGAGGACGAACAAAAAATCAGTATATTCGACAAGAAGACTCTCGATGAGGAGGTAGACTGCGACAACCTTGAAAGGGAGCACGAGGCGAGAAAAAGAGAAGACGAAGCTCGGTTGAAGGTAATCGAGCAAGAGTTTCGAACATATGGAAAAGTTTCCCCGAATGCGGTGAAAAAAATTATCGAGTCAATCAGAAAAAGATTCTCGCAGAGAGAACAACTGATTGTGAAAAAAGAACACAAAATTGTCGAACTTCACCAAAAAGTTCAGGAATTGACGAGTGATCTTCAGGAAAATGCACTCTTCGACAGCAGTTCCGATAACGAAGACATCAAGGCTATTCAAGAGTTCATGATGATGAACGGAATTGGAACCGTGATGGATATTGAAGACATTTTGGATGAATCCAGCAAAAACCGACGAAATCTCATTGAAACGAAAGAATTGTTGCAGATTACTATGCGTGAGGAGAATAATCTCAGCGGCCGACTTCTCAAACTACGAGCCCAAAACACAGAGCTAATGCGCAAGATCGATATCAAGGATAAAGAGATGGAGTCAATGAAAAGGAGTTTAGAGCAAGTTGACATGAAGCTCAACGCAGAAAGGCTGAAGAAAGAAAGTGAAAAAGTGGCGTACGAGGAAAATTGCTGTCAGCACACGAGCGATTTCTCACTACACAGACTCTTACAGAACGGCTCGCGAGGAATTCGCAGTCGTCAGGAGGTACAAACTGATCGAATTGAAAATCCAAGAGAAAGAAACCAAGGCACGGATCAAATCTTTGAAGAAGGGTTTGACAGTGTGGGCACACAAGAGAGTGGCTTCTATGGAAAGAAGGGTTTGCCGGTCCAGACTGAACTTTCACTGCTCAGCCAACTGTACCTGGACAGAATTTGCCGGAGCCGCCAAAGTATACAGCAGAGGAGGACTCTGTGAGTATGGGAGCTTTCGAAAGAACGTTTGCAATGAAATTCGGGAGACTTTCGACAGAGCAACAGGTCACTCTCCTCGAAACAAAATATCTAGCTGGAAAAGCGCTAAAGGCATTCCGAGGTCTTGTAGAGACGGAAAAGGACAGTGTCAGGAGCATTCTGAGAACCCTCGCCAACAGATTAAGAATCTCGGCAGAGGATGAGACCAGAAGAGCAAAAACACGTTGGGTGTTGCTGCGAATCTCTGAGAATCAATCAGTCGAAGATTTCTGTCTGCTCCTTGATGAAGTGGCAAGAGTCGCCTATCGCCGCCTGCCGCCGGAAGAACTCTCTTCGTTGAAGACTGCTAAGCTTCTTGAAGCCATTGCTGGAAGTGAGGCATTGCGATGCATGATTGACGCCAAGCTGCTTGAATCTCCGGAGAAAGAGCACTATGACATCTCTCGGTTGTTAGCAATCAGACATGAGATGAGCTTGAAAGAGTTTAGAGAGGAAAGAGAAGTAAGGAGCGAGCGAGATGGAAAAATGGTGACACTTTATAGAAAAGTGCGAAACTTTTCGAACGTGTTGCCAAATTGTCAAAGCTTCCCGAAGGTCGCAGTGCAGTGTTTTAAATGTGGTGGATACGGTCACACCGCCAGAATTTGCCCGACATTGGCTGAGGCATCAGTTCAGAGAAACGCACTGAAGGAACCCAACCTAAAAGTGGAAAGCATCGACATAAAAGGTTTAGATTTGCAACAGAGAAAACGAGTAAAGAAAGACGTCGCTCGAAGAACTAAAATGATCGAGAAAGGAAAAATTGGGTCTGCTGATGTCGACTTTGTTATTGATAGCGGGTCATGCATATCGCTGATGCCTATGAAAACGTGAAGCCGGATTTTGAAAATCAACGGCGTGGAATGGAAAAAGAAAGTGAGAAAGGAGAAAACTTATCTTAGGACAGTTTTCACGGCCGCAAACGAGCCCATCAAGCTGATTGAAAAAGTCTCAGTGGAGACGGCCATGCGGACCAGGACTCGAAGATTGACTTTCTACGTTGCCGCAGTGGACCGAGAAACTATCATCCTGAAAACTGGAGGATTCAAAGCCATGGGAATTCAACTAAAGATCGATGAACCGTCGAGAGATGTTCGAATAGTCGACGAAGTTAAATTGGACAGGCATGGACAGAAGATCGTTGAAATTTTCGTCGAAGGCATCATCCATAAAGAAAGAAGACTCTGCCTCATCACTCCAACTTCAAAATGTTTGACTGCAGGAGTTTGCCAAGTTAACAGTGAAGGAAAAGCACGGGTCAAAATTGCCAACCATGTAAACGAAAATATTATTTTTCGAAAAGGGCAAAGGATTGCAACTGGAGAATTGAGCGGGTTCGAAATCTTGAATAAAAAACCTGAACTGCTAAAAAAGTTGAACAGCTGGTTTCGGGATACAGAAGATACCAAACCGCACAAGCCGACCGTGTGCGAGGTTAGACGGGAAGTCCAATTCGGTGGAAGACACCCGAAGGGCCCACTCGAAAAGGATGGGGAGGATGCCGTTGGCAATGTTCATTCAGATGCGGATTCTAGATTCGGACTTGCTCATGGACGAAAGAAAGGTCGACAAACTGCGAAGAAGAATGTCAACAAAGAGCATGAGATGCGCACGAGAAGCGTCGATGAGAGAAACAATGAAGCCAGACGCGAACATCATGTGCGACCTGCCAACCGAACGTTCACGCGCCCGCGTAGTTGTTTAGTTACCGGGGTCCTACGGTCCTATCGACAAAACTTAACAATTTTTGTCACAATAATACTTTATTGTGCCAAAAAATACGGCAAACACAAACGAGAACGTATTACAAAAACAAGAGAAAAATACGAACTAAAAAATTACAATTGCAAAACACTTTCTACGTCTCGCCACGTGTAACTGGGGCATCACGTGCACACGTGGCAACGTGGCGTGACCTTTTAAATAAAATTACACGAGCTTTTTGGGGTTGAGCGCCTAGGCAACTCTCCCCCCGACGGCAGAACCGGGCCCCTGACCGGTGTAAACATAAAATAAAGAAAACAGAAATTATCGTTTTACTTCTTTTCTAGGCGATGACTCAGTTTGGGTCTCTTTGACTTGGGTCCGTCCTCTTTCGCCGACTCCTCCAACATCTCCACTACTGGCGTTCTACCACACGCCATCTCCAAATACTGCTTGAGCGCTTCCTTCTCGTCCCATTTTTCCTTCGCCAACAGGATCAACGGTCCCGCCACTTGCCCTGCCGGTGTGAATGGATCGATGACCTCGACCATCCCCAGCTTGTCCCAACTGGCCTTCACTTCGGCAACTTCTGGGAAGGCGCATTCCAGCTGGAATGGTACAACACATATTTTCTTTCCCAACGTCCTCATCCGCTCTATCCACTGTGCCGTTGCTACATTCTTGTCGTGGTTCTTCGTCACTCCAATGAGCAGCGTTATCGTTTCCACGTTTCCAAGCTCGTAATCTTTTGGCCATTTATCCATCGCCCCGTGCCGTACTTCGAGTATGCATTCGTCTTTTACGTCGATCTTCGACGCCAAGATGATGTGCCTTGCTCGAATCACGGTCTTCTTTGGTGCCATCCGCGTCTCCACATTTTTCTTTACTTCTGCCGCAGATTTCCGGAACTCTTCTGGGATTCTTGCCGCCATTATCGCAACTGCCACCTCTTTACACGTTGCCGCCATCAAAGCCAAAGCTTCCTTCCTCTGCTCCTCTCCGACTCTCTTCCGGCTTTCTTCCGCTTTTAGCATCAACCACCTGTCCTCCGTGTTCACTTTTGTGTTCCTCATTGCCAAAGCCACTGCCACTTCCTCCACGGACGCGCAGCTCCAATCTCCGATTGTCAAGTGGCACGGTCCTTTTTTGCAGCCACAACCGTCCTTCATGAGTGAGCTAAAAGAATTAACGTTTTCTACGTGTTGTTCTGGTTTCTTTCCCGATCGTTGTACGCTATTCGCCGCTACCCCTATTTTTGCGCCTCGCCGTCCACGATTAGCTTTTGTCTCCCACTGTGCTTCTGGCATTTCTTTTGGGACTGCTCTCAACTGTTCCCACGGTACCCACATTTTCTTTTCTCCACCCATTACTTGCACTACCTCCGCTGAGTTTTTCGATGTCGCTAATATCCGATATGGCCCTTGCCATTCGTTCACCAATTTGGGGTTTGTAGCTCCTAGCTTTTCTGCTGGGATCTTTACCAACACTCTATCACCCACTACAGGGAATTTGATTTTCCCCACCTGATTCTTTTCGTCAAACCATTTCTTTGCGTCTTGTTGCTCTTTTCTCACTTGTTTTCTCGCCTCTTCTTGTGCAATCTTCATTTGTTCTACATGGCGATATTTATATTCATCCAAGTCCACCTGATATCTTCCAATTTGTTCGTCCAGATCTTCTTTCATCGGAATACGAACATCTCTCCCATACATTATGAAATGGGGGCTCTCCCCCGTCGCATCATGTTTACACGCGTTGTACGCAAAAACTGCATATGGTAGTTTTTCATCCCATTCTGTCGGAATTATCGTTATCTTTTTTAACACCGTTTGTATAGTTCTGTTGAACCTCTCTACCGCCCCATTCATTCTCGAGTGGTATCCCTTGGTCCTTATCAGCTTGATGTTTGACATTTTCGCGAGTTTTTCAAACACCGCATTTGCAAACTCGAGTCCCTGGTCTGTTAGAATTGCTTTTGGAATTCTACCTTCATTGAGCATCCAATTATCCGCGAATGCCTTGGCCACGGTTTCCGCTTTTTTGTCCGGAATAGCACACGCTCCTGCATATCTACTAAACAGATCGATAATTGTAAGCGCGTAACGATTCCCGTTACTGCTTCTACCCAAATCCAACAGGTCTAATGCCACAAGTTCAAGTGGTTCGCTTGCTTCTATTGGTGTGAGTGGCGATGTCAGGATTTTTTTCGCATTGGCACACAAGCACTGCTGACATTCCTTTGACCATTTCACAATCCACGATTTCATCTTTGGCCACCACATCTTTTTCTCTAGCATTGCCGACACTTTGTCAGCACCCCAATGACCTGCAAAAGGTCCTGCATGTGCCTCTTGGAACACCTCTTTTTGTTTCTCCTCCGGGACAACTCTCAATGTTGCCCCATACTTGGTCGCCATCATTAGTTCACCCCGAATCAACAAGAATTCTTTCAGATTTCTTCTTCCATCCCCTGGAACTTCTACGTCCCCTTCCGTCACTCCCGTTTCTAATTTTTCTATTATCTTCCTCCATCTACCATCTTTTTCCAACAGCCTTCTCCAACTATTCTGTTCCGCTTCTTTTTGTTCAATCAACGACACGACGTTTATCACCCTTTCGATATCCATTCTGGCTTGCTCATTCGCTTCCTTCATTTCCTCAATTTCTTGCGCTCCTCCCCGAGACAACGCGTCAGCAACTGCATTTGCCTTTCCTTTTAGGTAGACTATGTTTAGTGCAAAGTCTTGCATTTCCATGCTCCATCGCAACAACCTATCCGCTAGGTTCTTCGCTTTGAATAGACTTGTGAGCGGTTGATGATCTGTATATATCGTCGTCGGGCAACCAAATATAAAATGTTTGAACCGTCTGGTTGCAAACAACACCGCCAGCGCTTCTTTGTCGCTCACGTGATAGTTTTTCTCTGCTGATGTCAATGCCTTTGACGCAAATGCAATCGGGTGGTATTTCCCGTCCGTCCCTAGCTGTGCAAGCACTGCTCCAATCCCATAGTTCGACGCATCCGTGAAAATGCAGAACGGTCTAGCAAAGTTTCGTGCCGCCTCGATGTCTGGCTGTGCCAGTACCGGAGCCGTCGTCATTCTTCGTTTTAACTCGTCGAACGCCGTTTGTTGTTCTTCTGTCCACCTCCACGCCACTTTCGGCGATGTCAACGGTGTCAGCGGTGCCGCAATATCAGCAAAATTCAACACAAAATTTCGATAATATGCGCACAGTCCCAGGAAAGAATGCAATTCTTTTCTGTCTCTCGGAATCGGAAAATTTTCCATTTTCTCTACTTTCTTTCCATCCGTGCGGACTCCATTTTTGTCCACCACGTGCCCCAAATACTCGACTGACTTTTGTGCGATCCTGCATTTCTGGGCTTTTAGCTTTAAGCCCCATTCTCTCACTCTTCCCAACACTTTCGCCAAGTCTTTTGCATGTTCTTCTTCCGTACGGCTCGCGATCAGTATATCATCAATATAGACAAACACACTTTTCCCTAGCAATTCCCCGAGCACCTGCTCCATCGCTGCCTGGAAGATCGCTGGGCTCGTCGCCAACCCGAATGGCATCACTTCAAATTGGAACTGTTCATTCAGAACAGTGAACGCCGTCTTTTCCTTCGATCCTTCTTCCATCGGAATCTGCCAATACCCCGCCATTAGGTCCAACGTCGTGAAAATTTTCTTCGCTCCCAAAGCTTGTAATGTCGACTCAATGTGTGGAAGTGGGTGTGCGTTTAGTCGTATCACGGAATTCAGCTTTCTGTAGTCAACACACATTCTAATCGTACCATCCTTCTTTTTGACTAGGACCACCGGGCTCGCCCAGGGTGAAGTGCATTTCTTAATAACTCTCCTTTTTTCCATATCTTCTAGCATCACGCGGACTTTATCCTGTAGTGCTAGTGGTACTGGCCGACATTTTTGTCGGATCGGATCCTTCTTCTCTAGTTCGATTTTGCACTGAACTAAATCTGTTTGGGTCAGCTCGTTGTCCTCTATCGCAAACACGTCCAAATACTCCACACACGTCTGCTGGATTATACCTTCCGGAATCTCGCCGTTCTCTCCTAGAATTCGAAGGACTTCTTCTCTTCTCTTCATGCCTTTCAGAGTTGGTTTTCCTTCCAATTCCAGCATGTTAACAGACACATTGTCCTCCTTATTACAAATCTCCCACTCTCGATAGACAACACCCAAAACCTGGTTCTTCTTAATCAACAATGGCTTATCTTTCCAATTAGCCACTACCGCCATCAGAATTCCCTTCTCATTTTTCGTACACAAACTGTTTGCCATCCAATCCTCACTAGATTCCAGCAACACCTGCTCTCCCATTTCTGCGTCCAACTTCATGGCGATCTGCGCACAAGTCTGTGGTGGTACTCGCAGTTTCTGCGCCGTTCGTGCCACCGCTCTCTCCGCTTGCCACTTTAACTCTACGCCAACTGTTTTGAATGCATTCGTGCCCAACAAGAACAAATCCATGTCGTTCTGTACGATTTGGAAAACCACTGATGCTTTCCTTCCTCGGATCCAAATTTCCAAGCGTACTTGTTTGATTACCGGCATCGATAACTTTGATGCGTTTACTAACTTAAACTGCGGCTTCTCTAGCATCTCACACTTATCTCTCCAATCGCTACACCCCTTTTTCAGGCGCTCCCATGCACCTGATGAAATAACTGAGACCACTGCTCCACTATCAATGGTGACTTTTCGTTTCTGCCCCAGCATCTCGCACGTTTCTAGCATTTCCGTGCCGACACTTTCTTCTTCTTGCTCTACGTTGCATAACGGTTTCGAAGTGCACTGTTTCGCTACATGCCCTGCTCCCCCACATCTGAAACACTTCAGCCCATTCCAATGTTCATTTCTTTGCGGGTTTTCTCTGGGGACACGCTGCTCTCGTTGTTCCGACTCATGTCTCTTAGGTTCTTCTTTTATTTTCCACCGGATTTCCCTTCTTCCTTTGCTACCTCCATTCATTCCCCTTCTCCGATCAACATCTCTCCTTCTCTCATTCTCTTGCTGCAGTACTATGTCCTTCAGGGTATCGTACTGCTCTGCAATTGGCGTCTCCCTTCTTTTCATGATGAGCAGGTTCTGCAGGTTGTAATCCTCCTTCACTGCTTTCATCAATTTAGTGACTCTCATTTGCGATAATGTCTCGCCATCGATGTTTGGGTACGCTCTCTGTGACCATTTTTCGATTTCTGGGAGATACTCCCACATTCTTTGATTCACTCCCTTTTGTAACCCGTCGAACTCTGCCAACGCGTGTGCTTGACTATCCCCTTGTCTTCTCCGCAGTCTTTCCTCAAACTCGGCAAACAGCAATTTTACTGGTCGTCTGTATCGATTCTTTAACGACCGGAATAGTTCCCGCGCCGCTCCCTTCAGATACTTTTCTTCTAAAATTGCGACCAAGTCTTCATCATTTTCTATTACTTCGCGAAATTTCATCAGGAACGTCCTCTTGAACTCGCCAAAATTACCGGTGCCATCGAAAGTTTTTGGTTCCGGCAGCGCCGAAGACCTCATCATTTTCGTCATGCTCACTATCGTATCTTGCACCGTGTCATTGCTGGGTTTTTCCGGTTTCCAGCTCTCGGGTAGACTGTCTCTCTCTGTGCTGTTCTCCCTTTGCGCTTCTTTTCCTCTGCGCCTTCGCCACTTTCCCTCGGGCCACTTTTCTACTTTTTCTGCCCACGCCGCGCTTCTTTTTTCCCAAGTATTCTCACCTGGCATCTCGTCGTCCTCCTCTGGCATCTTGCATGAGTCGGACGATGTCTTTGAGGTCCGCGTTTGCCCGTAGTGCTTGGTTGAGCGAGCCTTAATACGTTCTTTTATTTCTTGTATTTCGTCATCGCTTGATTCCGACTCACCTGCCGCGTGCTCCAGATTATGTTTTAGTTCCATAGCCCTCTTCTTTTCCGCTTTGGCGACTTTCTCTGCCACGTCGACCCTCTTTCGGAGGTTTTCGTTCTCCCTTTTCGCGGCGACTGCTTCTTCTATGAGAGTCTTCTTCTCCGCCTCCCATTGTCCCTGTAATATGCCAATTTCTTCTTTCAGTTTTTCACACTCTTGTTCTGCTTCTCGCGCACTATCCCCCTCTTTTTGGGCGTCTACCACTGCTCTCTCTAGTTCCGTTGCGCTGTCTACTTCAAGCGCTCTCATGACGTTCATGATCGACTTTACCCACGTCTCGCCACCCATTTCATACCATCGTCCTCTCAACTCGTCTCCGAATTTTCTCAGCGGCTTCAAAATAACGCCTTTCACTCGCTCATTGCATCTAGTGTGCATTTCCAGCTGTCTTAGCATCTCCTCTTCCATCAATCCGCTTTTTTCCACGAACCGGTGAAAACCTTTCATCAGTTTCTTCCGTTCTTTTACGCTCACCTCATCTTCCATCATCTTCGACCACAGATGCTGAGGAGCCGTCTCTTCCAGCGCAACGGCACTCGGTTTCTTCATCGTCGCCGACTCGTTCTTCGCCTCGTTCTTCACGTTCTTCATTCTTCCTCTTTCCACAGGAACGCCGACGAAATCGTCCAACGGGTCCGCCTTTGGTGACCCCAACAGCTCCTCCTCATTTCCGCTCCACTGCACGCCATCTTGATGGTCCACTTCCATCTCTTCCAAGTCTCTTCCGAGCTTCTCCATTTCAGCAATCGCTTCGATCCTTGTTTCTGCAAATCGAATACTTTTATTCCAAAAGTATCGATTACTCCAAGATTTCTCGGACAGTCCGTCTTTGAAATAGTGGTTTGGTTTTTTAGGATTTCACAGGTTCTCCGGCAGTCCGCCTTTGAACTAGTTCTGGATTTCCCGAATTAGTGGTGTGATTTTTGGGATTTCAGAGGTTCTCCGGCAGTCCGCCTTTGAACTAATTCTGGGTTTCCCTAATCTCTCAGACAGTCCGTCTTTGAGATTTTATCGGTTTATCAGACAGTCCGTCTTCAAAACCAAAGTCAATTACAACCGGTTTCGGCCCCCAAGTTACCGGGGTCCTACGGTCCTATCGACAAAACTTAACAATTTTTGTCACAATAATACTTTATTGTGCCAAAAAATACGGCAAACACAAACGAGAACGTATTACAAAAACAAGAGAAAAATACGAACTAAAAAATTACAATTGCAAAACACTTTCTACGTCTCGCCACGTGTAACTGGGGCATCACGTGCACACGTGGCAACGTGGCGTGACCTTTTAAATAAAATTACACGAGCTTTTTGGGGTTGAGCGCCTAGGCAACTGTTTAGCGAGAAACACATTTGGCGAGAAGAACACCAACGCACCCGTCGACACGCTGCTTGTCATGGCACCAGGTGTCACTGAGAATGTCACTCTAGCTTTCACGGAAAAGCTGATTTTGAAGGGAGCACAGTCCGCTGAAGAGATCTGCTAAAACAATTCAACAAGAAGCGCTACTCACGGATGATTATGATCATCCCATTTGCGACTGATAATGGTTACGTGGACCAATGGTCAAGGCTGATTAACGTGGTGCCGGGATCAACAAAGATCTTGCTGATTCCCGCGCCCACCTCGATTAACGATTTTTCACTGGCTGGAGCATTCATCTCCCTTGTGGCGAGCGTGAAGAGGTCGAGAGGTGAACTCGACGTGATTTCTCCGGAAGATCGGGTGATGACACACAAGAATCAGAGGCTCGTGGATTTGGGCGATCAGATGAACCCGTTCGACTACTGGCATGTCATCAACAACGTGATCCGCGGACGGAATCTGGTATGGCAACCGCTGAAAGTGAGTGTGGTGGATATGGGCCAGACACGGAGGAGATCGGAATTACGCCAGAGACGGCAGTACCCGCATCGCGAGAAGTGATAATTAATGTTTACATTTTATCGTTCCTTCCTTATTGTTGTGTGTCAATTATTTTATTTGTTGTTATTGTTGTAAGGCTTGTTCTGATCGTTTTGTCCGGTTGGTCCACAGCTCATGCGGATTTTGTTCCATTGTTTGCCGTTGTCATGCGCTGTAGGATCACACGTTTGCTTTTGTGGGCGGACTCGAAAAGGACCGGGATGTCGAGCGGGCACTCGATTTTCCTGATGTTTTTCCTTTCAAGTCACAGTGCGCATTGCGCGCCGCCAGATGCAAAAGATAAACTATTTTCACGTGACCTCTGGCGTGCGCGGAAACATGGGCGGCGAGCTTGCTGGATTCAGACAGGCGGTTAGATTATTCATTCCTGATTCTGAATTCTCGGTGCTATTGTGTGCTGTATCGTGGTTTCAATAAACCGTTATTTATTGAACACCTCGTCTTCCTGCGTTGAGTCGTGAGCTGCTGGCAGCCACGCACCGTTCGTCACCTCAACAACTTCATCACACGTGCAGCTAGCTTGGGAGGGAGCCCCCCACCAAGATAGTTGCGCGACTATGTCTACAAAACTTGAATCGAAGCATAAAGGGATATTAAATTATTCGGCAGAAATTTCGAAACGCACGCAAAGTGCGCCAACCTTCTGCCCTTTCCCATTTTTGGAGGCAGTGGTACGACCAAAAAAAAAATGTTTTTTCTAGTTTTCTTCGGTGAGACAAAAAATGTTTTGATTTTTTTGTCGATGGTGAAGGCGAGACAAAATTTTTTGATATTGAGTCGGATATTCGGTGGGTTGTGAACGACAACACCACACGAACTCCGGAACTAAAAAAATCAAACACGTGATTTATCCAATCAACGGTTTATTCAACAATCCCTTGCAACGGTGCGCGGGAATAAAAATAAAGATCAAACAAAACAATAAAAAGCTCTTAACCCGAGCGAAGAACAAAAACCTAAAAAACGTGGAAACTTCCAATAAAAGAAAACTAGAAACAAACTAGCCAAAAAACTGTCAGCAACTAGCCAGAACCTAGCTATCTCCTACACTTGTTGACCAACGGTCAGAAGAAAATGATGACAAAACGCGAAATTTCGCGCCGAAAGAGTTTTCGCGGGTCAAATTTCTGAGTGCATCAGACATTTTTAAGAAAAAATGCGTCCGCGTTCCCTTGGCACACGGACTGTTTTGGACTGATCGGCGATGGATTTTTGCTCGAAAAAGCAATAAATCAAGCGGGAACCGCACATCTCCAACAAATTTCAAGTCCGTCCACTCCAAGAGTCTCAGAGCCCACTACTTTAGAATAGACAAAAATAAAAAGAAGGATAACGTATGAAATGGTTAAAAGAGAAAAAGAAAACGTGTGCTTACGCCGATAGAGAGTTGAGAAGAAAAAGAGGAAATTATCAGAAGAGCTTTGCACGCTTGTGACTACTCTGTCCACGGGCGTCGCTGTGTCCTCCGCGAGTCATTAACGAACCGGCTCCTCGGCTACTCCCACGAGCATTTTGGACCATTGCTCTTCCACGATGCGAGGTTGCACGACTGTCCAGATTAGCCTGCGGAACAACCACCGAGTTCTTCACTGCAGGATCCTGGAGTTCGAACAGCTTCCACTCCGGCAGCATATCCTTCGCCAACTCCTCGACTGCTTTCCAGTACTCGATGACATCTTCGGAGTCTCCGATTTCGAGCAGCTTTCTATTTTTGTGCGACTGCACTCGCAAACCAGGGGACAATTTGATGACGCCTTCATCTTGGAATTGATCGAAGACCATTTCCAGTTGTTCCATTCTGGCATAGTCATCGATCGCTGCTGGTGCTCCAACCAGTATGACCAGAATGTTCGGCGGCAAAGCATCCTTGATCCTGTTGATCAGCAAGTGGTTGAGATCCAACACGTGTGCAACGATCAAGATTGCATCACACCTTGTTCCATGAAGAGTTTCCAGGAATTTCCCTTCAACGTCTCCCCACTTTATCATTCTTGCCGTCTGTATCGGGACAACCGTCTCACATACACTTGGCATCAGAAGCGTCCAGACTTCTTTTCTCCTCAATGGCGTCGCCAACGCTTTTTTCAAGATGGCACTATAAGCGCCTTCAAAAGCTGTCTCCCAGAGGGGAACACCCTTCACGGTGAGCAGAATTGTTGGGCACGAACTCAACGAGAGAATCGTGTCAACATCTGGCGTAGACTTGTCGTGCGGAATGGGATGCTTACTGAGCAGTTGGAGTTCCTGCGGGCAATCCCTCAATTCCGGATGACGCTTCAGCAATGTCACAATTCGAAACAACTGTATGGGTGACGTTGTTCGAATTTTCGGCAGTCCAGGCGGGTGGAAATTGCATGGCGTGTGGCAGCGACAGCAATAGATTTCCCTGAAAAAGAAAATGTCTTTTGACCCACTTGGAACAACTACATTATCACAATTTAGCTCTTCGAGCTCTTTTGTCTTTACTCGCATTCTCCCCTTTTTAGTCTCAATGGCGATGTTTTCCATTTCAGCGGGAATGACTCTCACATTGTCAAACGGAATCACCAACGTCTCCTTACTTTTACCCATCACCGGGCGTACTGTGACAGAGTTTTCGGAACACGTAACCACTCGGTACGGTCCCTTCCACTTATTCACCAACTTTGGGCACCTTGCACCTAATTTTTCTGATGGAATCTCTACCAGAACCCGACTACCTGGTTGTGGATATTTTCGAGAGTGCACCTTGTGTTTTGAGTCGAATAATCTCTTGTATTCTTCCCATTCACTCCGCGCGTGCTCTTTTGCCTTTTTGTGAGCCACGAGCAACTCATGTGTGAGAACACATTTGTAATCCTCCATATCAGAGTAATTAATGCCACCGGCATCCTCCCCCTCCATTATTAAAGGCCCTTGCGGGTCCCTTCCGGTCATAAGGAAATAGGGTGTATCACCAGTTGTTCTGTGAGCGATCGAATTATATGCATACACAGCATAAGGTAATTGATCGTCCCATTCGATTGGCAATGTCACTTTTTTCTTCACGATGTGCATGATGGTCTTATTGAAGCGCTCAACGGCACCATTTGCACGACTGTTATAGCCTTTGGTCATGACATGTTTGATTTTCAGCATTGTGTTAAACTGTTCAAACAGCCCGTTGGCGAATTCTTTGCCCTGGTCTGTCAGCAAAGTGTGCGGAATACGCCCTTCTCCAACTGCCCATCTCTCGGCGAACGCCTTGAAAACAGTTTCTGCCTTTTTATCCGGGATTGGAACGGCAATACCGTATTTAGTAAACAGATCCAAAATAGTCAGCGCGTATCGATTTCCTTGGATTGATAAACCCACATCAATCAAATCGCACGCGACAATTTCGAGTGGATAAGAAGTCCTGTATGGTGTCAATGGGGCTACCATTTTTGGGTAATCATTCGTGCAGATGCACTTCGAGCAAGCTTTCACTATTTTCTCAATCGACGAACGCATTTGCGGCCACATGAACTTTTTAGAGAGCTGTCTCAGCAGTTTCTCTGTTCCAAAATGTCCGGCTAACGCGCCCTCATGATACTCTTTGATGAGCGCCTCTCGAGCACACATTGGCACAACTCTTCGACTGTGAGATGGATTCTCAATATTTCGAAGAGATTTTCCAATCAGGCAGAAGTCGTGAAGATTCACTCCTCCTTTTACACCAACAATTTTCAAGACACCTTGCCTTTCACCATTTTCCAACTGTTCAACCACCACTTTCCATCCTTCATCTTCTTTCCGGAGGTATTCGAACCAGTTTTCCGTGTTCAAAATGTCATCTTTTTCACACGCAGTTCTCACCTCGTTTATCACATTAGTCAGCTCAGTGGTTTCTCCTTCAGTGGAATCAACCCCTAAAGCACCACCTCTGCTTAAAGCATCCGCAACAACGTTGGCTTTCCCCGCCACATACACAATTTTGACGTTGAACTCAAGAATTTCCAACGACCATCTGAGTAGCCGATCTGCCAATGGTGATCCATTTAACAGGGATATCAATGGCTTATGATCAGTACACACGACAACCCGTGTCCCATAAACAATGGTTTTAAATCGTCTGAGTGCGAACATCATAGCGAGAGCTTCCAAATCAGTGTTGCATTCCATCATCTCCCTCTTGTGCAAGCACTGCACCTACTCCTTGTCGACTGGCGTCTGTGTAGATCATGAAAGGTCTTTTGCCTTCAAGAGCAACATCAACGTTTGGCTGTGCAAGAACGGGTGCTTGACAAACTGCCTGAATGAGTTTTTGGAACGCATCCTCTTGCTCGTTCTCCCATTTCCAACAAACTTTTTTCGAAGTGAGCGGTGTCAATGGAGCGGCAAGTTTTGCAAAGTTTATGATAAACTTGCGATAGTATCCAACTAAGCCAAGAAACGATAAAAGTTCCTTTGCATTGGTGGGTTTCGCAAAACTCTTCATTCGCTCAACCTTTTTCTCTTCAGTTTGAACCCCCTCTGGAGTCACCTGGTGACCCAGATATTCAACCTTTTCTTGTGCGATGTGGCATTTTGTGGCCCGAAGCTTCAGTCCACTTCGCCTCAATCTACTCAACACCTCTTTCAAGTCGCGTTCGTGTTCCTCCACTGTGGCACTTGCAATCAGCAGGTCATCCACGTAGACAAACGCACTTTTCCCCAAAAGTTCTCCAATAACTGACTCCATCATTGCCTGAAACACCGCTGGAGATGTGACCAATCCAAATGGTAACACATTCCATTCAAAAAGCTCGCTGCCAATTGCAAAAGCTGTTATCAGCTTGCTATTTTCCTTCAACGGGATTTGCCAGTATCCTGCGAGCAGGTCCAGCGTCGTAAAGACACGTTTTCCAGCCAACGATTGCAACGTGGCTTCAATGTGTGGAAGTGGGTGCGCATTATTCTTGACCACTTTATTAACTTTTCTGTAGTCAATGCACATTCTCACCGAGCCATCTTTCTTTTTTACAAGAACAACTGGGCTTGACCATGGAGACTTGCTCTCTCTGATAACACCTTGGTTAATCATTTTCACCAGCATTTTCCTGATCTCTGGTCTGAGAGCCAAAGGAATCGGCCGTGGTTTTTGTCTGATAGGCTGAGCAGCTTCCAAGAGTTCGATTTCGCACTCGACAACATTGGTTCTCCCCAATTCTTTGTCGTCTAAGGCAAAAACATCCTGAAACTCTTTCACAAGCTCCCAAATTCTAGCGTTTTCTTCCTCCTTTCCTCGACGCAACTGTGCACATAGATCCGAGAACTTCTGCATACCCGCATCAGTCTCTCCATCTACACTGTTAACTTGAACATCCCGGGTTTCGAATCCTGGGCTAACCACCCATTTCTCCGATTCTTCCACCCTGTCAAGATTTTCCACGTCTTCCGGAACTACTTCAAATTCTTCTACCTCGCCAGTGGCAATCCTCTGCCCTTTCTTGAGTATAATGGATTTTTCTCCGAAGTTACAGAGTCGGACAACCGCTCTACCATTCAAATCAACCTTGCAAACTGCAGGCGCAAGAGATTCCACCAAGGGAGTCACCAAGCACTCGCTTTGCTCCTCTACTATCATTCCATCTATCAATACTTCCACCGTTTTTTCCGAGCATGGAACCAACCTAACATCTCTCGTTAGTTTGATGTCTCGCCCCACACCTTGGATACTCATCGAGATCCCCATTGTTTCAAAGGCATTCGTGCCTAAAATAACAGACTCTCGTTCAACATCCACCACATAGAAAACAACATCCCGCGTGCGGGCTTTCAAAGAAGTTTCCAGCTTCACTTGATGCACCAGTTTCATGGGCTGATTGCTCTCTGTGAACACAGACGTGATATCAGGTTCTTCTAACGCACACTTTCTTTCCCACTCCTTTCCATTAACTTTCACCATCTTATGCCATAGAGTTTTTGGAATGAGGGAGATGGTGGCACCGCTGTCGATTACCATTTCCACCTCGACTCCTCCTATCCTCCCTTTTTCAACCGTCTTTGGACCGAGTCCCTCCGACAAGTTTTCCACTATTGGAGTTTTAGCACCTGGTCGATTTACTTCCTGCACGCTACCCGATGATGGTCGGTTCACGGCTTGTGCCGACGAGGACAATTGCTCTTGGGAACATTTGTTGGAATAATGTCCTATTTCGCCGCACTTATAACATGTCACGCTGGTGCTCCTTGGCGCCCGCGAACACGCTGGTCCATGGCAACCAATCTCTTGACACTCCCAGCACCTCTTGGGACCTCCATTTTCTCTTTGGACCGGCTTGAAATTGGAGCTTCCCTGTTGGGTTGCACTTCTTTCAAACTGCGTAGTCCGGCTCATAATTTTTGATTGCGTTGAAACTCGTTTCTCGGAACGAATTTCGGCATGAAACTCAAATCTGGTGGCTAGCTTCCGACAGACATCGTAATGCTTGACCTCGTCCAGATCCATGAGCTGCGCTTCAATCATGCATCTGATCGTGTGATCATTCAATGCTGAAATCAATTTTGCCGTTTTGAGAGAAGAAAGTTCTTCTGGAGGCGTTCTGGAGAATGCTACTCGAGAAAGCTCATCTATTTGCAGGCAAAAGTCTTCCATTGACTGCCCTTCTCTCCTTCTTAGCACCTCCCACTTGGCTTTAGCCGTTCTGGATTCGTCTTCGACGGAGACCCTCAACCGACTGGCCATAGCCTTCAATGCTTCCGCGACTGTCCTTTTCTCTTCCGCCGGTACTCCCTTAAATACTTTCAAAGCTTTCCCTTCTAAGTATTTGGTTTCCAACAGCGTGAGTTGAAACTCATGTGGCAAAGTGCCGAATTTCATACGGAACGTCTTTTCGAAAGTGCTGATAGACAGCTTACCAGGCGACGCCGAAAAAACCGGTGGCTCTGGAATTGCCTGTGCCAACAGAAACTGGGTGAAAAAATTAGATGAAGCTTCATCTTCTTTTCCCCGGTCATTCGAGAGTTTCCTCGCCGAAGCTAATGCTGACCCATTTTCACTCCCATATTCTTCCAAAATTTCCTCCGTCTCCTCACAGTACCGCCGAGGTTTTTCTCTTATTTCACTCTCATTCTCCACAAGACATATTTTATTTTGAAAAGAATGGAGCTCACCTGGAAAGACGTTTCGACGGAACGATGGCGTCATCCGGGCCGATGGCTCTACCATGGTCTGGAATGTGGCTTTTTGTTTTTCGGAAAAATGTGTGCTACTCTCACCAGCTCGGCTTAAACGATTGCTGTTGATCTGGTCCTCCACTTTCTTCAACTGCGCCTTGCTGGCTCGAAGCTGCTCCGTGAGCATCTCGATCTTCAGCGCGGCGGTCGTCAACTCTTGCCGGCTTTGGAACAAAGCCTCACGAGCCGAATTCTCCTCCACCTTTTCTTCCTGCAATGTATCATTATTGAGTTCAATTTTATATTCAAGCTCAGATACCTTTTGGAAGTGCGCGAGAAGCTCCGCTGGGGTGTTGATGCCAAAATCCGCGAGCATCGTGAAGAGCTCCGACTTTCCACCATTTCCCCCTTCCTTCTTTCCGACAAGCGACGCGACGTTTGCAATCTGCAAAACTTCGTCCATTTCTCCGTTACGCTCATTTAGCAATTCAATAGATCTCCTCAGCTCCTCATTCTCATTCTTCACACCTTCGGCTTCTTTCACTACCATTTCAATGTAGTTTTCTCGCTCACTAATTTCTTTTACTTGTTCTTGGATCAATTTAGTAATTGGCTCCAATAACAAAATAATGTGAGTTTCCGAAGCTTTAGAGTACTTGCGGATGTGGCTTACAACCGCTCGTACCTTTTTATTATTGTTTCTTTCTCTCACCTGAGACGCCGAAGAATCATATTGAATTGTGTGGTCGTTGACTCGCCCACCGCCATTCACGTCGGCAACACCTTCTTGCCCAGCTTCAACGCTGTACTCCGCCTCCACATCCCGAGGATCTTCACCTTCTTGCAGCAGGCTGACCTCATCATCCAGCAGCTCATGCTCCTTGAACAGTTCGTTCGAGTGGCTTGGCATTTTTTTTACTGAAAAAATCAATAATTTCACTTGTTCAACAACGATTTTTTAGTATTTTCTTTCAGTATTCGCAGAAAATCGATATTTCCGACAAAATACTTCAAGATCTTTGGTCTCTTTCAAAAATCGATAAATTGCTAGTCAAATAAATTGATTCGCAACAAAAGAGAAAGATTTTCTCTGAAATTCGCAAATAGTTATCTGTCGTAACGACGAACAGATCAAAATTCACGGCAACGGTGCAGAGAGCTCACACACAGGTGAATGTCCCTCCCAGCAAAAATCTTCAGAAAAATCCGCCGTTTGGTAACTAGACACGGACAGTTCCTCCAATTATGCCTATTTCTTTGTGCAACAAGCGAAGCTTTCGTTGTTAACACTCAGAAATTTTTATTCGGCCCCCAAGTCGGATATTCGGTGGGTTGTGAACGACAACACCACACGAACTCCGGAACTAAAAAAATCAAACACGTGATTTATCCAATCAACGGTTTATTCAACAATCCCTTGCAACGGTGCGCGGGAATAAAAATAAAGATCAAACAAAACAATAAAAAGCTCTTAACCCGAGCGAAGAACAAAAACCTAAAAAACGTGGAAACTTCCAATAAAAGAAAACTAGAAACAAACTAGCCAAAAAACTGTCAGCAACTAGCCAGAACCTAGCTATCTCCTACACTTGTTGACCAACGGTCAGAAGAAAATGATGACAAAACGCGAAATTTCGCGCCGAAAGAGTTTTCGCGGGTCAAATTTCTTAGTGCATCAGACATTTTTAAGAAAAAATGCGTTCGCGTTCCCTTGGCACACGGACTGTTTTGGACTGATCGGCGATGGATTTTTGCTCGAAAAAGCAATAAATCAAGCGGGAACCGCACAATTGCGCCATAGGCAAAAATTTTTTTCTTGTTTTTTGTAGTCGCGGAGGCGAAAAAAATTCGATTTTTGGACAAAAACTTATTAGTCGGTATATGCTCTGAATTGACAAAAACCTCTAATTTTAAACGAAAACTTGACAATTTCCTTTTGACTGGCAGACACATGCCTTTTTTTTTAATTTTTCAAAGTAAATTTTTCGAGGACAAAAAATTGTTTTGTTTTTTGGTAATTTTTCCCCATTTTTTGTTTGTGGAAATTTTTTTTGTCCCACCCGTGCTACAGATCACTGCTCTCTTTCCTACTCGTTGGTGTACCATTCTGAGTCTGACAATATTTAAGTCAATTTCTGGCTGGGGAAACGTACATTTTTGTAGACTGCGATTCGTTAAAAAAAAAACACACAATTTTCATGACTTGCAACATGATAATTTGTTTAATAACATGACCAACTTAGTAGCAATAAAAATAGATGGGGCCCATGGGGCTTAAATTGCGCCTGAATTCAAACGAACTTGTTCTAATATCGCAAGTTTAGCTTTATCGATCAATTTCATTAGCTTTGAAAAATCAAGTACTAAAATTTACAAAAAAAAACATTAAAAACGAGCCAATAATTTGAAAAACAAACAAGCCTGGCTGAATCAAAAACTATTTTTGATCTTTTCTCATCTCTAAACTGTTTTTTATTTGACCTTATCCTCTACCCGGAGGCGAACGCAACGTCATGTTGCCAGCCGCGAACAAATCTACTCCTCGAGAGCGTTCATTCCGCGTGTCCCGTGTGGCGCAGGCGGTAGCACGCTTGCCCGTCAAGTTTTTATTTGGCCGCGGGTGCTGAGTTCGACCCCGCCATGCGCCTTTGACACAGACACACAAAGATCCTCACAAGGGAAGTCTTTCACAAACCATATTGGAATTCTCTGAAACTTGGTGGGCTAATAGAACCTATCTCTGGCTACAGCGTCGAAAAAATTTAGCTGCCCAATTTCACAAATAAGCTCAAAAAGTTGCTCCAAAGTTCCGGCTCCCCCCTCCGTCACTTCTCTCGTTTTTATCACGACCCTCCAGATGGAAAAAAATCAACGAAAGGGAGGCGCAGTGGTCACAGGTAAACCGGCATGGATGAGCAGTGTCTGAATGGTGGGCCAATAGGCGGTAATGCGCGAATGGTGCCTGTACGGTGAAGGAGCAGGAACCATTCAGACGCTGATGTTCGAATAATGTGCGAGACACCGCTGAATGAGGAACGATGCGCGAGGCGAGAGAATCGAAGTTATTCGTGAGCCACCGATGTGCGAATAATCGATTGTACAATGCGGCCTCCGCTCTAGCGCGTGATCTGATGCAATTTTTATTTTTTTTTGTTTGTGAGACTAAAATATTACTTAAATGTTTGCTTAATTACTTCATTTTTTCCGAAATAATGATTTTTCAGTTTGTTTCGTGTGAAGCTACGTCGCTTCCGGTTCAATACGATTCACGGTCAATGAACAACGCCGAAAAAGATGCATCTCGGATGTGCTCACTCAGCAGGTAAAATAAATTTATTATGCCGCGTCCAAAGTCAAAAAAATTCCTGAAATCACGTTTTTTCTGCAGTCCAAAGTTGCAAAAAAAATCACAGAAATAACAGGTGTTTACCACTGAATTTTCGGCATGAAAGTTGTAAATAAAAAAACACGCGAAAATTCAGTGGTAAACACCTGTTATTTCTGTGATTTTTTTTGCAACTTTGGACTGCAGAAAAAACGTGATTTCAGGAATTTTTTTGACTTTGGACGCGGCATTATGCTGTTAAATAAAAATAGTTTCAGGCGTCATCTCTTCCTTTTTCCACAGAGAGGAAATGTTCGAGAAGCTGATTGTGGTGGTAACAAACAGACAACGCAAAGCTATTTTGTCACAATTATTGATTTCAGAAAACGCCTAAAATATTCCATCGAAGAATACTATTGGAATGGCGGTAGTTCGTATAAAAATTGTGAGTTCAGTTCCACGTTCAAAGTAAAAAAAAATCCAAATTATACGTATTTCTCAGAAATTGCCAGAAATTGCTACATACAAACAAGTGCGCACTTATGAAATCTACTAGAACTTTTCCGAATATAAGGAAAAACCGTTTTAATAGTAATTCCAAAAACTTTTTTTTTACCTGGAACGGGACACGATAAACTACATTTTATCTACTTTCTTTTTCAGAAACTGTTGGTGTTCGGCAGGAGAAACCATTGGATTTCGGTAATTCTAACGGTTTACTCGAATGGGAAAAAATTGAAAGTGTGAGTCTTTGAAAAGAGGTTATACTTAACCGTAAAAATGTAATTTTTAACTGCATTTTATTTCGAAAATGTTTCGTTAAACTAAATAATAAAAAGTAATATCATTTTTATTATCATGAAAAACCTAACTAAATTAAGTAACGATTGAATGAAATTCTTTTTTTTTGCAGCGACGACATATTTCGGTGCCGAATGCAGAAGAAACAATCGGAAAGAGTGCAAGGAGCCCGTTTAATATTGAACCGTCACCAACTTAAACTTCTAAATTACTTGATTCTGTTAGGCAAAACTTAATTTTTTTTCACAAATCTCCTGTTTTTATGGTGAAAATTCAATAAAAATATTCAATTCCATCTCGGGATCAACTTATTTCAGGAGAGAGAAACGAGAGAAACTCGGGCATTGAAAAGTCGCGGATGCGTGAAAGGTGAACCATTGAAAAGCCGCTAACTCAACCTTTCGTGGTTCCGTCACTCAACCACCAGCGGTGCACCAGTGGACCACCATTCGACCATGCCGGTTTACCTGTGGTAGAGTGGGGGTCAGCAGGAAAAAGGTCACGGGTTCGAACCCTCTTGTGGTAAAAATTTTTTTGTTATTTTTTATAAGTATGGGAACAGGGATGGGACCAAGAAAAAAAATGTTTTTTTTTGGGTGAGACAATTTTTTTTTGATGGTGAAGGTGAGACAAAATTGTTTTTGATTTCTTTTTTTGACAATTTTTTTCTAGAGTCGCGGAGGCGAAGAAGGTTTTTGGACGGGGCTACCCGAGGCAGAACGTTCCCGTATCAGAGCTGTCGCGAAGCAGAACCGTAAAACAAAAAATATTTTCTCTTCAAAAAATTTAACAAAAACAAGAAATCCGGAAAAGATTTTCGCCTCCGCGGCTCTCCAAAAAAACAAAAAAAAAAGTTTTGCCTACGGCGCATTGTCAAAAAAATGAATAAAACAATTTTGTCTCACCTTCATCATCAAAAAAAAAATTGTCTCACCCAAAAAAAAAACATTTTTTTTCTTGGTCCCATCCCTGTTCCCATACTTATAAAAAATAACAAAAAAAATTTTACCACAAGAGGGTTCGAACCCGTGACCTTTCTCCTGCTGCCCCCCACTCTACACAGGTGATTTGCGGTAGGCCTGCCGCAGGTCGAAAGCAGCTCGCGGGCAGGTGAAAAGAGTACCTCGCTAGATGCCTGCTTCAGGCCGACGGCGAAAAATTGCCTGCGGCATGCATACCCCGAACCCGCTTTCGACCTGCCGCGATACTAACGGATGCAGCAGACCTGCCGCGAAAGATGCATTTGGCCTGCCGCGGCCACCCTAGTCGTTCGTGGTAGGCCTGTCGCAGGTGAGAAAACGCTTTTGGGGGGGGAGGGGGCTTTCACTTTATTAATATTAGTAAATATGGCTCTGAAAACAATTTATTGAAAACGAAACACATTAGAACAGCAACAGAATAAAATCTTAAAAATCGTGGTTCTCCACGCGGTCCTCCACTCCGATGTTTCGTTGTAGTCTCCGGACAGAACACTGAAATGAGGATATGAAGTTTCCATGATCGCCTCAAGAAATTTTTGGCTAGTAACCGTTTCCGAGAGCTATCATCCGATTCCACTGGAGGTGAATAATGGATAATGTTGGGGATAATATCCATAGAAAACGGCAAATAGCCAGCCCCCTCAGCTAACATTTTGACGACAAATTGCCGTCGAAATGTAGCCAACATGGCAATATACTCAGGAAATTTTTAGCTATTATGGATTCGTGACGTAGCGACATGTTGCTGCAAGTTGTGCGCCAGCAAAATGAAAACAATTCGCAAAAAATTGTTTCCTCTCTCACCGCCAAGAGCTGAATCGTGGCAAGACGCAGCATTTGCTGACGCATAACTTGACACGATGTCTCGCTACGTCAAGAATCCATAATTATAGCCATCAAAGCGGGACGTGTGCCACATGTATTTGGCGCACGTCCCGAATGCGATGGCTACTAGCCTTTTTCAATGGCTATTAGCCGTTTTCCGTGGGTATTAGCCACATAGGTGCCAATGGTCTCCAGGTACGAACCAAAATTATCTGATTGTGAAAATGTCAGAATTGAACATTCGAATGTATTATTGTTTTAAAAAAGTTGTCACCTCCAAAGCCGCGTGACCTTTAAACTTAGGCTCCGCCTCTTCACGCGAATTTCATGAAATTTTTATTTTCCTTCAGTTTTTGTTCATGAAAATTTACAAAGGTGGAAATTCGCGTGAAGAGGCGGAGCCTAATTTTAAAGGTCACGCGGCTTTGGAGATGACAACTTTTTTAAAACAATAATAGCTCAAGAGAAAAGCCATAGAAAACGGCTTTTCGTCATCGAATTCGAGACGTTCTCCAAACGCATATGGCACACGACAGTGTTGCACGGAATGAGGATATCCGGAATACGTAATAGGTAATGTGAGAAAGGGTTTACATTTTTTTTTTGACGAAACCTGGAGTCCGGATTTCGGAATTAATGTTTTTTGTTTGTATTCACATTCCGCATTTCAAATTCCGAAGAAAATTTTTATTCTGAATTCAAGATTCTACATTAAGCCTAAATATTTCAGTCTCTATTCCGTATTCCCTATTCCGCATAAATATACCCATTCTGTGCAACACTGGCACACGACCCAATTCGATGGCTATTAGCCGTTTTCAATGGCTTTTAGCTAAACATTTTCTGAGTAGACGGCAATTGACCAATTTTGGCGACAACTTGCCGATAGGTTGCCACTTTTTGAAGCGAATTTCTCTGGCAAATTGGTGCCCAGCGCAGAAAAGTTGCAGCCGAAACCGGAGAACGTGACAAATCCGGATAAATACGCGAAATCGGGGAAAAATGTAAAACCCCGTTTTTCCTTTTTCCCCGATTTCGCTTTTACATTTTTCGCGATTTCGTGTATTTCTCCGGTTTTGTCACGCTCTACGGTTTTGGCGATTTTTTGCAAAGAATGATAAACTTCATAAACGACTCACCATACGTTTAGTAGTCGTTCTTGCTCTCGTTTGATGCTGCACGTACCGCTGCCTTCTGAAAAATTGACTTTTATTACTAATTATTGTATTTTCGATCAAGTTGCTATTACATGCTCTACCTGCATGAAAAAGTGTCACCGTGCCCAGATTTTTGCGCGCGAATATACAATTTCAGTGCTATTTGAAAACTGGCGAGCAAAAAAGTGGGTCGAGTTTCATGTTTTCATGTATTGTGTTTTCAATAGAGCTGCGACATAAAAACGTAAAACTCCGCCCACTTTTTTTCACGCGAATATGAAATTTTAGTGCATCTTGAACATTTGCGTGTAAAAAGTGGGCGATGTTTCACGTTTTGATGCGGCAACTCGATTGAAAACACAATAGCAACTCCATTTAAAACACAATATTGGCGGATATAACGAATAGAAACGATAGAAAAAGCAAAACGGACGAGAAAAAGGCGACAGACTCACAAAATACCTAATTTCAAATAAAAAGCAGCATTTTAGCCGAAAACAGGCAGAATTCACATTTAAACCAATAATTTTCGTGCTAAAATGTTAGAGAATAAGCGGATTATGGAAATCGCATGTCGATAGAAAAATTTCAACAAAAAAGGGCGGTATACTTAAAACTGCGGAACGTTCGAAAAATATCGATTTTTGAATAAAATGACACATTTTCAGGCAGGTTTTCACAAAAACTTACGAATTCGTTCTCGGCAAAATATTTTTTACAAAGAAAAACAACGAATTTATGCTAAAATTGAAGAAAAAAAAAGGAAAAAAAATATTTCGAAAAAGAAAATAAAAACAAGGAAGTTCAGTGGAGCGCACTTGCTAGCTTTCGCGGTAGGCATGCCGCAGGTGTCGCGGTATGCATGCCGCAGGTGTCGCGATAGACATGCCGCAGATATCGCGGTAGGGAAACTCTCTCCTTCGCGGTAAATGAAAAGCATCCTCAAAGCAGGCGACCACCTGCGGCAGGCCTACCGCACATCACCTGTGTACCACTGCGCCTCCCTTTCGTTGATTTTTTTCCCTCTGGAGGGTCGTGATAAAAACGAGAGAAGTGACGGAGGGGGGAGCCGGAACTTTGGAGCAACTTTTTGAGCTTATTTTTGAAGTTCGGCAGCTAAATTTTTTTGACGCTGTAGCCAGAGATAGGTTCTATTAGCCCACCAAGTTTCAGAGAATTCCAATATGGTTTGTGAAAAGACTTCCCTTGTCAGTTACAAACCCAAACGGAATTTTATATATATTGTGAAAACAAAAAAGTTGCAACGCGGTGTTTGCGTACTTTTTAAATTCAAATGAAAAGGGGGACGTCTCTCTTCATTTGCCATGCTATTTCTCTCATTGCCGTTTGAATTTCAAAAGTACGCAAACACCGCGCTGCAATTTTTTTGTTTTCCCAATAAGGATGATATTTAAAAAATTGACGGTAAATGCCATTTACTGACCTTCATGGTGAGTAAATCATTTCCTCTCCGTAAACTGATTTACGGTCCGTAAAAGTTTTTCATGAATACCGAAAAATGCATTTCCCCTACGGTAAACCATTTACTGTTCTCATTTACCGTACGGTAAACGTTCATGAATACGGCCTCAGAAGTCGCTGGACATCGCGTTAAAGCAGGACAAATAAAAGAAGCATCGAATGTCGACATACTAGCGACGACAACGTCAGCAACACGTCCAACATTCCCAGACAGGCAACACGCTGTAACGATTCAACCGGATGACCAACGTCGGTATCCAACACGCCAGCATCGGCGCCCAGCTAAGTTCCAAGACTAAAGTTTATTTTACCCATAGTGCTTTACGGTAACTGATTTTCCATAGGCATATCAGCTTTTTCGCCACAAAATTCTGTCCAAAATAGCGTTTCTCAGCTATTTGTCTAAACGCGCAAGCACAAAAGTTTTTGGACTACGGTATTAAAGGCGCATACCAGTAGACAACGGGATGGGTCCCGCCACGCTCCTTGCACCGCCCGTGAGGTGAGCAAGCAGGTAAACAAACAACAACCTTTTTAGGATTTCGGTTTGTTTTCGCTCATTTTTGGCACGTTTGACGTGCAATTTTTGCGAATTTTTAATATTTCTTTATTTTTGGTCCATTCATATTTTACGGACACATTAAGAATTTATCGCGTGTCCATCCGTATGACATTGCGACCTTTTGTTTTTGGGCGTTTATAAAAGAAATAATTCCAGCTACAGTTTGCGGAAAGACGAAAACGATTTTTTATGTCAATGTCGGAACGACTAAGGAGGCCAATTCCGCGGCCGGCAAAGCACAATCTCGCCAAACCAGCAAAAGTGGAGGAAACTGAAGAAAATTCGGCTGCCCCAGGTTCGGAGGAACCAGCACCGCTGAACGTGGAGGACGGAGCCAATGGATTATAAGAATGGTAAGTATTCCAGTTTTCTTGAGCACCACGTCGGCGATCAAAACATCTAGCCCATGGGCTAAGCCGACCGCTGGTGTTGGTGTTTCAATTTAAAAAAAAGTATATCGGAAGCATTGCTTAAATGAATGCTGAGTCAGCGGTCATGAGATCTAGCTTACGGGCTAAGTCGATCGCCGGCGAAACGAGTCGTTTAAAGCCGAAGTTGCCAATAGTATTATTTAATAGTTAAAAGTCCAAACCAGTACATCAATGAGGAAGAGCTCCACAAGCCACTTATATTTAATGCGGATTTTTAGACAACCAATAGGAGGTACCAATTAAAAAAAAAGCACAGTCCGTCGTCAGAAAAGTTCCACCAGTATCAGAAGTCCTGGAAAACCCGGAGCAAACCACTGTCGTTCAGGAAGAAACACGCATAGTTCCGAGAACGCGAAGACCGAGATGTTTCTCCGCACCAAAGCAGTTTTTGTCAGCGGCAGCTTAATCTAATGATTCTCGATCTTGCACCAGTGAGACCGGAAACCATCCGTGTCCTTATTATCTCACAGATGACCGTTTTGCACGCGTTGGATACAACCCTGAAGACCCACGCTCATTCATCTAGCCTTGACGTTTACGAATTAGATGCCTTGCAGGCAAAGACGACAGTTTTTGCTCCTTCAGCGCCGATATGGATATCGAAATACCAATCAAGTGAGCAGATTGCTCATTTTGCTCAGCACAAAACAGTCAGCTCGTTGCAAGATGGACACACCTCATTCACATGGAAAATTCCAGACGGTGAGTATTTACGCCTAGCGGTGGTCGAGCAAAAGCCCAGGCGTACGCGCCTGTGCGTTCGGTTGTTGTCACCGTACAGAAAATGTTTATTTAAAAAACAACTCTGATCAGTCAGAAAACGAAAAAAAAAAGAGACATGGTTTGTATGGCCGCTTTCAGAATTGTCAAGAAGTCTCTGAGACCAATTACGTCGTCATCGAAGCCGACGCTCTATCAATCCTCGAGCAGTTGGACTACAACCTTTTCACGTCTGCAGATTCCAGACTTGTGGAGCAGCAAACCTGAATCACCATGGCCAGATTGCCAGACAGTCTGATCGCGATCTTTGTTTTCTACAGGGAAACGGTGGACTATACCGTTCGCCTGGCACAAGCATAGCTCAGTATCGGTTTCCAAGGTGGAATCGTTGAAATCGACTAGGGGTCAACAAGCCGCGGGTACGATCTCATCTTGCCGAGATGTCCGCGAGGCACAGCCAACTGGTCAAGAGTTATTGCCGGGGTTTCACCAACCCAGATCGTGAATGTCTAAGAGGCGCAAGCTCTTTTCAGCTTCGCACTCTTGGGGATTCGGGACGAATCCCAGGGAAAGGGGGAGATGTAAGAGCCGCGCCTCTTCCATGCCCACACTACCCCATTCGCTCGAGAGCAGTACTAATGTTTCGTTTACAGACTCTTTATCGACATGGTTCGTTCGTGCTCACCCCCCCCCCCGCCCCTCACTCACCATCTTTACCCCTCGTTATGTTATCCCGGGTCACGCAAAGGTCACACACTATGGCGCCACACACTGTGACATCCTGTGCCCTCTCGCTAAGACACACAATCACCACGCTCGTCTGGACACTCTTCGATCACCGTGCACTAAAAGGCGATAAAGGTCTCTTTAGCAGCCGATGCTACACGCCGTAGAATTTTTTTTCTATAAGAGCTATTACTGCGTCGCGAAAACCAGTCAGAGCGCTCGTGTCTTGCGGCTGTGGTCTCGCCGCAATCAGCGCGTATACGGTAGTTTTTTACGTTCTTTTTTGAATTGTTTTTCTATTTTTGCATTGTTTTCGTTTTTTTTTCGTAAAAAAAACAACCGTATATGCACTGTTCGCGGCGAGACCACATCAGCAAGACACGAGCGCTCTGACTGGTTCTCGCGACGCAGTAATATAATCACTAGAAAACGCTTAACATCGTGACAATCTTCGTAATTGATAATGTAAATTTTAATAAAAGCTGCTAAACGATTGTTAGCAGATACTGTAAACTTTGTCACTGAAAGTGCACTTCTGTTAGAGTAAGTTTGTTGTTTATAAATACGAATCATTCACAAGACATAAACTATATTCACGTCATTTATTATTCATATCTGAGAGTTCCACCGCTCGATCACGCAACGTGAACTGCAGACTTTCTTTTTTTTCGAATACCGCCTACTATTGCCTACATCTGTTTTAGTTGAATGTTCGTATAAATTAAAGATTTCTGTAATTAGAATAAAAGTTCTTAAACAAATATCAAAACAAACTAAACGTTTATGCAACTTATCGGCGGTCGGTCAAGTCCAATTCTTCAAACAAAGTCTACTAAATATCTCATCATACGCGATATCATTCACATAAAACCAGGAAAAAACATTTATAAACTTTCTTGAGACCAAAAGTTTACCATCGTCAGCTGGCCGCTGGCGGACCCGCGGCGGGCCCGCAGCGGGCCCGCCAGCGCATCACCAATGAATGTCAGTATTTTTGATCAAAAACTCAACTAACTAGAGTCCTATGCGCAATTTTACATGGTTTAAAATAACCAAAATTCATTTATAAACCAATTGGAAACAAAAAAAACTCAGAAAGATCCAAAACCGAAATGGGTAAAAAAATCTGCCGCTCCCTTCTCATTACGCTGACTATAAATCAGATAATTATAAGAGCATGACAATTATTAAAAAAAAAACACAACAAAAAGCAAATGCCTATTGTCAGCCCGCCAAAATGGTCAAACGCGCTCCGCTGAACTCAATGCTATGCGATTTTCGTTTTGGTCTCCAAATTATTTCATTTCACGTATAAATTCAACGTGAAATGAAATAATTTGGAAACCAAAATGAAAATTGCATAGCGTTGAGTTCAGCGAAGCGCGTTTGACCATTTTGGCGGACTGACAATAACACATTCAACTTTTTTCGTTTCTCAAAATTTTGTGAAATCACAAATCAATTTATGTTTCAGTTGTAACCGGTTTTCAAAAGGAAATCAATTATTCGGATTTTTATTTTTTTTTTTGTCTAAAACATCTGTTTCGATTCACTATTCTATTTTGACGTTTCGGATCCACAAAAAAATCACAGCCAAAACTGAAACCAACACAACTACCATAGTGATGCCAACAAGAACTAAAGGTTGCCTGAAAAAAACGTAGTAATTTCCAAAGTTTGAAAAATCGTTACCAAAAAGTATTATTTGCCAAATTTATTGTAAAAAAAGATTGGAAAAAGATGTCAGCTTGCTTGAGCAACTTAGGTAGTGAACCTTTTTTACGCATAGCTGCAAAGTGTAAACCATCCAACTGTTCAATAGCTTTCTCAACATCCAGTACTTCTTGCGATTGTCCTATGGAAGTTGATTTAAGTTTATCAATTGTTGACAGCATTAAAGAGAAACTGAAATTTGGAAGATTGACGCTATCCAGTGCAGATATTGAGTTTGCTAAGAACTGCAAACTCAGTTTTTCCGGAGGAAACAACCCTGGCAAAGCTTCGATATCAGATAGAAAAGTATTCAATGACTGGTTGAAGGAAAAAAAACTGTCCCACGCAGAACAACATGTTTTTTCCAGTGGTGGCAAACTCATAATCTTATAAGAGAGTGCCGATGTAGTCAACAACAATCTTTGAATAATTTGACGCAGGTCGAGTCTTTTGTAAAAAACTAAAGTTCGTTGGGAATATGATAATTGAGAAGTAATTTCGCGGGCAAATGGAAAACTTTCCAGACGGTGAGATCCTTCAATTTGTTTTATTTCTGTGTAAACATGTTTTTCTAACTTGTTCCAGTCGTCAGCAGCAAACAAGAGATTTGGTATCTTATCGATTTCTGCTTTATCTTCAAGAAAAATTATACTTAGAAAGTTGATGTACTTTTCAATAAACCTTATTTTGGAATGTATCTTTTTTGGAATTTTAACTATGTTGTGAATTTTAATGAATATATCGTCAGTTAGTGTATTTTTAAAATCAACGAATTTGTCCAACAATGGCGCAACGATTTGCTTTTGCCTCTCGAGAAATTCCGCTTTGGCAACTACTTCATAAAAAAAGTCGAAATTCCAGGTAGGAATAGTGTTGTTCAATATTATAACTGAATCATTTTCGATGCCTATTCCATTTTTACCTTGCCACTGCGAAATACAATTAGAATAAGATTTAAAACGTTTGGTAATGGTGGGAATTGTTTCTAACTCCATGCTGAAATTAGTAAAAATATCGGAAGAACTGAGAAAATGTTTGAAGTCAATTAAGATTGAATTGTTCAATTTAGCAATTGGTCTCAACTTGATCAGAGTGTCGTTTACAATTTTCAAACTATTTATAACAGACTTTGGCTTCCAAGATTTCATTTGTTCGATAATTCCTAATGATTTTTGTAAAAAGTTGGAATAATGTTTTCTAGCGGGATTTGCCCAACTATTCTCCTCCGCTGCTACTAGTGACTTTAAATTGTACACTGGTACTAAAAGATTCTTCAACTGATCTAGTGATTGCCCTTTATTTAACACTTTTTTCAGCCAATCGTCGTCCAAATCGTTCCAAAGTAAATCCATGTCTTTTGTTCCTCGGGGAAAGCCTATAAGAATTTTTTTGTCGTAAACTTTACCAGTTGTGTTAAACAGTTTATATATCTCATTATAATGTTTTTCGATACGTTTGAGATAGTCCGGTTTGAAAAATGGCTCTATAGTTTTGGAAAGTTGAACTAGAATGTTCAAATTTTTAGTGAGATTTTTTAAATAAATTTGGTCAGTCAAATTTAAGTATTGATCGATGCCAATTATAAACGACTTCATACTTTTTAAAATTTTGGCATATTTTTTCAAATCATCGTCGAATTTTAACTTGTTCATTTCTCTACGATACATAATAACTTTGTGGTGAAAATCCAAATAGCAATTTGTGGTGTAATCGTAGCTTGCTTGGATTTTCAGGGAACTCAAAAGCTTTTCTATAGCTTGAGTTGTATCCTGAGCAAGCTCCAACATTTTGCCTATACCAAACTTTGAAATATTAATAGAGAACAACATTTGGCTGATTGCGGACTTTGGCAAAGTTATATCATCTTGAATTTTAAGTTCGTCCAGGTCACTCGTGGCTTCATTTATTGTACTTTTTGATTTATTAATTGACGAACCAATAATCTTCATAGCCCTAAAAACATCACGAATACTGGCTTCATCAATACGATCAAATACAAACGAGTGTTGAACATCCAGTAATTCCGCCATCACTTCTTTAATTATTCTTGCTTTTCTGCCAAATTCATTTTGTAGAATAATAGCATTCATCACCCGGGCTAGTCTTGCAGTATTCTTTTCAACACTTTGAACATTATTAACGCTTTCATTTCGCCTATTTTTATATCCACTGAGAACCGTATTAGCAACAGTAAAACTTTGGTTAACCAAGATGATTCCTACTACAGAAATCAGGATTGCATGTGAAACAAATTTGCACTTTTGGTATTTGGCAACAACAAAATCTTTGGAAATATTTGAATCTTTTTTGTGATTTCCATTTAAGTTGTCATGTTTCCTAGTTGCCGACACCATGTCTGTAATTTTTTTGTATACATTAAATCTGAATTGGGATTAGGCGTATACAATACTGGAAATCAATATTTCTCGATTTCCAAATTCAACAGTTTTTATTGCAAATGTTTCCAAAAAAAAAATGGTACAGAGGAAAATGTTTTGGAAAATACTTGTTTACTACCGTATTTTACTCTAACGTAAATCGCCGACACGAATTGGGAGCCGCTGCAAGTGCGCCCTATTGCACACCTCAAATGCGCGCGAGATTCAAATGTTGATTATTATCGGCTTTGCAGATGTGAAATCAGTGCACAGAACGAAATGTGTACCGCAGGAAAAAGAAAGATTTTCGACAAAATTTGCGAAAAATTTATCCAGAAATCTGTCAACAAACCTTTTTTTTAGCCAAAATGCTTTGTATATGAGTCATTTACATAAAATATGACAATCGGGACTTTAAAAAATAAGCCCCATGTCTTGTTTTGTCGTTTCATTTTCAAAATTCTTTGCTCAATTTTTTGCAAAAATTATTTAATATAGTCGGCGAATACATCATCAACCTCGCTCTACTGCTAAAATCCCTGTAAAACAGTGTTGCACTTGCAAGATTAACTCGAATTACAGTTTTACACTTCTTTTCAATGGAAAATAACGTATCCACGACGAGTTGCAGTAAGAATTTGATTTTCCGCTTCAAAATAGGTGCACTACCCTGTTGAAAATTGAAAAGTGCGGTAGAGCGAGGCTGATGATGCATTCGCCGACTATAACTTGCCGACATATTTGGCAAAAACTCATTGACTACACCACTCTTTGACTACATGCACTCATTGACTACACATTCTCATTGACTACAAAGTCTCATTGACTACACTTGTCTTATTGACTACGCGTGTCTCATTGACTACAGAGTCTCATTGACTTCGCTATGCTCATTGACTTCACTGACTTCAACCCCATATACTCGGCGAATGCATCATCAGCCTTTCTCTACAGCACTTTTCAATTTTCAACAGTGTAGCGCGCCTGTTTCGAAGCGAAAATCCAATTTTACCTGCAATTTGTCGTGGATACGTCATTTTCCGTTAAAAAAAGTATTAAAACTAGAATTCGAGATAATCTTGCAAGTGCAACACTGTTTTACAGGAATTTTGCAGTAGAGCGAGGTTGATGATGTATTCGCCGACTATATATATGGAAATCGGTTGTATAGGTTGTATTCATAAATATTAAAGTTCGGTAAATTAAAACAGTAAATGATTTTCCGAGCGGAAAATATTGGTTTCCTTATTCTTGAATGCTTTTTGTGGACTGTTTAAAATGTCATTAAGCCAAGTTTCAAGGACCAGATTTTTGTTATATAACTTTTTACATCTTAAAAGTGAGTCTAAATAAATCAAAAAATCAAAGCATGCTTCTGCCCAGATCCCTCCGGTCACCCATTTTAAAGGTGTCACATATGCTTCCTGCGCGTTACCGCTGAACTTACCGGTAATGGATGATTTTTACATGAAAATTTGCAAGAAATCAACAAAAATTAGGAGGAACTTGTTGTAAAATTTGAAGACAATGTATTTTTGCTATAATGATTAAGTATATTGTTTATTCCATGCGCGATAAAGCATCAGCATATTACTTTAGTGGCCAAAGGAAATGTAGTCAATGAGCAACATGAAGTCAATGTGCTTTTGTAGTCAATGAGACCAGTGCATTCAATGAAACAAGTGTAGTCAATGAGCCTTTATAGTCAATGAGAATGTGTAGTCAATGAGTGCATGTAGTCAAAGGGTAGTGTAGTCAATGAGTTTTTGCCCAGAAAACACGCTGAAAGCATGCTTTTTCCATATGCTTCCAGCGCGTAGCCACTGAATTTTCCGGCTATGAATAAATACTTGGAAACGCAAATCCAAAGAGTCGAGGATATAAAAGGGCAAAAAAAACGAAGGAAAAAAATTCGGCGGACCCCAACCCGAATAACGCCAAAAATATCAATCAATTCATAAAATTCACAGGAATAAAGAAATAATCAAGTTTTTAAATAGCCGAAAATTTTAAAATTTGAATCTCGCGCGCATTTGAAGTGTGCAATAATTTTTCTAGATTTGTATAGCCCTTTCAGTACAAAACTCGTGCCGCACGTTTGCAATGGGCGGGGCTTGTTTCTCGGTTTTGGAAATGTTTTTCCCGGTTTTGTCTTTCCCGGTTTTGCGCTTTTCCCCGGTTTTGTCTAGGCCTCGAATCATCTTTCTTTTTTGTTATTTTTCTTCTGAAAGGTCTTTAAAAAATAGAAGTACACCCTCTAATTGAAGTAAACCTGTATTAGAAGTACACCCTCTAATTGAAGTACACCTGTATTAGAAGAACACCCATTGAGAGGGTTTGAAAAATAGAAGTAAATGTACCTCAATTACAGGTTTTACGGTAAGTGGGTAGCGCTTTAGGGTTATGTTCTAGAGATAGCGGGTTCGGGTCTTTCACGGTGCTTATTGACTGTGGTGGTTTGGATGGATTGAATGTTGGGTTTTGTTCATTTTGTGAGTGGGTGCATTCTTTTCTCACCAATCGAAAATCAAAATTAAAAATCGATAACTTCTTGTCAACAAATTGTATCGACGTACTCTTTGGGGTCCCCAAGGCTCCGTCACCGGACCATTCTTATTTTTATTATACATAAATGACTTATTCGATAGTTTCCCATCCGATGTTCATGTCATAGCTTTTGCTGATGATTTGAAACTACTCGCCGCCAACCCAACCACTCTCAAAAAATGCGTCAACATTGTCGCCGAATGGTGTGATGTCTGGCGCCTAAACCTCGCAGAAAACAAAACGGACGTCATACATTTTGGTAAAAACAAACCGCACACTGTTTACTACTTAAATATTTATAAAATTGAAGAAAAAAGCACAAGCAGAGACCTTGGAATATTAATCGATGACAAACTAAACTTTGACAAACATGTAAATAATATTTCTAACTTGGCCTTACTAAAATCTAGACAACTTCTACGCGCATTCCATTCCAAATCACCAGCACAGTGGCAGAGTTTGACAAATCCAAATGCAAATGCTCTAGTGGAGCGCACTTGCATACCTCCTCCTTTGGCGCCGATCATATAAACGCCCATCGCGGGCATTAAGAATGTGTACTGTGATGGTCTAGTAGTGTACATTTTCGATCGCCGATCTGGAAGCCTGGGTTCAATACCTCTTGGTGCACTTTATTTGTTTTCTGTTTTGAACCACAGATTCAAAGCAAGCTTCCGCCCAGATCCCTCCGGTCGCCCATTTTTAAGGTTTCACACATGCTTCCGGTCTTTTGCCGCTAAACTTTCTGGATAAAAGTTACTTGCCGAAGGATTTAAATAAAACTAACGAATTTAAAGTAGTTCGAAAAAAATAGGAAATTTAATTTTTTTTTTCAACGTTCTTCTGCAACACGCAAATGTAATTTTTTTGTGGTATTCGAAACAAAAATCCATAAAATTTAGTCTGAGCAGATACGAAAGAATAAAAAAAAAACCGCGAAGGGGGATCGAACCCACAACCTTCAGATTGGCGTCCGCAAGCTCCACAGGTATTGCGCATTCAGCTTATAATAAGTTGCGCGATGAGCGAAGGTTCCCAAAGTAAGCCTATTATGGAGAATGCTCCGATCAGTCTGAAATTTTGACAAAAATTGTAAAAAATACTCCCAAACATGTGGAAAAAAATTTCAGACCAAAATATCGATTTTGAAAATTTTCAGAAAAAAATCGATAATTTTTAAAATCGATGTTTTGGTGTAACATTTTCTGCACATGTCCGTGAGTATTTTTGACAGTATTTACCAAAAATTCAGACTGATAGGAGCATCCTTCGAATTTTCGCTGAATTTTTTGCGTATTTCGCTGGTTTCCGTGAATACAGTGCGCGTCATAATTATAAGACACCCCCCCCCCCCTCTTTTTTTGGGGGTTTCGGGGAAACTAGAAGTTTCCATAAAACGGCATGTGGTGGATCTTTTTCAGCGTCCAAAATAACCCGGAAAACCAATTTTTCATGTACCTAACACAAAAATTACGACTACAGTACCAAAAAGTCGAAAAATCAGCCGCGTCATAATTATAAGACACCCCCGAAAAAATGATGAATTTTTCAACTTTTTTCAGCCTTTTCAAACTTTTATCTATTTTTTCGCCGGTTTTACTGTTTTTTATTTCTTCTGAAGTTATTTTTTTATTTTTTTTACCAATAATTGTGTCATATTTGACCACTTTTTTCAAGTTTCCAACTTTTTGACCATCACATCTCGTTCAAGGATTTTGTTTGACTACAGTAATTCTAAGATGTGCAGTATATATGAAAAAGAGTTTAAGCCAGCTGAAATTATGATAATTATGATTTAGGATATGAGTTACATTCATTCACCTCATTTCAATCATCATGGGACTCGCCTCTACTCTCTCCTCAGAAGAGCAAGCTCAACTGGACATTATGATTGATTTTGTTGTTTTCTTTGATTTTTCGGTTAATTTTTCTGTTAATAAATTTTAAATCTGAAGAAAAGCTCAAAAATGTGTGAAACTTGAAAAAAGTGGTCAAGTAGGACACAATTATTGGTAAAAAAATAAGAAAATAACTTAAAAATAAATAAAAAACAGTAAAACCGGTGAAAAATAGATACAAGTTCAAAAAGGTTGAAAAAAGTTGAAAAATTCATTATTTTTCTGGGGGTGTCTTATAATTATGACGCGGCTGATTTTTCGACTTTTTGGTACTGTAGTGGTAATTTTTGTGGTAGGTACATGAAAAATTGGGTTCTTGGGTTATTTTGGACGCTGAAAAAGATCACTACATGCCGTTTCAGAAAAACTTCTAGTTTCCCCGAAACGCCAAAAAAAGGGGGTGTCTTTTAATTATGACGCGCACAGTAGGGTGTTCTTCAATTATAGGGTGTCCTTCTAATTTTCGGATCATGATAAAGGAAGAAACAATTTTTAAAGGAATCATTTTTATGAAAAAGCTTTCATCAAACCAGCCGTTCGGCGACTGAAAAACGGGGGAGGGGTGGGGTACTACTGTATATAACGGAATATAACTGCTACGGAATAGAACTTCGAGGGATAGAACCGTCTGAAATTGAGCTGCACCGACCCAGAACCGCTCGAACAACTCGAAGAATTATTTCGTTGTACATTGTGACGCCCTGAGTTCTATTTAGTGCAGTTGTTTTTTAGTACAGCTCGATTTCATCCGGTTCTATTCCGCGCAGTTCTATTCCGCATCAGTTCTATTCCGTGTGAGTTCTATATCGTAGTACCCCCGAAATATGTGTTCCAAACAATACATTTTAAAACAATTTTTCAATAGTTTTTCTGCTGTCTCTATACTTCTCTTTTCAATTATTAATCTCTGAAAGTTCCACTGGGACCCTATCGGAACCTAGGCCATGCAGCGCTAGGCCATCGGCGGAATATTTATTTTTTATGTGAGAACTTGAGAGACGCAAGACGATGTGCGGGAAAGTCCGCAGTGCACGGTCCGTGTGCGAGCGGTGGAACTCTCATAGATGGATAATATGATTTTGAATTCACTCCAATAAGTTTTTATCAAATTTTGCGGCTTTCAAACGACGGCCACCATCCGGCAGACGTCGATAATCAGAACTCATGAACTGGTTTTGTGACATATCCTCGCTTTCGTCATGTTGAAATTATATTATAAATTATATAATTAATTATATATTATCGGCCCGCCATGTCGGTCAAACGCGCTCCGCTGAACTCAATACTACGTGGATTTCATTTCGGTTTCCAAATTATTTTGATTCACGTTGAATTTACACGTGAAGTGAAAAAATTTGGAAACCAAAATAAAATCCACGTAGTATTGAGTTCAGCGGAGCGCGTTTGACCATTTCGGCGGGCCGACAATATATGAATATAAATTATAATTATAAATTATTAAGTATATTGTTGATTGATCATGCTAGGAAATCTTTCTTATATATAAAAACCCAGATCGGGATGTCTGTGTGCGTCCGCACTTGCCTTTTTGCAAGAAAATGCAGTGGACAAATTACGAATCCGTGACATTAGGATTTGTATTCAAGCGCACTACACAGGTAGTGCACGTTCAGCTTATAATAGGTTGCGCGATAGGCCTACCGAGTACCAGCGAAGGACCCCAAAGTAAGCCTATTATAGGCTTATTGCGGGTCGGCTCCTATAATAGGTCTATTATAGGCTTATCGCGGGTGAATTTTGCCTATAATTTGCTTATTTTTCGAATCGAAAGAAAATTTTTTTCAAAATTTTTTGAATTTCAAAAATGATGATCAATTGGTGGACTGTTGGCGCATTACTCGACGCCGCGTTTTTGAGCGATCTGACGTCCCTGTGTGCGGTTTTCTCGTGAAATAATACGTTTTAACAAGAATTATATGCGGAGACAATGTATAGAAACGTTTGAAATAGCAAAAAGTGAGGAAAAACTGACAAAATCACTGATTGAAATAGAAATTAGCCATTTCGGCGAGAAACAATTAAATGTTTTATTGAAATCAGCCATTTTCAAGCAAAAAATAAGAAAACTTCAAAATGCGATAAGATTTGAACCAGAAAAAACCCAGGAAAATGAAGGTGAACATTTTTTTTTATTTGGAAAAAAAGAAAAATATTTTTTGGCATACAGTACCGTTCAAAAGGTTGGAAACTTTTGGTTTCTCGGGCATAACTTTTGAATGGAGAGGGTTATGGTTCTGACAATTTGCATGAATCTGCCCCGTAATGTTTTTGACAAGCTCCGAAAATGGATTTGGTCATTTTTGAAAACTGCAGATTTTTTTTTTAATTTCAGATGCCAAAAGTTTCGACCCAAAAATAATTTTTTTTAATTTTTTTTTTTTGATTTTTCAGGACTCGATATTTATGTTCAAAATGAAATTTCAAAACTAAAAGTACAATTTTAGTTGACTATGGGTTGATCGGACAATTTTTAGCTGACTTACAGCACTTTGAGTATCAGGGTGCATATGGGTAAGTCAACTTCAACTCTTATTGAGAATCACCAAAACCTAATAAAATTAAATAAAGTTTACTTTTTAACAGTTTTTATCTAATTTGCCCTTATTTTCTTTGATTTTGGTGATTCTCAATAAAAGTTATGGTTGACTTATTGTCGGATTAATCGAGAACCGACACGGTGTATCGGCGCGGGAACTTGAAATTAGATAAAATAGGCCACACCCCCTAAACGTAATTGCCACACACTTTTTTCTGCAATGCCGCCGCGCGCTTTTACCCCTCTGTGATATTTCTCATTTTTTGTAATTGATATGCAATAAATTATGTTTTTGTTCCATTTGTTGTTATTTTTTCTTTTTGTTTATTAAATTAAATAATAATTTCTACAATTCAGCCTTTTTTACCGACACAGTGGCAAAAAAAAGTGCGGAATTGATTTTTATTCGCTATTCTTGTTGATTTTTTTAATCTTTTTGTGCGCACCTTTACCACAAGAATGGCTAAAAGGTGTTTGATGTTTCTTTTAATATATTTTTTGTTTTCCTCCCGCGTTCGCGTGGTGATATTTGCAGGTAATCAAAGGTGAGCATTTTTTTAAAAGGAGATAATGTTTATAGAAAATAATTGCAGATTCGTCCCGAAAGCCTGAGCCCATCATCCGACGAGAAGTTCAAATATCAATGGACTGGCGCTGGCTGAACTCAAATGCATGTATGTTTTTTTTTTCATCAGTCAAATTCATGCATCGCAAAACGAGTAATTTTGCCTTGTTCATTCAAAAATACGGAAAATTGGGATGATTTGCAACGCTTACGGAGGTTTCTCCCAGAAAAAAAAAGAAGTTTTCGAAAAAAAACCTTTTATAATGGATTCGCGACGGAGGGACAATAAAATGTACGCTTTTATTCAAAAAAATGAAGAGATTTTTCGTCTACCAGTTTCACTTGCAATGTCACCCCGTCTCGAATACATTATAAAACGCATAAGTTTTCGATAAAACCGTTGCAAGTATTTTAATTTGTCTTTTGCCGTAGATTGAACAAGCCAAAATTTTGCGTGGGTTTTTTAAAATAATGAACTGATCCCCGAATACGGAGCTATTCGTCGAATTGTCACTGCAAATCAGAATTTTTTTCAAATAGCTTCATTAACTTTGGTGTTGCTTTTAAAAATCGGGCGTTGGCAGTTTGATTTGCTTCAAATTCATACCAAACACCTATAGCCTGTTCATTATTTTTATTATTCTTTTTTCAGCGGCAAGGATATATTAGTAACGCCGTCCACATCAACAGTGTCGCGACAGCCCCCTTCCAGTGCTCAGCGAGGTTCTTCCGAAGACAAAAAAAAATTAAATATATTTCTCCTTTTCATGCTTGGCCTTTTTTATTACATAGATAAACAAATATTCACTTAGAACAAAACTTCACTTTCACAAGATAGAAGAAACAAATGGAGAAGAGTTTAAATCATCCTATGGACAAAGCAGTGCAACGAGGGAACCCCTAATGGCGCGGCCAGAAATAAAAAAAAGGTGGCCATAAATGCAGAAATTTCCCCTTTTTTCTAAATTCAACCGTGCGATTTAGAAAAAAAAGAGAGGAGATTTCTGCATTTATGGCCACCTTTTTTTCATTTATGGCCGCGCTATAATGGTATCTTCCTGGCTTCCTTGGCTTTGGCTTTCCCAATCTTTCTTATATATATTACGCTATTCAAGTATGTCCGTCTGTTCGCTTTGAAGGGTCAGGGTCAAGTTCAATCGGTTTTCACGTTTAACTCTTTTTTTCTGTCGCCGATAGGCGCCAGCTCAGGCTTGTAAAGATCTGTTACAATTTATTTCTTTTATGAATATCGACTTCCTGATCAAAAACCGAACTGATTCAATGAAGGGCCGACCCCCTGGAAAGATTTTTGAAATAAAACGGTTCAACTGGTACACTGTTCCTTCCACCTGTCTTCAAATATGGAAATCTTTTATTTAAAGGAAAAATGCAAGCAGTCTATAGACCAAATATGGCGGGACCATCTGGTTGGCAAAAAATTGAAGCAATATAAATTTATTTACATTTAGTTTGAAAAATCCACGTCAGAAGTCGCGGTACTCTACTGGTTCAGCGAGACCACACCGATTTCCAGTGCCTGAAATCGTCACAAACCAACTGCCCGAAGAGCCTCGCTGAGCGGTGACAATGTCAATGGGCGGCTGTCGCGACACTGTTGACGTGGACGGCGTTACTAATATATCCTTGCCGCTGAAAAAAAGAATAATAAAATTAATGAACAGGCTATAGGTGTTTGGTATGAATTTGAAGCAAATCAAACTGCCAACGCCCGATTTTTAAAAGCAACACCAAAGTTAATGAAGCTATTTGAAAAAAATGCTGATTTGCAGTGACAATTCGACGAATAGCTCCGTATTCGGGGGATCAGTTCATTATTTTAAAAAACCCACGCAAAATTTTGGCTTGTTCAATCAACGGCAAAAGACAAATTAAAATGCTTGCAACGGTTTTATCGAAAACTTGTGCGTTTTATAATGTATTCGAGACGGGGTGACATTGCAAGTGAAACTGGTAGACGAAAAATCTCTTCATTTTTTTTGAATAAAAGCGTACATTTTATTGTCCCTCCGTCGCGAATCCATTATAAAAGGTTTTTTTTTCGAAAACTTTTTTTTTTCTGGGAGAAACCTCCGTAAGCGTTGCAAATCATCCCAATTTTCCGTATTTTTGAATGAACAAGGCAAAATTACTCGTTTTGCGATGCATGAGTTTGACTGATGAAAAAAAAAACATACATGCATTTGAGTTCACGCTGCGTTAATTGCACAAGCCGAATCGCTCACTTGTGCTGGAGCGCACTTGCTGACTCTGGGTCTCTCTGTTTCTAATGCTATTTCTTCTCTCTCCATTTGCACACTTATTTCTTTCAATTTTAAATGTTTCTCTTTCATTTTTCTAGCTAAAACTATTGAAAAAATATATTTTAAGCCTGAAAAAATGATACGGTCCAAAAATCTTCTGACAAGGGAGTTCCAAATGGTCAGTGGTTGGGAATTTTCTATAAATTGGCTCCTTTGTACTTTAAGACATGGGAAAACGATCTAGCTAGGTCCCAGCCTGCGAATTTGCCTGGTTTTCGAGAACGGGCGGCTCAAAGTTTTCGGGTCGATTTTTGAAATCCCAAAATGTGAGAAATGCCGATTCGCGCGGTTTTATCACGTCTCGTTTGAGCCGCTGATTTCGACGGCAGCAGCGGCGCAGTGGGTAGAGGGCGGCAGCAGAGAGCGATAGGTCCGGTGTTCGACCCCGTGATGCTGCAGGTTTTGGCAAACCATTTTTGCAAATTTTTTTTTCACAAAGTTGTGATTTTTACTGTCAAAAAAAAAAATTTCCGTTTAAATTTTATTTTAATGTTGTCATTTTTCGAGTTATCCGTTTAGATTTTATATTTTTCAATGTTTTGATTATTTTAAAAAATTTCGTCTAGCAACTATGGTTCGCGCTAGGGGTGGCAATCAGAGTTCGATGAGTTTAAAGTTTCTTATCCGTAAGTCAGAATTTGGAAGTAAATATTTTTATACTGAAGTCGAAAGTGAAAAAATGGTCGTAAGGGGGTAACCTTCTATTATAGCCATCACCATGATTTATTAGATCACCCCCAACAACAATTCTGACATACCCCCATTGAAAAATCCGAGCTGCCCTTTTTTTGGATCGAAGCATGCTTCTATCCAACTCCCTCCTGGGGCTATATCACATTAGTGTGCGTTACCGGTAAAGATTTGACGATTTTACCGATAAATATTCGGCAAAAGAGAAACCATTCCTAAAATTTGTTATTTATTTATTTATTTATTTTTATTTATTTATTTATTTTTTTTTATTATTTTTTTTATATTTTTTTTTTAATTAAAAAAATTGTTTTTTTCTCCTATGAATAGGTCCATTACAGCATGACAAACATCTTCTCGGCCACTTACCAACGGCATTGCTTCAAAAAGTTTCAAAATGGGATAGAATAGTTTGAAAATGGCTTAGAAAAGTTTGCGAGCATCTTGAAAAAGTTTGATGTTAGCATGAAAAGGTTTGAAAAGTATTAGAACGTCTTGAAAAAGTTTGAAAAAGTTTAATAATGGCTTTATTGTTACTCAGAAAAGTTTAAAAAAGTTTGACTCGATACCTGAGAATATAAAAGAACAAGATGGATTTATTGACAAAAATCAATAAATTCCAACAAAAAAATGTCTAAACGGAAACCTACTTAAGAAGAAAAACCAAAACTTAGAAGTACAAGAGCCACGCTAAACTAAAAATAACTCGCGGAAAAATCCAACAACCAAACCTAAATATGCGCGGCTCACCCATAGTCAAAACGTGGCTGCTAAACCGCGCGTGTCTGGAGTGTCGTTGTACACGTGGCGAGAGACGCAGAGATGCAGAGGGTTATTTGGGTTTAAGCATTACGCCAGCCTGGGCGACTCTCCCCCCGACAAACAGTCCGGACCCCGACCGGATATGGCGTTCTCGCTTACAATATGGACACTTTTACCCAGAACGTTACCCTAACAAATCAACAAAACAGTTATCCTACTAACTCAATAAATAGATAAATAACCAATAATCAGTAATAATTATACATATACCTATCTTCGCCGCATTCTCAGACAATCGGCTCGAATCGTCCTCGCTTTGCGTATTTTATCTCCGGCTTCAGCTCTGACATTGGCTTCCTTCCTGGCACCTGCAGTCCTCCCATTTGTCTCTCGCACAACTTTTTCACCAGCACTGTCTCTCCGATCGCCATCTCCAAAAATTTCGCTAGTTGTATGCGATTCGCTCCTTCCGGTGGCGCTAACGATATCAACGGCGTCATTTTGTTACCCGTCGGCTTCAGTGGCAACACCACACCAATATCCTTCCATTCGCTCCACATCTCCTGGATTTTTGCGATGTCTCCGTACACACAATCATATCCGCACGGGACCAAGGAGACTTTCTTTCCAACCTGTTGCAGTCGTTTTGCGCAGTCTCTGACTTGCGCATTGTGTCCTTCGTCCATAGTCTTGTACTTTTGAGAGATCGTAGCCTTCCGGCCACTTCTCCAAAGCATGGCTGCGTACCTCGAACACCAGCTCATCCCGACCAACGGTCCTGGGCGCCGCCAGAATAATGGGCTGGTTTTGAATCACCGTCTTCTTTGGTCGCAAGAGCCACTCTATCTCTTCTCTTAGCTTTCCTGCCACTGCGATCCAATCATCATCCACTTCACCAATCATCACCGCTTCTGCCATACTTTTACATCTTCTCGAGAATCGTCTTAGTGCCTCCTCTTTGTGGCCTTCAGAGCGCTTCCTTATCGCTTCGCTCGATTTCACCGCCAGCATCTGGTTTTCCGGGGATATTCCTTTCCCACGGATTGCCAACGCCATTGACAACTCGTCCGCTGACTGGTACTCGCATTTGCTGAACTCCTCGACCATCTCCTTCCTGGCCCTTCTGCTCTCGTCGAGCGCGCCTGAATTCGTTTTCTTATTTCATCATAATCATCACTTTCGTCTGACTCGCTTGCAACTCGCTCCAAATTACTCTTCATTTCGAGCGCCCTTCTTTTCTCGCTTTTCGCTGCCTTTTCTGCCACCTCGAGTCTTCTTCTTGCTCGATCCAATTCTTCCTCGAGCTTCTCCACCTTCAACTCCAGCTCTCTCTTCCCCGCCTTGTGCAGCTCCTGAAAATTGAAAATGTCTTTTTTCAATTTCTCATTTTCTTCTTTTTCCTGTTTCCCCCCTTCTAATAGCGCTTTTTCCAGCTCTATGGAGTTCTAAATATTCATCACGCTTATCACCGCCATGACCGCTTTTATCCATGTCTCACCGCCAATTTCTTCACAGCGGTCTCCCAACTCTTCTCCAAACTTCTTCACAGGTGCGAGGATCGAATTTTTCGCTCGCGACGAACACGTCGTGAACAATCCGATTTTTTCCTTCATTTCTTTTTCCAATTTATCGCTTGCCACAATAAATTTATGCCATCCTTTCAATAATTTTATTATATCTTTAATGCTCACCTCCATCACCATTTGCGCTGCCCACGACGAGTCTCCTCGAAGCGTGTTAAATTGATCGGTTGGTTCAGTGGTTGTTCCTTTATTAATATAGAAAGAAGAATAAAATACAATCTAGTAGAATAACAGAAAATAGAAGGGTTGGAAAATATATATCTATCAGACAAACTAAACTTGAACTTAAACTTTAACTTTTCAGTAAGGGACACAAGTGTCCCTTTTTATATCGGAGGGGGCGAAGTGACAACGCGGAGGCGAGAGAGGAATTTAATAAAGTTAAAAGGATTTTAATTGAAAAGTTCCTATCTCCCGCCTCCGCACCGTTTCTTACACAAAACAATTATGTTAGAAATAATAAAATAAGAAACATGAAGGAACCGCTTTCGGTTCACTCCGGGGCGTCGAATAATTGGGGGAATTTACTATTTTAATTTATTATGTCGTCTTCGAATTCGTCAAGTAGTTCATCGTCATATTCGTCTAGTGGACCATCTTCGAATTCGTATAGTGTCCATGAATAAGCGATTATCGGGATTGGCATCGATTAGTGTTTTAGACAATATGACGAAGAGCTTTGTAGCGGCTTTGCTGTCCTCGTATTCGTCCAACAAAGGATATCGATTTCAATAATAGTTTGATGGGTAGCTTGACGACCATCCAAATTCCTCTTCGAATTACGGACGCGCAACAGCTGAATATCGTGACATAAGTTGTCAGGAATATGATGGCTACCGTCACCATCACCATGATTCCAGTTTTGAAAAACGTGAGAAATCCTCCAGTTAAGTGTGAAAAATCTGGAAGATTGACTTCATCATGCATCGTCGTATTTCCATTGATAATTCGATATAGTGATGTCCATATCAAGCCTGTGTATTTCAGTATTCCATTGACTTCGAATTCGGTTGTCTCTTGTCCACATTCGACTGCACATGTTTGTCGAAACTGGGCTGTGTCCGAAAAAAATCGTAATGTGCTTTTTTGTCCGCTTGGGGAGCAAGGAACTGCATACATATGCCTTCCACACTTGACGTTTGCAATCGTCGGATTGTTTTGTGAAAAACATGATATTTCTGCTCGACTTCCAGCTGCACATGCATAACATCCTATGACGTGTTCAGCTTGTATCCAGCATTTATCGGTATCTCGTACAATTTTCACGTCGGCTTTTTCCTTTATCCTCATGGAAACTTCCGTAGATACTTCTTCGGATATGACTGCTGACACAGTGCTTCCCTCATTTTGGATCCTCCAGTGACCATTGTGTGCAGGAAGAATTCGATTAATTGTGTTGAATAAACCGGGTAGATCCGTCGTTTGGCATGCACAATGCATTTCACTTTCGGCTGGGGTGCAATCGCAGTTTGGGTTCAGTCGACAATCATTATCCTTAGCTTTCGCTAAACTGTAACAACGGAAATCAGGTTTTTCCGTGTTATCCCATAAAGCTATTTTCGTTCCATTTTTAATAAACCACGAGCTCAAAATTGGTGTTGGTGGCGTTGAAATTGAGTTTGCGGAAATTATGATGTTCCCTACAGTCGTCGGTTGATTCAAAGATAATATCGCTTCGGTTTTTTTGGATTTATTGTCTTCGGAATTCATGCTTGTGATCTGCACTCGGGTTCTCATCAGTTTGTTCCATTCAGTGCATTTGAAAATTTCGTATATGTCGTCACTTTGGGGAACAGCATAAATTCTGTAGAACAGACACGCAGATCCTAGGAAGAAACAGTCGCATCCAGGTCCGCTGCAGCTTGCTGTACATCCGGTGATGCCCACGAAACTTCGAGTTACTTCTAATTCGGGTATCATTGCATCTCTTCGGATTGAATCGCATTTTTCCCCTGAGCAAGATCCCATATGGGGACATCGTTTATGACTCCATGTCTTCAATTCGACATCTTTCGTAAAGACTACCGACGCCTTCAGACATATCAATCTTGCTTCCAAAAAATCGATTCTGATTTCTTTGAACGTCGTTCCATTGTGGGCCAATCGAATGCATGCTTCTTTATGAATCGGGTTTAGTTTCAAGAATTCGTGCGATATATTCGTGCAATTTTCTCTGTTGTTATTGATAGTGCATTCGGTTCTATCTTGATGAATCGTGTCAATCTCCTGGCAGGCCATCGATAATGAAATAATTATTAGGCCAACGGTTGCTTTTGTGGGCCATCGGAGATATGTCTTTCTTTGACTTGGTATGATCACGGAGATGATAAATCGGAATATTGCTTTCAAAAGGATCCAGATCATTTTAACTGGTCCTCCAAGTGGTACAGCGACTTGGGAGCAGCAATAGATTACTAGTCCAACCAAATATAGGATCACTCCAAGTCCAGTCCAAGCCCAATACGGTGAACATTCAGGATTCGCGATGTTTTGAAAACAAATCGTACAGTCGATTGCCTCGCACGTCGATTCGGCTTTGCAATCTTTTTCGAAAACTGCGATTGATTTTCCGTCGTGAATTTTCGCTGTGACGTGATGACTTCTTGTTTTTATGGCCAGTGGAATCCAAACGTCCGTGTTTCCATCCCTGGCCCATTTAAACCTTGATCGCGTTGTGCAATAGTCTTGAATGCATACTTCGAAAGATTCGTAATTCAAATTGATTCTTATACCGGTCTTCGTGCATTCGATTGGGATACTCGCTGCCTGGGCCATTGTCCCCGATACCAGACACATTGCCATGATTGTACAGACCATTGTCATTGATAGTTGTACACTTGATGTCAACCCAGAAAACGCCTTTGAGTAATCCACTGGTTTGCGAGATCGTAAGTTGTATTTCGTTTTCTCGCTGTCTTCGTACTTATTCGGGTATTCTTTTTCTTCGTCTGTTTCGGTTGATAGCTTCTGCACATCGCCATCAGTTTCTTCGAGTTCCACTGGGACGACTCTGTTTGGTGGTCGTTTAACTACATGGGCCTCTCGTCCTTTTGGTTTCACCAAAATATGGACCGCACGAATTTCGCCATCTTCGGATTTTACAGTTTCCACGATTCGTCCCATTCTCCAGTAGTTTCTCGGATGGTCCTCATCGCTTATCAAGACCACTTGATCCTTTCTTGGGATTTTCTGAGTTCCACGTTTTTTATCCATGTGAACTCGGTGTCGTTCTCGAAGCTCAGCTAGGTATTTGACTTTAAATATTCTCCAGACTTCTTCTGTAGCTTGTATGGATGCTTTTAAAGCTCCGATTGTCTCGGTTTTTGTGATCGCTGATTGGGCTTCTCTTGATGGTCGATATTCGTCGATTTGTTCGAGTACATCAAGCAGTGGAAGTGTCGTATTAATTTTCTGATACACAAAATCATTTGGTCTCAGAACAACTGAATTGATGTCATCTTCGACATAAGTTAGTGGTCGCGAATTGATTGATGCTGATATTTCAGCAAAGCACGTCGCTAGTTCTTCTAGTTCCAGGACGTTTCTTCGAATTCCCTTGATGAAGGCGTGTTTTACTGATTTGACCATTCTCTCGTAGAATCCACCTTTCCAGGGAGCGTAGGGTGTAATAAACTGCCACTCGATTTCTCGAATACTGAGGAACTCCTTAACATCGTCGGCAAGTGAATTCTCCGTTAGCGCTTCGTTTATGATGTTATTTCCTAGTATGAACGTCGGTGCATTGTCACTAATTATTCGTTTGGCAGTTTCCGATTCGAGATAAATCTTCGGAATGCTTGGATGAATGACTTTGTAGTTTCGTCTGATACCACTTCGGTGTTGACTAATCTCGTTACGCTGCAGGTGAATATGCATCCGTAAGCTTTTCCTTCGCTTCCGTCGGTTTTCTTGTATCCAATTGGTCCGAAATAATCCAATCCTGTCTTTTCGAATGGATATGTAGTCTTTGTTCGATGAGCGGGCATCTGTGCCATTTCGGGATACTTAAATGGTTGTTTAACCATTCTTTGGCACCATACACACCTCGATAGTAAGGACTTCGTCAAAGTTCTTAGTTTTGGAATCCAGAATTTCCTTTGTACTTCGATCATCGTATGATCCAACGTTTTGTGACTTTTTCCGTGTGCCTCTCGAATTATCATTTTACTGATATCCATCGATTGGAGTAGTAATATAGGTTCCTTCGTCTCGATGGGAAGATCCGCTTTTGACATTCGACCTTTGCACACCATAATTCCTTTTTCATTCATCTGAGGTTTTAAGTTTGCCATCTCTTTGAGTTTCTTCGAATTGATCAGTTTTTTCTGATCTCTGACGAGTACTTGTTCTCCTACTTTTACTTCTCTGGCATTGATTTCGTTTTCGATTTTGATTTCGTTCAATTCTGCCATTGCCATCTGTCTCCACTAAATTTAGGGATCTTCAGATGTCTGATGCGTCTGGGGGTTGACGCGTTCTCCGAAACTGATACTCTTGGCGATTGTACTCTTCCATCGTGTTGGGAATTTCGTATTAATAATCGTCGTTCTCGTTGAGCCATCAGTTTATCTCTTGCTTGTACCCCTCGAAGTATAACATCGTTAACTTTATCAGCTTGTTCTTCGAATTTCGACTGTTCTACGTCATTGTCAGGATCCAGACCTTCTGCGGTCATTGCCAACTTCTCCAGTGCAGATTCCGTTGCTTTGATACAAGATGTCATCTCATTAATTTTCGTAAACAGGCAATCATCGTTCTCTAGAATTTGTTCTGGAGTGAACTTTGCGATCTCTGTGATAAGCTTCTCCGCTTCATCACATTCTCTGAGTAACGCATTTTTCGTTCTCGTGGACCAACTTAATCCACTTTTGAGCATAGTTTTCGTCGTTGATAGAATACAAGTAAACCAAAGTCAATCGTCCTTTCGTTATTAAATTCTTCGAGTTATTTTCGTACGTGCAGGTGCAAATCGATCTAATCGTGTGTTAGTGGTTCAAAGTCAAACACTTACTGCTTTTTCGTATGATTGATTTGCTCGATCTTCGTCCTTGTGGTGATTTTTCCGACTTCGTATGTTCGTCGATGCACCATAAATTGATCGGTTGGTTCAGTGGTTGTTCCTTTATTAATATAGAAAGAAGAATAAAATACAATCTAGTAGAATAACAGAAAATAGAAGGGTTGGAAAATATATATCTATCAGACAAACTAAACTTGAACTTAAACTTTAACTTTTCAGTAAGGGACACAAGTGTCCCTTTTTATATCGGAGGGGGCGGAGTGACAACGCGGAGGCGAGAGAGGAATTTAATAAAGTTAAAAGGATTTTAATTGAAAAGTTCCTATCTCCCGCCTCCGCACCGTTTCTTACACAAAACAATTATGTTAGAAATAATAAAATAAGAAACATGAAGGAACCGCTTTCGGTTCACGTGTCCTCTTCGCTTCGGGTTTTCCTTGCGCTTTTCTTTTTTTCTTCTTCTTTGATCATGTCCAACATCTCCACAAACGACGGCGCTGTCTTCTCACTTCTGCCGCTCCAGCCGTCTTCTTCCAAGACGACTTCTCCATCAGGTCCCAGCAGCAGCTCTTCATCGACGATCGGCACGTTGCCGCCCATCTCTTCCAGCATTGATACTTCTTCGGCTTCTGTTTTGCTTTCTTTTGCTTGCATCTTCTCCATATTTGTTGCACGTGCTGAAATTCGTAACTTTTATTCCAAAAGTAACGAAAAATGACAAAATTTCTCGCGATGTGTGCCAAATTCAATTTGCCCCACTCGTATTTCGAAATTTATTCCAAATTTCGTTTTTAACAAAGTAGTACAAAAAGCAATCGACAAACACGCGAAATAATTATAAGAGAGAGAAAAAAACAGACACGATTCGGCCCCCAAGTTGGATCTTTCTTTCCGAAAGATGCCCGGGTTCCAATAAAATTGCGCATAAAACGCAATAAAGAAATAACACGAGCCCAAATCTCAGGTATCGCGAGTCAAACTTTTTCAAACCTTTTCATGTAACAAATAAGCATTGCTTCAAAAAGTTTCAAAATGGGATAGAATAGTTTGAAAATGGCTTAGAAAAGTTTGCGAGCATCTTGAAAAAGTTTGATGTTAGCATGAAAAGGTTTGAAAAGTATTAGAACGTCTTGAAAAAGTTTGAAAAAGTTTAATAATGGCTTTATTGTTACTCAGAAAAGTTTAAAAAAGTTTGACTCGATACCTGAGAATATAAAAGAACAAGATGGATTTATTGACAAAAATCAATAAATTCCAACAAAAAAATGTCTAAACGGAAACCTACTTAAGAAGAAAAACCAAAACTTAGAAGTACAAGAGCCACGCTAAACTAAAAATAACTCGCGGAAAAATCCAACAACCAAACCTAAATATGCGCGGCTCACCCATAGTCAAAACGTGGCTGCTAAATCGCGCGTGTCTGGAGTGTCGTTGTACACGTGGCGAGAGACGCAGAGATGCAGAGGCTTATTTGGGTTTAAGAGCATTACGCCAGCCTGGGCGACTGGGGTCTCGCCACGAGGTGTACGCACAAGGGGTACGGTGTGCGCAACGCGCGCACCACTAATATTATTTTAGGCCAGTATCGATTTTTCTCTGGCCAGTTCTTCTACCGTTGGTCCGTTGCCACGTTTCCCTTTGTCGCACGTCACCTTTTTGCCCACGCCGATGATGTAATGACCTCTCGACCTACTGGTCCCTTTGCTGCACGGCCTCCCAGCACGCCAGGCAGTGCAATCGCGCTCCACTGAGCTCGCTCCGCTCCATTTGGCGCGAACTTTAGTTTTTTCAAATTAGTACTGAAAATTTACTTATCGTCAAATATTTTGTCTTTCTCATAATTTTTTATCGATTAAATTCTCGGCGAAATAAAAAGGAGTGTGAAACCTTTCGAATAAGCGTTAAAATTAAGAGTTTGAACTCCTGTAGGAGAAGGAGATACAGTTTGAAGTTATTAATTAAATTAAAAAGACTGTCTTCTTATGAATTTGCCTATATTTTGGCTATAATTTGCCTATATTTTGTTTTGTCCTGTTTTTTTGTTTTTTCGTCTTTGTATTTTCGGCCCGGAGCGACGCGACGGTCAAACGCGTTTGATTGAATTCAATTGAAATCCGTACTTCGTTATTTTCATTTTGTTTGCCAAATTTTTTCTTTCTATTTTTGTATGAAACTTCACTTTTTTTCTATGTAAAAATGATTTGTCGAGGCCAAATTCATTAATTTTTGTCCTAATCAGTCATATATTGCATAATTTTCGCCAAAAAAATATGTTTCCATTTTTCGAAATTAAAAAAAAAAGTTCAAATTCATTTTTCTGGGTTTTTTCTGGTTCCAATCAAATCACGGTGCACGGTGTCCCAAAGTGGAAAAAATGTCTTCAACAGTCTGCACTCTCTTCTCTCTTCCTCACCACCGCAGCGCAGCTATTTTTTCAACGGGAATTTGTTTCTTTTTTGATTTTCAGCAAAACTAGATCACTTTTTGAAAATCTGTCATTAAAATATATTCTTCAGGTCAAATGCTTCATTTTTATTACAAAAACACCACGCAGAATTGACGGAGGAGATGCATTTTAAAATGTTGAAACATCGAGAAAAAAACCGAATTTGCACGTTTCGAGCTGGTCGTGGTATTAAAATGTTCGCGAGAAAATTCTGCACAAGGGAGACATTTAAAATGCATTATTATGTTGCAGAAAATTGAGTTTTTAGTAAAATTCTGTACTAATTTTTTTAATGCATCTCCTCCGTCAATTCTGCACCAATCGTGGTGTTTTTGTAATAAAAATGAAGCATTTGACCTGAAGAATATATTTTAAAGACAGATTTTCAAAAGGTGGTCTAGTTTTGCTGAAAATCAAAAAAGAAACAAATTCCAGTTGAAAAAATAGCTGCGCTGATGTGGGGAGGGAGAGAGAACGAGAGATGCGCCAGCAGTTATTTCTAGCGGCGCTTTTCCCGTCCGGGACACCGTGCGGTGCTTTGTTTTGAAGTTGTGTTATTTTTTGCTCGAAAATAGCCGATTTCAATGAAAATTTTAATTGTTTCTCGCCGAAATGGCTAATTTCCAATTAAATCGGTGATTTTGTGAGTTTTTCGACGCTTTTCCTCACTTTTTGCTCTTTCAAACGTTTCTCTACATTATCTTTCTTATATAGAAAATTTTAGATTAGTCTGTGTGTTTGTTTGTGTGTCTCACACGCGAGTTTGCAGTCGACAAAACTCGATCCAGAGACCTATAGATTGACGTTCAAACGTGCTAACCACTATACCACAAGGATCCACAGGTAAACCGGGAAAGCTGGAAAAAAGCTGAAGGGCAGCTGAAGGACCGGGAAAAGCTGAAGGGAAGCTGAAAGGAAGCTGAAAAACCGCAAAAAGCTGAAGGGAAGCTCAGGGGCAGCCGATTCCCTTCAGCTTCCCTTCAGCTTCCCTTCAGCTTCCCTTCAGCTTCCCTTCAGCTTCCCTTCAGCTTCCCTTCAGCTTCCCTTCAGCTTCCCTTCAGCTTCTCTTCAGCTTCCCTTCAGCTTCTCTTCAGCTTCCCTTCAGCTTCTCTTCAGCTTCCCTTCAGCTTCTACGCCGATATTTTTCGAAAATATTGTTTTGTTTTTTTTTATTTCTATGGTAAACATTTTCTATTTCTTAATTCTCATTGGAACTATTTTAATCGATTGTTGTTCGGAGCAACCGTTATTTTCTATGTAGTCTGTGTCAAGTGATTCGTCATCGTTTTGCCGTAAATAGTCGTTTTTACAACCAACGAACTTTTTCAGCCAACACTCATGCCAAGTCCGTGCTCAGTCCCAAGCGTTTTGAAGCGCAAATCAACACCGAGTGACGTGGATCTCACTAAATCAGAAAAGGTTTGAATAAAGCTTGATTTTAGCACATTTATTTCTTCCAGAGAAGCAAGAGAAATGCAATGGAAACGAGACAGACAACCGTTAGAAGAATTCAAAATTCTGCTGAAAAGGTACGTTCATAAAACAATACAAAATAAAAATACAATACTTTAACTTTCAGAGATCTCGTTTTTCGTTCAACGGAATTCTTCGTACACGAGACTCAACCAAACTACTATCAACCATCTTCAAGCACTGAGCAATCAGTGGAGCCAGAGGAGCCAGTGGTCATCCCAGAGAACGACATATCGATCGAAAAAACCGTGGACGTTGTGGCTCACGAAGATACATATTATTAATGTTTTTTATTGTATACGGAACTTGTTAATTGTTATTTTTCCAATAATTTGTAAGGAAATAAACCGTTTTCCAAAAAAACGATCGATATTAGGGGACCGGGAGAGGAAAATATTGGGAAGTTGGGAGGAAGCTGAAGGGCAGTCGATCGGAAGCTGAAAAGAAGTCTTCCGGAAGCTCGGGATTTCGACTGCCCGATGTTCTCCTTTCAGCTTCCCGTCAGCTGCCGGAAGACTTCTTTTCGGCTTTCCCGGTTTACCTGTGTCACGAGAACCTGAGAGAAATAGGGAAAAGAAATGATTGCCGTTTCTATTAAAAAAAATTAACAAAAATCAGTAAAAATAAATATTTGAAGAAGGCGACTTAGTCGCCACAAGCTGCAGGCTTGTCTCCGCATATAATTCTTGTTAAAAACTTATCATTTCACGAGAAAATCGCACACAAGAACATGAGAGCGCTCAAAGACGCGCCGTCGAGTTGTGCGCCAACACCAGAAGTGCGTCAGTGATTGGTTGGCGCGTTGGGAGTCTGGGAGGCCGTGTGCTGGTGTGCCGTTCGGTTGTGACCCTTGGCTGTGTCGTGCTGGTCGGATTCGTGGTGCTGTCAGTGCAATGTGGCTGGATTCCCCGTCGTCAGTCGTCGAACCCCGCTATATTCTCTGTTTATTCTGACCCCCTCGCGGAAAAGCTCCGCCCGAGCACGTTTTTCCTCGAGTTGCCCTGTTTTGGCCTACTGTGCGCAGGTGGGCCACAGGTAAAAAAATTGCACTACTCTGTAGTGCCGTCATTGAGGTTTTTTCCCCGCACGGCCGGGTTTTCCTCAATAAAGTCTTATAATTTCTCTATAAGTCTTTATTCTCAGTACGGAGCGCTGCAAACGCGCTCCATTCGCACAGTGGAGGACGCAACCACGTTGGCGGCGAAAGAGTGCAGAAAACTGAGAGCCGTGGCCGATTTTTTGCTCTGATTTCTCTAAACCTCACTCCAAATGCATGCGAAATTCTTTGTTCGATTGGAGCGAGTTTTCAGCGTTTTATACCGAGTATATATAAGGATGATTTCTAAATCTGATTTCCGCGCTTTTCAGTAACAATTCTTTATTTTTACTCAATTTTTTAGTCTTTTTTGGTTTTTCTTTTTTTTTCGCCATGCATCTCTGCTGCACGGCCTCCCAGCACGCCAGGCAGTGCAATCGCGCTCCACTGAGCTCGCTCCGCTCCTTTTGGCGCGAACTTTAGTTTTTTCAAATTAGTTTTTAATTTAGTACTGAAAATTTACTTATCGTCAAATATTTCCTCTTTCCCATAATTTTTTATCGATAAAATTCTCGGCGAAATAAAAAGGAGTGTGAAACCTTTCGAATAAGCGTTAAAATTAAGAATTTGAACTCCTGTAGGAGAAGGAGATACAGTTTTAAGTTATTAATTAAATTAAAAAGACTGTCTTCTTATGAATTTGCCTATATTTTGTCCGTTTTTCGTCTTTGTATTTTTGGCCCGGACCGACGCGACGGTCAAACGCGTTTAATCGAATTTAATGTTTCCATTTTTCGAAATTAAAAAAAAAAGTTCAACTTCATTTTTCTGGGTTTTTTTTCTGGTTCAAATCAAATCCAGGTGATTTGTTTTGAAGTTGTGTTATTTTTTGCTCGAAAATAGATGATTTCAATGAAAATTTTAATTGTTTCTCGCCGAAATGGCTAATTTCCAATTAAATCGGTGATTTTGTGAGTTTTTCGACGCTTTTCCTCACTTTTTTGCTCTTTCAAACGTTTCTCTACATTATCTCCGCATATAATTCTTGTTAAAAACGTATTATTGTGTTTTCAATATACTTGCGACATGAGAACCCGAGACTCCGCCCACTTATTTGTGCGCGACCACGCGAACACAGTGATATTTGAAGAGACGCAGACAGAATGGCACAAATAAGTGGGCGGAGTCTCGCGTCTTCAGGTCGCAAGTCGATTGAAAACACAATATTTCACGAGAAAATCGCACACAAGAACATCAGAGCGCTCAAAGACGCGCCGTCGAGTTGTGCGCCAACACCACAAATGCGTCAGTGATTGGTTGGCGCGTTGGGAGTCTGGGAGGCCGTGTGCTGTCTAGCTGTTTTCGTCTTGCCGCTTTCATTTACAACCAGGAATATTTCCTCTCTCACGGTGTCCAGGATTGGAAATCTGGCGGAGCCTAATTTTCTGGCGCGCCTGCAAATTAGCATGGCGCACTTTCGGTGCTTACGCATTTTTCGACTCTCGAATTTTTTTTATTGATTTTATTATTTTTCTTTCAGTAAAACCTGTTTTTCTTTGTAAAACGTATGTATTGTATCAAATAAATTGCACTTATTTTTCATGATATTTGTTTTATTCACATTCCGTAATAAAATCTGAGAGATTTCACTGCATCAAACGTGTTTTCAGCGTTATTCCCCTCCCGAGTTTTTTTTAACCGACAGAAAACTTGAATTTTGAGGTCAAAACGATGCATACAATCTAGGAATTAACAAAAGATACCGTACCCAAAATTGGTACCCAAAGAGTAGCCGTACCCAAAGATCCATCGTACACAAAGAGTCTGGGACCCAAAGATACGGGCATTTTAAACGTGTCACACATGCTTCCGACGCGTTAAAGGCGAAAATATCCGGACAACAATGATTTTCATAAGAAATTTAGCTTGAATAGAAAGAGAAACTTGAGACAAATTACGAGAAATCGGACAGCAACGCGTCATGGCTTGCTTATCCATTTTATCGAAAAAAGCATCAAACCGTCTCTGGGACGGGGGGGGACGTTCACAACAAAGCTTTCCACGATGGACGGGCCGTCCGAAAACGTCCGTTACCCGCCCGGAGAACGGGTGCCCGTTGCCCGTCCGCGTCGCCCGGTCTGCAATGTTACGTGACGGTTTCCTAGGATAGAAATAAGGGCATATCGCATTGGCAAATGTGGAATCATAAAAAATAACAAGCCTGGCTGCATCAAAAGCTACTTTTGATTTTTTTTCATTTCTAAAATGTATTCTTCTTCTTTCTTTTTAACAGTTTTTAAATTCATTTCTTGCGTGTGCCCTTTGGCGCAAGCGGTTAAGCGCTTGCCCTCCAAGCGAACGACGCAGGTTCGAGTTTTTGTGTTGGTCTCGGGCGCTCAGTTGGCTTCCGCCATGCAGTTTGAAAACAGACACAGCAAGAAACTCAGTTACAGACCCAAACGGAAATTTTTATATAACGATGATATTTTGTCACGGGAAATTGAAAATGTGCGTAGAAAATGCGTTAACTTTTTTATTTTATTTTTTGAATAGTTGGAAAAAATAATAAACATGTCACACGGGCATTTGTCTTTTTCGCCGGGGTTCGGACGGCCCTTTCCCCGAACGGGTCGGACGGGCAAAAAACGCCCGCCGTGGAAAGCTTATTCACAACACCTTCCAACTTGAAATAATTTCATTAATATATCCCTTTCCAATGTGGTTTTACGTTCTATTGCTTTGCCCGGGCTAGAAGCAGAAAGCAATGTCGATATTGTCAACACTTGGACAGCAGCAATCAAGAAGCAACTATCATCGTAAAACGATGGCGATCATAAACGCGACACTAGTGGCGCAAAAACAACTTGTTTCCCAGATTGCAAAAACTACGAAAGCTCACTTGGAGGAAGTTCAGGCAATTATGTTAAAAGTGAAATCTGGCAGTGAGGAATCGGAGAGCAGGAGAGACGGCATCCCGGCAGCCCGATCAAAGGTGTAGGGTTTGCGGGACCGCCTGGAAGAACTTGAATTGTTGATTCAAGCCGAGATTGAAGCAGACGAAGAAACTATGGCAAATGAAGCCTTACAAGGGAAGTCTTTTCACAAACCATATTGGAATGCTCTGAAACTTGGTGGGCTAATAGAACCTATCTCTGGCTACAGCGTCAAAAAAAATTTAGCTGCCCTATTTCAAAAATAAGCTCAAAAAGTTGCTCCGAAGTTCCGGCTCTGATCCGCCGCTCTCCCCTTTTTATGATTGCCCTCCAGAGGAAAAAAACTCAACTAGAGGGTGGTGCAGTGGTAGAGTGGGGAGCAGTAGGAGGAAGGTCACGGGTTCGAACCCTCTCGTGGCAAAACTTTTTTTTTAAATAAATATGGGAAGCAGGGGTGGGACCAAAAAAAACATGTTGTTTCGGTTTTTATTGTTGTTTTTCTTTTCGGAGAGCCAAAAAATTTTTTTTTGATGGTGAAGGTGAGACGAAAAGTTTTTTTTTTCGCTCTCCAAAAAAAAACCCCAAAAAAAAAAACAAAAAACCGAAACAACATTTTTTTGTTCACATTCCTGTTTTTTTTTGGTCCCATCCCTGTTTTTTTTTTGGTCCCACCCTTGTTTACTTATTTAAAAAAAAAAAAATTTTTGCCACGAGAGGGTTCGAACCCGTGACCTTCCTCCTACTGCCCCCACTCTACCACTGCGCCACCCTCTAGTTGATTTGTTTCACTCTGAAGGGCAGTCATAAAAAGAGGGGAGAGCGGCGGATCGGAGCCGGAACTTTGGAGCAACTTTTTGAGCTTGTTTTTGAAATTGGGCAGCTAAATTTTTTTGACGCTGTAGCCAGAGATAGGTTCTATTAGCCCACCAAGTTTCAGAGCATTCCAATATGGTTTGTGAAAAGACTTCCTTTGTTAGTGAAACGTACAATTTACAAAAATAAAAATAATAAATATGCCAGGGATTCAGGAACTATGGCAAACTGATCTGATCAAGATGAAAGTACAATATTCAACATTCAAGATAACAACAATAGCAAAAGGCTTACATTCTACTAAAAACAGATGAAGGAAAAAACTTAGTTGGGTTAACTGATACAAGAGCCGATTGTCTCAGCAAAAACCCACAACTTTTACGCAAACTTTGAATATTTGCAACTGTCACGCAAACCATCCACAATGAACGCGCAACTTTCGAGAATCTCGCAAGGTTTACACAACAATTCAGTGAATTTTTGTAAACTGTGTTAACTTTATGCAACCCTTACACAGACTTTACGCAGCTCTTGTACTGTCAGGGATGAGAAGTTGCAGTAACTTCGCGCTAGAGTTGCGGGTTTTTGCTGAGTGTTGTTTAATTTCAAATAGATCGGCGAAAAGAAATGATATAGAAAATTCCGGTTCAGAATCAAGTGCTAAAAACAACAGCACGATTACAAAAACCAGAAAATCAAGAGTTCAGACAATTCAAGGACATGGGCATCGCCACGACATTGTTAAAAAACTGTATACATGTGAAGGTAAACAAGTCGACATGATTATAGGAACGGTCTATGGAAATTGCTGAGGAAAGCACAGATCCGAACGATAAACAATACATGATCAATTGTCTGTACAGAAATTGGCAGTTTGGCAGTTTCATTATTCCAACCATGATTGGAGAGACCATAAAACCAGCAGAAGTGTTCAACAGCGAAGATTAGGTCAAACAAATGTGCGGCGCTGACAACAACGCAGACGATGAGCTAGCCGCGGCAAAAGAAAAACTATGGAACTTGAATGCTCTGGGAATGCAAGATCCGGATGGTGACAGAAGAAATGTCACAAGTTGAAGAAGCAATGACAGAATCTAAAAGAACGGCAGAATGGGAAGACGGCAAGTTGCTGGTGAAACTACCAATGAATGGCAACGAAGTCCACTTGGATGACAATCTTCCAGTAGCCATAAAAAGACTAGTAAATCAAGTATACAAGCTAGCACCAAATGAGGAAGCATTGAACGAGTACAACCGCATATTGAGAAAACAGGAAGAGTCAGGATTATTGAGAATTCCCCTCATGAACCAGCAAAAGCAAAATGCTTTCACGTTCCACAACAAGTTGTCTCCAAAACTGAATTCAATACAACACAATTTAGAATTGTACTGGACGCAAGCTCACATGGAGCAGGCAAACTATCAGCGAATCAATAAATGCATGAAAATTTACAAGAGAAACACCGAAAACAGTAGTGCTTGACAATGCCAGGACATTCATTCTCGGATAGAAAATGGACAAATCAGAAATGATGGCAGAAAAAAGTTAAGCACGCACAACCGTTCTGGATCAACATCCCATGGAATAGAAATTCATCACCCCGTTGAGTCCGTGGAAAGGAGGCATCTATGAGAGAATCATCGGAATAGTGAAAAAATTGCTATACGCGTCTGGAGATACATAACAATTCAACTTTGTCCAGTTATTTACGATAATGACCGAGATCGAAGGAATCGTCAACTCCAGACCAATCAGCTACAACGAATCATCATCGGATGGACAAGTCATGAGACCGGCAGATTTCATCAGCCCAGAAGTAAAACTTGGAATTCAACACGATGATGGAACCTTGGACCTGGCAGACCTCAGTATTACAGAAAGAACCACCAGAGAACACATGAGGCAGATCAACAAGCATATGCTCGAATTGTGGTCCAAGTGGGAGAAGATGCATCTAACCCAGCTGAAACAGGCCAAGAAAAAGATGAAGCATTACGCAATCACCACACCGGTGATAAATCAGAGAGTATTAGTAGAACAACAATTAACGGCAAGGCATAAATGGCCAGTAGCAAGAAACACACACATTCATCCAAACGAGCTAGGACAGATTCGGACAGTGACAATAACATATGACGGCAAAAAAGAATTTTTGAAATCAGTGAATCAGTTGATCCCACTAGAGATGGAACCAACAAACACAGAAGTGGCAGAAAAGGAACCCACCACAAATCCCTCCAATACAGACACTGGACCACCGACCACCGAACCTGATACAGAGAAGAATATTGTATCGAAGGACAATGGAGGAAATAGAAGACACCGCAATAATAAGCCGGCATCTTCGATAGAAATCACAAGGGACGCCAACCCGAAAGACCTTCGTACCAGATCGTTCTTAGCAAGACGAGCCAAGGAAGGCGTAGTCTATTGTGACTTGGCGTCAGAATATTCGCAGAATACTATAACAGCCAAAGACCAAGTCACTCATCATGAAGGGAACAAAAGAATAAAAGAAGAATGCACGGCAGAAGAGCATCACAGACGATACCCGTCCGACCTGAAAAGAATGGCAGATCACAATGGTGACAACGCCATTCGTTGTGGGGCCGGCAGTGTCGGGAACAGGCTTTCTCGGAGTTTCCGAAAAGTCGGAATTCCTTCGGAATTCCGATTTCGGAAATTTCCGATTCCGGTTCCGAGGCAGTTTCACTTCCGATAAATTTTCCTTCGTAGAAATCACAAGGGACGCCAACCCGAAAGACCTTCGTACCAGATCGTTCTTAGCAAGACGAGCCAAGGAAGGCGTAGTCTATTGTGACTTGGCGTCAGAATATTCGCAGAATACTATAACAGCCAAAGACCAAGTCACTCATCATGAAGGGAACAAAAGAATAAAAGAAGAATGCACGGCAGAAGAGCATCACAGACGATACCCGTCCGACCTGAAAAGAATGGCAGATCACAATGGTGACAACGCCATTCGTTGTGGGGCCGGCAGTGTCGGGAACAGGCTTTCTCGGAAATTTCCGAAAAGTCGGAATTCCGATTTCGGAAATTTCCGATTCCGGTTCCGAGGCAGTTTCACTTCCGATAAATTTTCCGATTCCGTTCCGAGACAAAATGATTTCCGAAGATATTTCCGTTTCCGTCGGAAATAATATTTTTCTGACGTCGGAAAAAAAAACATGTTTTTCTGTCGAAATTTGGTACGAAAAATCGTTTTTTTTTTTGGAAAAAAATTCGACCATGTCCGTCACACAAATTTCCTATTTAAAACGGATCCGCACTGCACCTTGCATCGGGAGACTAGATTCAAAATTCAGGGGAAATGGGCAATAGAGCGCACTTGCACCGCGTCTGTCTGCGTCTCTTATCTCGGCACACTCTCTCGCTCACTTTTTTTTGAAACAGATAATTAAAATGCATTTTTCAGCATTTTCTCGTTCCCTTTTTTCAAAAATCGCTCTGTTGAATGGAAGTAAAAAATTTTAGAATGTTTTTAAAACAAAGTTTATCAAAATTGGTCAATAATTACTTGTACGCTGTCAATTTTTTGCCGACATTTTTTAGCCATAGTTTTGAATTTCTGTGTTGAAATCTTTTTTTCGAGTCTAGGATCGTTCTGGAATACGGGATTCGACAAAATTTCTAATTTTCAGAAACGTTTTGGCACTTCAATCAACAATGAACAAGAAAAAAAAATTGAATTTGTATGTGATTTTAGCGATTTACATAAGAAAAATAATTGATATATCAGTTTTCAAGTTAAGCTAAAAAAAAGAAATGGGATAAAGTACTCGTCGCACAATTTTCGTAAGTTTTGCATTGCAATTGTAAAATTATGGTTTCTCGCCAAACCAAAGGCTGGTTTTCGTTGAATGGAACGTAAAACTGTAAATTTCAGACAAAATAAATATTAATTGAAAGGGAAAAATAGAAAATATGAATTTTCGGATAAAAAAATGCCTGCGACAATAGAAGAACAACTAAAAATCGATAGAGTGCACGGAAGAATCGACCAATTTTCAAAAAATTTGATTTAAAAACACTCTAAAAAAAATTTCTATCTTTTAACAGAGAGACTTTTCCAAAGATGAAACGAGAAGATACTTTAAAATGCATTTTAATGCTCTGAAAAACATATTTTCAAAAAAAGTGAGCGAGAGAGTGTGCCGAGATACAAGACGCAGACGCGGTGCACGCGCGCTCTATTGACCAATTTCTCTGGTTTTTGAAGCGAGTCTCCCAATGCAAGGTGCAGTGCTCCGCGACATCTTGGAACCGCCTCGGCAAAAACACTGAACAGTCTAACGAGAGTTGTCAGACTGTTTGGCGTAAAGCAGACAAAAGTCTATTCGATTATCACACTCTTTTGCAACAGCTGTCTTTAGACTGTTGTTTTAGGAACAGTTGCTTTCAGACTGTTTAGTGGAATACAACAGTTATTGCGAAAAGAGTGTGCAAAACGCAGAGATTGCGCCAAACAGTCTAACAACTCTCGTTAGACTGTTCGGTGTTTTTGCCGAGGCGTTAGCAGTGGGGAGGGAAGTTGAAAAGAGAGGTAGGAAGTACAATTTTTTTTTCATAATTTAATGACTATTCAACAAATAATCAAAAAGTGCAAGATTTGAGCGTAATTTCTTTGGAGGCCACCAAAAATGTTTACAGTATGCAAACTGCACCTTGCATCGGGAGCAGGGGTGGGACCAAAATTGTTTTTTTGTTCATGCACGTGAGAAAAAAGGTTTTTTTTAAGCCACGGAGGCGCAAAAAATGCCTCTATTTGAACAAAACCGGGATATGCTATGAATTGACCAAAATTCTCTAATTTTCAACAAAAACGTTCGAAAATTACCATTTTTTTTAAATTTTTTTTATTTTTAAATGTTTTAAGGGCAAATAAAATTTTTTTTCTCAAAAAAAAATTTGTTAAAGAAAATATTACCAAAAAAAAATGTGTATTTCTGCGAGTTAAATGGAAATTTTTCAAAAGTTCGTTGAAAATTAAAGATTTTTTGTCAATTCAGAGCATATCCCGGCTAAGTTTTTGTTCAAATACAGGCATTGTTTTTCCCATCCGCGGCCTAAAAAAAAATTTTTTTTTCACGTGCATGAACAAAACAAAATGTTTTTTGTTTCACCCAAAAAAACCGAAAAAAAAAAACAAAAGAAACGACCGAAAAAACCTTTTTTTGGTCTCACCCCTGCTCCCGATGCAAGGTGCAGTTTGCGTACTGTAAACTACTTTTGGTGGCCGCCAAAGAAATGTCGCTGAAATCTTCCACGTTTTGATTTTTTGTTGAATAGTCATTAAATTATGAAAAAACATTTACTTCCTACATACCTCTCTTTCAACCCCCCCTCCCCACTGTTAACGCGGTTTCGAGATGTCGCGGAGCCTTTAAAACACGAGTCTACGTATCTTTCCTCAATTTTTTTTTAAATTTTTTTGTGGAAAATTTAAGGTTTTATGGGTCTATTCAGGTTCATTTCCGATTTTTCCGATCGGAAATCGGAATTCTGTCGGAAGTCGGAATTCCGACGGAAATCGGAACGAGAATTTGAAATTTCGGAATTCCGACGGAAATTCGGAAATGAAAATGAAAAATTCGGAATTCCGTCGGAACATCGGAAGAGAAAATTACAAAATCGGAAATTTCCGACGGAACTCGGAAGAGGAATTTTCATTTCCGAGAAAGCCTGGTCGCGAATACGGAATGATCAAAACATCTCTCCGGTCACGACTCTTAAACAATAAATTAATTATCTTTTATTCCACAAATTTCCCGTTAAATACAAGTTCTACTTCGCCTGCTAATTCAAACTCAATGGGACATCGTTTGAATTGCCGCCACTACAGTAACCGGAGTACACACCACCTGCCCATCTAACGCTGCGGCAGAGAGGGCTTACGCCCAAACGGGAATTTGCATCACTTTTCGCTTTTTACTTTTTTCTCGTTTTCTCGTGTTGCTGGCGCCCCACCCATTTTTCTCGTCCCAAACTATGTTAGAGTTGCCAGCTAGTCACCGGTCAACTCCTTTATGTAGCGGACTAAAGTAGAATATTAATAAATATCGAAGTCCTACAATTATAACTGTGTTCTGTTGTTTGCGGGGATTTGGGCCTTTTGGGATACAAAACAGCGGCTCCTGGGTATTGGATCGATAAAAATTTTATATGTTCTTATGTAATCGACTGCGTAAAACACAATGGTGAAATTCATTTTTCTTCAAATAATTCAGTTTTTGAGAAAAATACGGGAAACGGTTGGAATTTTCGAAGCGACTCGAAAAAAACGGAAAATACGGTGTTACGCAGTAACGTTCCGAATCAGTGCAAAAAAATGACGAAATCAGTTTATACTGATTATCATTTATACTGGTCACGCATCTATATCAAAAATATCGATTATCAAATTAATTGTTTTGAAAAAAGAAATGACGAATCCGATTATCAAATTAATTGTTTTGAAAAGAGAAATGACGAATCCGATTATCATTTACGTCGGAAAAATATCGGGTAGGAAAACGACGAATATCAAATTCGTCAATTACGTCGTTTACGTCAAAATTCGTCAAAATAATAATGACGTAAACTATCGAAAGATATACACGTACGGTTACGTGGAAATGAGCTGCCCGATAATTGGGTTTCTTCAGACAGTATTGTTTTCTGTCCTAAAATGGTAAGCCCCGTTTGGGAACTATTTGCCGTATTTCCTCTAATAAAGGCGCATGCGCTTCTATTTTTTCATTTCTTCACAACTGCCGGGTATTTAGAGGTTTGCACACCAAACTCGCCATAATACTTCTTGACCAAACAGGCATGAGACGACCGAAGTTTGGTGTGCAAACCTCTAAATACCCGGCAGTTGTGAAGAAATGAAAAAATAGAAGCGCATGCGCCTATATCAGAGGGAATACGGTACCCGAAAAAATGTCGCTGGAAAAGAGCCTGCTGCAGCCAGTGCTACAAGTGGATTTAGTACAGGTCCAACACCTCGAATTTGATATACCACATGACGACTGTCCACAAAGTATCGTATACATCGATGAAACAGGTATATTTTATTGATTTTTCAATCGACTTGCGACATGAGAACGCGTGACTCCGCCTACTTTTTTTCGCGCGACCACGCAAACACTGTTTGATTCGAAGAGAAGCAGAGAAAACATGTCTTTTTATCTCTCGTTTTCATGCTGCAACTCGATTGAAAACACAATATTATAGATAGGCACCGCAATGAGAGGGGGCGTGGCCTCTTATTTTTTCTCTTGACTTTTGGTGTTTGGAGTTTGCGCTTACAATTTTTCGGATACTGTGGACAAATCTAGTAATGTTATTATTACTGCGTCGCGAAAACCAGTCAGAGCGCTCGTGTCTTGCTGCTGTGGTCTCGCCGCGACCAGCGCGTATACGGTAGTTTTTTGCATTTTTTTTTGAATTGTTATTCTGTTTTTGCATTGTTTTCGTTTTTTTTCGTAAAAAAAACTACAGTATACGCGCTGGTCGCGGCGAGACCACATCCGCAAGACACGAGCGCTCTGACTGGTTTTCGCGACGCGGTAATATCAACCTATATATAATCGGTAACGAGGAATCGATTGGTTGAATTCAAATCGGACTGATGGAATCCAACTCGATATGAACAATGATAATGAAAAAGAAGAGATTTATATAAGCATAGACGTAGATGAGGAGGAAAAGTTTCAGTCTTCAGTGTATTTTTCTCAAAACATTTAATAGATTTTATGGCATAGGAATTTCCACGTGACCGATGGAAATGATTTTTTTGTTGATTTTTTTCTCCAGCTACAAGCCTGGCCGCATCAAAAGCTACTTTTGATTTCTTTTCATTTCTAAAAATGTTTTTTCTTCAGATTGTTTTAAATTTATTTTTCATTCATTTCTTGCGTGTGCCTTGTGGCGCAGGCGGTTATGCGCTTGCCCTGCAAGCGAACGACGCGAGTTCGAGTTTTTGTGTTGGTCTTGGGCGCTCAGTTCGCTTCCGCCATGCAGTTTGGAAACAGACACACCAAGAAACTCAGTTACAGACCCAAACGGAATTTTATATATAAGGATGATATCGTTTTCGTCAGTTTAATTTCGATATGAATAAATTTGATTATCGTTTTCGTCATTTTCATATTTTTCAAATAATTTTTGATAATCATTTCCATTTCATTTTTGACGAATTCGACAAATTCGATTATCATTTTTCGTCAATATCGCGTGATTTTAGGAAATGACGAAAATGACTAGGAACGTTATTACGCAGGTTCGTAGCGCACGTTTTTATGAATGATATCGATAGATCTTGACACGTTGAATCGTTAAAAAAAATCAAAAATTCCCTCGTGCAAACATCCTGAAAATTTCAGTCAAAGTAGCACAAAATTTTGTGAAAATTTTTCAGCGATGACCTATGTTTTTTATTATTTAATTGCATAATACACATCGTTTTATGTTTGTAATACAGAATTCAGACACTTTCTGCGATGCTAAGTTAGTTTTTTTTCTCATCCAAAAGCCCGACTCTCAACGAATTTGGTAGTTTCTCCGTTTTTTCGGTATTACGCAAAGCCGTAGCGCAGGAGTTCTTATTACCATCGAATTCTGGCCCATACTCCCAGGGGTCATAAAAATAGGGGGCATCGTGCTCAAAGGGGGCAAAGTCTCAAAGGGGGCACCGTCTCATAGGGGGCATTTGCAACTGTCTCATCGGGGTCATTTCAACAAGTCTCATAGGGGGCATTCAGCTGAATGCTCAGAGGGGGCACTTCAAATCTCATAGGGGGCATCGAGACTTCTTGTTTGGCAATAACTTATTTTAAATTCATTTTTCTGTCAATGAAGGCTGCGATTTTTGACGATTTTCTCGCTTGTTTTCAAAAATTATCAAGCCTGCTGCGGAGTCCTAAACTGACTGTTCATGCATTGCTTTGGTTACAACTTGTATTTTCTGAACTGCACCGTCCAGGCGGTATCATACCGAAGAAAGCGACAATATGTGGACATGACATGGTTTCGAGGTTTTTCTATTATGGATTCGTGACATAGCGAGACAACGTGTCAAGTTATGCGTCAGCAAATGTTGCGTCTCGCCACGATTCATCTCTTGGCAGCGTGAGAGGAGACAATTTTTTTCATTTTGCTGGCGCACAACTTGCAGCAACGTGTCGCAACGCTTTTCGATAAATTAAAAACTTTTAAAGTAGTGTCCAAAATCTTCACGAATTTGCTTTGAGGTTATGAACCAGCAAAAAAAAAACCAGCAGAACCAGCAAAAAAAGTAAACAAAAAATAGCAAAAAATTCATCGAAAATTCGGGGAATGCTCTGACTGATTAAAAAAAAAGTTCAATTAATTAGTTTATTTTTCTTATCAATACAATTTAATTTTTTATTTCACAACACAGACTCAAAATTGCAAAAAGAAAACACGGCGTGGAGTTTTTGCAAACACTTTTACACTCGTTGCAATAGGCCACTAAAAATTAAACTGAAATTACTAAAATTAAAAAAAAAAATACAAGTTGTAACCAACGCAATGCATGAGCTGTCAATTCAGGACTGCGCAGCAGGCTTGATAGTTTTTGAAAACAAATGAGAAAGTCGTCAAACATTGCAGGGTTCTTTGAAATACAAATGAATTTCAAATAAGTTATTGCCAAACAAGAAGTCTCGATGCCCCCTATGAGATTTGAAGTGCCCCCTCTGAGCATTCAGCTGAATGCCCCCTATGAGACTTGTTGAAATGACCCCTATGAGACAGTTGCAAATGCCCCCTATGAGACGGTGCCCCCTTTGAGACTTTGCCCCCTTTGAGCACGATGACCCCTATTTTTATGACCCCTGGGAGTATGGGCCTCGAATTCTACGCAAAATTTGGCATCGATCACGATGATTCTTTTACTATTGTCGGCTCGCCAAAATGATGAAACGCGCTCCGCTGAACTCAACGTTATCCAATTTTCATTTTGTTCACCAAATTATTTTATTTCCCGTGTAAATTCAACGTGAAATAAAATAACTTGGAGACCAAAATTAAAATCGCACAGCGTTGAGTTCAGCGAAGCGCGTTTGACCATTTTGGCGGGCCGAGATTATAATAAATGTTCTCTACACTCGGTTAGATGGCAGCTTAAAAAACGCCGGATTTTACCGCTTTCTGAGGCTCTGCAGCTATATTTCTGTGAATTTCTTAATTTTTTTAATAAGTTCTTTGACAAGGTTTAAAAGAAACAAAGAAAACCACTTTTATATCAGAAATGCAGAAATTCTATGCCGGAAGAGGAATTGTCCGATATTTCAAAATCATATTTCGCCGCCAATTTTGAGCATTACCGACCTGTTCTGCGCTTAAATCGAAAAATAAGGAAATATTAAGTCGTTCGGCAGAAATTTTGAAAAAATATGATTTTCCTTCAGATTTACGACTACTTCGTATTTCATCTTTATTTCTCCACCGATTTCATTGAGCGAGCTCGTAAATTATCGAAAATATCTATTTAAACAAGAGTTAAATCGAAAAACAACCAAAAAGTTATAAATGAGTAAAAAAATTTAAGAAAACCACTTTTTCAGTAGAAAATAAGTGTTCGTCGGCAACCGCGCCAGCGCACACAAAGTGCGCCAAGCTTGCTGGCGCATTACCGGTGCTGGAGGCAGTGTAACTTACTTAAAACTTGTGTTTAAACTGTTACACCGGCAAATTCCACCGAGATACTTCTATTTCGTATAAAACACTTACTTTTTTGTAAACTTGGAGAATCTCGCTTTTTCCACTTGAAGATTGCTTGGGCGGAAAACGTTTAACTAAAAGACTCACTTTGAAAACTTAAAAAAATTATAATTAAACTTCTCTATTCCTGCAATGAGTGGGCAACAGAGTTTTTTTTGAAGTGAATCAACTGGTTTGGCAATAACACCCCATTCGATAAAATCAGTCAGCAAGGTCAGCTCAGACCACGTCAAAATTAACAGTTTTGTTGCTCTATATAGAACATGGAGCCCAGAATGTCAAAATTTAATATGCGTGACCAATTTTTATTCACTTCATTTTATAGCCACAGTGAAGTTCACGCAGAAATTTTTTGCCACACCCTTCAATTTTCGCGGCAATTGACCGTTATTGCGCCAAATTATCGATTTCGGTGGCAAATTGACTGCATGTGGCAAAAATTGCAAACGCTGCGTTAATTGCACAAGCCGAATCGCTCACTTGTGCTGGAGCGCACTTGCTGACTCTGGGTCTCTCTGTTTCTAATGATATTTCTTCACTCTCCATTTGCACACTTATTTCTTTCAATTTTAAATGTTTCTCTCTCATTTTTCTAGCTATAACTACTGAAAAAATATATTTTAAGCCTGAGAAAATGAAAATCTTCTGAGATACTTCTTTCGGGCAGATGCTTCACTATCTCACTCATTTATTAGTGTTTTTGAGTTTAAAATAGAACTCTGAACGTATTAAATACACCAGAAATTGTGAAAAATACTTTTTTACATTAAAAAAAATAATTTTAAGTGGTCCGAAAAAACAAGAGAAAATTTTATTTTTTAATTGCCCTCCACCAAAACGCATAACTTCGAAAAATGTTCTTTTCTAATGGTATTCAGAGCCAAATTATATTATTCTGATATGATATGGGTCATCACAAGAAAAAAAAAAAAGAAAAACATGAGGAAGGATTCGAACCCCCACCTCGATATCGTCGGTGAGAAGTGCACACCAGTATCACAGGTGAAGGGCTTGAAATCCATATCGGATCCGCAACGGATGGGACGTGGAATTTATAGGAATTTTATATGTATCCGATTTTGATCCTATTAAGATCCACGCTCCCACGGATAGGATGCGGACGCGGGAGCGTGGACTTAAAACAGATCAAAAACGGATGGGACGTGGGTGGGACGTGGATATTTTTTAGACTTCCTGAAATTTCCATTTTTTATTGATTTCACTCAAGATGCTCAATGAGCACATGTAACCAAACAACCAAAAATAGCCGGTGAGCTCTGTGGCAGCGTGCCACGTAGCCGTCATCCAGAGCTCCCACCCACCCTTCAGAATTCTTTAACCCAATCCCTTGCAACACCAGCGTTGGCGGCGGGTATAACTTCTCTTGTGGACCGACACCTCACGGGTTCCGACGGCCCTTATGTTTTGCACGGGAAAGGGGCGGGGCGTAGCGCGCGCGTGCACCGCGTTTGCGTCTTGTATCTCGGCACACTCTCTCGCTCACTTTTTTTGAAAATATGTTTTTCAGAGCATTAAAATGCATTTCAAAGTATCTTCTCGTTTCATTTTTGGAAAAATCTCTCTGTTAAAAGGTAGCAAATTTTTTTAGAGTGTTTTTAAATCAAATGTTTCGAATATTGGTCGATTCTTCCGTACAGCCTATCGATTTTTAGTTGTTCTTCTATTTTCGCAGGCATTATTTTATCCGAAAATTCATGATTTCTATTTTTCCATTTCAATTAATATTTATTTTGTCTGAAATTTATTATCAATTCAATATTCTTGCCGGCTACCACATGCGCCCGCGAAAGTTTTATAATAGACGCAGACATAGCGACACATGTCTGTGGCGACACACCCGCTCACATTTTTTGATCTACGTTCAGTTGAATCCAGTTGAATTCAGTTGAAAAGACCTGATGGGGCGGAGCCTCGATGTTTCGCGCCACTGCTTACTGTAGCCGGCAAGAATATTGAATTGATAATACAGTTTTACGTGCCATTCAACGAAAACTAGCCTTTGGTTTGGCGAGAAACCATAATTCTACAATTGCAATGCGAAACTTACGAAAAATTGTGCGACGAGTACTTTATCCCATTTATTTTTTTTAGCTTAACTTGAAAACTGATATATCAATTGTTTGTCTTATGTAAATCGCTAAAATCACATACAAATTCAATTGTTTTCTTGTTCATTGTTGATTGAAGTGCGAAAACGTTTTTGAAAATTAGAAATTTTGTCGATTTAATTCTAATTTTATTTTATTTTTAGTTCCATTTAGTTCCAAATTTAGTTCCTAATTTAGTTCCATTTAATTCTAATTTAGTTCCAAAATCTAATTTAGTTCCAAAATGCTACAGTTTTATTCCGAACAATTTTATTTCGCTACAGTTCCATTTCGTTACAGTTCTATTACGAAGCGAGTTCAATTTCGCTACAGTCCTATTGCGCTTCAGTTCTATTCCGAGGTAGCACCGAATATACAGATAATCAACTTCGGATTTTCTACCACGACCAGCTCGAAACGTGCGAATTCGGTTTTTTTCTCGATGTTTCAACATTTTAAAATGCATCTCCTCCGTCAATTCTGCACCAATCGTGGTGTTTTTGTGATGAAAATGAAGCATTTGACCTGAAGAATATATTTTAATGACAGATTTTCAAAAAGTGGTCTAGTTTTGCTGAAAATCAAAAAAGAAATAAATTCGGCCAATACTCAGTGGGTCCCGGATCTTTGGATCCCAGACTCTTTGGGTACGATGGATCTTTGAGTACGGCTACTCTTTGGGTACCAAATTTGGGTACGGTATCTTTGGGTACGATGGATCTTTGGGTACGGTATCTTTGGGTATGATGGATCTTTGGGTACGACTACTCTTTGGGTACCAAATTTGGGTACGGTATCTTTGGGTACGGTATCTTTGGGTCCGATGGATCTTTGGGTACGACTACTCTTTGGGTACGGTATCTTTCGGTACAATTGCTCTTTGAGTATCAAATTTGAATACGGTATATTTTTGTACAATTACGAGCAAGTGTTCTAGATCGAGAATGAAAACGGTAAGTTGCTTTGCGGGGGTGAACTACATTGTGTAACTAGAATAATTGCTGTATAAATACTGCGTAAGTGTCTTTCTGGTTACTGAAAAGGGAAATTTCCGGAGAGTGTCGCCTGGCACTCGTGGGTGGGAAGCTTACAATTTGAAAAAGTTTGAAAAGGTTTGAAAAAGTTTGAAAATGTTTTAAAAAGTTTACATCAATTTCGACGACAAAAAGATTGAAAACGGCTCAAAAAAGTTGCAGCTTCCCCTTTGTTCTTCAAAAGGTTTAAAAAAGATTGAAAGTAGCCCAGCAAAGTTTGACTCGTTACCTGAGTCACTGGTTCGAGTTTTGTTGAATGCAATCTCTTCTCGGTAAACGCCTGCAACTGTTACGCAGACTTTGGCAATTTTTACGCAGCTCTTACGCAACTGTTAATTTACGCGCTATGGGTTTATGCTAAAGATCTGCTCAAAAGTTGCGCAACTGAGGGGCTACTACTGCTTTCACTTTGCTTTTTCGTTCCTTTTCTCTTTTCTATCAGAAAAGAAGACATACATTTATAATTATTATTTTTATTAAAAAAAAAGAAAAAACATATAATACAATTCATTATCATCACAAAGTTCTTCGCAGTGGACTGCTCTTTTTGTCGCGGTGGGGAGTTCCTTCGGCCTTCTGGTGTTCTGAAAATTCACACTATTGATGTGGTTATTCAGGGTAGGAAACTTTTTTTTTCTGCTTTATCACTAACTAGGGAATGCCGTAGGGTCAGGCTTTGGGAATTTTCTTAAAATTTGTACCCGGGTGTTATTTTGCCTCCTGAATCGATTTTTCATAGTCTCCACCTGCACAAATCGCAAAAAGCTCGAAAACGAGCTCATCAAAATGCTCACGGCGACCACCATTTTTATCACCGCCCTTGGCAAGCACTGTTCGGCAAGCAGCGGTGGTCGAGTGGTGTGCAGTTGAGAGCTGAAATCTGATGGTGGGCGGATCGATCCCGCACTAGGTGAATTTTGTTTTTTTTTTCTTGCTAGAGTAATGTTTATGGAATTGGCCCACAAAAAAAACATGAAATAGAAATTTTGCAAGTTTTATTGAATGAAAATTTTTGAAAACATCTTCTTCAAAAACTTATACATTTTTTCTGCATGTGATAAGGATATATGAACGAATTCGTTATCCACTGATGTAGGCAACCGACATTGATTCGGAATAGAAATACTTGAACAAATTATGTTTCCTGTGAGGATGATATGATTTGCGGTTTTATTCTACAAATTTTCAACCATTGATCGCCAGAAAATGACAACCGAATGTGTCGAAAAACCCCATTGAAAATATCAATAACCATGCTAGCCATCAAACACATGACATTTAGTAAGTTTTAACATTTTAATAAGACCCCCCCCCCCAACCACATGTTATGGAGTGGGGGGGGGGGGGGGCTATTCCAACGTTCATGATGGGAGCCTATATCACAATAATGCGGGGTTTTAATATAATGTTCCCCAGTTATTATTCCGAGCAGAAAAGAATTTTTTGAAACTGTAATGGAAAAATGTTAACGTTTGATTCGAGGAAAATAAGCTAACATAATCGTTACAAATTAGTGGAATTTTTCATATTTGTTGCCGTTATTTAAAAAAATTAACCTTTTTTTCATGTCGAGAGAATTCAGAGAATTTTCGTCCATTCGCAGCCTTATGAGGTTATTCAGGGTCGGAAAAAAATAGTCTTTTTTCCTTAATCAAACGACGGAAAAAAAAGAAAAAAATCCGTGGCCGCGAGAGTTTTTTTCCGTTGCCTTTCTAGGCCATCGCAAAAGTTTTTTAGGCCCTCCGCTGTGAGACCTGCGAAATATCGATTTACGGGCGAATAAATTTTGAATTATTTTTTTGGAGAATTGATCGTATTTTATTGCTTACTCCCAATGAATTTCTTTATTTTTTCAAAAAAAATTTTCAAAAATTATTCGACCGGAAATCGGTATTTCGCAGGTCTCACAGCGGAGGGCCTAAAAAACTTTTGCGATGGCCTAGAAAGGCAACGGAAAAAAACTCTCGCGGCCACGGATTTTTTTCTTTTTTTTCCGTCGTTTGATTAAGGAAAAAAGACTATTTTTTTCCGACCCTGAATAACCCCATTAATCGGCCTGCTGGCCGATGCCAGTAGGACACGAAGTTTGGCGACGATTTGCCGATTTTGGCACCATTTTTTCGATTTAGGCGGCAATGGACCGATTTTTACAGCAAATTGCCGCCAAAATTGGCAACTTTCTACCTAAATCGGCAAATTGCCGCCGAAGTCAGCGTACTGGCCGCCCCTCGACGACAATTTTGCTTCAAAAGCGGAGCGCGTTCAGTCTGGCATTGGCCAGCACGCCGATTTAGGCTGAAAATTGCTGAAAATGGAAAAAATAAAATAAAAAAAGAACATACCTGTTCCGTCGAGAACGTCTTCTTCGAAGATCCAAAGTTCCAACATTCGCGTCGCTTCTTACTCAGATTCTGAAGATTTAAGTATCAATTCAAAGAATAAACCGCCTTTGCGGCGGAGCAAAACTTAGTGATAAAATAATGGACAAAAATTAGTTGGTCTCCGCACATTTACTAAATATCTATAAAATATTCGCGAAAAAAAAATTTTTTTTTCTCATTTTTTTTAAATTCGAATTTTCTTTTTTTTTTTTGCTCGAAAATATTTTTTGAAAATAAATTAACTTTCCACGTTACCGAAAAACATAAAAATGTGAAAATAAAAAGACACAAAACGCGTTTTTATTTGAAAAAAAGGAAGAACAAATAATTCCTTTGCGATAATAATTTTCTGTGGAATTCGTGGCGAGAATGTCATTTTTCATCCTTTAATTTACCACGGAGTAAAATAATAATTAAAAAAATTGCAAAAAAAAGCAAAATACCCACGAAAAACGGAAAAAAAACAAGCAGAGAACAGACGGACTATGCCAAGATATTTTGTCGCCAAGTGCGGCGCGTGTCGTCGCCAGGTGCGGCGCGTGTCGCGTTTAAGATCTGCGTAACATCTGCAGCCACTTGGGTGCTGCTGCGGCCGCTATTAAGATCTGCGTAACATGTCTTCAATGTCTGCGTAACATCTGCTACTGCGTTTAAAGTCTGTTTAAAGTCTGAAAGGAGCTCCAAGTCATGCGCAAAAGCTGCTATAGCCTCTTAGATCTGTGTAACAGTTGAAGGCGTTTACCGAGTTGTTAAAGACACACAAAAAAATACAGACTGATTTAAAATTTTCTATATAAGAAAGATAGTAGTAGCAAATATTCCATTTCCTTAACTCACTAAAGTTTTCGCGGCCATTGTGGTAAAGCCGCTAACATGTTTGAACGTTAACCAAAAGCTTCCATTAAATGGGAGTTTAACAAAGATTTTTCCTTCTTTCCAAATTGCAGTTCGTTTAAGTTCTGCTATCATTTCATCTGCTTGAGATGTTTCTTCCGCTATAGTATCAGGATTCTGGAATCCGAGAACATTTAATGTCCATAATTTTTCTGCTGCGATTGTGAGTTGTGCTGCTTCTTCTTTTAGCTCTTGCTCTTGTGTTACAAAACATATGTACTCATGCCAATCCTCTGTATAGTACACTTCAACTTCTTGGTCGTTCTTTTCGCTTTCCTCTATTGTGCCTATTGTAGTGGGGATTAAAAAATCGCCTATTTGTGTTCTGATCAATGTTTTCTGTTTATTCAGGCTGTGGAATGTTGCTTGACTTAGCATGGGCCAAAGAAGATCTGTTCCAATAATCATGTCGATGGTTTTTCCGTTGTTTTGTTGTAACTGTTGGATCGGTTCCGTATCGGCTCCGGGACATTTCGCAGCCGGACGTTTCGCAGCCGAGACATTTCGCAGCCGGACATTTCGCAGCTGAGACGTTTCGCAGCCGGACATTTCGCAGCTGAGACGTTTCGCAGCCGGTAAACACAATTACACTAATATCACTTCTCTCTCAGCGGAATTGGTAAACATGTTATTGATAAACAAGCAACGAGAGAGTGTGTATATAAGGAGGTTGGCTGCGAAACGTCTCGGCTGCGAAATGTCCGGCTGCGTAATGTCTCAGCTGCAAAATGTCTCGGCTGCGAAATGTCCGGCTGCGAAATGTCCGGCTGCGAAATGTCTCGGCTGCGAAACGTCCGGCTGCGAAATGTCCCGGAGCCTCCGTATCGACTCCCAACTCTTTCATTTTTCTTAATTCTGTCTTGGTTAATGCTGGTAGTTTGATTTTACTATTGAGCTCTTTATAGCCTTTGAATTGGATAATTTCGGATCTTGAGGGAACATCGTAAATATTTTCTGTATAGCTGTTTTTGCTTTCTACTCCTTTCGGCTCCCCGACGATTCGCAATCCGACGCTTTGAAACCGCGTCATTCCGCCACTCACGTGGATTTTAAACCGCGAACTATCGAAACCCGGAAGTTCCAAAACGCGACAAACAGAACCCGCGCGCTCTCGCTACTCGTCAATTTGCAATCCGATATCACGCAACCCGTAGTTTCGAAAATTCGCGGTGTCAATATCAACATGAGTGGCGGAATGTCGCGGTTTCGAAGGGTCGGGTTGCGAATCGTCGGGGAGCCCTCCTTTCAGTTTAATTTTTGTAGTTCCCAAGATGTCGAGGCTGTTTCTTTTTGCTGCACTCTCGGATATAAGGCAGCAGTTGGCTCCGGTGTCGATGAGCCCAATCAGTTCTTTTCCATCTGTCGTTCTGAGGAGTAAATAAGACATGTAGTTGTCCTGTAGCTGAGTTGCTGTGGACACGTAGACTTCGTATCCCTTTTCTACAGTAGCAACATTCTCTGGCTTTATGATCTGACTTTTTAAAATGGGAAATCCCGGGAATTTCCCGGGAACTCCCGGGATATCCCGGGACTCCCGGGAATTCCCGGGAAATTTTCGGAAACAGTAGAAAATTAAAAAAAATAAAATTTGTTATTCAGAAAACAATGCGAATTTGTATTTTTCACATTTTTTTTTCATGTTTTGAGCATTAAGTATTATTAGATTGGTAAATATTGGTTATTTTGAAATATCTAGTAATTACTCTTTACAAAATATTCGGAATAAAGAAGGTTCGCGATAAGAAAGAAGTTTACATGAAAATGCGTAGTTTTCTCAGAAAAAGGAGAAAACAAAAATGGAGCTCGCTTTTTTGACCAGGGTTGTCGATTTTACCGGGGCACGCGGCTAATTTTGAGTATACCGATAGTTTAAGATGTGGGGAATTCATTTCTGAAATCAGTTTCTGTCCTGCTAGTTTCCGATTTTTTTTAAAGTCTGTCAAACTTCAAGGAAAAATTCTAGAAAAATTTCAGCGATGACCCTAGTTTTTTATTTGTGCAATACAAAGATAAACCCTCTTAGAGCTCAAATACAAAAATTTAGAGCACTTGACTCATTTTGAGCAATTTTATGTACATTTGAATGAAGCATGTTCGCCCAAAACTTTAGTTTTTTGAGGATTTGAAGGTCGCAAATATGGAGCACGCGGCTAATTTTTCATATACAATTCGGCGTAACATTTGCTACAGAACCATGTAAAAATTAATATTGTGGCTAGTTTCCGCTTTTTTGTTCGTGCCGATTTCTGTGCGAAAAATACCGTTTTCTGTTAAAAATGCTGATCTCGCAAGCAGCGGTGGAGGATATAGTCTCCTCGCCTCTCTCCATTTTGTGTTGTCTCTCGCTCACTCTCGTTGCGTCGGCGTCTCTTTTCTCGCGTCTCGACGGCCCGCCTCATGCAAATCTGGGGAGAAAACAGAGCTACTTTGGGATGGTATAACTCGAGAAATACCAAACATTTTTTGAAACAAATTTGACAGCGTACTCATATTGAGCCAAGAAACACATTCCAGCAGCAAGTTGTCGGAAATTTCGAGTTTTGGATAACTCGTTGCGGTCCATAACTAGTGTGGATTGTCGAAAACTGTTTTTTGATAATCGACCAATTCGTTAAATTTTTCGATAATTTTCGATAATAAAATATCGAAAATTATCGAAAATAGTTTCGATGAATTCCTCGATAATTTTTGACATTATCGATAACTATCGACAATTATCGAAAATGGAATGCTTTATTTTGCTAAGGGCAGTTCAATTCCGGACAGTTCTATTCCGGACAGTTCTATTTCGGGCAGTTCTATTCCGGACAGTTCTATTCCGGACAGTTGTATTCCGGACAGTTCTATTCGGGACAGTTCTATTCCGGACAGTTCTATTCCGGACAGTTCTATTCCGGACAGTTCTATTTCGGGCAGTTCTATTCCGGACAGTTCTATTCCGGACAGTTCTATTCCGGACAGTTCTATTCGGGACAGTTCTATTCCGGACAGTTCTATTCCGGACAGTTCTATTCCGGACAGTTCTATTCGGGACAGTTATATTCCGGACAGTTCTATTCCGGGCAGTTATATTCCGGGCAGTTCTATTCTGGACAGTTCTATTCCGGACAGTTCTATTCCGGACAGTTCTATTCCGGACAGTTATATTCCGGACAGTTCTATTCCGGACAGTTCTATTCCGGACAGTTCTATTCCGGACAGTTCTATTCGGGACAGTTCTATTCCGGACAGTTCTATTCCGGGCAGTTATATTCCGGGCAGTTCTATTCTGGACAGTTCTATTCCGGACAGTTCTATTCCGGACAGTTCTATTCCGGACAGTTCTATTCCGGACAGTTCTATTCCGGACAGTTCTATTCGGGACAGTTCTATTCCGGACAGTTCTATTCCGTACAGTTCTATTTCGGGCAGTTTTATTCCGGACAGTTCTATTTCGGGCAGTTTTATTCCGGACAGTTCTATTTCGGGCAGTTTTATTCCGGACAGTTCTATTTCGGGCAGTTCTATTCCGGACAGTTCTATTCCGGGCAGTTATATTCCGGGCAGTTCTATTCTGGACAGTTCTATTCCGGTTCATCTAGTGCCGAATAGCTGCCAAATAGCAGCCAAATAGCCGCCAGACAGCAGCCAAATAGCCGCCAGACAGCCGCCAGATAGCCGCCAGATAGCCTCCAAATAGCTGCCAGATAGCCGCCAAATAGCTGCCAAATAGCCGCCAGACAGCAGCCAAATAGCCGCCAGACAGCAGCCAAATAGCAGCCAAACAATAGCCAAATAGCCGCCAATTAGCTGCCAATTAGCATCCAAACAGCAGCCAAATAGCAGCCAAAAAGCAGCCAAATAGCCGCCAGACAGCAGCCAAATAGCAGCCAAACAGCAGCCAAATAGCCGCCAATTAGCAGCCAATTAGCATCCAAACAGCAGCCAAATAGCAGCCAAATAGCTGCCAGGTAGCTGTCAAGTCATGAGGAACACTTCTATAGCCGACATCTCAAATGTTCTTTTTATATCCTCGAAAGTTTTTTCGATAATTCCTCGATAATGTTATCGAAAAATTTATCTAATAGTAAGAATTTATCGAAACTGCTTCGAAAATCCACACTATTCCCTATTGATAAGAAATCCGGAAACAGACAAACAGCCTACTCTTTTATCCACACTATTTGTATCAATTAAACCAACAAAAACTAGATTTCAAAAACAGAAACTCTTTATTTTTAATGAAAAAATTCATATAGGAATTCCCGGGAATCCCGGGAATCTCCTAAGACTCTGCGCGACTCACTCCCGGGAAACACTCCCGGGAAATTCCCGGGAGTCCCGAAAATGATTCCCGGGAATTACCGAAAAATTCCCGGGAATCCCGAACCCACTCCCGGGAATTCCCGAAAAATTCCCGGGAGTCCCGAACCCACTCCCGGGAAATACTATAAAATTCCCGGGAATTCAAAAGCAATCCCGGGAATTCCCGGGAATTCCCGGGAGTGGACGCATGAGTCCTCCTACAAGTAGCAATAGGAAATTTTTCCCGGGAATTTCCCGGGAATCCTACCATTTCCCGGGATTTTGTTTCCCGGGAGCACACATTGCTGACAACAACTGAAACAAACTATTATCGGCCCGCCATGTCGGTCAAACGCGCTCCGCTGAAATCAATACTACGTGGATTTAATTTTGGTTTCCAAATTATTTTATTTCACGTTGAAATTACACGTGAAATGAAAAAAATTGGAAACCAAAATAAAATCCACGTAGTATTGAGTTCAGCGGAGCGCGTTTAACCATTTTGGCGGGCCGATAATATTAATAATAACCTTGATCGACGTGTCACTCAAGTTGACAAAGTTGTGAAAACTCGCTTTTGTGATCTCAAAATAAAAACAAACATAATTTAGCACTCACGTGCCCCGCTTCATCACTTCTCCATCACGATTTTCTTATCATTAATTCAATCAAGAAAAATATTCATTCATTTCAGTATTGAAAGACTTTTAGTCACAACTTCCTGAACCGCAAAAGTTCCTAAAGTAAGTGAGTTTTTCATTAGTAGTCTACAAGATGTGAATGAAAAATTTTCCTTTCAGTGAAATCTATTCCATCTCTTCCACCATTCAAAGGAACGATTCCTTCAAGTAAGTGTTTTTTTAATCATCGCATTCGTATTGCTTACGAAAGGAGCATTAGGTTTTACCGTTTATCTGAGAATAGTGGAACATTTTGGGATTCTGTCGATCCAAAGTACAGGAGGAAAGGGGGTGCTACCTCGAAATAAAACTCGATATAAATAGAACTTTTTCAAAATAGGACATGACGCAAAACAGAACCGGGCAAAATATAATTGTACAAAATATAACTGCTTGAAAAAACAGCTTGGAATGGAACTAGGGAATGCTGTAGGGTCAGGCTCTGGGAATTTTCTTAACAATTGTACCCGAGGGTTAATTACCTCCTGAATTCATTTTTCATAGTCTCCACATGCACAACTCGCAAAAGGTAAAACGAACTTCTGAAAATGCTTTTGGCGCCCACCGTTCTTACCAACGCTCTGTAAGTCGAGCTGTGGTGGATATACTACACGATATACTGGTTGCCCAGAAATCTGATGGTAAGGGGATCAAAAAAAAATTTTTTTTTTAATCTAGATTACAAGCGGAAACAACTCAAAACAAAAAATATATTTTTTTCGTCTCTCAAACCAAGGGCCCGGTATTTAAAAAAAGTTTCCACATAACCTGCAATAATTCGTAGGGTCAAACCAGCCTCTTGGCGGAATGACGCGGTTTCTAAACGTCGGGTTGCGAATCGTCGGGTAGCCGTAAAAATCAATACCAACGAATACGCACAGCGAATCTTTTACTACGTCAAGCCAAAATTTCTTTGACGAAAAGTCCACCAATCAGCGAAAAAATGGGCGGGATTTAGTTGCAAAAGGCTGGCACAGATTTTCTATTGGCTTCGTTTTCGAATTACCTGATGAATAAATTTCAATTTTACGAACAAATGGTATGCGATTCGAAGGAAAAACATTTAAAAGAACGTGCAAAAATAAATTACAGTTGAAAACAGCTCATGCGACAAGTTTCAGGTCTCTATTAGCTAATGGCGAAACTTAGGCCATACCTTAATGGACCGTCCAAAGTAAAAAAAAAGCGAAAAAAAAAGACGAAAAGAGGCGTCCAAAGTAACTTTGTTTTTGCGTCTTTTTCTTTGTTGTTTACCGCCAAACAAGCAAAAAAGCAATTGTAAACATGTTTATTACCGCGCGCTTTTTTTTTTACTTTGGACGTACCATAAACAAATCTTGTGGGGTCGGTGGCAGCCCGTTTCGAGTCAATTTTTTTTTAACGTAGCTAATTAAGTGAAGAAAAATAATTATTGAGCCGATTTTTAATTTAGGCCTTTATTTTTCCGAAAAGTACAAAAAACTGAAAATGGAAGAGAAAATTCGATATTTTTTTACTAGTCCGCGAGCCAACTTTTTTTAAAAAAAGGTAGTAAATTAAACGAAGAACAATATTTATTGGGCCGATTTTTCATTTTGGTCTTCATTTTCAAAATAGATCCAGGATTTCTTTCATGGAAGAGAAAATTTCTCAAAATGGCCTAGGATCCGCATCGGCACGTAGTAAAAGATTCACTGTGATACGCGGAAAAGAAATCTTAAAATAAAAATAATATATAGGGAAAAACGGCAGAAATGCGCAGAACGCGATTGGAAAAATAGATTAATGAAAAAAATCAATATTGCGCAATTTCTTGAATTATCTTGAAATATCTTGTAATATTGCAAATTTCTCACAGAATCTTGCAATTTCTTGTAATATCTTACAATATCTTGTAATATCTCGTGTTTCTTGAAATATCTTGTCTAATCTCAGGTATCGAGTCAAACTTTTCTGGTCGCATTTCAAACCTTTTCAAACCTTTTCAAGGCAAACGTCGCTCGTCAAACTTTTCCGAGCGCTTCTCAAACTTTTTCAAACTTTTGTTCCCGGCACAAGTTGGAAATCTTTTTTAAACTTTTTCAAACATTTTCAAACCTTTTCAAACCTTGCTTGCGGCCGTATACGGTTTACCAATTGTCGTCCGTTCCGCAGTTTGGGAACTGCGTACTAAATGAGAGTGTGCAAAAATAAGAGAGCGCAGACTCTTTTAACGCATGCGCGCGTTTTCATATTTTCGAAAATTATTTTGCGCAATTTTTTCTGATTATGTGTTTTTTTTTTTCAATTTTCTCATCTCATAATTTTTATTTTCTCGGAAAAATTAAACTTACTCAAAATTACTCAAAATACCCGATCTTCTGTTTCTTTTTGTTGAAAATTTTGAGTCTTTGATTTTTCTCATCTTACTCTGATAAATATTACTCTAACGTAAATCGTCAACACGAATTGGGAGCCGCTGCAAGTGCGCCCTATTGCACACCTCAAATGCGCGCGAGATTCCAATTTTGAATATTATCGGCTTTGCAGATGTTGAAACGAATGCCCAACGGCGCAAAGGTGAACTGCGGTCCAGACAACAGATAACACGCGTTTTAAATGAATAAAATGTTTATTCTCCGAAAAACCTCGATCGAGGGAAAAACGGGAGAAATGTGGTCCTGCGGTCGGTTCGGGCCACGCTCTCGCTCTCACGGCATGCTGGCACCTACCTCAGTGCAAACGCGCCCCAATCACACTAAACGTTTGATGAAACACTGTGACCCGCGTGTTAAGAGAAAATTCCCTCGCGGTGCTGCCAAAACTGCTGCTGTATCAAATGTTTAAAAAAATAAGGGTTATCTGCGGGAAAAAACGTGTTTTTATTTTTTTTTCGCGGAACGTACGCAGGGAATCGAAAGCGCGAAAAAATCGAATTTCATAAAATGAGACTGAAACGTAGATGCCAGCATGCCGTGGCTCTTGGCGAAAGACGCGGCACTGCCGTGCACGTCTTACGGATTTAATTAGGGTTTGCGGACCCTTTACAAGTAAAACGGTCAAAACCCGACGACTAAGTCGTCGGGGAAAAACACGTAAAATTCAATGAAAAGGAGAGTAATCGATAACAAGAAAGCAACGATAATTTAATCCTAAAAAATCCACCGAATTTTGGGTCCTCTTGCCGCCACGGCGTCGGCGGGTTACGGTCGCCGGGGTTCCTTGCGGCGCCTGCACATCAAACTTGCCGCCGCGAAGATTCAAATGGGTTGAGGTCCCGCGATAAATGCGAGCGCGGTTTGGGGCTCATTTTGTTCTGTTTTTCTCGTGTTTTGTGTCAAATTTCTTCTTTTTTTTTGCTGTCTAGTGGGGAAGGGGAGTTGCGTGCGGGAGATCCTCTTTTGGGTCTCCCAATTCGCAACACATGTACATATGTGAAGTCAATGCACAGAACGAAATGTGTACCGAAGGAAAAAGAAAGATTTTCGACAGAATTTGCGATAAATTTATCCAGAAATCTGTCAACAAACCTTTCTTTTTTGTTCTAACGTGGCAGTAGAGTAAGCTAGTAAGAGCGAAAAGGCTGGTCATGTTATGAGAAGAATGTAAGTCGCGTGGACGTGTATTGTGCCAGCACCGGCCAGGGGTCTGCCAAAATGCTTTGTATATGAGTCTTTTACATAAAATATGACAACCGGGACATTACAAATTAAGCTCCATGTCTTGTTTTCTCGTTTAATTTTGAAAATTCATCGCTCAATTTTTCGCAAAAAATATTTAATGATTTGCCGGCATATTTTAGCTGGGTGAAAACATGCATTGCGGATCGGAGGCCACTGATGTTTCGATTTTCCGAGACCGGATAACAGACAACAGACTCAAAGCATGCTTCCACCCAGCTCCCTCCGGTCGCCCATTTGATGGTGTCACATATGCTTCCGGCGCGTTGCCACTGAACCTTCATGTTATGATTAAATACTTGAAAACGCAAATTCGAAGCGTCGAGGAGAAAAAAGGGCAAAAAAAAACAAAAAGAAAAAAAATTCAGCCCGCATAACGCCAAAAAAATTAATTCATTCATAAATTTCACATAAATAAAAAAATAATAAAATTTCCTGCGGTTGTTCTCTTTTTTCCGACTCTGATTCTCATTTTCATAGCCGAAATTTTTTAAAATTTGAATCTCGGGCGCAATTGAGGTGTGCAATAAGGCGCACTTGCAGCGGCTCCCAATTCGTGTCGGCGATTTACGTTAGAGTATAAATATTTGTAAGTATTGTGTTTTCAATCGAGTTGCGACATCAAATCTTAAAACCTCGCCCATTTTTTTCATGCAATAATTCAAAATGTACTAAAATTTGACATTCGCGTGAAAAAGGTGGGCTTTTCATGTTTTCATGATGAAACTCGACTTAAAACACAATACTAAATGAACTTAGCGTTTTTAAGGTTCCGCGACATCTCGAAACCAGGCATCTCGTAACCAGACATCTTGAAACCGGGCATCTCGAAATCGCGTTAACAGTGGAGGTGAAAAGTGAAAAGGAGAGTATTTTTTCCAGAATTATTTCAAAAAATAAGCAAAAAGTGCAAAAACTCCAGTTCGTCACAAAAACATTGTTTCCCAAGAAATAAATTACTTTTTAGAACATTAGAAGCGAAAAAGAGTTCAAAATATGCCCTTTTAAATAGAAAAAAATTAGGTAAAATTCAATTTTAAATTGATTATTCTCTCGATTCCTTTATCCGGTGTTTTACAGTATACATCCGCCCCTTGATTGAATGTGGTTGTGAAATATTTTCGCCTACTCTCATGTCTCATACTATTCTCCTAGAGTCTGTACAAAAGACTTTTATTTATCGTTGTTTTAAAAAAAATTTAAATTAACTTATGTATCATATTTTGAGTCTCTATTTTACTGTAAACTTGATTTGCTAGAATACAGGCGTCTTTTATTTGATCTCACTTTACTGTATAAAATCTTTATTACCGGTGACACCCATCTACACGAGTCCCCATCTCTTGCCTTTGCTAACTTAAGATCTCTCCGACGTCACTCTTTCATTTTCCGGTGCTCTCTCAAAATTCCTCTAAACCCCTACAGCAATTCTTCTCTAACCGTGTTCTTAAATGTTGGAATGATCTCCCTTCTCATGTTTTTCCTGTCAAACCTTCAACTAATTCTTTTAAAAATAATATCAAATTATTGAAATTTCATGAATATCTTCGTCTCATTTGTCATACATACTGACACACCTTCTATTTCTATTGTAAATCTATTTCTATTGTAAACATTGATAGTATAAGTGGTCATGCCCTTTTCAATTAAAATAAATATATATGGGCCTGCGCAGATGAACTTTTCCTAACTTGCATTGAAAAGTAGGTTTCCAGGAAGAAATGACGGGAACGTTCATCTGCATAGGCCCATAATCATTTTAAAATTGAAATTTACTTAATTTTTTTTCACAGTGGCGGAATTTGACACCTCCAAATGCTCGTCTAGTGGAGCGCACTTGCATACTTCCTCCTTTGGCGCCGATCATATGAACGCCCATCGCGGGCCTTAAGAATGTGTACTGTGATGGTCTAGTGGTGTACATTTTCGATCGCCAATCCACAGCAGAAATGCGGTGTATCTATTGCAAATGAAAGTTTATGGTGAATGCACAATAGCTAAAAATCAGCTAGTGACTCGCTGATTGATCTATATTTGCGCTGCCTCACGGCCTCCCGGGACGCCAGGCAGTGCAATCGCGCTCCACTGAGATCGCTCCGCTCCTTTTGGCGCGAACTTTCGTTTTTTCAAATTTGTTTTCAATTTAGTACTGAAAATTTACTTATCGTCAAATATTTTGTCTTTCCAATATTTTTTTTTTGATTCAATTCTCGGCGAAATAAAGAAGAAGGTGAAACCTTTCGAATAAGCGTTAAAATTAAGAATTTGAACTCCTGTAGGAGAAGGAGATGCAGTTTGAAGTTATTAATTGAATTAAAAAGAGTTTCTTCTTTTAAATTTTGTTATATTTTGTCTGTTTTTTGTCTCCGTATGTTCAGCCTGGAGCGACGCGATGGTCAAACGGGCTTCATTGAATTTGTTTGAACTCCGTACTTCGTGATTTTCATTTCGTTTGCCAAATCTGTTCTTCCTTCTTTTTGTATGACATCCTACTTTTATTCTTTGTAAAAATTATTTTTCCAGGCCAAATTCATTAATTTTTGTCATAATCAGCCACATATTGCCTAATTTTCGCCAAAAAAATAATTTTCCATTTTTCGAAATTAGTTGGCCCGTTTTATTCAAAACGGCCGGGTTCCTTATAAAATAAGACAAAGACGGATTATAACGACAAGTTTATCTATAAAAAATAACACCGAAAGAGAGAAAAGGAACAAAAGCGAAAACAGAAACGAGAACTTAAACGAGAACTTAAACGAGAACTAAATGGCCAATGGGGCCGCTCAAAATAAATAATATCCACGTGGCACTAAATCGCGTGAACTCACGTGAACTTAAAATACTTTTATTTTATATTATTTGTGGCGCTTAATAGCGTGTATGGCGGTCTAGACAGAGTGCCATGGCGCTGATACGTGTAGGCCGATAATAAAGGAGTTTTGGGTGGGTGACTTGCCCAAGGCAACTTCCCCCCCGTCCGACAAACCGGACCCCTGGCCGGTGCTGGCACAATACTGTCGTAGCTGATCATGCCGTTTGCGCCATTGGACATCTGTTATTTTTCTCTCACACCCTCTCTCTCTCTCTCATCGACAACACCGCTAAGGAAAGGAGTCAGTTGTGCCTGGGACCGCGGCCTAACCACCCGCCTGCCAAGATGTAGATATTTATCCTTTATTTATCCTTAATTATTTCACTTATCTTTCCATAATCATTATCTTATTAATCGTAATAAACCTTTTTGTAATCATGGCAGATTCTTAGCCTTGGGTAATACGTGGAAGGATAGGTGGACTCCCATAACATCGGGAGTCCACGGAACCTAAGTCAAGAAAGGTTCCGCCTATCAAATGGAGGTCCCACCTATCAAATGTAGGCCTCCACATATCAAATGGAGGTTCCACCTATTAAATGTAGGTCTCCACATATCAAATGGAGGTCCCACCTATTAAATGTAGGTCTCCACATATCAAATGGAGGTCTCACATTAAACTCAATAAGATCACTGATTTATCAGGAGTCTCGAGTGCTAAAACCCCACTTACCGACGCAAGAATTCTCTGTAAACAAAAGAATAGGTCCTAGGCCCACTCAATTCACACTATTGCATATTGTCACCTTGGAAGTTTTCCTCGAAATTTGTTCACCGAAATTCAGAGCGACGGTCAACAACGTGTAAGTTAAGGAGTAATTAACCATAACTTGCCGCCTGAGAAAACATCTGCCCTTAAGAAGCACGGGTGCAGGTCAATCCAAGTGTTCTGGACGTAAGTTTTGTCACCTGTTAGGAAAATCTCCACACTACCCCAATTGTTTTTGGCTGCACTAGAAATAAATCCATATATATCATTGAGAACGACACCTGGTTGGGAGTGGGTGAGCCCTGGACAGGCACCATCTCCTTAACTCAGTCTCAAGGTCCCCAGACCTAAGATACCAGGCAAGGCTACAAACGGGTTGAGTACCGTCCCTGTCATTTGGAATTTCATGGTTGATGCTCGTCACGTCCCTCGCGAAAATGACTACAGTTCAGCGAGTGTTGCTCGTGACACCTGTATTGTGTTCTGCACATGTCCAGCAGGAGGAGCTCTATATATCTATTTTGAGCCGTCGTAAAAACTAGTCAAGAACGATTGCGACTCGCTAGCAACAAGGTCACTGGGAAAGGACCAGCTAGAGACACTAAATTATTTTTCGATGCCTTCAAAAATTTTTTTTTTTTTTTCCCTAAAAATCAGAGTCGCGATATGAACTAGTCAATCATATCAGTTCACTTAGTCATGAACAGTGTGGAGATACAGGCCAAACAGTCACTACCGATCGATAATCAACTGTCCGCTAGAAACAGAACCGACATCGAAGATTACGGTAGAGTTGTTTACATTAGATAGCATCGTCTAATCTCTCCGTAAACTCTCATACATATGCATAGTGCGCCAGCTGTAAAATTGTCCTTAAAGTGCAATTCGAATAACAAGACAAGAGCCGAAGATCGGTTCTGCGCATTGCAGTAAAAAAAAAAAATCGAGACAAACACTCGCCAGTCTTGACCGATTCAAACGCACAAACAACATGAAACAGCTGGCAACCCGCGAGACTCCGAAATGCACTGCGTAGCACAGCGCACGGCATATGGTAGCAGCGGTACACATTCGACACAAAAAAAAACAATGTAACACAACTGGGAACCGCGCATAACACCGAAGGGCACCAAAGGGCATCGTGTAGCGCAACACATGTCGTACGGTTGGCGCCTTAAAAACAAAAAAAAAAAAAAAAAAAAAAAAGATATGCCACGCCCACTTAGGAGAAAAACAGATAGCCTAAGCAGAACTATTTTCATTTTTTTTTTTCAAACAGCCCTCGAACCAGTCGGTTGGTTTTTCTTCTCTAATTTTTAATTTTCACACCTTTTGAAATTTCAACTGTTAGCAACAAAAGCACCACATTCTGCTGATATTCTTTCTATTCTGTATTTTCTTCCTATTCTATATTCAGATAGGACATTCTTTATTTATTCCCTACTCTGTATTCAGATTCGCTATTCTGCTGATATTTTCTATACTATATTCATCTGTATTCATACTATTCTGTATTCATTCGTCATATTCTGTATTCACTCCACTCACCTATCCACTGTCTCACTCTCATCTCCATCGTTTTGTCCAATCATCGAAACTTTTTACATCCTGGACGCTTCATCGGACCGGATATTACGAAGCCACCCGAGCAAACCATCCGACTTCGTGGAACTGCCAACGCGACCAAAAAGAAAAGCCAAGTCGAAGGCTCCGACAACAACAACATCGGAAGAACCTACCTCTGTCACACCTCCTCGAACACCAACCAAGGAATCGGACGACCAAGAAGTGCACGACTGGATTGCGACACTACCCGAGCACCGCACATTCCCGCCAGTTGGAACTGCAAGTGAGTCTTTCCAATCAACCCCAACACTAGGGAGCCAGGCTCTCACATTGAACTCACCACTCAAGGAACAAATCAGCCTATTAGCAACGCGCCTCCATAATTTGGTGAGAAAAGAATCGGAAACACCACACGCACACTCAGACGTCTCGCGAACTTTAAACGGAACTCCACCGCAAACAGAACCCCAACCAGATCACCGTCACAAACACCCAACATGCCAAAAACCGAGGAGGAAAACAATCGAGAAAACTCAGACGTTTCCTCTGACGAGGAGTACCTGGACGACGGCTCGAAGATTACGGTAGAAGGGAAGCCGATATGGAGAAACACCTCGGAGATCATAAAACTGCTCAAAGAGACAACGAAGAAGTTCTCGGAAGGATCGGCCGCGGATCTCACGGAGTGGCTTAATGGATTCGGCCGATCTCTATACAGAATCGACGTGCCACAGGCCACTGGAATAACTCTCCTGCCGTTCTTCCTACGCAATCCAGCCTTGGACAAATATAATTCGCTGGAAGATCGCGAGCGGAAAACCTGGAAGCGTGTGACGTCAGCTCTCCTCAAGCTCCACCAATGCGAGGCCGACAAGGAGATAGCAATACAAGAAATCTCCAATTGCACTCAAGGGAAAGGATCGGTACGTGATTTTGCTGAAAAAATAAGGAAACTTGGAACATACGCCTATGACGACCTTGATAAGGCGGCCAGGGATCGCTTAATGGCGACTCACCTACTCAATGGTGTTTCCAAAGATATTCGATTGGAACTAAGGAGACTGCCAAGCACACCGAAGACGCTCAGGGAAATGGCACTTCAGGCAGAAAAGATCGAGCGCCTCCAAAAGATTGAAGCAGACGAAGATGAAGAAGAAGATGCTCGGATTGCAGCTGTCCAAATGCAATTCCCGGAAAATCAACAACGAGGTCATTTCAACGCTCGAGGAAGAGGGTATCACGGAGGATATCAAAGCTACAACCAAGGCTACAACCAAGGTCGACGAAGATGGCAACCAGCTCAGCAGTACCCACCACAATTCCTTCCACAGGAACAATGGCAACAATTCCAACAATTCCAACAATGGCAGCAGCAGCAGCAACAAGGATTCCAAGGATTCCAACCAACCCAACGACCAGCAATCGTAGCTCCACCACCTCCACCACCAGCAAGACAAGGATCGGGACAGACTCACCGAGAGCGCCTGGGAATCAATAGTGTGAGTAAATTCCTCCTTCTGATTTGCGCTATTTCCCTGCTCCCAATGTCGTCGACACTTCAAATCTGTGGATTTGGACTCACCGGCAACTTGTTTGTTCCACCCTCGCCGATATCATGCTCATTTCCGTCTGAACTCCAACTACAGCGCCATCAAATCCACATTCACATGCCCAGGCCGGAAGCAGTGGAACTGGAAGCGTTCAAATGCTTCAAAACAAAGCTAAAAGCGAAAAAGTTTGGATTTCTATCGATCTACCAAGTCACTGAAATGGAAGTTATGAAAGACACATATGTGGACGTCTCAGTCGACGAGTGCAGAAATGCGATTTTGGGAAAAAAGTACCAGAATCAGAACTTGGAAAAAATATCGCCAGGCTACTACCGTACAAACTCAATGGCAAATTGGACCTCAACCTCATACTGGTTCGGATCAACGGAAGTGGATCTGTTCGAATTCACCGTCCAGAAAGGAATCATCGCCACTATGGATGGATCGACAATCGTGTCCGACCTCGGTCAACTGGATCATTGCACCATCTCCACTGGGAACTGCAAAAATGGCCAAGCGACAATTGTTTGGGAGACACATTCGGAAAAAAGAGAGTGTCCATACCAGTATTCGTCAACCACCAACGCCATTGTCAATTACGACTACATCGCCGTGGAAGAGCTGGACATCTTCTCAAAGATTGACAAAGATCTACGGAAACTCCACAAAATAATGGACGCGTGCTTCCTCAACAACGCTTTGCTTACTGATGATGGAATCCTGATCGAGTTTCCTGACCAATACCACCGACGACCACAACATACAGCACTGTGGTACCGATCGAAAAGAGAAGTTGCCTACATCATGGGAGAAGACGGCACCCAGATAGCTTTGGAGATTGGTCAAAATTTCACAACGCCACTGATTTGGAAACTCTTCGGAAAGACGAACATCATGGATTGCCCAACTATCAAGCAGAACATCGAAGATCCCATATTGCTCAAGGAATTCAAGCGCTTCAATGTCACCAAGACAATTTTGGAACGATGTGGCCGATTCTATCCAGAAGATCGGAAACACCCAAAGAACTATCTCATCATGGCCCTGAAAGCAATTCGGATTGCTCATTATACTTGGAGAGAAAAGAAAAGACTTGCCGAACTGCCCCGCGAATTGAGTCCAGGAGAGCGCACCACGAAGATGCTGCTGGAAGAAGGGGACACCTTTCTGTTTGACACACTTCTAGCAAGAGAATTCGGAGAGAGTCGACAGGATCTACTCAACGAAGACCATGAGTTTCCCCTTCCAACGTTCAACGAGACTCAGATGGCAAAAGAGCCAAGAATGGAGCCGTACACCGAATCTTCCTGGATTGCTCCCCCTCCACCAGCTGCTCCGATGACTAAAACAACATCAGCTCCACAGAACATCCAGGCAGAATCAACAATCTCAATTCAGGATGGATTTATGAGCTCATGCAGAAACCAATATATGGCAACCTCATTGTTCGAAACTCTGCTGGCGATCGACCCGACCGCAGCTGTACGACAACTTTTGAAAAGAAGAGACGTCTCGGCAAAGAGAGTCGGAGACAGTCTACTTGTTTCCAAATGCCGTCCGGTCATACCAACAACTACCCATTGGAGCCGAAAAATCAACAACACTTGCTATGAATTGGTACCAGTAACAGTGGACGACGTCATTTGGTTCCAACTACCAGGATCAGAAGACCTTGTTGGAGAAGCTGCCACCATCCCATGCATTGAACGGACACCGATTATCCACCAAGAGAAAACTCGGTGGATCGGATCGGAAAATCGTGAAGTCGAGCCACAACGTCTAGTACGCCCATACAGACGGACACAGACTCAATACCTTCTGGAGACGCCACGAACCTTCTACACCACACTGGAAGAAGAGACGGGAGTCTCAACGGGAGCTGACAAAGAGAATGAAAGGAGATACAGTCGTCATCAACGAAACCTGGAAAACATTCTGCAAAAAGATGGAATTCTTCACGAAGGATGGGATTTACTCAGGAATACCACCCGACAACTTGGGAAATCAGCCAAGGAGATGTACCATTCTACCATCGACAGCATCGAGTCAGGTGCCAGGAAGATATTCTTCTCCCTCGTCGACCTACTTCTCTGGATATGTATACCACTGGTAGGTATCCTACTGTGCATCGGTTGCACGTATGGCTATGTCAAATACCTGGCATTCAAGAAATCGACAAAACTGGCACGACGCGCAGTAAGCAGTACAACAGACGCATTGCTCGGACAACTACTACACATCAACCAAGTGCAGGCCCAGGCGAATGCACCACCACCTCCAGTGAAGCCGAAAATACACAGAACCTACGAGCAAGAGTATCCAGTAGTTGGAGTCAACGCAGTTCACATCAAACACGAGAAAACCAGCCAGACCCCACACATCGACGTCTTCCTGCAAGAAGGAGTATTAGAAGCACTATTCGACACAGGAGCCAACGTGACGTACATGAGAATGGGATGCGTCAAAGGAAAAATTGATACCACCAAACAATCGATTGCACGAGCAGCAAATTGAGGATACATCCAGTTCCTGGGAACAATTACTGAAGAAATATCGATCGGCGATATACACATCCCGCACGAAATTCGCGTCTCATTAGACAACGATTGTCCAGCTGACATGCTGATTGGAACGGACGTCATGAAGAAGATCAACCAGACCGGACTTAGTATTGCAATCAATATGCACAAAAAGGAGATCACCATCGGATCGTCAGTCATTAGTATTAATGCAATCACAGGACAAGAAGAGAAGCTGGAAGTTTACCCGACTATGGACGTCGACATCAACCCACAATCAGAGGCAGTCATCCCAGCAACGATCAACAATTTGGATACCAAAACGGGATCGGAATTTCTCCTGGAAGACACCAGACAGGACAGCGGAAGCGACATCTATTCAGTCGCCAGATCAATGGTCACTGCCGAAAAGGATGGGAAGACAATGGTCCAAGTTTTTAATCCAACAGCTAGCACGCTCCGAGTTAAGACCAAGAAACCGATCGCTATTGCCTCACGAGTCTCTGAAATAAAATCATTGGATCAGGATATGCCACCACCAGAAGCTCACTGGGAGTCAAAACTACCGGACTTTCCACAAGAAATACCGGACAACTTCAGAATCTCGGACATGGTCGATCTTTCGGAGGCCAATCTGACCCAGGAGGAGAAACAACAACTTATCGAAATCATCGATCGACACCCGAAGGCTTTCGTCGGCAAGGATGGAGTCCTCGGAGAATACACGGGAAAGATCAAACACAGGATCGATCTGATGGATGGTTGCAAGTTTCCGCAAGCCAAGATCTATAGAATTCCACTGGAAAAGCGAGAAGAGATCGAGCGGCAAATCAAAGTAATGCTGGAGCAGCGAATCATCCGACCATCGACATCGCCGTTCAGTGCTCCAATCGTCCTTGTCCGAAAAGCTGACAAGAAGAGTTGGCGCTTCACCGTCGACTTTCGAGCGCTCAATGCCGTCACCGAGCCTGTGCAATCCGTGATTCCCAACATCCAGGAGATTCTGGACCTGTGTGGAGGTCAAGAATACTACACTAGCCTGGATTTTCAAGCTGGCTTCCATCAAATACTCGTCGAGCCGGACCACTCAGCGAGAACAGCGTTTGCTTGTTTCCTTGGGGCATTCGAGTATCTTCGGATGCCCATGGGGCTTAAAGGTGCTCCTGGCACCTTTCAGAGGTGTATGAATGAGTTGATCAAGGACGTCCAAGCTCGTATTTTTGTGTATATCGATGATTTGATCATCACTTCGAGGTCTGCAGCAGAACATCTTCAAGATATCGACGAGGTGCTTGGGAGGATCGAGGACATTGGTATGAAGTTGAAAGCCGAAAAATCAAAATTCGCTATGAAAGAAATCCGATTCTTGGGATTTCTAGTTTCAAAAGATGGAATCAGAGCCGACCCGGAGAAGACAAAAGCTGTAGCCGAGTTCCCACGACCAAAGACGGTGAAGGATGTACGAGCATTCCTCGGGATGGCCTCCTTCTACAGAAGATTTGTGGAGAACTTCTCAAAGATTGCCATACCCTTATGTGAACTCACTAAAAAGGATGTCGCCTTCAATTGGACGATGGAAAGAGAAAAGGCATTCCAACAACTCAAAGATGCACTTATTTCGGACCAAGTCTTAGCAGCACCCAAGCTAGGAAAGCCATTTGTAATTGAGGTGGACAGTTCGGGACTCGGAGTCGGAGCAGTTCTCTCACAGTACCAGGACAAGGAGGAGAAGGACCTCAAAGTGATTGCATACGCGAGTCGCACATACAACATACACGAACGGAACTACGTCGCCATCGAGTTGGAAGCTTTGGGATTAGTATTCGCCGTCCACAACTTCAGACCATATATCGACGGAGCCCGGACGACAGTGATTACTGACCACTCCCCTCTCAAGGCTCTCCTCCACAGGAAGGATTTAACTGGTCGATTAGCACGTTTTCAAATCGCCATCCAAGGATATGATATCCACATCGTATACCGCCCTGGCAAGAAGAACACGGTCTGCGACACACTTTCCCGTTACCACCCGGAAATGGTCAACACACTCAATAGGCTCCTCAACATTGATTTTGCAAAAATCCGAGAAGAACAGACCAACGACGAACGGATTCTGGAATCAAGGAAATTCATACGATCACATTTGGTTCAAAACGACATCGTCTTTACCAAAGGAGAAAAGGATGAGTGGGTCATTTTCTTACCACACAATTCGGCATATGGACAAGAGCTTGCCAAGATGATTCACGAATCGATATTCGAGGGAGCCCACTTGGGGCGAGACAAGACAGAGAGCCGAGTCCGATCAATTGCCTGCTGGAAAGGAATGACACGAGCAATACAAAAAGTAGTCGAACAATGTCAGGTATGCCAGAAGACCAAGGATCCTATCAAAAACAGAATCCACGCGCCCCTGGGAAAATTCGAAACGCCGTCATCTCCATTCGAACGAGTCCATGCCGACTACATAGGACCACTGCCGGAAACGACCCAAGGAAATATCTACATCGCTGTGTTTGTGGATGCATTCAGCAAATTCATTATCGCCGAACCGGCAAGGAATCAGACTGCTGTGTCACTTTGCAACATCTTCAAGGACCGTGTAGTATCAAGATTCGGACCTCCAAAACAACTGGTCACAGATCGAGGCACCAACTTCACTTCGAAGAAGTTCAAAGAAGTCCTGGAAACACTGAACATTGATCACAGTATGAGTACTGCATATCATCACGAGGCCAACGGACAGGTTGAAAGGGCCAACCAGACGATCGAACAAATGTTGCGACAGTGCAAGGACGACGAAGAATGGGACACCGAACTACAAACACTCCTCCACGCGTACAACACAGCACAGAATGCAACAACTGGAGTTTCCCCACACATGGTGATGCACGGACAGGATGCAAGGTCTCCTCTCAGAAACATTCTCTCACCGAGAGAAACAACAATACAACCAAGAGACCACGTCGAGAAGCTGAAAAAGAAAACTGGGAAACTTTATGACGAATGCGCCAAACGGATAGAAAAACGAACAATTGCCCAACAAGTGAAACATGATGAGAAAAATCTAATCAATAATCCGGAAATCAACATTGGGGATCGGATTTGGATCCGCAGAGCGCAAAGGAACAAAATTGGTGCTCAATTCGAAGGCCCATATGAGGTGAAGGAAGTACAGGACCCAAATATCATCGTCAAACTGTCAGGAGGACCACGTACACGAGGAAACCAGGAGAGAACACGTATCGCCCACAAGAATCGATGCAAACTACACATCGAAGGGATCAACCCAACGGAGAACAACCGACTCCAGTAACGTCATCACTCACCAAAAATGTACACTCTCTCGATGCATTAATCAACGATCGTAAATCAGAGTCAGGAAAAGTTATATTGAAACATATTGGACAAAACAAATTCAACAAAACAACTTTATTGGAAAAGAAAAAAAAACAAGCATACAAACAAAGGAATAACTTTTTATTGTAATGGAAACAAGTCTTGTCATCCGGAAGAAACGTCGCCAACCAATAGCACCTGTAAAAGAACATTCCGAAACCTCTCTACACAGCAAACAGCGAGAAAATCAACTACAAAGGAAACTGCAAGCAGAGGTTATGAGAAGAGTATACCACGGAAGACCTACCACTGAAGAAACGAACCGAAGGAAGCGAAAACTCAAGATATCTGGAAAAAGATAACACATCAATGGACAGAAACCTACCGAAAAATCAAGGAAAACGAAGGAAATCGACAAAGATTGGAAACATTTCGAATGTTAACTTCAAAAAAAAAAAAAAAAAAAAAAAATTAAAAAAAAAAATTAAAGAAAAGAGGTAAAAATATTTAAAAAAAAAAAAAAAAAAAAAAAAGAGAATAAAGGAAAAGAGGATTTAATATCCCAAATTTAGATTGTACCTTTATCATTTTCCCAAATTTAATTGTAAAATTTACAGTTCTTTTATATTTCATTTTTATATTTTAATTATTTTATTTTTTTTGTTTATTTTTATTTTATGATTTTCATCGATTTTTCACTGGTTCCACGTCTACTGCATCAAATCTTCAAGTTTGTGCTCACTTCAATGGTTACATGACTATCTCAACCGTATATCATTCACTTCAATACTTCCAAGACTATCGCAATGGTACTTCACTCACTACAATGGTATTTCGACCACTTCAAGGGATATATATTCATGGTATCATCAACGGAGAATCAACAAAACAAGATGCACCAACGGATGATGAGAATATGATATACCGACGAGGACGCCGGATGCTTCTTGTGGAGAGAGGGGGATGTCGTAGCTGATCATGCCGTTTGCGCCATTGGACATCTGTTATTTTTCTCTCACACCCTCTCTCTCTCTCATCGACAACACCGCTAAGGAAAGGAGTCAGTTGTGCCTGGGACCGCGGCCTAACCACCCGCCTGCCAAGATGTAGATATTTATCCTTTATTTATCCTTAATTATTTCACTTATCTTTCCATAATCATTATCTTATTAATCGTAATAAACCTTTTTGTAATCATGGCAGATTCTTAGCGTTGGGTAATACGTGGAAGGATAGGTGGACTCCCATAACATCGGGAGTCCACGGAACCTAAGTCAAGAAAGGTTCCGCCTATCAAAATACACGTCCACGCGACTTACATTCTTCTCATAACATGACCAGCCTTTTCGCTCTTACTAGCTTACTCTACTGCCACGTTAGAACAAAAAAGAAAATATCACTTATCAGTACTGACGTGGCGATGACGTTCCAGTCGTCTTGCACTGGGTCGTAGAAAAGTGTCCACGTGTCTCCGCAACTCTTCTCCGCTCCGAGATCGGTTCCGCACTCGATTCGTCACTGATTCCTGCTCCGGCACTGCCTTGTCTCTGCAGCCGACCCGACACTCTATCAAATCAATCGTCTCCGACGCCGATAATGAAATTGACGACAACCGAACCCTGTCCGGTTTTACCGTACAGACACCGCCGTGTCTGTCTTCCAACGTCCTTCTGAGACACAAATCCGTGTTTTCAACACTGAATTCGCTTTTTTCGCTTTTCTCGGCACAGTTGACTGCTTGTCTTCGCGCCTCTCGTCTTCCGTTCTTCGCTCCCTTCTGCACACCCGACACTAATCTCTTCTGTTCCCGTGGAACCCAGCGTATTTTGTCTTGACTCATCCTGTCCACAGTATCCACTGTCCATCGTGTAGCCTTCGGCGAACACCTTGTCGTGCTTCGCGATCCTACACCGATCCCTTCATTTCTCTTTATGAACAGCGGGTTCGACATCACCCCTGTAACTTTTCTTTCTTCACGCTTCAAGCACAGGCTCGTCGGCACACACTGGTTCACCGTTTCCTTCCGGATAAACTGTCCGAGACCTGCTTTCGCTTTCGCTGTAACCTGAGCCCTACTTTGTGGAGGCCCTCTGAAGTTTGGCTTCGCCAACACTTCCACCTCTTTCTCCCACTTCGAACTTCTTCTTTTCGATCGTTCCCAACCATCTGTGGACATCGCCGATACGACCGACCCACTTTCGACCTCAAATCGCCTTCTCTGTCCCAGGCTTTCCATCGGCTCAACCATCTTTGCTTTCCTTACTTTCTTGGCTGTGTCCACTTTCTGCACTGGCCTCGACATACACTGTCTTACCACATGGCCCACACCTCCACAACGGAAACATTGGTTCATTCCGCCATACCTTCTTAACCTTTCCAGCACCCTTGTCGCTTGTTGCAAGCTTCTACTCAACTCCTCCGTAGTTTTCCTCTCCTTCTCGACTGTCCTTTGCGCCCTGCGCATTAACTTCTCGGCTCTGAGCTTCTCTGCCTCGCACTCCTGAATGCGTGCCTCGAGTCGCTCCTTCTCCTCCTTGAACCAAATCAGCTCATCCTGATGGTTTTCTTCACCTTCTTTCGTTGAGCTTCTGTCCACTAGACTGCCTCGCTCACACTGTTCTCTCAGTCCCTCAACTGTTTGCAGCTTCTGCTCCCTCATCAGCCTCAGCACTGATCGTGGCCACTTGTCGCGACCGATTTCTTTGAATCGCTCCCACAGTTCTTTCCTGAACTCTTCGATCGGCCCAACGATCATCTCCCGCTGCCTCTCTGTGCAACTTTGCACCGAGAGCAGATTTTCCATGACTTTCTTTTCAACTTCGTCGGCCGTATCCACGAACCGCGCAAAGTTTTTGAAAAGCTTCCTCCTTTGCTTGACATCCACGTGTCGCTTCTCGACGCTCAACTCCGAGCCTTTCGTCCCGCTCGTCCGAGTTCCGTCCAACACATCCAGCGCCATCTCGACTTTCATCACTTCACTCTCGTTGTGCTCCATCTTCGTCTGTCGACTTCCCGACCACCGCAGATTGTTTATCCAAACAATCAGATCAGCGTTTCACAATGATTATCCAATCAAAGTGTGCCCAGATTCTATAGGTTCCTCCACACTACGGGCGTTTATCCAAACAGCCGGTAGTATTCGTGGATTCCCCCACAAAAACGTGACAGAGAAGGGAAGAAAAAAAAACGACGGTTCGGCCCCCAAGTTGGCCCGTTTTATTCAAAACGGCCGGGTTCCTTATAAAATAAGACAAAGACGGATTATAACGACAAGTTTATCTATAAAAAATAACACCGAAAGAGAGAAAAGGAACAAAAGCGAAAACAGAAACGAGAACTTAAACGAGAACTTAATGCCGCGTCCAAAGTTCAAAAAATTCCTGAAATCAGGAGTTTTTTGCAGTCCAAAGTTCCACAAAAAATCCCAGAAAAAACAGGCGGTGACAGTTGAAACCGGTGTTACCGTAGTTGCTTCGCTGCGAGACCTTCTGTGTTTGAACTTGAATTTTCCCGCAAAAAAAGAAAAAATTGAGCAACTGTGGGAAAATTCAATTTTAAACACAGAAGGTCTCGCAGCGAAGCAACTACGGTAACACCGGTTTCAACTGTCACCGCCTGTTTTTTCTGGGATTTTTTGTGGAACTTTGGACTGCAAAAAACTCCTGATTTCAGGCATTTTTTGAACTTTGGACGCGGCATAAACGAGAACTAAATGGCCAATGGGGCCGCTCAAAATAAATAATATCCACGTGGCACTAAATCGCGTGAACTCACGTGAACTTAAAATACTTTTATTTTATATTATTTGTGGCGCTTAATAGCGTGTACAGTCCGTTCCATAAGTATAGCGCCTCCCTCGAAGTCGTCTGTCTTGGCACTCCCGGGCAAAACTGCAACATGGGACATAAAAAAATGGATTCAGCATGCAAAACTACCCCGAAAATATCCGTTTTGTGATATTGTGCCTGAAGACATCCATGAAGCAGATAGATGTATGAAAAAATGGCTCCTGCAACCGTAACATAAGTATAGCGCCCCCTCAGAAATTTCTTAAAAATCCCTATTAATGAGGAAATCTGTGCTTGGATTTATTCAATTTTATTCTTTATGCGCTTTTAAATAACATGTGGTTATAATTCTCATATTTTTGTCTATATTGTGCATAATTCAACCATGTTTCGTGGAAAACACTTTTCTGGCGCCGAACAACTCCAATCTGACGCCTGCAAAACAGCCGGGAGGTCAATTTGAGTAATTACACAACACTCGAAGTGTTCAAAAAAATGAATCAACAATTTTATTAAGAATCCGAGCCGTTATAAGAAGTCTACAAAGTCTTGAGCACCATCAAAGAGACAAGGTGAAACATCATACCGCATGCTTCGAACTCAATAAAGACTTGCATTGCTATGAAACGAGAGCTGAACCACTATGCTTTTGAACAGAGCATCTGGAGAGCCAATGACATGGATCCAAACCCTGTCCAGTAAGTTATGAAGCCCGTTCCACGTCTCACCGATCCTTTCAAGGTCCGTGATTTTGAGTTCACTCGTAAAAGTTTTCTACAAACTTAAATGAGGTAAATGTTGCTAGCTAGTTACTACAAAACTCGAATCAGGAACTTAGATAATCTTTTCTAGGGTTAAAAGCTTAAATGGAGACGGTTCGGATTGTTACAGTACCTATGTTCATTATGCCTGATAAAAGGAGTATTTTCACTGGCTTGATAGTTGGACCTAACGTTTGTCTCCACTCGGATGATCTTTTCCGAGTATGAGGAAGTCATCGAGAACCACCTATTACTATTCCGATGTTTTTTCAACCGGTATTGTTTTGTTTTTCAGCAAAAAATGCTGCAATCCATGTGAGTATCTAGACTTTGGACTGGTTTAAATCTAAAAATGTCGACGTTTTTCTATGTTCTGGGTGTGCACACGTCTTGAATCTTATAGAGAACACCTGAGGAAAGCTTGTGCAAAGATTTTCTGCCCAGAGTAAGCAATAAAACTTTGTCAATTTTATGAAAACTGGACCTTTGTACGAGTGGAAGCAAAAAGAGCATGAATTCGTGAACAAGATCCTCCAGTACATCCCAAAGCCTATTAATTGTATTTCAAATTGTGTTTACAATCTGGTTACGTCTAATGAACGTCAATAAAGTATTAATTTTATTATAAATCTTGATTTTTTGAAAATTTCCGAGGGGGGCGCTATACTTATGTTACGGTTGCAGGAGCCATTTTTTCATACATCTATCTGCATGGATATCTTCAGGCACAAAAGTTATTTCCGGGGTACTTTTGCATGCTGAATCCGTTTTTTTAGGTTTCATGTTGCAATTTTGCCCGGGCGTGCCAAGGCAGAATACTTCGAGGGGGCGCTATACTTATGGAACGGACTGTATGGCGGTCTAGACAGAGTGCCATGGCGCTGATACGTAGGCCGATAATAAAGGAGTTTTGGGTGGGTGACTTGCCCAAAGCAACTAATTAAAAAAAAAAGTTCAACTTCATTTTTCTGGGTTTTTTTCTGGTTCAAATCTAATTGCGATGATTTGTTTTGAAGTTTTCTTATTTTTTGCTCGAAAATGGCTGATTTCAATGAAAATTTTAACTGTTTTTCTCCGAAATTGCTAATTTCCCGTTAAATCGGTGATTTTCTGAGTTTTTCGACGCTTTTCCTCACTTTTTGCTCTTTCAAACGTTTATCTACATTGTCTCCGCATATAATTCTTGTTAAAAACTTATTATTTCACGAGAAAAACGCGCACAAGAACATCACAGCGCTCTTAGGCGCGGCGTCGTGTAATGCGCCAACACCAGAAAAGCGTCAGTGATTGATTGGCGCGTTGGGAGTCTCGGAGGCCGTGTGCCTTGCGATAGCTCGATAGTGAATCTATGATGCTCTTGTGTCGTTTGGAGCGCATTTGCATTAATTGTGCTGACAGCGAATTTTTTTTAATTTTGTGTCCTATTTTTCTTATTTTTCTTCAAATTTTAACAAATCTTTCATAATTTTTTTTGTTTTTTAGATGAGGAGACCAGGCTTGGTCGGAGTCGGAAAACGGAAATTCCGATTTTCCGAATTTTCCGACTTTTTTCGGAGAATTTTTCCGACGGAAAATTTTCCGAATTTATTTTTCGGAAAAATTAACCGTCGGGAAATTTTCCGAATTAATTATCCGGAAAATTTTCCCGTCTGAAAATTTCCCGAAAATGATCGGGAAAGTGCAGTTCTTTTAGATGCCGCTTCTAAGTACCAAGAACTTCTCAAAACTGAATTTTTTTTTTAACTTTTTGATTTTTTGTTAAATTTTTGGTTAATTTGTTGATTTTCGTATTTTTTCAAAGATATAAGATGAGCCAATTGTTAAGAATCTTTTTCGGAAAATACAAAATTTAAAAAAAATGCAATTTTAGTTTCGAAAATCGGAAAAAATCGGATAGCCGATTTTCCGAAAAATAAGATCGGAAAAAATGTCGGATACCCGATTTTCCGAAAATTGAAGTCGGAAAAAATTTCGGGTATCCGATTTTCCGAAAAATTATTTCGGAAAAAAATTTTCTTTTCCGATGTTCCGAAAAGCATTTTCCGAACAAGCCTGGAGGAGACCGATGGCGACACATTTCGACAATGAAAACTGATGAAGGTAAGCTAAACATCATTCAAAACATGTATTGATTTTTTGCAGTATTGTCCATTCGCCAAAAAAGCAAGTGCGCTCCACGAAACTTAGTACTTCGTGGATTTCATTTTCGTCGCCAAATTATTTCAATTCACGTGTAAATTCAACGTAAAATGAAATAATTTGGCGACGAAAATGAAATCCACGTAGTACTAAGTTTCGTGAAGCGCACTTGCTTTTTTGGCGAATGTACAATAATCAATGTTTGCTGCAAACGGGCCGAAAACACTTTCGCAAGCTGGTGAGTCTTTCTAATAATTTTTTAAACTCAAAAACAAAAAAAATGGTGGAATTTGAATGCTTTTGGAGATCGGTAGGAACTTCTGCGCAAAGATAAAAAATTTCGCAAACGCTTTAAATCGCTAAAAAGAAAATTCAAAGTTGTCCCATTCGGGTTGATTTTGTAAAAAAAGATCCGTTTTCCCTCAAAATCGTCGAAAATTTTTCACCAAAATAAAAACTGGAAAAATTTCGGTGGAATATTTTGAAAAATCATAATTCCGGCAAACTACTCAGGCAACTCATTTCTTACTATAATATGAAATCCAAATCTGAATACACGGGGTCGCCGAGGGAACATCGAGAAAGCGCGCTCTACTGGACTACCGTAATCTGCAACATTGAATATTGGCACCATGCCAAAATCGTGGTTTTTTCATTTTTGACCAATTTTTGGTGCAAAATGGCATTATGAAAGTTTTTCTTTATTTTCATTTTTGGCCTATTTTATGACGCAAAATGGCATTATCAACGTTTTTCTCTATTTTATTTTTATATTTTATTATTTATCACTTTTATTATACCAAAAGGCCCGGAAATTGCCGAGTGGAGAACAAAGAGAACTATAAAAGAACGAACACAAAATTAGAAAAAAACTTTTTTTTAAAGAAAAACAAATACATGTTAAAATAAGAAAATTAGAAAAAAAAATTTTTCAAGAAAAAAATACATTTTGGAATAGACGACGAAAATGAAATCCACGAAGTACTAAGTTTCGTGGAGCGCACTTGCTTTTTTGGCGAATGGACAATACTGCAAAAAATCAATACATTATTTGAATGATGTTTAGCTTACCTTCATCAGTTTTCATTGTCGAAATGTGTCGCCATCGGTCTCCTCATCTAAAAAACAAAAAAAATTATGAAAGATTTGTTAAAATTTGAAGAAAAATAAGAAAAATAGGACACAAAATTAAAAAAAAATTCGCAAAAGGAAGGATTCGCAAAAATTAATAATTTTTATGTCAACTTTTTTTTCTTTTTTTTTTAATGATGTGTCACCAATAAATTTTAAATAACTCGCAAGTCAAGAATGGTTTATTAATACTATATCCATGGCAGCCGGTCGCCTCGCATGCTCTGAACAAATGACACGACAAAAATGCGCCAACGATGCGTCAATGATGCGCCACCGATGCGTCAATGATGCACCAATAAATGCGATCGTTTCATTACGCGTCTATGATGACACCCTTGCAGTGCCCCCATGCCATTTGCGCGCGAGTCACCAGCGAGCTGTAATGCACGTGTCGCATTTCACCTGTGTCTGGAGGCCTGGGTTCAATACCTTCTGGGACACATTTTTTTTGTTTTCTGTTTTGAACCACAGATTCAAAGCAAGCTTCCGCCCAGCTCCCTCCGGTCGCCCATTTTTAAGGTTTCACACATGCTTCCGGCGTTTTGCCGCTGAACTTTCTGGATAAAAGTTACTTGCCGAGCGATTTAAATAAAACTAACGAAAAAAGGAAATTTATTATTTTTTTTTCCAACATTCTCTTCCAACACGCAAATGTAATTTTTTTGTGGTATTCGAAACAAAAATCCATAAGATTTAGTCTGAGCAGATACGAAAGAATAAAAAAAATAATAATAACCGCGGAGGGGGATCGAACCGACAACCTTCAGATTCTAGCTTTCACCACTAGTAGGCCACCGCTGCACACATTCTCAGTGCCCGCAATGGGCGTTTATACAGTGCGCGTCATAAAGATACGCCACCCCCCAAATTTGGGTTTTCCGTCAGAACTGGTATATTTCGTAAAAAACTGTTAATGCCATTAAATTCAGCGTGCGAAAAAACCTATATGCACAAATGTTCAGAGTTTTACCTCAAAAAATACAGCCCCACCACCAAAAAGTCACTTTTTCGACCGCGTCATAAAGATACGCCACCCCTCAAAAAAGGGGTAAATTTTTTTATTTTTTTCAACTATTCGTTTATTTTATTTACGAATTTTGTTGTTTTTATAATTGTAGTTTATTTTTCACGTTTTTTGTTGATGCTTTCCACATCGTTTCAACATTTTTGGTCATTACTTTCTCTTTCAGCACAAGATTTTGAACTTTTTAGTCTACCGTTTTTTGATAGCACGGTAGCAGTTAGATGTGCATTAATAAGAGACAGTATGATGTTCAGGTACATCAATCTGAAGTTTAGACCCAACAGAAATTAAAATTAGGAAATCTACTTCCTATTACAGTGTCGAGAAGAGCAGGCAGAAACGTGGCAGCATCGCGTTTGTCTCAGTGTGTGTGTCGATTTACGCTCTGAATTTAAAATTTTCAGTAAGTTGGAAAACAAATCGTGAAGTGACAAGCCGTCTCGGCAAGACCCACGCAACTCTGTCACGTTTCTGCCTGCTCCCCGCGACGCAAGAATACCAATTCGTGCATTATCAACGATTTGGTAACCATGGGACTGTTGGCAACCAAGAAAGTCGAAGTCTTTGAGTGGTCTGCGAATTCTCGAGATCTTAATCCTATCGAAAATGTTTGGGGTATTCATGTTTGGGCTGTTTATCACACTTGTAAACAGTTTCAAACATTTTCAGAGTTGAAGGATGGAATGATCGTATCTCATTGGTATTCGTCAACTCTGCAACTGATTGAAACCGTTTACCAGTGTGACCAATAGCTCTAGAAAGAAGATTCTAAACATTCTCGATGGAGCTGATATCTGGAGAATTCGTTGGCCACTCCGAAACCTTGACTTTTTTGGTTGCGAACCGTCCCATAGATAAAAGCGTTGATAATGAATCAATTGATATCAAGTAGAGTTCCTAATATTAATTTCTGTTGGGTCTAAACTTCAGATTTCTGTACCTAAACATCATACTGTCTCTTATTTATGCACATCTACAGGGTGCGTCAAAATTACGTGCACTACTTCAAACGCGCATCATGACAAAAGTGGAAGTCCAAAACACATGAAAATCAACAGAAAGTTTATTTAATAGTTTAGAAATATAATGCCAAAAGATTATTTAATTCGGCCTTTTTTGGCGGCAATGACAGAACGAAGAAGTCGTGGGTAAGATTCCACCGTGGCACGGAGGTACTCAATTTGTCCCATTCTTCGACAAAAGTCTTCTCTGAAAGCTTCCAGACTAGAATGGGGTCTTGCACATACTATATTTTGAAGTACTCTCCAGATGGAGAAGTCGAGCGGATTTAGATCCGGACACGATACAGGCCATCTATCCTTCTTTATGAACGCCGGCAAGTGGGCTTTGCACCAGTCCTGGGTGTACTTTTCCGTGTGAGGAGACGCTCCGTCTTCCTGGTATAGAAAAATGATGCAATAATGAAAATAAAAATTGAATATTGTGCGCACGAAAAGTGCATCAGCACGCGTTGCCATAGCGTGAAAGTTTAGTGCACGTAATTTTGACGCACCCTGTAACTGCTACCGTGCTATCAAAAAACGGTAGACTAAAAAGTTCGAAATCTTGTGCTGAAAGAGAAAGTAATGACCAAAAATGTTGAAACGATGTGGAAAGCATCAACAAAAAACGTGAAAAATGAATTACAATAAGAAAAACAACAAAATTCGTGAATAAAATGAACGAATAGTTGAAAAAAATAAAAAATTTACCCCTTTTTTAAGGGGTGGCGTATCTTTATGACGCGGTCGAAAAAGTGACTTTTTGGTGGTGGGGCTGTATTTTTTGAGATAATACTCTGAAAATTTGTGAATGCAGGTTTTTTCGCACGCTGAATTTAATGGCATTAACAGTTTTTCTCAAAAATTTCCGGTTTTGACGGAAACCCGAAATTTGGGGGGTGGCGTATCTTTATGACGCGCACTGTATATCACGGTGATTCTTTTACTACCGGCCACGCATTTCTAGTCCCCCGATCGCAAGTATTTCCCCTCTCCACCTCGCACTCTCTCACTCCCTCATCACATGAAGTGGGCGGAGTTCCCTCCCCTTTTTGCAAAATGCGGCAAAAAAATTTGCGGAAATCAGTTCGGCCACCACGGAAAAGCAGTTTCATTTGAAATTGTACGTATAAACCTCCACCTATTATAAGCTGAACGCGCACTACCTGTGTAGGCCACCGCATTCTCATTGCCCGCAATGGGCGCTGATATATGAACGGCGCGCGACGCGAGGAGGTATGCAAGTGCGCTCCACTAGACGAGCATTTGGAGGTGTCAAATTTCGCCGCACATTTTTTTTCTACTGAAAAATAATATTTTGATTTTTTACTCCCTTTCTTGTTCTATTGTACATTCGCGAAAAAAGCAAGTGCGCTCCACAAAACTTAGTACTACGTGGATTTCATTTTCGTGTCCAAATTATTTCATTTCACGTGTAAATTCAACGTAAAATGAAATAATTTGGCGACGAAAATGAAATCCACGTAGTACTACGTTTCGTGGAGCGCACTTGCTTTTTTCGCGAATGGACAATAAAAAGTAATTTATTTGTATAAAAAACTGATAAGGTAATTTTCAAACTGTAATTTGGTTCCCAAATAAAAAAAACATGCAATTTTTTTCACAATATCACTGTGCGACGGAATTTGACACCTCCAAACGCTCGTCTAGTGGAGCGCACTTGCATACCTCCTCGCGTCGCGCGCCGCTCATATATCAACGCCCATTGCGGGAACTGAGAATGTGTGCAGCGCTGGCCTAGTGCACAGGTAGTGCGCGTTCAGCTTATAATAGGTTGCGCGCAAGGCCTATCGAGTACACGCGAAGGACAGCGAAGTAAGCCTGTAAAAGGCTTATCGCGGCTCGACGCCTGTAATAGGCCTGAAATATGTTTATCGCGGGTTAATTTCTCCTACAATTTGCTTATCGCGGTTGTCAGAAAGCCTATTGCACGCCTATAATAGGCTTTTCGCGGCTATTGCAAGTTCGAACGTGGGCTTACCGCGACCTATTAAAGCTGAAATATCCTGTTTAAAAAACTTGAAATCAGCCATTTATTTAAAAATCAATATATTTAGAAATCATTAAAACAATATATAAATACAATTTAACAAGAGAAAACAATAGAAAGAAAACATGTAAATTAACAAAAGAGCATCACAGAGAAAAATAAGACGGTTAGGGAAAATTTTGGCTGCCTGGAGAACGTTTTACTTTTAAAAAGACATTCGAATTTTCGAACCCAAATAAAGTTATCAAGTATTTACAAAAAGCGATACCACGTTTTCTTTTTCAAAACTGTCATTCCGTCATCCATAATGGCGCGGCCATAAATGAAAAAAAGGTGGCCATAAACGCAGAAATTTCCCCTTTTTTTCTAAATTCAACCGTGCGATTTAGAAAAAAAAAGGGAAGAAATTTCTGTATTTATGGCCACCTTTTTTTCATTTATGGCCGCGCTATAATGGGGTTTCTCACAAAATGGCAAAAAACTTCGCGAAAACTCGGAAAATGCTCCGATTGACCTGAAATTTTGGAAAATAAGGGAAAACATTCTCCCGGATATTACCCCAAAAACTTGAACCGAAATGTCGATTTTTAAAAAATATTGCTTCATTCTGAAATTGTTAAAAATCGATATTTTGGGCTGAAATTTTTGTGAGAATGTCCGGGAGAATGTTTTCCCTTATTTCCCAAAATTTCACATCAATCGGAACATTTTCCGAGTTTTTGCGCAGGTTTTTTCTTTTTTCGCCATTTCGTGAATAACACCATTATGTAATAGCGCGGCCAGAAATGAAAAAAAGGTGGCCAGAAATGCAGAAATTTCCCCTTTTTTTTCTAAATCGCACAGTTAAATTTAGAAAAAAAGGGAAATTTCTGCATTTATGGCCACCTTTTTTTCATTTATGGCCGCGCTATAATGAATTCGTGGCGGAGTGAAATTTCCCGCGAAACTGGGAGACGGAAAATACCTCAATTTCTTTGGGCATTTCTTTATTTTTTTTTTCATTTCTTTATTTTTTTTGCGACGCAGTAATAGTGAAAAATTTTTCCCAATTTCAAAATAAAATTAATTTGCCCCAGGCAGCCGGTTAAAAAAAAAAACTTATAATTTCGCTCTTGTCCAAGTAGCCGCTCCTGTCCAAGTGGCCATTCCCTGGTGGCCATCGTTCGGCTGTGCTCCAGTGCTCCAGACTGTCGACAGCCGCATGCACAACCTGAAAATGTTAGTTATTAATTGAGTTTCTGAACCTTCAAAGAAAACTTCAATCGAAAAGCAACATGGCCACAAGCACGATTTTTTTCAATATTTATTGTTTGATCACTACCTTGAACAGAATTACTATGCGGTTTTGAAGTTATCATATCATCAAAAGCGCACGGAGATAAAAATTTCGGGATTGGAATAAGAATAATATTTTTTTTTGATTCACGTGTGGCAATGATTCTTCCCGAAAAGTTTTCTAATAGCTCACAAAATAGAATTTTCGGCAATTCGCTCTTGAACAGACAACTCGGATAATCATCGTGGCTGGATGAGATTCATAAACTTGCTCAAAAGACGTGTATTTCCTCGTGAGACCTCGAAAGAACTTACAAATCTTACGAGAAAATTCATGAATTTCACGATTAAATTTACGAATATTGCAACAACAAAAAGTTGTTGTTGTAAAAATCATTGTTCAATTTTTTCTCCTCGCTTTTATTTTGAGAGTTTGCGCTCCAGTAGCCCGAATACTATTAACATAATTATGCATACCGGAATGTTTCCATACGTAATTTTCCACGCAGAATTGATTGGTGATATTAGATTTGAATGGAAATTTCAATTTTCAGGCGAAATTTTCAAAAAACTGAAACGACGATCAGAAAAACGTTCTAAAATTATTGTGTAGCCCGAAAACTCTCTTTGCCGAAAACTCCTTTTTTTACTATACTCGGTATAAAAAGCTGATAACTCGCTCCAATCGAACAAAGAATTTCGCATGCATTTGGAGTGAGGATTAGAGAAATCAGAGCAAAACATCGGCCACGGCTCTCTCAATTTTCTGCACTGGCTCGTCGCAAACGCGGCCGCGTCCATCACTGTGCGAAGGGAGCGCGTTTGCAGCGCTCCGTACTGAGAATACATTAACTAAAAACTCACATCCCGCTGAGTAGGAGCAATACGGGTTAGTGAGGGCGACCCAAAAAAGTGTTTCATATTTTTTGTCGTTCAAGCTTTGAATATGCTTTTGAAACAATTTTTGAGTGCCCCTTCCCTCAAAAAATGGCGCGGATTTGCTTTACCGAAAAAATCGATAAATGCCGATTTGAAAAATTTTTGTGATTGAAATCGAATTGCGTCAACAAAAAATTAAACACCGTCCACTTTTTTACACTAAAATTTTAAATTTTTTATGGATTTCGAATTTTCGCATGAAAAAAGTGGACACCGTCGAAGTTTTTGATGATGGCTATCGATTGAAACCACATCTGATTAATTAAAAAATAATGATTAGCAAAAAAATATAAATAAAACTGAAAAGAACTTCGAAAAAGCGACGGATTAAGGCAAAAAGGCCCTAAAAAATTAGGCAGCTCAAAAATGTCTCTGCGTACGCTGCGTCTCGTCTCGTAGCCGTCCAGCGCGATTGCATCGTACAGCCGGCGTGGCGGCGCCTCTTGTAATAGGCCTAAAGCGGTCGCCGCACACACCGCGTGCGCGATAAGTCTGTTGCAGGAGGGTAGCCGCTGCCACCCGCGATAGACTTATTTAAAGCCCAAAATAGGCCTTTATTTGGCTTACACCTATTATAAGCTGGACGCGCTTTACCTGTGTGGTGAGAGCTTGAGGACGCCAATCTGGAGGTTGTGGGTTCGATCCCCCTCCGCGGTTTTTATTTTTTTTAATTCTTTTGTATCTGCTCAGACTAAATCTTATGGATTTTTGTTTCGAATACCACAAAAAATTACATTTGCGTGTTGGAGGAGAACGTTGAAAAAAAAAATTAAATTTCCTTTTTTTTCGAACTACTCTAAATTCGTTAGTTTTATTTAAATCCTTCGACAAGTAACTTTTATCCAGAAAGTTCAGCGGCAAACCAAAAGGTATTGAACCCAGGCCTCCAGATCGGCGATCGAAAATGTACACCACTAGACCATCACAGTACACATTCTTAGTGCCCGCGATGGGCGTTTATATGATCGGCGCCAAAGGAGGAGGTATGCAAGTGCGCTTTCCGCCACTGTGTTACATGAAAAGGTTTGAAAAAGTTTGAAAAGAGATCAGAAAAGTTTGGCTTGCGATACCTGAGATATTGCGCTAGCAACATTGCTGACGCATTTTCTTCCCAAGACCAAATATATTGTATAATCGTACAATATGACGATTTCTCAGAATATTTTTTTTCAATTGCCTTACTAGGGAATGCCCCGGACTTAATTTGGGCTTTCGCGATGAGTCTTACATGATTAGAAAGATAATTTTATGGAGATTCCAAAACTAATTTTCGTTTTTGCTTAACGCCGGTGGTTTTCGAGAAAATCGCGTCTGAAAATCCAGCTAAAATTTCAATTTTGTGTGCGTTTTCAAATATTAAATACGTGAGCTGTTCCTTTCAAAATCATCCAGGAAGTCACTTTTTTGCCATTCGCTTTCTTGCAACAGCTGAACAGTGGTTGGGTGGTTAAGTGGGTAGCTCGTTAGGGTTAGGTTATAGAGGTAGCGGGTTCGGGTCCTTCACAGTTGGGAATGCTTGTGGTGGTTTGGATGGATTGTATGTCGGGTTTTTCTTTTTTAAGTCCGTTGTTTTTGCCTCATTTTTTGCTTTGCATCTCCTCTGTTAGTTTTTTATTGTTTTACTTCTATAAATTTCAAATTCTTGTGCAAAGTATTTTTATAGATGGAACTCCGAAGACTATCCAGTAATTCATTCTGTCACATGTGAATTTCTTTGCTTCAAGCTTTTTATACTGCTTCAAGCTGTTCATCTTTGTGACCCTACTTTGATTTTTTTAAATAATGATCCAAAATATGAATAAAAATCCCAAGAGCCGAATGTGCATCCATTCACTGAACAGTCTTCGAAATTCCAACTTTCAAAACAATTTTGAACAGGAGTTTGAAACTTACAGTGTTTCATTAGCATAAATATGACAAAAAAGTGGTTTAAAAGAAACAAAACCCAACATACAATCCATCCAAACCACCACAAGCATTCCCAACCGTGAAGGACCCGAAAACGCTACCTCTAGAACCTAACCCTAACGCGCTACCCACTTAACCACCCAACCACTGTTCAGCTGTTGCAAGAAAACGATTGGCAAGAAAGTGACTGTCTGGATGATTTTGAAAGGAACAGCTCACGCATTTAATATTTGAAAACGCACACAAAATTGAAATTTTAACTGGATGTTCAGACGCGATTTTCTCGAAAACCACCGGCGTTTAGCAAAAACGAAAAGTAGTTTTGGAATCTCCATAAAATTCTCTTTCTGATCATGTAAGACTCATCGCGAAAGCCCAAATTAAGTCCGGAGCATTCCCTAGTTAGAGAAAGGGTCCATGGGGTTTGAGAGAGAGAGAAGCAGTAGGGGAAAGTGGATGTTATTGTCAACAAGGTAGGTCTCTTATACACAAAGTAAAATTACCTTTTTTATTTTTGCCGGGCTCTGTCATGCGCTATGGACAAACGCAAAGCATAACAAAAATTCTTCTCTCTTGCCAACCTAATAGAATACAATGAAAACGGTTCTATGCAATTCTTCTGCATTTTTTTGAATCCTTGCATTGGTCTAATATTTTACTGTTATTGATTGGAAAAATTACATCAATTTTTTTAATTGCGATAACGGAAATAACAGTGAAAAATAGGAAAAAAATACAAATACAAATAGGACTTATTATTAGATGGTTGGTGTCGTTGTCTTATTGTCCATTCGTGAAGAAAGCAAGTGCGCTCCACAAAACCTAGTAGTTCATGGATTTCATTTTCGTCTCCAAATAATTGCATTTCACGTTAAATTTACACGTGAATTAAAATAATTTGGCGACGAAAATGAAATCCACGAAGTACTAAGTTTTGTGGAGCGCACTTGCTTTTTTCGCCAATGGACAATAGTTGGCCCATACTCCCAGGGGTCATAAAAATAGGGGGCATCGTGCTCAAAGGGGGCAAAGTCTCAAAGGGGGCACTGTCTCATAGGGGGCATTTGCAACTGTCTCATCGGGGTCATTTCAACAAGTCTCATAGGGGGCATTCAGCTGAATGCTCAGAGGGGGCACTTCAAATCTCATAGGGGGCATCGAGACTTTTTCGTTTGGCAATAACCTATTTTAAATTCATTGGTCTGTCAAAGAAGCCTGCGATTTTTGACGACTTTCTCATTTGTTTTCAAAAACTATCAAGCCTGCTGCGCAGTCCTGAACTGACTGTTCATGCATTGTTTTGGTTACAACTTCTATTTTCTGAACTGCACCGTCCAGGCGGTATCATACCGAAGAAAGCGACAATATGTGGACATGACATGGTTTCGAGGTTTTTCTATTATGGATTCGTGACATAGCGAGACAACGTGTCAAGTTATGCGTCAGCAAATGTTGCGTCTCGCCACGATTCATCTCTTGGCAGCGTGAGAAAAGACAATTTTTTTCATTTTTCTGGCGCACAATTTGCAGCAACGTGTCGCTACGCTTTTCGATAAATCAAAAACTGTTAAAGTAGTGTCCAAAATCTTCACGAATTTGCTTTGAGGTTATGCACAGAACCAGCAAAAAAAGTAAAAAAAAACCAGCAAAAAATTCAGCGAAAATTCGGAGAAAGCTCTGACTGATTTTAAAAAAAGTTCAATTAATAAATAAAAAAAAGTTCAATTCAATTTAATTTTTTATTTCACAACACAGACTCAAAATTGCAAAAAGAAAACACTGCGTGGAGCTTTTGCAAATTTTACACTTGTTGCAATAGGCCACTAAAAATTAAACTGAAATTACTAAAATTAAAAAAAAATACAAGTTGTAACCAACGCAATGTATGAGATGTCAATTCAGGACTGCGCAGCAGGCTTGCAGGCTTCTTTGAAATACAAATGAATTTAAAATAAGTTATTGCCAAACAAGAAGTCTCGATGCCCCCTATGAGATTTGAAGTGCCCCCTCTGAGCATTCAGCTGAATGCCCCCTGTGAGACTTGTTGAAATGACCCCTAAGAGACAGTTGCAAATGCCCCCTATGAGACAGTGGCCCCTTTGAGACTTTGCCCCCTTTGAGCACGATGCCCCCTATTTTTATGACCCCTGGGAGTATGGGCCACAATAGTTTGTGCCCATCATCAATGAATCTGAAATTTTTTGAATAAGGATTGAGTTGTGAAACGTGGAAAGAAGTTAAGATAAGAAATTAACATATGCATTCTATTAAAAAGAAAAAAATTGAAACGTTTGCGTACTTTTGAAAATTCCAACGGCAATGGAAGAAATAGTATAGAAATTGAAGACAAATTTTCGCATTTTTGTTTTAAGTTAAAAGTACGCAAACACCGCGTTGCACGGAGTCCAGGATTGAAAATGTGGGCGGAGCCTAATTTGCTGGTGCGCCAGCAAATTAGCATGGCGCACTTTCGGTGCTTGCGCAATTTGCGACTCTCGAATTTATTTATTGGTTTTATTACTTTTCTTTCAGTAACACCTGTTTTTCTTTGTAAAATGTATTTATTGTATCTTTTAATACCCTAAACTCGTGTAGATAGGTCCGATTTCATTTCTGCGAGGAACACACTATCTCATTTTGTCTGGCTTCTCTGACTTGTTGTGTTTTTATTTCTTCTCACTTCTTTCTCAGCGGTCGACCACACACTGTTATTGGTAAACAAGCGTGGTCAGAGAAACGAGAGAGTGTGTCTTTCTTGGAGAAATGGGCGGTAAAGAAACGAGAGAGTGCTTCTAACTGGAGACGGACCTATCCATTGGCAAACCTATCTACACGAGTTTAGGGTACCATTAAATTGCCCAAACTTCGATTTTCGTAGAGATTTACTCTGGAAAAACACCAAAAAACTCACTTTTTCCCCGCAATGCTAGAAACGATTATTCCGAAATGGTGGCTGTACCAACTTCGACGTTGTTAGACTCAAACAATTTCTAAAGACCACAGCTATAAATCAGTTGGAGCACGTTTGAGAAAAATTGAGAATTTATGAATTTTTTTCCCGAAAAACATAAAAAATGCCTCAAAATTTGAATTTCGCGCAAAAAAACCAGTGGAGCGCGTTTGCTCGGCTTCGCCCACTTTTGAAATCCTGGACACCGTGCGTTGCAATTTTTTAAATTTCACAATTTCACATATTTGCTACGGTTAGGCAATTCCCAATAAATTATAACAAGCAATTGGGCTGGTCTTACCACAATTTTGAGACGCTACGGTTACTGCAAAAAATTATTTTAATGCATTTTTATTGTTGCTCTATTTGACATTTTCTAGGTGAGAAGTCGCTTTACCACTTTTCACAAAAAGTTCGGAAAGTAAAATTTCACTCTTAATATTGTGAGAACAAAAAAAAATTGCAACGCGGTGTTTGCGTACTTTTGAAATTTAAACGGCAATGAGAGAAATAGCATGGAAAATGAATAGATTTGTTCCCATTTATGTTTGAATTTCAAAAGTACGTAAACACCGAGTTGCAATTTTTTTTCTCAATATACAAACAAAACATTGTTTTCCACACAACAAAAAGAGAGAAAAATACTTACCAAATTCTGGCAAAATCGTGACAAAAGCAGCAAACTATTGTAGCCAAAATAAAAAAAATGCAAGATAAGCTAACCAAATCGAGACGTGTCGTAAAATTATTGAACGGGGGGAGGATAGCGCAGCCGACCGCCGTCCACCGCCGCCGTCCGAAAGACCACAGGTTCGAGTTCGTCCCCAACCCCCGGGTTCACCCAGCCTCCAATTGGGTAGTTGAGAAATCTACGAGGATTGCTCCGTTATTTCCCTAATCAGGAATTGACTTAAATCATGTAGGGCTCTGGACGGTACACCACCAGTCGTCCGCCTACGCAGAAAACCGTGATCCGCAGTACCTTCGGAACTTGAAGAACGGGTCGACTTTTTAATCTTTGTCATCTTTTTACTGTAGATGAGATAAAAGTTTTTGAAATAAAAATTAATTACAGGCCGTTCGAAAAACTGGACCCACAAGGGAAAAATGAAACAGACGTTGAATAAGCATGATGACTTCATTATGGGCAATGCCCAGAAAAACAATGGTCTACACTCTGTCTTCATTTTTGTAATATTCGGAATGGTGATTTTCCCAACGATCAATGCTTCTGCGGGCTTTCATGACATGTCGATAGGTTCAATCCAACATATACAACAAAACAACACGTTTAAAGAGTTGCAACATGTGGCGAATGTTACAGCCAGATTAGCCCGCGTAATTAATGCAATATTTTTACAATATGAATTAAGAGATAATGCAATGACAACGAAAAATGTGCTCGCTGAATCACTAGGCATAATAAATGCTTCAATATTTGAGTCAATAAACAAAAATGTAATTTCCGAAGTTCCAATTGCTATTAAAGAATTTAATTCTTTTATAACAGTAAATACACGCAATTCAATTATGAAATACATGAATCTTGAACAGTTCCCTAGTGGCATAGTTTATTCTGACGAACTAAACACCCAAATTTCCTCCTATTATTATAATATCTTTAAAAATTTCCCTCAGCTGTTAACAAACGCTAATCAATTACGATACGCTAGAAATATGCTTGCAAAAGAAATCGGAAACACCAGTTCAAGTGTATCTAATTTACTCAATGGTTTCGCAAACTTGTTTGATGAGTATTACAGTTTCCTATCCGAATTAATACCCAACAACAATCAAGAGATTGTTGTCGATTTTTCAAAGCATACAAACATTTTTTTGGTTAGCATTGAACAGTATCAACATCTTATGAATAAGGTATCTCTTAAAAGTCTGACTGATAGTTTTCCTATTTCACATCCATCTCCCAAAGTTTACAAATATTTATCAAACTCTAAACAGATGGAACGTATAACAACACAATTACGTGATATAGATAAATTGTTCAGCAGAACAATCAAAACATTCAAAACGCAGGCTTTGATGGGATTCCCTCAAGGTTCAAATGATATGAAAAAGCTTTTAGGAGACTTTGAGGATAAACAGATAAAACAACTTGTGAATCGCGGAGAGTCTTTGGTTGAGATAAAAAACATTTTAAAACCAGTGTCAAATTTAATATCTAAAATAGCAACAACGGCTAACAATTGGAATAAGTCTTCCAAAAAAAATTTATCAAGTTTGATTCACCGAAGCTTAACAGCAGTTGAGCATATGAATTCGTGGGATATACAGCAGTTTTTAGGTTTTTTGACTAACATAAATTCAAATTTAAAAACATTACATTTCAACGGCAGTGTGAACACGGCAATTTTGGAAGACTCGAAACATTTGTTTGGATGTGTTGAAACTGTTTTCAAGATGTCAAGTTTGATTTTTGAAAAATATGGAATGATTCGTGAAATATCCTCAAAACTAAAACTTGACGAAGAAGACATAGCAAAACTAAAAAAAGAGTTATTATCTGAAGAGCAGGATCCAATTAAATTACTAATATCCAATTTAAGTTGCTTTAAATACAATCAAAACATAAACAAGCTTTTTACGAATGAAACATCCGCCAGCGAGATAGTTTTTCATAGTTTTGAAATTGTAGCTCACCTACAAAATATCAAATCTAACGTTAGTGCACTGAGAAGCCATGTTCGCTTACTAAACTTACCATCTGTGTCAAAGAATGATTTTCAATTGATTAATAAAGTACCAGAAATTGTGTCTGATGCTATAAATAAATTCGGTGATTGGAAAAAAATTGAACAAGGTTTTAAAGAAGAAATCAAAACAACTGAAGGTGTTATCCGTCTGGAAGACTTTCCGAAAGTTCGAAAAACCGCCTTAGAGTTAGCGTGTTTACTGCGTACTTTTATTTTTTTTCAAAAACGCGATTTGTATCAGATTGTTCAAACATTTGTGTACAACGGTAAAGCACTGGCTGAGAAAATTGAAAGTTTGCCGACCAATCAAAAAAATTCGATTAGACAAGGATGGCATTATTTCTCGTACCTCAATCAAACAATGTCTCCTATTTTATTACTAATCAAAAAATATCCATTTAAGTTTCCACTTAACCAAACAAGTTTAAGAGCTTTCGGAGTTTCATTGTCTGGGATGATTAACAACTCCGTTCCTCAAATAGATTTTCATTTAATGCTATCGACACTTGATTATTTAAAGTCAACTTCACTTGGGCATTCGGAAGAAGTTTATGACGTTAAGCAGAGCATAGACCAATTGGCAGAACTCAAGTGCACATAAATAACTACTTTCGAATTTTTGCCTGCCCTACTTGACGACGCTGAGCATTTCTTCCTCAATTTTTATGCGGTAACTAAACCATGGATCCAAAAAATGTATTTTTTTTTGTTGCTTCCCACGTCTTATTTTTTTTTCAGCCCTCTTCTGCAAGGAATCGTGTTTGTTGTAGTTTCTGTGATTGCCGGCCTAGTGGGTTCAGGAATAAGTTGGGCAAGGAATACTTTGGCTAAAATGGAGTATTGGTGGTGAATAAAAATTAAGTTGTCACTTTTTATTTGTTAATTTATTAACAAACCTGGCTGTATCAAAAGCAAATTTTGATACTTCTTTTTCTAAAATGTTTTCTTCTTTTTGTGTATATCGTCGACCCACTACGATGACACCGGGTCGCCGAAGGAACATCGCTGAAAAAATTTTAACCTCCTCGCGAATGCAGCCAATTTAGTGCGTAGCGACTCATCCACGCGCGCGACACGGCATGCTGGACCCTACGAAAGTGCAAACGCGCCCTGGCGCCCTTTTGCGTTTTTCTCGGCGCTTCCATATATTTCTCTTGGAGTATTGCCAAAAATCTTTGGCGCCTTGCCAAATATGTTTTTTTTGGCTAAATATAACGTTGTTCGCATTTTTAGTCCCAATTTTCGTATTTTGTTTTTCAGAATTTAAATTCAGGGAGCAGGGAGCCTCAGGGAGCAGTTCTATCACCGATCCTCTTTGGGATATACGTCAATGAAATTCCCAGTAAACTCCCAATGGGAGTTCACTGCAAGCAGTTTGCCGACGACATAAAACTATACTCAGAGATCCCTAAAGACTCCGACCCACAAAACAATAAACTACAACAAGCCATTGATGCCATCTGCCAATGGTCAGAAACCAAAAAACTCGCGCTGAACAATAGCAAAACTATTTTGATCTCATTAGGAAAAACTACAAAAAACTCTGACTATGTAATCAATGGCTCACCCATCGGCAGAAAACAACTAACTAGGGATTTAGGGTTTATGATTTCCCCAAAATTAGACTTCTCCGAGCATTGGCACAAAGCCACAAACCAAGCAAAATACGCCTTATCACTCATATTCAAAAAATACTGTAGCGACAACAGCAGACTACTCACTCTGCTATACAAAATCTTTATCAGACCCATCCTCGAATACGGTACAGTGATAAGCAACCCACACAAAAAATCTGATATCAAATCTATCGAATCTGTCCAAAATGCTTTCACCAGAAGGTTATACAGCCGACAAAAAGGCAGATATATAAGAGCTGATGATCCCGAATATCTTTCGGCGCCCGAAAGAAATTCACTCTACGGCCTCTCATCACTAGAAAACAGGAGAAAGTATTTTGACAGGAAATTTCTGACTAAGATGATAGCAGGGAACGTTGATATCGACACAAGACCATTCTTTACTTTCTTTCAAAACACGCGAACGCGCGCAAAAACCAAATTTATCCGGGCCCGCAGCAAAACAAAGATCCGCCAAGAATTTTTCACAAACCGCACGCTAACCACAATCACTCTATAACTACTGCTGAACGGACGTCACCAAGATTCTTTATCACTTCTACCCCACCCTTTTTTTTTCTGCTCTCATTCTTGATCTGTTTCTACCCAACTCCTTATTGCTCTCATTATTTCCCTGCACATACCTTTAATGTATCTGTGTACACAATATCAACACGTCACATTGGCGTAAATAAATAAATAAATAAATAAATTAATTAATTAATTAAAATTAACTGTTTCAAAAAAAAACAGGCGCACTACACTGTTGAAAATTGAAAAGTGCCGTAGAGCGAGGCTGATGATGCATTCGCCGAGTATAATAAAGAAACAATAAAATCTCGTATATAAATCGACACAAGTCTCTGCGGAGGAGACGCAGGAACGCGAGAGTAGAGTAGCACGCGAAAATTCGCTTTTGAAAAATAATTCAAAAACGTAGCTTCCAACACGCCGTGCGCGATACGTGGCGATATCGGCGCCGTTCAATGTTCTTGAACAGAGTCTGCAATCTGTTCTGAAAACTCATAGTACCTGTCCTCCAATACTCTGGCTTTTTTGATGCAAAATATTTATGACACAAGCCAATTTTCGACATCACTTTTTGTTTTGAAATCAGTTCCCTCAAGGGATTGTTGCATGTCCGAGAACAAATGATAATTAGTAGGGCAAGGTCTGGGCTGTACGATGGATGAGCAAGAACTGTCCAGCTGAACGTTGCCAGCAGTGACTTTGTTGTTTTCGCCACATGTGGTCTTGGCGTTATCGTGGATGTAGTGCACTCTATGGCATTTGAGCGGGGAGAGATTAAGTTGGGCCCTGATTTTTTGCAGTTGGGCAGAGTAGTACTCGGCCTTGATAGTTTTGCCTTCGTCCAGAAATTCCCAGTGGTGCACGCCATGGACAGACCACCATACAGACAACCCAGAGCGGGAAGCATCGTCAAGGGAAAAGTCCTTGTTCTCGAATTTCCCAAACCAAATGCAAATTGTATTTTCATGAGGGGCCTCGGCCTCATAAAGCTTTTACCAGACGGTGATGAACCTCCGGCACATTCAAGTTGGATAGAAAAAAAAAAGAAAGACATGTCGCAGGTGATTTTGGTCAGGACGGAAATGATCTATGAGGTTTGAGAGAGAAGCAGTAGGGAAAGTGGATGTTATTGCCAAAAAGGTAGGTCTCTTATATACCTAGGCACCACAACATAATTTTCAAACGGTTTTTTGCTCACTATTTTCGATATAAATATGTTCAACTATTTAATCTAAGTACGTTTTGAAAATTTCAGCTCAAAATATTCATTCATTTTCGAGTTACAGTCCTTTTTATGCCTCTTCAATGTGTACTGAATTTCTACCCAGTGAGGGGGCGGGACCAAATCGCAACGCGCTGATTCTCTGCGTCTCGAAAGGCCGACCGCGTTAAGAGTGTCGCAAGCGATTCGATTTTCGTGGTTATTTCACTGAAAATTGGTTAAACGGGGAAATTAATGTTCGAAAAAGTTTGTACTTCGTAAAGAAATAATGGACAATTGTCGCAGAATTTTAATTCACACAAAGAAATTGGCAGAAATTCATTTTATTCGCTAAATACGTAGGCAGCGCAATGAAAAGGGGGCGGAGCGTGCATATTCTTCTACCCATTTTGGTTTTGGATCTTTCTGAGTCTGTTACGCCAATACTACATACATAATGGCTGATATTACAACTTGTTCATATGTAATCGACCCTAAGGAATCGATTGGTGATATCATAATTTGCTGAAAACCCCTAATTTTGGCTGAAATTTTCAGAAAACTGAAACGGAAGTCAGAAATTTGAAATTTTCGGGTCCTTCTAGGGGGGTACACGGAACTTTTTATTTTTGATTCCGATAGTTTTTGACATGCTGAATCCATTTTTAAAATAAAAATCGACTTTTTACTTTGCCATTTTTTGGTACAGCCCGTCAAACTTCAACAAAAATTTGAGCAAAATTTTCAGCGATGACCCCATATTTTTATTGATGGAATCCATAAAACTAATGTCAGAGATTCCACAACAAAAATTTCAGAGCCATACAACCAATTTAAACTACTTTTTATAGCCCTTGAATAGGCACCGGTCATCCACTTTTCGGGTTTTTTGCGTTTTTCGGGCTGATGTAGGTCGTACACGCATGTTTTTATTTTGGAATCGGATTCTCCGTGAAAAATTACATCGATTAAAGAAATAAAAATCAAACTTTTACTTTGCCATTTTTTGATACAGATGTTCAAAGTTGAGAATTTAAGTGAAAAAGTGCCGAAATTTCTATTGCGGTTGTTATTTCGCACACACAGTGGTGTTTCGTGGGCCGCTATGAGATGTAGGCAGTCACACCTTGCCTCTTTTGCTGTCGGCGTGGCGCAGTGGTAAAGCGCTTGTTCTTGAAGTTTTGTCGCCGTGGTTCGATTTTTTTCACAACTTTTTTGCGTTTTCTGGCTTGCTCCGAGTTTTTGCTGACTGGTTATCGCATATTTAAGTTATTTAAAGTAAAAAATACAAAAATAGTCGGAAAATTGATAAAAGCTATACTTTTGTTACGTATTTAGCGAATAAAATGAATTTCTGCCAATTTCTTTGTGTGAATTAAAATTCTGCGACAATTGTCCATTATTTCTTTACGAAGTACAAACTTTTTCGAACATTAATTTCCCCGTTTAACCAATTTTCAGTGAAATAACCACGAAAATCGAATCGCTTGCGACACTCTTAACGCGGTCGGCCTTTCGAGACGCAGAGAATCAGCGCGTTGCGATTTGGTCCCGCCCCCTCACTGGGTAGAAATTCAGTACACATTGAAGAGGCATAAAAAGGACTGTAACTCGAAAATGAATGAATATTTTGAGCTGAAATTTTCAAAACGTACTTAGATTAAATAGTTGAACATATTTATATCGAAAATAGTGAGCAAAAAACCGTTTGAAAATTATGTTGTGGTGCCTATAAATACGTAACAAAAGTATAGCTTTTATCAATTTTCCGACTATTTTTGTATTTTTTACTTTAAATAACTTAAATATGCGATAACCAGTCAGCAAAAACTCGGAGCAAGCCAGAAAACGCAAAAAAGTTGTGAAAAAAATCGAACCACGGCGACAAAACTTCAAGAACAAGCGCTTTACCACTGCGCCACGCCGACAGCAAAAGAGGCAAGGTGTGACTGCCTACATCTCATAGCGGCCCACGAAACACCACTGTGTGTGCGAAATAATAACCGCAATAGAAATTTCGGCACTTTTTCACTTAAATTCTCAACTTTGAACATCTGTATCAAAAAATGGCAAAGTAAAAGTTTGATTTTTATTTCTTTAATCGATGTAATTTTTCACGGAGAATCCGATTCCAAAATAAAAACATGCGTGTACGACCTACATCAGCCCGAAAAACGCAAAAAACCCGAAAAGTGGATGACCGGTGCCTATTCAAGGGCTATAAAAAGTAGTTTAAATTGGTTGTATGGCTCTGAAATTTTTGTTGTGGAATCTCTGACATTAGTTTTATGGATTCCATCAATAAAAATATGGGGTCATCGCTGAAAATTTTGCTCAAATTTTTGTTGAAGTTTGACGGGCTGTACCAAAAAATGGCAAAGTAAAAAGTCGATTTTTATTTTAAAAATGGATTCAGCATGTCAAAAACTATCGGAATCAAAAATAAAAAGTTCCGTGTACCCCCCTAGAAGGACCCGAAAATTTCAAATTTCTGACTTCCGTTTCAGTTTTCTGAAAATTTCAGCCAAAATTAGGGGTTTTCAGCAAATTATGATATCACCAATCGATTCCTTAGGGTCGATTACATATGAACAAGTTGTAATATCAGCCATTATGTATGTAGTATTGGCGTAACAGACTCAGAAAGATCCAAAACCAAAATGGGTAGAAGAATATGCACGCTCCGCCCCCTTTTCATTGCGCTGCCTATATATACCCAGTAAAATGATGTTTTGGTCTTTGTTGGGCTTTGCCACGAGCTATGGGCAAAAGCAAAACATAATGGACCTATTCAAGAGAGAAAAAAAAAGAAAAAAAAATAAGTTTTTTCTGATGCAGGAACGGCAAAAAAAGAAAAAAAAGGAAGAGAAAAATTCATTTTCTGCCGATGATAAAGTAGTCAAATGTGGCGAGACCCATTCAAATATACCGATGCGCCTTTAATGAACCTATTCAAGAGAGAAAAAAAAGAAAAAAAAAGAAGTTTTTTCCGATGCAGGAACGGCAAAAAAGAAAAAAAGGAAGAGAAAAAAGGAAGGAAATTCATTTTTCTCTTTTTTTCTTTTTTTGCCGTTCCTGCATCGGAAAAAACTTTTTTTCTTTTTTTTTCTCTCTTGAATAGGTCCATAACAAAAACTTTCTTGCCAACCTAATATTTTGTTAGGATTATTTATTTTTTTCTAAAACATGCGATGCTGAAATTTGTGAAAAAACAAATTCAGAGAAATAACTGTCTCATGATATTTCATTGATAATGAAGAGAGGCGAAAGGAAAAGTTCTCTGTGCCTCTACACCATGCTAGTCTTATCCACTGTTAGATTTTTCAATAGCATTGACCAATTCACATTGCTGAGGCAGTAGTTTATAGATAAATAGTCAGCTTTCTTGTAGAGTTTGATTTCTTCAGTTCTTTTAATACGGCATTTCTTGATATTCAGCGTAATATTTATATAATTGTGATCACTGAAGAGGTCGACAACATCAACATCCTGGACCAAGCGGGTATTTGACAGACAGGTCAAGAATATTGTTTCCTCTTGTAGGAGACATAACATGTTGTTTTACTAGGGAATGCTGTAGGGTCAGGTTTTGGGAATTTTCTTAAAATTTGTACACAGGCGTTATTTTGTCTCCTGAATCGATTTTTCATAGTCTCCACCTGCACAAATCGCAAAAAGCTCGAAAACGAGCTCATCAAAATGCTCACGGTGACCATCGTTTTTATCACCGCCCTTAGCAAGCACAGCTCGGCAAGCAGTGGTGGTCGAGTGGTGTCACGGCCCGGCCAACGCGACGTGGCCGATGAAAAACTTGTAATGGTACAGCAGTTTTGGCAGCGAAACTGGTGTGCAAACACCGCGGCGCAACACTGCAGATTGCGCGTCATCACCAATTTGTTTTTGGTTTAATTTTGCTTTTTAAAGTTCTTAACAGCGAAATTAATTGCTTTATTCCATTAAAAATGTTCAAAAAACAACAAAAAAAAAATATACAATTATAAAATAAGAATCGGACAACAAGAAAAAGAGGAAAAGTACCAGAATAGCTACAAAAACAAGAAATGTTTAAAAAAGTCGTAAAAACCTTACTAGGTTTTTTCGACTAGGCAAAAAAAACAAGATAATTATTTGAAGTACGTTAGGGGAATGTTTCAAAACATTATACCTACTTATTTTCGACAAAAAATGTTTTTTTGTCTGAAATTATCACATTTTTCGATTCTTCGTGGTTTTTCTTGAGAATCGATCCGTACATCCTAAAATTATTAGTATCAAAAGAAGCAGAATTGCCTGGAGTACGTTGTGGCAAAATATCAAAATGATATACCAACTTGTTTTCGAGAAAAAAATTTTTTTGCCTGAATTTTTCACTTTTTTCAACAATTTGTGATTTTTTTTCAAAAATAAAGTAATACAGTTTTAAATATTCAGTATCAAAAAAAGGAAAATTCCCTGGAGTACGTTGTGGCAAAGTATCAGAACGAAATACCAACTTATTTTCGAGAAAACAGTTTTTTTGTCTCAGTTTTTCCCTTTTTTCAACAATTTGTGATTTTTTTCGAAAATAAAGTGGTAAATTTTTATAAACTTGGTATCAAACAAAAGAGAATTATCTGGAGTACGTTGTGGAAAAATAACAGAACAACATACCGATTTATTTTCGAGAAAAAAAGAAAGTTTTGTTTTCTGAAATTTCTAATTTTTCGTTTCTTTGTGATTTTTCTTGAAAATCGATCCGTACGTCTTCAAATTATCAATATCAAAAGAAGTAAAATTGCCTGGAGTACGTTGTGGCAAAATATCAGAACGATATACCAACTTGTTTTCGAGAAAAACATTTTTTTGCCTGAATTTTTCACTTTTTTCAACAATTTGTGATTTTTTTTCAAAAATAAAGTAATACAGTTTTAAATATTCAGTATCAAAAAAAGGAAAATTCCCTGGAGTACGTTGTGGCAAAGTATCAGAACGAAATACCAACTTATTTTCGAGAAAACAGTTTTTTTGTCTCAGTTTTTCCCTTTTTTCAACAATTTGTGATTTTTTTCGAAAATAAAGTGGTAAATTTTTATAAACTTGGTATCAAACAAAAGAGAATTATCTGGAGTACGTTGTGGAAAAATAACAGAACAACATACCGATTTATTTTCGAGAAAAAAAGAAAGTTTTGTTTTCTGAAATTTCTAATTTTTCGTTTCTTTGTGATTTTTCTTGAAAATCGATCCGTACGTCTTCAAATTATCAATATCAAAAGAAGTAAAATTGCCTGGAGTACGTTGTGGCAAAATATCAGAACGATATACCAACTTGTTTTCGAGAAAAACATTTTTTTGACTGAATTTTTCACTTTTTTCAACAATTTGTGATTTTTTTTCAAGAATAAAGTGATAAAGTTTTATAAGTTTGGTATCAAAAGAAAGAGATTTGCCTGGAGTACGTTTTGGCAAAATAACAAAACGATATACCAACATTTTTTGAAGAAAACAATTTATAAAAACTCACTTCACGTGTAGACCCGCAGTGGATGACGAGAATCGGCTTTCAAGTCGGTTGTGAGATACACTGAAACGATTTTATGCTTTTTGAACAATTATAAAAACAAAAGAAAGTAGAAGACGGGAGAAATTAGCAAAAAAACGAAGGTTAAAAGTTGCATCTCGCGCGCAATGCACACGGTGTCCCGCACGCGATGTGCGCCAGCATTTTTCTGTTTCGTCTGGCACCCTCTCGCTCTCTCGCACGGTGCTTGATCAGACTCTACAGTAGATTTCCATAATTGCTAAAAGCAAGAAAAACATTAATTTTTTGAACGTTTTTTTAGCAATTACGCTCGATATTTAATTTACATTTTGTATGTACGAGCATGAAAAATGCGCCAGAATAATTGAAATGCACTTTTCACAGATTTAAGCAGATTGGACCTATATTTTCAATAATATCGCTTCCATATCATTATAATTTGTTTAGAAGTATTATTGAAGACAATATTCATCATTCACGAAGCTACAAAAGAAATGAGCGATGCCAGGAAGGTTTCTGTACGCATACAGTACTCTCTAGTGCTACTGTTACTTATTCAAACATTAATAACTCAATTAGTTGGAGGACTAATAACTTGTTTGACATCTTAAAATGTCCGCAAAAAAATTTAAAAACTTCTATCCGTTGTCGATCCTCGAACCAGACTTTTGTTTTTCAGAAATTTTCAAAAAATGACCACTTTTTCCGGGTTTTAGTGCAAAACTTGCTCGATTTATAACTTCATTAGTTTTCAATCAATTGACTCGATCAAAAGCGGAAAATAACTTCATTCAAAATGCAAACAACTTATCCGTGACCGATTTTTGAATAAACAATTTTTTGGCGAATATGGGCTACAGTATACTAAAATTCATATTCCGAGCCCTCAAATTCAGGCTTTCTGATATCGAATGTGGGTTTTTTGTTCATTTTATATTTTATAGAAATGCATTAAACAAGCGAGTCAAGAAATTAACAAAGCATACGGGTATACCTTAGCTACAAAGCCTCATAACACAGTAAACTTCGGTGTTTTTTGTCTTGCCATTTAAACGGGTGTGAAAATATTTTTTGTACAGTTTTCTAACTCAAAAATTAAATTGAACCATTTAATGTAAGTGTTATTTGTGTTTTCTTCAAAAAATCCATTCAATTTATTTTTTTCCAAGTGTTTTTATGAGGCACATTTTCCAGACGAGTTCCGATGCAATCGCGCTCCACCTGCATGCATGAGAGATGAGAGACGCCGAGGCGTCTCTTTTCTCGATCGCCGGCGTCGCTTTTCTCGTGCGGGACACCGTGAATGCATTAAAAATGTGGTGGCCGAGTTTTCGCAATTTCCTCGGCCACGTCGATTTGGCCGCGCCGTGGGTGTGCAGTTGGGAAATACACATGACATTTTGTTGAAAAAAACAAATGCACAAACTGTTTGAAATGATGAAAAACCAAAAAATACAAGTTTTAAATATGTAAAAAAAAATTTTCTTCTTCATGGATAATCTTCTTTTGTGGGCAAATTCCATAAACTTTACTCTAGCAAGAAAAAAATACAAAATTCACCTAGTGCGGGATCGATCCCCCCACCATACGATTTCAGCTCCACAGGTGGTGGGAGATAATGCCAAAACGGATCCGAAACGGATGGGACGTGGAATGAATCCATTTAAGATCCGATATGAATCCGCGCGCCCCCGTGGAAAGCGCGTGGATTGTTTTGGCGTGGGTCGCCGTGGATCCACGCCGGCGTGGGGGAAGATGGAATGAAATACCGTAAAACCTGTAATAGAAGGACATGTCCTTCTATTCTCAACCCCCCTCAAATGGTGTCCTTCTAATATAGGGTGTCCTTCAATTATAGGGTGTCCTTCTAATTTTCGGAGCATGATAAAGGAAGAAACAATTTTTAATGGACCTATTCAGCCGAGGAAAAAAACCGTTTTTCGTGGTTTTTTTTCCTTATGCAGAATTGAGAAAAAAAGACAAAAAACTATAGTAGTCGGATGTTTTTTGACGTAAACAACTTGTCGTGTCGAGACCGGCCGATGAAATAATCGGATGCGCCTTTAAATTTCAACCGATTTCCCATTGAAAATTAAAGGCGCATTGCATTTTTCACTGCCAGGTCTCGACGCGATGGGTTTTTTTTCCTGGAAAACAACCTACATAGGGGAAAAACCGCGAAAATCGGTTTTTTTCCTGCGCTGAATAGGTCCATAAAGGAATCATTTTTATGAAAAAGCTTTCAGCAAACCAGCCGTTCGGCGACTGAAAAACGGGGGAGGGGTGGGGTACTACGGTATAGAACTCAAACGGAATAGAACTGCTACGGAATAGAACTTCGAGGGATAGAACCGTCTGAAATTGAGGTGTACCGACCCACAACCGCTCGAACAACTCGAAGAATTATTTCGTTGTACATTATGAGGCCCTGAGTTCTATTTAGTGCAGTTGTTTTTTAGTACAGCTCCATTTCAGCCGGTTCTATTCCGCGCAGTTCTATTCCGTATCAGTTCTCTTCCTTGTGAGTTCTATACCGCAGTACCCCCGAAAGATGTGTTCCAAACAATACACTTTAAAACAATTTTTTAATAGTTTTTCTGCTGTCTCTATTCTTCTCTTTTCAATTATTAATCTCTGAAAGTTCCACTGGGACCCTATCGGAACCTAGGCCATGCAGCGCTAGGCCATTGGCATTTGAATTCACTCCAATAAGTTCTTATCAAATTTGGCGTCTTTCAAACGACGGCCACCATCCGGCAGACGTTGTCGCGGAATAAAACCCAAGAAAGGTTTTATCTCACAACTTTTATAAACATCGCGATGTCCTAATTAATTATATCTTATTTGCCCTAAACGTTCAAAATTATCTTTACTATTCAATTAGTCATTAATTATCGGAAAATAGCGCAAACTCCTACAAAAATGCAAAAATAATACTCTCGCGCACTTCGCGAACTCAAAAACAATAATCTCTCAACAAGCGCTCGAGTGAGAGACTTAAACACAGAGAGGAAACGCACAGGAAACACACCAATCAAAGAGACGCAGACAACACGAGACAGTCAATTGGCGGAAAATTCTACTTTTCGAGCCACGAAATGACCAATTCAATACGCGCGAAGGAAAGTCGCGCCACTAAAATTGCTGCCTGAGTTGCAAATGCAATTTCAGCACAATTTTAGCAATCCCAAAAACATGCCAGTCGTAACTCTTCCGCGATGCGAAGCGACCTTTTTTAATGCGAAACAACTCTAACGAAAACAAGACATTTTTCCTTGCAAAAAACTACACAAGAACCACAAGAACATTTCCTTTTTTGATTATTCAGATTAACATTATTGTCATCGTCGTTGCGCCGTCGTCATTGACTTCGTCTTCTCGCCCGTTTTGAGATTGTTGAGTCCATCCGTTTCCGTATTTTCTTGCGCGACGTCGACTACTTTTTTATCATTATTGAATCTCTTTTTAGTCGCTTATTACTTGACTAGAATTTCCCTCTTCTCTGCTCTCAATATGGGCAGAGATCTGAACAGGGAGGAGTTTTTTTGCAAATATTTTTGCTCCCGGTTAATAAACTGTTTCTAGTCAAAAAACCATCGTTTCTATTTGAACCTATTACACACAATTTAGCCGGATTGCCGAGTATCCATCCTCATAGAGCAATTTCCGCACAGACGTCGATAATCAGAACTCATGAACTGATTTTGTGACATACCGTAAATTCTCTAATAGAACGGCCCTCATAATAGAACGGCCCCCTAAAATAGAGCGGCCCTCCTAGGAGGGTAGTGAAAAATAGACCGGCCGGCCGTTCTATTAGTGAATTTACGGTTGCCTCGCTTTCGTCATGTTGAAATTATATTTTTTAACAAGAAAACAAAGAAAAAAAAAGAAAAGTTCGGAAACAAACGTTTCAAAAAATCGTGGGTGTTCTTAGTAAAGTGTCCTTCTAATATAGGGGTCCTTGTATTATAAGGTGTCCTTCTATTTTTCATTGGAAGCCTAAGACTGTCCTTCTATAATAGGGGTGCTTTAATTATAGGGGTTCTTCTATTGTAGGTTTTACGGTATATGGAGGACGCGTGGATCCGTGGGAGAATGAAAACATATCGGATCTTATATGGATCCACGTGTCCCTCGTGGAGGGCGCGTGGAATTTTTTTGACGTTATGGAGAATGAATCCGCGTTCATCTGAAGCAGGGAGCGTGGATGTCACGCTCTATTAGAAGTGCAGGCAACTTGGTAATTGACCATTGTAGCTGATATCGAGCACCAAGGATCGGCTTAGCACCCCTTATACGTTGATTTTGGTCCGATTGACTTAGTGGTTTGTAAAAAAAAACCTGGCAGTTATCCTGGTATATGACATATAATATGAGTGTATAGAGAAAAAGGTTCTCGGTGGTAAGGCTTTATTTATACGAAGCCATACGTCGTGGCGGTAACGGGGTAACCCACGCGCCGTCATGGGGTGGTACCCCGTCAGGTGCGGGGGGGGGGGGTAATGGAAGGGGGAGAAATAACCTCGTTAAGGCAAAAGTTTAACGTTATATAGGCTGTTTAGAAGTCCGAGAATGTGGGCGTGTCCGAGAGCTGGTGACGTCTGATGCAGAGCGGTCAGCAGATCTGTAATGATAATAATAGAGATTGAGAGATATCGCGGGGGCGCAGAGGTTGGGGGCGCATATGTCCGGGACAGCTTGTCTAATGGACTGTATGCGGGGGCTCTAAGAATGCGTGCGTCATGGGGCAAGGTCCAAAGAGCGGCCTGACGCTAAGGGATAGCATATCCCTTACAATAGTAACTAGTATAGAATTGTGTCGAAATAGAACTTGACGCAAAATAGAACCGCGTGGAATAGAACTGTTCCGAAATAGAATTGTTCCGAAATAGAACTTTTCCGAAATAGAACCGCGTAAAATAGAACCCAGTCAATAAATCGAAAACAGGTCACGCCACTGAGTGGAACTTTTTCTGTTTGGCTTTTTATTCAATAGTCTTCACCGAATTGTGCTAAAACGCGCTAAAACGATGTACAGTTCTATTTCACACGGTTCTATTTTGCGTCAAGTTCTATTTCGGCACGGTTCTATTTTGATAAGGTTCTATTTCGAGGAGCGTCTATTTATCAGATAAGTCCCCCACTTCTTCCTTTTTTTATTTTCCATATCAATATCGCCTTCCGCTATATCAGAATAGCCCCCACCTGATAAGAATAGCCCCCGCCGTATCAGAATAGCAAAACAACAAGCGAAAATCGACCGACATCGGAGAGCAATCCCAATTTATTGAAGCCTCTAATAGAAGTGCACCATTCATAGCTCTTTCTACCATTTGTGTCGCTTTCCGAATAAGGAAAAGCTTCGAATCAGAACATTATCAAAACAGAACTGTCCCGAATCAGAACCGTTTTCTTTCCAAATGGATACGTGTCAAAAGTGTTGTATAAAAATAAGCTTAATCAAATTCTCCAGTGCAAAACAAGTATTTCTAATACCGTATTTATTCTATTTGTCCGGCATGCCGACTTATTGTTTGAACCTCCTGCTTGGATACCGGCCAGTTAGAGTAAATACCACATAATTCATTTTCGACATTTGTGGCTCATAAAATCTTTTTTTTCTTTTCCAATCATGTTGCTGATTTCACCTTATCATAGTTCTGATTTGGAAACGTTTTGATTCGAGATAGTCGGGGGACTACGATGGTGAGGGACTATAATTGTTTATGCTGGGGTGGGGGCTTATATCCCACGGCAGGCATATGAAGTAAGTATTCGGGAAACGTCTTAATATAATAAAATCCACGAAAAACTGGTGTCACGACGCTACGCCCCGCCCCTTTCCCGTGCGAAACATAAGGGCCGTCGGAACCCGTGAGTTGTCGGTCCACAAGAGAAGGTATACCCGCCGTCAACGCTGGTGTTCCAAGGGATTGGGTTGAAGAATTCTGAACGGTGGGTGGGGAGCTCTGGAGGAAGGCTCCGTGGCACGGTGCCACAGAGCTCACCGGCTATTTTTGGTTTTCTGTATACATGGTGCTCGTTGAGCATCTTGAGTGAAATCAGTAAAAAATGGAAATTTCAGGTAGTCTGAAAAAGCTTTAAAAAAAGCGGCAAATTACCGCGAAAATCGGCAAATTGCTGCCCCTATGCGGCAAATTGCCGCCCCTCGGCGGCAATTTGCCGCCTAAATCGGCGCCTTTGCCCACAGGAGTCGGCCAGCCCGCCGATTTGGGCGGCAAATTGCCGATAATTCTCTGAGCAGTTTGGAAACAGACACACCAAGAAACTCAGTTACAGACCCAAACGGAATTTTATATATAAGGATGATATGTTATGAAGCTCTTTATATATTTGGGAGAAATAGAAAATTTGAATCAAAATGATTCTACGTATTCAACATTCACATTCGGTACTCGGTGCTCGGCTGCTAAACATTAAAGGTTTTTTTTTTCAAAATACAGAAAAAAATACAAGAAATGGGATCAAAACGGCAAAGATAAGCTGCGATATTGAATGGTTGTAGTTTGTGAAAAAATAAAAATATGTACAAATCTTTCTGTTTTTTCACTTTTTTAGTTGATCCTTTTGTGTTCGAATGATGAGCTCGCAGAGCACTGCGGCGTTCACTTCTTCCGGATGCGCTGCCATTACCGATTCCACATTATTTTGCGTAAAAATATGACAAAGGTGGAAGTGGACACGAGCGCGGACGTCTGCCAGCGATTCCTTGCTACTGTAAAAATTAGTGTTATGGAGAAAATTAAGAATAATCTTTGAAACATTTATACCGTAAGATCTGTGTTTTAATGGACCTATTCATTTGAATTAAAATGCATTTTTATGTCACATTTATTCAATGCAATACACGGTGTCCCAAAGTGGAAAAATATCTTCAACTGTCAGGACTCTCTTCTCTCTCCCTCACCACCGCAGCGCAGCTATTTTTCCCACGGGAATTTGTTTCTTTTTTGATTTTCAGCAAAACTAGACCACTTTTTGAAAATCTGTCATTTAAATGTATTCTTCAGGTCAAATGCTTCATTTTTATTACAAAAACACCCCGATTGGTGCAGAATGGACGGAGGAGATGCATTTTAAAATTTTGAAACATCGAGAAAAAAACCGAATTCGCACGTTTCGAGCTGGTCGTGGTATAATGGATTCGTGGCGGAGTGAAAATAATTTTTCACGTTTTTATTTTAAAAATGAAGAAATAACTGAAGAAATTTAGAGATTTTTCGTCTTCCAGTTTCACGTGAAATGTCACTCTGTCACGAATCCATTATATTAAAATGTTAGCGAGAAAATTCTGCACAAGGGAGACATTTAAAATGCATTATTATGTTGCAGAAAATTGAGTTTTTAGTAAAATGCTGAACTAATTTTTTTTTAATGCATCTCCTCCGTCAATTCTGCACCTATCGTGTGGTTTTTTTTTGTCAGATGTGTTAAACATGCATAGTATTATCCATCTCGGAGAGTTCCACCGCTCGCACACAGACAACTGAACTAAAACTGAGAAATGGCAAAACACACAAAAGTGACGAAGACTTTCAAAACCTGATCGACGATCGACAATCGCCAAGGACCGTATTTCTACAAATTTTGTGCTCCGCGCTAATATTAGGTGATCAGTGAACGGACCGACTAAGTAACTATCTACGTGCTATGCAGACTATTCCGCATTTCGTCTTGCGTCTTTATTTTGCGTCTTTTACTGTGGGTATTTTTGAATATTTTCTTATTTTCCTCGTTTATCTTGTCCAGCACCTCCACAAACGACAGCGCTCTGTTCTCACTTCCGACGGTCCATCCATATTCTTCACAGAAGACTTTACCACCAGGTCCCAGCACCAGCTCCTCATGGAAAGTCTGCACGTCCATCTGTTCCAGGTCAAATCCAAACTTCTCCAATTGTGCCAATTGTTTCGATCCGTCCAATCTCGTTGCTGCTACGAATCGAAACGTTTTTTCCCAGAAATATCAGTATTCCACAGTTGCTCCGTTCCGTCCAACATCTCACTGGCCCCCAAGCTATTAGGTTGGCACGAAAGTTTTTTTCCATAGCGCGTGACAGATCCCGACAAAAACCAAAAGATCATTTTACTGGGTATACAGGGTGGCTCATAAGTATAGGGCGTTTTGTTTTCAAGCTTGCTGGCACCATGCTACTAAATATTTTTTTAAAGTTTCGAATTTTTTACGAAAGTCGGACCACTATAAAAGGGAACCTCGAAGTCATTCATCTCATTCTCATTGTTTCGTTTAGAAATGAGAACTTCTGTTCATTGCCCCACGATCGAGCATCTTCTGAAGAGAAGAATGCGCTCATCGGACGTGGCTAGAACACTCGGGATTTCGGGTTATACGGTCAGAAACGTCTCAGCTGCACTCAAGAAGTATGGATCATCTTCTGAGAGACCAAAAACCGGTCGTCCTCAAACTTTGGACACTCGCAGGATTCTGGGAGTGATCAAAAGGAGAATCGACCGAAACGACGGATTGAGCCTCAAAAAAGTCGCTGAAGAGCTGAAAATCGGCGGAAGAACTGTCCAGAGAATTGAAAAGATGACCTCAAACTGGACAGTTACAAGCTCGCTCGCGGTCAGGACATTTCGGATGCTTCCAAGGTCAACAGACTCGACAAAACCAAAAAACTCTTGGCCCACTTCTGGGTGCGGCGGGTCTCAGACGTGATCTGGAGTGACAAGAAGATTTTCACCATTGAACTCTTCCGAATTGTCAAAACCAGATACAGTTGCTTTAAAAGGGGGAGAACAAGTCTCCCAAGCGTCGCCAAGTCTCCAATCGACTTTTCCATAAAAGTGTCATGGTTTGGACAGGCGTAACATCCACTGGTAAAACCCCGTTGGTGTTCATTGATAGAACTGTGAAAATCAACGCGGAGGTGTACCAAAAAGACTTTTCCTATGAATAATCTGTTGCCATGGGCATCTCTGCATTTTGTATCTTTATCCTTCAGCAACATTGGACACCGTCCCACGGAGCCAAATCCACTAAAGTGGTCCTGGACACTCATTTTCCTGGATATCTCGGAAAGGATTTGTGGCCTGCTAGTTCACCATATCTCAATCCTATGGACTTCAGAGTGTGGGACTTTTGGAGGGCAAGATCTCAGGCAGCTCCTACAACTCTGTGGATGCTCTCAAGGCCGCACTTTAGAAGGCGTGAGCCGAAATCGACAACGACTACCTCCGCCGCACCAGCGATTCCGTGATTCAATGTCTGAAGGCCTGTGTCCAAAAGCTGGTGGCTCCAACTTTGAATATCTTTTGTAAATCTCAAACTATAGACTATTTTCGATAGTTGAATAATGTGGTTTTATAATTCTAGACCGCGTTCGAATTTGGTGGCTAAATCAAAACGTCCTATACTTATGAGCCACTCTGTATGAGAAACCTACCTTGTTGACAATAACATCCACTTTCCTCTACTGCTTCTCTCTCTCAAACCCCATGGACCATTTCCGCTCTGACCGAAATCACCTATGACTTGTCATTCTCTCTTTGTTTCTATCCAACTTGAAAGTGCCGGAGGTTCATCGCCGTCTGGTGCAAGTTCATAAGGTCGAGACCCCTAATGAAAATACAATTGGCATTTGGTTTGGTAAATTCGATAACAATGACTTTTCCCTTGACGATGCTTCCCGCTCTGGGCTGTATGTATGGTGGCCTGTCCATGGCGTGCACCACTGCGAACTTTTGGACGAAGGCAAAACTATCACGGCCGAGTACTATTCTGCACAACTGCAAAAGGACAAGGCCCAGCTTAAACTCTACCCGCTCAAATGCCACAGAGTGCAATACTTCCACGATAACGCCAAGACCACATGTGGCGAAAACAACAAAGTCACTGCTGGAAAGTTCAGCTGGACAGTTTTCCTTCGCCCACCGTACAGCCCAGACCTTGCCCCTACTGATTATCACTTGGTCCCGGGCAGGCAACGATTTCTTGAGAAAACTGATTTCAAAAGAAAAAGTGATGTCGAAACTGGCTTGTGTCATAATTTACATCAAAAAAGCCAGAGTTTTTGAGGACAGGTACTATGATAAGGAAGTCAAATACTATTAATCATTTTATTTCTACTTCTTTGAATAAAAACGTTTTCAAAACAACAAAAACTTTCTTCCCCCCCCCCCCCCCCCCTATTAGGCTGGCAAAAAAGTTTGACATTAAACGAATAAAAACGTGACAAAAATTGTCACTTCGCCACGAATCCATTATATTTATTTATTTATTTGTATACGCCCATTGCGATACGTGAAAAGTAAATAATACAGAAGAAATGTATGAGAGGAAATAAAGAAAACGAAGTGGCAAAAAAGAAAAACAGGAAATATGGTCAGAGTACACGTGAAAATAACACATTTCGGGAGAAAAGAGAGGATAAATTTTGCGTAAACGTTCGGTCATCAGTGGTCACATTTTGAATGAAGAGACGGTGCGGCTAACAAAAAAGTTTATACGCATTTCAGTTTTGCAGTGGTTCCATTTGAATTTATTTTTTGCGCGCGTGCAAGTGTTTTTCTCATAGGTGAAAAGGGGGCTTGTGTCAATGTCTACTTGCCACCACATCATTTTTAGTATAAGTTTTCTATCAAAAGTTTGCCTTCTCGATTCTAGCGATGAAAGATTGAATAATGAATCACGTTGGGGGGCTGTTAGGTAGTCTGGGTCATTTGGAGTTAGGTATCTCCTTTTTATACGGCTGTATAGTCTTCTAGTAAATGCATTTTGAACCGATTCAACGGCTTTACAATCAAGTGTTTTTGTTGGGTTGCTGATTGCTGTACCATACTCTAGTATGACCATCATTAGTCACAACTGTGAGCCATCGCTCGGGGAGGTCATCGATGCCCTTCTTCCAGAACGCGGCGGACTGCGAGTCGAAGAAGTCGAACACTGCCATTTTTAGGTCTTCGTACTTCGCGAAACGCTTTTCTTTCAGGAACAGATTGAGCGGTCGGAAAAGGTGATAATCAGAAGGCTCAATGTCTGGTGAGTACGGTGGATGCGGAACCGTGTCCCAGTTCAGCTCCTTTAGTTTTGCCTGAGTGGCCTTGGCAACATGTGGGCGCGCGTTGTCATGTAAAAGGTGGACAGCGGAGCGACTCGTAGTACAGCATGCCCTTTGCGTCCCAGACGCAGGAAAGCAAATATTTCTTCTCATGGAGATTGGCCTTTGGCTGGACTGTCGGCTCTTCCCCACGAGGAATCCAGACAGCGCGCTGGGTGTCGTTATTGTAGAGTACCTACCTCTCAACCTTTTTAACAAAGTCAACCAGAAACTCTTTCCTTTGTGGAGTGAAAAGAAGAGACTGACAGGCCGTCACACAAGCCTGCATCTGGTAGGGAGAGAGAGAGAGCTTGGGGTACCCATCTCGCCAACACTCGTCGGTTACTGAGATCGTGAAGATGATTGCTGATGATTCAGTGACTGCAGCCAAACATGGTCTCCAGCTCTCGCGTAGTTACATCTGGCATCTCCTTCACGACGTCGCGTAGCAAGTCGTTGTTCAGGGCGGTAGGTCTGCCACAGCGGTAGTTGTCTTCAAAACATTTTTCTTTCGATTGAAAACGAGGGAACCAATTACGCACGGTGCGATCGGTGACGGTGGTCTTGCCAAAGATGTTGCCAATCTTAGTTACTGTCTCAGCCGCCGGAATGCCACAGATCCACTCGTAGAAGATGATCAGTCGAAGTTAAGGTTGAGAGTGATCTTTCATGGCTGTTCGAACAGGAAACACGCGCGCCTTATATAGGTATGAGGGAGAAGTTTCTAAAAGGTTCTATGCAATAATACAACAGTCTAGTGACCTACTCTCCGGAACTTTCTTTGGCGCGAAATTCAAAATTTTCGGAAAGAACTTTTTTGCCAGCCTAATAATATCGAGTTGTTTTTTTTTTGACAAAAGCGAGATACACCAAACAATCACCACAATAAAGTCGGGACAACAACAAATCACGTGAAATCAATACCAGCTAAATTGGTTTCACGTGTAGACAATAGTAAAAGTGGTGGACTCGGTATAAAACGCTGAAAATTCGTTCCAAACGAACAATGAATTTCGCATGCATTAAGAGTGAGGTTTAGAGAAATCAGAGCAAAACATCGGCCACGGTCTCTCAATTTTTTGCATTCTTTCGGCCCCAACGTGGCCACGTCCTCCACGGGAGCGCGTTTGCAGCGCTCCGTACGGGGATTAAAAAAATCACATTTGGTCATCCACTTTTTTCCTATTTTTAATATTTTCTGTTTTTTGAAAGCGCCATTAGAATTTATATAAGCAATAAAATTATTTGGTAACCAAAATTGAAAATCTCAAAGTACTAAATTCGGTAGAGCGCGTATGACCGTCGCATTGGGTCGCCGACAATAATAGTATATAAATAAGTAGCATAGGGATTTTATATACTTCTACTTTATGCGACCACAAAATTGAATCGTTAGAATTCCCAAAATGTTATTTTTGTTCTCTACATGGCAACTCACCCAGGATTCAGCGGCCCTACAGAGAGCTCCGAGTGCCCCCAGACTGCGGTGGAGGGTGTGTAAAGTTGGGTCTGTGATACATTGGTTGTCAATTTCAAACGCTGGCCCCCAATAACACCAGGAGAATAAATGAATGGCATAGTTGCATAACCTGAAAATTGTTTTTTTTTTATGCAAAGACCGCTTCCCTTCGTATTTCTTTTGGACACTATTGCCACATTTACCTTTTTTGTTATAATGAGTCTGTTGCTGATTGATTGGTGTCAATGGGGAACTTTCGTGTTTCTGAGCGTGTTGTTGCTGCATCCATGGTGCACTATTTGCCTGTTGGAGCTGATAATGAAGTGGCGAAACTCGTTGATTCTCCAGAGTTGGAACAAGCTGATCGGCATCCTCTGACAATGGTCTCACCACATTCAGCGATTTTGTCCGAGCCAGCGAGGCGTGCTTGTTTTTGAAAATTTCGTTTTGCATTGATTTTACTGAAAAAATATGTTTTAGCATGAAGATTCCGCATGTGTCTTTGTTGCCCAGACCGGTGAACGCTTACCGTAAAAACTGTAATAGAGGCGCATGCGTCTCTATTTGTAACCCTCCTTTTTGGTGTGCCTCTATTACAGAGGCGCTTCAATTAGAGAAGTGCGCTTCTATTTTTCCACCTTGTATTTTTCCATTTTTAAGAATTTTAAACAAAACTTTATGCAAAAGAGACCAAAAAAATACAGTAGCGGCCACTGAAATAACCCCTTTTGTTTTTCAGCTATACCTTTTTTTTGAGAAGAGCTACTAACTTGAGGTCAACTGTGAAAATGTTCCAAAATAAGCCAGAATAATGATCCAGTTTAGTTTTCACCGATAAAAAGTTTTCTAAATTTTTTTTTTCGATTTTTACGATTTTGATCGTTTTTTCTATTTTATTTTAAAGCTACAACTCCAATATTTTCCAGAGTCTTCAAAATTTATTAATTTAGATAATGACAAACACTAATGGAAAATTTGATTTGACACCTGACCAGCAATTTGCAGTTTCTAGAGGACGCTGGCAGGAACGAACTCTTAGGCAACTTGCTGAGCAGTTCAACGTCGCTCATTTCACAATTGGAAATATTTTGAAGCGCTGGAGAGCTCAAAATGGACAAACAGTGAAGTGAAAAGACACACGGGCTCAAGTTACAAACTATCTAACAGACAAAAACAGTGTACGCGCATCTAGAAGCAACTCTAGGCTCAGTGGCCGGGTCTCCCCGTGGATCACCTGTGGCAAGCGTCAGAACGATCCGACGGCGCCTAAACAATGCTGGACTATTTGGCAGAAGACCTGTGAGGGAGCCGTACATCTCTGACCGCAATAGAGCAGCTTGTGTGGCCTGGGCACGAGCTCATCTCAACTGGACTCAAAGTCAGTGGGAACGAGTTTTGTGGAGTGATGAGAGAAAGTTAATGTTATTTGGTTTGGATGGAATTTCTTATGTGAGACGACCAGTAGGGACCAGATTCAATCCAAAATACCAAACTCCGACCGTAAAACATGGTGGCGGAGACGTGATGGTATGGTCCTGCTTCAGCAGCCATGGGGTTGGACCTCTTCATCGCATCCGAGGCAACATGGATCGCTTTGTGTACGAGCAGCTTGTGCCTCCCCAAGGGTTCGTTACTTTTTTCAACAAAATAATGACCCGCAACACACGTCCAACCACATCAAAGTGAGTTAAATATCTCAAACCATCAGTATCTTTTTTTTTTAAGAATTGGTTCGCCACCAACTGTGTGACCGTAATTTAGTGGCCCAGCCAGAGCCCCGACATCAACCCCATCCAGCACTTGTGGGAAAGGCTTGAGAGACGCGTTTCCGGCATCCGTGCTCGTAATGCCGAAGCTGTTATCAATTTTCGAGAGTTTGCAACTAAGTATTGATCAGATTGAAACTGTTTCTATCGCTTATTACCTCATTTACAAGTCGTTTACCGGGTGAAATCTCAATAAACGGATTTTTGTTAAAAGTCGAAAATTCGAATTTTTAGAAAAAAAAGTTTTATCGATAAAAATTAAACTGGATCATATTTCTGGCTTATTTTGAAACGTTTTTCCAGTTGACCTCAAGTTCCTAGCTCTTCACTAAAAAAAGTTATAGCTTAAAAACCAAAAAGGGATATTTCAGTGGCCAGCGCCACATTAGGGAATTGATTTTGAAGCGCGAAAAGAGCGCATTTTGAAACAATGTTGGTGTGAAAAGTAAGTAAATATGAACAAATAAAAAGTAAGAAAAAAAAACTAAACATGAGGTTGAATTTTCTGAATTTGTTATGCAAACCTGAGTTCGTTTGAATACTGGTAAACGGCAGTTATACCGTTTACAGGTATGTAAAATTAAAGTACTATTTCAAAATTTAAGTGTAACGGTATAGAAACTATTCGGTATAGAACTGCCTAAAATTGAGCTGTACTAGCATATAAAAGCCAGAGCAGCTTGAAAAGTTATTATGTTGTTGTTTTTTCGAACAGCTCAATTTCAAGCAGTTCTATGCCGAATAGTTCCTGTACCGTTACAGTTCTATCCCGCATTAGCAACGAAATTATTAAAAAGCTGATTGTTGTATAATGGGAGTGTGTGACGTAGAGAAATATTTACCGGTAAACGGGTTACCTGTTGTTAATCAGCTGGAAAGTGCGGAATATTAAATTCCGCAACAGTTTTTGTGATTTTCCTATTTCGGACTATCGAATATAGTTTAATTCCTTAATCATTTTTTGGTATTATCTATTCAATTATCTTGCCGGTCACAATAGGATTTTTTCAATCCGTTCAGTTGAAAATTTAAAATAAAAAAGGCTAACAAGGGAATGATCCAAACTTAACTTGACGTTTCCCACCAACAGACCACCATACAGACAGCATTATATTTTTGGTGAAGCTTATTTTTGACGATATCTTCTGGGAGTTCGTCTGCGTCGACCCATTGAGCTCTTCTGTGGTGGTTAGTATACAGTACCGCTCAAAAGTATATTAAGTTTTGGTTTTTGGAGTATAACTTTTGAATGGAGAGAGTTACGGTTCTGAAAATTTGCATGAATTGGTCCCGTAATGTTTTTGACAAGCTTCAAAAAAGGATTTGGTCATTTTTGAAAACTGCTGATTTTTCAAAAACATTTCATATGCCAAAATTTTCGACCCAAAATTTTTTTTTTCTTCAGATTTTTCAGGACTCGGTATTTATTTTTAAAATGAAGTTTCAAAACTAAAAGTATGATTTTAGTTGACTATGGGTTGATCGGACAATTTTCAGCTGACTTACCACACTTTGAATATCAGGGTCCACATGGGTAAGTCAACATTAACTTTTATGGAGATACACCAAAACCGAATAAAATCAAATAAACTTTGCTTTTTAACAGATTTTATCTAATTTGCCTTGAATTTCTTCAATTTTGGTGATCCTCAATAAAAGTTATAGTTGATTTACCCATGTAGACCCTGATTTTCAAAGTGCTGTAAGTCAGCTGAACATCGTCTCACGGCATGCTGGACCCTACGAAAGTGCAAACGCGCCCTGGCGCACTTTTGCGTTTTTCTCTGCGCCTCCATATATTTCTCTTGGAGTATTGCCAAAAATCGTTGGCGCCTTGCCAACTATACAACAAATTATAACGTTGTTCGCATTTTTAGTCCCAATTTTCGTATTTGTTTTTCAGAATTTAAACTAATTTAAAATTAACTGTTATATTTACGAAAAAAAAACCGACTTAAAATCAATATTCCAACAAAAAAATTTATCACATTAATCTCAAAAACAACCATTTTAAAAACATAATTTTTTTTAATGAGAAACAAACAAAAAATAATAAATGAGCAAAACAAAGAAAATTAAGAAAGAAACAATAAAATCTCGTAAATCGACACAAGTCTCTGCGGGGGAGACGCAGGGACGCGAGAGTAGAATAGCGCGCGAAAATTCGCTTTTGAAAAATAATTCAAAAACGTAGCCTCCAACACGCCGTGCGTCGGATCATAGTCAACTAAAATCATACTTTTAGTTTTGAAACTTTATTTTGAAAATAAATATCGGGTCTTGAAAAATCTGAAAAAAAAAATTAATTTAGGGTCCAAAATTTTGGCATCTGAAATTTTTGGAAAAATCTGAAGTTTTCAAAAATGACCAAATCCATTTTTGGAGCTTGTCAAAAACATCACGGGACAGATTCATGCAAAATTTCAGAATCACAACCCTCTCCATTAAAAAGTTATACTCAAAAAACCAAAATATGATATCTTTTTGTCCGGTACTGTAGGTTTTATATACCCAGTAAAATTAACATTTTTTTCGGGCTCTGGCACGAGTTATGGACAAAAACAAAACATAACAAAAAATTTCTTTGCCAACCTAATACTTATGTTACAACTGCAGGAGCAGTTCTTCCAGTCATTTTTTTTTCACACGTGAGTTTTTCAATTCTAATAATAACTGGGTGATTGCACGTGAAATCCTATTGCAACCGGCAAAAAATTGAATCGATAATACCGAGTTTTCAGATTGCATTCAAACGCTGTAGCAGGTAAATGCAAGGGTGCGCTTATACTTATTGTCAGCCAGCCAAAATGGTCAAACGCGCTCCGCTGAACTCAACACTATTCGATTTTTATTTTGGTTTCCAAATTATTACATTTCACGTTGAATTTATACGTGAAATGAAAATCGCATAGCGTTGAGTTCAGCGAAATGCGTCAGACCATTTTGGCGGGCCGACAATATACCGTAAAACCTATAATAGAAGAACCCCTATAATTGAAGCACCCCTAAAATAGAAGGACAGTCCTAGGCTACCAATGAAAAAAAAAACCTGTAATAGAAGGGCATGTCCTTCTATTACAGGTTTTACGGTACTTATTATAAATGGACACTACATTGTGTATACGCGTGTGTCGCGTAGGTGTGTCACGGGTTTTTTATTCATTTAAAAAACGTTTTTAAAAGTCGTTTAACACTATCTCTATCTTTTCGGGAAAGTTTACATTTCGTTTAGCACAAACCTGCATGAAGTGATTTTTTCTGTTGATTCTCTTTCATCAGCCGCTCGGTTACACTTATGTGTTGCCCGTTTGGGCGTTCCGGGTGAAAAAACTTGCACTTGTTCCCGTATGTGCATTTTCGAGCGTACGGGCAAATCAACGGCTTTGCCGAAATTAATGGTATTTTCGACAAGAAACTGTCGATGCATGGTCCATTTTTTCCCGACGGGTCATCCGGGGGCATGAATCTGAACGAATTTCTGGTATTACGTGTTCCTGAAATGGTGATACCGCGTCAAAAGGTGTACATTGTGTTCTCGCCATGGACGGTGTTTGCAGACTAGTGGATTTACGCGAAAATGTAAATGTTTAAAATCTTTTCATCGCATATTGAATAATAAATGTAAACGTTAAAAACGCCTCTAATAAAAATAAAAATAACGAAATTTATTTGTCGAAACATTTCATGACGGAAAAATTCACTATCACGCGTAAATACACAAGTCTGCAAACACCGTTCGCACGACGTGTTAGAACCTACGTAATGGCAAACGCGCCCTCGACAGTGGCATTCTACCAAGTTTAGCTGAATGCGTGTGAAGGAGACGCAGAGACTTGAGAGAGAACCTCCGAAATTTCATTTCCAAAAATAATTTTAAAAACGTAGTCTCCAGCACGTCGTGCGTTCGTAGCAACATCACAATGTACACCATTTGACACGGTATCACCATTTCAGGAAAACGTGATATTTTGTGAAAATTACGAATTGGATGTTTTTTAATTTTTTATGGGAATTGTAGACACTTTTATTGGGTTTTCAGTCAAGTTGCATCATCAAATGAAAACCCACCAACTTATTTACGCACGACCACGTAATCATAGTTTTATTTTTTTTTTAACAGGCACAAAAGTGAATGCAGACTCACGTTTTCATGGTGCAACTTGATTGAAAACACAATCAAGTTTCAAGAATAAATTTGTAGCAGTATTGTGTCTTCAATCGACTTGCGACATGAAAATGCGAGACTCCGCCCACTTTTTTGTGCGCGACCCTGCGAACATAGTGATATTTGAAGAGACGCAGACAAAACGGTGAATGCAGACTTGCGTTTTCATGTCGCAATTTTTCAAAAAATTTCAGATGCCAAAATTTTCGACCAAAAAAAAAATTTTTTTTCAGATTTTTGAAGACTCAAAATTTATTTTTTTAATGAATTTTTAAACCGAAAAGTATGATTTTAGTAGACTATGGGTTGATCGGACCATTTTCAGCTGACTTACAGCACTTTGAATATCAGGGTCCACATGGGTAAGTCAACTATAACTTTTGTTGAGAATCACCAAAACCGAAGAAAATTGGAGCAAATTAGATAAAAACTGTTAATAAGCAATTTTTATTTGATTTTATTCGGTTTTGGTAATCCTCAATAAAAGTTAAAGTTGACTTACCCACTTGGACCATGATATTCAAAGTGTTGTAAGTCAGCTGAAAGTTGTCCGATTGACCCATAGTCAACTAAAATTATATTTTTAGTTTTGAAACTTTATTTTAAAAATAAATTTTAAGTCTTGAAAAATCTGAAAAAAAAAATTATTTTTGGGTCGAAAATTTTGGCATCTGAAATTTTTTGAAAAAACTGCAGTTTTCAAAAATGACCACACCCACTTACGGAGCTTGTCAAAGACATTACGGGACAAATTCATGCAAAATTTCAGAACCATAACCCTCTCCATTCAAAAGTTATACTCCAAAAACCAAAATATGATATCTTTTTGTCCGGTACTGTAGGAAGTCAACACCGTGGCACATATTGGTAAAACCTCACACGGTGAGAAACTTAAGCAAGTTCGTGTTTTGTGTTTGTCGCCGATGCTCAGTTCAATCCCTGAACGCAATATGGAAACATACACAAAAACTTTGCTACAGACACAAACATTGAGAAATTAAAAAACTCAAACTTGCATTAGCGGCTCACAAAATAGTTTTTAATATACTCGGTATAAAATGCTGAAAACTCGCTCCAAACGAACAAAAAATTTCACATGCATTTGGAGTGAGGTTTAGAGAAATCAGAGCGAAACATCGGCCATGGCTCTCTCAATTTTCTGCACTCTCTCGTCGCCAACGAGGCCGCGTCCACCACTGTGCGAAGGGAGCGCGTCTACAGCGCTCCGTACTGAGATTACACAAAAATTGTTTTTTTATTTAAGCGAACTTCATCAACTGTTAATTTAAAGTGAGTTTCTAGTTTTTCCAATTTCAGAAACATTTAGGCAATGGGGCAGTGCCTATTTTCCCCACGCCTCTTTCCAAGTGAAAACTTTTTTAAAACAGAATAATTAATAAATAAGCAAAAGATATATCAATTGATGCGTGAGAAACAATTTGGAAGAATGACGAAATTTCTGGCAAAATCTAAAGGAAAACAAGAGAAATATGTAATTTTCTCATGAAAAAAATGTTAAAAATGACTTTTGTTTTTCTTGGTGGGCTTGTGTGTTTCTCAAGAATTGCAATGCAAATGTTTGCGTTGTTTTGTATTTGTCCTGTTTTTAATGCTGGCGAACAAAAGAGCAAATGATGAACCAGAATATAGAGCAAATTTAGATGAAACAAAACAACATATACTCGGCCTCTTATTGACAAGATTCACTTTATACGCAGACCTTCTTTTGTTTTTTGATCTTGTGCTCAGTAAATAATCATAGTTTTATGCGACAACATTTTGTTCAAACCCTACGCTTAAACTTGCTCAGATTTGTTTCTTCGCAGTATAATCTTTAAATATTCTCAGTACGGAGCGCTGCAAACGCGCTCCCTTCGCACAGTGGTGGACGCGGCCACGTTGGCGACGAGAGAGTTCAGAAAATTGAGAGAGCCGTGGCCGATGTTTTGCTCTGATTTCTCTAAACCTCATTCCAAATGCATGCGAACTTTTTTTTTCGATTGGAGCGAGTTATCAGCGTTTTATACCGAGTATACAAATTTCCATTTGGGTCTGTATCGCAGTTTTGTGTTTCTGTTTTCAAACTCACGGCGTGTTAGACTCTACGTAAAGGCAAACGTGCCCTATTGCATTTATCTACGTCTCGACAGTAGAATTCTGCCAAGTTTAGCTAACTAAGTGTGCAAAACTAGAGATGCAGAGGCTTGAGAGAGATAACCTCCGATATTTTATTTCTGAAAATATTTCGAAAAACGTAGACTCCAGCAAGCCGTGAAACTGCATGGCGGCGATTGGCCCAAATTTAGTGGTTCGTGCTTACTGGATTTTAAACAGAACTGATATAAACGGACAATATGTACATATTTTAATTTTTTTTACAAAGCCACTAACTTGTCATCAACAAAAGTAAACATGAGCAATCGTTCCTCGACAATACTTCTCCACGCCGGATTCTCGCGTGTCAAATCACGATATTCGTCGTTTGACACAATGACCGCGTCTTTCAGTTCGGCGGTCCGTAAAATGTACCTGTCGTCGTGGCACACCACTCGCCGTCCGTTCAAGTTCCTTAAAAAGTCAAAGTTCACTGTTAACAGGTAGGAAATGTTGATTATTGCCAGCCGGTCATGAACACTACAGCAATTCGGATATGTGTCTCACACTAGCATACAAAGTTAGTTAGTTCATTTTCATTGCACATGAATCTAATCCGCAAATGGAAAGTTTCACGTCGTGTTGGCGGAAAGTTGGGAAATAAATTTTGAACTGCGCGGGCTTTCTTCCCGAAAAAAAAAATTCTGGCCGAATTGTAAGCGTAGTCGCATTTTCCTACCGCAGTCTGCATTTGGCGGCGCAGCCACTTTTCTGCGTTCAACTGATACGAAGAGGAGGCGCAGACAAGCAGAGAGGGGCGAGGATACTTTTGTTTTTGTAGCAAACTCTCGCCGGATAGCCGCAGACACTCAGCGGAGTGCATGGCCAATAACGTTCCGGGCAGCACGCCGCGAGTTTTGCAAAAAAAAAACAGAGAAAGAAACGTTTTGGCTCAATATTTCTTTAGCAGTTTTAAGGTCAGCCGATTGCACCATAATTATCTCCAAATCCAAATGTCAGAACATATTGTGTTTTCAATCGACTTGCGACATGAGAACACGAAACTCCGCCCACTTTTTTGTGCGCGACCACGCAAACACAGTAATATTGGAAGAGACGCAGACAAAACGGTGAATGCAGACTTCCGTTTTCACGTGGCAGGTCGATTGAAAACACGATAGTTCAAACAATTAATTTACAGTAGCGGCCACTGAGATATTCCCTTTTGGTTTTTCGCACTCTCTCATCGCTAACGTGGTCGTATCTATGGATGTTCTAAAGGAGAGCATTCGCAGCGTTTCATACCGAGTATAATAGAACGTTTAAAATTGTATCAAAAAAGTGGCAAAATCTGCAGACTTGATTCACCAATTTTCATCAGTTGACGCCGCTGTTTGCGGCCCTTTAAAAATTGAAGCAGAAAAAAAGAAAATTGGCGTAAAAACCGTTCAGTAAAAAAATGTGAAAGAGAACACTTGCATTACCTGGATGGTGTATAAATAATATGTCGTTCAATTTCCTTTAAAATATGCTGATCGGTGATGGGACTGTCCGAGCGTGGTTGTTCCCTTCTAGAATTTAAAAATACTTATCTTTAACAGTATCGCATACTTTTTTTGTATTGCTATATAGGATTCGTGACGTAGCGACATGTTGCTGCAAGTTGTTCGCCAGCAAAATGAAGAAAATTTTGAAAAAAATTGTTTCCTTTCTCGCCGCCAAGAGCTGAATCGTGGCAAGACCCAACATTTACTGACGCATAACTTGATACGCTGTCTCGGTACGTCACGAATTAATAATAAAACTTTTGCGACTATGCGCTATTATTCATCTCTGACTAGGAAAGTACTTTTTGGTACATTTTGGAAAATTCTGAAAAAAATCAGGATAATACTAGATTTTTTGGTGAATTTTTTAAGATATTAAAAATCCGCAAAATGTTTTCAGAAAAGTTTTTATGAGCCGTCAAACTTTTTCTATTTTTCGAGCACATTTTTACCTGTAAAATCCTATATTCCACACGGTCGCCTTCGCTACACCAGCTGAAAAGTCTACCAACACGCAGGTCGCTGAAAATGTCGATGGGTGGCGCAACTGGGTGCGCTCCGAGCGCTGATACAAGGAGGCTGTGGGTTCGCTCCCCAAACCTAGTAAATTTTTTTTGCAAAATTTTGATCTGTATTTTTCGGAGCCGTAATACAGTCCAGAATTTTTTTAAAAATATTTTGAGTGTATTTTATAGTCCTCCTCATCCTAATTAAAGGCCTGAACTCAAAAAAAAAAAAATTTTTTTCAAACTTTTTTCGAATTTTTGTCCACCGATTGCATGGCATTTTTTTCCAAAATAACAAAAAAAAAATTTTTTTTTTTTTGGATTTTAGGCACTTCCTTGGGTCGAAGCGTACTAGAAAATATACTCGAAATATTTTTTAAAAATTTCTGGACTGTATTACGGCTCCGAAAAATACACATCAAAAAATTGCAAAAAAAAATTTACTATGTCTGGGGAGCGAACCCTCAGCCTCCCTGTATCACTGCTCCCAGCGCACCCAGTTGCGCCACCCATCGACATTTTTCAGCTACCTGCGTGTTGGTAGACTTTTCGGCTGGTGTAATGAAGGCGATCGTGTGGAATGTAGGATTTTACAGGTAAAAATGTGCTCGAACAATAGAAAAAAGTTTGACGGCTCATAAAAACTTTTCTGAAAACATTTTGCGGATTTTTAATATCTCAAAAAATTCACCAAAAAATATAGTATTACCCTGATTTTTTTCAGAATTTTCCAAAATGTACCAAAAAGTACTTTCCTAGTGAGAGTTCCACCGCTCAAAAACGCAACGTGAACTGCGGTCTTTCCGGCATTTCGTCTCGCGTCTTTCAATTTCCTACGTAGAAAATAGGTATTTCGACGTCGGCCTTGTTCTGCATGGCCTAGGTTTTGACGGACCCCTGGTGGAACTTTCTGGGATTTATAATATTGAACGCAGAAAGAAATTCTTAAACAGCGTCTCAAAACAAACTCAAAACGAGATTTTTAAAATAACTATTGTCGACCCACAAAAATGATCAAACGGGTGTACGACAGAATAGAAATAGGCGAAATAGAAATGCTACAAAATAGAATTGCTACAAAAAAGAACTGGAAAAAATAGAACGGCTACAAAATAGAAATGAGCGGAATAGAACAGCGCGAAATAGAAATGTGACAAAATAGAAATGGGCGAAATAGAAATCGGTGCGATGGAGCGCGTTTGCATTATTCTTCGAATTTTCCGATTATTATAGTTTCAGTAATTTTCAGATATTTTACGCACTTAACAACATCGAAAATGAAGAAAGGTATAAAATCAATGCAGTTTCAGAAAAAAAAAAAATTGAAAATCGGCGAAAAACTGAGCAAAAAAAAGAAAAAATAATGCAAGCGCGCTCCATCGCCAAAATTTGTTCTATTTTGTAGCATTTCTATTTCGCTCATTTCTATTTTGTAGCCGTTCTATTTCGTAGCATTTCTATTTCGCTCAGTTCTATTTTTTCCAGTTCTTTTTTGTAGCATTTCTATTTTGTAGCATTTCTATTTCGCCTATTTCTATTCTGTCGTACCCCCGATCAAACGCGCTCCGCTGAACTAGTTGGTCTCAAAGTTATTTCATTTCACATTGAATTTATACGAGTTCAGCGGAGCGCGTTTGACCATTTTGGCGGACCGACAATACTCAGGTTACTTTTCAAGGAACGTGCATTATACACGTACGTCACCACTGGGGTATGAGGAGGGGGTGAGTAAATGCGCTCGGACGCACACACGCAACGCATCCAAATGAGGCCCAAAAAAATAAAAAAAAAGCGCGCAAAAATTTCGCATTATCGGAGAGAAAAACCAACGCGCGCGAAATAATTTTGAATAGAGTTTCGTCCGGACGGGTTTACTCACTCCCTCCTCATACCCCAGTGCGTCACGTGCACGTGAACAAGACATTTTTCGATTAAATGAGCAAAAAAAGTCACATTTTTGATTGATGTCGGGCAATTAAAAGCTTTTGGGAAACAAGAGGTGACGGTAATTACAGTAAATACGGTAAATTAAAAACTTACCGATACTGCGGAATAATAATCAACACTTCAGAATGTCCTCGTTCCAGAAAAAAGTTGAGACACGCTCGAAGACCGGCACACGAAAATACTTCTTTGCGACCGTGTCTAAAATTCAAGAATATTTGTTTACAGTTTTAAACGTTTAAATTTCACATTTTTCATAAAGCTTTCCCAAATATTCGATATTCAGAATGGTTAATAAGTATGACGAATTGTGCTATAGAAATTATTGGGGTAACAGGAATTAACGAGTCAGCCGTTTTTATCAACGGTGAGTAATAGAGCAATAATCGAAGAAGAGACTTAAAATTGGGACTTTTTATATACCTTGATGGACGTCTTCAGACACGACGGTTCGTCCACATCAGGGCTGTCAAAACGGCCCCGCGGCCGGCTCTCGGTCGGGAAAAATGTCGGCCGGCCGCGGCCGGCCTTAAGGCCGAGTGAGATGAAAAATCTCTTCATTTTTCGTGTTTTTTTTTTCGAAATTTTTCGCATATCAAAAAGTTTGCGGCAGATCAGTGCAATTTTTCCATTTCTTACAGTACCCACGGCCCTCCAGCCGGCCGCGGCCGGCCACGGCTTTTTTTGTTGTTGAGAGCGCACGGCCGAGGCCGGCCGTGAGCCGCGGCTTTTTTCGGCCAGCCGGTTTTTCGACAGCCCTGGTCCACATCAAAATTGTCCCAGGCCTTCAGAAAAATAGCCTTCGGAGATTCAAGTTTTTTATGCGAGCAAGCCCTAAGCGCAACTCGGCTGTGGTCTCGCCGCGAAAAATGGGAGTGACAGCTGAGTCACAGCAGAGTCACAGCAGCGTCGCGCACTCTGCTCTGGCAGGTTTTCGCGACGCAATATTACTACCCAATTAAAGGCTGGATGAACCCGGCGGTCTTCTTCAAATACCCACGAGCAGAAAAATCTAGTGGAATCAAATTGGGACACAAAGCATCTTTCAAAACAATATTTTAAATTTTTTTTAAACCTCTTTTTCCAAGTGATTAATTGAAAACACTATATATTTTTTAATGTTTCAATTATTAAGTTGTCGGGAAAGTCTTGGCTCCAGTTGGCTCACTACGTATACTCCTTGTGCAGTTCAAGATACCAAGACTTTCTCGGCAATATTAAAACTTCTGTGGTTAAAGCATAAAAATAAGCAGTTCGTAGAAAATAATTCGTGGAAAGAACATAAAAATAGTGGACACTGGCTAGTGAGTCGCAAATGCCGTTTCCGTCTATGTTGACATTATGTTTCTCAGTTTTTCGTCGTCCGGAAAGTGCTTTTTTCCGCGCGGAAAGCACACAAAAAGAAAACCCGTTGAGTGGAAGCGCAGCTATGTGTTTGCAGGCCAAACCGAGCGGCGCGACCGTGGGTTCCGGAAACGGAGTATATTGGCATGAAAACAAACTGATTTGATCTTTGAAAGTTGTTTCCCACTAACCAACCATAATATTTTTCAAAAATTCCAAGCAATTTTTTGTCGAAACGCAGAAAAGTTAGATGATAATGTACGATAGCCACAGGTAGAAGAACTCAACGAAGTGAAATTTAACAACAACGGTGGTCATTGATCATTTGAAATGAAAACAGGCAAATGAACCTCGCATCTATGTGAGTGATTTCGGCAGCGGGAGCCGCAGCATCGTCTTGTTGAAAGAACCTCGAAAATGTATCACTATTTGTTTATTTTTACTTTTTTATCTGGAAAACAAATGTCGAGTTGCCATTCCTATTATTGCCGAATCTCAATCTATTGGATTATTCCATCTAGTGGGTCTTGTAAAGTTTAAAGCATTAACAAAACCGCCAGGAACGACTTGAGCAAACATTTTTTTATTGCACAGTTTTCTCTCGGTTTTTACGATAATGTTCAAGTTCTCAACATTCTTCATCAGCTCCTCATTGACCTGAACCCATTCCTTGTCTTGCAGTGTTACCTGTGCAAGGCAAGATTACTTCCACGGAGCGCATTTTCGCCAGGGCAATCGCCAGCACCCCGTGTAAAAGATCAACACAACAGCTTGTGGTTTTGTAGGTGCATATTCCCTCCCTCTTCTTCTTATTTGAGCCGCTCGTTTTCGTGGTCAACCGCTTGCATGCTCGCAAGTTTTTTATACATATATGTTTATTTATTTCTGGTTTGAAAATCATGACAAGCAAAAAAAGAGTACTGATATTTATGAAAAAAGTGAAATCAAGATTTGGGGCGACTAGTTGCAACTGATTCAAAACAGAAGATTTAAATGTAAACAATCAGCCTACCTCTGGGAGACTATCAGAGTCAGATCTTGATCAACTGTGCCTCACTGTGAAAACGGTCCCATAGTTGCCCGTGAGTTGCCCATACCACTTTTGGAAATTATATTTAGAGATTCTATTGACGTGATGAAAAAACTAGATCGTTTCCCGCCTCATTTTCTCAAGGATATGAATGGCGCAATTGATATCTTTACGTTTCTTTCACGATTTCACATAAACAAGAAGAACTGAGCCTCCTAGACCAGCACAAAAATTGCAACTTGCATTGGTTGCTTACCGTGCAAACGTTGAATCGCCTGCGCTCAAAAACGCACGTGAAATAAGCGCGTCTGCCTCTTTTCCAACATTTTTTTGAAGCCCCCAGCTCACAGGACGCTGTGTAAAGGTAAAGAAGAGTCAGGATTTTTAATCAGAAAACAACTCACAACATGGCCACATTTGAACCATCGACCACGACGGCTCGTAGTAAACTGTTTGTTGGAAAGTAGCTTTGGGGTGCTGTGTATCGATCTCTCCCTGACCACTTATTTATTTCTTGCGAGGAATGAGACACTGATTCCGTTGGTAAACCCAGTTTTACTAGCTCAGAAAGAATATCATCCTGAAATATATCTTGATTTTTGAGATTTTCTTGAGTCTCTGGAACTCATTTTTTGTTGTTGCTTGAACTAATATTTCGGAAATGTGTGAGAACAAATTTTTGGTTTTTTCGTCTTTTCTCTACAGTTGTTTTCGTGTTCTTGAAAATTAAAAAGCCTGATAATAATCGACAAAAATCGGCGATGAAACAAGTTGATAATTGTCATTCAGACAATTGAGAACTGATAATTTGACAATTGAAAGCACAATAGTGTGCATTATCGAAATTTTTTTTACCGGTAAACGCATCTTTCGGCAAAGTTATCTGTAAATTTACTGGTAATTTCGCGAAAATTTTACCGGTGAAATGATTTTTGGCAAAACTTAACGTTGCGACAAAAATCATTTTACCGGTAAAATTTTCGCGTAATTACCAGTAAATTTACAGGTAACTTTGCCGAAAAATGTGTTTACCGGTAAAAAAAATTTCGATAACGCACACTATTGTGTTTTCAATCGACTTGCGACATGAAAACGCAAGTCTGCATTCACCGTTCTGTCTGCGTCTCTTACAAAGTGGGCGGAGTCTCGCGTTCTCATGTCGCAAGTCGATTGAAAAGTTTATCTGAACCCGTTCGAAATTCCGAATGACTTCATGAATACGGCCTCAGAGGAAACCCGACCACATGTAATTCATTTGATAGCGTGTTTTCATCATTGCGGCGAATGTCTCCAAGAATCATTTGGTATTGCTTATGGGGTTATTCACGAAATGGCAAAAAACTGCGCGAAAACTCGGAAAACGCTCCGATAGATTTGAATTTTTGGGATATAAGGGAAAAAATTCTCCCGGGCATTACCCCGAAATTTCAGGCAAAAATATCGATTTTAAGCATTTTTAGAAAAAAGGCAACATTTCTTAAAAATCGATAATTTGATCTGAAATTTTGTGGGAATGTCCGGGAGAGTTTTCCTTCTCATTTTCCAAAATTTCAGATCAATTTTTTAGGAGCATTTTCCGAGTTTTCGCGAAGTTTCTTGCCGTTTTTTGCCATTTTTCGCCAGTTCGTGAATAACCCCATTATAAAAATACTTTATATTTTCCAAATTTTTGAGTAAGCTATGTACCATTCTAGAATCAGCTCCAATAATATTCAACACTCGGTTTAGTTGCTCCTCCGTATACCCAAGTTTAATTGCAAACTCTAGAATTTCTGGAGGAGGATGCTGGACCACTGGATGCCCTTGTTGGTCATCTGAAAATTCGGGAAGTTAGCTAAGAAAATGGTTGCGCTTATTTCTTTTTTTTTTTCATATAGTTATTGTCGGCCCGCCAAAATTGTCAAACGCGCTCCGCTGAACTCAACGCTATGCGATTTTCATTTTGGTTTCCAAATTATTTCAGTTCACGTTGAATTTATACTTGAAATGAAATAATTTGGAGACAAAAATGAAAATCGCATAGCGTTGAGTTTAGCGGAGCGCGTTTGACCATTTTGGCGGCCGACAATATTATCAATGCAATCTTCTTGCCGGCTACCACAAGAGTTCACGCGGAAAATCAAAACACAGCTTTTTTTCAACTGATTGCAATGAAAAAATAGTTGCGTGAGTGTGGCGACACGTGGCTTATTCATTCCGCAAAATAACTGTGGTGTTTGCAGAATTTTCACGTTAAATCCTATTGTAACCGGCAAGAATATTTGAATCGATACTATATACGAGCTTGGCTTTATCGAAATCTATTTTTTATCTTTTTTTCATTTCTAACGTTTTCTTTCGTGTTCTTTTTCGTGTTTCTTTTTTTCTGATTTTGCATTCATTTCTCACGTGTGTCCTGTGGCGGATTCGGTCAAACGCTTGCCTGGTAAGCAACATACCGTACTTCGAGTTTTTTTGGTGGTCTCGGGCGCTCCACGTCGGCTCTCTTAACGTCAGATCGATATCCGATCAATCCAAGGCAGAGGCATTCGACTTGCTTGCTGTCAATAGCGGCTGCAAGGTGAAGAGAGAGTCGGACCGTATTATTAAGGAGACGTTCGATTTTCATGGATCTCATCTCCACGTCATCAATGGCTATGCACCCACCTCGGCCGCCAATGAGACTCAGTCGGATAAGTTCTACAAGGGTTCGAAGAAAGTATACACACGGCTGTCGAAGTAGGATTCGTCGATCATTATCTGCGGAGACTTCAATGCCGTTGTTTTGGTGCTCTTCAGAAGATCTTCCATATGTGGGTGGACACGGAACTGGTCAAAGAAGTGATAACGGTGATCGGCTGGTGAACTTCGCGTTCTCCAGCAGAGTTTCAATTCTCAACACGATCTACCCCAAACGACCCAACCGGAAGTGGACATGGATCACTCCAAACGGCAAAACGAAGAACGAAATCGACTTCATTCTCACGAACAGGCGATAAATTGCAGTAGACTGCGAAGTATACTGTGATTATCTCAACTGCAGTGACCACCGTCTTTTGCGCGCGAGATTCCGTCGCATTTGGAGTGAGAATCAGAAAAAAAGAGCAAAACATCAGCCACACTCTCTCAGTTTTCTGCACACTCTCGTCGCCAACGTGGCCAAGTGCAAATGAAGCGAATTCACAGCGTTCCATACTGAGAATACGAAAGTTTCGAAATTTTCCAGCCTGTTTTTTTTAAGTTTATTATCGTTTCGACTCGAAATCGTATGTTTTCATTGACTTTTACTGCCATAGGCATTGAAAAAACAAAGTGTGAATAAGAAAAAGATTATCAACACAAATTGTATATCGAATGGCTGCTTCTTGTTTTTTTGATGTTGGCTTAATTTTATATGGCCGAGCTTCCCATAGCCAACCTGAGGAATTTTCAGAAATGGAAAAATTAAACATACATTTTGAAACATTTAAAATATGATTTTTGTTTTATTTACCATTAACTTTGCTAGCATCCGAAGATTCGCGGCTTAGTGTTGGGTGGGACACGTCATCGCAAGAGCTGAAATTTTTGAATTGTTTTAATGATGTTGCTTTTTGTTTAATGTTTTTAGTACTTCAATTTCCTGCCTACACGGTGTCCAGGATTTTAAAAGTGGGCGGGGGCTAATTTGCATGGCGCTTGTTTTTTTTTTTGACAAATGGTTTTTCAGCCTATCAAAAACACAATTATCGGCTCTGGTCAGTAATTTTGGATTAAAACAAAAATTATGTATTTAAAAAAAGTGAATTAAAATCACATTTTTAACATCGTTCTTGCCTATGCGCGGCAATGCGCCGGAAGCAAAATTGTTTTTTTTTTGTGTCTTGGGGACGGCTGGGCAAGTATATGAACACCGCTCACCCATTCATACCATGAAACAATTAACAATACGTAGGCCCCATCTCCTTGATCTCAACGTTTTTTCTCCGAACAAGGCACAAATAGAACTTGATTATTAAAATGAAAATGAAGAACATCAAAACAAGAAACCCCAACCATTCTTTTGCGGGCTCAATCGCATAGCGAAGCGACGCTGAAAAGAAGTGAACGGAGATTCATGATTTCATGCAGCAGCTTGGTTGAAAATACAATAAACACTTGGACTTATTGATTTTTTTTTTATTTTACACTTGACACCTTTCACAAAATAATTATGGAAATGAAAACATATTTTGTATGGTAAAATTAGTGATTTGGAAAAAAACTTTTCAAAACACTTACCTGTAGCAGGAATCAAAGTCATTAAATGATAGTAATGCTAGTCCCGGTAATGGTCCCTGCGTTTGTCCGTAAGAAGGACCACAATTGTTAAATGGGACCATCTGAAAACAAAAAAAAAACCCGAATCTTTGAATTTGATTTTTTAGCCAAACTGCATTATAGAGAGCTGAAGTTGTATACCTGTTCAGAGCCATTGTTTTTGGTGGTCGGAATAGGAATGTTTTGCGGGTTGAGCACTCGCTGACCGGCCGTCGTTCGGCATAACGGCGCGTGGCATCGTGAGGATGATGACTCCATTCTGCAATAATTCGAATTTTTGATCCTATTTGTTTGAGAATCAAGTGAGAAAAACGGTTTGTGTTCATTAAAATTCAGGCGACGATAATGATGATTAACTTTTTTATTTTTTACCTTTTTTTTCAAATCTAGAACATAGCGGTGAAATTTCGTTTCTATTATTAAGCGTGTTTGACAGTGTCAGTGTGATATGTTGTATGATCAGAATTTTCTCAAGTATTACTGACCGATTTGCACTGACCATGGCAAAATATTTTGTTTGAAAAGTAGCAAGCAGGACGCATTAACATAACACCGGCAAAAACCAAACTGCAGTATTTCATTTTTTTTTCCGATTCTGTTTTTTTATTTATTTTTGTAGTACGTACGATGCAAGTTTAACACATCTGCAAAGCGAAGTTCTCTCAAAGCCTTCCAAAGCATCTTCATGTCTCTCACTGCCGATCCACCAGCATGCACCGTCCCAGCCGCTGGAGGCAGCTCCACCCGCAAGCTCGTCAACGGAGGAGCTGACAAGCTGATCTTTAAGATCAAGTTGTCCAACAAAAACGAGTGCCGCATTACCCCAGTCTTCGGATTCGTTGATCCATTTGGATCCAAGGAAATCACCATCACTCGCTGGAGCGCTCAAGGAGGACAAGCTTGTCATTCATTTCGCCAATGCTCCAGCTGACGCCAGTGATGCTCAAGCTGCTTTTGCCGCTTTCGCTTGAAATATCACCATCCCAATGTCGGCCACCGCTTGAGTTTGTACTATTTCTTATTGAAGTAATGAAACTAGAAAAAATAGAAATCTGACAAACTTTCAAGTAGTCTTCAAAATGACCGAGAATTTTTTCGCAGATCATCATGCTCTCTGGGGGATTTTTCTGTACAATTTTCTCCAGGGCCGCACGTGCAACGAAGCTCGCCCTAAAATGGATGCAGTGTTAGGCGAGAACTCTACCCCCCGCAATTTCATAAAGTTTTGGTCCAAAAAGTTGACGGAAGAGAACTACGATCTGTTCCGCTCTCTGCAGAATCACATTGCCGAGCAGAAGTTTCATAATCGAAGACCGTCGAAAAGTATTTGGACGACTTTTTCGGCAGGAATACTATGCGAATGGAATCGCTCAACTTTGCTCAACCTAATAGAAAGTTTTAGATTAGTCTGTGCGTTTGTGTGTAATGCTCAAATAAGTTTGGCTTTCTGAAATCTCAAACCCGCGTAGTTAGATTTACGTTTAAACATCTTGCAACTTGATCACACAAGTCACCAGAAATTTAGGGTAAAGAAATTATTGCTGTTACTAGAAATATATTTGAAGGAAACACAAAAATATAGGCAAAACATTTGCCCAAAAAACGAAGGTTGTTTTCCTGAAGTCCCAGATACGATTGGCCATATTTCTCACAGTGATCACATGCTTGATGTCGGAGAAATTGTTGAACTGTCTTCATTGGGCGTAAACGGCACCAGATAATATCGAAGTATGCTCTCAATGAGGTTGTGATTGTAATAGTTTACTGAACTCCCCAGAAGTTTGATTCATTTGAATGCAAACCAATCCATACTTCTGCGGTAGACATGAAAAATGTTATTGTCAACGGAAGATTCTTCTTTGGAAAATACATCAAAATGTAACATTTGCATGGAAAATAAAAGCGTGGTTTCATGTTTTGAATTATCAATTTGATGAAAAACTCAATACTTGACTGGTACTTTTAGATGAACGTCACCCAATCAATAGCCCGGAATGCTATAACGGCATATGCTTTGAATCGAGTTTTTCGGCGGTTTTTTATGTGCTAGTGTGGATTTTCCGGAACCAATTTAGGCACTATGATGTAAAATTACAAAGTCCAATTAATATGTCTATACTTTGCCCCTTTCTTTCCGAAACAATGTTTAAACCGAAGTGATGTGTCAACAAGCAGCGGAAACGAATGAATGAGTGTGCTTATAAGAAGCTTATAATTCAAGTAGGCGATTCTTCGAGTTCCGTCTGAAAGTTGTAGCTAGGATGAACATTGTGCGGTATCTTTCTTAAATTGAAAATTTTAGATTAGTCTCTGTGCTCGAAGCAAAGCTTTTTTGGCCGCTAATGGGCAACATGGTCGTTATTATGGAAACAAAAACATTGCTATGCGGTGTTTGCATACTTTGAAAATTCAAAAGAAAATGATCGAAATATTGTGTTTTCAATCGACTTGCGACATGAAAACGCATGTCTGCATTCACCGTTCTGTCTGCGTCTCTTCGAATATCACTGTTTTCGCGTGGTCGCGCACAAATATGTGGGCGGAGTTTTGCGTCCTTATGTCGCAAGTCGATTGAAAACACAATAGCAGAGCAAATGAAGATAAGCGTTCCCATTTTGTTTGAATTTAAGAAATACCGCGTTGCAACTTTTTTGTTTTTTCAATAATTGCCGAACAAAAAAGGCAAATTGCCACGGGATTCTAATGAGCATTTAGTCGACAAGGGGGAGACGCGCCGCATGCAAAGCATAACAAACAGCAGCACCCGTAATGTATCGGTACAAGAAAGTAAGGAAAGGATCCGATTAGAAAATAAAATTCTTAAAAAATAATATTACACAATCACGTGACGCAAAGTTGCAGGAATAACTTTATACCTGACGACACTGCGATACTATATGAGTTTGAGGGCGATGGAAGACGTTGAGAAGCCTCTGGAGGCGGGGCCAGAATGGGTTTCTTAGCTCTTCACAAGTAAGTTTCACAAGCAATTTTGATAGGAATACTATAGGAATACTACATGATGAAGTAAGCAAAAAGTTGCCAAGGACCGCATTTAATGCTATTATCGGCCCGCCACATCGGTCAAACGCGCTCCGCTGAACTCAATACTACGTGGATTTCATTTTGGTTTCCAAATTATTTTATTTCACTTTGAATTTACACGTGAAATTAAAAAAATTTGGAAACCAAAATAAAATCCACATAGTATTGAGTTCAGCGGAGCGCGTTTGACCATTTTGGAGGGCGAACAATATACTCATGAGGAAAAAGTAACAAAAACAAATGTGTGCTATAATTTTGACGCAGTCATTTTTTACAAATTCCGCTTAGTCGTCTGCACTAATATTCGCACTTGAATAGATCACGCAAAAACTGTTTACCTAATTGTAAGTGACAAGTCTGGATAATTATGCCAGCGGCGGAGCAAGTATTATTGCATTCGCATATCCATACAGAAAAATTTCTCTGCAAAGTGTGAGACGTTCACAGTGAGCACGCTTAAAAAAAAGTTAACTGTAGGAATAAAGAAAATTTTTGCATTACATTTTACTATTGAGTATAATTCACAGTTAGACAATTTTAGCGCAAAAAAAAATTTTTAAAGTTGTATCAAAAATTAATTTTAAAAAATACAAAATAACTTTGATCATCTCTTTTTACAATCCACCCTCACAAATCTTTATCCTAATCTTATGAAAATGATATAAGATTGAAGAAATACTAGCGGATTATTCGCATTCATATTGCTTAAAATTTTGTCACAATTATTATTTAATCCCGCACCACGGTTTCCAGGATTTGAAAAGTGGGCGGAGCAGAGCAAACGCGCTCCACTGGATTTTTCTCAAAAAAAACTTTCAAAATTTTTTTTGATAAACTTTATTTTAAAAACATTCTAAAAAAAATTTTGCTTCCATTCAAATGGGCGATTTAAAAAAAAAAAAAAAAAAGGAACGAGAAAATGCTAAAAAATGAATTTTAATTTTCTATAGTCGGCGAATACATTATCAACCTCGCTCTACTGCAAAACTCCTGTAAAATAGTGTTGTACTTGCAAGATTAACTCGAATTCTAGTGTTTATACTTCTTTTTAACGGAAAATGACGTATTCACGACGAATTGCAGGTGAAATTTGATTTTTCGCTTCAAAACAGGCGCACCACACTGTTGAAAATTGAAAAGTGCGGTAGAGCGAGGCTGATGATGCGTTCGCCGACTATACTCCAGAAAAAAAAGAAGCGAAAGAAGCTATCGAAAAGCGAGACGCAGACGAATGTGCAAGTGCGCCCTGTTTTGCACTTTCTCTGCATTTTGAAGTCAGTCTCTCCATGCAAGGTGCAGTGCGATAATATATTTAAAAAAAACAATGAAAAAAGTCTAAAGTAATTTTATATGGAGTGGAAAACTATTAACAATCCGCTATTTTTTTATTTTTGTAAATTTTTCTGGAATATTTACAACTTTGGCACGGCATAAAAGGATGAAAAACCCAAACAAAAGTTTCGGAAACAGCGTAGTCTAGCCTTTGAAACGTTCACTCCCGAAAAACAAATTAACAACGAATACCACAGAGTGAACAAAAAATGTGATTTTTGTGGAAATTTTTCCGTTATCAGGTCTTGAAAATAGCTGGGAAATAGAGCACAGTTCCGGATTTTTTTTGTCACGCCATGCCCTCCCTCTCTCTCTTTCTCTCTCTCTCTCTCCCTCTCTCTCCCTCTCGCTCGCTCTCTCATCAAAAATTAGGTTTTTATTAAACAATCTGTCCCTCCTTTTGCACAGTTTACCTTATCTTTTTTCTTCCCATCAATGATTGTTTGAGGGGTCACATGCAGGCGGGAAATAATACAATTTTAGAGACCCCATGAAAAAGGGGAAGACGTCGAAATGTAGAAACAAAAAAGAAGGAAAATAAACACATTCAGTTGCAAGAGTGCCGCACAGTTTTTTCCATAGTTTTTAAAAAGCGGCAATAATATCCTATACCGTGTTGGTTTGTTTAAGTAACTGTTTTTAGAACTGTGCAGTTTGAAACAGCTACAAAATAGAACTGTACGGAATAGAATTCAGTTTTCCTGAGCCTTTTGTTTTTGGTCCTACAATACTAATCATTTTTTCATTTCTTTCTAATCATATTTGAGATGATCAGAAAGACGGGAAAAACATAACAGGTTCATCAAAATTGATATCTGCTCCGAACAGTTCTACTCCAAAACAACCGGAACCCGCACTGTCGCAAAAAAAACATATTTTTTGCATCTATATAAATTCCCGAGTAGAAAAAAAAACAAAATGTTTCTTTCTCCAAAATTGTAGGAAAAATTATGAGACACTCTTGTAATTTAGTTTGCCTAGTAGCAAAGAATCAGTGAATTATTCAACAACTTGGAATTAAAAAAATAAAACATTTGTAAATCAGAGACAGTAACAAAAACGAGAACAATAGTTTTAACTTTGAGAACAAAAATTGGAAAACTAAACAGAAAGAAAAATTAACTACGAAAATCCGGCTCTCGGTCGTTCCGAAAGTGTGACGTTTTGAAAGTGTGACGTTTCGAAAGTGGGCTTTTCAAAGGTTTTCTAGATTTTGTCGTCGCGGTGTTTCAGACAATTCCTCAAACACCGCAACGACAAAATCTAGAAAAACCTTGGAAGGCGCTACCTCGAAATAGAACCTTTTCGAAATAGAAATGTGCCGAAATAGAACGTGACGCGAAATAGAACCGCGTGAAATAGAACTGTTCTGAATTAGAACTGTCCCGAATTAGAATTGCGTGAAATAGAACTGTACCGAAATATAACCGCGTTAAATAGAACCCAGTCAATAAATAGAAAACGCTCCTCAACTGAAATCCAACGCAGTGCCACGGTTGTTACAGGTCACGCCACTGAGTGGAACTTTTTCTGTTTGGCCATTTATTCAATAGTCTTCACCCAATTGCGCTAAAACGCTCTAAAACGGAGTACAGTTCTATTTCACGCAGTTCTATTTCCGAACAGTTCTATTTCGGTACAGTTCTATTTCACGCAATTCTATTTCGGAACAGTTCTAATTCAGAACAGTTCTATTTCACGCGGTTCTATTTCGCGTCACGTTCTATTTCGGCATATTTCTATTTCGAAAAGGTTCTATTTCGAGGTAGCGCCCCTTGGAAAAGTCCACTTTCGAAATGTCTACCTTCAAAACGTCCGAGAGCCCAAAATCCGTTCCATAAACATCTAGATTAAGGTTACAAAAAGTTAAAGCTTTTTTTCTAACATCGATAATTACCGCCCTATATCTCTCACAGATCCTTTTGCGCGAGTTATGAAGCGTATTATTTGTCACGGAATCCGTACCAGCACGGTTTTTTTAAATTACAGAAGCTGTACTACAGCATTAGTTTCTTTCATCTCTAAATACCATCGAATCCTCAAAAAGCATAATTCTCTAGACGTAGTTTATTTTGATTGCAAAAAAGCTTTTGACACTGTTTCTCACTCACTGCTACTTTGCAAGCTTGCAGAATTTGGCATTGACCCCCTAACGTGTTCCTGATCCCGTAAGTTCCTCAGTAATCGTTCCTTCACTACAAGAGTTAACAACACTTTTGGAAATGATTACCACCCTATAGCCTCTGGAGTTCCTCAAGGCTCCGTTTCTCGTCCATTATTGTTCATAATTTTTATAAATGTTCTCTTACTCTCACTTCCACCATCTATTCACTTTTCTTGTTTCGCTGATGATATCAAATTTTTTCTGAAAACCCCTCCCTCCTGCAAGAAGGAATTAAACTTATCTCTTCTTGGTGTAAGAGTAATTCCCTCCACTTAGCTCTTAGAAAAACCACAGTACTGCGCCTGGGCTCCAAAAATAAATCTTTTCCCTATTACCGTAAAACCTGTAATTGAAGTACACCTGTATTAGAAGTACACCTCTAATAGAAGTACACCCCCAAGAGTCTTTTTAAAAATAGAAGTACACCCTCTAATTGAAGTACATCCTCTAATAGAGGTATAAAATTTTTTTTTTAATTTTTTTTCCATTTCTGACCCTTTTTTTCCGTTTTGCATTGATTTAAAGAATTTTTGAATTGAGAATCATTTGAATGTCCGCGACACAAATGTCCAAACACGTTCATGAAGAACACACTTGCAACATTTTAATTGACGAGCGCAGATTTCTAATTTTCGAGACCCTGACAAAACCGGGGAACAGACTTTCTCAACAATTAGAAACTGTTTAAAAAAAGACAGAATTGGGAAATTTTGAAAACTGACCGAGTTGGGATTTTAAGCACCACCTCGCGATAAAATTGTCTATGGTAAAAATGCTGTTAGATGAGGGGGCTGACAGGGGAAAAAATTACCAAAACCGGGAAAAATTTGAATGTCTGGCGCAGTTTTTCTAGAATTGTACAAGCCTGGCTGTATCAAAAGCTACTCGGGTAAACGCTTGCCCTGTAAGCTACAGACCGGAGTTCGAGTTTTTGTGTTGGTCTCGGGCGCTCAGTACGCTTCCGCCATGCAATTTGGAAACAGACACACCAAGAAAATCAGTTACAGACCCAAACGTTTTTATTCTCAGTAAGGAACGCTGCAAACGCGCTCCCTTCGCACAGTGGTGGACGCGGCCACGTTGGCTACGAGAGAGTGCAGAAAATTGAGAAAGCCGTGGCCGATGTTTTGCTCTGATTTCTCTAAACCTCACCCCAAATGCATGCGAAATTTATTTGTTCGATTGGAGCGAGTTATCAGCATTTTATACCGAGTATATATTGTGTTTTCAATCGACTTGCGACATGAGAACGCGAAACTCCGCCCACTTATTTGTGCGCTACCTGTCTGCGTCTCTTCAAATATCACTGTGTTCGCGTGGTCGCGCCCAAATAAGTGGGCGGAGTCTCGCGTTCTCATGTCGCAAGTCGACTGAAAACACAATATAAGGATGATAATCCTTTCAGTACAAAACTCGTGCCGCACGTTTGCAATGGGCGGGGCTTGTTTCTTGGTTTTGGAAATGATTTTCCCGGTTTTGTCTAGGCCTCGAATCGCCTTTCTTTTCTGTTATTTTTCTTCTGAAAGGCCTTTGAAAAATAGAAGTACACCCTTTATTTGAAGTACACCTTTATTAGAAGTACACCCATTTAGGGGGTTTGAAAAATAGAAGTACATGTACTTCAATTACAGGTTTTACGGTATATTGATAATATTGAAATCCACGGTTCTTCTTGCGTCAGGGATCTGGGACTTTTTACTGACTCTAAGCTCTCTTTTAAACCGTACATTGCCCGAATCGCTGCTCTTGCTCTCTTGCGAGCTAAACAACTTTTAAAATGCTTTTCTTCTCAGTCCACCAAATTCTATGCTTATTTATTAAACACGCACAGTACTGGCCATAAAGAATGCGACAACTGGTTTTGTGACGATAACTTCTTGGAAAGTTAACTTTTCGACCCGAATTTCTTACTGTTTCTGCAATGGAACCTCACGAAAACTTGCGTACTTGCGAATCGCATCATTCTGCTAAAAAAAAAAATTATTTTTTTTTATTTTTCTCATTTTTTCACTTCTTTCATGTACAGTACTGGCCATAAAGAATGCTACAACTGGTTTTTTGACGATAACTTCTTGGAAAGTTAACTTTTTGACCCGAATTTTTTACTGTATTTGCAATGGAACCTCACGAAAACTTGCGTACTTGCGAATTACATCATTCTGCAAAAAAAAATTTTTTTTAATTTTTTAAGTTTTTCTCATTTTTGCACTTTTTTCATGTATTTCAGTTTTTTGTATAAAGTTGAGTGTAAATTAATTGGGAGTAATTCTAATTAGTTTTTTATTGTTTTTCAGTCATAGTCAGACCATTTGGGAAAAAACTTTCACTGTGGACGTTCGAAAAAGCATCGTACGTGGACATGAACTAGGCGCGCATCCGAAAATACTCGCAACTCAGTTTGGTTCTTCTTCCAGCGAAATTTAACGTGGTTTGAAGAATAACCGTGATGATGTAAGGTTTCAATTAGCTTTCTAGCTTTTTTGATTTCGGCTATTCAGGATGGTGTAGTTCATCGTCAATCTCCAGGAAGACCCCGAACCACTTCCAGAGCTATGGATCGAAATATCTTGCGCGCGTGCCGAGAAGATCCTAGACGTACATCTACGGATATTCAAGTTTCCGTGACGTCTCCAAATGAGCCGGTGCCATCGAGAAGGACTATTAGAAGACGTCTGCAAGTTGCTGGACTGCACGGATGAAGACCAGTCAAAAAGCCACTCGTTAGTCTAAAAACCGGAAAGCTCGTGTTGAATGGGGTAAACAGCACTTGTCCTGGGGACCTCGAGAGTGGGCTAATCACATCTGCAGCAACGAATCGAAGTTCAATCTGTTCGGTACTGATGGTATTCAATGGATTCGACGTCCTATTGGCTCCAGATATGCTCCTCAGTACCAATGTCCGACGGTAAAACATGGAGGTGGATCTGTGATGGTTTGGGGATGCTTCTCCGACACTTCCATGGGTCCATTTAAGGGAATTGTGGGAACCATGGACGATATGTGTACCAAGACATCCTGGAGAACACAATGCGACCATGGGCAAGAGCAAATTTGGGCCGATCGTGGGTGTTTCAGCAGGATAATGACCCGAAGCACACTTCGGGTCATGTTGCCAATTGGTTTCGACGTCGCCGTGTGGATCTCCTAGAATGGCCAAGTCAGTCTCCGGACTTGAATCACATCGAACATATGTGAGAGAAGCTAGAACGACGTCTCAAAGGAGTCCGATCCTCCAATGCCAACCAGAAATTCGCTCAACTCGAAGCTGCTTGGAAGAGTATCCCGATGACGGTGGTTCAGACGCTCCTGGATTTGATGCCACGTAGATGCCAGGCTGTTATTGATGCCAAAGGATACCCAACCAAGTATTAAATCACTTTTTATAGTTACCTTCCTTTTGTTTTTGACCTTCGGTGATTCTAGAGCTTATTTGTATAGATCTCCAAAAATGTCAATTTTCATGAATTTTCGAAAAAATTGAATAAAAAAATAATTTTCAGCAGAATTTTAAAATCAACTTGACAGGAAAGTTTCTGATAGCGCTGAAAAACTCTCACAAAAAATTTGGGTCAAAAAGTTAACATTCCAAGAAGTTATTGTCAAAAAACTAGTTGTCGCATTCTTTATGGCCAGTACTGTATTTCAGTTTTTGCCTAAAGTTGAATGAAAATTAATTGGGAGTAGTTCTAATTTGTTTTTTATTGGTTTTCAGCCATGGTCAGATCATTTGGGAAAAAACTGTCACTGTGGACGTTTGAAAAAGCATCGTACGTGGACATAAACTAGGCGCGCATCCGAAGATACTCGCAACTCAGTTTGGTTGTTCTTCCAGCCAAATTTACCGTATTTTGAAGAATAATCGTGATGATGTAAGGTTTCAATTAGTTTTCTAATGGACCTATTCATTTGAATTAAAATGAATTTTTATGTCATTTTAATTCAATGCATTACAACATATTAATTAATTAACCTGAATTTTCCTGAACCATTGAGTTTGAGCCTTTCTTCAAATCGTGTCGAGACATCCTGGCCAAATAAATGCATGCGCCTTTAATTTGTACTCCGAGTGGACAAGATGACGAAAAAATATGGCATACAGTGCCGATCGGACCCTAGTTATTAAAGGCGCATGCATTTATTTGGCCAGGAGGTCTCGACACGATTTGCAGAAAGGCTCAAACTCAATGGTTCAGGAAAATTCAGGTTAATTAATTAATATGTTGTAATGCATTGAATAAATGTGACATAAAAATTCATTTTAATTCAATGCATTACAACATATTAATTAATTAACCTGAATTTTCCTGAACCATTGAGTTTGAGCCTTTCTGCAAATCGTGTCGAGACCTCCTGGCCAAATAAATGCATGCGCCTTTAATAACTAGGGTCCGATCGGCACTGTATGCCATATTTTTTCGTCATCTTGTCCACTCGGAGTACAAATTAAAGGCGCATGCATTTATTTGGCCAGGATGTCTCGACACGATTTGAAGAAAGGCTCAAACTCAATGGTTCAGGAAAATTCAGGTTAATTAATTAATATGTTGTAATGCATTGAATTAAAATGAATTTTTATGTCACATTTATTCAATGCATTACAACATATTAATGAATTTTCCTGAACCATTGAGTTTGAATTTTTCTGAAAATCGCGCCTGTTCATGCTGGTCAAAAAATGCACATATTGTCATCATTTTTGTGTAATCTTGTCCACTGTTTAAAGGCGCATGCATTTATTTGTTAATAAGTTCACTTATTTGACCAGGATGGTTGGGCGCGATTTGTAGAGTGAGGGATTACCGTAAAAACTGTAATAGAACACCACCTTTAATAGAACGCCACCTGTAATACAACGCCACCCCCAAGGTCATTTCGAAAAATAGAACGCCACCCTCTAATAGAACGCCACTCTGTAATACACCGCCACCCTGAGAAACTGCGGCCTATAAACATGAACTGGTGTACCAGTAATTTTTTTTTCAACGTGGATTACTGTAATCAAAAGTATTGTCGTCCCGCCACGTCGGTCAAACGCGCTCCGCTGAACTCAGTACTACGTGGATTTTATTTTGGTTTCCAAATCATTTTATTTGACGTGTAAATTCAACGTGAAATGAAATAATTTGGAAACCAAAATGAAAATCGCAAAGCGTTGAGTTCAGCGGAGCGCGTTTGACCATTTTGGCGGGGCGACAATACACAAACACCGAGGTGTGCAATGAACGATGAAGCTAGCTGATTACAGAGGGTACTATTATTACATATTCCCGAGTACGTGAGATGTCGTAAAATGGGTCTTGACACGATCGATGTTTGCACACTTGTGGATTTGAATATTTTTTTCGAATTTTTTCAATTTAATTTTTTCTTAATTTTTTCATTTTTTTTTAAACTTATATTTTTATTCTTGGTGGGTCATTCATGTAAAAAATAACATGATTTTTCCAAGATACGCATGTCGAAAAATGTAAACATTCTACATTATCCCAAGTACTTTAGATTGTTTACAAGTATGAATTCACCGATCGTGGCGAGACCCATTTTACGACATCTCACGTACTCGGGAATACGTAATATCAATTCAATATTCTTGCCGGCTACAGTAAGCAGTGGCGCGAAAAATCGAGGCTCCGCCCCATCAGGTCTTTTCAACTGAATTCAGTGCACAAAATACAACTCAGGGACTCACAATGTACCGTCGTTGCGGGTCGACAATATTTACAATCGTTTTTTCTATTTTTCTGTTGATTTTTATTATTTTTGGTGGTTGAAAGATGAAATTTGATTTTTTTTTCTAAAAATTCAGGTCCGAAAAATATACCGCCACCCTCTAATAGAACGCCACCTCTAATACAACGCCACCCCTAGGCCCACTTCGAAAAATAGACCGCCATGGCGCTATATTACAGTTTTTACGGTATGTGCGCGTCTATAGGTTATTAAGATTTATTAGTAAAGTAATTACTGGTCAAGCACAAAAGCGATTAAGGTCATGAGCCAAAACAAGTATAAAAGGTAGATAAAGGTGTGGTTACGCAAACCGCTCCCGAATGGTTCGATTGTCCTCCTTTTATAGCAGCTCTGGTGGATAGGCGTGTCGTGTCCTTCTGGAACGTTCTGTGTGACGTAGCGACATAGAGATTGGCGGCAGTGGAGGCGCAGACAGTGATCTGGCATGATGGCGCGTATTCCGTGGTCCCGATGGTGATCGACGGTCCGTGACGAGAGAGTGTAGTGGCTCGCAGAGACGACAGTTGTGAGGTGTGATTGCTGTGCCGACCAGTTGGGCAAAAGATCGCTTGGGCGCGCGAGACGCAGTCGAGCAGACAAGTGAGCGCGCATATTGGAAGACTGAAATTATGGCTATCATTGTGTCTGAAACGGAAACATTAGTGACGTAATAACGCGTGGATTTGGATAACAAAGGGATGATAAGGGCGAGTTGCGTGAGTTTCACACCTCCCCTCCTTCAGCGAAGTTCGTCCTCGAACTACAGTAAGAGATTCGAAGAACCTGAAACTGCGCAACAAGCGGTGATAGCTGAAATTGCAGTAAACTGTGGAAAACTTCTTGAACAGTTGACATCCGTCGCGGACTGAGCGAAAGTAGTTGAGCATCGAAAAACGTGGCGATAACTGACGTTTACCGTCAAACCATTTTGAATACGAAGCCGGAAATGAGTGGGTTAACGTAAAAATTAGTGATGTTTTTTCCACTAGTAGTAGCATTTTTTGCCTTGTCAGGGGCACACCCCGGAATGTGAATACGCTAGGCGCACTGTTGATACTGATTCATAGCTGGCGTCTTCTAAACGACTTTATTTTTGATTTCTGCTTAATGTCTGATAAGGGTTAGCAGGCGAGTGCGAAGGATTGCCGTCCTTCGCTCTGTCTCGGCTGTTACTGTGACTTCGGGTATCAGAAAAGATACAATAATTATTGAACAACCTAGATGAAAACTCACGGAACATACATGATTTCCTGATTTGATTCTCTAAGTATACTTGCCGAGACGATTCCTCCTCGTTGACTTTATTCATTGACTGATCCGACACATGATGTTTCGAATTCGAAAATTTTTTTGCACGGTTACCTGGTCCGCCGTGATCGTCGACACATAATCCTTCATAGTGAATTGTTCGAGTTTTCTTGGTCACAAAAACCCCATTAGTACACCGCCGATTGATGTACGTCGCCTAATATAACAATCGGATGTCGGCCGTCTTCGGTTCTGAGTTTGGATGTTCTGTGTAAAAGCCTTCTTGCTGGGATGGAGGTCCTCTTCCGAGAATTTCTTTCTCTAGCTCTTCATTGTTTGGTGGGACGTCCTCGACACTTTCCTTAAGAAGCTTCAACGCTTCTATCAACGGATTAATTCCGTCGCAAACAACGTTCTCGAAAACGAGAGATGGATCAATCATTTAAAAACTCACCTTCGTCGGCGGGGGACTCGTCCGCCCCAGCTGCAGTAGTGGGCCGCAGTCCACTACTCTGCGCAGTGGGAACTTCAGAGCCTGGTTCCTCGCCGATTCTTGTTTCCGACGTGTCCCTTGGCTCGTTTTCGGCATCTTTGTTGAATTTCATCTCGCTCATTTCTCACGATTGTGATCACAAAAAGCTGATTGCTGAATATCGTTCTGAAATTGCACCAAAATTAATTTTTTGAGTTTCAAACTAGTTTTACCACTAAAGCGGGTCACAAAAGTTACTAAATGCGATACGCACAAGTTAATTAACACTTACGGCACCAAAATATGGCAAAAAACTTGCAGATACGGCGATGAGAACGCGTGAACTGCGCAAACACGAAAACAAACCAGAAACATGTTTCTAGAATGTTGAAAACACGGGCGATACTGCGTTCGTGTCGAGACCTTAGCGTGCGCGCCGGGTATGTGCCTTTACTACAGTAGGCTGAAAACTTTAGATATGTACCTTTAACTTACTGCGTTTTTGCTTTTTGAAACAAATTCGCCGATACCAAAATAGAATGATAACGGAACCGATCATGTGTGATTTGCTGGAATTTTTTTTTTTTTTTTGCAATACCTTCTTCTAAACTTTTGAACACTTTGCTTTTTGAAAAAAATGCTTGATCTTGGGTTATTTTGTGGAGAATTCTGTATTTGATTTATTGATGCTCTGAAAATCAAATTGACTTGATTTCGTCTTCAGATAATTCGATGGCTTCAGCGGCTTTAGTGCCTGGTGGCAAAGTTACGGCAAAATCCGTCGGATTTGTAACCAAAATTTGGAAATTCTTTGATTTAACCAGCAGCGGGGCTGTTAATAACGACTTTTGTGTCAAACATTGTGACCTAATAAGATATCCTGCATTGCTGACGACCGCAGTCGTGGGCATACTGCACGAAATGAAACTTTCACTTTTAGCTGGAACAACTGCTTCTTCCAGAACGTTTACGTCCAAAACTTCTGGGTTACACGTGATGTGTCTATTTCCGATGGGTAAAACATCTTCGCCCATATGGAACATCGATCTGATGTAGTCGATCGAAAATTGTGGTAGCTGGGATAACAAATCATTCCCAAGAACAATGCTATAATCTCTTGGTCCTTCTGGTGTGCACTCCTCTTCCGTGAAATGAACACGATGTATCAAATTGAACGAACGGATTGCAAATGTGACGAATGCTGCACCCGCCATCTGAACTTCGTTACCACCTAGAGCTACTGCGTGTGACGCGCTAGCTTGATGGAGCTTCGTGACTCCTATTCTTCTACTAAACGATTGACTTGCCACTGTTATCGTTGACCCAGTGTCGACGAGTGCAAAAAAGCGGAAACCGTTGACCGAAATTGGTATTTGCGCGGTTAAAGGAATTTGCGAAAAATGCGCAGAATTTACCATAAAACTCGACTTACTTGCCATTTTCTCATTTTCTTTCTCCGGCCATGCCAAACTTCGTACGTCTCGAGCATTTGATTGTTCTGGCAGCAATTCATTATTGATCCGCTGCAACTCCTCTACTTGTTGCCTGTAAACCTCGAGCTGAGCTAGCAGATCATCTGTTGTTGTTGCATTGACATGAGCTGGTCTCTGTTGAATCTGATGATTCATTACTGCTTCTTCGTTCGTCTGTATCACTCTCGGAAAACCTGCCTTCTTTTTCTGACAATCTCGGGCAGTGTGTCCGAAAATACCACAATAAAAACAATTACCGTTAAATCTGCTTAACTTTTCTCCATCTTGATTGTTGTGCCAGTTCTTCTGTCCTTCTTGCGAATTGTACCAATCATTCTTGAGCGATCTCATCTCTTCGAGTAGCGCCACGGTTGGAGCGTACTGCTGCGATGCCAATCGATCTTCCCGAAGAATTTCCTGACGGATAGCTTCGTCGAAGGCTTCTTTGCATGACTTCGGATCCTTGTCTTTCACATTATAACGAATCGTGTCGTCGAGACCGTTGAGGAAAGCGTCGCGTGCTTTCTTCTCCATCACTTGTCTGTCTTCGCATCGAAATGCCTGTGCTGCAAGCACTCTGACTCGATTGTAGTACTTCTCAATCGATTCTCCATTTTCCTGCCTGCATTTGTTGAACTGGGCCATTTTGAGCTTACTTGTGAGCTCGCTCTCGAATGTTGCTTTGAGATCGGCAACCAACTGATCCACTGTGGCGTCAGCTTTTTCATTCAAAAATTCTTCTGCCCTGTCACGTGCATTTCCGACTAAAAACGTCAGGAAAGCATATACAGTAGCGGCCACTGAAATATCCCCTTTTGGTTTTTCAGCTATAACTTTTTTTAGAGAAGAGCTAGGAATTTGAGGTCAACTGTGAAAATGTTCCAAAATAAGCCAGAAATATGATGCAGTTTAGCTTTTACCAATAAAAAATATGTTTTTCTAAAAATTCCAAAAATTCGATTTTTCGACTTTTAACAAAAAACCTTTTATTGAGATTTCACCCGGGAAACGACTTGTAAATGAGGTAATAAGCGATAGAAACAGTTTCAAACTAATTAATACTAATCTGCAAACCCTCGAAAATCGATAACAGCTTGACATCTTCTTGGCAGGTTGGTTAAAACAGACTGTGGAATCTGAGCCCACGCAGTCTGCAACTGAGAGAATTTCTGGTCGGCATTTCGAGCACGGATGCCGGAAACGCATCTCTCAAGCTCTTCCCACAAGTGCTCGATAAGATTAAGGTCGGGGCTCTGGCTGGGCCACTCCATTACGGTCACACGGTTGGTGGCGAACCAATGGTTTGAGACATTTCACTCACTTTTATGTGGTTGGACGTGTGTTTCGGGTCATTATCTTGTTGAAACGAGTAACGAACCCATAGGGAAGCACGAGCGAACGGTAGCATTACATTTTGCGAGATCTGTTCGTACACAAAGCGATCCATGTTGCCTCGGATGCGGTGAAGAGGTCCGAGCCCATGGCTGCTGAAGCAGGATCATACCATCACGTTGCCGCCATCATGTTTTACGGTCAGAGTTTGGTATTTTGGGTTGAATCTGGTCCCTACTGGTCGTCTGACATAAGAAATTCCATCCGAACCAAATAACATGAACTTGCTCTCATCATTCTACAAAACTCGTTCCCACTGACTTTGAGTCCAGTTGAGATGAGCTCGCGCCCAGGCCACACGAGCTGCTCTATCGCGGTCAGAAATGTACGGCTTCTTCACAGGTCTTCTGCCAAACAGTCCAGCATCGTTTAGGCGCTGTCGGATCGTTCTACCACTTGCCACAGGTTATCCACGGGGAGAAACCTGATCGAAGACTTCGGAGGGCACTGGGCCTAGGGTTGCTTCTCGATGCGCGTACGATGTTTCTGTCTGTTAGATGGTTTGTAACTCAAGCCTGTGAGTGTCTTCTCTTCACTGGTTGTCTATTTTGAGCTCTCCAGCGCTTCAAAAATTTTCCAATTGTGGAACGATCGACTTTGAACTGCTCAGCAAGTTGCCTGAGAGTTCGTCCCTGCTCGCGCCCTCTAGCAATTGCAAATCGCTGGTTAGTGGTCAAATTAACTTTTTCTTCAGTTTGTGTCATTATCTAAATGAATAGATATTGAAGACTCTGGAAAAATATTGGAGTTGTAGCTTTTTAAAAAAATAGAAAAAACGATCAAAATCGTGAAAATTGAATAAAAAAATTAGAAATATTTTTATCGGTAAAAACTAAATCGAATCATATTTCTGGCTTATTTTGGAACATTTTCACAGTTGACCTCAAGTTCCTAGCTCTTCTCTAAAAAAAGTTATAGCTGAAAAACCAAAAGGGGATATTTCAGTGGCCGCTACTGTACCTGTGCTGTCTCCGATGCCTCTACATCTGATGCTCTCATCTGGTCCTTGAATTGTCTCACAAAAGATGACAAACTTTCCGAGAATGCTCCTGAATATGTCCCTATCGACACAGTCGATTTAAAACCGAGTACGTTTACTCGATGTACTTGAGCTTCTCTTAACTCTGGTGACTGCTCGTCATCCAACTCTTGATCGTCACATTGATCATTCTCCTGATAAACACTCTGATTAGTGCTATCACTAACTTTAACTTCAATGGTAGGATTTCTAATAGCAACCTGAACTTCATTATCTCCGCTCGTCTCTGCGCCATCAGCGTAGGATACCGTTCCTACGCAAGCGATGGGGCAGTTAAAGGGAGTCATACCTGATGGTGGCGTGGCCATCTGAACCAAAATTCCTGCTTGTTGTTCCTCGAGTACCTCAATCCGGTGACGAATCTGATCGACGAGACGTTCCAGATTGGTAACGTTTGCAGCTCGACGATCGACCTGTCCTCCAAGCGCTGTCATCTCAGCCAATGCACGGTCCGAGGTTTCCTCCATCTTTGCCGCAATAGCATTGAAGTCGACCACGGCAGCATTCTTCAGCTCCAGAAGATGAACAGCCTTGACTTCCGAACGTCCGGTAAAACGGGGTAGACAAGAGTCCGTACGCCATACTGACTGTGCCATATTGAATGGTCTTTGGGTTGTTGCTCCTGAGTAGTTTTTTCCTGAAAACATGAAAACTTCCGGCCGGTGCCAGAAGATTCAATCAAACCGAGCGGTGAACGAATAAATTAACAAAAAAATAAACGTTACATGAAGAAGAAGCCGTCGAGAGGAGACAGAATAGCCTACACCTATTCTCCTTGGCGCCAACTGCGTATATACCAATATATACGGAAACTAAAACTACGAAAACCCTTTGAGGCAGGGGAACCCTCCTAACTAAATCTTCACCTGCGTGAACCCCACTTTAACTAAATTTAATACCTATTTATAACTCAAAATAATTCCTAACAAGTTAGTTGGCCACCTAAAATGAGAGAAAAATACAATAAAAACTAGCGCGCTGACCTAAAATCTTAACCCAAAGACGTGACAAACGGTGGATACAAGAATAGGGGAGTAAAAAAATACTAAGAACCTATTCTAAACTCGATGCTACCAGTGAGGGATTATGTGCGCGTCTATAGGTTATTAAGATTTATTAGTAAAGTAATTACTGGTCAAGCACAAAAGCGATTAAGGTCATGAGCCAAAACAAGTATAAAAGGTAGATAAAGGTGTGGTTACGCAAACCGCTCCCGAATGGTTCGATTGTCCTCCTTTTATAGCAGCTCTGGTGGATAGGCGTGTCGTGTCCTTCTGGAACGTTCTGTGTGACGTAGCGACATAGAGATTGGCGGCAGTGGAGGCGCAGACAGTGATCTGGCATGATGGCGCGTATTCCGTGGTCCCGATGGTGATCGACGGTCCGTGACGAGAGAGTGTAGTGGCTCGCAGAGACGACAGGTGTGAGGTGTGATTGCTGTGTCGACCAGTTGGGCAAAAGATCGCTTGGGCGCGCGAGACGCAGTCGAGCAGACAAGTGAGCGCGCATATTGGAAGACTGAAATTATGGCTATCATTGTGTCTGAAACGGAAACATTAGTGACGTAATAACGCGTGGATTTGGATAACAAAGGGATGATAAGGGCGAGTTGCGTGAGTTTCACAGTAGAAAGACTCAAACTCAATGGTTCAGAAAAATTCAGATTAATTCATTAATATGTAGTAATGCATTGAATAAATGTGACACAAAAATTCATTTTAATTCAAATGAATAGGTCCATAAACAAATTTCGACTATTCAGGATGGTGTAGTTCATCGTCAATCTCCAGGAAGAGCCCGAACCACTTCCAGAGCTATGGATCGAAATATCTTGCGCGCGAGCCGAGAAGATCCTAGACGCACATCTACGGGTATTCAAGTTTCCGTGACGTCTCCAAATGAGCCGGTGCCATCGAAAAAGACTATTAGAAGACGTCTGCAAGTTGCTGGACTGCACGGACGAAGACCAGTCAAAAAACCACTCGTTAGTCTAAAAAACCGGAAACCTCGCGTTGAATGTCAATGGACTCGACGTCATATTCGTCATACTCTTACATATCTTTGCTTTATTGAAAAAAAAAATCGAATGCAATTAAAGAGTCTTCTTTAAGTGATAACTATTGTGAGCCACCATAAATGATGATAAATAGTGGATGTCACCTAGAATTATACTACATCCTTCGACAGCTGTCTTGTTTATCGATAAATATTCTAACAAATTTTGAGAAAATGAATTTTTTCAAAACTTGGCGGCAGTTTCGATGAATTTCGCCAATTTCACATCATTCTCTGAAAGACCGCCGCAATCGTGGGTGGACAGAGTGATGTCGACCTGAAAAAACGTTGATTTTAGGGGATTTTGTACAGATTTTTGTTTCTATAGTTTTTAGTGGAATTGCTTCATGAAAATTAGACACCCTCCCCACTGTTGGCGTAGTCCCCAAATTTGATGGCTAATAGCCGTTTTCAACAGCTATTATTTTCAAATCTTGTTACATTTCAAAGTCTGGACATCTTGTGGCTGGAAAAAATCGCAAAAACACTGAATAAGAGTGAAGATTGTTTACCATAATTGCTGCATGCAAACTTTCTATAACCGCGGTGCCAAAAGATCAATTTTTATCGGCGACGACTTTACCCCATAATGGCCGTACATGTCATCCGGGACGGCAAAAACACATCTCAGAATGAATTTTTTTTAATGAGAAAATATGATAAAGATCTTGGCGAGTTCTATACTCGGTATAAAACGCTGATAACTCGCTCTAATCGAACAAAGAATTTCGCATGCATTTGGAGTGAGGTTTAGAGAAATCAGAGCAAAACATCGGCCACGGCTCTCTCAATTTTCTGCACTCTATCGTCGCCAACGTGGCCGCGTCCATCACTGTGCGAAGGGAGCGCGTTTGCAGCGCTCCGTACTGAGAATACAACATTGGAACATAATATTGACAGTTGCATTACTCGTCTTTCCACGGCCCGGACCGTCTTCTTTTTTGCCGGTCCGAGACAAAGGGAATGAATAAACTGTCAATATTATGCCCCTATGTTGTAGAACTCGCCGAGATCTTCATTTTGAACATCTCATTCAACCAAAAATATTCATTCTGAGCTGAGTTATTTGCCGGCCCGGTATGCGACGGCTCATGAAAATATTTTATTCGCAAGACTGGATTCATGCGACAATGCCAATAAGTTGAAATTACGATAGACTCAATAACTTTTAACGGATTCACATGTTTTCCAAATGAATAGAAACGGGGCTGATCGTAAAATTAACTTTTTTTCAACTGCACTGGGGTCTGACACGGAGTAATGGCGACTGCCTTTTTTCAAACGATTTTTTTTGGCGCGAGAACACGCGCGACGCTCTCGTCTTCTCCGTCTCGTCTCTTTTTTCGCTCGTCTTCTCCGTCTCGTCTCTTTTCTAAATGTTTTCATTGGCACAGTGCCCAAAATTTTGGCCGTCGAATGTGGCGCGTGCGGCGTGCGCGTGTTATCTATGGAGCACGTTTGCACCAGGTCACTCGCCATTACTCCGTGGTCTGAGGAGGGAGTGAGTAAACGCGCCCGGACGCACACACGCAACGCATCAAAATGAGGCCCAAAAAATAAAAAAGGCGCGCGAAAAATTTCGCATCATCGGAGAGAAAAACCAACGCAAAATCGTGAAAATTACGAAATCCTATCCAAAATTATTTCGCGCGCGTTGATTTTTCTCTCCGATAATGCGAAATTTTTCGCGCGAATTTTTATTTTTTGGGCGTCAATTGGATGCGTTGCGTGTGTGCGTCCGGGCGCGTTTACTCACTCCCTCCTCATACCCCAGTGCAACTGATTTCGTGAAACGTAAAATATACGGACGAAAAATCAGTAGTTTATGGGGTTATTCAAGAGAAAAAAAAACAGTTTGTTTTTGTTTTTTTTTCTAATGGGGTTATTCTTGAAACCAGCAAAAAAAGGAAAAAACCAGCAAAAAATTCAGCGAAAATTCGGAGAATGCTTCGATTGATCTGAAACTTTGGGAAATCATTAAGAAGATACTTCCGGACATTCCCTGAAAATTTCAGACCAAAATATCGATTTTGAAAATTTTCAGAAATAAAAATCGATAATTTTAAAAATCAATATTTCGGTCTGAAAATTTCAGAAAATGACCGGAAGTATCTTCTTAATGATTTCCCAAAGTTTCAGACCGATCGGATCATTCTCCGAATTTTCGCTGAATTTTTTGCTGGTTTTTTCTATTTTTTGCTTTTTTTGCTGGTTTCGAGAATAACCCCATAATTCACGCGATGTCGATAATTGTAAAAAAAAAAATACAGATAGAGAAACGGGGATATGGCATTGATAGTGAAGAGAAGATAAATTTATTCCAATTTTGACTGAAAAAAATTTGAAAATGGGGAATGTAAACATATTTTTTTATTTCACTTTTGACTCAAAAACTTCATTTCACCTTTTTAAAAATCTCTCCTAGAAATATTGATTTTAATTTGATTCATCTTGGTCGATTACGTATGAACATATTCGAAAATTTATGGTTTTCGATTTAGTACTCTGGCACATAATCCACAAGGATTAAAAAAAACGTACTGGTCAGAAAAATCGGCATACGAAGCCCCCCTCACTTTATTGTCCCAAACTGTATTATCTTATGGACCTATTCATAGGAGAAAAAAATACATTTTTTTTTCCTATTGTCGGCCCTCCAAAATGATCAAACGCGCTCCGCTGAACTCAACGCTATGCGATTTTCCTTTTGGTTTCTAAATTATTTAATTTCACGTGTAAATTCAACGTGAAATGAATTAATTTGGAAACCAAAATAAAAATTGCATAGCGTTGAGTTCAGCGGAGCGCGTTTGACCATTTTGGCGGTTCGACAATATTCAGAGATGTCAAAAAAATAATTATATGAATAGGTCCATTATTTCAGTCGGCGAATTTCCAAAAAAACCTTTACCTTATTATAAACATTAAACCATTCCGGATGATGATTCATACTCTCTGCTTTCAGACCGACGCGAGTCATGAATCCGAATGCCTGAATGAGGATAAAATTTTTTTATTTTTTATTTTCTGATGCGGGATGGTTTATATAAAATTCCGTTTGGGTAAATATGCAACTGAGATTCTTTGTGTGACTGCATGGCGAAGTTGAATCAAGCGCTCGGGACCAGGAGTAAAACCAAAAAAAAAAAAATTTTTTTTTCGATTTTTTTTTTTGTTTTTTCGGGGTTTTTTTTGGATGAGACAAACAATTTTTCGTTTTTTTTTGATGATGCGCCGTAGGCAAAAAATTTTTTTTTAGAGCCACGGAGGCGAAAAAAAGTTCCGATTTTTGGGCAAAAACTTAGTCGGTATATTGTGTTTTCAATCGAGTTGCAGCATGAGAACGAGAGAAAAAAGACATGTTTTCTCTGCTTCTCTTCGAATCGAACTGTGTTTGCATGGTCGCGCGAAAAAAAGTGGGCGGAGTCACGCGTTCTCATGTCGCAAGTCGATTGAAAAAACAATATGCTCCTAATTGACAAAAACTTCTAATTTTACACAAAAACTTGGAAAATTTCTTTTTAACTGACAGAAATACGTTTTTTTTGTTGTTGTTTTTTAGGTAAATTTTTTAAGGACAAAAATTTTTTTTTTTTGTTTTGTTTTTTGTTAATTTTTTGTAAGAGCAAAAAAAAATTTTTTTTGATAATTTTTTTTGGGGGACAAAAAGTTTTTTTTTTTGACAATTTTTTTGCGGAAATTTTTTTTTGTCCTACCCCTTCTCGGGACCATCACGAAACGCGAACTGCGGTCTATGGCACATGGTAATGGGGTTATTCACGAAATGGCAAAAAATGGCAAAAAAACTGCGCGAAAACTCGGAAAATGCTCCGATTGATCTGAAATTTTGGGAAATGAGGGAGAAAACTCTCCCGGACATTCCCACAAAATTTCAGACTAAAATATAGATTTTAAGCATTTTCAGACAAAAAAGCAATAATTCTTAAAAATCGATATTTTGGTCTGAAATTTTGTGGGAATGTCCGGGAGAGTTTTTTCCCTCATTTCCCAAAATTTCAGATCAACCGGAGCATTTTCCGAGTTTTCGCGCAGTTTTTTGCCATTTTTTGCCATTTCGTGAATAACCCCATAAGCGTTTAGCCCCTTGCGTCACAGGGCATACGCGGAAATCGAATGGAAAATTTAAATAAAAAATGAAAGAATAAACAAATTTTCACGGCGCACGCCTCCCTCGTCTTCCAATAAGTTCGTACGGTAATGAAATTATTTTTTCACTCGAAAATTTACTTTTTTTTTTTGAGAAATTCGAATCATTATCTGATTATTCAGGATGACACCATCATTTTAATCTAAAAACGAGGCATTTTTGTCAGAAAATGACCGAGCCATAGGGTTTTAAAAATGCGCTAGGTAGAAACAATTTTGGAAGGCTGGGGTGCGTGTTGAACGGAACGAACAAATAAAACTTTTTCAGGAAAAAACAAAAAAGAACATCAAAAATAGGCAACATCTAGCGTTTAAACAGAGAAAATAGCATTGAAAAAATGCCAATAGTTTGAACCTTATTTTGAATGCCGGCCTATTAGAGTCTGCCGGGAAATTAGAGGTGTCGAGCAATTACACGTTGGGCTGACCGGAACGTTATTGGAAATGCGCTTTCTGCAGTTTACTATAAAACAACAATATTCGTGCACTCTGCTTTTCTGCGTCTTATCTTTGTATCCGTTTCAACGTAGCCGAGTGGCTATGCAGCTAAAAATGCAGCCTACGGTAGAAAAATGCGACCACGCTTATTGTGTTTTCAATAGACTTGCGACATGAAAACGCGAGACTCCGCCCACTTATTTGTGTCTTATTTTTTTGAGAAATATGCCCGCGCAGTCTGAACTTTATTTTCCAACGTTCCGTCCAACACGCCGTGCAATTAGGGTATATGTATACGGTGTTCAACTTTAGCATAGTTTCCGCGCAGCCCTTTAAACGAACGATAGGTTCGACTTTTTTTTTGTTGTTCTCGGGTACTCAGCTCGCTTTCGCCATGCAGCTTCTTATGCAATTTGCCCCCTGCACCGGCATGGTGTACAAAAAAATTGAAAAAAAAAAACGTTTTACACTGCAAGAAAAAAAAACGAAATTCACGAATTTTTTTACATTGGGCGAGGTACGAAATGTTGCCAAACCTCATTAAAATTCTTGAAGAGAAAGACTTTTTGCATGGCATCGCGTCCGTCCACCATTTTCCAGCCGGCCGATTTCAATTCGTTGAGTTTTTCGTTTCGCTCCGCATCAGTTAGAAGAGGCTGAAAATTTTTTTAAAGTTAAACAAGCCTGGCTGCATCAAAAGCTACTTTTGATTTCCTTTCATTTCTAAAATGTTTTCTTCTTCATCTTTCTTTTAAATTTCTTTTTTATTCATTTCTCGCGTGTGCCCTGTGGCGCAAGTAGTTAAATGCTTGCCCAGTAAGCGAAAGACCGGAGTTCGAGTTTTTGTGTTGGTCTCAGGCGCTCAGTTCGCTTCCGCCATGCAGTTTGGAAACAGACACACCAAGAAACTCAGTTACAGACCCAAACGGAATTTTATATATAAGGATGATACTGTCGGCCCGCCAAAATGGCCAAACGCGCTCCGCTGAACTCAATGCTATGCGAATTTCAACGCTGACGTATATCACGGTGATTCTTTTACTACCGAGCACACAATTGTCGTCCACCGATTTGTTTTTTCTGTCGCGACTTTCTAAATGACTTCTGATCGAGAAGTTTTTTGTCACATTACTTCCTCTCATTATGGCGCATATTTAAAACCGGAATTGGTCCGATTTTTTTCGTACAATTTCAAATGCACGGCGATTCTTTTACTGCCGGCCACGCATTTCTAGTCCCCCGATTAGGTTTTTCCTGTCGCGATTTTGTAAATGACGTCTGATCAAAAAGTTGTCTGTCACGTTACTCGCTCTTATTAGGGCGCATATTTTAAACCGGAATTCGTTCGTTTTTATACGTACAATTTCAAATAAAACTGGTTTTCCGTGGTGGCCGAACTGATTTCCGCAAATTATTTTGCCGCATTTTGCAAAAAGGGGAGGGAACTCCGCCCATTTCATGTGATGAGAGAGTAAGAGAGTGCGATGGGGAGAGGGGAAATACTTGCGACCGGGGGACTAGAAATGCGTGGCCGGTAGTAAAAAAATCACCGTGTATATCGACAGCACTAAGCGAGAGGTGAGTAAATGCGCTCCATTGAATGGCGCGAATTTGAAATCTTCCACTGTGGTGAACCGTTATTTTTTTCTCTGTGCACTAATTTCCTCCTATCCCGATTCCGTTTTCACCACTTTCGTTCAAAATTTAACTTAAAAATTTTAATTTCGGGCAGATGGAGTTGCGGGGCCACTCAAAAAACATTTGTTCCTTTGTTTTTATTGGTGATTTTGCATCGCTTTTGATTTGTTTGATATATTTATCTCATTTAGCATTTATTTTCGCCCGGAAAATTCAGCGGCAAACACCGGAAGAATGTGTGATACTTTTAAAATATGCGACCGGAGGGAGCTGGGCGGAAGCTTGCTTTGATCCTATTGAGTGTTTACTCGGCTCCCGGTAACTTTTTCTTATTTTTTTAGGCTTTTAATCACAAAAAATCCCCTCGCAAAGCATGCTTCCACCCAGCTCCCTCCGGTCGCCAATTTGAAAAATGTCAAACATGCTTCCGGAGCGCTGCCGCTGAACTTTCCGTGCATCGATAAATGCTTAGAAACCCATATTCAAAGCGTCTACGACAAAAAAAAATTTATTGAAAAAGAAAAAATACATAATGCATGTACGAGCCGGGGAGAAAGGAAAGAAATCGATGCGCAGAGATAAAAATAACGGTTCACGACAGTGGAAGATTTCAAATTCGCGCCATTCAATGGAGCGCATTTACTCACCTCTCGCTTAGTGCTGTCGATATACGTCAGCGTCGAATTTCATTTTGGTCTCCAAATTATTTCATTTCACATGTAAATTCAACGTGAAATAAAATAATTTGGAAACCAAAATGAAATCCACGTAGTATTGAGTTCAACGGAGCGCATTTGACCGACGTGGCGGGCCGATAATAGCTACGGTATGACTGATCTCACTACGATGTCGTTATTTACTCTTTTTGTTTTCAAAGTTGCATATTTTTTTACTGCAAAAGTGAAGCAAGGACGCACTGGCGTCTCACTAGGGAACCATTTATCTAATGCATGGACTCTGCCTTAACTGTTGACACAGTTCGAAAGAGGGACTTTTAAAATGTATATTCCAGTTTTCAAAACCTGCTTACGAGACTTCTGAATATATGAAATTTCAGTCCAAAGTTTCACATTTTTAGCATTGGTTTTAGCAAAAATAGCCTTTCACGAGCTATTTTTCTCGCCACGACCACCCCATTTTATAGGTTCCCTCATTATTCACTTCAAAACATGCGAAGGTGGCGCAGGTGGGAGTAGTTGCGTTTCTGAATATCGAGATGCTGGTTCGACCCCCCACGAAGTAATTGAATTTTTTTTCTTTTTCTTTGGAACTTGGCTATGGACCTATTCAGCACAGGTACATGAACAAATCGAAACGTTTTTTTCCAAATATGAACTGATTGGAATTTTCAGATGGGAGGAGCGCGAAAGCATCTGCCAAACTGGCCATAACCTTGATTACAGAAATTTCAGAAACCTTGAAATAATCCATGATATGATATGGAGAGCAAAGTTTCAAAATTGAATATGAATCTTACCATATCCATATTGTAAAGGGAAATATTTAACGCAAACTAAAAAAAATTGTTTCCAAAAAACTTTATGAAAAATAATTTGAAAAGAAAAAAAAACCGTAACTTCGTGGGGGGGGGGCGAACCTGCATCTCAATATTTAGAAACGCAAGTACTCCCACCTGCGCCACCCTCGCATGTTTTGAAGTGAACAATGAGGGCACCTATGAAATGGGGTGGTCGTGGCGAGAAAAATAGCTCGTGAAAAGCTATTTTTGCTAAAACCAATGCTAAAATGGTCAAACTTTGGACTGAAATTTCATATATTCAGAAGTCTCGTAAGCAGGTTTTGAAAACTGGAATATACATTTTAAAAGTCCCTCTTTCGAACTGTGTCAACGGTTAAGGCAGAGTCCATGCATTAGATAAATGGTTCCCTAGTCAGAGAATTATCGACAACAGGAGTTTTTCTTTTTTGGAAATGTTTTTTTTCGGGAAAAAAACCAGCGCAGTTTAAATTTTATTTTCCAACGGTCCGTCTAACACGCCGTGAGCACGGCTCCGGGACATTTCAAAACCATGATAACACGGATGGCGCCCAGGGCTGCCGGCCGCACATTTTTCGTTTGAAACATATTGTGAAAACAAAAAAATTGCAACGCGGTGTTTGGGCTCTTGGACGTTTCGAAAGTAGACGTTTCGAAAGTGCGACGTTTCGAAAGTGTGACGTTTCGAAAGTGGACTTTTCGAAGGTTTTTCTGGATTTTGCCGACGCGGTGTTTGAGGAATTTTCCTTAAAAAGCATTTTAAAATGATTGTGTGAAACACCGCGTCGACAAAGTCCAGAAAAACCTTCAAAAAGTCCACTTTCGAAACGTCACACTTTCGAAACGTCGCACTTTCGAAACGTCACACTTTCGAAACGTCACACTTTCGAAATGTCTACTTTCGAAATGTCCGAGAGCCGGTGTTTGCGTACTTTTGAAATTCAAACGGCAATGAAAGAAATAGCATGGGAAATGAAGAGATTTGTTCCCATTTTTATTTGACTTTTAAAAGTACGCAAACACCGCTTTGCAACTTTTTTTGTTTTCACAATACGTTGCAGCAGACCTTGAAATTTCTACCAAGCCAAAAAAGTATTAAAACACAGGAAAAACAAAATTAAAAAAATATTTACCCACCATTTTCGTCTTCGCTAGCACACCTTTGGTTGTTGAGAAGGAAAACAATGATTGTTGTGGACGAAAGGAGGTTGAAGGTGTCGACGAGAGCGGAGAGGCGCAGAGAAGATGAGATGACGTCGGAAGAAATCGAGTTACACGCTGCATCGTATAGACGAACGACCTATGAGGAATACGATGCTGTCAACAGTAAACATCAAGGTCAAATAAAGTGATAATAACGAAAAACAGTGATGAGGTTGCAAAAATAAATGTTGCGCGTAAAATCGGGCGCATTATGCAATATTCGTGAAAACCAAAAGAGAACCTGAACAAACCGGGGAAATTTTTGCAAGTCTGTGACACCGTTTTTCCTGCGCTTTAATACACTTCCGGTTCAAAAACCGTGCCGCAGGCTTGCAAAATATTCCCCGGTTTTGTCATGGTCTCAACAAAAATTCCAACGCGGTGTTTGCGTACTTTTGAAAATTCAAAACAAATTGGTTTTCAGTGATTCCGACGCATTATTAAATTCTGAGCATTTGAGCAGGCAAGACGGCGTACGAGCACTCCATCTGCACGCGCGAAAGAGTGCGAGACGCCAATTGCAATTTCTTCACCATTTTATTCGAAAATGAAGTCATTTGAAATTCCGTGCCAGGCCTTTGCAATTATTTTGTCTTCAATCGACTTGCGACATGAGAACGCGAAACTCCGTCCACTTATTAGTGCGCGACCACGCGAACACAGTGATATTTGAAGAGACGCAGACAGAACGGTGAATGCAGACTTGCGTTTTCATGTCGCAAGTCGATTGAAAACAAAATAAATCCCGCCCACTTTTTACGCAGATTTCAATCTAGATTGGTTGTCTTTTCGTCATGTGGCGCACAAAGTAAAAAAAAACACGCGTGAATTCGCGAAATACGCGCACAAAGTGATGCGAGATTTGCGCGATTTTGAAGCGTCATTTTTACAAAAAGATGTTATGTCCCTTTAAAAATCTTACGGTATTTGTTATATTTTTAGTCGATTTTCGCAACATTTTGCGGCAAATTGGCGTTTTCTGCGGTTTTAAAAATATTTTGCGATAAAGTAAATTAATTTAGCCTTAATTGAAAGAGTTTACGTCACGTAATCACTGTTTTTTTTTACCAAAATATCGGCTTAAAAAATTATCATTAAAAAATCAATTTTTTAAATTGTCATTCCGGTCCAATTTTTTTGAGCATATCCAGAAGTATTTTTTGCCTTATTCACCAAAATTTCAAGTCAATCGCAGCATTTTCCGAGTTTTGCGCAGTTTTTTGCCATTTTGTGCAAAACCCCATAACACAATGCTACAAAGTTATTCAGAAAAGGATACAACAAAATAAAGTAACATTTGAATTGCAGACATGCCGGCAAAAAAATTAGGTAGGTTTCCAAACAATGGAAATTTACTTTAAATAAGAGAAAACAGTGATTACATGGCGCAAACCCTTTCAATTAAGGCTAAATTAATTTACTTTACCGAAAAATATCTTTAAAACCACAGAAAACGTCGATTTGCCGCAAAATGTTGCGAAAATCGACTAAAAATATAACAATTACCGTAAGATTTTTAAAGGGACATACCATCTTTTTGTAAAAATGACGCTTCAAAATCGCGCAAATCTCGCATCACTTTGTGCGCGTGTTTCGCGAATTCACGCGTGCTTTTTTTTACTTTGTGCGCAGCATCAGAAAATTTTGGCTTGACGTGTGTTCACGAACGACTGGTGCTGACACAGGGGTATTATGGATTCATGAATGAGCGACAAAACGCGGCGAATTGTGGGGCAAAAGGGGGGTACGACAGAATAGAAATAGGCGAAATAGAAATGCTACAAAATAGAAATGCTACAAAAAAGAACTGGAAAAAATAGAACGGCTACAAAATAGAAATGAGCGGAATAGAACAGCGCGAAATAGAAATGTGACAAAATAGAAATGGGCGAAATAGAAATCGGTGCGATGGAGCGCGTTTGCATTATTCTTCGAAATTTCCGATTATTATAGGATTTTTCAGTACTTTTCAGATATTTTACGCACTTAACAACATCGAAAATGAAGAAAGGTATAAAATCAATGCAGTTTCAGAAAAAAAAATGGAAAATCGGCGAAAAACTGAGCAATTGAAAAAATAATGCAAACGCGCTCCATCGCCAAAATTTTTTCTATTTTGTAGCATTTCTATTTCGCCCATTTCTATTTTGTAGCCGTTCTATTTCGTAGCATTTCTATTTCGCTCAGTTCTATTTTTTCCAGTTCTTTTTTGTAGCATTTCTATTTTGTAGCATTTCTATTTCGCCTATTTCTATTCTGTCGTACCCCCGGCAAAAGTTGGCTGGTCTCGCTACGATTTTGACAGACTACGGTTAGCGCGAAAATATATTTATTATTACTTTTTTCCAATTAAAAATTATTAATAGTGAAAAAATGTTAGTCAAAAGGCAAAAAATCGCGTTTATTAAAAAAAAAAGAAGAAAAAATATATTTTCGCGCTAACCGTAGTCTGTCAAAATCGTGGCGAGACCAGCCAACTTTTGCCCCACAATTCACCGCGTTTTGTCTCTCATTCATGAATCCATAATATTATTATGCCACGGAGTAATGGCGACTGCCTTTTTTTCAAACGACTTTTTTTGGCGCGGGAACACGCGCGAGCTCTCGTCTTCTCCGTCTCGTCTCTTTTCTAAATGTTTGCATTGGCACAGTGCCCAAAATTTTTGCCGTCGAATGCGGCGCGTGCGCGTGCGCGTGTTATCAATGGAGCATGTTTGCACCAGGTCACTCGCCATTACTCCGTGTTATGCATAGGTATAATGGATTCGTGGCGGAGTGACATTTCACGTGAAACTGGGAAACGAAGAATCTCTTCATTTCTTCAGTTATTTCTTCATTTTTTCGAATAAAAACGTGAAAAAAATTGTCACTCCGCCATGAATCCATTATAATATGAGGGAGTGAGTAAACGCGCCCGGACGCACACACGCAGTGTTTGCGTACTTTTATAATTCAAACGAAAGTGGGAATAAACCGAGAGCGTGACCAAATCGGGGAAAAAAAGACAAAACCGAGGAAGAGGCTCCGCCCTCCTTTGCAAGTGCTGCACGATGTTTTGTACTGGAAGTGTTGAAAAACAGGAAAAAGTGCGCCGCAGACTTGCAACTTTTCCCCGGTTTTGTCATTTTTTTTCCCCCGGTTTTTTCAGGGTCTCAATTTTCCGCAATTTGCGCGGAAAATCAGGAGAGCGTGACAAAACCGGGGAACGCAAAACCGAGGAAAAATATCAAAAACCGGGGAAGTACCCCACTGTCACGTAAAATTGCGGATGACTCTGATTTTCCGCGCAAATTGCGGAAAATTTTCAGACAATGACACGCTGAATTTTGAAATTCAGCGTTGACCGCAATTTTACGTGACAGTGTCGCACTTTCCCGGTTTTGTCACGCTCTCAACAAATCTCTTCATTTCCCATGCTATTTTTTTCATTGCCATTTGAATTTCAAAAGTACGCAAACACCGCGTTGCAATTGTTTTGTTTTCACAATATTTGAGACCCTGACAAAACCGGGGAAAACCACGAAACCGGGGAAGACAAAACCAGGGAAGACAAAACCGGGGAAAAAATCGGACAAAACCTGGGAAGAGGCTCCGCCCCCTTTTGCAGCTGCTGCACGATGTTTTGTACTGGAAGTATTGAAAAAGTGCGCCGCAGACTTGCAACTGGACAAAACCGGGGAAAAGTTGCAAGTATGCGGCGCACTTTTTCAACACTTCCAGTACAAAACATCGTGCAGCAGCTGCAAAAGGGGGCGGAGCTTCTTCCCAGGTTTTGTCCGATTTTTTCCCCGGTTTTGTCTTCCCTGGTTTTGTCTTCCCCGGTTTCGTGGTTTTCCCCGGTTTTGTCAGGGTCTCCAATATTTAATTGCCGTGTGAATTTTAAAAATTATGCAATTTTTCTTTTCCCAATTTTATTCATTTTTTATGATCTGAAAATTCCTGGAAACGGGTATTTTTGCAGCCTGAAGTTACAAAAAACAGCTGTTTAAATACGGGAATGTATGGATGAAAGAACATTTTTTTTGGGTTTTTATTGAAACTTCACTGCAAAAAATAACAAGATTCCCGGTTTTTTTATTCAGGACGTATATTAACTTTGTTATTTTCAGATGGAAGAATTGGAAACAAAATGCGAATTATTACGGAAAGAAAATAACGGAAAATATAGAGAAAATGATATTTATGTAATTCTTGCCAGCCCGAATGCCGAACATGTGAGTTTTTGAAAATTATTTATTTTAAACAATGCTGCGCAGTCCTATTGGCGATTTCTTCGCCACCTTCCACTTTCTCATTCACTCTGTTCTGCGGAGAAACGTTTCTGTAGCTCAGTTGGTATACTCCGTATATTACGTATTCCCGAGTACGTGAGATGTCGTAAAATAGGTCTCGCCACGATCGGTACAGTACTTGGGATACTGTAGATTGTTTACATTTTTCTACATGCGTGAATTGGAAAAATCATGTTATCTTTATACATGAATGACCCCCTTTTTATAAAATATAAGTTTTAAGAAACAAAAAAAAATGAAAAAATTCGAAAACAAATATTCAAATCCACGATTGTGCAAACACCGATCGTGTCAAGACCCGTTTTACGACATCTCACGTACTCGGGAATACGTAATATTTATGTTTAGGCGTTTTCCGACAGTTGCCCAATTTTCTATTTTATACGAGAAAATTCAATTTTAAACATAGAAAATCTCGCAGCGAAGCCACTACGGTAACTTCGGTTTCAACTGTGACTGCCTGTTATTTCCGGAATATTAATAAATCAAATATAATTTTTGATAGATCCAGGATTGTTTATGAAAAAAAAATGGTTTCAGTCTCCAACTCCTGTGTCCAAGTTATTGATCACTGCTATTGATAAAGTGCGTAAAGCGGCCGGAGTGCTTCCAATTTCAATTTCCACACCAAATTTAGTTTTGGCTTCTCACATGGCTGATGTGCCAATGACGTCACACATTTTTATGCACTGGAACAGGCCGGTTTTCAGCGAGAATACAACGTTGAAATTCGAACCTATCAAAAATGTGTTGTAAGTTAAATATAATTTGTTTTGTTTCATTTAACGAAGTACCTTGATCGGGGGTACAACGGAATGGAACTGCAATGGAATGGAACCGCCTGAAGTGGAGCTGAAGTGTTTCGTTGTACATTTTGAGTCCCTGAGTTCTATTTCATGCAGTGACATACCGTGCATTTCTAAACGCGAGTACAAGAAAGATCATTCTTACATATCCATTTTCAGCGATGACCATATAAAGAACCTAAACCCTTTTGTACAATATCATGGGAATCTGGTAAATTTGTACGGACCTAAGCAAGAAATTATGGATTTCAAGTTCGAAGGACATGAGTGAGTGTTCTGTTTGAATTTTTGTTTTTAATTATAAGCCTGCGCTGGCTGCTTACCCATTTTTTTTCTTTTTCAAGAATTCTTCGCGTTGACGCGCCAAACACTTTAAAAAATATTCGAGAATGCTCCGATTGACGTGAAATTTTGGGAAATATTGGCAAAAATTCTCCTGTACACGCTCAAAAAATTTTGGACCAAAATATCGATTTTAAAAATTTTCAGAAAAAATCGATATTTTGGTCCAAAATTTATTGAACCTGTACAGGAGAATTTTTCCCGAAATTTCAGGCCAATCGGAGCATTCTCCGATTTTCCCCAAAGTTTTTTTCGTTTTCTTCCTTTTTTTCCGGTTTTGTGAATAGGTCCATTGGAAATCCACAAATTTTAAACCGCGCGTAAATCGCATGAGAAAGTTATTCGCAGTACGGAGCTCTGTAAATTAGCTCCATTCGCAGTGGGCGAGGCGGTCACGTTGACGACGAGAGTGCTTATTGGACCTATGCACGAAATAAAAAAGGCCATGAATTAATTTGACTTTTTTTCCAACGCAAGAAAATTCAAGAATTTATGGATTTTGAGTCGGTCACGCTTTCTCAATTTTTTGCGTAGCCGGCAAGAACATTTAATTGTTCAGAAAAAAACGCTTATTTGAAACCGAAAATTTACTTTTTTTTTTTTTCAAAATCACGGTGTCCAGGATTGGAAATGTGGGCGGAGTCTAATTTTCTGGTGCGCCAGAAAATTAGCATGGCGCACTTTCGGTGCTTGCGCATTTTTCGACTCGCATTTTTTTAATTGATTTTATTATTTTTCTTTCAGTAAAACCTGTTTTTCTTTGTAAAATGTATGTATTTTTTCTTTTAATACCATAAAATTGCCCAAACGTCGATTTTCGTTAAGATTTATCCTGCAAAAACCCCAAAAAAAATCACTTTTTTAGGTCCGCAATGCTAAAAACGATTATTCCGAAATGGTGGCTGAACCAAATTCGACGTTCTTATGCTTAAAAGATTTCTAAAGACCTCAGCTATAATTCAGTTAAAGCACATTTGGGAAAAAAACTAAGAATTTATGTTTTTTTTTCCCAAAAACATAAAAAATGCCGTGCTTTTTGCTTTTTTTTCTTCTTCTTTTTCTAAATTTAATTTTTGCGATTAATAAATGGAAAGAACCATTATCTAGTCCAACACTGATACTTTCAATTTTCCTAGTGTTTTGATCCAGGAAGATGGTTCTTTTCATTCTCCGCTAGCTGATGGGGGAAAAATTATTTATTCAATGTATTCCAGGAAGGATCACGAAACTATTCGCAAATGCATTCAATCAATAATCAGTACTCGTTCTCTGAAATTCTCAGAATTTCAACAAATGATCCGAGCTGTAATTTTCTCTCAAAACTGCCAAAAATGCCTTTGCTACCTCCTTAATCCGCTCGATTCGCTCAAAAAAATCCAATCGTTCGCACAAACGTTGGTCAGGGGCGTTTGGAGCCCACGCAGTGATCGGGAAATGGAGTTGGGATTTGATTGGAAAATGGATTCGGGCGCAAAATATCCGTTAGCATGTTGGAGACTAAACGATGATGCGGAAATGCCGAAGGTAAACACATTTTTTAGAGAAATTGATTAATATTTGTTGCGTGAAAAATAGTGGGCGTTTTGATGGTGCAACTCGATTGAAAACACAATAAATATTGCGTATTCCCGAGTACGTGAGATGTCGTAAAATGGGTCTTGACACGATCGGTGTTTGCACACTTGTGGATTTGAATATTTGGCTTCGAATTTTTTGAATGAATAATTTTCAGTTTTTTTCATGTTATTTTTTTTTAACTTAAATATTATACTTAGGGGGTTATTCATGTAAAAAACAAAATGTTTTTTCCAATTCACGCACGTCGAAAAATGTAAATATTGTACAATATTATGGATTCGTAACGTAGCGACTCGTTGCTGCAAGTTGTGCACCAAAAAAAATAAATAAATAATTTGAAAAAATTGTTACTTCTTTACCTATCTCAAGTACTGTAGAATTTTTATTGTCGGCCCGCCAAAATGGTCAAACGCGCTCCGCTGAACTCAACGCTAGACGATTTTCATTTTGGTGTTCAAATTATTTCATTTCACGTATAAATTCAACGTGAAATGAATTAATTTGAACACCAAAATGAAAATCGTCTAGCGTTGAGTTCAGCGGAGCGCGTTTGGCCATTTGGCTGGCTGACAATACAAGTATGCAAACACCGATCGTGGCAAGACCCATTTTACGACATCTCACGTAGTCGGGAATATTCTACGTTTGGTCTTCTTTTTTAAAAATGTTTTTGTCCATTCGCGAAGAAAGCAAGAGCGTTTTACGAAACTCAGTACTTCGTGATATTCATTTTCGCCGCCAAATTATTTCATTTCACGTATAAATTAAACGTGAAATGAATTAATTTGGCGACAAAAAGGAAAATCTCGAATTACTAAGTTTCGTGGGGCGCACATGCTTTCGCCACGGATGGACAATAAATTCGTTAAAAATCACAATTTTTGTACATTGTTAAAAAATCACCTATCCAATTGTAAGGTTTAAAATTATATATTTTTCAGCTCCCAAAAACTTCAAAGGCTCTCAAAAATTGCGAAGAAAATACAGAAATTTCTAATTTTAAAATGGCCGATTCTCACTTAAAAACAATGGAAAAAATAATAGCGGTAAGTTTTGTTTTCGATCGAGGGTTCACATCTTTTATAGTTCCTACAAAAAAGTATTCGCAAAATTCGAGAAATGACCGACTTTGATCAAATGCAAAATAGCGAAGAGGAGATTTTGTATGTAGGTTTTTTTTATGCAAGTTTGACAAAACAGTTTTTTATCAGCTAAAGTCGCTGAACATTGGAGTATCCCGGTTATATATGGATATGAGAAATATCAAATTCAACATTGAAAAATTTGGATTTTCAACTGGTAATGAAGTTTTGAATGAAGAATTAGAGAAAGTTGTCGCAAAAATGTTCGAAGATCGGAAAAAGTGAGAAAACCCGCTGAAATTTCAACAGAAAAAAAACCAATGTTACTCAGAGAATTCAAAATTTCCCGCCTAATTTCCCAAATGGGACCCACTGCCTACAAATTGCTACAGAAATCAAGAAATCGAGGTAATTATCGTTGGAATAATACATGAAATTTTTTCAAAGATTTCAGTGCAGGTGGAGCGCGAAATTATTGAAAAGATTATGGAAAAATCTTTAGCCGTTTTTGAAAAGGTTGGGTTTGCTTTTTAATTTTCTTTTTAAAAAGTAATTTCAAAACATGTGATTTCGCATAATTTGGCACACTACCAAGATTTTTTTTAATGGCGCGCACTTTCGAGAGAACGAGACCCCACTAAAAGGGGGAAAGCGTCGAAATGTGGGAACGAAAAGGGGGGGGGGGGGCGGAGCCTAATTTTTTTTTTGATTTTTGTCGAAGGATTCGAGCATTTCAGTTTCAAAAAATTAAATAAGGTCAATTTGAACATAAAACTATTATTAGAAAAAAATGTCGCAAGAGTTTGCCGCACTTTTGCAATTGGCTCCGCCCATTTCCCCCCTTTGCGTTCCCACATTTTGGCACTTTCCCCCTTTTTCGTGGGGTCTCGAGAGAACAGACGCCAACGTGGTGAAGAAGTAAGGCGCTCTAACATTTTTCCTGCTCTTAAATTCATTTCCCAACAAATTCATACCTTTTTTGCAGACACTTGAAAAGCCCTCCGAAATTTTGCTCACTGAGTGCGAAGAGTTTGACGGAATTCTGAGGGAACCGGCAAAAACCACTATAGTTTCCAGTTCATCCGGCTCAGAATACGATTCAGGTGACGTGATTGTTAGAAAAAAGAAAAAAATCAGTCGAGATTTAGATCAAATTATAGATAGTGGTCCTCTTAAATCACCACAAGCAATTTATTTACAAAGGATCTGCAAATAAATGAGAGTTGAGAATTGCTCTATATTGTGTTTTTAATCGAGTTGCGACGTCAAGAAGTCAAACTCCGCCCACTTTTTTTAACGCAAAAATTCAAAGTGGGCGGAGTTTGACCTCTTGACGTCGCAACTCGATTGAGAATACAGTACTTTCATGAACAAAGCATTCCGTATTCAGTTTACCAAAATATTCCTCATCTTCGAAAAAAATTAGAAAATTAAGTGGAAAGTGAAAATTTTGAGCTCGGGCTGGTGTGTTTTTGCACTCCTGCCGGGATATTTTCCGAAAAAAAAGGTCGGTGCTGAAAGTAAAAAGGAATTCTCAACCGGCATGTGTTTGTAAATATTTCCATCCTTTGTGAAAGCAAAAAAAATGCAAAACGGTGTTTGCGTACTTTTGAAATTAGCGAATTTCGAAAGTCCGCAAACACATTTGTTTTGTTTTCTCAATAATAACGGTTTTACAGACGAATATGGGCTTGAAGAAAATGAATGCTATTCGAAATTAGGAGACTACAGTAATGAAAACGGTAAATACTTGTTTTTATGTTTCAGGAATTGGTTTCCAAATAATTTTATATCACGTATTTATAAATTCAACTTGAAATAAAATAATTTGGTGACGAAAATGAAAATCACAAAGTACTAAGTTTCGTGGAGCACACTTGCTTTCTTCACGAATGGACAATAGAGATAGAAAAATTAAACATGTATATTTGTTCAGAAGCGCTCGCTGTAGCTTTCGAACACGCAGAAGTCTCACTAATCGATCTGGAAACTTCTGGACTTCTTCCACTGATTCCATCCAGCGAATTGGATGAGTTTTGTGTATTTTGCTCCGAATTCGTCATCGACCCACTTCCGGATCTTTCTTGTGGAATGCACGACACATTCCAGCAGAAAGTCAGTTTTTGATCGCTAAATAAAATTGTAAATTTCATTATTCCAGGTAAATCAAAAAGTGAAGGAAATTATCGATCAGCGTCATTCTTCCCGAAAAATCGACAAGAAGTTGGTGAAAACCTTGATTTCATATGCAAAAATGTGGCGAAACGAGTGTGAAAAGTCGGTGGGAACGGTGGAGGTGATTTTAATATTTTTCTGATATAGAGAATGTTAGATAATGACAAGTTTGTGTAATAACGGTTTCAATAAATAGCTTGAGCGTTGTCGCGTTACCCTCTTTTTGCAGGAGCTGCTCATAAATAGCCAATTTTGCAACGAAATATCTCGGAGCTGATTTTTGGACACAGTTGAAATTAGTGCGACCGTAGCCCAATAAAAATGTAAACAAATAAAAAAAATAACGAAAAAATAAAACTGTGTCTTAAGATGCGCTTCGAGACATTTCGTGAGAAAATTGGCTGCTGAAACGAGAGTAATACGAGATGTTCCGCATACGGTTTTTTGGACGTTTTTCGTCTTTTTCAACCTTTCTGCATGAATTTTAGGGGCTCTTTCGGAATAGAAATTCGACAAAATTGAAATGCCACGTTTTGGAAATTGCGTGACGTGAAAATAGAAATCCACGAACACGGTGTGCCAAAATCCGAAAATGTTTGAACTGTTCGCAATGGAGCGCGCTTGCATTTTCAGTGCTAAAATGGCCGCTGATTTTCAACTTCAGAATATGTCATTTTTATTGATTTTTTCAATATTTTGCAACATATTTATTGTTAAGAAAAATTTTATCTGCAAAATAAGCTAAAAAACGTAAAAATTCGTCGACAGGGAAGCTCGTCATTAAAATCTGCACTTTTTCAACGGGGTTTTCAACATTTTTCAGTTTTTCTGTAAAATGGAGGAATTTCATCAAATTTTACAACATACGAATGCTTCAAAAGTAGATTGGGATCATTTTCATCAAAAGATGAGGTAAAAATAATCACGGACAACGTCTCTATAATCGTTTGAACAAAAATTGCGCACGGTGTGCCAAAATCCGAAAATCTTTGAACTGTTCGCCATGGAGCGCGCTTGCATTTTCAGTGCTAAAATGGCCGCTGATTTTCAACTTCAGAATATGTCATTTTAATTGATTTTTTCAATATTTTGCAACATACTTATTGTTAAGAAAAATTTTGTCTGCAAAATAAGCTAAAAAACGTAAAAATTCGTCGACAGGGAAGCTCGTCATTAAAGTCTGCACTTTTTCAACGGGATTTTCAATATTTTTCAGATTTTTCGTAAAATGGAGGAATTTCATCAAATTTTACAACATCCGATTGCTTCAAAAGTAGATTAGGATAATTTTAATCAAAAGATGAGGTAAAAATAATCACGGACAACGTCTCTATAATCGTTTGAACAAAAATTGCGTGGGATCGAGTGTGTTCAAGCCGATTTGCTGCTCCGATTTGATTGGGCAATTCATATATTCGGTTCATGGAATGCTCAAAACTACCTGAAAAAATAATTAAACTGCTTCGACGCTGCTCTCGGCTTGAAATCATCAGAAAAAACAATTTTTTGCGAAATTCGTACAAATTTTTTTTTCTTTTTTTTTTACTTTTTTTTCCGTGTTTTGTTGCGATTCAGTCATAAGCCCATTAGTTTCCTATGGACATTTAAACGGGTCATTGGTTCTGATTGATGCAAAAGTATAAAACATGCAACTTAAATTAGAACGGAACATTCAATATTACCAATACCAGGCAAAAATTAAAGGAAATTCGGGTTTAGCCGAGAGCTGAACAATTATATCATTGAATTTCAGGATTTCCGATCAAATTGAAACAGCAAATTGTTTTGAAGACACTCATTTTCACGTTATTTTGTTCAAATGCTTATGAGGACGTTGTTTGTGAATATTTTTGCCTCATCTTTGGCTCAAAATAATCGAAATCCTTTTTTGAAGCAATATTTTGTTGCAAAATTTGTTAAAATTCCTTCATTTTACGAAAAACCTGAAAAATGTTGAAAATCACCGTTCATTTTAGCACTGAAAGTGCAAGCGCGCTCCATTGCGAACAGTTCATACATTTTCGGATTTTGGCACACCGTGTGCGTGAAATCGAGTGTGTTCAAGCCGATTTGCTGCTCCTATTTGATTGGAAAATTCATATATTCGGTTCATGGAATGCTCAAAACTACCTGAAAAAATAATTTAACTGCTTCGACGCTGCTCTCGGCTTGAAATCATCAGAAAAAGCAATTTTTCGCGAAATTCGTACTAAATAAAAAAATTTTTTTTGTTTGTGTTTTCCGTTTGTTCCTATTCAGTCATATACCCTATGATCATTTAAACGGGTCATTGGTTCTGATTGATGCAAAAGTACCAAACATGCAACTTAAATTAGAACGGAACATTCAATATTACAAATACCAGGCGAAAATTTAAGGAAATTCGGGTTTAGCTGAGAGCTGAACAATTATATCATTGAATTGCAGAATTTCCGATCAAATTGAAACAGCAAATCGCCTTGAAGACACTCAGTTTCACGTTATTTTGTTCAAATGCTTATGGGGACGTTGTTTGTGAATATTTTTGCCTCATCTTTGGCTCAAAATAATCGAAATCTTTTTTTGAAGCAATATTTTGTTGCAAAATTTGTTAAAATTCCTTCATTTTACGAAAAACCTGAAAAATTTTGAAAATCACCGTTCATTTTAGCACTGAAAATGCAAGCGCGCTCCATTGCGAACAGTTCAAACATTTTCGGATTTTGGCACACCGTGCGAAATAGAAATGTAATAAATCAGAAACGTAACAAAACGGAAACGCGTGAAAACAGAAACGTAGCAGAGCAGAAATGTGTCGAATAGGAAGTAAAATGACAATGGAGCGCACTTACGAGATTTATTTTTTAAAACGACTTTTTCGATATTTCTCGCTTTTTTCGATGTCTTGCACGTATTTTGGGATTTTTTTCACGTTTTTTTCCGATTCTTTTCGATTTCGAAACGTTGAAAATTTTTTTTTTAATCGACAAAAAACGTGAAAAAATCTAAAAATACGTGGAAGATATCGAGAAAAACGTGAAAAATATCGAAAAAGTCGTTTTAAAAAATAAATCTCGCAAACGCGCTCCATTGCCATTTTACTTCCAATTCGACACATTTCTGCTCTGCTACGTTTCTGTTTTCTCGCGTTTTCATTTTGATACGTTTCTGATTTATTACATTTCTATTTCGTGGATTTCTATTTTCACGCAATTTCCAAAATTTGACATTTCTATTCTCAGTACGAAGCGCTGCAAACGCGCTCCCTTCGCACAGTGCTGGACGCGGCCACGTTGGCGACGAGAGAGTTCAGAAAATTGAGAGAGCCGTGGCCGATGCTTTGCTCTGATTTCTCTAAACCTCACTCCAAATGCATGTGAAATTTTTTGTTCGCTTGGAGCGAGTTTTCAGGGTTTTATACCGAGTATATTTTGTCGAATTTCGATTCCGAAAGAGCCCCGAATATTATGGGTAAAGTTGATAATATTTTGATATGGAACGGTAAAAATGCGCTGAGAAAAAAAAGTTCTGTATTTCGAATAGTCTCAGAGCCCACTTCAACTAATTTTTTGATAATTCTTTGTCGATAAATTTGATTATTTTGTAGATCTCAACACCCGACGTAGTCCGCAAACGCCCTACTCACAAAAAACCGACAGCAAAACGAACCGGATTTCCTACTTTCAATAATGACGGTCCTCGCTCATCATCACTCTCCTCAACCTCATCTTCCATCACAACCGTTTACGATGATAATCCGAAGAAGAAATTGAAGAAAAAACGGTCTTTCAATGCATCGGACACTTCATCGTCTTCTGAACCATGTCGAAAGCGAAGAATGACGCCTTCGCGTGGCTTGTTGCGAGAAATAGAAGTGGAAAAGGCTGAGGAACGGCTTAAAATTGCAGCAAGAGCATTGATTGGTGAGGCTTTTGCGTGCGGTTTTTCAAATGCTCTACGGTATTTTTAAGTGATGACGGAATAGAGCAGTTCCTAATCTGAATTGAAAGAACCTTTCCGAAGGCTCATAAAATGTAAGCCCGGGTTGCTGGAGACTGCCTTTTCTTTTTATCACCGACGCCCACGCGATGCGGTTTCGTCGCGTGACAACACTGCGTCTCTTCGCTTACACACTCCCTTCCTGAAAAATTGATTCTAAAATGTTGAATTCCCATACTTTGGCACACTGACAAGACTTTTAATGGAGCGCACTTTCGCGAGGGCAATCGCCAGAACTCCATGTGAAAGGAACTTTAAATTATGCATGATCACCCGCGCCACTGGACTTTTGAATTTGCAAGGGTGCGGCGCGCCTTTTTGGCGGCAAGATTCAAATTTGAGCTGCCATCTGTCGTTTGGCAATGTTTTTATTATTTATTCACTGCATATTTCTTTCCTTTTTATTATTTAAAAAATGATACTAATTTTTTTAAAATTATTTATTGATTTCAGCAAACGCGAAAACAAGGAATACTGCTACTGAGGAGGCGTAACTACGACGTGCTGGTAAGTATTTTGCAGCACATTGTAATTTAAGTTATGTTTTGTTAATAAATATGACAAATTATGTGAATTATTTAATTTATTAGTGAACAATGAAATAAAAAAAAATTTGAATTCGCGCCAATTTTGCAAGTGCGGCACGGTTTCGCATAATTTTGTCAATAGAGCGCGGCTGATCATGCATTCACCGACTATATTTTTTTATTTTTAGTCAATTTTTATCTGTATTGATCAGTGGGAAACGATTATTTGCTCTATTTTAGACACTTTCTACCCAACTCCAATATCAACCGTCTTCTCGAGTCGCATAAGTTTCTGGGCCTCTTCTTACGAAGCACAACAATTCGACGTGTTCGAAAACTCGGAAAATTTTAAAAATTTTGGAAGTTCATCAAGAGAACGAACACCGAAAAAATCGACATTTGTGTTGGTAAAGTTTACATTTTTTTTCAATTCACGCGAATCGTCCAGTGAGGATTATGGTTAAACAAATTGCGACACGATTTTTACGTGTTTTTGAAAACACAAACGAAAATTAGAGAATTTCTATGGTATATCTTTTCTTTCCGTTTGAATTTTCAAAGGTACGAAAACACCGTGTCGCTATTTTTTGTTGTTTTCCCAATGTTTATAAATATCGTAGAAACTGTATAATTTTGAAGCGCATGCAGAATGTATCTTTTTGAAAATTTTGCCAACAGAACGTTACGTATTTGTTGGCGCTCAGAAATATTAAATATTTTCTGCTGAAATTGTCTACGCGCGCCACCGATGAAGCAAAAATATTTTTTCGGGGCTCTTTCGGAATAGAAATTCGACAAAATTGAAATGTCACGTTTTGGAAATTGCGTGAAAATTGAAATCCACGAAATAGAAATGTAATAAATCAGAAACGTAACAAAACGGAAACGCGTGAAAACAGAAACGTAGCCACGGGGTGTTGAGAGGTACATGAAAATTATAATTTAAATTTCGCGGGAAAGTTGCCACGTCACTCGAGAAAAAAGCGCGCGAAATGGCATGTTCAAAACGTCGTTACTTCGTCGCCACAGCAATTTATTCTCAGTACGGAGCGCTGCAAACGCGCTCCCTTCGCACAGTGATGGACGCGGCCGCGTTTGCGACGAGAGAGTGCAGAAAATCAAGAGAGCCGTGGCCGATGTTTTGCTCTGATTTCTCTGAACCTCTCTCCAAATACATGCGAAATTCTTTGTTCGATTGGAGCGAGTTATCAGCGTTTTATACCGAGTATATATAAATTTTTTTCATATGGGTTCATATCTTTTGCATGATTCTAAATATTTAAACAATATTTCCCTATTTATTTTATGCAGAAAACATATTCCGCTAGCGCCTCGTTTTTGAAAATCCTAACCGTTTCAAATCTGTAACAACCGCGTTTCCTCAAATCTATGTGAGCAGTGGAGCGCATTTTCACGATGTACTCTTCAACACGCCGTGCGTAGCAGAGCAGAAATGTGTCGAATTGGGAGTAAAATGACAATGGAGCGCGCTTGCGAGATTTATTTTTAAAACGACTTTTTCGATATTTTTCACGTTTTTATCGATATCTTCCTTGTATTTTTGAATTTTTTCATGTTTTCGGTTTTTTTCGTTTTTTTTTTTTAATTTTCCACGTATCGAAATCGAAAAAAACCGAAAAACGCAATTTCCAAAACGTCAAACGCAATTTCCAAAACGTCACATTTCAATTTTGTCGAATTTCTATTCCGAAAGTGCCCCATTTTTTCCCTAAATAGCTTATTTTTAGACGTACAAGCCGCCATCAGAAGTACAAAAGATCTCATCAACTCCACCAGAAGACGATCCTTGGAATTCTGAAAGCGTCAAGAATTCTAAAACTATTTCTATAGATGATGAAATTCAAGAAGACGATGTTGAATTTGTGAAAGATGGCGAGAAAAAGAAGAAGAAGAGAAGCTGGAAAGTTTTCGATGAATCTGACGATGATATCATAATTATGAAGAATAATTCGGGTATTTTTTTAATCAATGTTTTGAAAACTTTTAAACATTTCGTAATCTTTTTGGACAGGGGTTTTAAGTAGAAAGTGTCATTTATTTGTTTAGATTTGAATTTGTTTTTCTGAAACAAACTGAGCACCCGTACAAGCGTTTTATCGCCTGCTCTACAGGGAACATGCGGAAAAAAGTTATTTAATTAGAAGAAGAAACATTTTTTGATATTGTGAAAACATATCTTTTATTTTGCCAATAGAGCCAGGCTTATTCTCATCAGAATTCTAATCAATATTTTACAGCAGCCTCTGGAATAAAGAAGTCGGTTTTATCTGACAATTTTTCATTCTCAGCCATGGAAGACGACGAGAGCATGAATGATTCGAACGCGGAGATTCCAGGTTAGAAAACAGGCTCTGAGACGTTTCGAAACCTGCCATTTTGAAATTTTTGCATTTTTGCGGCATATTAGTGGAATTTAATTTCCAACAAAAAAATTGGTAAAAACGAAAAATAAATAACAAATGTGCGTTTGTTTTGGTGTAAATTGGCAAAAAACAATACGCAAACATGCAAAAAAGTTTCGAAACGTCCCAGAAACTGTTCTTATTTTTATTCTAAAACAAGTGCTTTTGAAATTTCAAACCAAAATTATTTAAACCCATTCTTTTCATTTTCTAAGCTGTTTCATTCATTTTCATTTGAATTTTCAAAGTACGCAAACACCACGTGTTTTGAATCGACTTGCGACATGAAAACGCAAGTCTGCATTCACCGTTATGCCTGCGTCTCTTCAAATTGCACCCGATTTGCGTGGTCGCGTACAAATAAGTGGGCGGAGTTTCGCGCACTCATGTCGCAAGTCGATTGAAAACACAATAAATATTTACAAAATTCAGGAAGTTCTTTACAAATGGAGGAAGAAATTGCAAAAATAATACCAAAACAAACGATAGACGACAATAATGATGATATTGTGGTGAGTTTTTAGTTTTTGAAAGGTAAATAATACAAAATATCCTTTTGATTTTGCAGTTTTTGGGAGAAACATCATCTCAGCCGGATAGTTTGATAAATTTGCAGGAAAAATGTAAATTTTCAGTTTTTTTTTCAACAAGTTAAAAAAATCCCAATTTTTCAGCCAAAAATCGAACAAAGAATAGTTGTGATGTGCAGTAAACAAATTATTTCCTACGAAACTGGAGTATTGCTTTTTTTTGCTTTATTTAAAATTCGTTTGAATTTTTAGTAGCGGAATAGAACTTTGAGCTGTTTGAATTCAATGACCCACGATGTAAAACTGAGATACCTCGTCAAATGTTGCGCATACGGGTCTCGCCGCGATGGTGTATGCACCGTCGTGGTGAGACCCGCATGCGCATTATTTGAAGAGGTATCATCGAGGAATACGTAATATTTTGTTTTCAATCGACTTGCGACATGAAAATGGAAGTCTGCATTCACCGTTCTGTCTGCGTCTCTTCAAATATCACTGTGTTCGCGTGGTCGCGCACAAATAAGTGGGCGGAGTTTCGCGTTCTCATGTCGCAAGTCGATTGAAAACGCAATATGTTTCGTATATTTTTTACATTTCACAATAGAACCTTTTTGACGAATTTGTGGTATTTTTCATGCTTCTTCCCACCTTTTAATCCTTTCCTTTTTAAGGCAAAACTTTTAGAAGTTTACAAGTGTCTTTTTATCCAAAAAATGTGTTTCCAACAGAAAATGCTGTGGATTTTAAGTGAGATTTAGAGAGGAAAAAAGCGCGCCTATGAGCGAAATATCAAACGTTTATGATTTTTTTTTAGATATTGTGAAAACAAAAAAGCTGCAACGCGGTGTTTGCGTACTTTCAAAATTCAAATGAAAATGGGAACAAATCTCTTCATTTGTCATGCTATTTCTCTCATCGCCGTTTGAATTTCAAAAGTACGCAAACACCGCGTTGCAATTTTTTTTTTGTTTTCTCAATAGGGTTGCTGATTTTCATGTCTTTCTGTGTTTTGTCTGAAAATGTGAAAATTATGTTAATACAAAAGTTTTTAAAATTTAGATAACGACTCGCGTATTTAGAAATGTATTAACAATTGGAAAAAATGCGAATAGTTGCGTTGAGCTTTGTTTTGTGCGTCCGGGCGGATTTGCTGACTCGCACGTGGTATATTCGAATTCCGCAATTCTTGTGTGTCAACTTGATTTTTGTGATTACCACTGAATTTTCGCGTGTTTTTTATTTAAAACTTTCACGCCGAAAAATTCAGTGGTATTTAAACACCTGTTGTTAATTCTGGGATTTTTGTACAACTTTGGACTGCAGAAAAAATGTGATTCCAAGAAATTTTTTATCTTTGGACGCGGCATAAAGTTGACACACAAGAATTGCGGAATTCGAATATACCACGTGCGAGTCAGCAAATCCGCCCGGACGCACAAAACAAAGCTCAACGCAACTATTCGCATTTTTTCCAATTGTTAATAAATTTCTAAATACGCGAGTCGTTATCTAAATTTTAAAAACTTTTGTATTAACATAATTTTCACATTTTCAGACAAAACACATGTGAAAGTTGTAAATAAAAAACACGCGAAAATAGTGTTAAACACCTGTTATTTCTTATGGACCTATTCACAAAACGGGGAAATAAGAAAAAAAAATTGCGGGAAAAATCGGAGAATGCTCCGATTGACCTGAAATTTTGGGAAATTTTGAAAAAAATTCTCCTGTACAAGCTCAAAAAATTTTGGGCCAAAATATCGATTTTAAAAATTTTCAGAAAAAATCGATATTTTGGTCCAAAATTTTTTGAGCGTGTACAGGAGAATTTTTTCCAATATCTCCCAAACTTTCAGGTCAATCGGAGCTTTTTTTCCTTATTTTCCCGTTTTGTGAATAGGTCCATAAGAAATAACAGGTGTTTAACACTATTTTCGCGTGTTTTTTATTTACAACTTTGACGCCGAAAAATTCAGTGGTATTTAAACCTGTTGTTAATTCTGGGATTTTTGTACAACTTTGGACTGCAGAAAAAATGTGATTTCAAGAAATTTTTTAACTTTGGATGCGGCATAAATAAAAAAAAAGGAAATATTCACGAGAAAAACGGCATGTTTCTTTTTCGTCCAAAATTTCGCATTTTCTCTCCAATGCCTTTCGCCAATATTTCCAGTTAGAGAAGGCAGAGAAAAAGCGAGATTGAATGGGCAAAAAGAGAGAAGCAGATAGAAAGACGGACGGTTTGGATGGCAAAAATAGAGACGCCGAATGGGTAGACAAACGACGTTTTTCATGCGGCTAATTTACTGGCATTTTCTTTTGTTTTTTAAAATTTATTTTAATATCCTGCGCATAAATCCGTTGAGAGAAAAGTGCGGGGCAAGAGATTTTGGTAATTCTGGAAACTTTGTTTCAAAATATTGATCTTTTTTTTGTTTTAACTTTGCATAGGAATCTAATTTTTGAGTATTTGCATCACTAATGTTATCGTTTTATTCTATTTTTTTACCTGTTTATAAATTTTTTTTATCATTTCACCGAGATTATTTTGCTTGCTGAAAGTTTCATAGCAGTTTCTATGGATTATCCTTACCTTTCTGTTCCGAAATATTATATTTTTTTGATTTTGAAATACCCGCTCAGATGCTAGCCACACGACGCCTTCTTCCACGCATAATCGCCACGTCATCGGTTCCCGCCACATCATGCGCAAATCAGAAGAGAAACTACTTTACGCGACACGTGCCCGAGCCAAAAATGCAGATTCATTTACCAAATCCACAAGGTGAACTTTGAATACATTTTCAAAAAAAAAAATTAGTTTTGCAGCATCAGATGGCACTGCGGAGACGTTAGTTCTGTCAGAGCATCAGCATCTGGACGAGAAGAAGCCGGTGGTCTTGATTATTGGTTGGGCGGGTGCCAATCCAAAGCATATTGACAAATATATAAATATTTATAATGATGAGGGGTGAGTTTTTGTCGCAAATTTAAGAAATCAGAAAATATATATAGTGGCTCATGTAAAAAAAAATTATATTACTCTCATCTCAGCAGCTGCTCATAAACTTTGAAAATAGCCAATTTTCCCACGAAATATCGCTGACCGTATTTTTCGACACAGCTGAAATGAGTGCGACCGTAACCCATTCGAAATAGTAAACATTTTCTATTGTTTTAATGACAAAAATACTCCCGGACATGTGCAGGAATTTTCAGGCCAAATTATCGATTTTTAACGTTTTCTAAATCGATATTTTGGTCTGAATTTTTTTGCACATGCCCGGGAGTACATTTTTTGTCAACATTTCAAACTGATCGAAGCATTCTCAGAATTTTGGCTGAATTTTTTGCATATTTTGCTGGTTTCCGCGAATAGACCCGTTACGGTCGCACTCATTTCAACTGTCTCAAAAAATGCGCTCCGAGATATTTCGTGGGAACATTTTCTATTTTCGAGAGTAAACCCCTTTTTTGGTTTATATACCGTAAATACTGTATTATAAGCCCATGGGCTTCTATTTTTCAAAGGGGTCTCAAGGGTGGGCTTATATTACAGGTGGGCTTCTATTAAAGCGTGGGCTTCTATTTTTCAACCCTCTTTTTTATCCAGAACAAAAAAAACTTCAAAAAACCAACAATAATTTTCATAATATCAAATTCTGATTGCAAGTCAGAAGTTCTAATTCAAGAGCACTAACAACATAAAATAGATGTTTGTAACTTTAAAAATATTTATTTTCGTAATTCAATGGTGTGTCGCTTTATCTGCTTTTATTTTACGACAACATTTTCCAAATTCGGAAATTATTCAAGATGATTTCTAAAAAAACTCAACGTTTTTCTTGATGTTAACTACCGAAACTGAACCAAAAATTTGCAGCATTGTTTTATTTTCGCCATTTTCATTATAATTTTTGATATTATTACTGGTTTTAGTATTGTCGGCCCGCCAGAATGGTCAAACGCGCTCCGCTGAACTCAACGCTATGCAATTTTCATTTTGGTTTCCAAATTATTTCATTTCACGTTGAATTTATACGTGAAATTAAATAATTTTGAGACCAAAATGAAAATTGCATAGCGTTGAGTTCAACGGAGCGCGTTTGACTATTTTGGCGGTCCGACAATAGTCAATTTTATTTACTGAACTGTGAAAAAATTTAACATTCGCGTGAAAAAGTGAGCGGGATTTTTTGTTTTGATTATACAACTCGACTGAAAACACAATACGGAATCAGTTAAAAAAAAAATAAATTTCACGCCCAGCACTGGTGGCGTTTGATGACCGCTTCCATTAACAGAAATGTTTAAAAACGGGTGAAAGTAATGCAAAATTGAACACATCGCGATGAAACGCGCACAATTCGAAGCCAATAATCAATGGGTCCCAGACTCTTTGGGCACGATTGATTTTCGATCAAACTTGCTTACGGTACCAAATTTGTGTACGGCCTCTTGGGTACGATTGCTCTTTAGTTACGGCAACTTTTTTGTATGAAATTTGCAAATTTGGTACCCAAAGAGCAGCCGTAATTATAAAAAAAACGTACCAAAGGAGCGAGGAAACCAAAGGTCTCAAGATGGGCTTTTATTAAAGGGTGGGCTTCTGTTACAGGGTGGGCTTCTATTTTTCAAAGGGGTCTCAAGGGTGGGCTTATATTACAGGTGGGCTTCTAATACAGGTGGGCTTATATTACAGTATTTACGGTATTCATGAAAATCGGAAAACTTTTCCATTTTTCGATGCTTCTCGACCAAGAATTTTTTGCCGATAAATTTTGCGGTGCCGAAAAACCCCGAAAAATGCAATTTTTGTTTCGAAATTCCGTAAAAATAGTCAAAAAATTAAGAAAAAAGTAATCTATATCGGAAACTCAAATAGTCTTGGAAACTTCTGATCGTCGCTGAAATGTGAAAAACATTTTTTAGTATGAGAGAACTCCGAATACGATTTTGCAGATACCGTGTAGTTTCCCTCTGTCCGCCATGCTACCACTACAGTATTCCGAACTCTCGCGTCGGCTTTTACATTTCTCCACTTTTCCGTGCTATCGATGCAAAACCCGGCGATTTTCGATCTTTTGCTCACTGGTAAGTATGTTTTCTGGAACTGACCGCCAAAAATGTGATTCCGGAGAATGAAGAAAAGCTGCGTTAGCGGGTAGGACTGGGAAACTGGCTTTTTTTAAAGAGGAATACGACGGAATTTGAAGTTAAAAAGTTCGTTTATTTTTACCACTCTTAAGCTTTCTCGGAATATTTGGAATACCGATATCGGAAATTTGCGATTCCTGTTTCGAGACAAAATGATTTCCGATAAAAAAATCTGTTTCCATGTCGGAAAAAAAAAACATGTCTTACTGTCGAAATTTGGTACCAAATATCTTCTTTTTTTTTGTTGGAAAAAATACGACCAAGTCCTTGACGCAATTACAGTACCGTTCAAAAAGTTGGAAATTTTTGGTTTTTCGGGCATAACTTTTGAATAGTGAGGGTTATGGTTCTGAAAATTTGCACGAAACTGCCCCTAATGTTTTTGACAAGCTCCGAAAATGGATTAGGTCATTTTTGAAAACTGCAGATTTTTCAAAAAATTTCAGATGCCAAAATTTTCGACCCAAAAATAATTTTTTTTTCAGATTTTTCAAGACTCGAAATTAAATTTTAAAATGAAGTTTCGAAACTAAAAGTATGATTTTAATTGACTATGGGTCGATCGGACAATTTTCAGCTGACTTACAGCACTTTGAGTATCAGGGTCCACATGGGTAAGTCGACTATAATTTTTATTGAGAATCACCAAAACCAAAGAAAATTAGGGCAAATTAAATAAAAGTTGTTAAAAATCAAAGTTTATTTGATTTTATTCGGTTTTGGTGATCCTCAATAAAAGTTAAAGTTGACTTATGGGGTTATTCACAAAATCGGAAAAAAAAAAAAAAGGAAGAACACGGAAAAAAACTTCGGGAAAAATCGGAGAATGCTCCGATTGACCTGAAATTTTGGGAAAAATTGGAAAAAATTCTCATGTACATGCTCAAACTTTTTTGGACCAAAATATCGATTTTGAAAATTTTCAGAAAAAAAACCGATAATTTTTAAAATCGATATTTCGGTCCAAAATTTTGTGAGCGTGTGCAGGAGAATTTTTTCCAATTTTACCCAAAATTTCAGGTCAATCGGATCATTCTCCGATTTTTCCCGCAATTTTTCTCCTTTTTCTTTCTTTTTTTCCGGTTTTGTGAATAACCCCATTATCCATGTGGACCCTGATATTCAAAGTGCTGTAAGTCAGCTGAAAATTGCCCGATCGAACCATAGTCAACTAAAATCATACTTTTAGTTTCGAAACTTCATTTTAAAATTTAATTTTGAGTCTTGAAAAATCTGAAAAAAAATTTTTTTTTGGGTCGAAAATTTTGGCATCTGAAATTTTTTTTTAAATCTGCTGTTTTCAAAAATGACCAAATCCATTTTTGGAGCTTGTCAAAAACATTACGGGACAGATTCATGCAATTTTTCAGAACCATAACCCTCTCCATTCAATAGTAATGCCCGAAAAACCAAAAGTTTCCAACCTTTTGAACGGTACTGTATCTACTTTAAAACACGAGTTTACGTATCTTTTCTCAATTTTTAGAATTTTTTGTGGAGAATTTACGATTTTTATGAACCTATTCAGGTTCTTTTCCGATCGGAAATCGGAACAAGAATTTGAAATTTCGGAATTAAGACGGAAATTCCGAAACAAAAATGAAAAACTCGAAATTCCGTCGGAACATCGGAAGAGAAAATTTTATTTCCGAGAAAGCCTGGTCTTGACTAAATTCAGCGCTGTTAGTTGTTGAAAGGTTTTTTTTTCCGGTAAAACACTTTAGTTACTGGGAAATGAATGAATGATTTATTGATGAAGGGCAGTTAAACCTCTGACTCAACAATTAGCAATATAAGTTCGGAGATATTTACAGTTAATAGTTAGTAGTTAGTTGAATTAAGAAACAAGTAGTTGGTGAGATCAATAGTACATAGATTAGATTTAAAACACTGGGTGGAGGGGTTAGGGGGAAAAACAGAAGGGGGGAGGTCGTTCCAACACCGGATTACTCTATTTGACAAGAACTGGGATGAGGTTTTAGTAGAGTTTTTGACAGTAGGATATAAGTTATACTTATGACGACGAAGTTTATGAAAATTAGAGAGTTTGAGGCAATTTCGTGACACGTCCAGGGTTCGTATTTCCTTTGAAACCAGAATTTTGTATATAGAGACCAGATCGTGCAGCAGACGTCTTTTTTCCAGCGATTCTAGACCAAAATATTCCAATGATTTGTAATACTTCGGATAAGGAATGTTAAACTTTTTGAACGTTCTGAATATGAATTTTTTCTGACAATTTTCAATACCTATAATGTTAGATTTTGCAACCGGACTAGTGATAAGAGTTCCATATTCAAGTAGCGGCCGTATATATATAACATAGCATCAAAAAATGCTTGCTCATTTTCGGATTCAACATGGCCAATCTTATTGTGACCATTAAAAAAACCTCTTCCGAGGGTAATTTTCACGTTTCTGAATGTCGACTGGGGAGCAGGAGTGGGGCAAAAAAAATCTCCACAAAAAAAAAGAATTTTTTTGTCCTCAAAAAAAGTTACCGAAAAAAAAAACCATTTTGTCCCCAAGAAAAAAAAATTTTTTTTGCTTAAAAAAATTACCAAAAAAACAAAAAAAAATCCAAAAAAAAGAGGCCAGTTAAAAAGAAAATTTCCAAGTTTTTGTTGAAAATTAGAGGTTTTTGTCAATTCGGAGCATATCCGACTAAGTTTTTGCCCAAAAACCGGGACTTTTTTTCGCCTCCGTGGCTCTAAAAAAATTTTTTTTTTTCCCCGCGGTGCATCATCAAAAAAAAAAATTTTTTTGTCTTACTTTCACCATCGAAAAAAAAATCAAAACATTTTTTGTCTCATCCAAAAAAAACCCGAAAAAAACAAAAAAATCGAAAAAACGTTTTTTTTATTGGTCCCACTCCTGCTGGGGAGACACTTATACTTGTGGAAAGTTTTGTATTTTTTTCAATTTACAGTCCCATTATAATTCACTCGTTCTCGATGAACGGCGTACGTGGTCTCATCTCATTCTGGAAGTGGACGGAGGCGGAAGAGAAACCGCAGTTAAGAGATCGGATCAAGGGAATCATTTTCGATAGGTAAAATTCTTTTTTTTTTTTTAATAACACTGTTTATTGTGTCTTCAATCGAGTTGCGACATTAAGACGTGAAACTCCGCCCACTTTTTTTCACGCAAAAATTCAAAATGCACTAAAATTTAATGTTTGCGTGAAAAAAAGTGGGCGGAGTTTGACCTCTTGACGTCGCAACTCGATTGAACACACAATATTAATTTTTTTTTTCTCAGAGTAGAATGAGTTTTTTTTTAGTGCCCCATCACGACCGTACGGAAAACAAGACGCGACTGCAATGGTTATCTCAACTCCGCCAATTGATGCCCTCGAGCGTTGGATCAGCGATAAGACGCGAATCGGCTTTCTCACATGGTATCTCAATTTGAGAGCCACTTTAGTAAGTTTTTTTGAATGGTAAAAGAAGAGCAATTTTGGGCGGAAACGATTTAAAAAAAAAGCAAAAAAAAAAGGGAATTTTGTCATTTCTCAACATCCTAAAAAACTTGAGCGCGACGAAGATTGGCATCATATACGACGGTAAATCCCCAAAAATGTCAGCCCGACATCACCTCGCTGAAAAAAGGGATGTCCGAAAAACAAAATGTTGATATTTGACTGGCCGCTACTGTAAATTAGCCTATGATTTTGTTTTATTTTTAAAGGAAAACAATTTGAATGTTTGCAGCAAATCCCTTTGCTGGCCGTCGTCCCATTCGTTCGATCATTCCTCTCAATCTACTATTACCTTCAAGAGCACATCAAATTGCCCAAAGACCAACTATATTTGTATTCGAAGGCGGATACAATGATTAAAGCAAAGTGCGTTTTTTAATAGATATTTAGTGAAATTTTGCAAAGAACACTGAAAAATGTACTGGAAGTGCTGCCCGAAATTGTGTCACTCGATTTTCTCAAAAATACGTTTACGAGTTGTCTGGTTGATCATTATGGGAGACCCGCTGTAATGCGAAACTTCATACATTTGAAATCAAAAATAGTGGGGGTACGACAGAATAGAAATAAGCGAAATAGAAATGCTACAAAATAGAATTGCTACAAAAAAGAACTGGAAAAAATAGAACGGCAACAAAATAGAAATGAGCGGAATAGAACAGCGCGAAATAGAAATCGGTGCGATGGAGCGCGTTTGCATTATTCTTCGAATTTTCCGATTATTATAGGATTTTTCAGTAATTTTTAGATATTCTACGCACTTAACAACATCGAAAATGAATAAAGGTTAAAAATCAATGCAGTTTCAGAAAAAAAAAATGGAAAATCGGCGAAAAACTGAGCAATTGAAAAAATGATGCAAACGCGCTCCATCGCCCAAAAATTTCTATTTTGTAGCAGTTCTATTTCGCCTATTTCTATTCTGTCGTACCCCCAAAATAGTTTGCCCACGAATGGCTTAACGATCATTTTTTATATATAAAATTCCGTTTGGGTCTGTAACTGAGTTTCTTGGTGTGTCTGTTTCCAAACTGCATGGCGAAAGCGAACTGAGCGCCCGAGACCAACACAAAAACCCGAACCTGCGTCGTTTGTTTGAAATGCAAGCGCTTACACAGGTGAAATGCGGTGGATGCATATAGTATCCGTATTTGAATCATACCGTGCATTTATGTAAATTAGGCTCCAGATATTTAATAAATCCGCGTCGTTTGATTAACGTTCACACATTTCACTAATTCAGCCACAAAAATCACGAAATTTGGAAGAACTGAAGTACAAATATCAGTTCCGTTACAAGACAAAAAACTTGTAAGAAAAGTGAAAAAAAAAGCAGTGGCAAAGTCGCCAAATGTCGCAGGCTTGTGTATATACATTCAATATATTTATTTTAATGCAAAAAATAAATAAAAAGTTTTTATATATCGTCCCGGACACTATATGCATCCACCGCATTTCACCTGTGTAACCATCTGCGCCACAGAGCACACGCAGGAAGTGAATGAAAGAAATTTGAAAGAAAGTGAAGAAAAAACATTTTTAGAAATGAAAAGAAATCAAAAGTAGCTTTTGATGCAGCCAGGATTGTAATTATTTAAAAAATAAACAAACTTTTTTTTTATTTCACTCAAAAATCCCGAAAAACAAAAAAAGAAGACCCCACGAAAAGGGGGAAAGCGCCGAAATGTAGGAACGAAAAGCGGGGGAATGGGCGGAGCCAACCGCAAAAGTGCCGCAAACTATTGCGCTATTTTTTCTAATAATAGTTTTATGTTCAAAATTTTCCCACATTTCGCCCTTTTCGTAGGGTCTCAAAATTTTTAATGGACCTATTGAGCACAGGAAAAAAAAACCGATTTTCGTGGTTTTTTCCCCTATGCAGGTTGTTTTCCAGGAAAAAAACCCATCGCGTCGAGACCCTGCAATAAAAAATGCAATACACCTTTAATTTTCAACGGGAATTTGGCTGAAATTTAATGGACCTATTCAAAGTACTATAGAAAAACGGAAAAAATGACAAAAAACTAGTTTTTTGTCGCTTTCTCTAAAAAAAAGCCCAAAAACAATTGTTTTTCTCCCATGAATAGGATATGTCCATAAAAAGAGAAAGGGGCGCGGTCTCCTGCAACGGGTGCAAACATGTTTGCAAAAACTCTGCGCAGTTTTTTCTTTTTGCATATTTGAATTCTTGTTGTGAAATATATATTGTCGGACCGCCAAAATGGTCGAACGCGCTCCGCTGAACTCAACGCTATGCGATTTTCATTTTGTTTTCGAAATTATTTCATTTCACATACAAATTCAACGTGAAATGAAATAATTTGAAGACCAAAATGAACATCGCATACCGTTGAGTTCAGCGGAGCGCGTTTGGCCATTTTGGCGAACCGAAATTAAATGCATTTTATTGATAAGAAAAATAAAGTATGTAAAGTAGAAAAACTGACAGTCCTGGCCAAAAAGAATGCTCGTCGCTGCTTTCTATTCAAAATGACAAACTTTGAGTGTGTGCTACGAACTCTGAAAGTGCACTACTAATTTAAAAATGTTTGTGTTGAACCTTCCAACCTAGGACTACATTTTACTAGCTGTTAACTTTTTCGTATGACCACTTTCAAAGGTACTGTATATCGCAGAAGCGATAATCCTCAAAAATTGTTGCAAGGATTATCTCTTCTGCGATCTACAGTACCTTTGAAAGTAGTCATACGAAAAAGTTATCAACTAGTAAAATGTAGTCCTAGGTTGGAAGGTTCAACACAAACATTTTTAATTTAGTAGTGCACTTTCAGAGTTCGTGGCACACACTCAAAGTTGGTCATTTTGAACAGAAGCAGCGAAACGCGCATTCTTTTTGGCCAGTACTGTAAGTGTTTCTACACCAAAAATTAATTTATGCTTTCAGACACGTCGAAAAGTTCATTGCAAAACAGGAAGAAAAGGGAAATTTGGTGAAGGCTATTAATTTCGGCGACTCAGAACACGTGGCGCACATCCGAAGTGATCCAGAAAAATATCGAGATGCGTGTCTGCAATTTGTGAAACACATTGAGGCCACATATAAATGATTGTATTTCACTGGAAAGTTTGCATTGTTTGTTTTTAAAAATTTACGAATTAAAAAAAATTTGGCTGTTTTTGAATCTGTGCCAATTTTTTACGTCAGATTTTGTAGGTTTACGATTTTTCGAAATCTAGGCGGGTGATCTAGCCTTCTTTTTCGTTTTTCTATTTAGTTTTTCTGAGTTTTTCCATTTCAATCAATATATCTCTTCGGGTTTGTCTCTGATTGTTTTAATTTCTATTTTTATAGATTCATGTAGTTTTTAAAACTGAAATGTATTTCTTTTCAACAAAAAAAAACATAAAATTTTCAAAACTCCATTTTCAAAACAAAAAAAACGACGTTTTACAACATTTCCTTTTTTTCTTTGTAAATTCAAATACTCGGTATAAAACGCTGCAAACTCGCTCCAATCGAACAAAGAGTTTCGGCCACGCCTCTCTCAATTTTCTGCACTCTCTCGTCGCCAACGTGGCCGCGTAGGAAACTGGTTTGCAGCGCTCCGTACTGAGAACATAAAGTACTAGTTTTCCAGGACTTGTTCCATTACCACCACATTGTAGTGATCAATTGAATTCTTATCAATTGGTGATAAGGGAAATGTTGGTTAGCGATAAACAATATCATAAACATCAACCAGACAATTGAGATGATTTTTCGAAAATTCAGTTTTATTTTTCGATTTTCTATTGATTTAAGGGATTTTTACTAGATTCATATATTTGCGTCGTGAAAACCAGTCAGAGCGCTCGTGAGTTGCGTCTGTGATCTCGCCGCGACCAGCGCATATACGGTAGTTTATTTACGAAAAAAACGAAAATACATATTTCATTTGAAAAAACAAGGCAAAAAATGCAGACAAACTACCTTATACGCGCTGGTCGCGGCGAGACCAGAGACGCAACTCACGAGCGCTCTGACTGGTTTTCGCGACGCAGTTATACCAGGTTCTATTGTGTTTTCAATCGACTTGCGACATGAGAACGCAAAACACCGCCCATTTATTTTTGCGCGACCACGCGAACAAGTCGATTGAAAACACTATCAAAACTATTGTGTTCGCAATCGTGTTGCGACGTCAAAAGTTCAAACTCCGCCCACTTTTTTTCACGCGAACATTAAATTTTAGTGATTTTTTAATTTTTGCGTGAAAAAAGTGGGCGGAGTTTGACCTCTTGACGTCGCAACTCGATTGAAAACACAATACTTATGCTTTTTTTATTGCTTAAATGACGCGTTTTTGTCCCAGCGTACTTGTATTTGTCGGATTAATAAATTGTTGTGTTCACGGCTAATCACAACACTCCAACTGCTATCTATATACGACGTTTACTGCTATGATTCTATTGTATTTATTACTTTTCAAAAACAAACATGAAGTAAAAGAGAAAAAAAGAAGAAAAATTGATTGATCAAAAACCACCAGTTTTCATATACAGTGATAAAGTTTTTGACTGAGCAAAGAAAAGACATGGTGCCACTTCTGCTCTTCTTGTTCTTAACAGTCAAACTCATTCCACTTGCTCAGGAGTGGCAGTGAACAGTACATTGTTGTTTTGTGAAGCCCAAATACCAAAGGCACTTTACGAACACTTGATCTGGGTTCTTCCTCCAGCTTTTTCTTGATACTTTCGTCCATTTCAAGCTGATGGCTGTCGGATCTTGAAATATTCGAATGATCGATGTCTTCTTGTTTAAAGCGATGGGACCAGGGGTGTGCGGAATGGAATTCCGATCGGAATATTCCGAAAAAAATATTTCGGAATGAACTTCCGAAAAAAGAAAAAAAAACACACAGGATTATGGTGCATCTTAAAGGCGCATACCAAAATTTTTGCATTGCGTCTCGAGCGGATTTATTTGTCATTGTTTATTTAAAATTGCATTTTTTGTTCTACGTTTATTGGCGCATTTATCTATTCTATTCTCAGTACGAATCGCTGCAAACGCGCTCCATTCGCACAGTGGAGGACGCGGCCACGTTGGCGACGAGAGAGTGCGGAAAATTGAGAGAGCCGTGGTCGATGTTTTGCTCTGATTTCTCTAAACCTCACTTCAAATGCATGTGAAATTTTTTGTTCGTTTGGAGCGAGTTTTCAACGTTTTATACCGAGTATATCTTCTCGTAATGGGTAAATGGGACGTATACCTGAAGAAAAATTTGGATGGTAGGAAGAAATGCTCAATCTGTAATTATTTTTTTAATAATCAAAAGCATGGAAATACAAACGTCTACATTCATCATTTTCATAAGTTTCATTCCAAGGAATATTTAAAGGTGAGTTCGTAAACACTAGGTGCATTAATTTTCTCTCTTAATTTCAGATCAGATCGGGCCCTGAAATGACAGTTGACGAAAAATGTTCAGGAGCACGACAGATGGCTGTCAGAGCCAACTGATGTTGGAACTTCTCCAATCGAATACTGGTTGCCGCAAGCCTTTCCCACTCTTTTCGAGCTTCAAAAGAAGTATCAGTGCTCCACAGCTACTTCCGTGGAGACGGAAAGACTGTTCTCTACCGCCCGGACGATTCTGACCGAAAATCGAAAACACCTATCTCGCGAAAACTTCTTAATGTTACTTTTTTCTACAGAGAAAAATCCATTTGATGGGTTAGTGACAGTTTTCCTCGATTTTTTTTTTTCTGTTACGTATTGTAATTTACTTGGATGTTGGTTTTGTTTTGTTGTTACTGAAAGTTTCTGTCAGAAATAAATTGTCTTTCAAAAAACTAAACTTCTAAATAAAAATAGAAGATTCTCGATGGCATAATAGCGTTAGATAATAGTAAAGATCAAGTTTAATAGAACACGAAACCCCGCCCACTAATTTGTTCGCGACCACGCAATCACAGTGCTATTTGTAGAGACGCAGACAAAAAAGGGATAGCAGACTCATGTTTTCATGATGCAACTCGTTTGAAAACACAATAAGTTACCGAAAACTTTTGAGGTCAAATTATCGAGCGGAAGTTCTCGTGTCTCCACGGATCCATTTTGTACGCGTTTATCTAAACAAGGCAGACCACCACTGTGGAGGCGCAGAAAAATTAGACAAGGCGCGATCGAAAAGTGTTCACGGCTAATCACAACCCCAACTGCTTTCTATATACGTTTACTGCTTTGATTGATAAAAAAACCACCAATAAAAATGTTCATATGCAGTGATAAAGTTTTTGAATTCATTCCGTCTTCATTTTTCGGACACACACACACACAAAAAACTATTACTAAAGTACTAAAGTAATAGTTTTGTGTGGGACTTTTTTGTTGACCGTTCGATCTATTCCACACTTGGCATACTGTCATTGGATCCCCGAGCGCCTCGAGACCATAACATAAAATTGTTGAATTTCTGCAGCTACAGTAACCCACTTTTTTTCAAAGTCGCTCAGGTTGTACCCAGTAAGACCTTATTGCAAAAACTTATTCGAAATATGCTCCGAATTGACAAAAACCTCTAATTTTCAACAAAAACTTGGAAAATTTATTTTTAAATGGCAGAAATACGTACTCTTTTTTGGAATTTTTTTTTGTTTTTTTTGGAAAATTTTTTGAGGACAAAAATTTTTTTTTTGTTTTTTTGTTAATTTTTTTAAGAGCAAAAAATTTTTTTTTTTTCGGCAATTTTTTTGAGGACAAAAAAATTTTTTTTTTGTGGAAAATTTTTTTTTGTCCCACCCCTGGTTCTCATATTTACAATCAACGCGATATATTCCACTTGGTGTTGGGAGAGATGAGTCAGTACAAAAATTACTAATAAGAGCAGTATCAATGTCACTTTGATTATCAGTTTTCGAATCATTTAACTTTTCCAATACAGCTGTGCAACTTTTTGTTCCATCGCTAGAACATCCGAGACAAGCGCCACACGATTTGAAACTGCCGACAGTGCCGAGAAATGAGGTTTCTTTTTTTTTTTGGATATCGGCGTAGAGTGGACATGGAGACTGGCGAGACGCAGCACGCGTGAGATTTGCACTGCCCAAGGCTGGAATTTTCTTTAACTCACTTTTCAGAGAAGAAACTCCTTGGTGTGAGCATCGCTTAGTTTCCGTACACTCAGATAATTTGTTCCAACTTGTTTAGTCTTCCCAGCAGCATCTTGTTTCCTTGGTCATTTGCTGGAAGATTCTTTCGTTTTGCACCTCTCGTTCGTTTTCTTTTGGAGAGGCAAATTGAGCATCCGATTCCTTGCATGTATCCATCTCAGAGTCGTCAGGTACCATGCCAGAGTAGTGATAGAGACGAATAAGCGTCGATCGATACGAGAGGATCAAAAAGACAGTAAGGATCTGGGTGATCCTGTGAACAACAAGTTTGGGGCTCACATAAGTTTCATTAGTTGGCTATGAGAGCCATTGAACACAGTGACAAGTACAGATGAATAAGGGCCAAAAGGTAATAAAGGGGGAGAAGACAAAAATAAAGCGAAGGTCACGGGTCGGAGACCACTGACTTAATGAGTGAAAATGTCGCCTTATATAGTCGCAGAAATGGGCGTGGTCTTTCCAGAAGGTTTCCGGCGAGCGCTGATTGGTCGGCTGCATGGCCCTGATTGGTCGGCCTGTGACTGTGGGTGTCAAGCAGACGACAGACGTCAGACGGTCGTCGTTGGTCCCTGCTGATGGCTGTTGCGCGTAGTCTGGTCCGTAAGCGACAGTGTGCGGTGATCGGAGAGCGTCCAGACGAGCGCTATGATCATAGGCGTTGATGAGAGGACGCAGAACGTTAGAGTGTGGTGCCGCCGTTGTGTGTGACCTGTGCGCGTCCCGGGATAACAGACTGATGGATAGAGATGGTGAGTGAGGGGGTGAGCACGAACGAAACCATGGCGATGACGAACCTGTAAACGACCACTCGGTATGGGGAAAAACACACCGAATGGAAATTTCCGACGGAACTCGGAAGAGAAATTTTTATTTCCGAGAAAGCGTGGCGATGAGTAAAAAGTGAAATCTTTCCAACCTGTTGTCAAATCCTATGAGTTCATTCTTTTACACCCGCAATCAATTGAATTGAATATGTCGATTTTTTCCCAAATTGTTGCCAATTATTCGGTATTTCAGCTATATTTTTAATGGAATTGCAACCGAAAGCATTCGTCACCCACGGAAAACTACATGGTACGGTAGTGGCGGTGCTCGGATGGGCGGGAGCCACCGATCGTAATGTTGCGAAATACGCGGAAATATACAGTAAAAAAGGGTAAATAATTATTAAGATGTTCAGTGGAGCCCGTTCGTCTTTTTTCCAGATACACAACAGTTCAATTCACCGCCGCTCCAATTGTCAAAGGTTGGGGTACAAAAGTGAGTTTTTTATTCAAAGTTGATGTAGATTGAAAACTGAATAGCAAGAAGAGATTTTTAGAAAAATAATTGCATTTTTATTATATAGTTTCTCAGAGCAGATTAATATCAGTTATTGGGTTATTCTCGGAACCAGCAAAAAAAGCAAAAAAATAGAAAAAACCAGCATAAATTTCAGCGAAAATTCAGAGAATACTCCGATTATTCTGAAACTTTGGGAAATCATTAAAAAAATACTTCCATCATTCCCTGAAAATTTCAGACGAAAATATCGATTTTGAAAAATTTCTGAAATAAAATCGATGTTTTTTAAAATCAATATTTCGGTCTGAAATTTTGAGGGAATGTCCGAGAGTAAGCTTTCCACGGCGGGCGTTTTTGCTTGTCCGGCCCATTCGGGGAAAAAGCCGTCCGATCCCCGAGGAAAAATAAAAATGCCCGCGTGAAAATTAAAAAGAAAAAATGTTTTACTGTCCATTCGCGAAAAAAGCAAGTGCGCTCCACGAAACTTAGTACTTCGTGGATTTCATTTTCGTCGCCAAATTATTTCAATTCACGTGTAAATTCAACGTGAAATTACATAATTTGGAAACCAAAATGAAATCCACGAAGTACTAAATTTCGTGGAGCGCACTTGCTTTTTTTGCGAATGGACAATAATCGAGATCAATGTGCTCAACGTTGAGAAAATTTTTGATCAACCGATTTCCAACTCGTCGAATAATTGGTGGAGTTTGCAAACACCGGCACGTCAAAATGCAGACCGGATAACGCGGACGGGCAGCGGGCACCCGTTCTCCGGACGGGTAACGGACGTTTTCGGACGGCTCGTCCATGGTGGAAAAGATTCGTTTTTTTTCCGGTTCCGAGAATAACCCCATTAAAGAATTTTATAGTTTTTGTGCGAACGCCCGCACGGCGTGTTGGACGAAACGTTGGAAGTAAAAATTTAAACAGCGCTGGCTTTTTTCCCGAAAAAATTCTGGTCTAAGCGTGGCCGCATTTTTTACCGTAGGCTGCATTTAGCTGCGCAGCCACTTTTCTGCGTTAAACTGACACGAATAAGAGACGCAGACAAGCAGAGTGCGAGGATATTGTTATTTTTGTAGAAAACGCTCGTCGGAGAGACGCAGACACTCAGCGGAGCAGCGGGGCAGATAGGTCTCGTTATTTATACAAGCCGAATCGCTCACTTCGGTGGAGCGCACTTGCATAGCAGCTCGCTGCAGGCCGCCGATCATATGAGCGGCCTCCCGGGGTTGGTGAAAGTGTGCATCGGTGGTGTACTGGTGTGCACTCCTCACAGACGATCTCGAGGTGCGGGTTCGAATCCTTCCTCATGTTTTTCTTTTTTTTTTTTCTTGTGATGACCCATATCATATCAGAATAATAGAATTTGGCTATAAATACCATTAGAAAAGAACAATTTTCGAAGTTATGCGTGTTGGTGGAGGGCATTTAAAAAATAAAATTTTTTCTTGTTTTTTCGGACCACTTAAAATTATTTTTTTAATGTAAAAAAGTATTTTTCACAATTTCTGGTGTATTTAATACGTTCTGGGTTCTATTTTAAACTCAAAAACACTAATAAGTGAGTGAGATAGTGAAACATCTGCCCGAAAGAAGTATCTCAGAAGATTTTTGGACCGTATCATTTTTTCAGGCTTAAAATATATTTTTTCAATAGTTTTAGCTAGAAAAATGAGGGAGAAACATTTAAAATTGAAAGAAATAAGTGTGCAAATGGAGAGAGAAGAAATAGCATTAGAAACAGAGAGACCCAGAGTCAGCAAGTGCGCTCCAGCACAAGTGAGCGATTCGGCTTGTGCAATTAACGCAGCGTGGGGCAGATTACTTTCATTGTTCTTATTATTTTTTATTTCAATTGTTCCAATTCAGCTTTAAACATAAATGCGAACACCTCCAATCAAAGCGTTTTTGCAATTAAGGCGCACCAAAAAGAATGGTTGAATATGGAAACGCATGCGCCTCTAATACAGGTTTTACTCAGGGAATTTTCCGCAAGGCTACGGCAAGGGTTAGCTATTCAAGCGGCACGTTGCCGTCGAAATCGGCAAGTTGCTGATATTTGATGTGGTGGCAAGAGGACGGCAAGCAAAATGAGTAGTAGCCGCAAGGTAACGGCAAGGCGTCGGCAAAGGAGTCCCACGCAAATATGCGCCAGATACCGGCAAGGATATGCACGAGACCGGCAAGCGAACGGCACTGACACGGCAAGGATAGCTTTACAGATGCGTCAGCATGCGCTTTGCGCATATTTTTCATTTATTTATTTATTATTTTTCAATCCTACTTTCATATGTTTCTATATTTTCGAAGTGAATTGTGACTCCGCGTCATTCTCTATTCAATTGTAAGTATTTATTTGTTTATTTTACAGTATTTTATTGAAAAATTAATAATAATTTTTAGATAAGAATGCTCGTGGAATTCGCAAAGCAAGGGACAATTACGAAACTCGATGGCAACATGTTCAGAAGACGAAGATAACGGTTTAGAAGAGAATGTTTGTCAATTATGAAGTAAAAGGACTGATGTTGAGTTTTTTTAAGTAAAAGTTGTCATAAAAATTAAAAATTATTCTTCAAAAAATATGCTTCGTCTGAAAAGACAAACGCGAACCGTTGAAAACGACTCAAATTTTTCTTTTGGAGATATTCACAGAACCAGCAAAAAATGCAAAAAAAAAACCAGCAAACAATTCATCGAAAAATCGGAGAATGCTCTGATCGGTCTGAAACTTTGATAAATAATTTAAAAAATACTCCCGGACTTTCCCAGAAGATATCAGAAATATTGATTTTAAAAAAATATCGATTTTTATTTCTGCAAATTTTCGAAAATCAATATTTTAGTCTGAAATTTTCAGGGAATGACGGGGATATTTTTTAAATGATTTCCCGAAGTTTAAGATCAATCGGAGCTCCAAATTTTTGCTGAATTTTTAGCTGCTTTTTTGCCGGTTCTGTGAATAACCCCAATTGGAAAAAAAATCAGAAAATACAGGAAAAATCGTAGTTTTTTTGTAAATTTTGTACGTCATTGAACTGTAAAATTACGCGATTTCATGAAATGTTTTCTTTAGACAGCATATAATGGATTCGTGACGGAGTGACAATTAACGTGAAACTGGGAGACAAAAATCTCTTCATTTCTTCAGTTATTTCTTTATTTTTTCGAATAAAAACGTGAAAAAAAATTGTCACTCCGCCACGAATCCATTATATCACGTATTCGAGAGGAGTGACACTTCAAGGTAAATTGGGAGACAGAAAACTCTTCTTTTTTCGAATAAAAACGTGAATTTGAGTGTCGCTTCTTGCGAATATTACTGCGTCGCCAAAACCAGGCAGAGCCGCTCGTGCCTTGTGGCTGTGGTTTCGTCGCGACCAGCGCGTATACGGTAGTTTGTTTACAAAAAAAAACGAAAACCATGCAAAAACAGAAAAACTATTCAAAAAATAATTTAAACAAACTACCGTACACGCGCTGGTCGCGGCGAGACCACAACCGCAAGACACATGCGCTCTGACTGGTTTTTGTGACGCAGTAATACAAGAAAACATCAAAAAATCTTTAAAAATCATTATTGTCGAACCGCCAAAATGGTCAAACGCGCTCCGCTGAACTCAATGCTCTGCGATTTTCATTTTGTTTTCCAAATATTTTCATTTCACGTTGAATTTATACGTGAAACGAAATAATTTGGAGACCAAAATGAAAATCGCATAGCGTTGTGTACAGAGGAGCGCGTTTGACAATTTTGGCGGACCGGCAATACCTTCATGAGTTTTTATTCGTGGATTTCATTTTCGTTGCCAAATTATTTAATTTCACGTGTAAATTCAACGTGAAATTAAATAATTTGGCGACGAAAATGAAATCCACGATGTACTAAGTTTTGTGGAGCGCACTTGCTTTTTTCGCGAATGGACAATATTTACTAAAATTTTTAAAGGGAAATCGAAAAAAGCGTATTAAAAAATTGGTTTTCAGTGTGACAAGACAAACGTCAATTCAAAAACGGATGAAGCCGAGCAGAGACGATCAGCATCTGTGGAAATAGTTCTTTAACAGTGATTCTTCATTCTTTAGTAATTCAAATGTTTCAATTTCCCCCCCCCCCCCTCCTCCATTTTTTTAGTTGGTTCTAATTTTGTAAATTCTTGCTTTTCCTTTTTAATTTTCTATTGTGCTTACGGTTTTCATTATAATAAATTAACAATAAAATTACAAGAAAATTGTTCGAATTGAAGGGAAGAGTCTAAAAAATCGGCAAGCGAACGGCAAGGGTATGCCTCGTCATCGGCAAGTTGCCGCGAAAAACGGCAAGTTGCCGGGAATAACGGCAAGGGTGCCGACTGGCATCGGCACTCTTGCCGATTTTCGCGGCAACTTGCCGATTTTCACGGCAACTTGCCGAAAATTCCCTGAGTACGGTAACTTTAATTCGTTTTTAATCGACTTGCGACTTCTCAGGCAACTCATTTCTTACTATAATAGGAAATTTTGGAATTATAAACTAGTGATTTATAGATATTTGGCGACCTCTTATAATTCCAAAATGTTCTGTACAGATTCCAAAATTTTCTGCACAGATTCCAAAATTTTCTGCCCAGATTCCAAAATTTTCTGCACAGATTCCAAAATTTTCTGCACAGATTCCAAAATTTTCTGCACAGATTCCAAAATTTTCTGCCCAGATTCCAAAATTTTCTGCCCAGATTCCAAAATTTTCTGCCCAGATTCCAAAATTTTCTGCACAGATTCCAAAATTTTCTGCCCAGATTCCAAAATTTTATGCACAGATTCCAAAATTTTCTGTCCAAATTCCACAATTTTCTGTCCTAAATCCCCCGGAATCTAAACTTTATCGATTGAATAAAAGATAATTCATTTTATTGGTTATAACAAAAAAAGGAATCATTTTAAAATATAAAAAAAATTAAGCCGATGTCAATGGCTGTTCCGCGTCGTCCGTTCTGCACCTTTTGACGAGCTTCGATCTGGCCGCCGCGCTGAAAATAAATTATGATATTGGTAAAACAAAAAATTGCACTTTTGAAAATTCAAACGGCAATGAAAGAAAGAGGAAAACCTGCTTTTCCAAAAAATCTCTTCACGTTGGGAAGGTATAAAGTGCTTAATTTTTGCCGGAGAGCTTTAAAATTTTCTTTTCTGTGGTAACTAGAAGAGTATTGTCGGCCCGCCACGTCGGTCAAACGCGCTCCGCTGAACTCAATACTACGTGGAATTTATTTTGGTTTCCAAATTTTTTTTTACACGTGTAAATTCAACGTGAAATAAAAAAATTTGAAAACCAAAATGAAATCCACGTAGTATTGAGTTCAGCGGAGCGCGTTTGACCGACGTGGCGGGCCGATAATATAAAAATAACCAAAAATAAATAAACTTGGGTTCATCGCTGAAAATTGTCTGTTTTTTTTTTTTGGTTGAAGTTTAGCGAGGTATCACACAAATGTGCGCAGTTAAAATTAAATTCTGTTTGAAAATTTGAACTCTCTGTGTTAAAAACTATAAGATTCAATCATAAGATGTAGCTTGTTCGACCTACTTTACCCCCAACGATGCGATTTCACGAATTTTACGGTTTTTACGGATTTTTAAACTGTAAATTTTACATTTTACGGAATCCGTTAAAAAAATTTTACGCCCAGTCCTGATCGCCCCAGTCGATTCCTTGGGGTCGATTACATAAAGCTCAATTTGGTCGATTACATACAGGGTGGCCGATAAGTATAGGACGTTTTGAAAGTGCTCCCATTTTTTCAATTTGAGGATTTTTCGAGAACAACCTTTATTAAACAACAAAAAATAAGCAGAAAATTTGATTTTACAAGAGAATTTCGAAGTTGGATCCACGAGCTTTGACACAGGCTCTCAAACGTTTCTTCACCGAATTGACAGTGCGCCGCAGGTATCCGTCGTCGATCGAAGCCCATGCTACCTCGAGAGCGGCATTCAAGTCATCGACAGTAGCAAAAACTTTTCCCGCGATCTTCCCTTCCAACATGCCCCAAACGCTGAAATCCATCGGATTGAGATCCGGGCTGGAAGCAGGCCACAAGTTCTTGTCCAGCTGAAAGCGAGCGTCCTATACTTATCGGCCACCCTGTAAAGCTCAATAGTAACATACCGTATTTCCTCTAATTTAAGCGCATGCGCCTCTATTTTTCCACCTCTTCTCTAAATGTGCTTCTATTAGATGGTGTGCTTTAATTAGAGGTGCGCTTATATTAGAGGAAATACGGTAAGTGGATTTCTAGATATTGTGCAAACAAAAAAATTGGAACGCGGTGTTTGCGTACTTATGAAATTCAAACGAAAATGGGAACACATCTCTTCATTTCCCATGCTATTTCTTTCATTGCCATTTGAATTTTAAAAGCACGCAAACACCGCGTTGCTATTTTTTTTATTTTCACAATAAGATTGACAGAAAAACTCATGTAAATACATAAATTACTTACGTACTTTGTCCTGATTTTCAATTTTTCTCTGCGCTCCACTGTTTTTCGAGTGCCCAAGAAATCACAGGCTGATTGGCACGGCATGCTAGCACCTACCTCAGTGCAAACGCGCCCCAATCACACTAAACGTTTGATGAAACACTGTGACCCGCGTGTTAAGAGAACATTCCCTCGCGGCGTTGCCAACACTGCTGCTGTATCAAATGTTTTAAAAATATAAGGGTTATCTGCGGAAAAAGAACATGTTTTTGTTTTTGTTTTCGCGGAACGTACGCAGCAAATTGAACGCGCGAAAAAATCGAATTTCATAAAATTAGACTAAAACGTAGATGTCAGCATGCCGTGATTGGTGGCGCGATCCATTAGGCTGCAAACACTTCAAATTGAATGCAACTCATAAAAAAAGCCAAAAATAAATAAATAAAAATATAATAACAACACAATAAAAATCCACACGAAACATTTCGAAATTCGTGACGCGAACTCAGGCATTTCATTTCTTTAATTATTAGAAAAATTAGAAAATATCAGAAAAAATGGGAATAATATTAGGAGACCCGAGTAAAATTAGAAGAATTAGAAAATATCAGGAAAATTTAGGAATCTTAAACAGATCTGGTAAGATTCGTAACGAGATTGCAATATGCGAATCTGATCATGAAATTTACGGATCTGATCAGATCTAATATTGCCCCTATCGCAGCGCGTTGGGCTGCGTCGCGTGTCGCCAAACGAGAGTTTGAATGGCATTTTTCAGTATTCTGGCCTAAATTATTTTTCGTTTTTTTAAATTTATTTTTTTATCAACTAAATGATTAATATTCCTTTATTATTGATTTAAAAATGTGCCACTTCACAGTCGGCGATAACTTTAAATTCAGGCTTCGCCTCTTTGCTCAATTTTCAGGTGATTTCACTTTTACTTTATTTTTCCCGTGGAAATTTTGCAACAAGGTTGAAATTTTAAGAAAGAAGCGGAGCCGAATTTTATGGACTTATTCACACAAATATCCAAAAGAGGGAAAAATGGCAAACAATTGGGTAAAACTGTGTTCCAAATTTTTAACATTCTTTCCAAAATTCCAGACTTATCGAAGCATTCTCCGGGTTTTCTCTCAATTGTTTGTAATTGTTTTCTTATTTTTAATAATTTATTGAATAGTCTCACTAAAGTTCACGCTGACGAGTTTTTTTAAAGCAATAAAATTTTTTCAGAAGTGAGGTCCATCGTATTCGTGTCATGAACCAATGGCCAATCGAAAACAGAAAAAGGTAACGCTTCTTCTTTCAATTGTGAAAAAAAAACAATTTAATTTTAGGCCTGAATCGTTCTGTCGTACCACGAACCAGATTCACGTTTGAATTGAGGATCTCGAGGATTTTTAAAGCAAATTTCCGTCAAAACTGCTTTTCACCGTGACGTGGTCGCTTCGGAAATTCGATGTAATTAATTTTTTTAAATTCTGAACTACAGTCATTATTTTCAGCGCGACCGCGAAATCCAGACAAGCTGCCAACATAATGAGTAGGGCCTTCTAGGACCAGAAAGACATGTTAAAGAAGGCCCTGCACGGTGTGCCAAAATCCGAAAATGTTTGAACTGTTCGCAATGGAGCGCGCTTGCATTTTCAGTGCTAAAATGAACGGTGATTTTCAACATTTTTCAGGTTTTTTGTAAAATGAAGGATTTTTAACAAATTTCGCAACAAAATATTGCTTCAAAAAAATAATTCGATTATTTTGAGCCAAACATGAGGCAAAAATATTCACAAACAACGTCCCCATAAGCATTTGAAACGAAGGCGATTTGCTGCTTCAATTTGATCGGAAATTCTGCAATTCAATGATATTATTGCTCAGCTCTCGGCTAAACCCGAATTTCATTAAATTTTCGCCTGGTATTTGTAATATTGAATGTTCCGTTCTAATTTAAGTTGCATGTTTGCCACTTTTGCATCAATCAGAACCAATGACCCGTTTAAATGATCATAGGGTATATGACTGAATCGGAACAAACGGAAAACACAAAAAAAAAACATTTAAAAAAATTTAGTACGAATTTCGCGAAAAATTGCTTTTTCTGATGATTTCAAGCCGAGAGCAGCGTCGAAGCAGTTAAATTATTTTTTTCAGGTAGTTTTGAGCATTCCATGAACCGAATATATGAATTTTCCAATCAAATTGGAGCAGCAAATCGGCTTGAACACACTCGATTCCACGCAATTTTTGTTCAAACGATTATAGGGACGTTGTCCGTGATTATTTTTACCTCATCTTTTGATGAAAATGATCCCAATCTACTTTTGAAGCAATCGGATGTTGTAAAATTTGATGAATTTCCTCCATTTTAGGAAAAATCTGAAAAACATTGAAAATCCCGTTGAAAAAGTGCAGATTTTAATGACGAGCTTCCCTGTCGACGAATTTTTACGTTTTTTAGCTTATTTTGCAGATAAAATTTTTCTTAACAATAAATATGTTGCAAAATATTGAAAAAATCAATAAAAATGACATATTCTGAAGTTGAAAATCCCCGTTCATTTTAGCACTGAAAATGCAAGCGCGCTCCATTGCGAACAGTTCAAACATTTTCGGATTTTGGCACACCGTGCCCTGGAAAAAACTAGGCCGCACTCAAGGAACAAATAACAACGAGGAAAAATTTAAAAGGCGCGACTACGACGTGGATGCGGCGCGATCTCGCTGAGATACCGAAATGTCGTGTACCGTCGAGCATGAAGTCGTGTAATTTCAGTATTAATTTCCCAATAATTTTCATGTCATGTATTTATTATATTTGTTGATTCAGTTTGCTAACACTGTATTTTTATGGTTTTTATAATATTTTTCAATAAATAACAAACATTTAAATGGTAATTTATCTACATTATCGCGTTGCTACGAAAAATCAATAAATGTTCGGTATTCGACGGAATCTTGCCAGGAAAACTAAGAATAAATTTAGAAAATTTACGGATCTTATCAGAAAATTCACGAATTATTTTTGGAAATTTACGGATATTACCAGAAATTTTAAGGGTAATATTAGGCGATGCGAATCTGATCAGAAATTTTACGGATATTATCAGGTATTTTATGATTCTTATCAAGCCACAATATAATCTTGAATCGTTCGTTTAAAATCCGTAAATTTTCTAATAATTCAAGAAATAAAATGCCTGAGAATGGCGCCATGAAATTTTATTGACGCATCTCGTGCAATCAATTTTACAAATCTTAGCAGATCTGGCAAGACCGGTAAATTTTCTGTACAGATTCGAGATTTCAAAAATTTTTCGAATCTGTCAAGACCCCTTTATAGTTTGTAAACTTCTATATAAGATTTGTATTTCCTAACAAGATCTGAGTTTCCTGGACAAGTTCCAAAATTTCCTATTCAGATTTGGATTTCCTATTATAGTAAGAAATGAGTTGCCTGAGTTGAAAAACCAAGTCTGAATTCACCGTTCTGTCTGCGTCTCTTCAAATATCACTGTGTTCGCGTGGTCGCGCACAAATAAGTGGGCGGAGTTTCGCGTTCTCATGCCGCAAGTCGAATGAAAACACATGAGGATTTGTTCTCGAATCTTTCTGAGGAGAGGCCCAGTTAAAAAACATGCGTGCTGAAAAACAAGTTTAACAACCAGAAAATAAACATCAACAATGTACTTTCGAAAAAAAAATAATTTCACGTTTAGGAAGGCCGCGAAGTGAAAAATCTGGCAACGGCTTTAGATTCTGTATTGATAAACCGCTCAAGCCGTCTTATAATTCATTGCTTTTCAATGAACGGATTCCTTACTTTAACTTCATTGGACGGTCAGTTCCCCGAATTGAAAGTGCTCGAAAAGTGCGACGGATTGTTTCTCGACTCTTGCCCCGCCTCTTTCTCCGGGTTTTCTCTCGACAATTTGAAAAGTCATTCACTGGTAATGGATCATGTTTATGACGGAATGGTAAGTTTTTTTGTAGTGAAAAGTTTACCGACCTTTATAGTATTATTCTACATACCGTATTTCCTCTATTTTAAGCGCATGCCCTTCCATTGTTTCATTTCATCAAAACTGCCGGGTATTTAGAGGAAAATAAACAATAGAAGGTCATGCGCTTAAATTAGAAGAAATGCGGTATACCCTTTATGGTACCGCAATGAGTTAGAAAAACGCGAAAATGCCGAAAAAAAATACTTATTTCAATGTATTTTACGCAATTGTGTGGGGCTGCTGCCGTTCGAGAGGTCACAGGTTCGAGTTCGTCCTCACCCCCAGGGTTCACCCAGCCTCTAATTTGGTATTGTCGGCCCGCCAAAACGGTCAAACGCGCTCCGCTGAACTCAACGCTATGCAATTCTCATTTTGGTTCCTAAACTATTTCATTTCACGTGTAAATTCAACGTGAAATAAAATAATTTGAAAACCAAAATGAAATCCACGCAGTACTGTGTTCAGCGGAGCGCGTTTGATCATTTTGGCGGTTCGACAATAGTAGAGATATCTTTCCTGCTAGTTCTCGAGTTTTAGCCGTGAAAGAACGGCAAGAGAGGCTTGGCACCGCCCTCTGAAGTCATATGCAAGAAACTGGAAAACAAGAGGAGAACCGTTTTCCGAAACATTCTCATCTGCGTCTCTCACCCTCATCATGTTTACATCAGAGTTTTTCGAAATTCCGGAAAACGGTTTTCCTATCGTTTTCCAGTTTCTTGCATATGGCTTCAGGTAAATAAATAAATACAAGCAAGGAATAATTGTTCCTATTGTCCATTCGCGAAGAAAGAAAGTGCGCTCCACAATTTAGTACTTCTTGGATTTCATTTTCGTCGCCAAATTATTTCATTTCACGTAGAATTTACACGTGAAATGAAATTATTTGGCGACGAAAATTAAATCCACGAAGTACTAAGGTTTCTGGAGCGCACTTGCTTTCTTTGCGAATGGACAACAAATGTTGCAAGACAATCTGATAATTGCGCCAAAAACTTTTGGCCACAAATTTGGTGCATCTTTACAAAACATAAGATTACAACACAACAAAGTCGATCCGTTCTTCAAGTACCGAAGTTACTGCGGATCACGGTTTTTTGCGTACGCGGACGACTGGTGGTGTACCAGAGCCTGACATTATTTAAGTCAATTCCTGGATGCGAGACATGGACTTCCAAGGAGTTAAACACGAAGAGGCTACAGACATGGAAAAGCAAGTCTTACGAAGAAAACTGAAGTGGGCAGGGCACGTATTACGCATGAAATACGAAAGATGGGCGAAGATAGTATCAGAATGGGATCCTAGGGGATCAGCACGACCACGCGGTCGTCCTCCGAAAAGATGGGCCGACGACATCACGGATTCGATCAAAATTTTCATCCACAATGAGGCCCTAACAAGGGAAGTCTTTTCACAAACCATATTGGAATGCTCTGAAACTTGGTGGGCTAATAGAACCTATCTCTGGCTACAGCGTCAAAAAAATTTACCTGCCCAATTTCAAAAATAAGCTCAAAAAGTTGCTCCAAAGTTCCGGCTCCGATCCGCCGCTCTTCCCTCTTTTTTATGACTGCCCTCCAGAGGAAAAAAACTCAACTAGAATATGGTGCAGTGGTAGAGTTGGGGGCAGTAGGAGGAAGGTCACGGGTTCGAACCCTCTTGTGGTAAAAATTTTTTTGTTTTTTTTAAATAAGTATTGTCGGCCCGCCACGTCGGTCAAACGCGCTCCGCTGAACTCAATACTACGTGGATTTTATTTTGGTTTCCAAATTTTTTCATTTCACGTGTAAATTCAACGTGAAATAAAATAATTTGGAAACCAAAATGAAATCCACGTAGTATTGAGTTCAGCGGAGCGCGTTTGGCCGACGTGGCGGGCCGATAATATGGGAAGCAGGGGTGGAAACTTTTTTTTTCGCTCTTCAAAAAAAACCCCCAAAAAATAAAACAAAAAACCAAAACAATATTTTTTTGGTCACACCCCTGTTTTTTTGGTCCTACCCCTGTTTTTTTTTCGTCCCACCCTTGTTTACTTATTAAAAAAAAACAAAACAATTTTGTCACGCTTCCACTGACGCTTCCACTCAAATCCTACCTCACATTGTCAAAAAAGAAATTAAAAAAAGTTAAAAATTTTTGGTCCCACCCCTGTTTCCCATACTTATAAAAAATATCAAAACAATTTTACCACAAGAGGGTTCGAACCCGTGACCTTCCTCCTACTGCCCCCCACTCTACCACTGCACCATCCTCTAGTTGAGTTTTTTTCCTCTGGAGGGCAGTCATAAAAAAGAGGGGAGAGCGGCGGATCGGAGCCGGAACTTTGGAGCAACTTTTTGAGCTTATTTTTGAAATTGGGCAGCTAAATTTTTTTGACGCTGTAGCCAGAGATAGGTTCTATTAGCCCACCAAGTTTCAGAGAATTCCAATATGGTTTGTGAAAAAACTTCCCTTGTAAGGGGCAACCTCGCGCACGGCCGCCGAAGAATTGGCATACTCGAGGCAAAACGAGCATGGTCCACTGTCGGAAGGGATCGTGCAACTTGGCGCAGCTTGGTTCGCAGTATCCAGGATGGAAACTGACGTCGAACCTCACAAGCATCACAAGTAAGTAAGTATTCCTGGCTAGAGAAATGACCGAGCAATCTTCTTAAATTTCTCTACTACCAAATTAGAGGCTGGGTGGACCCGATGGGTGAGGGCGGACTCGAACCTGTGACCTCTCAGACGGCGGCAGTCACCACTACGGCTGCGTTATCTCCCCCCGACCCCCCCCCCCCCATTTTTCAAGGCTTTACCGGGCGAAAATAGTTTGTTACAGATTAAAAATGCCAATTTCGTCAGTGCCAATGCTTTCAAAGTTTACAAAAAGTTGCAAACTTCAAAATTCGGATACCGTTTACTAATGGTATGTGCGCCTACACCTCGTGTTCGGGACTACATTTTTCTAGTTTTCCAATTTTCAGGACACATTTTGGGTGAAAAGCGGATTTTCCACAATAGAAGCTGTTTCACCGTATCACTATATCCTAAATAATCCGAATCTACCACCAGTTATCACTTCCGTTTTCTCCGATGCCGATATTGTGTGCTCTGCCGAGTAAGGTTTTGCTTTTGTTTATATACAGGGTGGCTAAAAAGTACGTGGTTTTTTTTCGGGAGCTCCTGTCAACGTGCCAATTTCGATTTTCGAAAACTTTTGTAATATTTCAAAAATAGGGGGTGTATGAGTAAGGATCTGTGGGATCCCTGGACAGTAGTCATGACTTATACAGTGCGCGTCATAAGTAAATGCCCACCCCAAAATTTTGACGTTCAGACCAAACTGGACATTTTGGTGAAAATCTGCTAATGTCATTCGATTTGGCATGTCAAATAACCTACAGATCCAAATTTTCAGAATGATACCATCAAAAATACGCGCACCATGTCAAAAATTGAAATTTAGACCGCGTCATAAGTATACGCCCACCCTAAAATTTTTATGGATTTTCGAAAAAAGTAGAACATTTTTGATTCTGCTGAAAATTATATTTTGTTGAGTGAAGGATAAACTTGTTTTTCAATGTTCTGAACATAGCTTTTATCATATAATTTCGAAATATGATACAGAAACTATGAATCAGAACTGAAAACTTGAAAGAAGCACAAATTAACAAAATTTATTACCAAATCAGCTCTTGTCAACAAAATTATGCAGTAAAATAATCAATACAGGGTGGCCGATAAGTATAGGACGTTTTGAAAGTGCTCCCATTTTTTCAATTTGAGGATTTTTCGAGAACAACCTTTATTAAACAACAAAAAATAAGCAGAAAATTTGATTTTACAAGAGAATTTCGAAGTTGGATCCACGAGCTTTGACACAGGCTCTCAAACGTTTCTTCACCGAATTGACAGTGCGCCGCAGGTATCCGTCGTCGATCGAAGCCCATGCTACCTCGAGAGCGGCATTCAAGTCATCGACAGTAGCAAAAACTTTTCCCGCGATCTTCCCTTCCAACATGCCCCAAACGCTGAAATCCATCGGATTGAGATCCGGGCTGGAAGCAGGCCACAAGTTCTTGTCCAGGAATCCAGGGAAATGCGCCTCCAAGACGGCCAATGTCGATCTCGAGCCATGGGACGGTGCCCAGTCTTGTTGAAGGATAAATGGACCACCAGCAAAGTGCTGAGTGACCCAGGGTAACAAATTATCCATCAACACAATCTTTTGGTACACCTCCGAGTTGATTTTCACATTTCTTTCAATGAAAACCAACGGAGTTTTACCGGTTGCCGTGATACCGGCCCAAACCATGACACTTTTCGGGAAAAGGCGGTTATGGGCAAGACGACGTTTCGGAGACATGCTGTCATCCTTTGACAATAACTGTCTCTGGTTTTGACGGTTGGGAAGAGGTTCAATAGTGAAGATCTTCTCGTCTGTCCAGATAACGTCAGAGACGCGGCGCACTTGAAAGTGCTGGAGTAATTTTCGGCATTTTTCGAGTCGCATCGCTTTCGATTTGTCCGAGAGGTACTGTCCACGACGTAGTTTGTAACTTTTGAGCTTCAAGTCGTTCTTGACAATCGATTGGACAGTGGATCGGGCAATTCCAAGCTGTGACGCCATCCTATTGAGACTCAATCCATCATTTCGAATGATCCGTTTCTTGATGATTGCACGAGTATTCCGGGTGTTGACAGAACGTGGACGTCCGCTTTTTTTTTACTTCAGAAGCATCTCCTCGCTTTTTGATAGCAGCGACAACGTTTCGAACCGTCGAAGACGAAATTTGAAGGCGTCGAGCGATCTCAGCACTTCCGAGGCCTCTCTTGAACAAGAGTTCAATGGAAGGACGATGAGGAGAACTTTTCATAGCTCGGCGATATGGAGAAGTGAGAACAAATGACTGAGAAGCTTACTTATATAGTCTCTGGACTTTCGAAAAGTTTCGAAATTTTTCGAAAATATCCCTTGGCACCGTGCCAGGGAACGCTGAAAGCGAGCGTCCTATACTTATCGGCCACCCTGTACTTTGCCGGTGATCCCTGCTTGGCTATGACATCGAACAGGCGGCTAGGCATCGAGTCAATCAGCTTCTTGGTTTTGTTGGAAGATACTTCATCCCAGGCTTTGATAATCGCTTGCTGAAGAGAAGCAACGTTAGGGTAAGACTTACTTCCGGCGTAAACAGCTCTGGCTATACATCCCCACAAATTCTCAATGGGATTCAGATCGGGACTGCAGGCTGGCCATTCGAGAGTTGTGATTTTCTTCGACTTCAACCAGACCTTGGTGGATTGGCTCACGTGGATGGCAGCATTATCCTGTTGAAACTTGTAGTGTTTCCGTGACGAGTGGCGAAGAAATGGAGCCAAGTCTTGATCGAGAACATTTTGATAGTCAGCACTGTTCATTCGGTGTGATATGAATTGAATAGGGAATTTCTTTTTTTTGCAAAATGCTCCCCACAGCATCACCGATCCTCCGCCAAAGTTCCGTTTCGAGAAGATCAACGGCTCTTTTCTTAAATCCCGCCAATACGAGTGCCATCCGTCTGGGCCATCTAATTTGAACTTTTTCTCATCGGAAAAAAAACCTGCAACAACTTTATTGTTTTTATGAACAAGAATTTCAAGGCAAACCTTGCTCCATTGAGTAGCCATGTTGTTTTTCGCAAAGTCCAATCGTTTTGCTTTATGAGCAGAAGTCATGTTGGGAGCTGGTTTCATTTTTAGGTGGACAATACGGTTTGATTTTTTCAAAGTCCTCCGCACAGTCAATTTTGAAATGGGGAGGTTGAGATTATGGCGAATTTCATTTGAAGACTTTGTAGAATTCGATGATTCTCGGATGACACGGCGCTCCTCTCGTCGGTTAAGCTTTTTAGGGCGGCCACAGCGAGGTTTTTGTTCATAGACAAGTGGGTTCCGAAGATAATTGCGCACACATCCTGGTGTCCTCTGGATTCTTTTGGCCATTTCGCGTTGTGACAGTCCCTATTGTTGCATAATGTCCAGTTGGCCTTGCTCTCGAAGGGTTAAATGCGTTCCACGAGGCATTTTCGATAGAAAATGATGACAAAAACAATAGCAAGAACAAGGAAAAGAGCCCGAAGTTACCAAAAACATGATTTTCCCCGCGCTTTACTTAAAACATCAACTGAAACTTTTGCTTATGCTCCTTTGACTTTTCGGGAGTACTGTAGTCATACTCCGATTCCAGCGTTCTTCTCCGCTAAGAACTTCTTCGGTTGAATAAGGCACAATTAAACTCATCGATTTTCAAGAACAAATCCACAAAAAAAAAAAATTAAACGGAATTCAAACAAAAATCGAACATTTTTCGAAAATCCATCAAAATTTTGGGGTGGGCATATACTTATGACGCGCATTGTATGGGTTTATTAGTATAATGCGGGTAAATACCCAAAATAGGGTATTGTTAATTGCTTAACACAAGTAATACTAATTCTTAAGGGATGCAAGGTGATAGAAAAAGGAAAACGCAAAAAGAGAAAAGGTCACGGGTCGGAGACCACTGACCAAATGAGTGGAATCTTCGCCTTATATAGTCGATCGAGTGGGCGGGGCCCTTCTAGAAGGTTTCCGGGCTGTACTGATTGGTCGGCTGCGTGGTGCTGATTGGTCGACGAAAGACTGTATGGTCCCGGGGGTGCAGCGTGGCAGACGGTGCTCCTGTGGTCGGCTGGCAAGGGTCCAAACGAGCGTGGCGATCATAGGCGTTGGTGAGAGGACGCAATGCGTTAGAGTGGCGCCGCCTTTGTTTGGGACCATGTCGACGATCGATAAGATGAGCGTCGACCGTCACCACTGCGTGTGACAACATGGGAGAAATTGGGGGTGAACGATTGGCAACGAGTGAACCATGACGATGACGATCTGGAATAATAATCATTAGTACTATTCTACAGGGCTGGTTTGATGTGTCTGGAAGGAAAGAGACGGGGCTCTTACATCTCCCCCCTTCGACGAGATTTGTTCCGAATCCACTAGAGCGCGAAACGGCAAAAGAGCTCTCGCCTCTCTAGAAGATCACGAACTGGCTCGGAGAGATGTTGCTAAACACCCTCTCCCAGATTGCCGAGTTCATGAGGTATCTCGCCTGGGCAAAAATCAGACATGCTTGCCGCGTGCGGCTGATTCCGACGTTGATGCGGTGGCGGCTGTCCAGGAAGACAGTGGAACCGCTGATGCGACTGGTCAGGAGGAGGACAAACTCGAACTCGCATCCATGAGACGCGTCGACCGTTAGGACGGACACGTCTGAGGGCGCGCGGCGAGCCGCATAGTCCACGGTTCCTTTATAGAAACCCAGAATTTCGATGGTGCAATTCCACCTTACACTGCGGATGCCTACCGCGTACTTGATTGCGTCCTCAGTATACCTCTCAGTAGACCGGTCCTCATCGAAGATGTGAATCAACTACCACCGTTCGAAGATCCGGACATCCCAGCCAGGTCGTCACGTTATGCAGTCGGCAACATCTTGCGTGACGGTTCAGCGTTTGGACGATGCCCCATGTTGCCACTATTTCAAGTGCATCGTTGCCCCAAGGCTACCTGTAAATAAATGCTTCCGAAAATATAATACAACAATCGAAAATAAAATTTTTAAAATAACTTTTTTCAGTCAAATAGCCGATTTCAACCGTTTGGCATCTGAGCGATCGGACCGTCGACGACATGTCGTATCCACTCGACTTACTGATAGTGCACATGTGTCACACTTTAGAAAATACCCAAAACTATATTTGCAGCAAATGGAGGAGTTTATGCAGACGGTGGAAAAAGTGAGAAATGGAGGTTGGGCGAAATTGTGATTTTTTCGAGTAGACGAAAAAAAATTTAAAAATTACTTCTTTCCGGTTTTCCTTTGCTCCTACGTTAATAATCTAATATTTTTTTACTTGCAAATGAACCTTTAAAAAATGAACGATTTTTGAATTAAAACAATTTTCGGTTGCCTGTTTTGTATTTTTTTTGTTGTTGATTTTCCTGTTTCTTTGGTGTCTTTCGCCAAGAGAAACATTACGAAAATCAAAGGTTTTATGTGATAACCAGTTAAAAAAAACTGAACAATTCAATTTGGCGACTAAAATGAGAACTTTGAAGTACTGACAATGAGCACCGTGGATAACGTGGTGTAATGATAAGCTACTTGCAAGATTGGATCTTTGCCGGGTGTGATGAAATTAACCGGAATTGAAGAAAATACTGTAAAGTCCGGGCATGTCCAGCCCTGCATCCTCCCAGGTCACACGCCACCAGTCCACCTTTCCGTGCACTACAAATGCGCCAACCCTTGACACCTGCGTCTCGCTGGTCTACACACATATCGTCGCCGCACTCTCACGTTCTGAGTCTCATCGCCTCGTCTCCCGCCTCGTCAGGATTTCGCGCGCATGATAATTACCTTTTCCCGCCAAATCATGACGCGGGAAACCGTCCATGATCTGGCTATGCAAGGCCTGCTTTCCTTCGTTCGAGAGGTTTCTCGTTGTTTTGCTGCCCCACTTGCTCTTGCCCCATACTGTTATACTCGTCCCTCCTCCTTACCACCCGCGCTATTATTGTAAGTCCCCTTTAGTGTAGTATGTTATTAATAAAGCCTTAGCACGGGGTAATGGCGACTGCCTTTTTTTCAAACGATTTTTTTTGGCGCGAGAACACGCGCGACGCTCTCGTCTCTTTTTTCTCTCGTCTTCTCCGTCTCGTCTCTTTTCTAAATGTTTGCATTGGCACAGTGCCCAAAATTTTCGCCTTCGAATGCGGCGCGTGCGGCGTGCGCGTGTTATCAATGGAGCACGTTTTCACCAGGGCACTCGCCATTACCCCGTGCCTTAGTGAGTGTAACCGAGTGTGTTAGTGTAAAGGCGCGTGGCGCTAGAGGTGAGCCAGGCGGCTCACCTTACTATACCCAGGTGGGAAAGGATGTAGAATTTTTTAAATAAGTATTACTGCGTTGCGAAAACCTGTCAGAGCAGAGCGCGCGAAGCTGCTGTGACTCTGCTGTGACTACCACTTTTCGCGGCGAGACCACATCCGAGTTGCGCGCTCAGCTCTGACTGGTTTTCGCGACGCAGTAATAATGCGAAACTTTCGTTTAAAGCTGAATACACTGGAAATTGAAACAAAAAAACAATGAGAAAACTAGCTGGTAACGCGTGACAACCTCAACAATAAAATAATGTGAAAGAGTTTGTGGGAAAAAAATTATTTATCAAACCTTTTTAGCTGTTGAAAACCGCAAGCAAGATATGAGGATCTTTGGTTTAGGTTAGTTTACGAGAATAATCGACTTTCTATGAACAATTCCAGAATATGTAACCTTTGTGTTTCATTCGTTTTCGACTCTGTTGCTTAGCGTGGTACTGATCATTTGTGTAAGTTTTCAAACTCGTGAAACACGTGCATTATATGAAAATATTCAGACAAAACCAAAAAATGCGAGTTCGGATGTACCACCACAAACACCGACGGCGATGGCAGCGGCGAATGCTGCCGCACCGGCCGCCGGACAGCCAGCCGGTGCACCAGGCGCACAAATTAAAAAAACGACGTCAGCAACATCGGTTGCGCCAGCTAAGTCCGTGGCGGAGACGACTGCCACTGCAGCAAAATGCAAGGATTCGTCGAAAAACAAAGATAAAAAAACGGATGAGGACGACGATGATGATGGTAAGGCGCGTTTGCATTTTTTACATCAACTTTTTTTAACATTTTGTTTTATTTTTCAGAAGTCCACTTCAATTTAAACATTAAAAAGCCGGAAGAAAAGCGTGATGAGTTTGATGACGAGACTAACCCGGCGGCGCAGATCACTGTCAAGAAGCCGAAAAAAGGCGGAGCTCCTACCAAGGCAAGTCAGAATAGGTTGAAAAAATGTATATATAGGCTGAGGATGTTAGCGCCGTCCTTTTTCTGCGTGACTCGTCATCTGGGCGGGGCTCAAACAAAATCCGCGGGAACATTCTAATAACCCCCCCCCCCGCATCATTGTGATCAGGGGTGGGACAAAAAAAATTTTCTACAAAAAAAAATGTTTTTTTGACCTCAAAAAAAACCTTTTTTGTCTCCAAAAAAAGTTACCGAAAAAAAAACTTTTTGTCCCCCAAAAGATTAACCAAAAAAAAAAATTTTTTTTTTAATCTTAAAAAAATGAACAACAAAGCAAAAAAAAATTTTTTGTCCTCAAAAAATTTAACAAAAAACAACAAAAAAATTCCAAAAAAAGTACGTATTTCTGCCAGTTAAAAATACATTTTCCAAGTTTTTGTTGAAAATTAGAGGTTTTTGTCAATTCGGAGCATATACCGAATAAGTTTTTGCCCAAAAACCGGAACTTTTTTTCGCCTCCGTGGCTCTAAAAAAATTTTTTTGCCTGCGGCGCATCATCAAAAAAAAAATGTTGGTCTCGCTCTTATTGTGTTTTCAATCGACTTGCGTCATGAGAACGCGAGACTCCGCCCACTTTTTTGTGCGCGACCACGCGAACACAGTGATATTTGAAGAGACGCAGACAGATAGCGCACAAATAAGTTGGCGGAGTCTCGCGTTCACTGGGGTATTAGGAGGGAGTGAGTAAACGCGCCCGGACGCACATACGCAACGCATCCAATTGAGGCCCAAAAAATAAAAGATCGCGCGAAAAATTTCGCATTATCAGAGAGAAAAATCAACGCGCGCGAAATAATTTTTGATAGGATTTCGTAATTTTCACGATTTTGCGTTGGTTTTTCTCTCCGATAATGCGAAATTTTTCGCGCGCCTTTTTTATTTTTTGGGCCTCATTTGGATGCGTTGCGTGTGTGCGTCCGGGCGCGTTTACTCACTCCCTCCTCAGACCCCAGTGCGCGTTCTCATGTCGCAAGTCGATTGAAAACACAATACCATCGAAAAAAATCAAAAAAAATTTTGTCTTATCCAAAAAACCCGAAAAAACAAAACAAATCGAAAAAAAATTTTTTTTTTTTGGTCTCACCCCTGATTGTGATATAGGCTCCCCAACATAAACTTGCTGTTGAGGGTGGTCTAATACAGCATGGTGGGGGGGGGGGGCTATAATAGAAGATTCCCGGGGATTTGGATAAAATTTTCCCCAGAAGATTATTTTATCTACGTCACAACTTTTCAGACACCGAGCGGGTCAAAGAACAAAAAACAAAAGGATCTCGAAGCGGAACTTCCATTTTTAGCCCCGAACGAGAAACAAATTGGCGTTTCATGCTATGTAAACTTGAAGTAATTTAAAAAAAAATCTCAAAATTTCAGCAATTTGAAGGAGCGCCTCCTCCTGTTCCAAATCTACCACCACAGCTGCCTCCTGGCGCGGCACCCATCGTACCTCCGGCGCAGCCTGCTCAGCCTGCACAGCCAGCAGTTTTGCCGCCTGCCCCGAACCCGGCCACGCCGACTAATGATGTATGTGAACGATTTTTCCCGACCCTGTTAAATATATTCATGCTTGCAGGTTAAAAAGAAAGGCTCGGTCAAAGCCGATGCACTACCAAAAGCAGAGGTTGTTTTATTTTCACATTTTTAGAAAAATTGTTTCTGTTCAGGCTCCTGGACGAAATAGCCGAGGCACACTGTCGCCTGCACCAGATATTAACAAGAGCATGATGAGCGCGCGAAAGGGGTCAAGGAAGAAGGAGAGTGAAGCGTAAGTGATTGATCGACACCTCTACAATGGGCGACCGCTGCAAGCTGTTCATTGTTCTTGCGCGATTTCGGAAGATACATGTACGACGAAAACGCGCACGCTCATTCAGATTTTTTAGTTGTGTTCGGTTGAAATAGCTGAAGAAGCGGGGTCTTCTTACTGTAACTGGCAACTGCATCCCGAAAACCAGACAGACAGAGCGCTTGTGTGTTGTGGATGTGGTCTCGCCGCGACCAGCGCGTGTACGGTTGTTTGTTTGCATTGTTTTTCAGTTTCTTTTGAAAGAAATCTGTTTTTTTCTCTTTTTTTTTCGTAAACAAACTACAGTACACGCGCTGGTCGCGGCGAGACCACAGCCGCAACGCAGGAGCGGCTCTGAAAGGTTTCCGCGACGAAGTATTAGCCACGCAAATGAACCGTAAAAACAATTATTTCGACGTTAGCTTAGTTTTTAATGGCCTAGATTCTCGATGGGCCACAGGTGGAACTTTCTGTGATTGAAAATAATGGAACTCGATTGAATACACAATATTATCCTGCTTAAAAATTAAATGATCCAAGTTCCAGAGACCCCGGCGACACGAATGTGGAAAAGACGCAGAATAATTGATCTTTTTCAATTTTTATGTGCCTGAAATAAAGCTTTGCAATATGCATAATTTTTTATCATCATTGGTGAAATACCCTAAACAGGCGAGCGAGATTTCCATCGCGGGTAGGCCGTCTGAAAAACGCCCTGTCCCCGTCCTGACAACGGGCGCCCGCTGCCCGTCTGCACTGCCCGGTCTGCAATGTTAAGTGACGGTGTCCTAGGATAGAAATAAGGGCAAATCGCGTTGGCAAATGTGGAATCATAAAAAATAATAGGGATAATTACAGGATCGCCACCCATACATTTCAAAATAGGTACCCATTTGACTCGCTATAGTATACACCCACAGTCGGCGCCGCACACACGCGCTAACACGTGCGCACACCCACGCACACACGCGCACACAGCGGTATGATTTCCGGCGCCGCGCATGAAATTGCCGGGTATTTCGCCTATTTTCGTCGTTAAAAACTTGTTTTCTTTATCAATTTGATGAATTTCTTTATGCTTAGTAGTGATGCACCAAAATTATAACATTTTCTGATTCTGTATTCCGCAAAAAAATGATTATATTTCCCTTTCCGCTTCCGTAATTTAACATTTCCCCCGCCGTTTATGAATTTTCGAGGATATTTAGCCCATTTTCGTCGTTGGAAACTTCTTAATGGGGTTATTCACAAAACCGGAAAAAAAGGAAGAAAACGGAAAAAAACTTCGGGAAAAATCGGAGAATGATCCGATTGGTCTGAAATTTCGGGAAAAATTGGAAAAAATTCTCCTGTACACGCTCACAAAATTTTGGACCGAAATATCGATTTTAAAAATTTTCAGAAAAAAAATCGATAATTTTTAAAATCGATATTTCGGTCCAAAATTTTGTGAGCGTGTACAGGAGAATTTTTTCCAATTTTTCCCGAAATTTCAGGTCAATCGGAGCATTCTCCGATTTTTCCCGAAGTTTTTTTCCGTTTTCTTCCTTTTTTTCCGGTTTTGTGAATAACCCCATAACTATATTTCCGTTTTCGTTTCCGCTCCCGCTTCCGTAATTTTTGGCATTATTCCTCAATGAATGGAAATTTTTTGCGGCTATTCTGGCTATAGGTGGCAATTCTGGAATTATGGGTGGCTATTCTGAAATAATGGGTGGCTATTTTGAAATGATGGGTGGCTATTCTGGAATTATGGGTGGCTATTCTGGAATGATGGGTGGCTATTCTATAGCCCGTTGATGTGGGTACCTATTTTGAAATATATGGGTGGCTATTCTGAAAGATTCCCTAGGAATCCAGTATATTCACCCATTACCACTGAGTGGGTGGCTTAACTGTAATAATATTATTCAGTAAGAGCACCCATATATTTCAAAATAGCCACCCACATTTTTTTTTTCCCAAACACGGGGTGTTGAGAGGTACATGAAAAGGAAAATTTAAATTTCGCGGGAAAGTTGCCACGTCGCTGGAGAAAAAAGCGCGCGAAATGGCATTTTCAAAACGTCATTACTTCGGCGCCGCAGCAGCAATTTTTTATATATTTTTCCTTTTGGGTTCATATCTTTTGCATGATTCTAAATACTTAAAAAATATTTACCCATTTATTTTATGCAGAAAACCTATTCCGCCAGCGCCTCGTTTTTGAAAATCCAAACTGTTTCAAATCTGTAACAACCGCGTTTCTTCAAATCTATGTGAGCAGTGGAGCACATTTTCACAATGTATTCTTCAACACGCCGTGCCAAATAATATATTGTCACGGGAAATTGAAAAAATTTAGAGAAAATCGGTATATTTTATTGTCCAATATACAGGGTGGGGAATAAATAGTGATACGCTTTCAAAACGTCATAACTTTCTTCAAAATCAACCGAAATGCACCAAAAGCAACCAAAACTTTACCAATAGAATACAGATATCAAATTCAAGAATAGTTTTCGAAACGACCTCCCTTCGCCTTGGTCACGACCCGGAGTCTCGTCCCAAGCTTCCACAAGAGCGGTCTTTAGAGCATTTATATTTGCATAGTTTTTTGAGGAAACCTTCTCGGTTAAGTATCCCCAAACCACATAGTCCATCAGATTGAGATCCGATCAAACTGGGACGCTGAGCAAAATGCGCATGTGTGGCCGAACGGTTAGTAGTGTTGCGCCACAATTTTGTTGCCGGGGTTCAACTCTATGTATTCCGCGCAGTTCTAATCAGTAGCAGTTCTATTCCGTACGAATTCTATACCGTAGTGCCCACGAATTTCTCAGGAAATTTCTGGCTAATATACACCGATTCGGGGGTGTGCCATATGTATTTGGCACACACCACATATTCGATGGCTGTTAGCCGTTTCCGTCGGCTACCATTTAGTTACGAGTGGCCAACTCGTGTTAAACTTAAACGCTAAACTTCTTATACTAAACGGCATTATTTACAAAAAGTTATTTTACTACAAAACGGGACAATGGATAATGTGAAAGAGGCGCGGGGAAAACATAAAATAGGCGGCAGGCAAAAAGGAAGGCGGAGGCGACGAGAGTCGGCTCAAACGAATGGAAATAAACCCGTTGAAATGAACGGTTTTTCGCCTTTTATAGAGTGGAAAAAGGGGCGGAGTCAATAAGATCAGTGATTGGTGGATTAACGGTAATTGCGCTGATCGAAATGGTCCAACAGTCCTCCTGGCGAGAGTGCACGGTCGGCGTGGAGGCGCGAGACGACATGCGGTGCGAGTGTGCGTGGACGTCGGTGGTGAACGAAGGGAGACGCAGAGTGAGAGACAGATCAGTGTGCGCAGGAGAGAGGCGTCGGACCGGGAAAGGGCTCGACGCTTACAATTTTCAATTTTTTTCCATTTTAAACTTCGGGCATTTTGGAAAAAGTCGCAAAATCGCTGAGTAAGCGCAAAGATTGTTTCCTATAATTGTTGCATGTAAACATTTTATAGCTGCGTTGCCAACAGACGAATTTTTTATAGGCGGTGGTATGTATTACCCCATAAATAGCCAAATTCGCTAGCTATTAGCCTTTTTGGCGGCTATTAACCATTTTCAGTAGCTATTAGCCACCTAGATGCCGACTCTTGCCAAATACGCTCCAAAAATTTCCAGAGTTTTCGCCATATGTGTTTTGTTCGTTACAGAGAACACCTCACAGGAAAAACAATCAATGCACAACACCTTTGACTTCAAACGCTCAATTTCGTCTGGCTTTTTCAGTTTTCAGCGTTCCAGTTGAACTTTCAACTCTGGAAATCTCTGTTTTTGTGTTTTCTCCACTCTCTCTCTTTCTCTCTCTTTTACCCATTGCTCTCCCACTTTTGCGCCAGCTCGCAGTGAGCTTCATCATCATCATCACCCGTGTGACACAGCCCCTTCTTCTCATTTCTCTGTTCACCGCCCACTATTTCCGACTGATTTCCGATCATCCACCGCCGTCCTCATCTCTGCCGGATCATCGTTTTTCTTTTCTTTTTGTTGTTTCCAGAAATTTGCCACCCGGTTTTCCACCGGTTTTTTGTGATTTGATAAAACAATCGTTTGTATGTAAAAACATTTATTTTGCCTCTCGTCAAATTCTGAAATTCTGGAATGTTTTATCGAAAAACTCATAAAATCACTTGCCTACCACTTTTATCACTCTTACACAATTCTTTTCTTTCTCCTAACCTCAGGATTTTCCGCCTTTCTGTTTTTCTTTTCTTTTCCTTGCCGCCACTTTTTCCGGCCCGTCGAAATTATCAAATTTTTCGGAAAATGTGCAATATCTGAAAATCTGTGAAGTGACACGTGGATTTTTACATTTTTTGACGGTGCGATTCGTTTTTTCCATGTGCGAAAAAAACGAAGTGAGTTTTTTTTATTGATTTTATTGATTTTCAACGTGCTACCGTTTGATTGAACGCTCTTTCCCATTTAAAAACGGTCCGTACCATACTTTGAAAAGTTTTAATTTTTATTGCATTTTTCAGTATTCACATTCAACTGTGGTTTTAAACTTTTAAAAGTTTTCATTGCATGTTTTCGTTTTGTTTTTTTGTTGTTTTTATTCGGAAATTGTTAGTCACAAGTTCTAATTGTCTTTTACAATTGCATGAGTGTATGTACAGTACCGCTCAAAAGTATATTAAGTTTTGGTTTTTGAAGTATAACTTTTGAATGAAAAGGGTTATGCCGCGTCCAAAGTCAAAAAAATTGCTGAAATCACGTTTTTTCTGCAGTCCAAAGTTGCAAAAAAAATCACAGAAATAACAGGTGTTTACCACTGAATTTTCGCGTGTTTTTTTATTTACAACTTTCACGCCGAAAAATTCAGTGGTAAACACCTGTTATTTCTGTGATTTTTTTTGCAACTTTGGACTGCAGAAAAAACGTGATTTCAGGAATTTTTTTGACTTTGGACGCGGCATTATGATTCTGAAAATTTGCATGAATCTGTTCCGTAATGTTTTTGAAAAGCTCCAAAAATGGAATTTGGTCATTTTTGAAAACTGCGGATATTTCAAAAAAATTTTAGATGCCAAAATTTTCAATCAAAAAAAATTTTTTTCTTCAGATTTTTCAAGACTCGAAATTTATTTTCAAAATTAAGAATATGATTTTAGTTCACTATGGGTTGATCGGACGATTTTCAACTGACTTACAGAACTTTGAATATCAGGGTCCAAATGGATAAGTTAACTTTAACTTTTATGGAGATTCACCAAAACCGAATAAAATCAAATAAACTGTTTTTTAACAGTTTTTATCTGATTTGCCTCAAATTTCTTCGCTTTTGGTGATCCTCAATAAAAGTTATAGTTGATTTACCCATGTAGAACCTGATATTCAAAGTGATGTAAGTCAGCTGAAAATCGTCTGATTATAGTCAACTAAAATCATACTTTTAGTTTTGAAACTTTATTTTGAAAATAAACATCGAGTCTTGAAAAATCTGAAAAACAATTTGTTTTTGGTTGAGAATTTTGGCATATCAAATTTATTGAAAAATCAGCAGTTTTCAAAAATAACCAAATCTATTTTAATAACTTGTCAAAAACATTACAGGACAGATTCATGCGAATTTTCAGAATCATAACCCTCTCCATTCAAAAGTTATACTCCAAAAACGAAAAATTTACAACCTTTTGAACGGTACTGTAAGTATAAGCGCACCCCCACCCCAAATGCATGGTACTGCGTTTGCATGCAACCTGAAGACTTGGAAACTAAAAATTCGTCGTCAGCATGCAAAATTACCCCAGGATAACATTTTCCAAGTTAATATTCACAAAAATCTTGAAATGGACCTGAAAAGTCGGAAAAAAGTAGTCCTGCAACCGTAACAAGTAAGTAGAAGCGCACCCACCAAAACAAATGAAAAAAAAACTCAAAATGTTTAAAAACAGTCAAGGAGTGTTGTCGTGTATCTTCACAACAAAACCACAAGCTTAGCCACGTAGTGTTGGACTGAACGTTAGAAAATACAGTTTGAACTGCGCGGACTTTTTTTCCGAAACGGTTCCGACGCGATGTTTACCTACTTTTAAAATTCAAACGAAAATGGGAACATTTCTTTTCACTCGTTATACAATTTCTTTCACTGCCGTTTAAATGTTCAAAAAATTCTACCGTAGGCTGCATTTAGGTGCATAGCCACTCATCGGCGCGAAACAGATACGGAAACTATGAGAGAGGAGGCGCAGAGAAGCAGAGTGCACGAATAAAAGTTTTTGTGGCAACCTGTCAGCGACTCTCACCGAAGAAACGCAGACAAGCAGCCCCCCCCCCTCCTCAGCGGAGCGCATTGCCAATAACGTTCCGGCCAGCACGCTCACGATTAAACTATCGATGTTTTCACCTGTCCAGAAAGTTTTCTAGATCAAAACCAAATGGAGAACATCTCAGGACTGTTTCCCGTTAATTTCACAATAAAAAAAACAATTCTAGCCGATTGCTGTACTATCCTGGAGCAGGAATTCAAAAACCATACTGGACAGTAAAGCCCAAGCGTGTCTAATTATTAGTCCAACCGTCATTAGGAAGTTATTAGCTTTAATGCTGCTAAATAACAACTTGTGTGTTTTTTTTTTAGTTTTTCCGATTTAATGTGGGGCGCGTTTACACCGGTGTTACGGTTGTAAGAGTATTTTCAGAATTAATAGTCAAATTCCAAGAATTTTGTGATTATTAACTCAGAGCTTTGTACCCAAGGTTAATTGTGCATGCTGATTACGCTTTCTAGGCTCTGGTTCTTCATATTGCTTGCAAACGCCGTAGAATTTATTTTCGTTATTGACAAATTTGGCGAGACGGCAATAATAATTAAAATATTAAATTGAAACGTACAGGAATTCGCGCCTTTTCGCATCTGTCTGTGTCTCCACAGTGGCTGCCAAGTTTAGCTATTGTCGGCCCGCGAAAATGGTCAAACGCGCACCGCTGAACTCAACGCTATGCAAATTTCATTTTGGTTTCCAAAATATTTTATTTCACGTTGAATTTATACGTGAAATGAAATAATTTGGAGACAAAAATGAAAATCGCATAGCGTTGAGTTCAGCGAAGCGCTTTTGGCCATTTTCGCGGGCCAACAATAAGCACGTGCAAAATAGAGACACAGAGACGCGAGAATTTGCGCTGGAAAATTGGATCTCAAACATGTTTTCTGAAACGCAATCTTCCGTGTTTATACCGTAAATATCCTATTAGAAGCCCACCCTGTAATATAAGTCCTATTCCAGACTCTTTTGAAATTTAGAAGCTCATCGTTTAATAGAGGGACACCTTTAATATTAAGTTTTAAATCGAGTTGTATCATCAAAACAACAATCCCACAAACTTTTTCGGACATAGTATTTTGCAGTAATGTTTCATTCTATCCCCACTAATTATCGAAAATAGTTAAAGTTTGAATTACATAAGGCATGCAAATTGAATAAAAAATAATCAAATTATCTTGCTCACAACGGAACAAAAACAGTTTTTGGACCCCTTAAACTGAATTAATAAGCGACCAGAAGGTTCTTTCATTTGTTTTTTTTTCAATTTGGAAGACCGCCCGAACAACATGTTTTCATGTCGGAACCGCCGAAAATCGTGAGGGCTTTCCCAGTTTTTTATTGACAAGTGGTCCTCACTCTCCGATCAGAGTTCTTCGATCACTGATATTTTTGGTGGTTGAAGCGTTGAAAACATCATCCTTATATCTACTCCGTAAGGAGCACTGCAAGTGCGCTCCATTATCAAAGTGGTGGAGGGAACCACGATTACGGGAAAGTGTAGAAAATTAGGAGAGTGTGAAACAACGTGGCCGAAGTTTAGCTCACAAGCGCGCTTTTTTTCTGAATCTCAGTCCAAATCAATGCGCAGTCCATTGTGTGACTGGAGCGAGGAGACGAATTGAGCGCCCGAAACTAACACGGTGTGCTGGCCGGAACGTTATTGGCAATGCGCTCCGCTGAGACGGAGGCTGTGTGTCTACGTCTCTGCGGCGAGAGACGCTGACAGTTTCCTATTATGTGTTCACGAATGACTGGTGCTGACGACGCTCCGATGTTTCGCAGTTTTTATCAACTCAAGAGGACAGGAAATTTTTATGAGACACAGTAATCGGGAAGACCTCGAACTGTGAACACTTGTAGAACTCGTAAAACAATCAAGAAGCTGATCACCCCCCCGGTTCCATTATCAGATAATTTATCACTCGAAATCGCACGTTTTACTGTCTGAAGCATTGTAAAAAACTACCTCGGGTTGACCACTTATCGTCGCTTCGGTGGCCAGTTACTGACTGATAAAAATAAGGAAAGCCGACTGAAGAGGGCCAAGAAACTTCTTGACGTCCTTGAGGTGCGCCGCTTGTCTGACGTCATTTGGACCAATGAGAAGATGTTCCCTATTGAGCCTATTCCACACCGTCAAAACCATTGGCAACTGTTGCCAAAGGATCAGAGAAAGTCTCCTAAACGACGAATACTGTTTCCAAAGTTGATTATGGTTTGTGCCTGCCTAACATCTGAAGGTGAAGTCCCACTGGTTTTCATTGACTGTAATATGAAAACCAATTCGGAAGGCTATCAATATACAGTGTTGATGGATTTTTCACGTCCGTGGGTTTCTTATTTGAATGTGGTGTCTTTGAAGAAAGACCTCGAGAAGGCATGGGCGGATATCCCTGACGACTACCTGCGGCGCACGGTCGATTCTTTACCAAAGCGTCTGAAATCGAACTTCGAACATATCTTTCACCACAGTAAGGTTAACCTCGTGCAATTCAAAGCCACCATTCGTCAGATTTTATTAAATGAATGTAATTCTTAAACTGTGCTTTACCGTGGTCTCTGAATTGTCCCAAGTGTCGAGCGGGCACTCGATTTTCCTGATATTTTTCCTTTAAAGTCACAGTGCGCATTGCGCGCCGCCAGATGCAAAAGATAAACTATTTTCACGTGACCTCTGGCGTGCGCGGAAACGTGGGCGGTGAGCTTGCTGGATTCAGACAGGCGGTTAGATGATTCCTAATTCCTGATTCCTTATTCTTTAATTATTATTCGTTGCTTTGGTGTTCTGATTGGTATTCGTCAGTGTCAATAAATTGTTTATTGACCACCTTCGTTTGTCCGTGAAGTCGTGAGCTACTGGTAGCCACGCACCGTTCTCGTCAGTCGTTTCGTCACTCGTGCAGCTAGCTTGGGAGGGAGCCCCCCACCAAGATAGTTCGCGCACTTGGGGGCCGAGCCAAACCGCCGAAAAGTGAGCTTTCCACGGAGACCCCGGGAAACTCAACTTTTCATTCCGACTTCAATCGCAACACTCAATTGGGAGGGAGACCCCCACCAAGAGAGTCCCGCGACTTCAACTAGGATTGCGACCAATCAATCTTCACGAGAGAAGCCGAACGTTTTCAGTGTTCTGGGACAGAGACCCTGTCAGACACTTGAAAATCTCGATTGTTGGTGTTTCTGGAAAACATCCAATCAGTCAGCTAATTTCGGATATAAACCGATAACGTTGGACTTTTCTCGGGAAAATTGAAGATTTTGAGTACTGTGATAAATTAGCAAGACCTGCATTTCTCACACACTCTTTTACACCGTCATCCAAAATCTTGACAAAAATCAAGAACAGATGACGCCAACAACAAAAATTGTGATCGAACACGAACTGGAGGACGAAAACGAACAAGACGGTGGACACAAAAACGGATTCATCGACGAGGCTGTTCTCGATGAGAACATGGATACCGACCACTTCGAAAAAGAGCACGAGGCGAGAAAAAGAGAAGATGAAGTTCGCTTAAAGATGATCGAGCAAGAATTCAGAACATATGGAAAAGTTTCCCTGAACGCGGTTAAAATAATGATCGAGCCAATCAGAGAAGGATTCTCGCAGAAGGAACACTTGATTGTGGAACAAGAAAACAAAATTGTCGAACTTCACCGGAAAATTGAGGACCTGACGGCAAATTTGAGTGATATTCAGGGAAATGCGCTCTTCGACAGCACTTCCGATAGCGAAGACGTCAGGGCCATCCAAGAGTTCATGATGATGAACGGAATTGGAACCGTGAAGGATATTGAAGACATTTTGGATGAATGCAGTAAAAACCGACAAAATCTCATTGAAACAAAGGAATTGTTGCAGATGACTATGAGTGAGGAGAATAAGCTCAGTGGCCGACTTCTTGAGTTACGAGCTCAAAACACTGAGCTTCGTCGTAAAATCGATATCAAGGATAAAGAGATGGAGTCAATGAAAAGGTGTCTCGAGCAAGTCGACATGAAGCTCAACGCAGAAAGGCTGAAGAAAGAAAGTGAAGACAGAAAAGTCGTGGCGTACGAGGAAAATTGTTACCAGGACACGGACGATTGCCCACCACACAGACTCTCGCAGAATGGCTCGCGAGGAATTCGCAGCCTTCGAGATGAACAAATTGATCGAATTGAAAATCCAAGGGGAGAAAATCAGGACACGGATCAAGCCCTTCAAGAAGTGTTTAACAGAGAGGGCACGCAAGATAGTGGACGGTACAGAGAGAGGAGTTCTCCATTCCAGTCTGAACTGTCACTGCTCAGCCAACTGTATCTTGAACAGAACCTGCCGGAGCCACCCAAGTATACAGCAGAAAAGGATTCTGTGAGTATAGGAGCGTTCGAAAGAACGTTTGCAATGAAATTCGGGAGACTTTCGACAGAACAACAGGTCACTCTCCTCGAAACAAAATACTTAGCTGGTAAAGCGCTAAAGGCATTCCGAGGTCTTGTAGAGACGGAAAAGCACAGTGTCGGGAGCATTCTGAGAGCCCTCGCCAACAGATTACGAATCTCGGCAGAGGATGAGACCAGAAGAGCGAAAACACGTTGGGAGTTGCTGAGAATTGCTGAAAGTCAGTCAGTCGAAGATTTCTGTCTACTTCTTGATGAAGTGGCAAGAGTCGCCTACCGCCGCCTGCCGTTGGAAGAACTCTCTTCGTTGAAGACTGCTAAGCTTCTTGAAGCCATTGCTGGAAGTGAGGCATTGCGATGCATGATTGACGCCAAGCTGCTTGAATCTCCGGAGAAGGAGCACTATGACATCTCTCGGTTGTTAGCAATCAGACATGAGATGAGTTTGAAAGAGTTTAGAGAGAAAAAAGAAGTAAGGAGCCAGCGAGATGGAAACATGGTGACAGTCAATAGAGAAGTCCGAAACTTCTCGAACGTGTTGCCTAATCGTCAAGGCTTCCCGAAGATCGCAGTGCAGTGTTTTAAATGTGGTGTATACGGTCACACCGCCAGAATTTGCCCGATATTGGCTGAGGCACCACTTCAGAGAAACGCACTTAAGGAACCCAACCTAAAAGTGGAAAGCATCGACATAAAAAGTTCAGATCTGCAACAAGGAAAACGAGTGAAGAAAGACGTCGTTGGAGGAAGGAAAATGATCGAGAAAGGAAAAATTGGATCTGCTGATGTCGACTTTGTTATTGATAGCGGGTCATGCATATCGCTGATGTCTATGAAAACGTGGAGCCGGATTTTGAAAATCAACGGCGTGGAATGGAAAAAGAAAGTGAGAAAGGAGAAAACTGATCTTAGGACAGTTTTCACGGCCGCAAACGAGCCCATCAAGCTGATTGAAAAAGTCTCAGTGGAGACGGCCATGCGGACCAGGACTCGAAGATTGACTTTCTACGTTGCCGCAGTGGACCGTGAAACGATCATTCTGGGAACTGGAGCATTCAAAGCCATGGGAGTTCAACTAAAGATCGATGAACCGTCGAGAGATGTTCGAATAGTCGATGGAGTTAAACTGGACAGGCATGGACAGAAGATCGTTGAAATTTTCGTCGAAGGCATCATCCATGAAGAAAGAAGACTCTGCCTCATCACTCCAACTTCAAAATGTTTGACTGCGGGAGTTTGCCAAGTGAACAGTGAAGGAAGATCACGGATCAAAATTGCCAACCATGTAAACGAAAATATTCTTTTTCGAAAGGGGCAAAGGATTGCAACTGGAGAACTGAGCGGGTTCGAAATCTTGAATAAAAAACCTGAACTGCTAAAAAAGTTGAACAGTTGGTTTCGGGATATAGATAATACCAAAACGTACAAGCCGACAGTGTGCGAGGTCAGACAAGAAGTCCAAGTCGTTGGAAGTCACTCGAATGGCCCACTCGAAAAGGACGGGGAGGATGCCGTTGGCAATGTTCATTCAGATGCGGATTCCAGATTCGAACTTGCTCATGGACGAAAGAATGGTCGAAAAGTTGTGAAGAAAAATGTCAGCACAGGACAGAAAGAGCACAAGAGACGCTCAAAGGAAGAGCTGAATGGAACTAGACGTGAACAGCATGTCCAGCCTGCGAACCGAACGTTCATGCGCCCGCGTAGTTGTTTGGTGAGGAACACCTTTGGCGAGAAGTACACCAACCAACCCGTCGACACGCTGCTTGTCATGGCACCAGGTGTTTCGGAGAATGCCGTCCCTCTAGCTTTCACGGAAAAGCTGATTTTGAAGAGATCGCAGTCCGCTGAAGAGATGCTGCTGAAGCAATTCAAGAAGAAGCGCTACTCACGGATGATTATGATCATCCCATTTGCGACTGATAATGGTTACGTGGACCAATGGTCAAGGCTGATCAACGTGGTGCCGGGATCGACAAAGATCTTGCTGATTCCCGCGCCCACCTCGGTTGACGATTTTTCACTGGCTGGAGCATTTATCTCCCTTGTGGCGAGCGTGAAGAGGTCGAGAGGTGAACTCGACGTGATTTCTCCGGGAGATCGGGTGATAGCACACAAGAATCAGAGGCTTGTGGATCTGGGCGATCAGATGAATTCGTTCGACTACTGGCATGCCGTCAACAACGTGATCCGCGTACGGAATCTGGTATGGCAACCGCTGAAAGTGATTGTGGTAGATATGGGTCAGACACGGAGGAGATCGGAATTACGCCAGAGACGGCAGTACCCGCATCGTGAGAAGTGATAATTAATGTTAACATTTTATCGTTCCTTCTTTAATATTGTGTGTCAATTATTCTATTTGTTTTGTTGTTGTAAGACTTGTTCTGATCGTTTTGTCCGGTTAGTCCACAGTTCATGCCGATTTCGTTCCATTGTTTGCCGTTGTCATGCACAGCAGGATCACGAGTTTTCTTTTGTGGGCGGACTCGAAAAGGACCGGGATGTCGAGCGGGCACTCGATTTTCCTGATATTTTTCCTTTAAAGTCACAGTGCGCATTGCGCGCCGCCAGATGCAAAAGATAAACTATTTTCACGTGACCTCTGGCGTGCGCGGAAACGTGGGCGGTGAGCTTGCTGGATTCAGACAGGCGGTTAGATGATTCCTAATTCCTGATTCCTTATTCTTTAATTATTATTCGTTGCTTTGGTGTTCTGATTGGTATTCGTCAGTGTCAATAAATTGTTTATTGACCACCTTCGTTTGTCCGTGAAGTCGTGAGCTACTGGTAGCCACGCACCGTTCTCGTCAGTCGTTTCGTCACTCGTGCAGCTAGCTTGGGAGGGAGCCCCCCACCAAGATAGTTCGCGCACTCAAGGGAATCAAGGCGTGTTCGGGATATTTGGTGCTATTATCAATCTCAGAAAGTTCAACTGGGGGGCCCATCGGAACCTAGGCCATGCATAACAAGGCTAGCGGCGAAATACGTATTCAAAATACTCTAGAAAAACGGAAAAAAATTCCCCTGGTTTTTTGTCATACTGTAAAAAAAGACACTTTTTTTCTGTTTTTTCTGTGGGACACTTTTTTTCTGTTTTTTCTTTCGTTTAGCTAAACTTATTGTGTTTTCAATCGACTTGCGACATTAAAACGCAAGTCTGCATTCACCGTTCTGTCTGCGTCTCTTCAGATATCACTGTGTTCGCGTGGTCGCGCACAAATAAGTTGGGCGGAGTTTCGCATTCCCATGTCTCATGTCGATTGAAAGCACAATAGCAGAATATACTATGTAGACACAGAGAAATGCAACAGAGCGTGTAAGCCTTTTCGTAGGGTGTATTATTGGTTCACTATTCTTGCCGGCTACCATGCAAATTTTATAACAGACGCAGACATAACGAGAAGATACACCCGCTCGCATTTTTCCACTGCGTTCCGTTGAAAAACCTGAGTGGGCGGAGTTTGGCCACTGCTTACTGTAGCCGACAAGAATATTGAACGGATAATATTGTGAAAGCAAAAAAATGGCAACGAGGTGTTTGCGTACTTTAAAAAATCATACGAAAATGGGAACAAATCTCTTCATTTCCCATGCTATTTCTTTGATTGTCGCTTGAATTTCAAAAGTACGCAAACTTTCACAATAGAACGCCGTGATGCTTGTGGTGTTCTGTAACCGGCGAACATTTTCCAGCTCAAATTAAAAAAAAATACGTAAAGGCGTCAACGGCAAGTCAGATTTAATTATCTGGCGCCGACGAGATTTTTATAAGCGGTGTAGCGTTCAACACCCAGTGTCAACGGAAGTGTATAGAATGTTCGTGAGTGTTCGTGAGTATACATCCAAATGAGACCAAAATAATAAAAAAGCGCGCGAAACAATTTGTATAGAATTCCGTACTTTTCACGATTTCTGTTCATTTCTCTCTCCGATTTATGCGTGTGTGCATTCGGGCGCGTTTACTCACTCCCTCCTCATGCCCCAGTGCGTAAATCGTCGACCTGAAATTAAAATATTAAGCATTTACCTAATTTCGTCCCCCCCCCCATTTAAACTAAATAGCAAATTTCTCCAAATACCAAGTTCATGTTTTCACGAAGAACACACAATTTTGTAACGAAATCATCAGGAAGTTGGACAAGAATGTCTCTGTTTCGCTTTTAACTCGGCCAGCCGCCGGGACCCGTCGGGGAGAGAGAGAGAGAGAGGGGAAGAGCAGGTGACGACATCACTTGAGTCTCTCCATCGAACCCCCACTATTTCGCCTCTGTAGGGCTCCGCGAGTCCCTCCTCCCCAAGACGTGCGGCTCTGTCCTCGTCGTCTTCGTCCCTTTCTCATCTACTTTGCCGCAAAAATTCGAGTGGTATAGATACTTTTTTTTGTTCTCTTGCACTAAATTACTGCTGTAAATATTTGTATTCTGCTGTGCCATTATTCACTAATTTTTGATTTTTTTTTTTGGCCGTGATTGCTCAATCCGGAGAGTTTCAGTCGCTGAAACTCATATCACTCGTATCAAACTGACGTCTGCAATTGGAGCGCCACGTCTCGGCTTGACGCCACGCGAGCCACTGTCGCTCACGCAGACAGCCATGTCGCAGGCGAAAACAGAGTGAGTCGCTTTTTATGGAAAATTTTAAAACTGTTGGCGACGGAGAATTCTAGTACATAATGCGCGAAATGACTCACGTTTGAAATCATTTATGGACCTATTCAGCGCAGGAAAAAAAAACCGATTTTCGCGGTTTTTTTTCCCTGAGCAGGTTGTTTTCAGGAAAAAAAAACCCATCGCGTCGAGACCTCGGTTGAAATTTAAAGGCGCATCGAGTTATTTTATCGGCCGGTCTCGCCACGATAAGTTGTTCACGTCAAAAAACATCCGACAACTGTAGTTTTTTGTCTTTTTTCCTCGATTTTGCATAGGGAAAAAAACCGATTTTCCTGTACTGAATAGGTCCATTAAAGTTTAAAAAATACTGCGGAACATGACGGTGTTGGCGTACTGTTGGAAAATTGAAACGAAAATGAAAGTACGCAAACACTGTGTGTGCAATTGTTTGACTTTCCTAGTAAAAATAATGTTCACGAGTTTACGACCCAGCTGCAAAACAAAAAAAAACACATAAACTCGCAGAAAATTTTAATAATTCACTGAAATTCCAAAGCGAAAACATGCGACAGAGCAGTGTGCGGATACGGAGATGTGTGATTTTGGTGTTGGTGCGTTTTTGTTTTTCCGCCTTAATCGTTCTCTGCTCTTAATCGTGTGATCAAGTTCATCGAAGAGCAAAGTTCCTTAATAAACGATCGGTAGGACATAGACAAATCACGTGTTTCTTGATTGTTACTGAACATGTGTGGTTCTAGAAGGCCTTTTTTTTAATTTAATTTTTTTTCTTTTTTCTTTTTAACTTTGAAAAAGACGATTGTATATGTTAGAGTGTCCCGAACAGCTGACCCTACTCAACTTTCGTCGACCCTGATCATCTCACGCGGCACACACCAGGAATTTTTAGAAAGAAAAAACATAACAAGTCACCTAGCAATCCGCGTGAACTTTTAAATTAGTCTGAAAATAATAAATAACCATTTTAAACGTTCACTTTCAAAAAATCAATATAAAAAAAATAGAAATTGGGAAACACAGCACTGCGTGTTCTAAACTTGGAAGAAAGCCATAGTAGAGACCAGGCTTGTTCGGAAAATGCTTTTCGGAAAATCGGAAAAGGAAATTTTTTTCCGAAATAATTTTTCGGAAAATCGGATACCCGAAATTTTTTCCGATTTCAATTTTCGGAAAATCGGATATCCGACATTTTTTCCGATTTTATTTTTCGGAAAATCGGCTATCCGATTTTTTTCCGATTTTCGAAACTAAACTGGATTTTTTTTTTAATGTTGCGTTTTCCGAAAAAGATTCTTAACAATTGGCTCATCTTATTTCTTTGAAAAAATACGAAAATCAACAATTAAACAAAAATTCAGCAAAAAATCAACAAATTAACAAAAAATTCAACAAAAAATTCAGTTTTGAGAAGTTCTTCGTACTTAGAAGCGGCACCTAAAAGAACTGCAATTTCCCGATCATTTTCGGAAAATTTTCCGACGGGAAAATTTTCCGGATAATTAATTCGGAAAAATTTCCGACGGGTAATTTTTCCAAAAAATAAATTCGGAAAATTTTCCGTCGGAAAAATTTTCCGAAAAAAGTCGGAAAATTCGGAAAATCGGAATTTCCGTTTTCCGATTCCGACCAAGCCTGGTAGAGACGCAGAAGTGCAATAGGGCGCGTTTGCTGAGACCCCACGAAAAGGGGGAAATGGGCGGAGCCAGTTGCAAAAGCACCGCAAACTCTTGCGACATTTTTTTCTAATAATAGTTTTGTGTTCAAATTGGCCCTATTTGTATTTTTTTAGAGCTTGAAATAGAAAAATCCCTCGAAAAAAAAATTAGGCTCCACCCATTTCCCGACATCACTAGAAGACACAACAGTTGAAAAACCGATTCTACTGCGAAATAGAACTACTCGGAATGGAGCTGTTCTGACCCAGAAAAGCTAGAGCGGCTCAAAACAGTATTCCAGTGTACATGGTGGTTTAGTTCTATTATGGATTCGTGACGTAGCGACTCGTTGCTGCAAGTAAAATAATAAAAAATTGCAAGAAATTGTGTTCTCTCTCGTCGCCAAGAGCTGAATCGTGGTGAGACCCGGCGATTGCTGACGCACAACTTGACACGCTGTCTCGCTATGTTACGAATCCATATTATGTGTTCACGAACGAGGTTTGCAAACGACGCTCCGATGTTCCGCAATTTTTCCACTGTTCCGCAGTATTCGCCGCGAGACCGCAGTGATAAACTGCGGAATATTGGAGCGTCGTTTGCAAACCTCGTTCGTGAACACATAATAATACGCAATAGTATTTGGTAAAAATTCACTAAAGTTCGATTTTAAAAAAAAAGGAAAATTTGATGAAAAAGAATTTCAATTTATTGTCGGTCCGCCAAAATGGTCCAACGCGATCCGCTGATTTCAACGCTATGCGATTTTCTTTTTGATCTCCAAATTTTTTTTTATTTCACGTATAAATTCAACGTGAAATGAAATAATTTCGAAACCAAAATGAAATTTGCATAGCGTTGAGTTCATGCGGAAAATGTAAGATTACTCAACTTTCAACTTTCAACTCAATGAAATGAAAAGGTGACACGGCATGCTGGCACCTACCTCAGTGCAAACGCGCCCCAAACACACTCAAAGTTTGTTGAAACACTGTGGCACGCGTGTTCAGAGAACATTCCCTCGTGGCGTTACGAACGCTTCTTCTGTATCAAATGTTTTGCGTACATGTCGTAAAATATTATGTGTTCACGAACGAGGTTTGCAAACGACGCTCCGATGTTCCGCAGTTTATCACTGCGGTCTCGCAACGAATACTGCGGAACAGTGGAAAAATTGCGGAACATCGGAGCGTCGTTTGCAAACCTCGTTCGTGAACACATAATAAGAGTTGTTTGCGGGGAAAAAATATTTTTATTTTTGTTTTCGCGGAACGTACGCAGTGAATTGAACCCGCGAAAAGGTCGAAACCGGCAAGAAAATTAAACAATCTACAGTACTTGGGATACTGAAGATTTTTTACATTTTTCGAAACGCGTGAATTGAACAAATCATGTTATTTTTGAAATGAATGACCCCCCAAAGCATAAAATATCATTCTTATATATAAAATTCCGTTTGGGTCTGTAACTGAGTTTCTTGGTGTGTCTGTTTCCAAACTGCATGACGGAAGCGAACTGAGCGCCTGAGACCAACACAAAAACTCGAACTCGCGTCGTTCGCTTGGATGACAAGCGCTTAACCGCCTGCGCCACAGGGCACACGCAAGAAATGAATGAAAAAGAAATTTAAAAGAAAGTGAAGAAAAAACATTTTTTAAAAATGAAAAGAAATCAAAAGTTGCTTTTGATGCAGCCAGGCTTGTAAGTTTTAAAAAACAAAAAAAAACATGAAAAAATAAAGAAACATTTTAATTGAAAAAATTCGAAAACAAATATTCAAATCCAAAAGTGTACCGATCGTGTAAAGACCCATTCTACGACATCTCACGTACTCGGGAATACGTAATATCTGCGGCACGGTGTCCAGGATTTGAAAAGTGGGCGGAGCCGAGCAAACGCGCCCCACTGGATTTTTTCGCGCGAAATTCAAATTTTGACGCATTTTTTATGTTTTTCGGGAAAAAAAAGCATAAATTCTTGTTTTTCCCCAAATGTGCTCCAACGGAATTATAGCTGAGGTCTTTAGAAATTTTTTAAGCCTAAGAACGTCAAATTTGGTTCAGCCACCATTTCGAAATATTCGTTTTGAGTTTTTTGGTGTTTTTTCAGGATAAATCTTTACGAAAATTTAAGTGTGGGCAATTTTATGGTATTAAAAGATACAATACATCCATTTTACAAAGAAAAACAGGTTTTACTGAAAGAAAAATGAAAAAATCAATTAAAAAAATTCGAGAGTCGCAAACTGCGCAAGCACCGAAAGTGCGCCATGAAAGTTTGCTGACGCGCCAGCAAATTAGGCTCCGCCCACATTTCAAATCCTGGACACCGTGTGCGGGGAAAAAAACTATTCTTATTTTTGTTTTCGCGGAACGTACTCAGCGAATTGAACCCGCGAAAACGTCGAAACCGGCAAAAAAATTGAATCGATAATATTACCCAATTCTCTGGCCACACTTGTTTTCCAAGTTTGAGAAAAAATGCCGACCGCCGGATTACTAGGCCAATAGTTTCCTCTAGAATTTGGCATCTCCTCAAATAAGAATAATAACCTAACAAATCCGTGCTTTCTCTGCGTCTGCTAGCCCACGGAGTACTAGCGATTGCCCTGGCGAAAGTGCGCTCCATTAAAAAAATCTTGGCAGTGTGCCTATTCTCTTTTTTTTCCATGAATTTTGAAGCAGAAAGGGTGTAATCGACGAGACGCAGAGAGAGAGAGAGCCAGCTTTGCCACGTGTCAAGACCTCAGTGCTTTGGATTTTGACGTGAAAAAGAACGAATTTGAAAAAAGGCATTCGTTCGCTGCGTGGCAGCTGTCCTAGAAGACCCACGGGGTACTGGCGACTGTCTTTTTTCTAATGGACCTATTCAGCAGAGGAAAAAAACCGATTTTCGCGGGTTTTTTTTTGTAAAATTGAGGAAAAAAGACAAAAAACTACAGTAGTCGGAGGTTTTTTGACGTAAACAACTTATCGTGTCGAGACTGGCCGATGAAATAACTCGATGCGCCTTTAAATTTCAACCGAATTCCCATTTAAAATTAAAGGCGCATTGCATTTTTCACTGCCGGGTCTCGACCCGATGGGTTTTTTTTCCTGGAAAACAACCTGCATAGAAAAAAAAAACCGCGAAAATCGATGTTTTTTCCTGCGCTGAATTTTTTTCGAGCCCAATTTAGAAACGTTGGAAGTTGTGCGTTCGGGCGCGTTTGCTGACTCCCGATTCGCCCGTGTTGCGAGTTTGACGCTTTCCTCGTCGTTGTGTCGTTCACGTTCAACTTACACACTTTTTTGAGCAAATTTTACCAACAAAAATTGTGATTCGTTGTGTATATATATATTTTTTGTAATATTTACACTTATTTTCGGTCAACACGCCACGAAAAGTGTACAGTTCTTTAGGAAGAGTCCAGAGGCGCAGACATATGCACGCCCTTTTCCGCATCGTCGTCTCGCGCACCCTCCCATTTTCAAACGCTGTTTCGTCGAAAAATGTATTTTTCTCTGTCGAGAGAGCGAGAGAGAGAAAGAGAGTGAGCGCGCACACATAAACTGAGTCAGCTGCCCATTCTTGTGATTTCCTGTTGTGCAATTTACCCTTTTTTGCGCAAAAAAATATTCGTAAATGGAACCGCCAGCCGCAAATCATCCGCCAACAGCAATGTTCCCACGCTCGCGGCTCTATCATAGGTAAATCATGAATTATGCATTAAAAGAAATCAACACTTTTACTGTTTTGCCACCCGAAATTTCCCCATTTTCAGCTATTATTCGGAAGAGAAAACGTTCTCGGCCCCATCGGCAAACACCCAGAAAGGCAGCCAACTACCTTCAAAAGTCTACAACAAGGGACTGAAAGTAAGGGCGGATGGTTGTAAGAAAATTGCTGAAAATCGTTCAGGATTTGGAGGACAATGACATCGAAGGCCTGTTGTCAAAGTTGTCGATGGATGAGCTGGAGGACCTGAACAATGATTTTGATCCAGATGTGAGTCCTTTTCATGTCAAAATGAAACTTTTTCAACTTTTCTATAGCATTTTGACACCTGGGTATTTTTTAAAGTGTCTCAGGAAAGTTTGAAAAACCTAAATTTTAATAGTATTATTCATGCATTGCAAAAAATATTTGTCATATTTAAAATTACATAAATATATAAAAGAGAATATCGAGCTCAATCCATTTTTTGCACAAAAATAGTGTACAAGGATGTGATAAGAAGAACTGATCAGCTAAAAATCCTGAATTTTCGTTGCTAATTAGCTCAACTATTTATTATTGCCGGCTGCTCAGAAAAAATGTAATTCCTCTTTTATAGGGTTATGCACGAAATGGCAAATATTACGTATTCCCGAGTACGTGAGATGTCGTAAAATGGGTCTCGCCACGATCGGTGTATGCATACTTGTAAACAATCTACAGTACGTGGGATAATGTAGATTGTTCACATTTTTCGACATGCGTGAATTGGAAAATTAATGTTATTTTTTAAATGAATGAAAATATAAAATATAAGTATTAAAAAACAAAAAAAAATAACAGGAAAAAATTTTACGACATCTCACGTACTCGGGAATACGTAATATTTGTTATTGCCGGCTGCTCAGAAAAAATGTTATTCTTCTTATATGCACGAAATGGCAAAAACTGCGCGAAAACCCAGAAAATGCACGATTGACCTGAAATTTTGGAAAATAAGGGCAAAAATACTCCTGAATATGCTCAGAAAATTTCGAACCGAAATATCGATTTTAAAAATTTTCAGAAAAAAATAAACATTTTTTCAAAATCGATATTTTGATCCAAAAATTTCTGAACATATCCTAGAGTATTTTTGCCTTCATTTCCCGAAATTTCAGGTCGTGGGGGGCATTTTCCGAATTTCCGCGCAGTTTTTTTTTTTGCCATTTCGTGCATAACCCCATTAGAACTGCGCGGTTGTTTTTTTCGAAATAAAACTGTACGTAATAGAACTCAATCTTTGATTTGCCAAAAATCTCATTTGGAGTGAAAACATGATCATAAACCGCACCCTTTTTCTTCCAATACACAAAGAGGAATTTAGTCAAGTGCCTTTTACGTCACTAGCCAAAATAGAAAAGAAAATGACGAATCGCTTAACCAAACACTTCAAAAATTGCAGTTGTTCAAAAAAAAAATCGATAGCGCAACTCGTCCGTTTCCCTGTGTCTATCTTCCTCTTTTTTTCACATTTTTTCAAAATATCTTGTTCCTTCCATTAGGATATCCCGCGAAAATTTGTTCATTTTCTTGGCCGCCTGCTTTGCCCGCAGTCCGTCATCCATGCGACAATCGCCGAGAAAAACGGATCTTCGGGCGGCACATCCTTTCTCTCTGCTCCCTATTGCTATCTCGCCGAGAAGGCGAAACCCGAGGCTGAATAGATTGCGCACACAGATTGGAGAGAGCAGAGAAGTCGATCGGGATTCCCGAGAATCGAGTGAGTGGATAGAGGAGCGGCGGGGATAAAGCGGAATGTGTGGACACGAAATACACAGCTCATGTGATCGATTTAGAGGTCGGAGGAAAAGGGGCAATTTGTCTGGAAAATTACGCGTTTGTACGACGTTTCGAGTTTAAATAAGCGGAAAAATTGGCTCTGGGACGTTTCAAAACAAGACGTTTTAAAACTGGGACACTTCAAAACTGGGACGATTCAAAACCTGCCACTTCAAAACTAGGACGGTTCAAAACTTTGAGTGCAATTGTGCGTCACGGTGTACGCACTAGTGACACCAGAACACACGCACATTAAATGTTTATTTTCGTTTTGTCATTGTTTTAAACTCTTTTCACGTACTATTCATTTTCTTTTTTCGTTTTGTCATTTTTTAACTCTCTTCACGCGTTTTCCTCTCGTTTCGCATTTTTTAAAAATAATTTTTTGCCGGTATTTAAATTTGGTCAAATTCGCCGAGCTCATAAGAAACGAGAGGAAAACGCGTGAAGAGAGTTAAAAAATGACAAAACGAAAAAAGAAAATGAATAGTACGTGAAAAGAGTTTAAAACAATGACAAAACGAAAATAAACATTTAATGTGCGTGTGTGCTCACGGTGATTCTTTTACTACCGGCCACGCATTTCTAGTCCCCCGGTCGCAAGTATTTCCCCTCTTTCTCTCGCACTCTCTCACTCTCTCATCACATGAAGTGGGCGGAGTTCCCTCCCCTTTTTGCAAAATGAGGCAAAAAAATTTGCGGAAATCAGTTCGGCCACCACGGAAAAACAGTTTCATTTGAAATTGTACGTATAAAAACCAACGAATTCCGGTTTAAAATATGCGCCCTAATGAGATCTAGTAACGTGACAGACAACTTTTTGATCAGACGTCATTTACAAAATCGCGACAGGAAAAACCTAATCGGGGGACTAGAAATGCGTGGCCGGCAGTAAAAGAATCACGTAGAATTTGAAATTGTACGTGAAAAATCAGACCAATTCCGGTTTTAAATATGCGCCATAATGAGAGGAAGTAATGTGACAAAAAACTTCTCGATCCGAAGTCATTTAGAAAATCGCGACAGAAAAAACAAATCGGTGGACGAGAATAGTGTGCTCGGTAGTAAAAGAATCACCGTGGTGCTGGTGTCACTAGTGCGTACACCGTGACGCACAATTGCACTCAAAGTTTTGAACCGTCCTAGTTTTGAAGTGGCAGGTTTTGAATCGTCCCAGTTTTGAAGTGTCCCAGTTTTGAAACCTTCCAGTTTTGAAACGTCTTGTTTTGAAACGTCCCAGAGCCGAAAAATTGGTTCACCATCAAAACCAGATTTTTTTGGAAATATTTAACGAGAAGTATATTCAAATTGCGTGAATTTTTAAATTCTTTGACCCAAAATTCTGTTCTCTCACAATCAGCGAAACGTTGAACTTTGAACTATCAGAGATTTTTATCACACCAGCTCTATTTCGGTGGGAAAGTGCACTTCAAGTGCTCTTCTTCTTTTCTTCAAAAGTCTTGTGACTGACGTTGAGAATTACGAGAGAAAAAATACATACTGGCTTTATGACCAAGTGGGAGCGCGCACAGGGTGCCGGTGACCATAACGTGCCGGCAAATAACTCAGCTCAGAATGAATATTTTTGTTGAATTAGATGTTCTAAATGAAGATCTCGGCGAGTTCTACAACATACAGACATAATCTTGACCGTTTCTTCATTCCCTTTGTCACGGGCCGCGCCGATTCACCGGCCCGTGGAAAGATGAGTAATTAAACGGTCAAGATTATGTCTGTATGTTGTAGAACTCGCCGAGATCTTCATTTAGAACATCTAATTCTACAAAAATATTCATTCTGCGCTGAGTTATTTGCCTGCCCGTTATGGTCACCAGCACCCTGTGCGCGCTCCCACTTGGTCATAAAGCCAGTATGTATTTTTTTCTCTCGTAATTCTCAACGTCAGTCACAAGACTTTTGAAAAAAGAAGAAGAGCACTTGAAGTGCACTTTCCTACCGAAATAGAGCTGGTGTGATAAAAAGCACTGATAGTTCAAAGTTCAACGTTTCGCTGATTGTGAGAGAACAGAATTCCGGGTCAAATAATCTAAAATTCACACAATTTTAAATATTTTGTGGAAAGATGAGTAATTAAACTGTCAAGATTATGATCCTATGTTGTAGAACTCGTGTAGATATTTATTTTGAACATTTAATTCTACAAAAATATTCATTCTAAGCTGAGTTAATTGTCGGCCCGATCGGCCTGGGTGACACGTATGGTGCTAATTTATGAAATTCGATGAGACGGGTGCAGTTTTTTTTCGCATTATTTGGAAAAAAATTGGATTAAACACTACAGTAAGCAATGTACTTTTTCCCTTTGCACACGCCCCAAATTCGATGGATACTACCCTTTTTCAATGGCTATTAGCTAAAAATTTCCTAAGCACAACGCTCTGCGTTTCATCGCTTACACGTTCTCTACCGGAAGAATTCATTTCAAAAAAATTGTGAATTCGCATAATTTGGCACACTGCCAAGATTTTTTCAATGGAGTGAACTTTCGCTAGGGCAGTCGCCAGCAGTTTATCGGTCTTCGTCGGGCAAAGCTATTTCAAGAATTCTTGAAAAAAAAACACATGCTCCACAGAGCTTGATATCTGTTTTATTCTTATTTCAGTATCATTTCATGAGTGTGGTCATAAACTGAACCAGAAGAAATTTATGTTCTTTTTCATTTATCCCCCTCGAATAGACACTTGTATATACACATACGCGCAGACGCTCTTGGCTCTGCGATTTTATTTGCGGAATTGAGCATGTTTAACCCGTTTCTCTCTCTCTCTCGTTTCTGCTAAACTAAACTAGCGAGTCGGTGTGGTTTACATAATGCATTGTTCGAAACGGCGTTATTTTGTTTGTTTCTGCGAGACGCGAAAAATTGTGGGGTTACTCAGATCGAGAACTGTTCACGAAAGATTGGTGCTGACGACGCGAGTACTAGTCGTTGCCGGTAAATCTATAAAAAATGAGGGAGACAAGCAAATAAGGAAAAAAAAAACGGAAGGATCAATAACAAAAATTTCAAAGTTGGTATAAATGTTGCTTAAAAGTTGCCGATAACATGTTGCCTTTTTCTGAGAAAGAAATGGGGCTCTTTCGGATTGGAAATTTGACAAAATTGAAATGTCACGTTATGGAAAATGCGTGAAAATAGAAACACACGAAATAGAAATGTAATAAATCAGAAACGTAACAAAATGGAAACGAGTGAAAACAGAAACGTAGCAGAGCAGAAATGTGTCGAATTTGAAGTAAAATGGCAATGGAGCGCGTTTGCGAGATTCATTTTTAAAAACGACTTTTTCGATATCTTCCACGTATTTTTAGATTTTTTTCACGTTTTTTTGTCGATTTAAAAAAAATTTTCACGTATCGAAATCGAAAAAAAAACGTGAAAGAAAATCGAAAAAACGTGAAAAAAATTCAAAAACACGTGGAAGAAATCGAGAAAAACGTGAAAAATATCGAAAAATTCGTTTTAAAAAATAAATCTCGCAAACGCGCTCCATTGCCATTTTACTTCCAATTCGACACATTTCTGCTCTGTTACGTTTCTGTTTTCATGCGTTTTCATTTTGTTACGTGTCTGATTTATTACATTTCCATTTCGTGGATTTATATTTTCACGCAATTTCCAAAACGTGACATTTCAATTTTGTCGAATTTTCAATCCGATGTCAAATTCTTTGAAGAAAATTTCAGAGCTGTTTTTCGGAAATTTTATTTATTACAAAATAGAGGTCAAAAAGCAAACTCTAACGTCTATTTTTATCCACTTTTCTGGAAACAAAGGTCAATAATCTGTGTTAGTTCGTTTCTCTTTCTTCGAGTGCGACAAAACGAAATGATGGTTTACTCGAAAGTTTACCCAGTGGCGAAAATTGTCGTTAAATATATGGTATTTGAACAGTTGTGATGAGCTTAAAAAGGGGATTATCTGGATTCTTAATGGGGTTATTCACGAAATGGCAAAAATGGCAAAAAACGGCAGAAAACTGCGCGAAAACTCTGAAAATGCTCCGATTGATATGAAAATTTGGGAAATAAAGGAAAAAACTCTCCCGGACATTACCCCAAAATTTCAGACAAAAATATCGATTTTAAGCATTTTGAGACAAAAAATCAATATTTCTTAAAAATCGATATTTTGGTCTGAAATTTTGTGAGAATATCCGGGAGAGTTTTCTCCCTTATTTCCCAAAATTTCAGATCAATTGGAGCATTTTTCGAGTTTTCGCGCAGTTTTTTGCCATTTCGTGAATAACCACATAAGGGAAATTGGAAATCACAGCGAAGTACATAAAATGTTTCCAGAACTCGATGTTGCCCCCGTCGCAACGCTGCCGCGATCAGACAGACAAAGAGCCGACCGGCCCGTACAAACGCGAGAATTTGCTGAAATTTCTGGAAGAGAAGGCGAAAACAGAAAAAGACTGGGAGGACGTGTGCCCGTACACTCCGGGCGTCAAACGCGGCAAAGTCTACGACAGTGACAGCGGTCGAAACTCTGAGGAACCTGAATCTGGCAAAATGGAGATGCCGATCGAGATTGATTTGGACGAGGACGAGGAGGAACTTGAGTGTGCTCTTGTAACGGCCCCCGAAAAGGATTTGGTCGATTTGGCCGGAATTTTGGGTGAGCGCTTCTTTGCCATGGATGGAAGACTTACCTTTTTTTTTGCAGGCATGCACAATGTGCTCAATCAGCCCCAGTACTACAACGCGCTGAAAGGCAAAATGCAGGACGAGACGACCGGAACGACGTTCAACGGCATTGTACAATCATACGTACCGCGCATCGTACCTGACGAGCCCGACAATGACACGGACGTGGAGCAGTGCATCAAGTTGGTTTTTTTTTTTTGAATATTAAAAAAAAGAAGCATATTCACGAAAATTCATCATGAAAAAATTAGGCCATTTTTATAAATGTTGTTTAAAAAAATCAGCGAAAATTCGGAGAATGCTGCGATCGGTCTGAAACTTTGGGAAATCATTAAAAAAATACTTCCGGTCATTCCCTGAAAATTTCAGACCGAAATATCGATTTTTATTCCTGAAAATTTTCAAAATCAATATTTCGGTCTGAAATTTTCATGGAATGACCGGAAGATCGATCGGAGCATGTTTTTGAGGGTGCGACAGAATAGAACTAGTGGCGCGATGGAGCGCGTTTGCATTATTTTTCAAAATTTTTTTGGTTTTTCAGTGATCTTCAGATATTTTACGCATTCAGCAACATTGGAAATGAAGAAAAGTGTACAATCAATGTAGTTTCCCAACAAAAAAATTGCATAATCGGCGAAAAACTGAGGAATTGAAAAATGATGCAAACGCGCTCCATCGCACCACGAGTTCTGTTGTAGAAGTTCTATTTCGCCTAGTTCTATTCACTCGTGTTCGTGAATAGAACTAGGCGAAATCTGAAAAGAACCTGAATAGGTTAATAAAATGCATAGATTCTCAACAAAAAAACCTAGGAAAGGTACGTAAAATCGTGTTTTAAATAGCGCATTTGCGTCACGGACATTTTTTTCCAACAAAAAGAAACTGAAAAAAAAAATAGTTTGGAATTTTGGAATTTTCCGAGAAAGCCTGGTCACCTCGTGGCGGTACATGTGACAATTAGAGCATGTATTTTCGTGACGGGTCACGTGACAATACAACAATATCACTGAATGATTTAAGGGATTGCGAAACTAAATAGTATATTCGATCTGAAACCTCATTTACTTTTTCAGACTATGAACTACCGTTTTGCTTCTCTTATGCCGCGTCAAAAGTTCAAAAAATTTCTGAAATCAGGAGTTTTTGCAGTCCAAAGTCCGAAAAAATGCCCAGAAATAACGGCTCTGGGACGTTTCAAAACTGGGACACTTCAAAACTGGGACGATTCAAAACCTGCCACTTCAAAACTAGGACGGTTCAAAACTTTGAGTGCAATTGTCCGTCACCGTGTACGCACTAGTGACACACGGTGTCCCGGACGGGAAAAGCGCTGCTAGGAATAACTGCTGGCGCATCTCTCGTTCTCTCTCCCTCACCACCGCAGCGCAGCTATTTTTTCAACGGGAATTTGTTTCTTTTTTGATTTTCAGCAAAACTAGACCACTTTTTGAAAATCTGTCATTAAAATATATTCTTCAGGTCAAATGCTTCATTTTTATTACAAAAACCACACGATTGGTGCAGAATTGACGGAGGAGATGCATTTTAAAAACATTAGTACAGAATTTTACTAAAAACTCAATTTTCTGCAACATAATAATGAATTTTAAATGTCTCCCTTGTGCAAAATTTTCTCGCGAACATTTTAATACCACGACCAGCTCGTGCGAATTCGGTTTTTTTTCTCAATGTTTCAACATTTTAAAATGCATCTCCACCGTCAATTCTGCACCAATCGTGGTGTTTTTTTAATAAAAATGAAGCATTTGACCTGAAGAATATATTTTAATGACAGATTTTCAAAAAGTGGTCTAATTTTGCTGAAAACCAAAAAAGAAACAAATTCCCGTTGAAAAAATAGCTACGCTGCGGTGGTGAGGGAGATAGAAGAGAGTGCAGACAGTTGAAGACATTTTTCCACTTCGGGACACCGTGTGACACCAGAACACACGCACATTAAATGTTTATTTTCGTTTTGTCATTGTTTTAAACTCTTTTCACGTAATATTCATTTTTCGTTTTGTCATTTTTTAACTCTCTTCACGCGTTTTGCTCTCGTTTCGCATTTTTTAAAAATAATTTTTTGTCGGAAAATTTACTAAAGCGTTTTACCAGTAAAGCACTCGACAAAAGACAAAACATGAGCTCGGCGAATTTGACCAAATTTAAATACCGGCAAAAAATTATTTTTTTAAAAAATGCGAAACAAGAGCAAAACGCGTGAAGAGAGTTGAAAAATGACAAAACGAAAAAAGAAAATGAATATTACGTGAAAAGAGTTTAAAACAATGACAAAACGAAAATAAACATTTAATGTGCGTGTGTTCTGGTGTCACTAGTGCTTACACCGTGACGCACAATTGTACTCAATGTTTTGAACCGTCCTAGTTTTGAAGTGGCACGTTTTGAATCGTCCCAGTTTTGAAACGTCCCAGAGCCGAAATAACAGGCAGTCACAGTTGAAACCGGCGTTACCGTAGTTCCTTCGCTGCGAGACCTTCTGTGTTTGAACTTGAATTTTCCCGCAAAAAAAAAGAAAACATTGGGCAATTGTGGGAAAATTCAAGTTTAAACACCTGTTTCAACTCTCACCGCCTGTTATTTCTGGGCATTTTTTCGGACTTTTGACTGCAAAAACTCCTGATTTCAGAAATTTTTTGAACTTTGGACGCGGCATTAAAAAGCACTGTGACTGCGTGTCTGCGCTTGCAAAAAAAAATGGGCGGAGTTTCATGTTTTGATGTAGCAACTCGATTGAAAACACAATTTACACAAGCCGATATTATAGAAAAATTCAAATGCCTCGAAATGCGCCAAATACTGCAAAATTATAAAATTTCCAATTTTTTGTTTGCAGCCGATTACGAGAAGACGACACGGATTTGAAAGAAGTGAACATCAACAATATGAAACGATTATCAAAGGTAAATTTGATTTGGAAAATTGTGGTTTTACATGTCTAAATTTCCAGGAACGAATTCGGACACTGATTGAAGCGGCGTGTAACAGTAAGCACATTGAGAAATTCTCGTTGGCCAACACAGCGATTTCCGACTCGGAGGCGAGAGTCAGTCATGTTTCCCTTATATTCCACCAAAAATGCTTCTTCTCAGGGTCTTATCGAGCTGATTGAAACGTCGCCTTCTTTGCGCGTGATCAACGTTGAATCCAATTTTTTGACACCCGAATTGCTCGCCAGACTGCTTCGATCGACACTTGTCACCCAGTCGATTGTCGAGTTCAAGGCTGACAATCAGGTACGTTTTTTTCTTTTGCCTTTTTCTCCGCCCGCCACCACGGTCAAACCATGGTTTGTTGGACGGAACGGTGGAAAATAAAAGTTGAACTGCGCGTGTTTTTTTTTTAGCAAAAAAACTGGTCGCACTGCCCCCAAAAGCGGGAAAGCCCCAGCAAGCTTGACGCACTTTGCGTGCCTTGGCGCGCTTGCCGACGAGCGCTCATTTTCAACAGGAAATGTGGTTTTCTCTTTTTTTTTTATTCATTTGGAAACTTTTTTGTTTTTTTTCTTCTAGATACGTTTGTTCATACAGGTATTCGACAATTTACGAGGTCGCGCAATGAAATCGGTGGAGAAATGAGGGCGAAATATAAAAAATTGGAATAATGGAAAAATCATATTTTTTCAAATTTTCAGCCGAATGGGATCAATATTCCTAATGTTTTAGACATAGCTTTGTAGGCATGGTCGAGACAAACATTTTAAGCGCAGAATCTGTCGGAAAAGTTCAAAACTGGCGGCGAAATATGAATTTTAAATATCGGTCAATTGCTCATCTAGCACAGAATTTCTGACATAAAATGTGGTTATTTTGCTTCTTTTGTATTTTGTCAAGGAACTTTCACTAAAAAAAAATTAAGAAATTCACAGAAATATAGCTGCAGCGCCTCAAAAAGCGGTAAAATCCGGCGTTTTTAAATTGCCATCTAACCGAGTGTAGAGAACATTTATTATGTGTTTAACGTTTCAAAAAAATAACGTTAAATATTTTATGTCGATTTTATACATTTTTTCTTCAAAAAAAAAAAACAATTTTCTTCCAGTTTTATCGTTCTATTCGAAAAGTGCAATTAATCACGCCGAGGAACGATGCAATTGCGCTCTACCTGCACGCATTAGAGATTAGAGACGCAGAGGCGTTGTGCTAAATTCTGTATCTCTGCGTCTGCAAAACAACATTGGCTGGCGTCTCTAATCTCTAATGCGTGCAGGTAGAGCGCAATTGCATCGTACCTCGCCGTGCATGATTGTACCTTTTGAATAGAACAAAAAACGGGAAGAAAATTGGTTTTTTGAAGAAAAAATGTATAAAATCGACATAAAATATTGGGAAAACAAAAAAATTGCAGCGCGGTGTTTGCGTACTTTTGAAATTCAAACGGCAATGAGAGAAATAGCATGGCAAATGAAGAGGGACGTCCCCCTTTTCATTTGAATTTAAAAAGTACGCAAACACCGCGTTGCAACTTTTTTGTTTTCACAATAATTAAAGTTATTTTTTGAAGCGTTAAACACAGATGGCAATTTAAAAACGCCGGATTTTACCGCTTTTTGAGGCGCTGCAGCTATATTTCTGTGAATTTCTTAATTTTTTTTTTAGTGAAAGTTCCTTGACAAAGTACAAAGGAAGCAAAATAACCACATTTTATATCAGAAATTCTGAAATTCTGTGCCAGATGAGCAATTGACCAATATTTCAAATTCATATTTCGCCGCCAGTTTTGAACTTTTTCGACCGATTCTGCGCTTAAAATATTTGTCTCGACATTAGGAATATTGAGCCCATTCGGCTGAAAATTTGAAAAAATATGATTTTTCCATTATTCCGATTTTTTATATTTCGTCCTCATTTCTCCATTGATTTCATTGCGCGACCTCGTAAATTGTCGAATATACCTGTATGAACAAACGTATCTTGAAAAAATAACAAAAAAGTTGTTTTTCCTGTTGAAAATGAGCGCTCGTCGGCAAGCGCGCCAAGGCACGCAAAGTGCGCTAAGCTTGCTGGCGCTTTCCCGCTTTTGGGGGCAGTGTAGTATGCTGTATTTAGCTGCATAGCCGCCCAACTGTGTTAAAATGGAGTGCGCTGAAATTGTGACCTTCAGAAATTTTTCGCGGTTTTTTTTTTTTTTTTTTTCAATTTTTGGGCCTCATTAGGACGAGTCGCGATTTTCCTCACTGTCTTCTTTTTTTTTACCAAGTTCAGCGGAGCGCGTTTCACGCCCTGGTTGGTGGGCATAAGAATTGTGCAGTATTGTTAAAGTTTTAGAAGTAACACATCACATGTCCCCAAAAATAGCCGAACATCAAATATTTCTCTTTCTTTTCTCAACTGTTTGCTCATCTTTTTTGCTCGATTTCAATGGCAGGGAATCACAAACGCGCAAACATGACTCTTTTGGGGACTTTGCACGGAATAGAACTGTCTGAAATAGAGCGGTACTGACACAGAGCTCAAAAAAGTATTCCGTTGTACTCTCGCGCAGTTGTTTTTCCCGTAAATCTCCATTTCAAACAGTTATATACCGTTTTACCGTCTTTTCTCGTGTCTCTGCGAGTCTAGTTTTGAACGAAATTACGAGAAGTTATGCATCAGCCCCTCAGCTAACGTAATTTTTTCCATAGACCATCTTTTTACAGGGGAAAATGAAAAGGACCATCTTCCTGGAGCAAAACTTTAGGAACATTGACAGTATTGGTCTAGAAGATGGCTTTTTCCATTTACTGATCCAAAAATTTGAATTTTAAAATAAATTTAAAATTTTGGGACATTTTTGATCGAGCCATCCATGGGACCATCCACTGGATAACCCCTTTTCCATTGCGCTGAGGGGGCTGGTTATGCATTTTGGCGTTTAAAGTCCTTTTTTTCACAATAGCTTTAGATAAAACCAGGATTGTTATTGTGGGGCTTTTTCGGAGTAGAAATTCGACAAAATTGAAAAGTCACGTTTTGGAAATTGCGTGAAAATATAAATCCACGAAATAGAAATGTAGCAGAGCAGAAATGTGTCGAATCTGAAGTAAAATGGCAATGGAGCGCGCTTGCGATATTTATTTTTTTTAAAACGACTTTTTCGATTTTTTTTCACGTTTTTCTCGATAGCTTCCACGTTTTTTTTTTTCGATTTTTAAAAAAAATTCCACGTATCGAAAGCGAAAAAAAAAACTTGAAAAAAAACAGAAAAAACGTGAAAAAAAATCCAAAAATACGTGGAAGATATCGAGAAAAACGTGAAAAATATCGAAAAAGTCGTTGGGGCCCCCAAAAGCTATTGTGGGGCCCCCAACAGCTATTGTGAAAACACTGATACAACCAGGATTTTTATGAAAACAAAAATTTTTTAATTTTTAAAATCCAAACGAAAATGGAAACATTTCTCTCCATTTGCTATGCTATTTCTTTTACGTTCAACTTAGAACGTTACAGGTTTCTGTGCAAGCGTCGAAACGACAAATCAAAAATAAAAGTAATTAAAAAAGCATGACGCTATTCTGTTAATTCAACTAAAAGGGTTTCTAATCGATTAATTTTTCCTTAAGCGTAAAATACCGTCATAATAGAGCGGCCCCTCTCATATAGGAATGAATTTATCACTTTTTCCAATAATTTTGTTAGGTTTTTCCCACTGTTACTTATTGACCGGTTTCTGAATTCGCCTTGTCCTACATTTGTGTCGTTTTTATGGAAAATCCTCAAGATTTAATGCAAATTTAAAGACATTGAAAAGTAAATCTAACCCTATAATATAACGGCCCCCTAAAATAGACCGGCCCTCCTAGGAGGGTAGTGAAAAATAGAACGGTCGGCCGTTCTATTAGAGAATTTACGGTAACAAAAGTAGAAAATAAAGGTAAATAGGTTTGAATAATAATGAGACATGTAATGGACCTATTCAGCGCAGGAAAAAAAAACCGATTTTCGCGGTTTTTTTACCTATGCAGGTTGTTTTCCAGGAAAAAAAACCATCGCGTCGAGACCCGGCAGTGAAAAATTCAATGCGCCTTTAATTTTCAATGGGAGTTCGGTTGAAATTTAAAGGCGCATTCGATTATTTCATCGGCCGGTCTCGACACGACAAGTTGTTTACGTCAAAAAACCTCCGACTACTGTAGTTTTTCGTCTTTTTTTCTCAATTCTGCATAGGGAAAAAACCACCAAAAACGGTTTTTTCCTCTGCTGAATAGGTCCATAAGAAACAGTAACCGTAACCATAAAACTTTCTCACGATGAGTATTGCGCGGGGGCGCGTTTTCAGCGGTGTACCGTTCAGCACACCGTGCGTTAGACTAGTTCTTTATGGCCCAGGATTCGATGGGCCCCCGGTGGAACTTTGTTGGATTGATAATATCGCCGATTCCACCCTGCTATTTTCGGAAGTTTTTCAGCGTCAATCGGTTCTCGGAAATCAAATTGAGATGGACATGATGATGGCTATTGAGGAGAACGAATCGTTGCTCAGAGTCGGCATATCGTTCGCATCGATGGAGGCACGGCATCGCGTTTCGGAAGCATTGGAGCGAAATTATGAGAGAGGTTGGTTTATCATGTTTTGAGTGCTTCTAAAAAGTAAGAAAATGTTTTCAGTACGCCTCCGTCGACTTGGCAAGGATCCGAACGTCTAGACAATTTGCTATTTTTTCCGCAAAGGGATTATCGCCCGAAAAACTTATTCTTTTTTCTCCAAGCTTTCTCAGATTATGTGTATATTTTTTTTTGTCTTTTTTTTGCAAATCGGCTTGTGTTATTTTCTTTTCATTACGATTTTCGTCCATTCATTTGTTCTTCCCTGAAATTTTTCTCGATTTTTGAGAAACGTGGCAAACAATTTTTGCACTCTTCTTCAGGGTTCTCCATATTTTTCTATAGCTTCCCGCCCCTTTAAAGTAGCTGAAAATTATAGTTTTTGCTCGTTTTCTTCTAATATTCGTATCCAACCCAAATTTGTGATCCTCCTCATGTTTTGTTTTCGTTTTACTATTGTCCTCCATCGGGGCTTTAAAGTCATTGATCGATTTTTTTCGTAGTGTGAAAAAAGAAACATTGCAAAAACAAAATGTGATTAATTCAAATAGTCTCTGTCCGTATTCCTTCGCCCATGCTTATTTTTTTAAAACAAAAATAAATTGTTTTCTTCAAATGAGTATTTATTGTGTTTTCAATCGAGTTGTGACATCAAATCGTGAAACTCCGCCCACTTTTTTTCACACGAACATCACATTTTTGTGCATTTTGAATCCTTGCATGAAAAAGTGTGGGCGGAGTTTCACGTTTTGATGTCGCAACTCGATTTAAAGCACAATATATTGTCTGCCCCATGACGGCCAAACGCATTCCGCAGGAACTAAAAATCCATGAGAGTGTAAGAGCCCCGCCTCTCTCATTTCCTTCTCTCACCGATTTCCTCAAGAACTATATTCAGGTTGTTATTTACAGAATTCGTCATCATCATGGTTCGCTCGTGCTTCCCACCACTCACTCACCATTATTGCCCCATTTTGTCACCGCGGTTACGGACACACGATCGATAACACACTGAGTCGGCGACATCACTCTCGCACGCTGCGCCTCCTCACGTCAACACTGATATCTGCTCGAGGATCGTCTCTCTCCGGTCGCCACACTCTCTCGCAGCGGACCATCGCCACTGCCGCGGCCGACAGCCTAAGGACCACAGCCGACCACCGGAGCTCCGTCTGCCACCCTGCACCTCCTCGATCGCACACTCACTGGCCGACCAATCAGCGCCCGCCGGGAACCTTCTGGAACAACCACGCCCATTTCGAGGACTATAAAAGGCGACGATTTCCCTCATTAGGTCAGTGGTCTCCGACCCGTGACCTGGCCCTAACCGCGTTTTCTCCCCTCTCTTTCCCCTTGACTCCCTTATGGACTAGTACTTGTGTTAAGCTTTAACTATACACCTTTTCGTGTATCCCTTATTTATAGTATACTAATAAACTCTAAGTAATTCTCGGCTACGTCTCAGGATCCCTCAGATCCTTACTGGTAGACAGCGAGTGAAGACTCGGTTTAGAAACCGAGTCTAGTATCCACCTGTAGCTAAGTTTTAGAGGGGGCAAGTAACTTCCACCTAGTCTTTAAGGGTTTCATTGTATTTTCTGCACATATTAGGTGCGCAACTATTTGTGTAAGAATTTAGTTAGGTTGGGATAAAAGGGTTAGCGTCAGCGTACGTTGTAGGAGGTAGGATCAAATTCGGGAGGGCTTCCCTATGCCACAATAGGTTTTTGTAGTTTTGTTCGTGCAATCTAGACGTCTAGCGGAGCCAGTTGGTAGGCTACTCCGTCTCCCCGTAGGTCTTTTTTCTTATGTTTCGTTTAAATCCGTTTTATTCGTTCGCCACTCGTGGGGAAGAATCCAGCAGCGTGGCTGGAGTTCTTCAAATGATTTTCAGAATCATCGAAAAAACTATTGTTGGGACTTCCATCGGTCATTTAAACATGGCGAATCCTTTGTGGACGACTGACACGTGTCTACCGCGCTTCACCGGCAGCGCAACAATTCAATCTTCTCATTTACTGAGCCTCAAGAATGCCGTGGTTATGGACCTCGACGCGGTCAACGCGCGGTTGAAGGAGGCGACGTCGCAAGTGCAAGCGGAGATGACGGCTGTTGCACAGCAGTCTCAACAACGTGGCGGCAGCATCAAGGCTGTCGAGGAGCACGTCGGAGCATTGCGACAACGGATTGAGGTAATTGAGAGTGAGTTGGCGGCAAGTAAGGCCGCAATAGAGCCTGCTGGTGGTAGGCGTCAGGGTCAGCGGTCCCCCATTTGTTCCGGCATAAGTGCTGGAGCGGCGGGACCGGCGACGCCTGGGCACACCTCAGAGAGAAGTAAGTTTGTTGTAAACCCTACTGAGAGCATCGGCAGTGATGCGGGCAGCAATGCTGTGAAACCCCCTGCTTCCGAGCAGTTCGGGGCAAACCCTATACAGAAAGAGAGTGATCCGGTCACTAGTAATCCAGTCAGAGGACGTCACGTCCAGAGCGTCATGAGCGACGTGGTACAGCCGCCTGCAACGGTGCAGCGCGCATTAAATCCTGAGGTAAGGAGTGAACCAGGCACTAAAAGCACGCAGAGTGATTCGGTCGTTGGACATCACGTTCCGCACGTGAATGTCGCAAATTTCAAGTCGAATGTGACGATTAATGCCTATTCAGGCGCGTTTTCAGAGAGTTTGACGAACTTCGTTCGCCAATTTAAGGACCACACTATGGCAGTCGACGCGGGTGCGTCAGAAGAGACAAAGAGGTACTCGTTTTTAACGTTCCTCGCAGGCAACGCTCGGGACAGAGCAGAAGACTTCATGGCAGGCAGGCCGGAAGCAACAGTAGATGAGATCATTGGTGATCTCAAGGCAACATTCGAAAACGAGCTGACTGGACAACTCAGGGAGAAACAGTTCAGTAAGTGTCGGCAAGGACGGGGCGAACCCATCGAGGCGTACTACAATAGAGTACGTGCGCTCGCTTCACAGGCTTTTCGAGCAGAAGACCGAGCAACAATCGAGAAGAAGACACGAGATGCCTTCTTGGACGGACTTGAGGACTCAATCCGTTACAATGTCAAGAACAAGAACCCAAGAACAAGCCGAGCAGCGTTCGACGAAGCGCTCAGACAGGAAATTCTTCGGGATGATCGAGCCGCAGCTCAGCAATGCCTGCCAACAGCAGCTATTTTTGAACAAATCAGGGTGCTCAACGATAAATGGGATAATCATCATTCCCAGCAACGGAAACCAAAATTCCAGGGTGAGTGATTCTTTTGCGGTATTTCAGGCCACATCTCGCGAGACTGTCGGAGAAGGATCGACGGTTTCCCAGGAATAGAAGATGAGCGAGCAGGACAGGGCCAGGCGCAACCATCGCCCAGCCAGAGACATACGGTGGCATCAGACAGGGACATCCGAGCTCAACTTGAAATGTACCGCCAGCAAATAGCGGAACTGCAGCGACTCAACGCGGAACTCTTGGCAGAGTCCGGTCGAGGACGTACTACGAGTTGCCTTTCGTGGCCAGCAGCAGAAGCACCATCATCAGTCGCTTCAACGGACAGAGTGAATTCAGCCAGACTTTTGTCGGCACCACTCACAATTCAGATCCCGGTAAGAATTAACGGATTTCCAGTTTTCGCACTCATCGACACTGGGTCGACAATCACGGTCGCCGGCCGAGCGTTCGCAACACGCATCGGCATCCCGTCATTGTATCAAGCAAGTGCCACACATGCAGTCGGACTCGGAGGAAACGAAGTTCATATGGAAGGAGCAGCTTTTGCCAATATTTGCGTCGGATCCACGTCACTGATGCATCGAATCCATTTTACAACTGGCGCATGCACACCGCAAGGAGCAAGGGATTATCACATTATTCTCGGTAATGATTTTCTTTCACAGCTCCCACGCTTTTCTATCGACTATCAAGCCGAAACACTTCATGTTGGAGAAGAAGTCATCCCCATAGGTAAGCAACACGTGGCTTACACACCTAAAGTTTTAGACGTACTGGTATCAGAGGATACCGTTGTTCCCGCGCAGAGTGAGAAGATTCTGGCGTGCCAAGTGCCCTGGTCTACGGACGAGGGTAGCACGTCGTTTTTAGTCAGCTCGCAAAGTTTAGTTAATAAGTCATTGCTCACAGCGCCCGCTCTGATCAATAAAAAGAACGTTCGAATTCTGGTCACGAATCCGTCAGATTGTGACATTTTCTTAGCAAAATATACAAAAGCAGCCGAAGCAGTCGAAGTCTTCGAAGACGAAAATACACTTGTTCGTTGGTAACAGAGGTCATTCACCGACGACGAAGGAAAATCAAGCGTCGCTTTTCAATCCGATTCGGAAAGCTCATCAACAATTCACAGACGATATCCAGCACCACAGCTTCAACTGATGGCTAAGTTCCAAGACTAAATTAAGGTTGATTCATGTTTTTCATTTTAGAATTAAATTCCCGCAGTTATCTCATGTTTAGCGTTTTCCAATTCCATTCAAAACAGTTTTTCGCAATAATGTCAAAGGAACATACGCAAAAGTTTACAGTATACGGTATTAAAGGCGCATACCAGCTGGCGACTAGTTGGGTCCCGCCACGACAATGCGCACCGCCCGTAGGGTGAGTGAACAAGTAAACAAGCAACAACAAATTAGGATTTTTAGCTTGTTTTTGGCGCATTTTGCGCGCTTTACTTTTTATTTTTCCGGTTTTTAGCGCAAAATTTTTATTTTTGCAAAGCTTGCTTAGGATAAAAGCAGGCAGTTACGCAGGTCACGCTTTAACTTCATTTTTCTTCGGTTCAAAACGTAAAATTTTCCTTTTTCAATTGTATTTCCAGAACTTGGACAAGCAGAGAAAGTAGCCGATATCGGGACTGACCTGCCAGGAAGAAGAAGAGGTCGAAGAAGTCGAAAAGGACAAAGAAGAGACAGGCGACGTCTTCACCGGAAATCCCACGACCACCGGAGAACAAAGCGGAAGCGTCGTCGGCCCCAGGCTCGGAGGAGCCCAGCCCATCCACCATCGACGAGCAGGAGTCAATGGACACGACGGAGCATGGTGAGTCTTTTTGTTCCACTCTGTCAGCGGCCACGTCGTCGGTCGCGGGGTTTGGCCCTCGGGCTGAGCCGACTGGCGGCGTCGGCAGTGCCATGGAAATGGAGTTAGTTGACGTCGCTTTGGGGGACGAACCGTAACCGGTCACGGGACTTGGCCCACGGGCTAGGTCGACCGACGGCGGGGAGGTTCCAATAGAAGCGGACGACGCCAGAAATTTGGGTCTTCAAATCGAAAATTCTATTCCGAATCCGGACGAATAGGAACTCCTCACAAATATTGAGAACGCAGACATGCTCGATCGGGGAATCGAAATGCCAGTAATACAGTTCGATAAACTGGAATTATTTGGCGAGCCACCGTCCTCGCAGTAAAAAAAAAAAAAAAAAAAAAGAACAGGCGGAACGGAGCAAAAAAAAAAAAAATAGAAAAGAAAGAAAGCAAGAACCAATCCAGAATCTGGAGTTTCACTGTCTCGACATCCTTTTGCAGTTTGCTGCGGATCACACGACAACGTCGCGTTGCCGAAGTATAGAACGGTCAAAGCCGTGGTAACGAAAGCTCAGTACAGGTTCAGCGATAACTGAGAGCAAGAATGCATCACAGTGATGAATTTCCCAACACACTGGACAGCAGGAAGGACGAGTTCCAAGTGGAAGTTACCTGCCTTGCGATCTTTGGGACCAGTTGCCCAAAAGCGAGTTATCAAAAAAAAAAAAAAAGAGAACACCTCTCCCACCCGTGAGTGCTCCCAGGTAATTGTTGATAATCGAGCACGAGCTGAGGCGTCACCGCTTTGGCGCTCGATTGCACTAGGAAATTTATTTTCCACGTTTTTGTGCAAATCCAACAAAAAAAAAAGGAAGACGTGGCGCACCCCGCCTCACGTCTTAAGCATGTGAGAAGGTCGTCCATGAACACAGTTTGTGAGTCATTAGAGAGGCGAAGCTCTTTTCTGCTTCGCAATCTTTAGGATTCGGGACGAATCTCGTCGAAGGGGGGAGATGTAAGAGCCCCGCCTCTCTCATTTCCTTCTCTCACCGATTTCCTCAAGAACTATATTCAGGTTGTTATTTACAGAATTCGTCATCATCATGGTTCGCTCGTGCTTCCCACCACTCACTCACCATTATTGCCCCATTTTGTCACCGCGGTTACGGACACACGATCGATAACACACTGAGTCGGCGACATCACTCTCGCACGCTGCGCCTCCTCACGTCAACACTGATATCTGCTCGAGGATCGTCTCTCTCCGGTCGCCACACTCTCTCGCAGCGGACCATCGCCACTGCCGCGGCCGACAGCCTAAGGACCACAGCCGACCACCGGAGCTCCGTCTGCCACCCTGCACCTCCTCGATCGCACACTCACTGGCCGACCAATCAGGACGCGGCCGCCGACCAATCAGCGCCCGCCGGGAACCTTCTGGAACAACCACGCCCATTTCGAGGACTATAAAAGGCGACGATTTCCCTCATTAGGTCAGTGGTCTCCGACCCGTGACCTGGCCCTAACCGCGTTTTCTCCCCTCTCTTTCCCCTTGACTCCCTTATGGACTAGTACTTGTGTTAAGCTTTAACTATACACCTTTTCGTGTATCCCTTATTTATAGTATACTAATAAACTCTAAGTAATTCTCGGCTACGTCTCAGGATCCCTCAGATCCTTACTAGAGTTGAGAATTTTACCAAACTTTCAGGATGAATTCAGTTTTCTCTGAAAGTTGGCTCAAAAATTTAGTGGTTAATGGAAATGAAAAAATGTAAAATCGCCCACTTTTTACGCAAAAAAGTAGTATTGTGGTCGATGCTAGGGTTGGTAGGCATGTTTTGGCGGCTCCGGGACATTTCGCAGCCGACCTCCTTATATACACACTCTCTCGTTTCTATGACCATGCGTGTTTATCAATAAAATGTTTATTGTTGGCCCGCCAAAATGGTCAAACGCGCTCCACTGAACTCAACGCTATGCGATTTTCTATTCGGTTTCCAAATCAATTCAGTTCACGTTGAATTTATACGTGAAATGAAATAGTTTGGAGACCAAAATGAAAATCGGATAGCGTTGAGTTCAGCGGAGCGCGTTTGATCATTTTGGCGGGTCGACAATACCAATTGTGTAGTCGACCGCTGAGAGAGAAGTGAGATTAGTGTAATTGTGTTTACCGGCTGCGAAATGTCCCGGAGCCGTTTTGGCGATGGGTAGATTTGGGGCGGGGAAGTGGGGAGCAGGATTTCTCGGAAATATCCGAAAAGTCGGAATTCCGATGTCGGAAATTTCCGATTCCGGTTCCGAGACAAATTGATTTCCGAAAATATTTCCGTTTCCCTCGGAAATAATTTTTTTCCGACGTCGGAAAAAAAACATGTTTTTCTGTCGAAATTTGGTACGAAAAATCGTTTTTTTTTTTTTTGGAAAAAATTCGACCATGTCCGTGACACAAATTTTCTATTTAAAACACGAGTTTACGTATCTTTCCACAATTTTTTAAACTTTTTTGTGGATAATTTAAGATTTTATGGGTCTATTCAGTTTCATTTCCGATCGGAAATCGGAACGAGAATTTTCAATTTCGGACAAAAACGGGAATTCGGAATTCCGCCGGAACATCGGAAGAGAAATTTTTATTTCCGAGAAAGCCTGGTGTGGAGCCTCCCACCTACCCGTTGACAACCCTAGTCGACGCTAACGCATTTCAGTCATTTATTGAAATAAATGACGACTAATTCATTCAATATTCACACGATTTTTTTTCACTTCTTTTTTCTTATAAAAATAATACGAAATTCAATGAAAACCTACCGAGTCTAACAAACTTCGAACTCTTACAAGGGAAGTGTTTGATACCTTCTAATCTAGAATTTCCCAAAATTTCAGCATAGGCGCTTTCGACTATGCTGATTCCATTTCTGCAATAAAACAATGAGCATACCGTCTTGAAACGTTGAACGAAGACGTTCGTCATCTGTGCATCGCGTGGACAAATTCCGACTGGCCGCACATCTGGAACGAATTCCTCTTCCTCTTTGTGGAACTTCCTGATTGGGATCGGAATTCTTCGTCTGGAAATTTTACGAAACTTTTTCAGTTTTACAAACAAAAATATTACCAAAATACGCAGTCCGAGTGTATCTGTCGCTCCTTTCGGCTTCTTCGTCGAACGCGTTCCACATCCTATACTGTAGTGCAGGCTCCGCGACATCTCGAAACCGCGACATCTCGAAACCGGACATTTCGAAACCGGACATCTCGAAACCGCCTCAACAGGGGGAGGGTGGTTGAAAAAAGAGGTAGGAAGTAAAAAAAATTTTTTTCATAATTCAATGACTATTCAACAAAAAATCGAAAAGTGCAAGATTTGAATATCATTTCTTTGGCGGCCACCAAAAAAAGTTTACAGTACGCAAACTGCACCTTGCACCGGGAGCAGCGGTGGGACCAAAAAAAATGTTTTTTCGGTCATTTCTTTTGCTTTAAGTGGGTGAAACAAAAACTTTTGTTTTGTTCATGCATGTAAGAAAAAATAAGTTTTTCATTTAAGCCGCGGAGACGCAAAACAATGCCTGTATGAACGAAAACTTAGCCGGATATGCTCTGAATTGACAAAAAATATCTAATTTTCAACGAAAAATTTGGAAAATTTCCATTCAACTCGCAGAAATACACTTTTTTAATATTATTTTCTTGAACAACATTTTTTTTTTCTGATTTTTTTTTTTGAGGAAAAAAAAATTGTTTTGATATTCTCAGTACGGAGCGCTGCAAACGCGCTCCCTTCGCACAGTGATGGACGCGGCCGCGTTTGCGACGAGAGTGCAGAAAATCAAGAGAGCCGTGGCCGATGTTTTGCTCTGATTTCTCTGAACCTCTCTCCAAATGCACGCGAAATTCTTTGTTCGATTGGAGCGAGTTATCAGCGTTTTATACCGAGTATACATTGTTTGGGGACAAACATATTTTTTTCAATTTTTTAAGGACAAACAAAAACTTTTTTTGTGAAATTGTTTTTCTCCCACTCCTGATCGAGAGATTAGTTTTAAAAAGCAGAGAAAATTGACAATAGAGCGCGCTTGCACCGATGTGTGCGTCTCGTGTTTTGGCACCCTCTCTCGAAACACGTTTACAGCGAAAAAAATAGTAGTTCTGCGAGTTGAATGGAAATTTCCAAGGTTTTCGTTGAAAATTAGAGATTTTTTGTCAATTCAGAGCATATCCCGGCTGAGTTTTTGTTCATACAGGCATTGTTTTGCGCCTCCGCGGCTTAAATAACATTTTTTTTTCTTACATGCATAAACAAAACAAATGTTTTTGTTTCACCCAAAAAATGCAAAAGAAATGACCGAAAAAAAATTTTTTTTGGTCCCACCCCTGCCTCTGATGCAAGTTGCAGTTTGCGTACTGTAAACTTTTTTCAGCGGCCGCCAAAGAAATGATGCTCAAATCTTGCACTTTTCGATTTTTTGTTGAATAGTCATTGAATTATGAAAAAAAAATTTTTTACTTCCTACCTCTTTTTTCAACCACCCTCCCCCTGTTGACGCGGTTTCGAGATGTCGCGGTTTCGAGATGTCCGGTTTCGAGATGTCCGGTTTCGAGATGTCCGGTTTTGAGATGTCGCGGAGCCGTAGTGCAGTGTGGATTTTCGAAGCAGTTTCGATAAATTCTTCGATAAAATTATCGAGGAATTATCGAAAAATTCGAAATTATTTTCGATAATACGGGTAGACGGCCCGCCTCTCTTCTACAAAGCATAGCGAACGCCAGAACCCGTGAGGTGTCGGCTATTGAAAGTATGTATAGCCTTCATGGGGAGACTGGTCCCCATGACTTGGCAGCTATCTGGCAGCTACCTGACAGCTATTTGACAGCTATTTAGCAGCCATTTGGGAACTATTTAGCAGCCATTTGGCGGCTATTTGGTAGCTATCTGGCGGCTATTCGGCACTAGGTGACCCGAAATAGAACTGCACGTAATAGAACTGTCCGGAATAGAACTGCCCGGTATAGAACTGCGCGGAATAGAACTGCCCGGGATAGAACTGCACGAAATAGAACTGTCCGATATAGAACTGCCCTTGGCAAAATAAAGCAATCCATTTTCGATAATTATCGATAATGTCGAAAATTATCGAGAAATTCATCGAAACTATTTACGATAATTTTCGACATTATCGATAATTATCGAAAAATTTGTTTTTGACAATCCACACTACTGTAGTGGCACTCTAATTCAACAAAAATACATTTAGAAATTTGGAAAACGTGAAATAGACTATAAAAAGTATTTAAAAAAAAATAAAAGAGAAAGAACCGTAAAAATAATAAATCAATAACCAAAAATTTCAAAGTTTGCGCAAAGTTCGTGCAAAGCTTGTGCAAGGATCGCGCATGTTGCCACATCGTCTGTTTGGAGAGATTAATTGTGCAAAAGTTGCGAAGTTGGCGCAATCATTTCCAGAAATTAGTGTAAAAATTGCGTGATTCTCGAAATTCGCGTGTTCATTGTGGATCGTTTGCGTTTGAGTTGCAAAACCTTCAGTTTGTGTAAAAGTTGCATGAGGCTTCAAAGTTTGCGTATACGTTGTGGGTTTTTGCTGAGAATAAAGCCATTATTAAACTTTTTCAAACTTTTTCAAGACGTTTTAATATTTTTCAAACCTTTTCATGCCAATATCAAACTTTTTCAAGATGCTCTCAAACTATTCTAACCCATTTTGAAACTTTTTGAAGCAATTGCTTATATTGAAAAGGTTTGAAAAAGTTTGACTCTTTGATAAAATTTTTCGAGCAAAACAGTGAGCGGATTTTTCGAATACAAAATTTATTACAGTCACGTGTTTTCTTACGAATGAGATAACAAAAACAATGGCAATTTGACTCGAATCATCAGAAAATACACTAAAAATAGGGGAGGCTACAAAAATCTAAAAAATAACTAAACGCTAGCAAAATAAACATGAATGGAAAAATACACGTTAAAAATCACCTTTTCACTGAAAAGTGGGTATATGTACTGCTGAAGCGTTCCACAATTGCTGCGTTTGTTGTTTGTCAATTTGGAAAAGTGGAAGTTTTGCCAAATTCGCCAAGAGTGGTCCCATTGAGCCGATCAGCGAGTCCATGAGCAGGTCCAGAGAGCCGTTTACCGTACCCATTTCGTCGGCTCTGCAAATTTTAAAATCAAACCAACAATCGAAAGAGTTTCACAGTGTGTCTGCGAACCGCATTTAATGTTTTATTGTTGGCCCGCCAAACTCAACGTTATGCGATTTTCATTTTGGCTTCCAAATTATTTCATTTCACGTATAAATTTAACGTGAAATGAAATAATTTGGAAGCCAAAATGAAAATCGCATAGCGTTGAGTTACCGTAAAAACTGTAATATAGCGCCATGGCGGTCTATTTTTCGGAGTGGGTCTAGGAGTGGCGTTGTATTAGAGGTGGTGTTCTATTAGAGGGTGGCGGTGTATTTTCCGGAGCTGAATTTTTAGAAAAAAAAATCAAATTTCATTTTTCAACAACCAAAAATAACAAAAATGAACAGAAATAATTGAAAAAAACGAATGTAAATATTGTCGACCCGCAACGACGGTGAAACGCGCTCCACTGATTTTAGTACTTTGTGATTTTCATTTTGGATTCCGAATTATTATTGTTTTAAAAAAGCTGTCATCACCAAAGCCGCGTTAACTTTAAAATTAAGCTCCGCCTCTCCACGCGAATTTCATGAAAATTTTATTTTCCTTCACTTTTTTTTCGTGAAATTTTTAAAAAGGTTAAAATTCGCGTGAAAAGGTGGAGCCTAAATTCAAAGTTCGCGCGGCTTCGGAGATGAAAACTTTTTCAAAACGATAAAATTTCATTTCCGTTGAATTTATACGCGAAATGAAGTGATTTGGATACCAAAATGAAAATCAAAAATACTAAATTCAATGGAGCGCGTTTGATCGCCATGGTGGGCCGAGATAATATGCATTTGTACTGTTATTCGAATTCAAGAGACATATCACTGTCATCCTACTACGGTATAGAACTCGCACCGAATTCCTGAATTGGAGCGGTACCAAATCAGAACCGCTCGAGAAACCCGAAAAGGAATTTTTTGTAGATTGTGAGCCCCTGAGTTGTATTACGTGCACTGGTTTTTTTTAGTACAGCTTCATTTCAGGTAGTTTTATTCCACGTAATTCTATTCCGTTGCAGTTCTATTATGTGCGAGTTCTATACCGTAGTACCCTCTGTAAACAGCTAGCTTTATTGTTCATTGCACACCTCGGTGTTTGTGTACTTTACTACAGTAATCCACGTTGAAAAAAAATTACTGGAACACCGGTTCATGTTTATAGGCCGCAGTTTTTCAGAGTGGCGGTGTATTACAGGGTGGCGTTCTATTAGAGGGTGGCGTTCTATTTTTCGAAGTGACGTTGGGGGTGGCGTTGTATTACAGGTGACGTTCTATTAAAGGTGGTGTTCTATTACAGTTTTTACGGTAAGCGGAGCGCGTTTGACCATTTTGGCGGGCCGACAATATTAGGTTGTGTATTATCGGTTCAATATTCGCTTCAAAACGTCCCAGAGCCAATTTTGTAAATGCTCAAAGCGAGTTTGCAAAAATTGGGCAGAAAATAACTCGATAAGTTCCCATATAAAAAAAACTCACCTCGTTACCGCAGCAGACCGTACCGCGTGTGCCATCATCCGAAAAGCGGCTGCCGAATCAGCAGCAGTGGTTCCGAATTCTCGCTCCGGCGATATGTCGACTCGTCGCTTCTCACCAGTCCACCATCGTGCTCGTTTTTCCATTGCACATGGTCGGTATGCGGCAGATCGATCCGGAAGGGGAGAAACTACTAAAAAATGGCAAAGTTCGGAAACATTTATGATTTTCTTTAGAATAAATTGATTTAAAACTAACTAGGGAATGCTCTAGACTTAATTCGAGCTTTCGTGATTAGTTTTACATGATTCGAAATAGCATTTTATGAATATTCTGAAAATGTTTTTTATTTTTGCTTATGGGGTGCTCGGGGCCAGCAAAAAAAGCAAAAAATAGAAAAAACCAGCAAAAAATTCAGCGAAAATTCTGAGAATGCTCCGATCGGTCTGAAACTTTGAGAGATCATTTTAAAAATACTTCCGGTCGCTCCCTGAAAATTTCAGACCAAAATATCGATTTTGAAAATTTTCAGAAATAAAAATCGATATTTTTAAAATCAATATTCCAGTCTGAAATTTTCTGGGAATGTCCGGAAGTATTTTTAAAATGATCTCTCAAAGTTTCAGACCGATCGGAGCATTCTCCGAATTTTCGCTGAATTTTTTGCTGGTTTTTTTTTCTATTTTTTGCTTTTTTTGCTGGTTCCGAGAATAACCCCATTAAAATTTCAATTTTGTGAAATAAAAAACGTTCTGAACTCTCTATAAAATTCTCTTTTGAATCATGTAACACTCGACGCGAAAGAATCGAATCAAGTCCGGAGTATTCCCGGTAAGTGGCCATATGCAAGAAACAGGAAAACCCAAAAAATTTGAAATGTGGGCGGAGCCTAATTTGCTGGTGCGCCAGCAAACTTGCAAGGCGCACTTTCGGTGCTTGCGCATTTTTCGACTCTTGCATTTTTTTTATTGATTTTATTGTTTTTGTTTCAGTAAAACCTGTTTTTCTTTGTAAGATTAATACCATAAAATTGCCCAAACTTCGATTTTCGTAAAGATTTATCCTGCAAAAACACCAAAAAACTCAAAACGAATATTTCGAAATGGTGGCTGAACCAAATTCGACGTTCTTAGGCTTTAAAAAATTCGAAATACCTCAGCTATAATTCCGTTGGAGCACATGTGGGAAAAAATTTTATGCTTTTTTTCCCGAAAAACAAAAAATGCGTCAAAATTTGAATTTCGAGCGAAAAAATCCAGTTGGGCGCGATTGCTCGGCTCCGCCCACTTTTCAAATCCTGGACACCGTGGCGCAGTTTGAATTTTATTTTCCAATGTTCCGTCCAACACGCCGTGTATGGCCTCGGGGAATTTTTCAATTTCCGCGCAATTTTTTTTCCGTTTTACGGTGTCCGGGATTTGAAATGTGGGCGGAGCAAACGCGCTCCACTCGATTTTTTCGCGCGAAATTCAAATTTTGAGACATTTTTTATGTTTTTCGGGAAAAAAGCATAAATTCTTAATTTTTTCCCAAATGTGCTCTGACTGAATTATAGCTGAGGTCTTTAGAAATTTTGTTAAGTCTACGTCGAAATTGGTTCAGCCACCATTTCTGAATATTGTCCATTCGCGAAAAATGCAAGTGCGCTCCACCGAACTTAGTACTTCGTGAATTTCATTTTCGTCGCCAAATTATTTTTTCTTTTTTCTTCGATTTTCTGCTAAAATTCCTTGTTTTTCATGTTTTTTCTTTGTTAGATTAATTAATTACAAGCAAATTTATAATATTTAATGAAAAATGTCCGGATTATGTCCAATTTTGGTCAAAATTCGCCATTTTTTGAAATAGCCACATTGAAAAAATTCCAAACGCTTTTGTTTGTAATTTTTTTTGTTAAAACGCAATAGTAACTCATTATTTTAGTCTATTCTTTCTTTTTTTCACAAAAAATTATTGATTTTAATGAACATTTTACCGAATTTCGGCCAAAACTCCATATTTTCATTAAAATCAGTAGTTTTGTGGGTCTTTCGAAATTTTTTCTCTCATTTTTCCTTCCCAATCGTTCATATTCACTTTTTCGGCACATAATCATTAATAAATTTTATTTATTCAGAAGACACCGACACGGAAACCGGAACGGGAGCGCGACGTCGTTGGCATAATGAGTTGGTGAGCCGGTTGATAAATTTTTTGTTTAAAAAAAAAAGGAAATCAATCTGAAACTTGGGAAAAATGCCAGAAACATTTTTGCAGCATTTTTCGGAACGTTGTTCCCAATTTTTGGCATTTCTTGTATGTTTAAATTTCTAATGTGGTTATTCATTTCATGCATTTTGAATTTTTTTTTTCAATTTTTCCTTATTCATTTCATGCGGAAAACGACATTTTCTGCGGCAGAAAACTGCATTTCGTCGAACTGCAAAATGCACTTTTTGTCACGAAAAACACGCGAAAAATTCAAGAAAAAATGATGTTATTCATGCAGAAAATGACAAAAAGTCCATTTTGCAATGCAGTTGTCTGCTGCAGAAAATGTCGTTTTCTGCATGAAATGAATAAGGAAAATTTAACAAACAATGCAAAATGCAAGTAACGAATAACCCCATAAATGAACCGATTAGAGTTTCAAAAGCTCACATTTTTTGAGTACTCTCAAAATTACAATATAAACTGCAATTTCTCATTCACAATTTTCAGACGAATGGTCAATGAGGCACTGCTGAACTGTCTTTTTCTATTATTTTTTGTTTTCGGCTGTAATTTTTCTTTTTCCCATGATTTTTTTGTCTGTAATGCTCATTTTTGCAATGATAACATCTTTTCGAATGTTTGTTCAAGAAATAATATTTTATTTTGGGTATTGATGTTTTCATAAATAATTAAATGTTGTATTTGTGATTTTATACAATTTATCAATCCTGGAACATCGACTTGTCTCGTCGTATTCAATAATTGGCTCGCGAGAAGAACACCGACTATTCCCTGAAATTTTTAGGTTTATGAATAACGTTATGTTAAAATTCATTTTTATTTCATTCTAGTCCAATGCAACCCTGCATTAACGAATTTTTTTGTTGCAATTAACCATTAAAAACAAATTTATATTGAATTTTAATGATATTTTGCTGTAAATTCGATTCAAAATTTAATTGCATTTTGATGCGAAATGAAAAACTTGTTCGAATTTGTTAATATATTTAATAATTCTAAAATTTTCATTTTTTAAACAAAAAATTTATCAAACCGACTCACCAACTCATTATGCCAACGACGTCGCGCTCCCGTTCCGGCTTCCGTGTCGGTGTCTTCTGAATAAATAAAATTTATTAATGATTATGTGCCGAAAAAGAGAATATGAACGCTTGGGAAGGAAACATGAGAAAACATTGCGAAAGACCCACAAAACTACTGATTTTAATGAAAATTTGGAGTTTTGGCCGAAATTCGGTAAAATGTTCATTAAAATCGATTTTTTCAATGTGGCTATTTCAAAAAATGGCGAATTTTGACCAAAATTGGACATAATCCGGACATTTTTCATTATATATTATAAATTTTCTTGTAATTAATTAATCTAACAAAGAAAAAAAATGAAAAACAAGGAATTTTAGCAGAAAATCGAAGAAAAAAGAAAAAATAATTTGGCGACGAAAATGAAATTCACGAAGTACTAAGTTCGGTGGAGCGCACTTGCATTTTTCGCCAATGGACAATAATCGTTTTGAGTTTTTTGGTGTTTTTGCAGGATAAATCTTTACGAAAATCAAAGTTTTGGCAATTTTATGGTATTAAAAGATACAATACATACATTTTACAAAAAAAACAGGTTTTACTGAATGAAAAAAAAAATCAATAAAGAAATGCGCAAGCACCGAAAGTGCGCAATGCTAGTTTGCTGGCGCGCCAGAAAATTAGGCTCCGCCCACATTTCCAACCCTGGACACCGTGGGTTTTTAACTATTTTCTGAATAACCCCATAATCGGCCTGGTGAAATCAGATTTAGCTGAAAATGGCTATTTTGGCTGCAATTTTCAAAAACGTGAAATGGGATGAGAAAAAAAGCGCCATTTCAGGCAGTTCTATTCCAACCTCTTTTTTTGCCCTCCTCGTCAAACGGGCTAAAATCGCGATGCTTTCCGCCGCCGTTCCCTCCACCCGTTCCGTCCTTCTTCCGCTTCGTGTACTTGCGTCGTTGCGGTGCCGAAGACGACGCGGACGTGTCCACCGCGACTACGGCAGCGGCACGCGCAGCTGTCACAGCCGCTTGTTTTTCTTCCGCTTCTTTTTGCAGTTTCAGCCGGATTTTAATGTCATTTTTTGACGGGCGGCCAACTTTTCGTTTCAGAAGCGGATGATCGTCGTCCTCTTCTGAAAAAAAAAAAAAGAAAAGTACAGGACAAAATGTGCAAAATGATAATCACCTTTCTTTTTCATGGGCTTTGTTGCCTTAATGACGGGTGATTTAAACGTGGTCATCTTTTTTCTTCCCGTATTTTTTGGAATTTCTTCGTGAGAACGCACCCAGCCGTACCATTTTCGACACTTTTTGTCCACGCAACGCCATCTAAAATCAGATTTCTGCATTTCCTTTTTTTCCGATTATGTTTTATTTTTATATTGTCGGACTGCCAAAATGATCAAACGCGCTCCGCTGAACTCAACGCTTTGCGATTTTCATTTTCGTCTCCAAATAAATGTGTTTCACGTTGAATTTATACGTGAAATGAAATAATTTGAAAATCAAAATGAAAATCGCATAGCGTTGAGTTGGCTCCGCGACATCTCGAAACCGCGTTAACAGGGGAGGACGGTGAAAAGTGAAATAGTAAGTAAAAAAAATGTTTTTTCAGAATCAAAAAGTGTACAAACGCCATCGTCGTAAAAATTGCTTCCCGTAGCAATTGTTTTCCAAGAAATAAATTACTTTTAAAAACATTAAAAGCGAGGAGCAAAAAATCACAATATTCTTTTTTCAAAAGGAAAAAATTGAGTAAAATCAAATTTTAAAATGATTATGGGCCTAAGCAGATGAACTTCCCTGTCATCTTTCATGCAAACCTATATTTCAACGGAGCAAAATGCAGGTTAATTAATTAAAATTCAGCTGCATAGGAATAAAATCACAGAAAAGTTCATCTTCATAGGCCCATAATCATTTTAAAATTTGATTTTACTCCATTTTTTCCTTTTGAAAAAAGAATATTGTGATTTTTTGCTCCTCGCTTTTAATGTTCTTGAAAGTAATTTATTTCTTGGAAAACAACGGTGGCGGGAAGCAATTTTTTTCGACGAACTGGCGTTTGTACACTTTTTGATTTTTTTTTTTAATTTGATTCTGAACAAAAATTTCTTCTTTGAATTACTATTTCACTTTTCATTGTCCTCCCCTGTTAACGCGGTTTCGAGATGTCCGGTTTCGAAATGTCGCGGAGCCTTCAAAATGACCGAAAATTTGCTCTAAGATATCCATGCTTTCCGAGGGATAGATCCCATACCCAGGATCCCCTGTACCCAGTACAGGACGGTAAAGTTGGTGAAACGAAATTGTTGAGAAAAATTTTCCACCCACCTATGCCGATTTCCTCCGCACATTTGCGGTCGAACTTGTCCGTTACAGTTGACGCAGTGTCGATGGCCGGATGCAGAGATTGGTGGTGTCTTTTCGACCTTGCTGTAACCACTTTATTAGTGTTGATGTGTCTCTGCCCGAGAAATTGTTCGAAACAATAAGGGACTTACTAGTGTTTCGGACGTGCCCGGTCGCGAATTCGTAGCGACGACGAGGTCGGTGAGTCGGAGCGACCGAGAAGTGGTGCAGACGGAGCGGTGGACGGAGCAGGGATAAAGGACGGCGAGCGAGGAGAGAGAACCTGGGAAGAAAAAAAAAAGAGTATTTGAGGTAGTTATTATTGTTTTATTAAAGTTGTCGCGCGGTGTTTGCGTACTTGCGTTTCAAACCGATTTACGAGGCTCCGCCCACTGCCCTGCTATTTTTGGCTGTAATTTTTCCTTTTTTTCTTCTAATTTTTTCCAGTTTTTTTTGTTTTTTTAAAATACATTTTTGCTTCAGATCAATAAATGGCGTATGCGAATGAATATTGAACAAGAAAATTCAAGAAAAAGAGAAAAAATGGCGGATGATGGATGCAAAAATCGATAAAAAAAAATGTTTTTCGTCTTTTCATGATAATTTTTGCATTTTTCCTCATTTTTTGGAAATAATTGATTTCAGGTCGCTAATGGACCTATTCACAAAACCGAAAAAAAAAATTGCGGGAAAAATCGGAGAATGCTCCGATTGACCTGAAATTTTGGGAAATATTGTAAAAAATTCTCCTGTACACGCTGAAAAAATTTTGGACCAAAATATCGATTTTTCTGAAAATTTTTAAAATCGATATTTTGTTCCAAAAATTTTTGAGCGTGTACAGGAGAATTTTTTCCAATATTTCCCATAATTTCAGGTCAATCGAAGCATTTTCCGATTTTTCCCGCAATTTTTTTTCCGGTTTTGTGAATAGGCCCATTAGCGACCTAAAATCAATTAATCCAAAAAAAAAAAGAGGAAAAACTGCAAAAATTATCATGAAAAGACTAAAAACATTTAAATCGATTTTTGGGCTCTGGGACGTTTCGAAACTTTTGCATTTTTTCGTATCGTTTTTTTCCAATTGACACCAAAACGCACGCTCATTTGGTCTTTATTTTTTGCTTTTATCAATTACTTTTATTTTTATGGAAATTTAAATACACTAGTACGCCGCAAAAATGTTAAAGTTTCGAAACGTCCCAGTTTCGAAGTGGCAGGTTTCGAAACGTCCCGGAGCCGATTTTTGCATCCATCATCCGCCATTTTTTCTCGAATTTTCTTGTTCAATATTCATTCGCATACGCCATTTATTGATCTGAATCAAAAATGTGTTTTAAAAAATAGAAGGAAAACTGAAAAATGAGGAAAAAATGTGAAAAAATGAAAAATAACAGAAAAAAATAACAGGGCAGTGGGCGGAGTCTCGTAAATCGGTTCGCAACGCAAGTACGCAAACACCGCGCGACAACTTGAATAAAACAATAATAGGGCAAAAAAAGTCATTGCACGGAACCAGCAAAATAGCTAAACTCCGGAGAATGCTCCGATGGATCTGAAAATTTGAGAAATCATTTAAAAAATACTCTAAAACATTTCCAGAAAATTTCAGACCAAAATATTTGGTCTGGAATTTTTTGAGAATGTTCGAGAGTATTTTTTAAATGATTTTTCAAAGTTTCAGACCAATAGAAGCATTCTCCGAATTTTCGCTGGACTTTTGAATAATTTGATTGTTTCATGAATGACTCAGAAACAGTGTGCTTCACCGATTAAATTTTTGGCGATTAATCGACTAATTAACCGACTAATTAATCGATTAATTAATCGACGATTAATCGACTAAAATTAGTCGCTTAATCGATTATTAATCGGTGAATTAGTCGCCGATTAATCGATTAATTTAGTCGATTAATTAATCGACTAAATTAATCGTCGACTGATTTAGTCGATTAATTAATCGGTGAATTAGTCGCCGATTAATCGTCGATTAAAGGAGCTGTACCGATACAGAGCCGGTTCTATTCCGGGCATTTCTATTCCGAGCAGTTCTATTCCGAGCAGTTCTATTCCGGGCAGTTCTATTCCGGACAGTTCTATTCCGGACAGTTCTATTCCGGGCAGTTCTATTCCGGACAGTTCTATTCCGAACAGTTCTATTCCGGACAGTTCTATTCCGAACAGTTCTATTCCGGACAGTTCTATTCTGGGCAGTTCTATTCCGGCCAGTTCTATTCCGGCCAGTTCTATTCCGGGCAGTTCTATTCCGGGCAGTTCTATAGCCGACACATAGCCGCCACACAGCTGCCAAAGAGCCGCCACACAGCTGCCAAATAGCTGCCAAATAGCCGCCAAATAGCCGCCAAATAGCCGCCATATAGCCGCCATATAGCCGCCTTATAGCCGCCTTATAGCCGCCAAATAGCTGCTAGGTAGCTGTCTGGTAGCTGCCCTCTTGGCGAACGCGACCGGCTATACATAGTTTCTTGTACCGACAAATCACGGGTCCGCGATCGCTATCATTTGAATTCTTTAATTTGAAAAAACCATATCGACGCTCCGAAATTACGAATCGCGTGTTGTTTAGCGATATGTTTCGTCGATTAATTTAATCGCGATTAATCGACTAATTTGCGATTAAATTAATCGACGATTAATCGACTAAAATTTCTTTAATCGACTAATTAATCGACTAAAACCGGTGAAAATTAATCGACTAATTCACCGATTATTAATCGAAAAAACCATTAATCGGTGAATTTTTGATCGGTGAAGCACACTGCTCAGAAAAGAAATAACACAAAAAAATAGGCGTTGAGCGGCAAATTTCAAAACTTTTATCAGCATAAACCTACCCGTATTTCCGAAAAATATAGAAACAACCCCAAAAATTAAAAAAAAAAAAAAAAAAAGTATGCCTCACCTGTACACGTTTCTTCTTCTTTGTCTTTTTCCTCGCCTCCTCATCCTCCGTATCGTCGTCATCCGATAGTCGCCGCGCTTTTTTCGACCTTTTTAGAGGCAAATCCTCCAATCCCGAGGTTGACGACCCACCGATTCGCATTCTCTCCACACTTTGATCACTAAGACTTTCAGTTTTAATCTCCAACTTTGGAATTCGTTGAGAGGACGTTGGAATCTGATCGGCTAGACTGATTGCTGGTGTGGAGCCGTGAGCTTTTATGGTCCCACAATGTGCAGAGTTGCACTTCCAATTTCCGTTGATAAATCGGCATTCGTATCCGCAGTTATCACAAAATTCGACAGCAGGCGCCAACATTGGATTCAAATTGAGCAGCTCTGGTGATAAAGGTCGATCGATTGATCCGTCAGAAGGCAAATTTGTGAGCGTCAACATAAGTTGGTCGGCGTGAGCATCCAAGTCTGCAGGATTGTTGAAAAGCTCGTCGAACATATCAGAGACACCGGAAAACCCGGAAAGTGAAATCATTCTCGAACGTCTTCCAGACGCAGAGCCCGATCGATTACGGGATCTTCCGAAAAAGTCGTCAAACACTTTTGAGCTGTTCCGAGACCGTTTCGATTTCCACGACTTTGTCTCATCGTTCAACTCGAAATTACCGAGTATAGCATCTCCGAATAGGGCGTTAAAGTCGGTGGAATCGGCGTAATCGTGAAAGATGTCTGACGTGGATGCTCCGGCAGCTCCAGAGCCACCACCGAGCAGCGGATTTGCCGAGTTGAAAAATTTTCGTTTTGAGCCATGGGAGGATTCGCTGTCGAGACGGCGACGCTCTTTGCGCAGCATGTCGCGCATTAGTTTTGAGGCTGATGCGTTGCTAGACGCTCGAGATCGGGTTCTGAAATCGTAAATTTTACAGTACTGGCCATAAAGAATGCGACAACTAGTTTTTTGACGATAACCTCTTGGAATGTTAACTTTTTGACCCAAATTTTTTGTGAGATTTTTTCAGCACTATCAGAAACTTTTCTGTCAAATTAATTTTAAAATTCTGCTGAAAATTATTTTTTTATTCAATTTTTTCGAAAATTCATGAAAATTGACATTTTTGGAGATCTATACAAATAAGCTCTAGAATCACCGAAGGTCAAAAACAAAAGGAAGGTAACTATAAAAAGTGATTTAATACTTGGTTGGGTATCCCTTGGCATCAATAACAGCCTGGCATCTACGTGGCATCGAATCTAGGAGCGTCTGAACCACCGTCATCGGGATACTCTTTCAAGCAGCTTCGAGTTGAGCGAATTTCTGGTTGGCATTGGAGGCTCGGACTACTTTGAGACGTCGTTCTAGCTCCTCCCACATATGTTCGATGGGATTCAAGTCCGGAGACTGACTTGGCCATTCCAGGAGATCCGCACGGCGACGTCGAAACCAATTGGCGACATGACCCGAAGTATGCTTCGGGTCATTATGCTGCTGAAACACGCACGATCGGCCCAAATTTGCTCTTGCCCATGGTCGCATTGTGTTTTCCAGGATGTCTTCGTACACATATCGGTCCATGGTTCCAACAATTCTCTTCAATGGACCCATGGAAGTGTCGGAGCAGCATCCCCAAACCATCACAGATCCACCTCCATGTTTTACCGTCGGACATTGGTACTGAGGAGCATATCTGGACTCAATAGGACGTCGAATCCATTGAATACCATCAGTACCAAACAGATTGAACTTTGATTCGTCGCTCCAGATGTGATTAGCCCACTCTCGAGGTCCCCAGGACAAGTGCTGTTTAGCCCATTCAACGCGAGCTTTCCGGTTTTTAGACTAAGGAGTGGTTTTTTGACTGGTCTTCGTCCGTGCAGCCCAGCAACTTGCAGACGTCTTCTAATAGTCCTTCTCGATGGCACCGGCTTATTTGGAGACGTCACGGAAACTTGAATATCCGTAGATGTGCGTCTAGGATCTTCTCGGCACGCGCGCAAGATATTTCGATCTATAGCTCTGGAAGGGGTTCGGGGTCTTCCTGGAGATTGATGATGAACTACACCATCCTGAATAGTCGAAATTAGTTTAGAAAGCTAATTGAAACCTTATATCATCACGATTATTTTTCAAAATACGGTAAATTTGGCTGGAAGAACAACCAAACTGAGTTGCGAGTATCTTCGGATGCGCGCCTAGTTCATGTCCACGTACGATGCTTTTTCGAACGTCCAAAGTGAAATTTTTTTTCCCAAATGGTCTGACTATGGCTGAAAAACCATAAAAAACTAATTAGAACTACTCCCAATTAATTTTGATTCAACTTTATACAAAAAACTGAAATACATGAAAAAGTGCAAAAATGAGAAAAATTTAAAAAATTAAATAAAAAAAATTTTTTGCAGAATGATGCAATTCGCAAGTACGCAAGTTTTTGTGAGGTTCCATTGCAGATACAGTAAGAAATTCGGGTCAAAAAGTTAACTTTCCCAGAAGTTATCGTCAAAAAACCAGTTGTCGCATTCTTTATGGCCAGTACTGTATATATAGTCGGCGAATGCATCATCAGCCTCGCTCTACGGCACTTTTCAATTTTCAACAGTGTAGTGCACCTTTTTTGAAGCGAAAAATCAAATTTTAACTGCAATTCTTCGTGGATACGTCATTTTCCGTTGAAAAGAAGTATAAACACTAGAATTCGAGTTAATCTCGCAAGGGCAACACTGTTTTACAGGAATTTTGCAGTAGAGCGAGGTTGATGATGTATTCGCCGACTACATAAGGATGATGATGTTTCTTCTTTTTAAATCAGCACTATTGTGAAATTAATCGAGAGCCGACGGCATTTTTACAAATTTTCATTCCCTTGACCCCATCCCCAAAACGTAATTTCCACCAGAGATGAGCGGAAGTCGAATTTTCGGCTCCGCGACATCTCGAAACCGCGTTAACAGTGTGGAGGGGGTTGAAAGAGAGGAAGGAAGTAAAAAAATTGTTTTCATAATTTAATGACTATTCAACAAAAAATCAAAAAATGCAAGATTTGAGCATCATTTCTTTGGCGGCCACCAAAAAAGGGTTACAATACGCATACGGTATAAGTATAGAATCCGACCCCAATATATTTGACGACCCCATGGTATGGCTGGCGACCCCCGCAGTACATTTTTTTCGTGGTTTTTGGCTGGGGTCGTGTATTAAACGGGGTCATGAAATATACTCTGAATGGTATACTATCCGACCCCAACAACAGAAATGGGGTCGTGAAATCAACTCTTAGGTAACTGTATAGAATTTGACCCCAGACCCGTATACTTTCCAACCCCAACTGTAGAGTATATTTAGCAACCCCAAAACCTTCCTTATCATCTGAAAACTTATTATCAAAGAGTTTAGTATTCGACCCCAGGAGTTTAGAATTCGACCCCAAGAGTTTAGAATTTAACCCCAAGAGTTTAGAAGTTGACCCCAGGAGTTTAGAAACTAACTCCTGGTCTTGCCGCGTCCGAGGAGGAACCATTGGGGTCTTCTACTATACTCTGCAGTTGGGGTCGCCAAATGAACTTATATGGGGTCGGATTCTATACTTATACCTACGCAAACTGCACCTTGCATCGGGAGCAGGGGTGGGACCAAAAAAATGTTTTTTCAGTCGTTTCCTTTGTTTTTTTTTTTAGGTTTTTTGGGTGAAACAAAAAACATTTCGTTTTGTTCATGCACGTGAGAAAAAAATTTTTTTAAGCCACGGAGGCGCAAAACAATGTTTGTATTTGAACAAAAACTTAGCCGGGATATGCTTTGAATTGACAAAAAATCTTTAATTTTCAAGAAAAACGTTCGAAAATTACCTTTTTTTTTCATTTTTTAAGGACAAATACAATTTTTTTTTCTCAAAAAAGTTTTCGTTGAAAATTAGAGATTTTTTGTCAATTCAGAGCATATTCCGACTACGTTTTTGTTCAAATACAGGTATCGTTTTGCGCCTCCGCGGCTAAAAAAAAAAAACTTCTTTTTTTTTCACGTGCATGAGCAAAACAAAATGTTTTTTTGTTTCACCCAAACAAACCCGAAAAAAAACAAAAGAAACGACTGAAAAAACATTTTTTGGACCCACCCCTGCCTCTGATGCAAGGTGCAGTTTGCGTACTGTAAACTTTTTTGGTGGCCGCCAAAGAAATGACGCTCAAATTTTGAACTTTTTGATTTTTTTGTTTAATAGTTATGGACCTATTCATTTGAATTAAAATGAATTTTTATGTCACATTTATTCAATGCATTACATCATATTAATTAATTAATCTGAATTTTTCTGAACCATTGAGTTTGAGTTTTTCTGCAAATCACGCCTAGCCATCCTGGTCAAATAAGTGAACTTATTAACAAATAAATGTATGCGCCTTTAAACATTTACTCCGAGTAAACAAAAATGATGACAATGTATGCATTTTTTGACCGGGATGGATAGGCGCCATTCGCAGAAAAACTCAAACTCAATGGTTCAGAAAAATTCAGATTAATTCATTAATATGTAGTAATGCATTGAATAAATGTGTCATAAAAATTCATTTTAATTGAAGTGAATTTGTCCATTATTAAATTATGAAAAATTATTTTTTATTTTCTACCTCTCTTTCAACCCCCCTCTCCACTGTTAACGCGGTTTCGAAATGTCCGGTTTCGAGATGTCGCGGCCATGCCCTTCTTTTCCATTAAATAAATACATATAATTTGTCTATTCACGGAAACCAGTAAAATATGCAAAAATTCAGCGAAAATTCGGAGGATGCTCCGATCAGTCTTATCGATTTTTTTTCTGAAATTTTCTGCACATGTCTGGGAGTATTTCTGACATTTTTTGTCAAAATTTCAGACTGATCGAAACATTCTCAGGATTTTCGCTGAATTTTTTGCATATTTTGCTGGTTCCGTGAAACATTATAAAATCGATATTTTGGTTTAAAATTTTCTCAGCATTTTTGCCCGCAAAACATGAAAACACCCACTTTGTGCTGCCACTCCGTGACCGCAATTCTCTCATCTTTCCCACCGGATCGTGACCAGCCATTATAGCGTCCAAGTACCGTCCACTGGACAACCTTTTTCGTGCACCGGTCGGCGATCCGGGCGGGCTTTTCCTCTCAATCGTTGGAAAATTCGATTCATCCGCGTCCGTCTCCAATCCGGCCGCTTTTCGAATCTCTTGCACCGCTTTGTTGAAATCTTTTTGCTTACGCGGAATCTCGTGGATCACTCGATTTTCCAAATAGTTTGATAAGTCAGTGTGCTTCATAAATGACGTTTCCAGAGTGCCGAAGAACATTACAGGTATACGGCGCGCCGGTGTGTCTTCTGTGCGCTCAAGGACCTGAAAAATCGAGGTGAAATCAAAAAATCGATAATTGGTCACTTACCTTGGCAGGCCACGGCGGAAACCCTTTCATTTTCGCCCAGATTAAATCATTGGGCTGGAAATCGAACGACGAGCATGTGGGTTCCAAAGAATCCATTGGAAAAGCAACGGATGATATCGATGATGAGCTGAACTTTTTAAATTATTTATTTAAATGGCAAAGCAACAAAGCAGAAGAAATGCGCAAGCAGGCACCACGTGAAGTGATCGTGTTATGTGTCAGTGAAGAATGGCTAGCGTGTTTTTCGTGCACGAATAACTGGCACAGTGAATTTTTTACTACGTCAAGCCAAAATTTCTTCGACGAAAAGTCCACCAATCAGAGAAAAAATGGGCGGGATTTAGTTGCAAAAGGCTGGCACAGATTTTCCATTGGCTTCGTTTTCGAATTACCTGGTGAATAAACTGCAATTTTACGAACAAATTGTATGCAATTCGAAGGAAAAACATCTAAAAGAACGTGCAAAAATAAATTACAGTTGAAAACAGCTCATGCGACAAGTTTCAGGTCTCTATTAGCTAATGGCGAAACTTAGGCCGTACCTTAAACAAATCTTGTGGGGTCGGTGGCAGCCCGTTTCGGGCCAACTTTTTTTTTAAACGTAGCTAATTAAATGAAGAAAAATAATTATTGAGCCGATTTTTAATTTAGGCTTTTATTTTTCCGAAAAGTACAAAAAACTGAAAATGGAAGAGAAAATTCGATATTTTTTTACTAGTCCGCGACACCTTTAACAAATTTGCTAGAGCCGGTAGTGAACCGATTTGAGCCAACTTTTTTTTTTAAAGGTAGTAAATTAAACGAAGAACAATATTTATTGGGCCGATTTTTCATTTTGGCCTTCATTTTCAAAATAGCTCCAGGATTTCTTTCATGGAAGAGAAAATTTCTCAAAATGGCCTAGGATCCGCATCGGCACGTAGTATTCTCAGTAGGGAGCGCTGCAAACGCGCTCCCTTCGAACATAAGTGGACGCGGCCACGTCGGCGACGAGAGAGTGCAGAAAATTTAGAGAGCCGTGGCCGATGTTTTGCTCTGATTTCTCTAAACCTCACTCCAAATGCACGCGAAATTCTTTGTTCGATTGGAGCGAGTTATCAGCGTTTTATACCGAGTATAAAAGATTCACTGTGACTGGTCACTGGCTACGAAGTGCAGCTGTCAACAACGAAAAAAAAGGACAAAAATGCAGTGGTGAAATTTTGTCAGCCCGGCCCGGTTGGCCCGATCGGCCCGGAAAATTTTATAATACGTGAAATGAAGAGAAAATACAAACCTGCTTAAAAATAAAAAAATGTAATCACAACAAACGAATTTTACGTGAAACTATGTGACATTTCACGTTTTTCCTGATATTTGTTAATTTTTTCGAATAAAAACGTGATAAAAAATGTCACTTCGCCACGAATCCACTATAAAGACGAAATTACTTCGAATATTTGTTTTTAATTGAAAAAAAAACAACTTACGAAAAAAAACCGAAATAAAAACTGATCGGGCCGACGGGACCGGGAAAATTGTCTACCGGCCCGGGCCGGCCCGAATGGCTTGTACTAAAGGAAATTTGAAAATTCATATGAAATGCGAAAAAAAAAATGCCAATGAATCCGAAAATTGGAGACCCTGACAAAACCGGGGAAAACCACGAAACCGGGGAAGACAAAACCAGGGAAGACAAAACCGGGGAAAAAATCGGACAAAACCTGGGAAGAAGCTCCGCCCCCTTTTGCAGCTGCTGCACGATGTTTTGTACTGGAAGTGTTGAAAAAGTGCGCCGCAGACTTGCAACTTTTCCCCGGTTTTGTCCAATTGCAAGTCTGCGGCGCACTTTTTCAATACTTACAGTACAAAACATCGTGCAGCAGCTGCAAAAGGGGGCGGAGCTTCTTCCCAGGTTTTGTCCGATTTTTTCCCCGGTTTTGTCTTCCCTGGTTTTGTCTTCCCCGGTTTCGTGGTTTTCCCCGGTTTTGTCAGGGTCTCCGAAAATTGGATGGAGGTTACGGTAGATATGAGCAAAAATAGTGCAAAAGTGCGCGGCAGTCATTGCGGAAAATTGGAAAAGCGGTTTTTAAAAAAAAATTTTATCCAAATTTTTTGCTTATGGACCTATTCAGCACAGGATTAAAAAAACCGATTTTCACGGAGACCCGGCAGTAAAAAATGCAATGCGCGTTTAATTTTCAATATTGTCGGCTAGCCAAAATGATCAAACGCGCTCCGCTGAACTCAATGCTATGTGATTTTCATTTTGTTTTCCAAATTATTTCAGTTCACGTGTAAATTCAACGTGAAATGAAATAATTTGGAGACCAAAATGAAAATCGCACAGCGTTGAATTCAGCGGAGCGCGTTTGACCATTTTGGCGGGCCGACAATAGGAATTTGGTTACAATTTAAAGGCGCATCCGATTATTTCATCGGCCGGTCTCGACACGACAAGTTGTTTACGTCGAAAAACCTCCGACTACTGTAGTTTTCTGTCTTTTTCCCCCAATTTTGCATAGGGAAAAAAACCACGAAAATCGGTTTTTTTTCCATATGGCGCGGCCAGAAATGAAAAAAAGGTGGCCATAAATGCAGAAATTTTCCCTTTTTTCTAAATTCAACTGTGCGATTTAGAAAAAAAAGGGGAAATTTCTGAATTTATGGCCACCTTTTTTTCATTTCTGGCCGCGCTATTATGGACCTATTCAGCGCAGGAAAAAAACCGATTTTCGCGGTTTTTTTCCCTATGCAGGTTGTTTTCCAGGAAAAAAACCCATCGCGTCGAGACCCAGCAGTAAAAATGCAACGTGCCTTTAATTTTCAATGGGAATTCGGTTGAAATTTAAAGGCGCATCCGATTATTTCATCGGCCGGTCTCGACACGACAAGTTGTTTACGTCAAAAAACCTCCGACTACTGTAGCTTTTTGTCTTTTTTCCTCAATTTTGCATAGGGAAAAAAACCAAGAAAATCGGTTTTTTTCCTCTGCTGAATAGGTCCATTACAATTATTGTGTTTCCAATCGAGTTGCGACATAAAGAGGTCAAACTCCGCCCACTTTTTTTCACGCAAAAATTCAAAATGCACTAAAATTTAATGTTCGCGTGAAAAAAAGTGGGTGGAGATTGACCTCTTGACGTCGCATGAATGCAATGAAGCTCCGCCCTTTCACGCGAATTTCATGAAAATTTTTATTTTCCTTCACTTTTCGTTTGTGAAAATACGCGGCTTTGGAGGTGACAACTTGTTTAAAGAATTCTATTGTCGACCGGCCACAACGGTCAAACGCGATCCGCGATATTCATTTTCATCGCAAAATTATTTCAATTCACGTGTAAATTCAACGTGAAATGAAATAATTTGGCGACGAAAATGAAATCCACGAAGTACTAAGTTTTGTGGAGCGCACTTACTTTTTTCGCGAATGGACAATAAATGGTTTCATTTAACGGTGGAGGTTACAACTTTTTAAAAACAGTAATATTGTGTTTTCAATCGACTTGCGACATCAAAACGCAATTCTGCATTCACCGTTCTGTCTGCGTCTCTTCAAATATCACTGTGTTCGCGTGGTCGCCCACAAATAAATGGGCGGAGTTTTGCGTTCTCGTGTCGAAAGTCGATTGAAAACACAATAAATGAAAAAAAAAGGTGGCCATAAATGCAGAAATTTCCCTTTTTTTTTCTAAATCGCACGGTTGAATTTAGAAAAAAAAAGGGGGAAATTTCTGCATTTATGGCCACCTTTTTTTTTCATTTCTGACCGCGCCATAAGTTTGTCGGTATTTATCTTTCACCTATTTATTTATACATTTTCTCCCATGCTTACCAACATTTTCCAGAGAATGACCTCACAAGAGCAGTGGAACGATGTGTACGAGATTGCCGAGGAAATGTACAGATTTAATGCTCCGAAAAAACGCACAGATCTAGATTTATACTCGCAAATTGTGTGCGCACGATACGAGACAATTTTTAATTATGATCCCTATAAAGGTGAGCGTAAAAATCGAAAATGTTTCGCCTCCAAAGTTTGAAAAAACTCCTGGAATCTGAAAATTATAGCCGACGGAAACGGCTACCAGCCAACATTTTCTGAGCGTGGAGGACGCGGCCACGTTGGCGACAAAAGAGTGCAGAAAATTGAGAGAGTGTGGCCGATGTTTCGCTCTGATTTCTCTAAATCTCACTCCAAACTCATGCGAATTCGTTCGATTGTTCGATTGAAGCGAGTTTGCAGCGTTTTATTCCGAGTATAGTTGAATACAAAATACAACAGTCTAAATACAGTTATTGCGAAAAGAGTGTGCAAAACGCATAGGTTGTGTTAAACAGCCTAGAAACTCTCATTAGACTGTTCAGTGTTGTCCGTGGCATGTGTTTAGGCAGTCGCCAGCACCTCGTGCATCCACAAGATTTGCATACGTGTGACTGTCACTTCATATTGTTAATGTATGTTTCAGACGAATATTCTTTCCGAAATCAGGCGCTGAGTTATGCGAACCCAGTGGCGTCAAAAATTCGAAAAATCGCTGAAGTTGATCTGGAAGTATTGAAAAATAATACATTGGAGGCGAAATTGGAAACTCCATGTTATATGAATGTGGGTTTTTTTTTTTCAAATTTTTCGATTTAGTCAGTGCCTAGGCATGTCGCGGGCCGGGCCAATGGTGAAATTTTGTCGGCCCGGAAAACGCGCTCCGTTGAACTCAAAGCTATGCGCTTTAAATTATTTGATTTCACGTTGAATTTTCGTATACCGTTAGGTTCAGTGGAGCGCGTTTGACCATTTTGGCGGGCCGAAATTATGTGTTTTTAATGAAAAAAATTTTCTACCGGCCCGAGTTTCGACATGTCTGGGTTTAGTGGAATTGACTTAAATAATGTCTGGCTCTGAACGCTGCACCACCAGTCGTCCGCGTACGCAAAAAAAACCATGATCCGCAGTGCTTCGGTACTTGAATTCACCTTTTGGGTCACTAAATGGAATTAGCCCAACACTGATACTATTTATTTACGTGAGCCGAGAGGGCTGCATGGGAACACGAAAAACAGTTTTTCAATTAAACAAAATACATTAAAATCAGCGAAAATAATTTAAATTTTCAGATGACGCCAATCTTTGGAATCGCCCCTTCCACAATTCTCGTCTTTGCCAACAGTTCGCCAAGAGCTGTCGGTTTGAGCCTTGCCCTTGAACAGTTCTCCCCGAAGCTCGTGGCCCGCCCCACTGAGATGGATATTCAGCCTGGATCTGATTTTATATACAGACATCGAGATGGTCGCTGTTTCAGAGTTATCATTTTGAAAGGTAAATATGCTTATTCATTTAGTTTTTTGTAATGGAAACTGTTTTCAAATTCAACTTTTGAAAATTTTCAAAATAATATGAAGACTTGTATGGCAAAATCTTCTTCAGAATTCCGTTTCCGCTTTCCGCATTTTTCAAATTTCATTTCCGTGCATCACTTCTACTCACCCTCCCACATTTTTAATTGTTTTCAGTTGAAAAACCCGTAGGGGCGGAGTTTCAATTTTTCACGTCCATGCATACTGTAACCTGCAAGAATATTGAATTGATAATATTAAGTATTCCCGAGTACGTAAGATGTCGTAAAATGGGTCTTGGCACGATCGGTGTTTGCACACTTGTGGATTTGAATATTTGTTTTCGAATTTTTTCAATTAAAAATTTTCTTAATTTTTTCATGTTATTTTTTTGGTTTTTAAAACTTATATTTTATACTTATGGGGTCATTAATGTAAAAAATAACATGATTTTTCCAATTCACGCATTTCGAAAAATGTAAACAATCTACAGTATCCCAAGTACTGTAGATTGTTTATTGTCGGCCCGCCAAAATGGTCAAACGCGCTCTGCTGAACTCAACGCTATGCGATTTTCATTTTGGTCTCCAAATTATTTCATTTCACGTCTAAATTCAATGTGAACCAAAATAATTTGGAGACCAAAATGAAAATCGCATAGCGTTGAGTTCAGTGGAACGCGTTTGGCCATTTTGGCGGGCTGACAATACAAGTATGCATACACCGATCGTGGCGAGACCCATTTTACGACATCTCACGTACTAATATGTATTTGTAATTCCCTTTCTAGAATTTCTGCAAGTTTTCAGTTTTCTTCAAAGCTGCCGCAAAAGTAACATCATAAATTGGGAATGATTTTCCTGTCGTTTTTCAGTTTCTTGTCTACGGTCTAAATGGTAATAAGGGTTTCAGAAACCGACGAAAAGCCATCGAGCGACGTGGAACGCAAGTACGAAGCTGCATTTCTTGATGTTTGTCAAGTGAGTATTCTAAAACTGAGGCATCTTTTCATGCCAATACCGGAACTGTCACTGCAAAAGTATCCATGCGCTTTGTATTGTGCTCGTTTTCGTGGCATTGATTTGATGCGCGCTGGCTATCTTTCCACGTGGAATGAAGATATTTCGAAAGCGTACAAAGCTGAACGCAAGACCGGATTATGTGCACATGTTTACAAAACTGATTCGGAGGAGAGAAAGATTGTCGTCGATTTTCCGTCATTTTGCGGGATGGCATGCACCGAGTCAGAGTATTTGAAGACTGTTCGTGGTCACTATTCGACGAGTGATAAGGACCCTATCGGACACAATTATGAACAATTAATGGAAAAAGTTTTGGATCCGCTAGAAAACGAGAAGCAGAAAAAGGAGGAGCAGGGGTTTGTTACTTTTTTGTTGCAATTTGATTATCTCACTAATAAGGTACCGTATTTCCTCTAATATAAGCGCACCTCTAATTGAAGCGCACCTCTAATAAAGGCGCCCCCTGAGAGGTGCTTCGAAAAATAGAGGCGCACCCTCTAATTGAAGCGCACCCTCTAATAGAGGCGCACTCACTGCCCTCATTGTCTCCATTTTTGTGTACTTTCTTCTTTTTTCTAATTTTTTGCAGTTGTTATTAAATATTTTACTTTTCTTGTCTTCTTTTCCAATACTCAGTGACGATCGAAGAAAAAAAAATTAACAAAGACGAGGAGCTGAACGTCATCGATGTTTCCGATGCTGGAGAACCGTCAAAAAAAGGAAGAAGCGATTGCACAAATAAATTTATAAAATAGGTCGCTTCGTTTGCTAAAAAACAAAGAGCGCTTCTGGCACCGCCGAGAAAATTTATGTTAACAGAAAATGTATGCACAGATAAATTTTCATAACTAAAAAAAAATCAATGATTCGCTGAATTCTGCTTTTGATGCGTCGACGAGATGGATGATGCCAATGCTTTTCTAGAAATGATGAATTTTGGAGAAGATGACAAGAGCGACAACGAAAAATTTTCTCTGGATTTTTTTGAAATCAATTTTTTTTATTATTTTGCTGTCTGATAGTTGGTTGATTTTAATTGTTGTGTTCAGAAATACATGTTTGAAAAATAGAAGCGCACCCTCTAATTGAAGCGCACCTCTAATAGAAGCACATTTGGAGAAGAGGTTGAAAAATAGAGGCGCATGCGCTTATATTAGAGGAAATACGGTAATTTTGGGTACGATTTGAAAATTCAAAAAAAAAATCAAAGAAAACTTCACAAAAATTAACAAATTCTATATAAAATCAATAAGTTCAAAATAAAAATTCACAGAATTTAACAAAATTTGAAAAAATGCTCAGATTTGTTTTATTGTCGTCCCGCCGAATTGGCCAAACGCGCTCCGCTGAACTCAACGCTATGAGATTTTCATTTTGGTCTCCAAGTTATTTCATTTCACGTTTAAATTCAACGTGAGATTAAATAATTTGTACACCAAAATGAAAATCGTATAGCGTTGAGTTCAACGGAGAGCGTTTGACCATTTTGGCGGGCCGACAATAAAATGATGAAATATGCATCATTATCCTGAAAATCGTCTTCGACTTCCACGTCTTCAAGCTGATCCACAGCCGCTTTCACATTTCTGGTTTTATTGGAGTATTCCAGCGCATATTTTAAACCGCATGTTCTTCGGCAAACTTTTTCCGAGAAAAACCAGCTTGGGACTATGAAAATTGCCCGATTCCAGGATTTCTTTAGGATGCAACATTTTGAAAAATATATTTAAAAAAAAAACCGAGAAAACGAGAAATAGGGGAAAAATAGGCATTAAGTTAAAAACGAAGTGTATTTTTCGCGGGCTGTGATATGTCAGATTGTCTTTAAAACTGCTGGAAAAAAAATAGTGCAGAAGGGCAAACAATAATATAATTTTTCCATGTATCGGTCGGAGAGTTTGCAGAGTGATGCTGAACGGCGACACCAAGCCTGACGACGTTGAGCTTGTCACGGTCGTAGCGGAATCCGAGTGTCCTGTTGGAAAAGCGAGCATCGACAAAATGTTCAATCAACTCGTGGCCGGTGAATTTGAAAATTCCAATCGTAATTCTAACTCGAGTCGTTTATCTTTTTATCACGAAAGAGAGACCGAGGAAAATTCGAATCAGGATTTGGTAATTTTTCAATCTTTTCTATTGTTAAGCGTTGATGTTTGTCTGTATTGTGAAAACAAAAAATTGCAACGCGGTGTTTGCGTACTTTTAAAATTCAAACGAAAATGGGAACAAATCTCTTCATTTGCCATGCTATTTCTTTCATTGCCGTTTGAATTTCAAAAGTACGCAAACACCGCGTTGCAATTTTTTTGTTTTCACAATATTTGTGTGAGATTTCGTTTCACTAGCCTGTCCTACTGGACTGATTTGCACCAAACTTGGAGCCGAAGTTTAGTGCGAATCGGGCAAGTTTGAAAGATGACATATCCGACATGAGCGGAATCCCGTCTTTCGAAAAAAAACTATTCTGTTTTCCGGAACTAAAATTTTTTTCGAATCTCTATTGACAAGAGGCTGGCAAAACCAGACACGACGATAAAGTGTGTTCCTTCACAGAAATAAAACCAGACTTATATATCTGCGATTAGGGTATTTCTAAGTCAAATCAAATTTTCCATTTTTTCCAGAATCAAAGGCCGTTATCCCGTACAGTCAGTTCGCCAAAGATGAACGAAAATCGTAAATTTTCGGACACAATATCGATTTCGAGCTATCGTTCCGCTGACGTCACCCCACCACCAACTTTTGACGTACCGGCGCTAGACAATTTCACACCAACCAAACATAATATAAGGGTAAACCAACTTTAAAATTGCAATTAAGAGTAAAATTCAATTTTCTTGCCGGTTACAATCGGATAATCCTTTTTTCACGGCGTTTGCGTGGTCGCGCACAAATAAGTGGGCGGGGCTTCGTGTGTTCTTGTTGCAACTCGATTGAAAACACAATACACTTTATTTTGGGCTTGCCAAAATCGTCAAACGCGCTCCTCTGAACTCAACGCTGTGCGATTTTCATTTTGGTTTCTAAATTATTTCATTTCACGTTGAATTTATACGTGAAATGAAATTATTTGGTGAACAAAATGAAAATCGCATAGCGTTGAGTTCAGCGGATCGCGTTTGACATTTTCGACGGTCCGAAAATAATCATTTTACTCAAAAAACTCTAGAAGATTTCAGAGTTTTTCACAGTTTGTGTTGGATTGTATTATTGTGTTCGAGTTGCATCAACAAAACATGAAACACGGCGTGTTTTTTGAATTATTTTCAAAAACTGATTTTCGCGCGCTACTCTAACCTCTGCGTCCCTGCGTCTCCTCCGCAGAGACTTGTGTCGATTTACGAGATTTTATTTTTTATTTTTCTTTATTCTATTTTGTTTCTCCTTTATTATTATTTTTTGTTTCTTATTTTAAAAAATTATGTTTTTGAAGTAGTTGTTTTTGAGATTTATCTGATACATTTTTTGCTGGAAAATAGATTTTAATTAGTTTTTTTTTTTGTGAATAAAGACTGTTAATTTTAACTTATTTTAAATTCTGAAAAATAAAACACTAAAATTGGGACTAAAAATGCGAAGAACGTTCTATTTAGCCAAAAAATAACACTTTGGCAAGGCGCCAAAGATTTTTGGCAATACTCCAAGAGAAATATATGGAGGCGCAGAGAAGAACGCAAAAGTGCGCCAGGGCGCGTTTGCACTGTTGTAGGGTCCAGCATGCCGTGTGAAAGGGCTCCGCGACATCTCGAAACCGGACATCTCGAAACCGCGACATCTCGAAACCGCGACATCTCGAAACCGCGACATCTCGAAACCGGACATCTCGAAACCAGACATTTCGAAACCGGACATCTCGAAACCGCGACATCTCGAAAACCGCGTTAACAAGGGGAGGGTGGTTGAAAAGAGAGGTAGGAAGTAAAAATTTTTTTTTCATAAATCAATGACTATTCAACAAAAAATCAAAAAGTGCAAGATTTGAGCATAATTTCTTTGGCGGCCGCTAAAAAAAGCTTACAGTACGCAAACTGCACCTTGCATCAGAGGCAGGGGTGGGACCAAAAAAAAAGTTTTTTCGGTCGTTTCTTTTGCTTTTTTTGGGTGAAACAAAAAAATTTGTTTTGTTCATGCATGTAAGAAAAAAAGTTTTTTTTTTAAGTCGCGGAGGCGCAAAACAATGCCTGTATAAACAAAAACTTAGCCGGGATATGCTCTGAATTGACAAAAAATCTCTAATTTTCAACGAAAACTTTGGAAAATTTCCATTCAACTCGCAGAAATACAATTTTTATATATTTTTTTCTTGAACAAAATTTTTTTCTTCTGTTTTTTTTTTGAGGAAAGAAATTGTTTTGATACTTTTTTTTTTAATTTTTTGAGGACAAACAAATTTTTTTTTGTGAAATTATTTTTTGTCCTGATCTGGTTTTAAAAAGCAGAGAAAATTGACAATAGAGCGCGCTTGCACCGATGTCTGCGTCTCGTGTTTCGTCACCCTCTCTCGAAACACGTTTACAGGAGAAAAAATTGTATTTCTGCGAGTTGAATGGAAATTTTCCAAAGTTTTCGTTGAAAATTAGAGATTTTTTGTCAATTCAGAGCATATCCCGGCTAAGTTTTTGTTTATACAGGCATTGTTTTGCGCCTCCGCGACTTAAAAAAAAACTTTTTTTCTTACATGCATGAACAAAACAAATTTTTTTGTTTCACCCAAAAAAAGCAAAAGAAACGACCGAAAAAACTTTTTTTTTAGTCCCACCCCTGCCTCTGATGCAAGGTGCAGTTTGCGTACTGTAAGCTTTTTTTAGCGGCCGCCAAAGAAATTATGCTCAAATCTTGCACTTTTTGATTTTTTGTTGAATAGTCATGGATTTATGAAAAAAAAAATTTTAATTCCTACCTCTCTTTTCAACCACCCTCCCCCTGTTCCTGTTAACGCGGTTTCGAGATGTCTGGTTTCGATATGTCGCGGAGCCGTTTTAAATAGGAAATTCGTGTGACAGACATGTTTTTCGAGTTTCGAGATGTCCGGTTTCGAGATGTCCGGTTCGGAATGTCCGGTTTCGAGATGTCGCGGTTTCCAGATGTCGCGGTTTCGAGATGTCCGGTTTCGAGATGTCGCGGAGCCTGTGAAAGCACGCTTACTTTTTCACAAAAAAAAAAATTAAACATGCACTAAAATTATAATTCGCGTTAAAAAGTGGGCGGGGCTTCATGATTATGCAACTCTATTTAAAACGCACTATTGTGTTTTCAATCGACTTGCGACATGAAAACGCAAGTCTGCATTCACGGTTCTGTTTGCGTCTCTTCAAATATCACTGTTTTGGTCGCGCACAAAAAAGTGGGCGGAGTATCGCGTTCTCATGTCGCAAGTCGATTGAAAACACAATATGTTGACTGAAGTTTGAATTATATAAGGCGGCTTTTTGAAAAAGAAATAATAAAGAATCGGAAAGAAAAGAATAAAGAGTTTGGAAAAAACAGTTTTAAAAAAGGTGCCAACTTTCTTTAAAAATTGTTTAGAATATAGTGTTAAATGAGGGATTTACAAATATCACATCAGAATCTCACAAAAAAAAAAATTATTTTTATGACGGTTCAAACTAGATTTCCACATGAAAAATAGCAGAATTGACCGTAATGGTTTGATACATGGTTAAAAAAATTGAAATTTCAATTTTCCGTTCATTTATGTGAAGCTTACACTAAACAAACAACGCAAAACTCCGCCCACTTATTTGTGCGTGAGCGACCACGCGAACACAGTGATATTTGAAGAGACGCAGACAGAACGGTGAATGCAGACTTGACTTGCGTTTTCATGTCGCAAATCGATTGAAAACACAATAAAACGGGTCTATTTTAGAAATACGCTAACGAAGGATCAATTGACGGAAATGGAGATGACACGCCAAAAACTTCACCTCAAGAACACCAGATCTTGCCGAGAAAAGACTTTGTATACGATGGGTCTCCTGTAGAAGCCAAGTGTCGCTCGGCCGCTTTTCTTTCAAAGTCTTTAGATTATGGACACGAAGTTCTAAAAAGCCCGGAAACAACTACGGATACTGTGGGTCTATGCTATGAAAATGAGAAAAAGGAGACGCATAATAATTCCATAGACCATCTGCCAACGGTGGCGCAGAACTGTGAAGTCGAGGTAACTGTGATACCAACTATTGAGCCTGAGTTAAAAATTTTGCAGGATTTTGTGGATAAACCACCAATTATACGGACTGAGACAAATGGATCTTCGCATTCTATTAAAACAGTAAAAGAAAAGAAGAAGGACGAAATTTTCCCAACTGAACAAGATGATGAATATGTGTCACCATTCGCGAGTCCTGGAAAAGAAGAAGAAAGTACGGAGCTGTCGATTGACAGCAAATTTGCCGAAAAGATGAAAATTGGCGTATTCGAGGGAATCTCGGAAAGCTGTGAAGCACTTTCTTCGGATATTGAGACGGTGAAAATGGTAATGATCTCCCTTACAAGGGAAGTGTGTATGCCCATGTTCACAAACACCGAATGCTAATATTTAACAGTTCAGACTTCGACGACAAAGCAATCACTTTCATCGACAAACAGAATTTTTATGTCCGATGCACAGTCAAACCTTTGTGGAATATCGGATAACGACGATTGGGAGGACGATCCACAAGAAGAACGGGAAAAGCTCAACAAGACTTTTGTGATTGACACCTTTGAAAAGATTGATGACCATGTGGACCCTCGAATATCTGAGGGAACGAAACAAGATGACGTGAAAAATGAAGACAGTGTCGAAGAAATGCTCTTGAATATTGTCGAAATATCATCCGAAGAGCTGAGCAACAAATCGACCTGTCAGTCGGATATCCATGATTTGGAAGATGAGGGGAAGAATGAAGGTCAGAAAAAGTTTTAAAAATTTTGGAGAGAGAGGAACCACTATAATTAGGTACCGCGACGTGATTTTGAAACGCCGTACGTTTCGCCAAACTGTCGACAAAAATAGATTCCAGTTGTTACACCAAATTATTTTATTTCAAGTATACCGTATTTCCTCTAATATAAGCGCACCTCTAATTGAAGCGCACCTCTAATAAAGGCGCACCCTGCGAGGTGCTTCGAAAAATAGAGGCGCACACTCTAATTGAAGCGCACCCTCTAATAGAGGCACACTCATTAACTGTACATTTTTTTCTTAGTTTTTGCGGAATTTCTTCCTTTTTTTCGGTTTTTTTTGTAGGGGTACTACGGTATAGAACTCGCACGGAATAGAACCACCTGAAATAGAGCTGTGCCAGCATGGAACCGCTCGAATAACTTGAAGAAGTATTTCGTTGTACATATACATTGTATTTCGTGCAATGGTTCTTTCCAGTACAGTTCCCTTTCGTCCGGATTTATTCCGCGCAGTTCTATTCGGTATTATGCGTACACGAACGACTGGTGCTGACGATGCTCCGATATTTGCAGTTTTTACGGCGTTTTCACAACACATAATAGCAGTTCTATTATCAATTCAATATTCTTGCCGGCTACCACATGCGCCCGCGAAAGTTTTATAATAGACGCAGACATAGAGACACATGTCTGCGGCGACACACCCGCTCACATTTTTTGATCTACGTCCAGTTGAATTCAGTTGAATTCAGTTGAAAAGACCTGATGGGGCGGAGCCTCGATGTTTCGCGCCACTGCTTACTGTAGCCGGCAAGACTATTGAATTGATAATATTCCGTGCGAGTTCTATGCCTAAATACCCGCTTTTTGGCAGTTGTTTTAAAGTCCTTTAGTTGTCTTGCTTTTTTTTCAATAGTCAGTGATGTTCAAAAAGAAAATTAAATTTAAGGCGAGGTCGTTTCGTTTGCTATTAAAACAGCGTTTCCGGCGACATCAAGAAATCTGATGTTGACCAAAAATGTCAGGTATCAATATTGAAAAAAACAATGATGGGCTGAATTCTCTTCCGAAAAAAATGTTTGAAAAATATAAGCGCACCCTCTAATTGAAGCGCACCTCTAATAGAAGCACATTTGGAGAAGAGGTTGAAAAATAGAGGCGCATGCGCTTAAATTAGAGGAAATACGGTAAATTCAACATGAAATGAAATATTTTGGAAACCAAAATGAAAATCCCATAGCGTTGAGTTCAGCGGAACAAGTTTGACCATCTCGGCCAGCCGTCAATACTATTTATTCACGGGCAGTGCTTCACCGATTAAATTTTTGGCGATTAATCGATAACTTAACCGATTAATTAATCGACTAAAATTAGTCGTTTAATCGATTATTAATCGGTGAGTTAGTCGATTAAAAGAGCTGTACTGGCACAGGGCCGCTCGAACAACTCGAAGAAGTGTTCTGTTGTACATTGTGAGTCCCTGAGTTCTATTTCGTGCAGTTCTATTCCGGACAGTTCTATCGCCGCTAAATTACTGCCGAAAAGTCGCCAGATAGCCGCATTATAGCTGCCAGATAGCCTCCTCATAGCTGCCAACAAGTCGCCAGATAGCTGCCAAAAAGCCGCCAAATAGCCGCCAGATAGCTGCTAAATAGCTGCCAAAAAGCTGCCCAATAGCCGCCAAATAGCTGCCAAAAAGCCGCCACATAGCTGCCAAATAGCCACTAAATAGCTGCCAGGTAGCTGTCTGGTAGCTGCCCCCTCGGAGAACAAGCTATTGCTACCAGCTATACATACTTTCTTGTACCGACAAATCACGGGTTATGACGTTTTCTATCATTTGAATTTCTTTCATTTGAAAAAAAAACTATATCGACGATTCGAAATTACGGATCGCTCGTTGTTTAGCGATATTTTTTTTCGATTAATTTAATCGCGATTAATCGACTAATTCACCGATTATTAAACGAACAAACCATTAATCGGTGAAGCACACTTTTCGCTGGTGATCACATTTTAAACATTTCAAGTGTGTTATTGTGAAATTAATCGAGAGTCGACAGGTCAACTCACGCGAATTATTAAAACTTTCATTTCCTTAGCTCCATCAAACACGTGCGCAGCGACATTGCATTAAACTGTGTGACAAATTGTCACTGACAATTACGTTTTGGGAATGGAGCCAGGGAAATTAAATTTTTAATAATTCGCATGAGGTGACCTGTAGACTCTCGATTAATTCGACAATAAATTAAGATATGAATGGAAAGAACCTCTCAGAAGGCTCACAAAATGCAAGGAACGTTTTTGATCCACTTTCATTTGTATGATAATGAACATTTCGGAAAAAAATTGTATAGGATCGAATTTATCAAAATTAGGAAAATTTCAGTGGGGGGGGGGGGGGGGGGTCGCGGGTTCTCAGTTCGCTCCCGCCATGTTTCTTGGAAACAGTAACAAAAATAAACTCACAATGCAATTTTTTAAGTGGAGGTTGTCTCCAGAGAAAATTAACGATTCAGCTATTATTGTTTAAAAAAATTTGTCACCGGGCAAGACGCGCGAATTTGAAAAATAGACTCCGCCTTCTTTTCTGCGATTCTGCGCGCGATTTTCTGTGTCGAATTTTTGTCCAGTTCCTTTCAATTTCTCCTGGAAACCTTTACAAACATTGTTATTTTGAAGCGAATTTGGCAACTGTTGATATAAGTTTTTAATTGTCTTCAGTCGATATTTGTTAATTAAGGAACGAAAATTTAATTCATAAAACCGCGCGCACCGCGATTGCAAATTGGCGCGTGCAAAATTGCAAAAATATTTCGGCGAGGAGGCGGAGCCTATTTTTTGCATTTCCGCCTCTCACCAGGTGACAACTTTTTTAAAACAATAATAGAATGAGGAATTTTGAAAACCTATATTCCTGTTTCCAAAAGCTGCTTACGAGACGTCTGAAAGGCTGAAATTCCACACCAAAGTTGTAGGTTTTGTGCCATAAGTTTTGTCTGTTTCTTTATTTTCCTATCATGATGACCCGCATACATATCATTGTTGTAAATTATTGACTGTCTCGTAAGCAGCTTTGAAAACGGGAATACAGGTTTTCAAAGTCCCTCTATGTCAGTTTACAAGAGCCAAAAAGAATTTTATAAATAAGAATGATTATTTCAGCTGAAACTGTGGACGAGTTTGCCGATGTGGCAGATGCGCTGAAAAAACTGGCGGAAACTTTTTTGGAGAGCATCCGAATCGCCGCTTTGAACAAAAACTACCAATCTTACAACACGGACATTTTCATCATGAAAGGAGTTAGTTTTTGTGTGAAACGCAGGTATATTGGCAAATAATTTTGCACTACCCGTGTTGCAGCACTACCCAAAAGTGGTTTTGCACTACCAATTAATTTTCGCAGGGCATTTTTTTATATCGTGCTTCGGAGCCAATCATATCCGTTTAGGTGGAAATTTCAGTGGCAACGAGCCTGGAGCATGTGTGAAACATTTCAAATATGCGACCGGAGGGAGCTGCGCGAAAACATGTCTTGATCCTTCTGTGTGTGAATAACCCAATCCTGACAATAAATGCTTATCTATTTAGGTTCACCCCTAGGTATTTAATAATAATAAAAAATCAGCATCCACCAACCCGCAAAGCATGCTTCCACCCAGCTCCCTACGGTCGCCTTTTTTTTTAAAGTTTCACACATGCCTCCCGCGCGTTGCCGCTGGGCTTCACCAGGCCTTAGTAATTATTAAAAACGCATATTACTAGCGTAGATTACAACAAAATAAGAAAAAAAAACAAAACAAAAAAATTAAGCCTTTTCTGAAAGTATGTGCTCCACGAAAAAACTAGGTAGTACAAAACTATTTGCCGGAATGTTGTGAAAAATTGAACTTTAGATTGCTTTGAAATCGACTGGAAACACTGAGCAACGCTTTTGGAAGTCAAAAATTGAGTTGGCGATAACGCTGGAGCCAGCTTTTGACTAAATTTTGATTTAATTTGAAATTGGTTTTTATAAGAAAAGTTCAAACGTTTCCTTGTTCTTGTACTGCGGATTTCTCTGTTTCTTTGATAAATCCGAAATGGTTTTGTTCTCTTCATTATTAAAACATTTCCGGTTTTTTATTTATTCTTGTGGTCTTTTTTTTTCATATTACAACAACACAAATTACAAAGTCGATACGTTATTTAAGCACCGAAGCCACTACGGTGGCGACCGCAACAGGAGCGGCGGCAGCGAGAGTTACTCGTGTCGAAATGATCAGCGGGGACAGCGGACCTTACAGGATGGGGAATGAATGGTGGTACGCAACTTTGCGTAAGCTCTGGCGCGTGCACAGGAAAGCTGCGGCTACAGATTTTTTTTCTGATTAATTTCATTTTTGAGGCAATGACGGCTGCTTCCCCGCACGGTACCGCTATAATTGAATGTCTTCTTAATGGACTGACAACTTCCGAGATCATAAAAAAAAACTGAAAGTGTCTCGAATGCTTGTATTTCGTACACGAAATCGTTACCTACATCTCGGGACACTAGATGATCGTCCTAGAAGCGGTCTCCCTGTCACTGTCACGACTCCTCCACGGGCCGTCAAAGCGGTTAGACAAAGGATCCGAAGAAATCCCGAGCGAAGCATGAGAAAGATGTCATTTGACTTTGCAATGTGTCCAAAATAAATGTTCGATAATAGTTTTTGATAGAAACAGAGGACAAATCCATGAAAAATAAGAAAAAGAAACGCCGAACACGCTGACATTGTATTGTGTTTTCAATCGACTTGGCAAGAGAACGCAAAACTCCGCCCACTTTTTGTACGCGATCACGCGAACACAGTGATATTTGAAGAGACGCAGACAGAACGGTGAATGCAGACTTGAATTGCGTTTTCATGTCCCGAGTCGATTGAAAACACAATAAAGCCGGCGCTAGGTATCTGAAAAAAAAATAAGGATGCGTATATTCGGTGCTACCTCGGAATAGAACTGAAGTGTAATAGAACAGCAGCGATATAAAACTTGCTTCGCAATAGAACCGTTCGGAACAGAACTGTTCGGTAAAGAACTGTAGCCAAATAAAACTGTTTTGGAATAAAACTGTTCGGAATAAAACTGTAGCGTTTTGGAACTAAATTAGCAATGGAGCGCGATTGCATTGCTTGGCCGTCAAGACGGGCCGAGAAAAAAATGATAAAAGTTTATTCAAAAAAACAACAAAAACAATTTTTGATGAATAGCTCAAATATAGAACTGTTGAAAAAAGCACGCGCATGAGAAATTCCAATATTTGAATGAGCAAGCAATGCAATCGCGCTCCATTGCTAATTTAGTTCCAAAACGCTACAGTTTTATTCCGAACAGTTTTATTCCGATCAGTTTTATTCCGAACAGTTTTATTTCGCTACAGTTCTATTTCACTACAGTTCTATTCCAAAGCGAGTTCAATTTCGCTGCAGTTCTATTACGCTTCAGTTCTATTCCGAGGTAGCACCGTATATTCCCCACTCCTCTAAGAAAATTTCAAAACGATTTGAATCGTGTTGTAATAATAATAGAAACAATAAAAATAACAATAATGACATAATTTGATCGTCAACGTTCCTCTTTCTCTTCATCTTTCATCTCTTTTCGTGTCGCCTTGTCCATTATCACAGCAAATGAAGTTTGTGGAGCTTCTCTTCCCTTTTCCTTCTGCAAAACTCTCTTTCGAGCAGCGAGTTGCTCATATTTCTTCTCGCCTCCCTCGTCGTGCTCTTATCAGATATCAAATGTCACAGTTTGATTGATTCGCGCTTTTGCTTTCAAATGCGGTGAAATTCTTCAGCGTGGTCAAGTTTTTTTTTTGTTAAGTAGACATTTTCCGTTTAAAATATGCAACTTGTAATCTTTGTAATCTTTTTGGCAAAATTTACAAAAAAAAATAGAAAACCACGAAGAGTACACAAAGTGGCGGGAAATTTAAATGCCTTTTACATTTCCATCATTTTTTCTCCCGCCTTTTTCGGATTTTCTTTGGAAAATACTGTACGTGTTTTCAAATAGCAAATAAATGTGTGTTGATCGCAAAATTAACGAGAAAAAAACCGGAACCAAAATTATTATACCTTCCATTTTTTGTCCGTATTTCTGCTTCACTCTTTTATCTGTAACTTATGGGTCTATTCACGGAAACCAGCAAAGTATAAAAAAAATTGAGCCAAAATTCGGAGAATGCTCCGATCAGTCTGAAATTTTGGCAAAAAAAAGAAAAAAAAAATACCCCCCGTGGGCAGAAAATTTCAAGCCAAAATATCGATTTTGAAATTAAAAAAAAAAATCGATTATTTTTAAAATCGATATTTTGGCCTGAAATTGTCAACGCATGTCCGAGAGAAATTTTGACATTTTTTGCGAAAATTTCAGACTGATCGGAGCATTCTCTGAATTTTCGCTGAATTTTTTTGCGTTTTTTGCATATTTTGCTGGTTTGCTTGAATAACCCCATTATATATTCAAACCAAAATTTTCATCTGTGTTTAGCGATTATTTAAAAAATTTTCAATATGTGATTACACGGTGTCCAGGATTTGTAAAGTGGGCGGAGCCGAGCAAACGCGCCCCACTGGATTTTTTCGCGCGAAATTCAAATTTTGAGGCAATTTTTATGTTTTTCGAGAAAAAATCATAAATTCTTAATTTTTTCCCAAATGTGCTTCAATGGAATTATAGCTGAGGTCTTTAGAATTGTTTTAAGCCTAAAAACGTCAAATTTGGTTCAGCCACCATTTCGGAATAATCGTTTTTAGCATTGCGGACCCAGAAAAGTAAGTTTTTTGGTGTTTTTGCAGGATAAATCTTTACGAAAATCGAAGTTTGGGCAATTTTATGGTATTAGAAGATACAATCACACTGCCTCCAAAAGTGGGAAAGTGCAAAGGGTTGGCGCACTTTGCGTGCGCCAATGAGCGCTCATTTTCCACTGAAAATGTGGTTTTCTTAAATTTTTTCTTCAATTATACAATTTTTAGTTGTTTTTAGATTCAACTTTTGTTTAAATAGGTATTTTCGATAATTTACGAGCTCGTTCAATAAAATCGGTGGAGAAATGAGGACGAAATACAAAAAGTTGTAATATCTGAAGGAAAATCATATTTTTTCAAATTTTCTGCCGATTGACTGGATATTTCCTTATTTTTCGATTCAAGTTTTGTAGACATGACCGAGACAAACATTTTAAGCGCAGAACCGGTCGGAAAAGTTCAAAATTGGCGGCGAAATATGAATTTGAAATATCAGAAAATTCCCCTTCTGGCATAGAATTTCTGAATTTTTGATATAATATGTGGTTTTTTTGTTTCTTTTGTACTTTGTGAAGGTACATTCAATTAAAAATTTAAAAATTTCGCAGAAATATAGCTGCAGCGCCTCAGAAAGCGGTTAAATCCGGCGTTTTTTAAATTGCCATCTAACTGAGTGTGGAGAACATTTAATATGTGTTTAACGTTTCAAAAAAATAGCTTTAATTATTTTATGTCGATGTTATACATGTTCTCTTCAAAAAACCAATTTTCTTCACGTTTTTTCATTATATTCGAAAGGTGCAATAATTCTCGGCGAGGTACGATGCATTTGCGCTCTACCTGCACGCATTAGAGATTAGAGACGGAGAGGCGTTGTGCTAAATTCTATGTCTCTGCGCCTGCAAACGCAAAGTGCGCCAGCCGATGTTGTTTTGCGCTTTCCCGCTTTTGGAGGCAGTGAATCAGATCATTTTTTATGGAAAATCGTTGATAAAAACGAGGTAAATTGCAAAAAAAAATAAATATTTCTGGTGAAAATGGATTTTCCTAGAGCTACGGCCTCAGATTTCGTGTACTCCCCGTGGTCTACTATTTTTTTTTGTTGAAAAAATTATAAAAAATTAGAGCAGTTTTTTATTCGATTTTTATTTGACACTCGTGAATCCCCCACTCCCCCAAAAGTTTGCACCTACTAAAAATAGCTTTTCCCAAAAAATATGGGGATCAGATTACCATGTTTTGGCACATTTTTCGCCAAGTTTGCTGTTTTTTTTTAATAATTCGTTTTTATTCAAGTGAATCACCAAGTTACTTCAAAGAATTAATCGGATTTTTAAATTTTTTATTAGAATATTTACAATTCTTTAAAATGTCTAGGCACAACTTTTCTGCATTCTGTAACAGGCGATGTAAAAATAAATTTGACTTAAGAGCTATTCTGCATGTTTTTTTCCGCATTCTTTTACCCCTAGAAGACAAAGCAGAAGCGTACTTACCTTCCTCATAAATGTTTCAAACGTACTTGAACGAAAATGCACAAAAAGAGATGGAGCGAAAGAGAATGAGAGACTCAGAGAAAGTGGGATAAAATGTGCAAAAACTATGCAGACCACCTAGAAGATTGCCTTTCAAAAGGTAGGTAGGTAAAAGCTCGACTCTCTCTCTCTCCCTCTCTTTTCTCTTTCTTTCCCTCTCTTCCCCTGGATTTGGTGTCCACTAAAAGCAACGCGCCGCGCCGCACATCTGAGAAGAGCCGGAGCAGCAGAAAAAGGCGTTTCTCTCCTCATCTCAGCTCTCCGTACTTCTCAGAGCCCTCGTTTCTTCTTTTTGCTCAACGGTGACGGCGAAGACGACGGCGCTAAAAGCTCTTCTTTTTCCCCTTGTCCTCCCCGTCAATGCGTGTTGTACTGCGCGGCCCTCTGGTTTTTTTTCCACATTGGCGTAGTCAGGCTTTGTTTTCTGCAAAACCATAGTTTTTGGCATTTTTTTTTGCATTGTTTTTTTCAAGAAACAAAAAAAAACATGTGTCAAAAACACGCTTGTTGTTTTTGTTAAAATAAAAAGACAATGAAAAAAAAAATTCTCTTCCAAATTCTATTTTTTTTTAGGAATGTGGTATTTTCGCCCGTCCACACTTCTCATCATTGTCACCATTTTCTACAGTGTTAGGGCGAAACGGAAACTCAAAGAGCAGGAAATCATTCAAAGAATTCTCAAGGATTACGACTGGCGTGTAAGGCCCAGAGGTCTCAATGCCAGTTGGCCAGGTACTTTTTTCTGTGTATCTCAGGAAATTTTTGGCTAATAGCCACCGATTTGGGGCGTGTGCCATATGTATTTGGCACACGTTCCATTTTCGATGGCTATTAGCCGTTTCCATTTCAAATTTTGGACATCTTGTGTCTGGGAAAAGTCGAAAAAAAAACTCGGGCTATTAGCCATTATGGGGTAGCTGCGTTGCCAACACACGAATTTTTTATAGGCGGTGACATTACCCCATAATGGCTGATAGCCCTTTTCGGCGGCTATTAGCCAAATTCGACGGCTAATAGCCATATTCGACGGCTAGTTGCCATCAGGGGTGCCACAAAAAAAAATTTTTGCGAAAAACAAAAAAAAAATGTTTTTCATTTTCACCGCCTATATTAATCGTTTTTTATCAAAATACTATCAAATTTACAAATTTTATTCCTGCAGAAAGGTGGAAAATTGCGTAAAATGTGCGAAAACCGTTTTCGAGACATCGCTAACACTCGTATTCTAGTCTTTAATCCAAATTTTTTTTTTCTTCCAATCTTTGATTTTTTCAAAAAAATGCGAAAAATTTTTGAAACAAAAAATCTATGCGAAAAAAAAATAAAAATTTTTTTTTGGCACTATTGTGTTTTCAATCGACTTGCGACATGAGAACGCAAGACTCCGCCCACTTTCACAGTGATATTTGAAGAGACGCAGACAGGTAGCGCACAAATAAGTGGGCGGAGTCTCGCGTTCTCATGGCGCAAGTCGATTGAAAACACAATAGGTGCGAAAAATGCAAAAAAAAAAAACGGCACCCCTGGTTGCCATTATAGCCCGCTATTAGCCTTTTCGACGGCTAATAGCCATTTTCAGATGCCGACTCTCGCTATATACGCGCCAAAAATTTCCTGAGATTGTCGTCGACTCGCCACGACGGATACTTTGAGATTTTCCTTCTGGTTTCCAAATTATTTCATTTCTTTTACGTTGGATTTGTACAAAAAATGAAATAGTTTGGAAGCCAAAATGATCTCAAAGTACTAACGTTCAGGGCGCCGGGACCAGGGGTGGGACAAAAAAAAATTTTCCACAAAAAAAAAAAACTTTTTTTGTCCTCAAAAAAATTACCAAAAAAAAAAAAACTTTTTTTGTCCTCAAAAAAATTACCAAAAAAAAAAAAACTTTTTTTGTCCCCCAAAAAAAATACCAAAAAAAAAAAAAATTTTTTTTGCTCTCAAAAAAATTAACAAAAAAACAACAAACAAATTTTTTGTCCTCAAAAAATTTACCAAAAAAAACAAAACAAAATTCCAAAAAAAGTACGTATTTCTGCCATTTAAAAATAAATTTTCCAAGTTTTTGTCTAAAATTAGAGGTTTTTGTCAATTCGGAGCATATACTGAATAAATTTTTGCCCAAAAACCGGAACTTTCTTTCGCCTCCGTGGCTCTAAAAAAATTTTTTTTGGCTGCGGCGCATCATCAAAAAAAAAAAAAAATTTTTTGTCTCTTTTTCACCATCGAAAAAGAAATCAAAAAAATTTTTGGTCTCATCCACATCCTCAAAAAAAAAACAAAAATTTTTTTGTCTCATCCAAAAAAAAACCCGAAAAAACAAAAAAAAAAAAAAAATTTTTTTTTTTGGTCCCACCCCTGTCCGGGACATTTCGCAGCCAGACGTTTCGCAGCTGAGACGTTTCGCAACCGCTAAACACGAGCGTGTATAAGTCCACTTTCAGTTCCGCAAGGGAACACACTATCTCGTTTTGTGCGACTTCTCTAGCCTGTTGTTTGCGCACTTCTCTCTCAGCGGTCGACTACCCGAACATGTTCTTGATAAACAAGCGTGGTCAGAGAAACGAGAGAGTGAAACGTCTCGGTTGCGAAACGAGTGGCTGCGAAATGTCCCGGAGCCACGTTCAGAGAGAGAGAGAGAGAGAGAGAGAGAGAGAGAGAGAGAGAGAGAGAGAGAGAGAGAGAGAGAGAGAGAGAGAGAGAGAGCAAAGCAGTGCACATGGAAAACGGCAAAGTGTCTAAAGCCTAAATTGCCTGTATCAACAACTTTTTCTACCAGGTTCACAAAACTTCATTTTTCAGACACGGGTGGCCCGGTGCTAGTTACTGTAAACATCTATTTACGATCAATATCAAAAATCGATGACGTCAACATGGAATACAGTGCCCAGTTCACGTTCCGAGAAGAGTGGACTGATCAGCGATTGGCCTATGAACGATACGAAGAAAGCGGTGACACTGAGGTAAATGAATCTTTTTTTTGTTTTCTGTTTCCGGGGATTCTGAATTCGTCTTCCTTCTACTATTCTTTTCAAAATTCCAATTTCCCCGCATGGAAAAGACGCTCCTTTTTGTCCACTCCACTCGGCGGGAAATATCATTCATCGCCAGAAGAGTGGACCCTTTTAAGGAAAGAGAGAGAGAGAGAGAGAGAGAGAGAGAGAGAGAGAGAGAGAACGACCAAATTCAATTTGTGGTCCTTCTCGGTTCTCAGATTTTCACCAGACCTTCTTCAGCCGAAACACACAAAGGGGCCAAGGAGTGCGGCAGAATAATGGGGGGAAGGATAAAAGAAAGAAGAAAAAAAAAATGCAATGTTTTTCAGGTGCCCCCATTTGTGGTCCTTGCCACTTCGGAAAATGCGGATCAATCGCAACAAATTTGGATGCCCGACACTTTTTTTCAAAACGAAAAGTTTGTTTTTTTTATTCTGAATTTCCGCATGGTTCAAAAAGCTAAGGAAAATTTCCATGGGGCGCGTTTGCAGCATCTGTCTGCATCTCGTTTTGACAGTTTCTCTTGCTCATTTTTTTCATTGTCCTTTTTTTCTTGCTAAAAATGAAATGGTTCTATTGTGTTTTCAAACGAGTTGCATCATGAAAGATGTGTCTGCTATCCCTTTTTTGTCTGCGTCTCTTCAAATATCACTGTGTTCGCGTGGTCGCGCACATTTAAGTGGGCGGGGTTTCTGATTTATGTCGCAACTCGATTGAAAACGGAATACCTAGAACTGTAGCAAAATGGAACTGATTTGGTATAGATTTGTCGCAAAGTGGACAAAAAATTGTATTCAAAAATTTTTTTATGAAAAATTAAAAATTATTTATTTTTTCAGAGAAGCTCGCCGTCATTTAATCGATAAACCAAACGTTTTGATACGCATTCATAAAAATGGAACAATTCTTTATTCTGTGAGGTAAATAATATCTTTTAAAAACGTTTTGTATTGCTCAAGGCATGTTGGACGGAACGTTGGAAAATAAAACTTAAACTGCGCGGGCTTTTTTCCCGAAAAAAAAAATTCTGGCCTAAGCTTGGTCGCATTTAGTTGCGCAGCCACTTTTCTGCGTTAAACTGATACAAAGAGGAGACGCAGACAAGCAGAGTGCAAGGATATTGTGAGTTTTGTAGCAAACTCACGCCGGAGAGACGCAGACACTTAGCTGAGCGCGTTAATATATACGTTCCGGGCAGCACGCCGTGCTTGCTTAGAAAAACAAGTGATAAAAGCAATGTAATAAAACTCTCAGGTTATCTTTGGTGCTTTCCTGTCCAATGTCCCTCGAATTTTATCCACTGGATCGTCAGAATTGTCTGATCGATTTAGCGTCTTGTAAGTTTGTCTTTTAACAAGTTGTTCCAAAAGTCTTTTATCCTTTTTTCCAAATTGTTTTCAAATTTAATTCAGATGCGTACACCACGCAGGACATTAAATACGAGTGGAAGGCGCAAAAGCCCATTCAGCAAAAAGACGGACTTCGCCAATCGCTGCCGTCCTTTGAGTTACAGGATGTGGTCACCGATTACTGTACCTCGCTCACCAATACAGGTATTTTTGTCGAAAAAAGGAATTTATGTTGCTTTACCCGGCAATGTTTCTGGTAGAATGTATGGGCTGCTTGAAAATATGTTTTCAACAAAAAATAAAAAAATAAGCATTCTTTTTTTTTTCGAAATTAAAAAAAATTAAACTGATTGTCCACGTGTCTGTCTCGATGTCCGCTTGTTGCAAATCTGTGCTCTCGCTTCAGGTGAATACTCGTGTCTGCGTACCCGAATGGTCCTGCGTCGCGAGTTCAGTTACTACCTCCTCCAGGTTTTGTGTCTTTTTGTCTCCGCCCGTTTCACGTCCCTACGTCCGTCTTTCTCCTCTTTTTCAGCTCTATATCCCCAGTTTTATGCTCGTCATCGTTTCGTGGGTCTCGTTTTGGCTCGACAAGGATTCAGTGCCAGCTCGCGTCACGCTGGGTACGTTTTTTGCTAGCTTGAAAAGTGCAGCAAATAGATTTATTCGATTTGAGTTAACGGTGTGTTGGTTGGAAGGAACGTTCGAAAATAAAATTTACACTGCGCTCTGCGGGAACGTGTTTATTCGGGGTAGCCTTCGCGTGGTCGTTGCATTTAGCTGCGCACTCACTCATCTGCGTTGAACTGACACGAAGAGGAGACGCAGAGTGCGAGGATATTGTTGTTTAGTAGCAATCTCCCACCGGAGAGACGCAGACACTCAACGGAGCGCATCACCAATAATGTTCCGATCAGCACGCCGCAATCTTTTCATGGGCAACCGGTGAAACCTTCAGGGTTGGATAGTATAAAATTAAATAAACATTCTCCAAATCCCACTCAGATGGACGTCCAACCCATTTTTCGAACGGAGCGCATTCGCATCTCCCCATCCCTCATACCGACTACAGTAAAGCACTAATGAGTGTTCCTTGAACTACCTTCAAACCATTTCAAAAAATATATTCCAGGAGTCACCACTCTTCTCACAATGACCACGCAAAGCTCTGGAATCAATGCGAAATTGCCGCCCGTCAGCTACACAAAAGTAATTTTAGCTGAAAATTTAACCTCAAAAATGTGTTAATTACAGGCAATTGACGTGTGGATCGGCGTTTGTTTAGCCTTCATTTTCGGCGCTTTGCTCGAATTCGCATTGGTGAATTATGCTGCGCGAAAGGATATGACACAGGTCTCGCAGCGAATTGTAAATCATTTTCGATTCGACATTTAAAAAAAGGGATATGACCTTATTAAAGTAGAATTTACAGAGACAAATGAAGCAATTGCCGACAGATGGATACCGACCACTAAGCGCTTCTCAGGGCAGAAGCTCATTTTGTTGTCGAATTTTTGTGAGGAGATATAAGGAGAGGTCGAAACGGATTGATGTGGTTTCGAGACTGGTGGGTAATCAAATTGTAATCAAATGCTTTTTGTGTTTTCCATTTCTATTATTCATCTTCGTTCGAAATCGCAGCGCAAACTAGAAATTTACCACATAGAAAATAGTTATTTCGCCGTTGGCCTTGTTCTGCATGACCTAGGTTCCGATGGGTCCCAGGTGGAACTTTCTGGAATTGATAATATATAAAAACATGAATCTCCGTTCAGTTTTTTGCCTGGCTATCTTCAAATATAACTGTGATTACGTGAGGGTGCAACGGTATATGTAGAACTCGAACGGTATAGAACGGCCTGAAATGGAGTTTCTAAGTCTTTAACCAAGTTACTAGCGTTTTTATGTAATGAAGGTGCATACACATGGTGCTAGCGATTACTCTTTTCCAAAGAAGTTTTTGATCGACAAATTCATTTTAATAAACGAGACGCAGACGAGAGACATCGCTGCCACGCGGCGCAACCGCAACGTTTGGGCGTCGGTGGCAGCGTTCCGTGATTACCTAACGCAGAATATTCTCAACAAGACGTGAGATGTGCGGTATAAACATTTTGAACACGGAATTCAAAAAAATAGGGCGAAACTGGATTCCGCCGATCTCTGGTAGAAACCATAACTATATGCATAACAGTTTGTACCCAAACCGCATAATTAAATACGACACATAAAATGTAAAATATACATACAAAATGACTAAAGTATGCACACCATTCTTTCCTGCATAATATATTATGGGGTTATTCATGACAAGAAAAAAAGGAATTTTTCCGTTTTTTTCCTTATTCAGGAGAGGAAAAAAATGGAAAAAAACCGTGGCCTCCAGGAGTTTTTTCCGCTCGTTTCTTAGGCCACCGCGGCCCTCCGCAGCGGGACCCATCGCCTGAAGAAAATGCATGCGCCTTTAAACTCAACGAATTTCTTCGGGATTTTTTGCATAAAATTTCAATTATATTCGGTTTTTCTCCATTTTTCATCATTATTTTCCAATTTTTTGTTAAAATAATCTATTTACTACATTTTTTTATCAATTTCCCATATTGTGTGTGTAGTCTGCCAATTTTTCTCGTCAAAAACGCATTTTCGTGAATTTTCTGATTTCATTAAAATAATTATAACAACGTTTAATTCTTCTTTCTTTCAATCCTCTCAAGTTTTAGATTCTGTTGAACATATTCTCTTTTTGACATTAAATTTGTTTAACGCATTATAGTTTAGAATGTCCAATCCTGGCGCAGAGCATCAAAGTGGAGTCTGCCGTCGTCAACATCAAATCTTCTTTGTTCTCCCGATCCGCTTTATCTCCTGACATTTCTGCACCTTCATCTAGAAACAATTACGGTTTTTATTAATTTGTATTTTCTGTTTGTAGAATTTTCCTCATTATTTGTTTTCTTTCTGTTAGCGTTTTCTTTTTCTTTTTTTAATATCCATTATTTAATTCATTTATTCATTGAAGGGCGTTTGTTTTTTTTGTTACTTGAAAGCATTTTTTTGAAAATATTTTTATGTACTAATAAAGGCACTTTGTGAAATGTATTCGCCCAACAGCCGCATTTATCAACGAAAAAGAAGCGAAATCGTGAGAAAAAAGTGTTATCGGTCCCATTGAATTTTTATTCAGATGATTTGTCTGTTTCATCTAAAAATTTAGCTCTTCAGTTAAGTTATAATTGTGTTCCAGTCTCTGGCAACATCGAAGTAGAAATTAACAAAAAAAATTGGAAAATTTGATGAAAAATGGAGAAAAACAGAATGAAATTGAAACTTTATGCAAAAAATCCCGAAGAAATTCGTTGAGTTTAAAGGCGCGTGCATTTTCTTCAGGCGATGGGTCCCGCTGCGGAGGGCCGCGGTGGCCTAAGAAACGAGCGGAAAAAAACTCCTGGAGGCCACGGTTTTTTTCCATTTTTTTCCTCTCCTGAATAAGGAAAAAAACGGAAAAATTCCTTTTTTTCTTGTCATGAATAACCCCATTACTCTCGTCTCAGCAGATGCTCATCCTTTTTAAAAACTGAAAAAAATAACACAGTTGAATCAAGTGCGACCGTAACACATTCAAAGAGAGATAGAGAGAGTGAACGAAAACAAGAAACCACCACATTGCTCACTCTTATTCAACACTCCCTCTTTCTCTCACTCTCTCATATTGTGGCATTTATTCAACTTTGGAAAATTCGTGGCTAAACGCCGAGATTAATCGTGAGTTTTTTTTTCCATTTTTTGAAAACGGATGAGCATTAGCTGAGACGAGAGGAATAACGATGAGTTTTTTTTTCTGATCAAAAAAATTAAGCCATTATTTTTTCAGGTCTTCCCAATCGGCTATGCATGCTTCAATGGTAATTTCACAAAAAAAATACATAATTTTAATTCTCTCAAGTTTCAGTGCTTTACTGGGCCGTCTATTTGCTGTGACAAAAGACTATTTTCACTGTTTATCAAAGTTTTCAATATGTGTTATTTTTCCCATTTTTGTGTGTCTCTCAATATGTTTCCCTCTGTGCCTTGAAGAAAAAAATCGAGAAAAAATCGACACGATTTGATGAGATTTTAGGCGAATACAGTTGCGCACGGGTTGTTTTAAAGCTTCGCAGAGAATACAGGTAATCGTTTCCTTTTGAGCTAATTCTTTCTTTAAAAGTTGAGAGTTTCCAGTTACTATCTTATCCAACTCTACATTCCTTGCATCATGTTGGTTGTCGTCTCTTGGGTTTCCTTTTGGCTCGACAAGGTAAAAAAGTGTGATTATCAGTGAAAAAGCAGATTTTAGGACGCAGTGCCAGCACGAGTATCACTTGGAGTGACCACTCTCCTCACAATGACCACTCAAGCCAGCGGTATCAATTCAAAGTTGCCGCCAGTTTCATATATTAAGGTGAATTTTTGAACTATGGCAATGAATGCTCCTTGTACATAAATTAGCAAAAGAATTGGTCGTGAAATGTGCCGTTTAAAACTGGCAAGATGTTCGAAACCTGTCACTTCCCGCTAGTTGCGGAGCAAAATGGCAAATTTCTAAAAATTTGGCAGATAGTCGGCAGCCAGAACAATCGGGCAAAATTGCCGAAAGTTCGGGTGGACGCGTTATAATTTTTTTGTCTGTTGATATAGTATTTTTTTGTGATTTTTCTCCTGTATCTTCGTTATTACGTTGACAACACCCTCTGAAAAAATTTAGAATGCTAGTTCTTTCTGTTTTCAGGCAAATAGCTTCTGATATTGACCGTGGCACTATTTGGGGCTTGAGCGAGTCCGGGCAAACTCAGAAGCACTTCGCCAAAATTACTGGACTATTGAAAACACCATGCGTCCTTTCCGCGAGACTAGTACGACCAGTGACCGTCCCAGGAGCGATAGACCAGCAACCGCGGCCACTTCCGGCAACATGAACCGGCAACGCGAGGTCTCAGAAAAGTCGCCAAGGAGCTGCATATTTCGGCAACTTCTACTCCGCTCCATCAAGCTGCAAAAAAAAAGCTCACGCCCTAACGGACCAGATGAAAGCAACCCGTCTTCAGAGATGTTGAAGCGTTTCAAGTCGGTGGAAACTTTGGATACAACTTCTGTTCGGAACATCGTCAAACGGGGGACTCCGCCTCACCAAGCTGGAAAAGGCTCACGCCCTGACGGACCAGATGAGGGAAACCCGGTCTTCAGAGATGTCGTGAACTGTTAAAGCATTTCAAGCCGGTGGACAAATTTGATATCCTCTTCACCGATGAGAAGTTGTTCACTATAGAGCAATCCTTCAACCGCCAGAACGATAGAATTTGATCCCCATCGGTCAGTGAGGCCAACAAGAGTGGCCGCTACGTCTCGAGGAAGAGTCATCCCGCTTCTGTCATGGTCTGGGCCTGAGTGACCTCGACTGGCGAGACTCCGCTCGTTTTCGTCGATCAGGGAGTCAAAGTGAAGGCCCAGAACTGCCTTGATGACATTCTCGTGAAGGAAGTACTTCCCTAGAGCCAGGCTAACTTTGCGGGACGCAACTGCGACCACTTCCCACAACATGAGTTGTACCTGGGACAAGATCCATTACAAGCGAAGTCACAGAAAAGTCGCCAAGGAGCTACATGTCTCGGTAACTTCTACTCCGTCCCATCAAGCTGCAAAAGTCTCAGGCACTGACGGACCAGATGAAGGCAACCCGGCTTCAGAGATGTTGAAGAGTTTCAAGCCGGTGGACAAATTTGATATCCTCTTCACCGATGAGAAGTTGTTCACTATCGAGCAGTCGTTCAGCCGCCAGAACGTTAGAACTTTGTCCCCATCGGTCAAGGAGGCCAACAACAGTGGCCGCTACGTCTCGAGGAAAGCTCATCCCACTTCTGTCATGGTCTGGGCCGGGTTGACCTCGACCGGCGAGACTCCGCTCGTTTTCGTCGATCAGGGAGTCAAAGTGAAGGCCCAGAAGTACTTCCCTGGAGCCAGGTTCACTTCGCGGGACGTAACTGGAGGTTGCAGCAGGACTCTGCGCCTGTCCACAATGCTAAAGTAGTTTAAGACTGGGGCAAGACCAATTTGCCCTGCCTCCGTACTTGCCCGACTTGAATCCATTCCATGGACTTTTCTGTGTGGACGGTCCTTGAACGCAAGGTTTGCGCTACTCCCCATAACAATTTGGACAGTCTGAAACGCGCCATTTAGAAGGCTTGGGATGATCTTTGGTGTTCAGCTTCCACAAGAGACTCCGCGTCTGCGTCAAAGAGAAGAAGGGAGAACTCTTCAAAATTTGAAAGTGCAGTTTTGTTGTATACTACTTTAATAAATTTTGATGAAAATTTTGTTTGAATTGCTCAATCCGTTAGGTTTTGATCGGAAAAATACTGTCCAGCCGAACTTTCTGCGCAGCCTGTAAAATGCCTCTGGGGACAGCCCGTGCGCAATGGGTTATAAATATATATTCTCAGTACGGAGCGCTGCAAACTCGCTCCCTTCGCACAGTGGAGGACGCGGCGACGTAGCCGATGTTTCGCTCTGATGGACCTATGCACGAAATAAAAAAGGCCATTTAAATGAATTAATTTGACATCTTTTCCAATGCACGAGAGCAAGAAAATTCAATTAAATTGAATAAATTTGAACGCAGAAAAACGTTCGTGTCAAAATATGGCCACTGAAAAATTGCGTACGCCTTTAATAAATTGTGTCGCTTTACGGAATCTCGACATGAACGTTTTTCTGCGTTCAAATTTATTCAATTTTATTGAATTTTCTTGCTCTCGTGCAGTGGAAAAAAATGTCAAATTAATTCATTTAAATGGCCTTTTTTATTTCGTGCATAGGTCCATGAGATTTCTGTTAATCTCACTCCAAATGTATGCGAAGTTCATTATGTAGCTAGTTTGGCCGCCCAGCGTTTTATATCGAGTATATATCTTCGCATTTTTTACATAAACAAATTTAGGCAAACTTAAGAAAACCAAAAACTTTTCCCTTTTTCAGGCTGTCGACGTGTGGATTGGAGTCTGCTTGGCGTTCATTTTCGGAGCTCTTTTGGAATATGCAGTCGTCAATTACTATGGCAGAAAAGAGTTTTTGAGAAAAGTACGCAACGTTTTGACAAAAAACATTTGTTTTCGCAACAAATAAATTGTTTTCAGGAAAAGAAAAAGAAGACACGAATAGACGATTGTGTGTGTCCATCGGATCGACCACCGCTTCGGCTGGACCTGTCCGCTTATCGAGGAGTCAAAAAATTGCCAATTATTAATAGGTATGTATTTCTCAACACACCTGTCTGACATTGAAACCAAAATCTGACCTACATGTGACAAAAAATTCGAGAAAATTGTAACAATTTTTCTCACTGATCGGTCGACTCGTTATCACACGTTGAAAGCTTGATCTATCAGGGATACTGTAGCGGACAGAGAAGGTTTTTTGAAACCACTTTACAGTAGACTTTTCAGGATCAGAGAGATATTGGCAACCAACATTGATGTGTCACGACGGGTTGATTTGATGTCTCGACTCACCTTTCCTCTCACTTTTTTCAGTTTTTTAAGTGAGTTTTTTTTTCAATTTGAAACGAGTTGCGTCATGAAAACATGAGTCGCTAGCTATCCCTTTTTTGTCTGCGTCTCTTCAGCAAATAACACTGTGTTTGCGTGATCGCGCACAAATAAGTGGGCGGGATTTCGTTCTTCATTAAGCTTCAAAAATAGGGTACATGATAAATAAAACATCAAAATCTAAAAGAATTATGTTGTTAGCCACATTAAAAAAAAATAAAAGACCACGAGGAGCACACAATGTCATGGCCTAGAAAACCGGCGGCCAGTTGGTTTTCTCAACAGTTTTTTTTTACGTTTGCATTGACAATGAAAAACTCAGCTTTTGAACAACGCGAAGTTAATATCCCCGTCGTCCAATGCGCCACCAAGTTCGTCGGATAATGAAATTATTTTTCACTCGAAAATTTACTTTTTTTGAGAAATTCGAATCATTATCTGATTATTCAGGATGACACCATCATTTTAATCCAAAAACGAGGCATTTTTGTCAGAAAATGACCGAGCCTTAGGGTTTTAAAAATGCGCCAGGTAGAAACAATTTTGGAAGGCTGGGGTGCCATGTCATATGAATCCACCACATGCCAATGGTTGAAAAATCAACGCGACAGGCTTGTGAACACATAAATAGAACAAAAAAGTATTCTTAAATTGAAATAATACATGTTTTTCAGTATTCTACTACCAAGCTTATGTGAAGCAGAGTCGTGACTGAGCATGTTTTATTTTTTTTCTACATTATTAAATTTTTTATTCTTATTTTAAATATAACATACTTTAATATGATAATAATTGTTTTTATTCTTAATATTGCCTTGTTTATGTACATAAATATTAATTAAAACAATTTTTGTTGTTGTTGCAACATTGACAAATGGATATATCAAAAAGTGGGCGGAGCCGTGTAAAGTTACTGTACAAGTTTAGCCAATGGATGGAAAATAAAGTTATACGAAGGTTTTGCACTGGTTTTTTATCTAAAAAGATGTTCGGAAAGTAAAATGGGCAAACGTTCCCGGTCACACTCAAAATTCTTACAATGAGGCCGAAAGGGACTGTGAGTTTCGAGTGTTCAGCGTTGTCACACTTCCTATTAGGTGTTCACGAACGAGGTTTGCAAACGACGCTCCGATGTTCCGCAGTTTATCACTGCGGTCTCACAGCGAATACTGCGGAATAGTGGAAAAATTGCGGAACATGGCAGCGTCGTTTGCAAACCTCGTTCGTGAACACATAATACTAAACCGGATTGCACAAAACTTGGGCACATAGTAGGTTTTAAAGCGTAATGTTTTATATGCATTTTGGGCCTCATTTGTAAATATTCTCACCACTTGCTGGCTTTCTGCATAAATCGATATGAGCGCAAGACACTTTCAAATTTGGCGGAAGCTGGGTGGAAGCCTGAGGCCGGATCCATGAAACTGGAAAACCACAGGAAAAACGTTTTCCTGAAAATCAACTTCGAAAAACGGCAATTTTCGAGTGATGTCATTTTCCAGTTTCATGAATCCGGTCACTGATTTGCGGGATTGAAACCCACAGGTTTTTTTTCAATATAGCCTAATACTGTCCCTATATAAATAAAGTAACCGTGAGCCCGTGGTTCACTTTATTACGAGGACAAGAGTCCTAAAACCATACAAAAGATGGGGACATTAAAGGAGGGGCAGCAACATAACGGGGAAAAGACGGGCAAATAGAGACGAGCAACAAGTAAGAATGAGGAATGAGGTTTTTGAGCCTATTTATAGGGAAAATTTCCGCAGAAATCCGCGGGAAAGTCATTGGTCGATCGGTGGAGCAGGCGTCGGCGAGAGAGTCCAGACAGTGAGAGCGCGCGCGAGGGCGCGTTTGCATTGAGAACAGCGAGAGTGAGTGTGGCAGTTGAGAGACGCAGACACATGACCGGCAGATAATCGATAAAGGGTGAACGAATGGAGCGTTCTAGAAGGATTCAGGGGTAGGCGAGCCTAGACCTTACAATAATTAATGTTTCCAAGGAGTGGAGGCTACCCCGATTACACTGACAAAATGATCAACTTTTGTGAATTTTTAGCGCTAAAATTTCCGGCCAGTTTTGGTAAGTTCTTCGAATTTTTCCGGTTAGAGATTCAACAACTCGCGACTGAAAATAGCACTAAAGCATCTACCCAGCTTCCGGATCATAATTCGATTCCGAACGAAATTAGGCGACTGCCCTCGCGAAAGTTAGCGGCAGTGTGCCAAACTATGCGAATTTATATTTTTTGAAATGAGATTTTCAAGCAGAGACGCAGTGCTGTCACGCGACGCAACCGCAGCGCGTGGCGTCGGCGGCAAAAAAAGCCATTTTTGAAAAAAAAAAAAGGCAGCCGCCAGCTGGCTGTTTCACTTTTTTTCCAATTATCTACAGTATCAGTATCCTCATCAATATTGACAACAACACGTCCACTGTCAGGTTTCGAATACAGTATTTACGGAATTAGGCCAAAAAATCAAACGGAAATCACATGAGTTAGTGGAGTAGGGAAACAAAAATGAAGGAAATGAAAATCTGGAACCCTCTTCTTCTTTTCGACACGATTTTCAAAAGCATGCCAATTGATAAGCGGGGCCAATGATAAGCCAGTTTCATCCTGAAATGTTGATAAAAGTTCGACCGATCAACAAATTTCTCATCCGGAGAAGCGCCTCGCTGCTCGCTTTTATCAAAAAAGTTGGGAGAAGAGAAATATGTGCTTCCGTGGCGCAATAGGCAGCGCGTTCGGCTGTTAACCGAAAGGTTGGTGGTTCGAGCCCACCCGGGAGCGAAATTTTTTTTTCGTGTTTTTATTGCTGTTCTAAACTTATTTACAATTCGGATTGATTTCTTCAGATTACAGTTTGATTTCATTCACATTAACATTTTTATTTGCATTCTACAGTAATGCCGGCCGAATGTTTCACTGATCCCTCTTAATTACAGTTGACCGGCAACGTCATCAGCCATTAAAGCGCACAGAGATCATTGGACACAAAAGTCACTTGTTTTTAAGACACGCCCACTGGTGCTATAAAAGGGTTACAATGCCGGCCAGAGCGGAAAACAAAACAAAACTTCTTCTACCGCTTTCAAAATTTCCTGACACGACTAGCAGTCATGTGCAACTACTCCATTCTGCTTATTCTGGCGATTGTCTTCGTGCTGTCGACCACCGGAAACGCCCAATTGTTCGGTGGTTGGTCGCAGCCCGCGTGGGGATACAATGCTCAAGGTAACGGTAGAGAACATTTTTTTACAGTGACCTCAAAACGGTTGCTCAGAATAATTTCTTTTTTTCCTCGTTTTTTGAGAAATTAAAAAAAATTACTCTAATTTATTGTTTTCAAACGAGTTGCGTCATGAAAAAATGAGTCTACTATCCCTTTTTTGTCTGCGTCTCTTCAAATAGCACTGTGTTTGTGTGGTGGCGAACAAATAAGTGGGCGGGATCTCGTTTTCTCATGCTGCAACTCTATTGAAAAAACACACTGTCTCGTTTCTTTGGTCGCGCATTTCTCCAAGAAAGTCACACTCTCTTTTAGGGTATTTACAAATCTAAATGTTCAAATATCCCACTCATGTACTTTTGTTTAGACTAAATTGGGATTTTAGAGAAAAAAAAAACATCGGAACACAAAAATATAAAAAATTTTTAGGAGTTGGCGTCGATCAATTCGGCAACACTTTCGAGGGAACCCCACAAAACGGCATCTATCTGTTCTGCAATGGTCACGGATGCCCAGGGCGCGGCTAGACGGCTTCGAAGTTCAAAACATCAAAACAATTTCTGAAAATTTGAATTTCTTTCTTTTGGGCTGCCAGCATCTCACTCTTATACGCCAATTTACGTTTTCTGTTTCCTTTTGTAAACTTTGAGTAAAAATAAAATAAATAAACAATTTTTTAAACCTATTTTTTTGACAGTTTCTAATCCTTATCACACACCAAATGAAACCGGTTTTCACCGAAAATTCATTATCAATTTCGACGCAAGGTCACTCTTTTGTTCTCTTTTTTCTTACTTGTGACCTTTGATTGGACATTTGAAAAAAAAAATAAAACGAGAGATTTTCTTGATGGATGCAGTTTGATTTCACGTGAGGAAAAAGGAAGCGACAATTGCGACCAGGATTTGGGCGTGAAATGTGTTTTTTTTTCGGATATCGTAAAGTCCGTAAAATTTTGAATTGCTGTTGGTCGATGGCTCAGTCGATAGTGGTGGCTGCTGCCGTTCGAGAAGTTGGATCTTTTTTCCGAAAGATTCCCGGGTTCCAATAAATATGCGCAGAGAAAATAAAACGGATTTATTGACAAAAGGCAATAAACAACGGAAAACCTACTTGAGAAAACCAAAATATCTAAAATTTTACAAAAATAAAAAAAACTTGCGGCAAATGCCAACAAAAACAAAGAATGCTCGGTGCACCGGTAGTCCAAACGTGGCTGCTAAACCGAGCGTGTCTGGAGCGTCGTTGTACACGTGGCGAGAGACGCAGAGATACAGAGGGTTATTAGGGTTTAAGAGTTTTACGCCAGGCCTGGTTGTATCAAAAGCTACTTTTGATTTCTTTTTATTTCTATAATTTTTTCTTCTTCTATCTTTTTTATTGTTATTTAATTCATTTCTTGCGTGGTATCTTTGGCGCAGTCGGGTAAACGTTTTCCCGGTAAGCAACAGACGCGAGTTCGAGTTTTTGTGTTGGTCTCGGGTGCGCAGTTCGCATCCGCCAAGCAGTTTGAAAATTGACACACCAAAAAACTCAGTTACAGACCCAAACGGAATTTTATATATAAGGGTGATTTAGTACACTACAAAATGTTCAGCTATTAATAGATGTCGAGCACCCGAATCGCTCCAAAATAAAACCCTTGTTTCTTCTCATCGATTTCAAAACATCTCCACCGCATTGATTTTCCACCATCATCTCTGCACATTCGTAATCCGTCGTGAAGAATTCGCATGTGGGAGTGTCGTCCTGAGATTCAATCAATAGTATTTTCCAAGTTGATACGTATAACCCACCGGGTTATTCCACCATACCAAGCATGGGTATTCATCAGACATGTCTCTGCTACGGATCTGAGCAATTTTTGCAAATCAAGTTTAGCATAAAAAGTGTAAGAATGCTCACAATTTCCAAACACTTGCCAAACAAACCGCTGAACGCCCGAATTCCGCTGCAAAGCTCGGCGAGCTCGGCGATTTTTGTAGAAATCATTGCGTTCTTCTCCGAACAGTTTAGCGATTTTGTGCACTCCTGAATATTATTATACTCGGTATAAAACGTTGCAGACTTGCTCCAATCGAACAATACATTTTGCATGCATTTGGAGTGAGATTCAGAGAAATAAGAGCAAAAAATCGGCCACGCTCTCTCAATTTTCTGCACTTCTCTCTGGCTGTTCTAATTGAGCGAGTTTGCAGCGCTCCGTACTGAAAATAATATCAAATGTGTTTGTGTGCTCGCGAACAGATAAGTGGGCGGGATTTCTTGTTCTCATGCTCACGCTGCAAACTTGCTACATTAGAAAAACCAAAGAGACGGCCGCGTAAGCGGCGAGACCTACCTATGTTTCGCTCTGATTTCTTGGAATCTCACTCCAAATGCATTCGAAATTCATTGTTCGATTGGAGCGGGTTTGCAGAGCTTTATACCGAGTATATTGTGTTTTCAATCGACTTGCGTCATGAGAACGCGTGACTCCCCCCACTTTGTTTCGCGCCACCACGCAAACACAGTTTGATTCGAAGAGAAGCAGAGAAAACATGTCTTTTTTTCTCTCGTTATCATGCTGCAACTCGATTGAAAACACAATATACTCGGTATAAAACGCTGCGAGCTCAAGCAAATTTTCTGTTTTCTTATTTTTCGTGACAATCGACCCATCGGCATTGAGCTTCCTCCAAAACCGTTTTGATATTCTTACCAATGCTTTCATACAAGTAACACTGAGCATGTCGGCGGTGCTGCCCACCGTCATCGGCTTGTATTTCGCCCATTCACGTATAACGTCCAACGTGAGACTGTTGCAGGCGTTCTCTTTGGAGAAAAAGTCGGCGGAGCAATCGGATGAAATGAAAGAAGATTGTGAAACATTAGACAACAAAAATAGCAGAACAATTGAAAGTACAGGGATATGGAAAAACATGGGGTGAAGAGGTAAAGGAGACGGACAGTATGAAGTTCATTGAGAGTGTTGAGAGGATCAACGGGAATTAAACGGTTTTGAAGCGCGCCTTCAAAAGAAATATGTACGTACATCGATCGAAAAAATTATAGAAGGGCGCTGAGCGAACTAAACGGAACTCGTGATGTGTTGGCCGTCAAATAAAAGGCGTAAATGCATTTGGCATACTAGCCGTTCGTCAGTTAGGTGGATACTATGCACCAAAAATGGCTATCATTATTTACTTACTGTTAGTATGCTAGGTGGCCGGCAAATGCCCGTACTACACTAATGGGGAATTTACAATAGAGCGGGTGACAGGGAAGAGGGACGAGTACAAGAGAATGGAGCAAGAATAAGTGGGGCAGCAAAACAACGAGAAACCTCTGGAATGAGGGAAAAGGGGCCTTTTATAGCCAAATCATGGACGGTTTCCCGCGTGCGCGCGAAATCCTGACGAGGCGATGAGACTCAGGACGTGAGAGTGCGACGACGAGATGTGTGTGTAGACCAGCAAGACGCAGGTGTGAACGGTTGGCGTGTTTGTAGTGCACGGAAAGGTGGGCTGGTGGCGTGTGTCCTGGAGAAGATATAGGCCTGGGCATGCCCGGACTTTACAGTATTAAACACTGCAAGTTTGCTACAATCACACAATGATGCTAGGGGGCCGTTCTATTGCAAAATTTACGGTACTTGGCAGCTTCGTTATCGTTTCATGGCCACTCGGAGTAGTTAATACCTATTTTGAATGGCTAACGGCCATGAAGCTGCAATACTCAGAAATGTTTAGCGAATAGCCATCAAATCGAGACGTGTCCTATATGCATTTGGGGAACGTCCGAAATTCGATGGCTACTAGCCTTTTTCATTGGCTTTTAGCCGGTTCCCATGGCTATCAGCCACATCGCTGCCAATGCCCGCCATAAACGCGTCAAAACGTCTCTGAAAATGCCTTTATTAAGAAATGCCAAAAAAAAAAACCGAAGAGAAAAGCTATCGGAGTCGGATAATTCTGGACGTGCGCCGAGAGCATATGGCACACGACCCAGTTCGATGGCTATTAGCCGTTTTCAACGAGTTTTGCTCTTTGAAACTGAATATTTTGTTTCTCGGAAACAGAGCAATCAATATTATGCTCAAGAACTGTTTGTTTGCTTCTATGCGTATCTCCGCACTATTCTCTCTCCTCCGTTTGGGTGTGGCTCACTGATAACACACGACCAAATGATAATATACGTAAACTAGAGAAAAAGAGCAATTTTCAAAAAAAAAAATTGCATTTTTTCTAGCTTCCGTTGGGTTTAGTTTTTATTTATTTTTTGTTTTTTAAATTAATACAAGCCTGGCCGCATCAAAAGCTACTTTTGATTTATTTTGATTTCTAAAAATGTTTTTTCTTTTCTTTCTTTAAAATTTATTTTTCATTCATTTGTTGCGTGTGCCCTGTGGCGCAGGCGGTTATGCGCTTGCCCTGCAAGCGAACGACGCGAGTTCGAGTTTTTGTGTTGGTCTTGGGCGCTCAGTTCGCTCTCGCCATGCAGTTTGGAAACAGACACACCAAGAAACTCAGTTACAGACCCAAACGGAATTTTATATATAAGGATGATTTTTATTGCTGTTTTTTTTTCCAATACACGCATGTCAAATAATGTCAGTGTAAAATATAACAAAAAAAAAGATGTTGTTTTTACCTGATTTTCAATATTCTTGCCGGCAAAAAACAAATAGACGCAGACATAACGAGTCTCACATTTTTGCACTGGGTTCAGTTGAAAAACCTGTGGGGGCGGAGTTTCGCCACTGCTTACTGCAGCCGGCAAGAATATTGAATTGATAATAATAATAATAATACTCTTTTAGAAACTTTTGTAAAGAAACATGGCAGAAGTCTCAGTGGCAGTGGTGCGATTGAAAGCGAGCGCAGTGTCCGACAAGTGAGTTTATTTTTTGAGATGTTGAGTTTATATACTCGGCATAGGCGGCCTCTAGCGCCAAGCGTCTTCACACAAACACACTCGGTCACACTCACTAAGGCTTGATTACTTGGGCAAAAGTCCGTACTAGACTAAAAGGGAATTTACAATAGAGCGAGTGACAGGGAAGAGGGACGAGTACAAGAGAATGGAGCAAGAATAAGTGGGGCAGCAAAACAACGAGAAACCTCACGAGTGAGGGAAAAGAGGCCTTTTATAGCCAAATCGTGGACGGTTTCCCGCGTCATTATCGTGTGCGCGAAATCCTGACGAGGCAGGAGACGAGACAATGAGACTCAGAACGTGAGAGTGCGGCCACGAGACGTGTGTGTAGACCAGCGAGACGCAGGTGTGAAGGGTGGGTTGGCGTGTTTGTAGTGCACGGAAAAGTGGTGGTGGCGTGTGTCCTGGAGAGGATGTAGGCCTGGGCATGGTCAGTATTAAACGCTGCAAATTCGCTCCAATCACACAGTGAACTGAACTGCGCATGCATTTCTAGTGAATGAAATTCCGAGAAATCAGAGAAAAACATCGGGTGTTCTAATGGAGCGAGTTTGCGTCTTGTGAGAATAATAGCAAAAACTGGGCACTGGGACGTTTCAAAACTTTAGTGCAATATTTCGTTGCCGGTATTCGCTGAATTGACAAAATTAGGACTGCCAAGGTTTGGTGAGAATGGGGGAAAATTGAATGGTGTTGAATGTTCCTAAAATGCAGTTTTTATTACTAATTTCTTATAAATAAACAGTTAGTTCAATTCCAGACTCATCGCCACCCCGCAAGACTTTGAAATTTGCATTAAAGAAGAACCTTCTACGATCAAATCGTTCGCTGGCTCACAGCAACCGAAAGCCAACAGTCATGCAGATTACAGTATCACCAAGCGAGTTACTGTAGGTGGACATACGGTGGGCGCAGATGTTTTTAAACTTCCCACACTGTCATTCGAGCCGTCTGTAGTGAGCACACTGGAAGGTCTTGTGCATGACTATTTTCACAGAACTGGGTGAGTTCATACTGCTTCGATCACTTGTGCGGGAAAAGCGCCTCTAGAAATAACTGCTGGCTCATATCTCGTTCTCTCTCTCTTTCTCTGTCTCTCCCCATGCACGCCTGGTATTGAACCGGAGGGAAAAAATCGGCGTGCTGGTCGATGCCTGCTACCAGACGCGCCGATTTTGACGACAAATTTCTGCCCCGCGCAGGTAAGTTGCCGCCAAAATCGACAAGTTGCTGCACACTGCACAGTGCACACATGCAGTGGCCAGCGCGTCAATAATTCTCCAAGTTTCTTTGCAGCCAAACAATCCGTCGCGCTATCCGAATTCCCCTTCACGATGACGATCCCAATCAACCGTCACTTGGTCACGTCCCCGGACTCTCACTATTCTGTGTGCCGGTATTTGCAAACGAGACAGTGGACGTGGCCAATTCCAGATACGAAAGCCTCCAAAAAATGGTGAACTTGTGCGAACACCAACCTGAAGTATTTGACGTGCATGCGAAGAACATGCTTCTGATACTGGAACGATGGCTGATAGACTCGCAAACCGCCGACAAACACTTTTTGAGCAAATGTTTCATGATGGCGTCGGCTCGCGTGCGAATCGGCGCATGTTTGCACAATCCAGCGTTCATCGATCTTCAGGACCAGTGCATTCGGTGAGGTTTGGCTACTGGTTGAGCCTCTGGATTAATTTCATTTTTTTAGCCGAATTTCGCACAGTATTCGTAGCAACGCGTCATCGGATCTAGACGATAGGGTACACGTGGCGAATATTGCGAAAATCGCTCTTCTTCGATATAATAAATTTACAATTAGTGTTATCAATCCGGCTTTTAATCCGAATTTTGGCAACGAGGATGAGGTGCGTGGTTTCTTTTTTTATTTTTCAGTATTTTTTATTCACGGGGTGCTGGCGACTCAAACTAAGGCTTCCATTCGGACAAATTTTCGTCCGTCCGGTCCGTCCGTCCGTCTGCCGTCCGTCCGCTTTGTCCGCGGTTCGTCCGGTTCGTCCGGCACGCTCTATATGGCTGGGAATTTTAATTTATGGCACTCTCTTTAAAAATTCTGACATCGAAAATATAAGCGGTTGCAAATTTATGTAGAATTAGCTTTGCAAAAACAAATTTTTAAATTTTTTTTCCCGAATTTTCGATAGCAGAAACAAGACATTTCTGTTGATACTTTAAAGAAAAAAGAACAAAAACAGCTTTTGAAAACAAAATATAACAGAAACAAAAAGAAAAACTAACAAGAAAAAGAAACGGACGAAGCGGACCGACCTCGGACGAACCGGACGAACCGGACGAACCGCGGACGAGCGGACGAAATTCGTCCGCTTTTTTTTCGTCCGAATGGAAGCCTTAACTCAAACCTTTTTTGGCGCAAAAAACACGCGTCTCGTCTCTTCTCTAAATTTTTTGCATTGGCACATTTCCAATTTTTTGTGTCGTCGAATGCTGTGCGTCTTGGGAGGGAGCGACGGACAACTCGTGCCCTGGTATACCTGAACCGAAAGCGGTTCCTTCATGTATACCAACATTATGTGGTGGAACAGCTCAAATATCTAGAAAATATATTTATTAGAGAAAAACCCGGCATTCGCGGGGGAAAAAAACCTCTATGGACGCACCAAAGGGTGGCTCAACTGCACAGAGCGGGCCAGAACAGGGCAATTCGTGAGAAGCGTGCTCTAACGGAGCTTCTGAGCGAGGAGATCACAATATCAGCGGTGGAGCAGCAGTCTTCGACAAGCGGGTGACAGGAAGCAGCAAGCACGGACACGAATCTAACCAGCGGCACGGAGCTCGGCGAGGCGCCATCAACCAACGGCATCCTGACGGGGACCATATCCAACGGGGACAGCGAGCCAACAAATCCTGCCAGTGCGAAGCGAGTGCCAAGGTCCCTCGATGCAATCGATAATCGGTGGTAGTGATAGCACTGGTAGAGGCGAGAGGCAGACGGTCACAGACAGTCACACCAACGAGAGTCGCACCATGCGAGGAGACAACAGACGAGATCGACTAGAGAGACTCACCCTGAGTGGAGTGGCGCGAGGGGGCACCGTGGCCTAAAATAATATTAGTGGTGCGCGTGTTGCGTGCGCGTACACTTTGTGAGCGATTTAATAGGAAATTCTGTGGGAATTTCCGGTTAATAAACCTGCGATATCGCGGTTTATCAACAAATATGGCGCGCGCGTGTTCTCAATGAAGCACGTTTTTACCAGGACACTCCCCAGCACCCTGTGTTCCTTTTTTCTGACAATTCATTTTTCTTTGGAATTCAGTCTTGCGTCTACTTCTATCCGGGAATCAAACAGTGTCGAGCTCAGCGAGCAGCTTCTAGTACGTCACAAGACTTGCGAAGTCGACGATACCCATTGCACAAAGCTGCAGAAGAGGGCAATGCAGAAGATATTCGGTAGAGCGAGCTTGCATCATTGCGATATCACTTTCTCTAATTTAGGCGGTTTCTGAAAATGGGAATGGACAGTAATCAGCGGGATGACGATAGTTGGACACCTTTGCACTACGCCTCGTTCCACGGCCACTTGGAGGTTGTCAACGAGTTGCTCAACTCGCCCCAAATGACATCGGTTTGCGGTTTTCTATGGATTTTTTTGAAATTTTTTTAATAGATAAACGCACAAAATAAAGGCGGTGCCACTGCTCTTCAATACGCTGTCATAAATGGAAACGAGTATTTAGTAGAGTTGCTGACGTCACACGCCTCTATCGATGTGAACATTCGGAACAACGAAGGGTACCGACCGATCGATTACTGTGCGAATTATCCGGAAATTCAGCAAATTCTTGAAATGCAGATATTTAAGACGAAAATTAATGTGAGTTAGTTTATCTCAAAATCGAGTTTTCTAGAAGCTGCGGCCCCGTTAGCTTGGCACCTCCTTTAAAAATGTTTTCCAGGTAGACACTGTCAAAGGCGCATACAGTATCAAATCGAGGTCTCCGCAAGAGGCGACAGTTGGTGAAGTTTTGGCGCGACTTGGCGAGGAGACGCAGTTAAATCGCGAGCAAATGGGCTGTTTTGCACTTTTCGTGTACTCTGAATCAATGTGTGAGTTTTTGAACTGGGTTCTTTTCCGATGTTTGTTTGAGCGCAACACGGCGCGCTGCCCGGAACATTATTAACAACACGTTCCGCTGTGTGTCTGCGTCTCTTCGGCGAGCGTTTGCTACAAACACCACAATATCCTCACACTCTGCTTCTCTGCGTCTCTTCTTCGTTTCATTTGAACGCAGGAAAGTGGCTGCGCAGCTAAATGCGACCACGCTTATTGTTAGGCCAAAAAAATTTTTTTGGGGGAAAAAAGCCCGCGCAGTTTAAATTTCATTTTCCAACGTTCCGTCCAACACGCCGTGGCGCAATGTTTAAGTGTACTTTTGTGAATGAAATTCATTTTTATAAAATGCGCGAGAATCCTTTCTTCATAATTAAAATCAAAATGTAAAAAACTGCCTTCAATTGGTTAAAATCGTTTTTTAAAAACCGAAAAAATATTCGCGCTCTATAGAAAGACGATGCATGCATATAGCGTCTACGTGAGACTCATAGGAAAGTTTAGAAATATGCATAATGCATCGCTTTATTGTAATTTCAAGCATGAAACCATCTCATTGTCAGGGAATTTTCGGCAAGGCGAATTGCCGCTAGTTCGCATGGCGGCAAGAGGGCGGCAAGAGGGCGGCGCGAGGACGGCGATGGGACGGCGAGATGACGGCGCAAGGACGGCGTTGACGCGGCGAGGGGTAGTAGGAAAAAGCGCCTACATGCGCCCGGCGTATAAACCACGGCGAGGGGTTTCTGTTCTCTGCTATCCTTTTTTTGTCTGCGTCTCTTCAAACATCACTGTGTTTGTGTGGCCGCGAAAGAATAAGTGGGCGGGGTTTCGTGTTATCATGCTGCGACTCGATATGTACACTTTCCTAAACAATTTTTATCGGATTTAGTTTATATCCTTGCGAGCTCGTTTTCAAAAAATGGATGCATTTAGCGTCCGATATTCAGAAAATCAAGAGATAGAGAAAATGCAGCGCTTTCTTCCTCTCAGGAAATTTTTTAGCTAATAGCCATTGAACTCGAGCAATTGAAATGTGACATGGGCGTTTGGCATTACGCACGTCCCAAGTTGGATGGCTATTAGCTGTAATGTGAGCTTTTTGAAAACGTCACGGCGTGTTGGACTGAACGCTGGAAAATAAAATTCAAACTGCGCGGGGTTTTTTCCCCAAAAAAAATTCCGGCCTAAGCGTGGTCGCATTTAGCTGCGCTGTCACTTACTGCGTTAAACTGATACGAAGAAGAGACGCAGACGAGTAGAGTGCGAGGCTATTGTTGTTTTGTAGCGCTGAAGAGACGCAGACACTCAGCGGAGCGCGTTGCCAATAACGTTCCGGGCAACACGTTGTGCGTTAACGTTTTCACAGGTCTCCAACTAAAACCCGACTCTCTTGTCGACGATAAACTCAAAATGGACAAATGGAACGCGATGCTACGCAAATTGCTCCACGCGGGTCTTCCGCAGGAAACCCCACGCCTCAAATTGAAGCGCAACGCGTATGCGACTGCTAGAATGGAACGGAGTACGGTAAGATTGTTTATTTATCGTTAAAAATCTGTGGGGGTGGGGAATGAGCAAGAAACGTTTGAGTTGGATGAAGAGAAGGAGGAGGAGGAGGAGGAAAAGAAACAAAAAAAATATATATATATAAAATTGAGAAAAACATTTGAAAGTCTAGAATAATGGACCGGTTTTTTTGAATTGAATAAAAAAGAACACCGTAAAATTTAATAATATATAGAAAAGCCTGCTGCGCATTAACGAATCAGTGAAGGAAAAAGAGGGCAAAAACGAACAAGGCGGTGAAAAATCGATGATGGTTAGAAGAGTTGACGCATTCTCCAAAAGGGCAAGAAGTTGAGCAGACCTGAATTGGGCGGAAATTTATTGTTACTGTTCTTTTATTGGTTTAACAAGCCTGCTGCGCAGTCCTGCGCGGCTGCTGACGCAGCCAATTGGCGACTTCGTCGCCACATTCTATTTTTTTACGTTCCACTCTTCCTCATTCATTTATACGCACACTGTTTTGGAAGATTTCTGTCCTCTGTGGCTCAGTCGGTAGTGCGCTTGAATACAAATCCTAAGGTCACGGGTTCGTGTTTTGTCCACTGCATTTTCTTGCAAAAAGGCAAGTGCGGACGCGCACAGACATCCCGATCTGGGTTTTTATATATAAGAAAGATATTCTCGCCGGCTACCAGACATAACGCTCACATTTTTGCACTGTGAAAACTTTTTCGCTATATTGTGCTTTCAATCGAGTTGCAGCATGAGAACACGAAACCCCGCCCACTTATTCGTTCGCGATCACGCCATCAAGCACAGTGCTAGTTGAAGGGACGCAGACAAAAAAGGGATAGCTAGCGACTCGTGTTTTCATGATGCAACTCGTGGTCAGAGAAGCGAGGACCTAATTTTTTGTTGACTTTCAAAACAAAGCAAAAAAAAAAGAAGGAAATTACCTCCACAAATGAAGCAACCGTCTCTTTTCGATGCACCGAATTCGAGTCTTCCCTGCCCAACAAATGACGGCGGACCTAAAGACGAGAAAAACGAATTTTATCTTTTTTTAAACAAATTTCCAACTTTTCTGCTAATTTTCGAGTTGTACAGTGTGCACCCGGTGACGTCAGACTCTACTCCACAGTGTCGTTGTGTGACGATTCGGCCTAATATAATACAAGAATATACATTATAAACGCTGTTTTTCTTTTCCTCTTTGTCTCATCGCGCCGCTCACTGACAACCGTATTGTTCTCATTGTCAGTGAGGGCGGGAAAAGATCTAATTAGGCGGCAAAATTAGCGGTTCGGGGGACAATTAAGTGAGGAGTGACCTACCGGAACTTCCACCCGCTCGATACCAACTCACAATGCAGTGAGTGTGTGACGCGTTCGCGCATGGTGTCGGAGCCACCAAACCTTGTTGGCACTCGGCGATTCGCCTGAAATAGTAATGTAATGTTTATGACGGGTATGTGGCTAATAGCCTTTGAAACCTGTTGGGAAAATCGCCACACAGTTTGGGGTCATATGTTTCAGTTTTTTTTTGGATTTTTTTTTTGTTTTTTCGGGTTTTTTTTGGATGAGACAAAAAAATGTTTGATTTTTTTTCGATGGTAAGAGTGAGACAAAAAAATAAAAAAAAGAAAAATAGCTTTAAAAACTTGGAAAATTTCTTTTTAACTGGCAGAAATACGTATTTTTTTGGAATTTTTTCGTTGTTTTTTTGGTAATTTTTTGAGACCCCACGAAAAGGGGGGAAAGCGTCGAAATGTGGGAACGAAAAGGGGGAAAAATGGGCGGAGCCAACCGCAAAAGTGCCGCAAACTCTTGCGACATATTTTCTAATAATATTTTATGTTCAAATTGACCTTATTTAATTTATTTGAAACTAAAACGCGCGAACCCTTCAACAAAAATCAAAAAAAAATTAGGCTCCGCCCATTTTCCCCCCTTTTCGTTCCCACATTTCGCCGCTTTCCCCCCTTTTCGTGGGGTCTCAATTTTTTTGTGGAGAACAATTTTTTTTTGTTTTTTTGTTAATTTTTTTAAGAGCAAAAATTTTTTTTTTTGTAATTTTTTTGGGGAAAAAAAAGGTTTTTTTTTTTTTTAATTTTTTTTGTCCCAACCCTGGCCCGGACTATCCATAATCATTTTACGCGGCCGTCTCTTTGGTTGTTCTGATGGAGCGAGTTTGCAGCATGAGCATGAGAACACGAAATCCCGCCCACTTATTTGTTGGCGAGCACTCTAGCACAGTGCTATTTGAAGAGACGCAGGCAAAAAAGGGATAGCTAGTGACTCATGTTTTCATGATGCAACTCGTCTTAACACGCAATACACTGATTGATAAACAATGAGACAGGCTAGGCTTTTAACACCGTTTTTCCCCGCTACTCACGCTTCCGCGTCCTCGTTCGGCATCCACGCTTCCGGACGTTTGCATTGTGTGCAATTGAGTGCGGAGGCTGCTGAAAAAAAGATAATGTGTCTGAGAATTGTGTCGTAAAATTCGAAAATTTCCCCGAAAATTCTCGAGCCACGTGGGCAACACCTGGCGCTTTATTATTCTACGTACAGAGCGTGATGACGGCGAGATAGAGGACCACAGATGACGACGATTTTAGTCGGTTCATTTCTGAAATTGTTTGGTGAATTGAATTGCGAATTGAGAGAGAAAAGACAAGACAATATTCAAGATGAGGGAACGGAAATGTGAGCTGGAAAAAATATAACGGCTAATAGCCGTTGAAAAAGCAATTTGCGGCGTTAATGGGTACTAGTCGCCAAAAGCAGCTATTAGCCATTATGGGGCACAGTCGCCGCCTATAAAAGTTTGTCTTGAAATGGGAAAAAATTGTTTGAAATAATAGTCATTGGAAACGGCTAATAGCCTTCAAATCTGGGTCGTACGCCAAATGCATATGACACACGCCCCAAATTCGATGGCTAATAGCTCTGCAAATTCGCTCCAATCGCACAGTGACCGGAAGATGCGTATGCTTTTGGAGTCAATGAGATTCAGAGAAATCAGAGCGTCTGCACTCTCTATTGGAGCGCGTTCACAGAGAAGTTGCGTTTTAAAAAAGACGCTAGAGAAACGAGAGAAAACAGAGACACACAGACAAGACCATTCTTGCAGCACGTCGACACAAACAGTTTTGCGTGGTCCACACTTCTCGACGAGGCGACAAACGCCTACTTGGCCGGTCATTTGGTGGCTAATTCGAAAGAAGAAGTGACGAAATTCGCGGCGATGGTGTGTCGGAACATGCACGGCAGGGACTTTAAACCCACGTGAGATTTGGGCTCTTTTATTCTCAGTACGGCGTGCTGGAGACTACGTTTTTATAAATTATAATTATTGTTGGAAATGAACTAGGCCACAAAATTGAAAAACTAGGCCACGAAATTGAAAAGTTAAGCCACGAAGTTAAAAAGATGGGCCACTGAATTGAAAAGTTCGGTTTTTAAACTGAAAAACTAGGCCACGAAATTGAAAAGTTAGGCCACGAAATTGAAAAGTTAGGCCACGAAATTAAAAAGTTAGGCCATGGAATTCGAAAGTTAGGCCACGTAATTAAAAAGTTAGGCAACAAATTTCCAAAAACTAGGCCACCAAGTCAAAAAAAAAAAGTTCACCATGCAAAAAAGCTAGGCCACCAATCTAAAAAAACTTTAGCCATCAGCAAAAAAGTTAGGCCACGAAATTGAAAAGTTAAGCCACGAAGTTAAAAAGATGGGACACTGAATTGAAAAGTTCGGTTTTTAAATTGAAAAACTAGGCCACGAAATTGAAAAGTTAGGCCACGAAATTAAAAAGTTAGGCCACGAAATTGAAAATTTAGGCCGCAAATTTGAAAAGTTAAGCCACGAAGTTGAAAAGATAGGCCGCTGAATTGAAAAGTTCGGTTTTTAAATTGAAAAACTAGGCCACGAAATTGAAAAGTTAGGCCACGAAAATAAAAAGTTAGGCCACAAATTTCCAAAAACTAGGCCACCAAGTCAAAAAAAATAAGTTCACCATGCAAAAAAGCTAGGCCACCAATCTAAAAAACTTTAGCCACCAGCAAAAAAGTTAGGCCACGAAATTGAAAAATTAGGCCACAAATTTGAAAAGTTAAGCCACGAAGTTAAAAAGATAAGCCACTGAATTGAAAAGTTCGGTTTTTAAATTGAAAAACTAGGCCACGAAATTGAAAAGTTAAGCCATGAAATTAAAAAGTTAGGTCATGGAATTGGAAAGTTAGGCCACGTAATTAAAAAGTTAGGCCACAAAATTCAAAAACAAGCCCACCAAAATAAACAACTTTTGTCACCAGCAAAAAAAGTTAGGCCACAAAATTGAAAATTTAGGCCACAAATTTGAAAAACTAGGCCACCAAGTCAAAAAAATTAGTTCACCATGCAAAAAAGCTAGGCCACAAAATTAAAAAGCTAGGCCACCAATTTAAAAAACTTTAGCCACCAGCAAAAAAGTTAGGCCACGAAATTGAAAAATTAGGCCACAAAATTCCAAAAAAAAAAAAGGTCCCGTTTTCCTTCACGTAGGTTCTAACACGCCGTGCTCAGTACAGAACGCTGCAAACGCGCTCCCTTCGCACAGTGATGGACGCGGCCACGTTGGCGATGCATGTGAAAATCATTGTGCGATTGGAGCGAGTTTTCAGCGTTTTATATCGAGTATACTACAACTTTAAACTTTTTTGTGAAAATTCTCATTTGGCCCACCTTATCGTCTAGAACTAATTGGGCGAATCGACGTGCAAAAAGTGGAAAAAAAGACGAGCAGAGGAGGGAAAAAGAGACAAGAAAAAACTCAATTATTACTTACTTTTCTTTTTTTTCCCCTCAACGCCTAAAAAGAACGACGACACAAATGTATAGAAATGAAAAGAGAGGGGAAGGGAGAGAAAGAGGAAAAGTTAAGTTAATTAAACTAGTAATATTTAATTCGTACGATGGGCGGTATGAGACACAGGAGAGAATGGCAAAGAAGAAGAAGAAGAGGAAGGACGTCCTTATGAAAAGAATTCATAAAGAGAGCCGGGGAGCACTTGACCAATTTTTGATGAGCACTGACTTTTGTGCGCGTCGAATGATTGTGGGAAAGAAGCTGGAATTCCGAATTACCGACTGCGCCACATGGACCAAAGCAATATACGAATTGCAGCATGAAAACCTCAGTCGCTATCTATCCCTTTTTAGTCTGCGTCTCTTCAAATAGCGCCATTTTTGGGTGATCGTGGTCGCGCACAATCAAGTGGGCGGGGTTTCGTGTACACCAAATTGTCGCCAAGAGAAGCCACAAATTTTCACACCACGCACTAATGAGAGGTTTCAAAGCGTGATAAGTTGTTTACGTGCACAATTTGTTTCATTTTGAGCAGCTTAACGTGAGCACCTGAAGAGACCCCTCAATTAGTTATGGGTGGTAGTGGTTGGGGAAGAGCGGACGGAGGGGAGGAACTAAACGAGAAGAGCTCATTTTGGAGCAACACGAGAAGAATACGTGTGCACGCCCCCTGGCTAGTTTTTGTTTCGTTTTGCTCCCCTCCTCTCCCCATCAGCGGAAACCCGAAACGATTAGGTGAACGAAATGAGGGCGCAGAGAAGAGATGAGAGAGAGAGAGAGAGAGAAAAAGAGTTTTTTGAGGAAAATGTGCCTTTTTGGGGCTTTTATTGCGAAAAAAAAACGAAAAATATTTTTATGGCCGAACTTTTCGAAAATTGAAAAGTTAGGTCATCATGTAAAAACTAGGCCACTGTGCTAATTTTGACTTTTGAAAAAACAGATCAGCACATTAAAATCAAAATTTCATAAAAATTGTCTTTGATTTTCAAAACGAAAAAAATAGAAGACATGAAGAAATCCAAAAGGAGTACACGAGGCTTGGTTTTAAAAACGGTGGCTGCTCGGTTTTTTGAGGTGAAAAACGTTTTGAAAAAGGCTTTTTGTGGCTTTTATTGAAAAAAAAATGAAAAAAAATTTTATGGCCGAATTTTTCGAAAATTGAATAGTTAGGCCATCATGTAAAAACTAGGTCACTGTGCTACTTTTTGCTATTGGCTTGTGAGAAAACAGATTAGCACATTAAACTTAAAATCGCATCAAAAATTGTCCTTTGATTTTCAAAACGAAAGAAACAAAAGAAATAAAGAAATCCAAAAGGAGTACACGAGGCTTGGTTTTAAAAAAAGTGGCTGTTCGGTTTTTTGAGGAGAAAAACGTTTTGAAAATGGCTTTTTAGGGTTTTTATTGCGAAAAAAAACGAGAAAATATTTTAATGACCGAACTTTTCGAAAATTGAAAAGTTAGGCCATCAGTGTAAAAACTAGGTCATTGTACTAGTTTTTGCTTGTGCGAAAACTGTATAGCACGTTGAAATTTCAATCGCATCAAAAATTGTCCTTTGGTTTTCAAAACGAAACAAATCGAAGAAATGAAGAAATCCAAAAGGAGTACACGAGGCTTGGTTTTAAAAATTGTGGTTTTTCGGTTTTTTGCGGTGAAAAATGTTTTGAAAAAGACTTTTTGAAGTTTTTATTTAAAAACAAGGAACGAAAAAAAATTTGATGGCCTAACTTTTCGAAAATTGAAAAGTTAGGCCATCAGTTCAAAAACTAGGAGAAATCCAAAAGGAGTACACGAAGCTTGGTTTTAAAAACGGTGGCTGCGCGGTTTTTTGAGGTAAAAAACGTTTTGAAAAAGGCTTTTTGGGGTTTTTATTGAAAAAAAAACGAAAAAAATTTTTATGGCCTAATTTCGAAAATTGAAAAGTTAGGCCATCAGTGTGAAAACTAGGCCACTGTGCTGTTTTTGCATTTGAAGAAATCGCTTAGCACATTAAACTTGAAATCGAATAAAAAATTGTGCTTTGATTTTCAAAACGGAAAAAAAATAGAAGAAATGAATAAATCTAAAAGGAGTACACGAGGCTTGGTTTTAAAAACGGTGGCTTTTTGGTTTTTTGGAGTGAAAAACGTTTTAAAAAGGGCTTTTTGTGGCTTTTATTGCAAAAAAAAACGAAAAAAATTTTTATGGCCGAACTTTTCAAAAATTGAAAAGTTAGGCCATCGTGTAAAAATTAGGCCACTGTACTAGTTTTTACTTGTGCAGAAACTGTATAGCACATTAAAATTGAAATTGCATGAAAATAGTCCTTTGATTTTCAAAACGAAAAAAATAGAAGAAATGAAGAAATCCAAAAGGAGTACACGAGAACATTAGAAAATGATTGAGCGTAAAATGAAAAAGAACACTTTCTTTAACAGCAAAAAAACGGCAGTTTAAAGAAGAAAACGAGAAGAAATAAGATGGGTAATGAAATGAGGGTCTCGCTCGCGGAAAAGTGGGCGTGGCCTTCATGGCAGGTGTACGATGGGAATGAGCGAAATTGAACGGGAAAAAGTTGTACTTGGATGGTCAAATGCAGCTGGGTGCGTGTCGTGACGAGTAACAGGTGGATATATTTTTTAGAACAAAGAAAAAAAATTTTTTTTTTCGAATTTTTTCGGAAAAAAAATTTTGTCCCGGGGAGGGGGGGGGGTCTAAACAAACATCTTGAGGTCATTAAGAAGCCTAGGTGTCAATGTTGACCGTAACCCAATCTCACCCCCTTGATTAGGTAGGCAAAAATAAGAAAACGAGTGGCCGAAAAGGAAAAGCGAAAACAAACATTTTCACGGATGGGGCAAAGTATGTACATAAATATATATTTGGCAACGCAGCTCATCTCAAGATGGTCCTCTTTTTCAATTTAAAATTGTTGCAGCGAGCGAGGAAAAAATAAGCTAAACGGGGGCAGGACGTCCATCTTGTTTACACACCCGCCAAACGAGAAAAAAACTAATGAAAAAGTGGTGCGCATCGGGTCACCATGGACGGCAAAGACGGGAAGAGCCGAAAAAGGGGGCGTGGCCTTTTGTGGCTATTGTCCAGGTGTCTAGTCGCATACACTCTTGCATTTGCATAATTATGGTTCATCCTGAGAGGAGGGACCACCATATTATTCGGGTCGGATGACACTTGGATAATGCGATTTATGTGCATAGAGTGGTGTTCGACATTTAGTTTTTTTGGTGCCCTGCCGGTTGTTCGGACAGGAAAAAATCGTAGAAGATGGTGGCCTAATTTTTTAGAATGCTGGCCTAACTTTTCAATTTTATGGCCTAACTTTTTTGCTGGTGGCCAAAGTTTTTAGATTGGTGGCCTAGTTTTTGAATTTTGTGGCCTAACTTTTCAATTCCGTGGTCTAACTTTTTCGCTGATGGCAAAAGTTTTATTGATTGGTGGCCTAGTTTTCTAATTACGTGGCCTATACTTTCAATTTTGTGGCCTAACTTTTTTTGCTGGTGGCAAGAGCTTATTAGATGGGTGGCCTAGTTTTTGAATTTCGTTACCTAACTTTTTGGAATTGGTGGGCTAACATTTCAAATTCCCTGGCCTAGTTTTTGGGCATGGTGGCCTAAGTTTTGTAGATTAGTGGCCTAATTTTGGAATTTCATGGTCTAGTTTTTGGAAATTCGTGACATAACTTTTTAATTTCGTGGTCTAACAGTTTATTTTCATGGCGTAGCTTATCAAATTCATGGCCTAACTTTTCAATTTTGTGGCCTAGCTTTTTTGCATGGTTAGCTAATTTTTTTTCTGAATCGATGGCCTGGCTTTTTTTGCATGGTGGTTTATTTTTTGTAAATTTGTGGCCTAACTTTTCTAATTTGTGGCCTAGCTTTTCAATTTCGTGGCCTAACTTTTCAATTTCGTGGCCTAACTATTTAAAATACATGGCCTAACTTTTCTAATTTGAGGCCTAGCTCTTTAAATTCATTACCTAACTTTTCAATAATACAGTGGCCTAACTTTTTGATATTGGTGGCCTGACTTTTTTAGATTGGTGGCCTAGTTTTGGATTCTATAGTCTATTTTTTTTTGTTTTTTGATCAAACTTCCAATTCATTGAAAAATCCATGGCCTTACTTTTTAATTTCCTGGCCTAACAAATGTGTGGCCAAACTTTTCAGTTTCGTGACCTAGTTTTTTTTGCTGGTGGCCGAAGTTTTAGCGATTGGTGGCCTAATTTTTGAATTTCGTGGTCTAGTTTTTGAATTTCGTACCCTATTTTTTCAATTTTGTTGCCTAACTTTTTAATTTCGTGGCCTAACTTTTTGATATTGGTGGCCTAGCTCTTTTGCATAATGGCCTAACTTTTGTTGAGTGGTGGTCTAATTTTTGAAAATTGGTGGCCTAACTTTTCAATTTTGTGGCCTAACTTTCTCCAAAGTGGCAAAATTTTTAAAAATTGATGGCCTAGTTTTTGAATTTCCTGGAATAGTTTTTCTGCGTGGTGGCCTAACTTTTTGGCTGGTGACAAAGGTTTCATCTATTGGTGGCCTAGTTTTTCGATTCGGTGGCCTAACTTTTTAACTTCGTGGCCTAATTTTTCAATTTTACGGCCTAACTTTTAGTATTTGTGGCTTTAATTTTAAACTTCGTTGCCGAACTTTTTTATTTTGTGGCCCAACTTTTTTGCATGGTGGCCTAACTTTTTGATATTGATGGCCTAGTTTCCAATTTTGTGGCCTAACTTTTCAATTTGGTGGCCTAACTTTTCAAATTCCTGGCCTAACTTTTCAATTTCGTGGCATAGCTAACAGTTTTTCTACCAAACCTTTTCCAATTTTTGGATCAAAATACCCGGCAAAAGTTAGGCCACCACAATTAAACCAGTTGATATACTGATTGATAGACGGACAGACAGACAGACAGAGAGACAGCTGAAAAATAACAAGATTGGTGTGAGATATCAGAAGACGTGAAAAAGGCAGAGAAGCCATTTTTTGAGTGATTGATTGATGGGTTTGATTGGATGGGTCGGTCGTGCGAGTGCGCGCGCACAATTTTAAATGAATAATGCATGAGCCCGACCCGAACGGGATACGGTCTCAATATGTACCTAATTCTAATTCTCGTTCTTCTTATTAGCCGTAACTGTTTGCAGAAAAAATGAGCAGAAAGATGAGATGAAAAAGGGAAAAAATGGAAAGAAAAGAAAAATTTGCATTGTGCTTGGTGAAAGACGATGACAAATGAGCATGTTGGCTTTGTGCCAGGCAATCACAAAGTGCCCGGAAAAAGTTAGGGCATCATGCTCAAAAATTAGGTCATTCATCATTTGAGACTTACTTTAGCATACCGAAAAATTGGTCGTGGCATTTTTGATGCGTTTTAATTTTTTTTTTACCGTGAGCAAAGGAAGTGAGTTTAGAATTTTTTAAAACTTTGCCACAACTTTCTCCAAAAAATACGCTGTTTTTGATAGCAAATTTAAAGATACAGTTTTATGTTTAAAATTTTGGAAAAAAAAATTTTTTTTAATGTTTTTTCATAAAAACGAATTCTTAGAATTTTCTGAAACTTTGCCACAATTTTTTCCAGAAAATTCTCCGTTTTTTAATATTAAATTTATACACTTCTATGTTCATATTTTTGAGAAAATTTGCAAAATATTGAAAAAAAAATTTTTTTTTTTTTAATTTTGACAAAAATTTTTTTTTAATCAAAAACGAATTCTTATATTTTTCTGAAACTTTGCCACATCGTTGTCCAGAAAGTTCTCCAATTTTTGATATCAAATTTTTCCACTTTTATGTTCATATTTTTTAGAAAATTTGCAAAATGTTGGAAAATTTTTTTTTTGAAAATTTTTTTCTCAAAAACAAATTCTTAGAATTTTTTGAAACTTTGCCACAATTTTCTCCAAAAAATTCCCTATTTATTGATATCAAAATGATACACTTTTATGTTTATATTGTCAAGAAAATTTGCAAAATATTGAAAAAAAATGTTTTTTTTTTTGAAATTTTGACAAAAAAAAATGTTTCCTCAAAAACTAGTTCTTAGAATTTTTTGAAACTTTGCCACAATTTTTTCCAGAAAATTCTCCGTTTTTTAATATTAAATTTATACACTTCTATGTTCATATTTTTGAGAAAATTTGCAAAATATTGAAAAAAAAATTTTTTTTTTTTTAATTTTGACAAAAATTTTTTTTTTAATCAAAAACGAATTCTTATATTTTTCTGAAACTTTGCCACATCGTTGTCCAGAAAGTTCTCCAATTTTTGATATCAAATTTTTCCACTTTTATGTTCATATTTTTTAGAAAATTTGCAAAATGTTGGAAAATTTTTTTTTTGAAAATTTTTTTCTCAAAAACAAATTCTTAGAATTTTTTGAAACTTTGCCACAATTTTCTCCAAAAAATTCCCTATTTATTGATATCAAATTGATACACTTTTATGATTATATTGTCAAGAAATTTTGCAAAATATTGAAAAAAAAAGGTTTTTTTTTAAATTTTGACAAATAAAAATTTTTTTTTCTCAAAAACAAATTCTTAGAATTTTCTGAAACTTTGCCACAACTTTCTCCAGAAAATTTTCTATTTTTTGATATCAAATTTATACACTTGTATGTTCATATTTTTTAGAAAATTTGCAAAATATTGAAAAAAAAATTTTTTTTTTTTTATTTTGACAAAAAAAAAATTTTTTCTCAAAAACAAATTCTTTCATTTTTTTTAGAAACTTTGTCACAACGTTTTACAGAAAATTCTCTATTTTTTGAACTCAAATTTTTACGCTTGTATGTTTATATTTTCAAGAAAATTGGCAAAATGTTGGAAAAAAATTTTTTTTTGAATTTTGACAAATAATTTTTTTCTCAAAAACAAATTCTTAGAATTTTTTGAAACTTTGCCATCACGTTTTTCAAACCATTCTCAATTTTTTGATACCAAGTTTATACACTTGTATGTTCATATTTTTGAGAAATTTTGCAAAATATTGAAAAAAAAATTTTTACAATTATTTCACCGATTATGTATAATTTTTATTTCTTAAATAGCTCAATAAAAGGTACCAAGAGAAGGACACTCATGTCTTTTATAAGGCATTTTAAACTCGATCAGGATGATCCTAAGCAGCAAGATTGGTCGGTGCGAGCCTTAAAGACCTGTCCTACTGATAGCTTGATAACTGCAATTTTGGTCATCTATGAAACTCACCACGTTAAAAACTAGGCTTTCTAAAACGGTCAATAAAATGTAACCTAACGGTTCCATTTCAGAATCCTGGGCCATGCAACACATTTACTTGTCTTTAAAATTTTTGAAAGCAAGTAAAGAAAGAAATCACAATGGCCGAATATTTCTATTAGCGAATCCTAGACCACAGTTCAATTTCTCACTTAGAAAAGAGGTATTTTGTCGTTGGCCTTGGTTTAATTTTTCAGAAAATCACAAAATTTTGTAAAAAAAAAACAATCACGCGGAATTTTGGGTTAGGCAACCGACCGAAAAACTGCAAACATGTACGTAAAAAGAAGAAACAATGAGCATGTTCAGGCCCTAAAATTGCGCGGCTCCCCGATGCCCGTGTGATTTCACGCTTCATTTGGCATTGGTTGAGAAAGGGCATCCGCCCTGAAACGGATTGTCACTTAAATGTTGCATAATAACAACAACAATATTGCATATTCACGACTTAGTGTGGGAATTGGGGGGGAGAGAGAGAGAGAGAGAGACTTGTCGCTATTTTGAGTGCATAGCCGAACATTATTTAGGAACAAAGTTTGATGGCCACTAGCACATTGAAATCGCTTTAAAAAACACACTTTTTCAGAAAATTTTCAACAAAAAAACATTTTTTTAATCCAAACCTCGTGTACTCCTTTTGGATAACTTATTTTTTTGTTTAAATTATTCCAATTTCTAGCGGAGATAAAAGAGCACAAAAAGAGCAAAGCAAGAGTGAAAAGAAGAACAACAACATGACTATTCATCAATTCGGTCCTAAAAATGGGCTTTTCTCTCGCCGGCTAAGGGTGCAAATTTCTGCGGCCATTTCATCCATTTTCCGAAAGAAATGGGTTTGTTGGCTGCTTTCTTTAACCCAAAAACGGGTGTAAATACAGAGAGATACGCTCGGATGCAAGGATGGCAGTGTGTGAAAATATATTGTGTCACAATGGGATTATCTATTATGATGAAGTGTGGCTCGTTTTGAGCGGAGCCAAATCTCACTTTTTTGGTGTTGCACGACGTGGCCTGTGAAGTAGCTTGTTATTTTCTCAATAATTGTTTAAAAAGCACAGCAGTCATCGCTGTTGACGGAGTTTATAATTGATTTCAACTAACCACAAAACAGTAAAAAAAAATTTACGTTTTTTAAAGTCGAAAACAATTTTTTGAAATTTTTTGAAACTTTGACAAAATGTTTTAAAGTTTGATGGGCGCTATATGCATCCCCCGCATTCCACCTGTGTAGCCACCATTGGTTAAAACCCGCAAAGCCACACATTTTCCAATCACGCGCTAATGAGAGGTTTCAAAGCCCGAGTCGTCTGATAAAATGTATTTAAATAATATTTTTTTTCCCAAAAATTGTTTTTTCGAAGTTTTTGAAACTTTGCCAGAACGTTTGGCAAGAAATTTCCTAATTTTTGATATCAAAATTATATACTTTTATGCCTTCATTTTTGAGCAAAATTTGCAAAAAATTGAAAAAAAAAATTGTTTTTTTTTTTAATTTTGACAAATAAAAATGTTTTCCCCGAAAACTGTTCCTTAGAATTCTCTGAAACTTTGCCAGAATGTTCTTTGAAAACATCTCTATTTTCTGATACTGAAATTATACACTTTTATTTTTATATTTTTAAGAATTTTTTTTTTGCAAAAAAATTGAAAACAAAATTTTTTTTTGAACATTTGACAAAAAAAATTATTTCTCAAAAACTAAATCTTAGAATTTTCTGAAACTTTGCCAGAACGTTCTCCATGAAATTCTCAAATTTTTAATATAAAATTTATAAACTTTTATGTTTATATTTTTGAGAAAATTTGCAATTATTGAAAAAAAAATTTTTTTTTTTGAAATTTTGACAAATAAAAAATTTTTTCCCGAAAACTGTTTCTTAGAATATTTTGAAACTTTGCCAGAACGTTTGGCAAGAAATTTCCTAATTTTTTGATATAAAATTTATACACTTTTATGTTAGAATTTAGAATTTATTTATTATCCGTCACAAATGAATACATTACAAATTAAATCAAAGAAAATAAATATATTGGGATAATAAAAGTAAAATGACCAGTCAGACCAGCAATAGTCTATCGGTCAAGTGTGGGGGGAAAGGGTTTCGAGCGGGAATGAGGCTATGCGCGCAGCAAAAGCCTCCGAATTCAGTCTTTTCGGGAATAATTTGACGACGTGGTTCCACAAGGACAGATTGTCGATTAGAAAACCGTGTGCGGAATTACCACAAGGAGTTAACATGTACGGACTTCTGGATGACCGGGACGCTTTTACACATAGTGGTAGGGACGGAAAGTGACATTCAAGGTTGACAATTTTAAAGTACATACGGAGCACGGATAAGATTCTTCGGTGAAAAGTGGAGATCATGTGAAATTGAGTTAATCTGTCAGTATACGATGAAAAAGACACGTTACATCGTTGCAGTACCCGTCTGGTGTAAAATCGTAGTGGATATTCGAGTTTTTTGGCTTGGGATACTGAGTGGAGATTTAGTAGTTCAGAACCGTATTCTAGAATTGGCTTTACATAAACATTATACAATTTAAAATAAAATTCGGGGGATTTTGAATGGAATGCTCGTAACAGTTGTCTGCATTTTAGTAATGATATGTTAGAAATATTATTTACATGTTTGTCAAATTTCAATTCGTTGTCAATTATAATTCCCAAGTCTCTGATAGAATTTTTTACATTTATTTCGAAGTTATTTACAAAGTATTTGGTGCGCGGATTCTTGCGGCCGAAGTGCACGACCGCCGTTTTTTGTTCGGCCAATTGGAGTCGCCACTTGTCACACCAATCTGCGACGAGGTTGATGCTGTGCTGGAGTGACGCTGGATTGGAGGAAAGTAGCTTCAAATCGTCGGCGAATGCGGTCACGTGGACATCGGGCGGAAAAATTTCGAGTAAGTCGTTTATATACATTAAAAAGAGAAAAGGCCCTGTCACGCTTCCCTGTGGAACACCAGAAAGAACGCTAATCGAGTTGGCTGAGACATAATTATCGATTTTTACGACGGATTTGCGATTTTCAAGAAAAGAACGAATCCATTGACATGCTTTTGCGTCGACACCGAAATTTTGTACTTTTGCCAAGAGAAGATTGTGCGGAACTGAATCGAACGCCTTTTTGAGGTCAAAATAGACGGCGTCAGCAAAACCGCCTTTTTTCGCTAGGATTTTGCGTATTTCGGTCGTCGACTCTAAAATTGCCAGTGTACAAGAGCGGCGATTCATAAATCCAAATTGATTTTTCGAGATTTTACCGTTAATTTGCTTCCGGATCGCTTCCAAGACGATTTTCTCAAACAGCCTGGCAAGTGGGTGAGTCAATGTAATTGGCCGATAATTGCCCGAATCAGTCAGACTTCCTTTTTTATGCAGAGGAATTATAGTGGAAGTTTTCCATTCCGTCGGAAAATGACTACTCGTAAAGGATTCAATAAAAATAAGAGAAAGCGGAACGGTGAGGGCGTGACAGCAACCTTTGATCAGAAAGAAATTGATTTTATCACTTGAGTAACCAAGTTTCGGTTTCAGAGCAAGGATGTGCTTCATGACGTTCACTGGCGAGAAGTCGGGAGATATTTTCGATGGATTTGGCGACGGATACGATGGAAACGCTGGTGACGGAGGCGTGAATGACAAGGAAAACGAACGGATAAATTCACGAGCAATCACTTTCGGATCGGTGACAATTTGGCCGGAAATGGAAAGAGTGATAGGCGGCGGGAGTGGCGAAATTCTGCGATTTATGAATTGGAAAAGTTCACGGCAATTCTTGGAACTTATCGCTTTTTTCTCGTCGTTCGCAAGTTTTTTCTTGATATTTTTTAGCTTACGATTTATCGATTTTTTGTTGAAGTTAGTCTTCAAGCGGCGTCGAAGCCTTCGGCTAAGATTGTTTTTCGACTGGTGCACGGGCGGACGAAATCGACATTTTGGCGTGTACGTTTCTATCAACTCATTGAAAATTCGAAGAAAGTGCGCAAGTTTCGAGTCAGGCGTTGCGAAGAATGACAGCTGACGCTCCCAATTGTATGAAAAAAGATGACGATTCAAAGCCGAGAAATCACATTTCCGGAACAATAGACGATCACGAGAAGCGTGAATATTCATAGGACGCGGATTATGGGCGAGCGAAAAACCAACTGATGAGTGGTCAGAGAGAATCAACGGCGGAACCTGTGAGCAACTCGTGAAGGAACTAGGACGATTTGTAAAAACCAAGTCGAGAAAATTGTTTCGGCCAGACGCGGCTGTTCTAGTCGGAAAGTGTACCATTTGGACCAAATCGTGCGAAACCATCAAATCTTTAAGAGAATCAGGAATCCCATTCGGAATTCTCAAGTCAGAAGACCAAGTAGCGTTTGGGAAATTGAAATCACCCAATATGTAGACATTCTGAACAGAGGAGCTGACGAGTTCGTTAATATTTGAAAAAAGTAAATTTGTTTCGATTGTTGAGCAGTTGGGCGGACGATAAATTAGAATAAATCGGGACTTGGAGGGTGGATGGTCAAAAGCCAGTATCTCACAGAAATGTTGTGAATAAAACTGATCGGAAAGTGAATTTACAAGAATAATAGGTAAGCTGCGGGGGAAAAATACCGCAACACCTCCGCCTCGTTTTTTAGGGTGAGTGGGCAGCCTGTCTGCACGAAGGCATGAAATTGTTGGTGAGGAAGTTAATGATTGGGGAATTAGATTAGACAAAAATGTCTCCGTCACACAAAATAAATCGATATTATTTACAAAGATGCTCTGATGAAGAAGAGTCAAACGTTCTGCCGTTGCGATTGAGCGAGCATTGGATAGTTGACAAGTAAGATTTTTAGTTTGATTAGTTTTTTGAACAACATTTAGTTTACTATTTACAGAACGTGAATTGGACGCGATGGGAAAATGAGCCACCGAGTGACAAACACCGAGTGTCGGACTGTTTTTACATAAAGAAGACGATAAGTGCGAAACACGAATGATGGGAACTGCCGTTTTTGACGAAAAAGAGAATTTTCGGTGGCCGTTTTCCTAGGCGCTTACCGCTGGAGCGACACGCACATTTGAGGATGTAGGAAGAGGACGCGGCGTGGGGGATTGCACAATTTCAAGATCACGAATGTAGAAACGGATTTCGCCAGCCTCGCGGTTAGCTTCGAAAACTTTTTTGCGCAAGTTTTTGAGAACGGAAAGTTCGTCTGGCGTCATATCACGCCTGCAACGAAGAGGGCGCGGGAATTTAGGGGACGACGGGAGCGCACGTAGGGCCTTGGAGAAATTGCGAATAAAATTATCTCTATCTTTTTGGCATTCGAATCTAACTTTTGTTGGGCGGGCATTAATATCCGGATTCCTACATTTTACACGAAATGTTTCAATGTGCTTCGGAAGCGAACAGGCATCAGTTAAAGCGTCGATAAAATACTTATCTTTATCCGACTGTTGGTCCGATTTGTCGTCGGCGAGTCCTTCAATCACAGCCAAGCAACATTTTTTCTCGAGTTGACGGAAGTCGTTGGCGAGTTTGAGTTGGGCTGATACTTTTCCAAGCAGCGGCGTGTTCTTACAAATATCTCTGTACAGCGGGCAAGACTTCTTGATGTTCACGGTAGAGTTGGCGTTGGAGAGTGCTGGAAAGTGCAAATCGTAAGGCGCGGAAGAGTTTCGGAGATCATTGATAATTCTTTCATTTTTGGCATTGGTTTCGACTAGTATTGCGTTGGCAGCGGTCAGCTCGGAGAACGCTGTTTCCAATTTCGAAACTCTTTCCAGCAGAGACATGATTATTGGGGTGGACTGTGATGGGCTGCCTCCGGGGTACTTCGGCGGGCGTCCTACTGCTCTTGCTGGGCGACCACGTTTCGCACACTTCCGACCATCCTTGAGCGATAGTTTCTTCGTCGGTGGTGAATCCACACTGATGTCGGCACACGTGTTCTCGTCCGTAGGTGATGCGGAAGGTGACGAGTCCATGGTAGTTGACATTTCGGATCGAGAATCGGGTGTCACGCGTTGGTCGGGATCAGCGTACCTCAAACTCAAACTTGGGTAATTAAACCTCAAACTCAAACTTGGGTAATTAATGTTAATCTTTTTGAGAATTTTTTTTTCCAAAAAAATTGAAAACAAAATTTTTTTTTTTTAATTTTGACAAAAAAAAATTATTTCTCAAAAACTAATTCTTAGATTTTTTTTGAAACTTTGCCAAAAAATTCTCTTTTTTTTTTAATTAAATATATACATTTTTATGACTTTATTTTTGAGAAAATTTGCAATTATTGAAAAAATAAATTTTTTTTTTTTAATTTTTGACAACTAAAATTTATTTTTCATGAAAACTATTATCGGCCCGCCAAAATGGTCAAACGCGCTCCGCTGAACTCAACGCTATGCAATGTTAATTTTGGTCTCCAATTTATTTCATTTCACGTTGAATTTATACGTGAAATGAAATAATTTGGAAACCAAAATGAAAATCGCATAGCGTTGAGTTCAGCGGAGCGCATTTGACCATTTTCGCGGGCCGACAATAATTTTTTTAATTTTTGAAACTTTATCAGAATGTTTTTCAAGAAATTCTCTATTTTCTGATACCAAATTTATACATTTTTACGAATTCATTTTTGAGAAAAAAAAAGACAAAAAATTGAAAAAAAAAATTTTTTTTAATTTTGAAAAAAAAATGTTTTTCTCAAAAACAAATTCTTAGAAACTTTTGAAACTTTGGCAGAACGTTATCCAGAAAATTCTCTACTTTTTGATACTAAATTTATACACTTTTATGTTTATATTTTTGAAAAAAAGACAAAATATTAAAAAAAAAAAAAATTTTTTTTTTTTAATTTTGACAAATAAAACTTTTTTCACCGAAAACTGTTTCTTAGAATTTTCTGAAACTTTGCCAGAATGCTCTCCTGGAATTTCTCTATTTTGTTGGTAGAAAGACTATAATTTTTTATAGCTTTATTTTTGAGAAAAATTGCAAAAAATTCAACAACTTCTTCTACTACTCCCACATTTCAAATTCATTGTGGGCCTCTAAAAATTTTCGAAAAATAAAAACGTGTATATTCTGTATAAAACGCTGAAAACTTGCTCCAATCGAACAATGAATTTGGCATGCATTTTGAGTGAGATTCAGAGAAATCAGAGCGAAACATTGGTCACACTCTCTCGTCGCCATTGTGACCGCGTTTTTCACTGTGCGAAGGGGGCGGGGTTTCAGCGCTTCGTTCCAATTTCATTTATCTTGTTGTATTTTATTTTTAAAAAAATAATACAAAAAAAACAATATTGAAGCATTTCACGAAAAATATAAGAAAAAAATATTTTTATTCCATTTTTTTTTTGTACTCTTCTGATTGAACCTGAAAACAAAAACAAAAATTCAAAGAAAAAATAAGAATAACAAATCTTTTGTATTCAAACTACAAAACTATGAAAGCCACACAATTTACAGAGCAAAAAACTTGACCAACATCTTCCCGCAGTACATGCTTGACAATCATGACCGAACAAAGCTGGCTGATCGATTAAAGAGTCAATTGAAAAAGTATGAGGTGAGGTTAACGCGCCCCACCGGACAGTTCACTAGAGCGCACTTGCAGACGTTGAATAACATGCAGTTGGAGGACGAGTTTATGTCGATGGCTCGCGGTTTGCTCACCTACGGCGCCTCTTTTTTTGATGTGGACGTTTTTACGAAGAAGGTTTGGTTTTTTTTTTTGGTTTTTTTTTTTGGATTGTAGTGAACCATGGTAACAGAAAAAGAAGGATCAGACAAATTCAGAATTCCGAGTGAAAAGACGACATGAAACGAAGAAAAAGTGAATAGCCTTGAATGAACAGACAAATGAATAAATAGCTGTGAATAAATGACCTCTCGAATTGACAGCAAATTGCTATGGGAAACGAAACGAATAAAGGGGCGTGAAGTGTGTGTGTGTGTGATGTGTGACGGCTGATTTGATTTGTGCGTTTTTTTTTCTGGTGGGAAGGTACGCGCAGATCACTGTAAGTTGGAGCGAATTCGCAGCGCTTTCTACCGTGTATGTAGAGACGCAGACACGTAAATCCACACTAAAAGTTCTCGAATTTCTCACTTTTGCGTGGGAAAAAAAGGCGTATATAGTACATTCATACTTCCTATGCTAAAATGCCCCTCACCCATTCATTGACACCCTTTGGAAAGAAAGAAAATGACGGAAACGGAAACGGAAAATTTGGGGTGAAATAAGAAAAGTGCTTTCTTGCTCAAAATCTCAAGGAAATGCGAATTGACCGAGTGGGGGGACCACCTGTCTGCTCGAGTAGTGACAGACGGTTTGTCAAGAGGACCATATTGAGGGTGAACTTGGCGACGGAGAGAGCACAATTGCGGCCAATTAAACATTTTCAAGTAAAGAATATGTATGTATGTACAATGAATTTATAGAGCGTCGGACCCGGATTGGTCGGTGTCAACGATCACGGACTGCACATTATCCTGAAAAAGACGTGGGCAGTTTTCAATTTTCGATTCGACGAGTTTACAGCGATCCCAAAGGACAGTAAGACTTTAGAGGTGAGGGATTCAGGAGGGCTCTGCGACGTTTCAAAACTCATGTTTTCATGAATTGATTGAAAAAAAATTAAACAAAATCGGCAAAGGTAGATGGCCCCGCCCCTTTTCTGCAAAGCATAGCAAACGTCGGAACCCGTGAGTTGTCGGCTATAGAAATTATGTTTAGCCGCCAGGTGAAGCACGTTCTTCAAGACTCACAGGTAAAATGCGGTGGATGCATATAGTGTCCGTATTTTAATCATGTCGTCCTTTTGATCCATTGGACGGTATATCATAACTTTTTATTTATTTTTTGCATTAAAATAAATAAATTGAATGTATATACACAAGCCTGCGATACTTGGCGACTTTGCCCCTGCTTTTTTTCACTTTTCTTACAAGTTTTTTTTTCTTGTAACGGCACTGATTTTTGTACTTCAGCTCTTCCAATTTTTGTGTTTTTTGTGGCTGAATTAGTAAAATGTGTAAACGTTAATCAAACGAAGCGGATTTATTATATATTTAGAGACTAATTTACATAAGTGCACGATATGATTCAAATAGGGACACTACAGTGCGTTGCTGGTTTATACGTCCACCCTCGTTTTTGAGCATAACTTGGGAACCGGTCAATATTTCGATCTAGTTTGGTCAAAATCGGATTCAGGACAAGAAATTACATATGTCCAGTATTTTTTATAATGATATCTGAAAATTTACTCGATATACCCAGAAAAAACTGAAAATGTGCCTTCTGCAACCGTTGCAGGTTTATACGTCCACTCCAGAGAACGGTAGAATTATGACTTCCAGGCAAGACCAAATACTAAAGTTTGGGCTCTGTGTCTTTAAGATTACTGTAAAACGTGTTTTTGATTTGAGTTGTGTTATTATTCGTTATAAAATCATGGGCCGTGGCCAACTGTTGACTGTTGCTGAAAAAGCTTCAATTATTGCCTTCAAAACAGCTGGATGGACCAACCGAGCTATCGCCAGGCATCTGAATCGATCCCACGATTCCATTAATTGTTTTGTTTTGAATCCGAATCCAAACAGACAAATAAAGAAGAATAGACCAGCTCCGAAGTTGAACTCAAGGGCCAGAAGATCGGTGACCCGAGTAGTTTTGAACTCTATGAAATCGTGTAACAATTTTAATCAGGAGTTGAATCTTGGAGTTAGTAAGTAAGCAGTTTGGAGAGCGCTCAAGGAAGATTCCAACATCACAAGAGCCGTCATGCGTCCCGCTCCGAGACTCACCAACGTTCACAAGGCTCGTCGTCTCGGCTTTGCTCGAAGGAACATGTCAACCAACTGGGAGAAGGTACAATAATCTTAATTTTTTCATTAAAAACCTCTAATTTTTGTCAGATTATCTTTTCGGACGAAAAGAAGTTTAATCTAAATGGACCGGATGGCTACAAGTCCTACTGGCACGACTTACGCAAGGATCCAGCCGTCTTCTCGAAGAGGAACATTGGTGGAGGAAGCCTCATGGTGTGGGGAGCGTTTTCTTCGGCTGGATATTTGGAGCTGGTGTTTACAACTTGCCGGATTAACTCGACGGACTACCAAGATGTCCTCCAGAACCATTTCCTGCCATTCCGTCGTTGATTCAACCGCCTCCAGTTCACTTTCCAGCAGTATAACGCCGTCACCCATGTCAGTCGCTCCACTTTAGCCTGGTTCCAGTCCAAAAAATTGATGTTCTGCCATGGCCAGCATGTTCTCCAGATTTGAATCCAATGGAAAATGTCTGGAGTGAGCTGGTTCGTCGTCTCTACAGCCATGGAAAGAAGTACGACACCGTGGGACACCTTAAGAATGCACTCACTGCGGAGTGGAGTCTTCTGGAGCAAGAGTTCAAGTCTAAGTCCACCCAGTACATCCCCAACCTCATCAATTCTATGCCAAACCGTGTTTATGATGTTATTACCGCTAAAGGTTCATCGATTAGGTATTGAATTGTTGTTATTTTTTGTTTTCTAGCTCATTTGTTTAAGTGGACGTATAAACCTGCAACGGTTGCAGAAGGCACATTTTCAGTTTTTTCTGGGTGTATCGAGTAGTTTTTCAGATATCATCTTAAAAATTATATATTTGGTTGCTAATTGGCTGCTACTATTTGGCTGCTATTTGACAGCTATTTGGCTGCTATTTGGCTGCTAGTTGCGGCTATTTGGCTGCTATTTGGCGGCTATTTGGCTGCTATTTGGCTGCTATATGGCTGCTATTGGGCTACTATTTTGCGGCTATCTGGCAGCTATTTGGCTGTCATCTGGCTGCAATTCGGCTGCTATTTGGCTGCTGTTTGGCTTCTATTTGGCGGCTATTTGGCTGCTATTTGGCTGCTATTTGGTTGCTGTTTGTCTGCTAGTTGGCGGCTGTTTGGCTGCTGTTTGGCGGTTATTTGGCTGCAATTTGGCGGTTATTTGGCTGCTGTTTGGCTGCTGTTTGACGGCTATTTGGCGGCTATTTGGTTGCTATTTGGCTGCTATTTGGCTGCTGTTTGGCTTCTATTTGGCTGCTATTTGGCTGCTATTTGGCTGCTATTTGGTTGCTGTTTGTCTGCTAGTTGGCGGCTGTTTGGCTGCTGTTTGACGGCTATTTGGCGGCTATTTGGTTGCTATTTGGCGGCTGTTTGGCTGCTATTTGGCGGCTTATTGGTTGCTATTTGGCTGCCATATGACTTCTATTTGGCTTTGGCTGTTGTTTGGTTGCTATTTGGCGGCTATTTGGCTGCTATATGGCTGAAATTTGGCGGCAATTTGGCTGCAATTTGGCGGCTGTTTGGCGGCAATTTGGCTGCTGTTTGGCTGCTATTTGGCTGCTGTTTGGCTGTCATTTGGCCACTATTTCAAGTATCTGTAAATTGGCGAGCCTTAATAGAACTGCCCGAAAAGTATAGAGAAATTTTTCGAAAATAAACTAGGTTTTGAAACGTCGCGGAGCCTACAGGAGCTATATTTTGCTGGAAAAAAATTGGCGATCTAAAACATTGACCCAAAAACATAACTGCGCTGCAGCTTGAACACACGAAACTCCGCCCACTTATTTGTGCGCGACCACGCAAACACAGCGTCTATTTGAAGAGACGCAGACAGAACGGTGATTGCGGACTCATGTTTTCATGCTGTAACTCGTTTAAAAACACAATAAGAAATGTAATGTTCAATGGGAACTTGGTCGAAATTGAAAGATCTTAACACGACGGGTTGTTTTCGCCAAAAAAAACCTCTGAGTACGGTAGGTTTTTGACGTTTTTCTGCAATTCTGCATAGATTACAACAAAGAATAACAAAGATTAAAAAGTTGATCCGTTCTTCAAGTATCGATGATACTGCGGATCACGGTGTTCTGCGTTCTCGGACGATTTAAGTCAATTCCTGGCTGGGGAAATGACCGAGCCGTCTTCGTAGATATCTCTACTACCCAATTAGAAGCTGTGTGAACCCGTGGGTGAGGGCGAACCCAAACATGTCACCTCTCGAATGGCAGCAGCCACCACACCACTTCAAAAAACGTTTAATTGTTTTGTTTCAGATAAACGCAGAACGAGCTCGTGACCTGATCTACACCCTCGTGTCCACCCAAATGAAATTTCTCGCCGGAATTCTTCAAAAGTTTCAAAAAAGATAACGGTTTTTAATTCTCAACGTGCTTTACGTGATATTGACACTTAATTATGTGATTTTGATTTTGAGATAATGCTTTATTTCAATAAAAAAAATATACATGAATGTTTTCACAATTTTTACGCTTTTGGCAATTCAAGGCGTCACTGGACTGTTGAAGATGTCGGTAGGTTATTGTGAGTTGTGAGCCAAGAAAGAAAGGGTTTATAGATTTTGTTTTTTTGTTGCATTGTCTGACCTGCACACGGTGAGCTAAAACCTACGTAAAGGCAAACGCGCTCTGTCGCATTTATCTGCGTCTCGATAGTGGCATACTGCCAAGTTTAACTAATTGTAAGTGCGTGCAAAACTAGAGACGCAGAGGCTTGAGAGAGATGACGTAGGGGTGCTGGGATTCCTATCGTGTGGGGGGCTATATCAGAGTTTTCCGGCAACTGTTGTGAACCTAAATTCTGTGATGCCAACAATATTGAAAAAGAATATTCGCCACCAGCGAACAATACAAACGCGCTCCACTCCAAATTTGCTGGCGCATTGTACGACTTAGCGCCGAGACCCTTTTAAATTTAAATGTTCCTATTGTTTTTCTAGACCACCGAATCGTGCTACAAAGGAAAAGTGCAATTCACGAATACGTCGTTTGCATCTGAGGAACCGCTTCGACTAGTTCGTTGTCATACACTGGTACAATTACATTTATTGGGTTAAATATTCAGGCAGCAAAAACAGTAAAAACAAGTATTTGCTATTTATCTATTTATTCTCAGTACGAAGCGCTGCAAACGCGCTCCCTTCGCACAGTGGAGGACGTCAACGCGGCCACCATGTCGACGAGAGTTTCGCTCTGATTTCTCTAAACGTCACTCCAAATACGTGCGAAATTCATTGTTCGATTGGAGCGAGTTTGGAGCCTTTTAAACCGAATACACCTCTGAACAAAAATGACAAATGAATCAGATTTGCAGGCGCCCAGTTGTGGAATGACTATACACGTGGAGCAGTTTGGGAACGGCGTGTCGATTCAGTTTGTGAAAATGGGATGTTTCAAGCGGAAGGCTCTGACCAAAAATTTGGTCATTGGTGGGTGGTTTTTGAGGGACGATAAACAAGATTTCTGAATATTTTTAATATTGATACATGACTGTCGATTCTGACCCCATTTTCTCCACTTTACACTACTTTTTTTTTTGGTTTTTGAATAGGATCGTATATTAAACGAGTGGTGGGCGGTTTAGAATCGCTACAAAATAGAACTATGCGGTTTAGAACTCAATTTTCCGTGGCTGTTATTTAGTTCCTGGAGCTGGGGAAGAGCGGCCCATAGCCGTGGGGGGAGCTTATTAAAATCTGAAAACTGATGCATTGCCCTCGCGAAAGTTCGCTCCATTGAAAAAATATTGGCAGTGTGCCAAATTATGCGAATTCACATTTTTGAAATGAATGTTTTAGGCAGATATCGTATAGCCGTGATACGCAGCGTTGTCACGCGACGCAACCGCATCGCGTATGGTCGGCGAGAAAAAAAAGCGTTTGAAAAATTTCTGAACCCACACTCATTTTTCTTTCAGATTTTTCCGGAAACATTCACATTGCTCTGGACACTGCTCAAAAACAACGCGTTGGTTCACTTTGATTGTTGGCTTATACTATTGTGTTTTCAATCGAGCTGCGACATGAGAACGCGAAACTCCGCCCACTTATTTGTGCGCGACCACGCAAACAAACACAGTGCTATTTGTAGAAGAGACGCAGACAGAACGGTGAATGCAGACTTGAACTGCGTTTTCATGTCGCAAGTCGATTGAATTGGCAATATTTACTGAAAAATTTTTCCAGGAGTTTGGGATGAAAAAATTGCGGCATTTTGCAAATTTTTATGCCCAATTCAAACCGAAAGGTAAATTGAGACCCTGGCAAAATCGGGAAAAGTTGTGAAAATTCTTTACAAAACATGATTTTGACTTTTCCGCTTTCGAGTTTTTCCCTGGTTTTGTCAGGTTCTCGGTATTTTTTAAACACTTCAATTCAAAAAATGATTTTTTCAGCCATTTCAAGTCACGATGAGCACTACGAAACAGAGCTCAAATGGGTGGAAAATCCACTTCAAACAGTACCGGAAAGGAGCACAAAGAAGGCTGAATTCGGTGTGAAAGGTTTTATTTATTTAACGCTTACACGGTGTCCAGGATTTGAAAAGTGGGCGGAGCCGAGCAAACGCGCCCCACTGGATTTTTTCGCATGAAATTTAAATTTTAAGGCATTTTTTAATGTTTTTCGGAAAAAAAAAAGCATAAATGCTTAATTTTTCCCACATGTGCTCCAACGGAATTATAGCTGATGTCTTTAGAAATTTTTTCAGCCTAAGAACGTCGAATTCGGTTCAGCCACATTTCGAAATGATCGTTTTGAGTTTTTGGTGTTTTTGCAGGATAAATCTTTACGACAATCGAAGTTTGGGCAATTTTATGGTATTAAAAGATACAATACATACATTTTACAAAGAATAACAGGTTTTACTGAAAGAAAAATAATGAAATCAATAAAAAAAATGCGAGAGTCGAAAAACGCGCAAGCACCGAAAGTGCGCCATGCAAGTTTGCTGGCGCGCCAGAAAATTAGACTCCGCCCACATTTCCAATCCTGGACACCGTGCGCTTACCATTCTTTAATTTCAATTTTCAATTCCAGAAGCGCCAGTCGAGATGGAAAAGGGAAAAATTGGAATCGTCATGCTTTTCTACATCCTGTGCATTCTAATTTCCGTCATTTTCCGAATCATCTGGCTTGTGGGAATCGCCTACGAACACTACAAAAAGGGCTATAAAGTGGTGGCGAGAAAAGCGCCCAGAGAGGCAGAAACTGTGGAGGAGGATTGATAAATTTTTAGTTTTATTTAAAAAGTTGAAAACAAATATTTGCAAAACCCATCAGTGTAACTATGACATTTAGCGATCACTGCTGCCAGCTCACGCTATAGTTTTATCATCACTTGGAAAAGTCGGCGCGGGGGGTTGAGCCCTGGCCTTGCAGGCAGTGGAGCGCTTTACAACTGCGCCACACGGGTCATCTCGAAGCGCGCTGCCGAGGGTGTTTATAAAGACGGGTAGCCCAGCGTGTTGAAAGAATTGGGAAGAGAGAGAGAGAGAGAGGGCGCAGACGGCAGAGACGGTGCAAACGCGCTCTATCGCACTCCAAATTTTTGAGTGAATTTTTTTTTAACGAAAAATTTCGTGTTTTTTATTTTTTTTTTTGCTCGTTTCAAAGTTATTTTTATTTTTTTTTTAAATCGATAATAAATTTAATAATCTGAACAATTTTTCCCGCATAAATCCTCATTTTAACTTGCAGAAAACCATGGTAAACCAAGAAATGGAGGTGGATTCGGATTGGGAGCCAAACCCTGGACAATCTGTGGAACGAGTGCTTCACGCCACTCATATTATGCAAAAAATTCTCGAATATTGTGTGGAAGAGAAGCGGAGAAAGGTAGGAAAAGTTTCTTTTTAAAAATAAATTTTTTTTTTTAATTTCATACAAATTATGAAAAAAATACAATTTTTCAGCTATATGTAGTGAAAACTCGCACGCAACAAGGCGATTTCAAAGGGCTTCTGGATTTGAGAGTAACATTTTGTTACCCTTTTTGTGGAAAAAATAGATTTTCAGCTAGTTAACCGGCAATTCAACGACGCTGTCAAATTGGCGGTGAAAAAAGAGTTCAAAACGATTACGATTGACACGTTTGAGTGAGTTTTTTTTCTTGTTTCAATGTAAAATAGAAATGATAAGTAGGAATTTCGAAATGCAAAATATTCAAAGCAAAATATTCAAAAAAATATTAAGCGAAAATGCTCCGATCGGTCTGAAATTTTGAGAAATTATTTAAAAAAATACTCTCGGACGTTCCCAGAAAATTTCAGACCAAAATATTGATTTTGAAAATTATCGATTTTTTTTCTGAAAATTTTCAAAATCAATATTTCGGTCTGAAACTTTCAGGGAATGACCGACAGTATTTTTTTTAAATGATTTCCCAAAGTTTCAGACCGATCGTAGCTTTCTCCGAATTTTGGCTAAATTTTTTTCATATTTTGCTGGTTTCCATGAATAGACCCATTAATATTTGTAAAAATTGTCAAAAATCAGAATTTAAATGCGATATTCGTTTGCACCTACTTCAAATCCACCATTTATCCCTTCCAGCCATTTCCTCCGAATCAACGATTTTACGATTGGAAAGCACAGAAAAGCAGAGATTCGCCCGCGGCTAAGAGCCGCCGCGCAAATGGCCGCCAATCGAAATGTGAATGATGGCGAAGCGAACAGTGACGAGGACGACGACGATTTTGAAATGGACAACGCGTTGATTCCGATTCTTCACTCTGAAGACGTCGAGGATGTCCGCTACTTTATTCGATTTTTAGAGTGGCTCGATACGACTTTTGAGCCAATTGTCGAGAGATTTACCATTTTTGATAGCTGGACCTTCAAGCCATGCTCAATTCCACTTAATTGTGAGTCTTTTTTGTGCTGTGCAACCTCTTCGCTCAAAAGCAACAAAAATTCATTAAAGGTCAACAATAAACCACAAAAAAACCAAAACCGTAAATTAAATATTGGCCTGAAATTTTTAAAATTAATGCCAAAAATGCTTCCGGACAGGGGTGGGACAAAAAAAATGTTTCAACCTGAAAAAATTACAAAACACGGTAATTTTCTGGCGCGCCAGCAAATCAGCATGGCGCACTTTCGGTGCTTGCGCATTTTTTTAAATTGATTTTATTATTTTTTCTTAGTATAACCTGTTTTTTTTTGTAAAATGTATGTATTTTATCGTTTAATAACTCTAATATTTTACTTTGAAGCATGAAAAACCTTTAAACTTCTTGCAGGCTGGAAAATTCGATTTTCGAGAAACTCACAATATTGGCGAACAATCTATGAAAATCAAATAAATTGGTTTTTTTTTTCATGATATTTGTTTTATTTACACGACGAAATAAAATATGAGAGATTTCACTGCATTAAACGTGTTTTGAGCGTTATTCTGCTTTTTTAATGGACCTATTCACAAAACCGGAAAAATTTGCGGGAAAAATCGGAGAATGCTCCGATTGACCTGAAATTTTGGGAAATATTGGAAAAAATTCTCCTGTACACGCTCAAAAAATTTTGGACCAAAATATCGATCTTCAAAATTATCGATTTTTTCTGAAAATTTAAAAAATCGAAAAAAAAAAAAAAAAAAAAAAAAAGGCGTATTTCTGCCAGTTGAATGGAAATTTTCCAAATTTTCGTTAAAAATTAGAGTTTTTTGTGAAAAACCGGAATTTTTTTTATCCCCCCCCCCCCCCCAGACATGCTCAGAAAATTTTGACCGAAATATCGATTTTTACCTCAAAAAAAGAAGCTTTGGGACGTTTCGAAACTAGTCCATTTTAGCGGTAAATTTTCTTTCAAATTTCGTGACATTAGTGGACATTTTTTTTTACTGTTTCAAAGAAAAACAAAGTTTTAGTAAAACGTGTGAACGCTAATCGAACGAATATGCATTAATGCATGATATGATACGGCGTGCTAGACCCTACGTAAAGGAATTCGCGCCTTTTCGCATGTGTCTGTGACTCGACCTTCTGCCAAGTCTAGCAAAAATTGTGCAAAAATGAGGTGCTACCTCGGAATAGAACTGAAGTGTAATAGAACTGCAGCGATATAAAACTTGCTTCGCAATAGAACCGTTCGGAATAGAACTGTTCGGTAAAGAACTGTAGCAAAATAAAACTGTTTTGGAATAAAACTGTTCGGAATAAAACTGTAGCGTTTTGGAACTAAATTAGCAATGGAGCGCGATTGCATTGCTTGGCCGTCAAGGCGGGCCGAGAAAAAAATGATAAAAGTTTATTCAAAAAAACAACAAAACAAACAATTTTTGATGAATAGTTCAAATATAGAACTGTTGCAACATGAAAAAAAGCACGCGCATGAGAAATTCCAATATTTGAATGAGCAAGCAATGCAATCGCGCTCCATTGCTAATTTAGTTCCAAAACGCTACAGTTTTATTCCGAACAGTTTTATTCCAAAACAGTTTTATTCCGATCAGTTTTATTCCGAACAGATTTATTTCGCTACAGTTCAATTTCACTACAGTTCTATTCCAAAGCGAGTTCAATTTCGCTACAGTTCTATTACGCGTCAGTTCTATTACGAGGTAGCACCAAAAATGAAGATACAGAGACACGAGAATTGGCGCTCGAAAATTTGATTTCAAAAAATTTTTCTGAAATGTAAGGCTTCCATTCGGACCAACGCTCTAATTGGCTGGGAATTTTAATTTATGGCACTCTATTTAAAATTTCTGACATTGAAAATGTAAGCTGTTGCAAATTTATGTAGAATTAGCTTTGCAAAAACAAATTTTTTAATTTTTTTTCCGAATTTTTGATAGCAGAAACAAGACATTTCTGTTGATATTTTAAACAAAAAAGAACAAAAACAGCTTTTGAAAACAAAATATAACAGAAACAAAAAGAAAAACTAACAAGAAAAAAAAAACGGACGAAGCGGACCGACCTCGGACGAACCGGACGAACCGCGGACGAGCGGACGAACAGCGGACGAATTTCGTCCGCTTTTTTTTCGTCCGAATGGAAGCCTTACTGAAATGTAGTCCCCAACACGCCGTGTATGATTCAAATACGGACACTATATGCATCCACCGCATTCCACCTGTTGCCAGGCTTCTATTTTATTTCTATCCAAAAAACAATTGCAGGGATCAACAAATTGAGCGTCTTCAACAGTATGCACCCGGACATGGATTACTGTAATTGCGTGCAATGCGTGCAAATGGCGCGCACGTGTCGCAAATATTTCGGACCGTTGAGCTTCAAAATGGCGCAGGACGCGTTGCTCGGCAAGCAAATGTCCTATGGGACTATTGCGTGTACGGATGCGTAAGTTGGGGAGACATCGGGAGAAAAATGGGTAAAATCAGAAATTTGGCACAAATTCTTAGAATTACGGTTCTCGGAAGTTTCGAAAATTTTTCTGCATTTTGTCGTCGCCCTGTTTGCACACAATCCTTTTTAAACGCTTTTTATGGGAAATTCCATACACAGCTTTGTAAAATATGATTGTGTGCAAACACCGCGACGACAAAATGCAGAAAAATTTTCGAAACGTCCGAGAACCGTAAATTCCAAGAAGTTTCGAAAGCTGCCATTTCAAAATTTTCCAGAATGCTCGCCGACATTGCGATCGAGTACACGAACAGTGTGGACAATCGCCACCGATTTGACATTGATCGGTTCGTGCACGATTTTGGCCGAATTCGATGCAATGAGCTGAAGTTGGCCGTGCAATCCATTCCACCGTACCACGATGAGCTGCCAAAACCACAACCTCTTGAAGTTATTCAAATGCTCGTCAAGTTTTGGGAGTGAGTGAGAATTTTTCAGCTTATGGATTCGTGACGTAGTTTTGAAATTATTGATTTTTTCAATATTTTTTTTACTGTTTCAAAGAAAAACCAAGTTTTTGATTTATTTTGCTTAATAATTATACCGAACCAATTAGTGATTTGATTTAATTTATGAAAAGGCCCAAAATTCGGGGAATGCTCTGAAATTTTTGAAAATAATGTCAAAAATGGCCCGGGAAATGAATTTCTCAGCAATTTAATCGATTCTGTTCGAAAATGTTTAAAAGCGCCATCTGGGTACAGTCGTTTTTTGACGTTTTTCCACAGAAGCTGTTCATAAACTTTAAAAATTGCCAATTTTCCCACGAAATATCTCGGAGCGCATTTTTGGACACAGTTGAAATGAGTGCGACCGTAACCCATTTAAAGATGTAAATACACAAGTCTAAAAAATTCACGAAAAACAATATAATTTGCTTACATTTTTAAAAGACTTACGGTCGCACTCATTTCAACTGTGTCATAAAATGCGCTCCGAGATATTTCGTGCAAGATGAGCAGCTGCTGAGACGAGAGTAATACAATTTTATTGTTTAATTCTCCAGCCACGCCACGTGGCTACGGGATGGTAGTGTAGATTTACGAGGAGTTGGTGTAGATTTACGAGGTCTCTCAGAACGATTTTATAATTTAGTGCAGATTTACTGGATGGCAGTGTCGATTTACGAGGTTTTGGTGTAGATTTACGTGCTGCTGGTCAAGATTTACGAATTTTGATTTAGCCGAATAAGAAAGTCTATAAAATGGTATTGCTGTAGATTTACGGATTACCTCGAAGCCATATTGAAGTTTAATGTACATTTACGGATCTTTACTGTAGATTTACGGGGTGCCTGCCAAGATTTACGAGCGCGTAATTTTTATTTTGCCGAATAATCAATGTTATAAATTGGTATTTGTGTAGATTTACTAGGTACCTTCAAAATAATTTTGAAGCTTACTCTAGATTTACGAGGTGTTGGTGTAGATTTACGGATGAGAAGTGTCGATTTACGGAAACCTCTAAATATTGCTGAGGACTTTGTTAGTGCGAAATCGGGGAACACAAAACAGTCATTACTTGATGGAAGTGTCGATTTGCGAGGTGTTGATGTAGATTTACGTGATTTAAAGATTACCTCGATAAATCGATATCTTATGGGGTTATTCACGAAATAGCAACAAAAAAAACGGCAAAATACTGCGCAAAAACTCCGACAATGCTCCGATTGATCTGAAATTTTGGGAAATATTGAGAAAAATTCTCCTGTACACGCACAAAAAAGTTTGGACCAAAATATCGATTTTAAAAATTTTCAGAAAATAAATCGAAAATTTTGGTCAAAAAATTTTTGAGCGTGTACAGGAGAATTTTTTCCAATATTTCCCAACATTTCAGGTCAATCGGAACATTCTCCCATTTTTTGCGCAGTTTTTTGCCATTTTTTTTTTGCCGGTTTCTGTATAATTGGAGAATAAATCAAATTAAAAAGGATATAATTTTTCTTTGAAACAGTAATTTATTACTTTTTTTATCTAGAATAGTGAAAACAATGTTTGTAATTATCTGATTTTTATGGGGTTTTTTCAATAGGAATGTCGAAAAAAAATTTTTTTTTAATGTTGGCAAAACTCGGAAAATTCTTCGATTGATCTGAAAATTTTGGAAATAGTGTCAAAAACATTGAATTGAAAATATTATTTTTTCAACATTTTCATTAACTCGATAAATATTTCGAAAAAAAAAAGTTTCATGTCATTTTTCGTTATTTTTTTTCTGAAGCAACACACAATTTGCAGAATAAAAACGATTCATTTCGAGGTGGTGAAATTTATGGAAAACGAATACTATCTGTCGAGATGTGCATGGGAGAACACTGGAGTCTTCCATCCGGCCTACTTTGTCTCGTTCAAGCAGGACACTTTTGACGAGTTTGTACACGTCGTGCCATATCGGGAAGTGGGTACTATTGATAAGTGAGTTTAAAAAACTGTAATAGAAGGGCAGTCCTTGACGGAAAATTTATTTTTTGTTTTTCTGTGTCGATAAAGTACAACGGAACACTTTTTCGAGCTGCTCTCTAGCCTTTCTGAATCATTGTAGCTCAATTTCAGGCAGTTCTATTTCGCTCCAGTGCTACTAGTAATATTTTTATATGGATTCGATGAAAAGAAACGCATTAAAATACCAAGAAAAGAATTTCAGAGACGCGCGCGAAGAGGTCCTTCCAGTCATCGATATTCGTGTGGACGCGATGGAGTCGAACACACTGGGCAGCAATCTTTCACTCATATCACAAACATCGCGGAATCACATTGAACGAGGTGTTGGCTACGAATGGCTGCACCAAGGACGCATCATTTTCAACATGTTTCGCGCCAATCGCGTTCTTTTCATAGCCTCTGGAACGCTGGATTTTAGTGGAACCGTTGGAACGGTGAGTGCATTTTTGTTGGTTTTGGATGAAAGTTGGGGAATTTTTTGTTCGATTTACCCAGATTTTTCAATTGACCTCTTTTTTTTAATGATTTCTACTTTAAAAAAAAATAGAAGAACACGGGGAGTACACGAAGTCGCGGCCAGCATTTTTTTTTCTCTGAAATTTTTCAATTTCAAATGGGGAAAACCTATATTTACACGGTGTCCAGGATTTGAAATGTGGGCGGAGCCGAGCAAACGCGCCCACTGGATTTTTTCGCGCGAAATTCAAATTTTGAGGCATTTTTTAAGTTTTTCGGGAAAAAAGCGTAAATTTTTAATTTTTTCCCACATGTGCTCCAACGGATTTATAGCTGAGGACTTTAGAAATTTTTTAAGCCTAAGAACGTCGAATTTGGTTCAGCCACCATTTCGAAATATTCGTTTTGAGTTTTTTGGTGTTTTTGCAGGATAAATCTTTACGAAAAGCAAAGTTTGGGCAATTTAATGGTATTAAAATAAACAATACATACATTTTACAAAGAAAAACAGGTTTTACTGAAAGAAAAAAAAAATAAAATCAATAAAAACAATGCGTGAGTCGAAAAATGCGCAAGCACCGAAAGTGCGCCATGGAAGTTTGCTGACGCGCCAGCAAATTAGGCTCCGCCCACATTTCAAATCCTGGGCACCGTGATTTAGTGTAAAAATAGAAGAAAATACCGATTGGGTGGTTGCCTTCCAACGCGCTGAGGTCGTGGCACGTGGCAAAGCTGGCTCCTCTGCGTCTTGTCGATTTCACACTTTCTGCTTTAAGATTCAAGTCAAGAAATGAGAATTCGCATAAATGGGCACACTGCCAATATTTTCTTCAACTGAGCGCACTTTCGTCAGGGCAATCGCCATTACCCCGTGTTTTCTATTATTTTGTTGTAAAAATCATTAAAAAATTTGAGAAATTTTTAGTGCGATTTTATTGTGATGCTGCTAAATCTTAAACTCACAATCAGGAGTAAATTTTAAAGCGGTTTTCCTTATGGACCTAGTCACAAAACCGGAAAAAAAAGAAAAAAAAACAGAAAAAAATTGCGGGAAAAATCGGAGAATGCCCGATTGACCTCAAATATTGGAAAAAAAATTCTCCTGTACACGCTCACAAAATTTTGAACCAAAATATCGATTTTAAAATTTTTCAGAAAAAATCGATATTTTGGTCCAAAATTTTTTGTGCGTGTACAGGAAAATTTTTTCCAATATTTCCCAAAATTCGGAGCATTCTCTGATTTTTCCCGAAATTTTTTTTCTTTTTTTTTCCGGTTTTGTGAATAGGTCCATTAAAATTGGCACCTCCTTTAAATAATTAATTTTAACAAAAACAACTTTAAAATTACCTGGCAAAACATGGCGAACACTCTGCCAAACTAATAACTACTGTTTCAGTGCAACTGGGTGAAATACACGATCCGTCAAATAATGCGCGCCACGTGGGGACCACGCGAACAGCCGATTCCCGAAACGGGCAAAACCGTGCACTGGATCTACTACATAGACGATATGAGCAATCTGATCGAAGACGTGTGGAACGAGCACATTGTCGATCTGATGTCCGCCAACTTTCCCTACCACAAAGTTCGTCTGAACACGTCGGAGGCGTTCAACGCGTGCGACAATCTCACCATTCGCAACTATGACAATCACAAACGAGCCGATGTGGAGAGAGGGGTGAGTGGGTTCTGCGCTCTGTTGATGACCAGAGGCGTTAAAAAAATTTAACACTGCAAAATTGCGGAAAAACGTCAACAAATTACCGTAAGCAGAGCTGTTTTGACGCGAACAAGCAGTTCCATTCCATTTTTTTTTGTAGCCACCCGTCGGGCTGCTACCCGGTGACTATCGGACAATGGTGAAAACAGCAAGCCGATGTGGTTTTAAATATTTATTAAGGAAAACCCGTTGCTATTATGAATTCGTGACGTAGCGAGACAGCGTGTCAATTTATGCGTCAGCAAATGTTGCGTCTCGCCACGATTCAGCTCTTGGCAGCGTAAGAGGAAACAATTTTTTTCATTTTGCTGGCGCCAGTGTGCCTTATCGAAAAAAAAATTTGTCGACAAATGCCCTTTTTGACACATTATCCAAGGCTGTCACACGGCCGGGCCCGGCCGGGCCGCGGCCTCGGCCCTTGCGTGAAAAACCTACAGAGTGTTTCCAAAGTGAATAATTCATAGAGAAATAATAAAAAAAGGATGAAAAATCAAAAATTATACTAAAATAACGATAATCTTCATGAAATTTGTGAAAATGATAAAAAAGTTGAAAATTAAAAAAAAAAATTGGTTTTTTTTTCGATTGGGATAATTTGAGATAGGTATAATTCTTTCACAAGGGGAATTTTCATACTTTTGTGAGTATTTTTTGTGTTGTCAACTTTGTTCTAACTTTTTATGATTAGCAATAAAAATGATTTACATTTTTCAAAAACTTCTGGTTTAAATCTTGATTTTTTAAATGAAACAATGTTTTAAAAATGAAGATTGTATTGTATGTATTGTATTTATTACGTTTCAAAAATAAACGTGAGTAGTGGTTATCTTTTAAATTTATTGTCTAAACTTTTTCTGGCATGAAGAATTATGAAAAATCCGATTGTACCTGAAAAATCGCTATTTTTATATTTTTTTGTGTGTCGTAAAGGAGAGATTGAAAAATGGATAAAGGAAACAACTAAATACACAAAAATTTACAAAAACTGATTTCAAAAAAGTTTTTATTTGTATCTCAAAAACTAAAAATTCAAATTTTTTCATTTTTTGAATATATTTTTTATTTTTCACATTTTTACACATATTTCTGTAATTTAGAACCAATTTCCGTCACTTTTGTTCAGTTCAAATAGTATAGAACCTTTCTGTAGATGTTTAATGCTAGGGCCGAGGCCGCGGCCGGCCGCGGCCCTTCACTGTGCGGCCCTCAGGGCCGCGGCCTTCCAGGGCCGCGGCTCGGCCGGCCGCGAGATTTGACAGCCTTGACATTATCGACAAAAAAATTTGTCGAATTTGTCAAAAATTTGTCGAAATTTTGTCGACAAAATATATTTTCTTGCTAGTCGACATCGGTTGCCGCGCCGCTCTCATGCAAATGATAGCAAACGTCGGAACCAGTGATGCGCCGATACAAGAAAGTATGTAAAGCCGGTAGCGATAGCGCGTTCTCCAAGAGGGCGGTTACCTGGCAGCTATTCGGCGGCTTATTGGCAGCTGTTTGCCGGCTATTTGCCGGCTATTTGGCAGCTATTCGGGTGTTTTTTGGGGCTTCGGCGGCTAATTGGGTACCTTTTGGCAGATAAACTATCCAGAATAGAAGGAACTGCCCGGAATACAGCTATCCGAAATAGAATTGTAAAATTTGATGTCTTCTGCAGTTCTACAACAACACTACCAAATTGCGCGCTGCATTATTTAGCCAATTTGTCGACAAATTTGCCGATTTTTTGTCGATAAATTTCGACGAAAAACTTTGACAAATTTATCGAACCTTTGTCGATAAGGCACACTGGCTGGCGCACAACTTGAAGCAATGTGTCGCTTCGTCACGAATCCATAATACGGGAGAAATACCTTAACATTAACAGGTGACGGGAGTTGCTTTACCCGCCACGAAATATCATGCCCTGAAATGTTCATCATTTACCGTAAAAATTGTAATATAGCGCCATGGCGGTCTATTTTTCGGAGTGGGTCTTGTGGTGGCGTTATATTAAAGGTGGTGTTCTATTAGAGGGTGGCGTTGTATTTTCCGGAGTTGAATTTTTGGAGAAAAAAAAAAATCAAATTTCATATTTCAACAACCAAAAACAACAAAATCAACAAAAAAAGAATAGAAAAAAAAACAAATTTAAATATGCATTTGTACTGTTATTCGAATTGAAGAGACATATCACTATCATCAGCTTCATCGACTTCTTCATTGTCTTCTTCTTTTTCGTCTTCTACTCCAACACCCGCAATGAGATTGCAGATGGAATCCTCTTCAATTTCTTCTCTTTTTCTTTTAAGCATTGCCAGCCCTCCAGGCAGCTCTCGGTCTTGCTTGAAGCATTGAATGTAATCGTCATCCTCGCCATTCAGCCCGGGACCTAAACCGCAACCGCGAAAGGATCGAACAATCAGATCACTTGGCAAAGCGTCCCAAGCATTGATAATCCATCCGAGGTAGATATCCATAGGAGGGGCTCTCATATTTCCCGAAGGTGTGAATGATTTCTGGCCGTGAACCATGTAATCTTCGTATTGTCTGCGGATGTGGGCTTTGAACGGTGCATTCCAGTAAACATCCGGCGCCTGAAAATGTCTTCATGAGTTAAAGAAGATGTTTCACTGAAAACTTGAATGAATTTTGTAGTTCCTCCTGGAATTACAGCCGTGTCAATCCTTAGCTCCTTCAGTTTTCTCTTCGTCTCCGCACTCAAATGGCATCGAAAACTGTCCCAAACTAGCATTCTCTTTCCAAACAGCGACGAACCAAGAACTTGTTGAAGAAAATCAGCAGTTATCGGATCGTTGAAAAACGTGCGGCCTCTCCAGCTCAATTCCAGTTTTTTTCCGTACTTTTCAACAATCGATGGGATTGGTCGTTTATTTGGGAGAATAACAAACGGTCGACATTTGAAACCGTCGTTCCTGCCGGTGAGCATAACAGTGACATGGAGCTTCTCGTGTCCGGTGTTCCGAACAGATACCTAAAATATCCCGATAAATTGGTTTTTTTTTTCGAAAATTACTACCTGACGAGCGCCTCGTTCTTCCACTGTCAATGAGTTCGAACTGTCAAGGTATACGGCAGTCTCATCACAAGCATAAATATAATTATACGAAGTCATCTTTCTCTTCTTCTCAACATAAAGAAGGAAATCTATGATTTTGTCTTGGTAATCCGCCGGCGGCTTCTGGCAAACTGTGGTGGCTCGTCTCATTACTAGCGAATGTCTCTTCAAAAAAGATTGTAACCAGCCATTGCTAGCCTAAAATTCACTAGAAAAACATGTTTTAGAATACAAAACTCACCACAAAGTTTTCCTTGGTGGCCATGGCTTTTGCCTGTAGCTGGATAATTCGACGGCTAACTCGTTTTTTCTGTTCTCTCTGATTTTTGATCCATTTAACTAAGCTCTCATCAAACTCTTTGTCCGAAACAGGACGTCCTCCTCCTTCCAGTCTTCGCGTTTTTCCTTCGGAACAGTTGACCACCTCGCCGATTTTTGATCGAATTTTCAGCCAATCTCTTACACAAGATCTGGAAACGCCATACGAAATTGAAGCCTTCGAGATATTCGTTTTTCGCGCGGCTTCGATAACTTGTTTTTTGAACGACAAGCGGTACGATTTTCTAGCTTTTATTTCGCTCGATTCATTCTCGATGTTTTCCATATTCGGAGAGACATGGGCTTCTTCCATTTTGCCTGAAAAAGCTAACATAATGTATGAACAATGAAAAAAACGTTGGAAAAATAATGAATAATAATGAAATAATAAAAAAATAAAAAAAAAACAGGTTCATTGAACACCTCGGTGTTTGCGTACTTTTGGCTACAGTAATCCGTATTGCAAAAAAAATTACTGGAACACCGGTTTGTGTTTATAGGCCGAAGTTTTTCACAGTGGCGGTGTATTACAGAGTGGCGTTCTATAAGAGGGTGGCGTTCTATTTTTCGAAGTGACGTTGGGGGTGGCGTTGTATTGCAGGTGGTGTTCTATTAAAGGCGGTGTTATATTACAGTTTTTACGGTATCTGGACCAACTTCAACGCATGAGCTTCATCTGAAGCCCGACTCATATACTAACAAAGGGAACTACAAATCCATGAGGGTTGAGAATTTTACCAAACTTTCAGGATCGGTACATTTGAGTACGGTGATTACGAATCTGAATTCACTTTTTCCCCAATCGATCTGGCTTTTCAGAAAATTTGTCTTAAAGTTGGCTCAAAAATTTAGTGGTCAATGGAAATTTATAGCGTGCAGCGCCTCACTGAGAAATAGAGTAGTCCGCGTTTTAGTGACTGGCCTTCCGAACCCTTGTTTTCAACAGTGGGTGGTTCAGTGGAAGAGTGGCCGGAGGGTAAGAAGAAGGTCTGGAGTTCGAGTACGCGCTGTTTAAAAACTTTTTTGCAATTTTTAACTTTCTTTTTTTCTCATTTTTTGTCGATTTTTCACAAGTTTTTTTTTTTCAAAAATTTTTTTTTCGAAAATGTTCCTTGTTTATTTTTTCTCGGTATAGCAGGTTTCTGAGCTTCAAGTTTTTGGCTGAGGCCATGTATTAAACGGCTCATGGTATATTATCCGACCCCAACAACAGAAATGGGTCGTGAAATGGACCTTTGGGTAATTGTAAAGAATTTGACCCCAGACTAATATTCTTTCCAACGCCAACTGCACATTACACTTGGCAACCCCAGAACCTTTATTACCATCTGAAAAGTATTTCCATATCTACCCACAAAAGCTGAAAATTGTTCAATTTCAGAACTTTGCTATACCGAGAAAAAATAAACAAGGAAAATTTTTGAGATAAAAATTTCTGAAAAACAAACTTGTGAAAAATCGACAAAAAATGAGAAAAAAAAGAAAGTTGTAAAATTGCAAAAGTTTTTAAATAGCGCGTACTCGAACTCCAGACCTTCTGCTTACCATGCGGCCACTCAACCACTGAACCATCCACTGTTGAAAACAATAGTTCGGAAGGCTAGTCACTATAACGGGGACTCCTCTATTTCTCAGTGAGGCGCTGCACGCTATAAATTTCCATTGACAACTAAATTTTTGAGTCAACTTTAAGACAAATTTTCTGAAAAGCCAGATCGATTGGTGAAAAAGTGAATTCAGATTCGTAATCACCGTACTCAAATGTACCGATTCTGAACGTTTGGTAAAATTCTCAACCCTCATGGATTTGTAGTTTCCTTGTAAGTCGCGTTGAGTGCTCAGTTCAGTCGGTACTTTGACTGAGTCAGCGAAGCTGCCGACCTGAGCTCGTCAATCTCCAGAAAGATCGACGAAGAAAAAAATAAATAAAACGAGAAACAAGAATTATAAAAATAATGAAAAAGTGCTCCAAAATCACAGCATAGACGAGCAGAAGTCCAAAGACGAACTGAGCGAGACGACGCAAGCGCGGAGGACTATTTTAGGATTAAAGGGAGGCGCGGCGCTACGGTAGACAAGCGGGTCTCACCGCGACCGCGCAGTGCTTGCACACAGCGCATTGCGCGCGCTGTTTGAATTATATCTCTGAGGATTTTCTTTTCCTCAATTGTTTTCAATAGAGAAAACTATAGTTTTGCGTCCCAAAATATGGTTTTGGGAAAAGCAAGTCGATTATTGATGATATTGGGCATTATTTATCGACATTTTTTACCCAGTTCCATTTTTGGCGAATTTTACAATAAAAAATAGAAAAAAACCAAAAGAAGTACACGAGGTGTGGCCTAGAAAATCGGTGGCAGAGAATCGTAAAAAATATTTTTTGTTGTGATTTTAGCAATTTTTTCGGCTCTTGTCGTCGCGGTTTTTGCACTCAATCATTTTTTTAAAGCTTTTTATGCAATTTTCCCTGAAAAGCTATTAAAAGTGATATTGTGCAAACACCGCGACGACGAAATGCAGAAAAATTTTCATTTTTTCGATAAATACACGATTATCGAGGAGTGCGCGAAAATACATTGTGAAAAAATGAATTTCAGTCTGTGGCCAACTACTACGTCTCATTCTACGATCCACAGCGCAACAACTCGACGCATGTGAAATTGGTCCGCCTGGAAACTTAGCGAAATTACGAAAACAATTTTTTGATCAATCTACATATCATTTTTGCCCCCCCCCTCTATTCTTGTTTTTTGTTTGTTTCAACTTCCTGGTGGTACTGTACCAATTCGTTTCTTTCATTTTGTTTATTTTTTGTTCGTTGTTGTGTTGAGAGGTGAATAAAGCATGAGGAAAAGTTAGGCTTTTTGTGGTTGGCGTCCCTTGAAATGGTCCATCGAGGTGGAAATTCCGAAATACTCGCCGTACATTTGCGTCACCTCGGTCGGAATCAATCTGCGAAACAAACAACAAATTACTGTCTCCCGCCCTTTCTCAAATGCTCACCCAGTAAGTGCCATAAAAAGATAGGTGAACTTTGGAATCGACACGAACGCTCTGTCAGTCAACACAGCCTCCATAATACACTCGACGACGTATTCGGGCTCCATAATCGGCAAAAGAGTCGGCCAATCCGTTTGAATTCCGTCGAACATTCCAGTGTTGATGTAAATTGGACACACCACAGTCGTCTTCACGTCTTTTTTCTGCGCGTACAGTTCGGCGGCCAGTGAGTCGTTGAAGCCGACGGCGCCATGCTTTGACGCGCAATAGTCTACCTGGAAGTGGTCGACTTTTTGGGTGATATAATTGGGTTTTCACGCGAAAATTGAATTTTAATGCATTTTGAATTTTGCGTGAAAACTCGATTTATCACACAATAATTATTGTTCATTCGCGAAGAAAGCAAGTGCGCTCCACAAAACGTAGTACTTCGTGGATTTCATTTTTGTCGCAAAATTATTTAATTTCACGTTGAATTTACACGTGAATTGAAATAATTTGGCGACGAAAATGAAATCCACGAAGTACTAAGTTTTGTGGAGCGCACTTGCTTTCTTCGCGAATGGACAATAAATATTTATTTTTTTTATGCAAAAAAATGCAAAAAACACAGCGAAAATTTGGAGAATGCTCCAATCAGTCTGAAATTTTGACAAAAAATGTGAAAAATACTCCCGGGCATGTGCAGAAAATTTCAGATCAAAATATCGATTTTTCTGAAAATGTTCAAAATCGATAATTTGATCTGAAATTTTCTGCACATGTCTGGGAGTATTTTTGACATTTTTTGTCAAAATTTCAGACTGATCGGAGCATTCTCCGAATTTTCGCTGAATTTTGCATATTTTGCTAGTTCCCGTGAAAAGACCCATAAAAATCCTTAACATTTTTGGACTAAATTATTGGCTTTGGGACGTGGATTTAAATTCCCAAAAAATACAAATAATTGATAAAAACGAAAATTGGCGAAAAAACGCTAGGCAGAAAAGCCAAAAAGTTTCGAAACGTCCCAGAGCGGAAACTGTAGCTGCTCATAAACTTTGAAAATAGCCAATTTTCCCACGAAACATCTCTGAACGCATTTTTTTTCACACAGGAAAAAATGAACCAACTCACAAAAACACGAAAAAACAAGCGAAACTAATGGGTTACGGTCGCACTCATTTCGACTGTGTCAAAAAATGCGCTTCGAGACCTTTCGTGGGAAAATTGGCTATTTTCAAAGTTTATGAGCAGCCGTTCGTGGGTAATTTTTTCTGGAAACTTGCAATTTGTTTCAACAACAAAAAATACGTTTTTTTTTTTGTTTTTTTTTTATTTAAATTTTTTTTTCGCATTAATTGTGTTTTCAATCGAATTGCGACATGAAAATTCAAGTCTGCATTCACCGTTCTGTCTGCGTCTCTTCAAATATCACATTATTTTCGCATGGTCGCGCACAAAAAAGTGGGCGGAGTTTCGCGTTCTCATGTCGCAAGTCGATTGAAAACCAAGCTTACCAAGCCGGTAACTCCAATTTTTCCAGCCATCGAGGCGATTGTCACAATGTGTCCGCGATTTGATTCGAGCATGGCTGGCAGGAAGTTTTTCGTGGTCTAATTGTAAATCTCGATTTTCGGCATTTTTAGGCAATTATTTAAAGACTTACGAAGAAGAGTGCATTTGTGTTCACAGCCATCGTTTTCACCATGAGCTCATCTGGGCACTGGAGCAGCTTTTTTCCTTGAAAAAAAAATATTTTTTTTTTTTCAATTTTCTTATTTATTATTTACCTGTGACAATTCCCGCATTATTGATGAGTATGTCCACTTTTCCAACGTCTTTTTTCACCAAATCAGCCGTGTGATTGATCTGATTATAGTCGGAGAGGTCGAGAGTGTAAGCTTTTGCCTGAAAATTCCAAAATTCGGTGCTGAAAGTGAGAGAGTGTGTGAAACCAGGAGGCGCAGGCGGTTAGAGAGCACTACGACACTCCGTTTTAACGATTCTGCGTGTTGTTTAGCAGCTGGTTTCGAAATTGCAAAGTCGCTCCCGCTGGGATTTTTTATTTATTTTTTCTTGTTTTTCTTAATTTTTTTAATCGCTTTACCGTAAAAACTGTAATAAATAATAAAGATGCGACCTTTTAATAATGACGGACGCAAGTATTATATAGTATATTACGAATTCTTTTAGAAAAATGGTATTTCAGATTCAAAATCGTATTTTCTGTAAATAGACGAGCATTTCAAAGGCAGATATGTCAACAAAATCTGTGGAAAAATCTAAGTAAGCCGACAGTTTAAACAATTTTTTTTTTAATGTTTCCAATTTTTTTCAGCATCGAGGAACAAATGAAGGATTCGCTAGTCGACTCAAAGGCAAACGCCGCCACAAAACCAAAGGTAAATAGAGATTTTCCGTGAATTTGATTTTTTTTTGTCTGGGTGGGGGGTGAGAGAAAATATAATATTTTTCATCCATGTTATCATTTCTAAACAATTTTACTCACCTTGTCGATCGGAAGTGATCAGTTAAATAGTTATGCACCATCATCGTGACACTCAATCGGGTCGGGCGAGAGCGCGAAGTCAGGCGCCGGTAATTTCTGTTTCTCTTGTTTGTGACTAACCGAAAAGTTCAGAGCGTCTCCGCCCACCCAACACCACCTCGATCTCTTTTGAAAATGAGCCTTGATCAGGTTTTTTTTGTGTCTTTGATCAGCTCGAAATTCTAGACTTTTGTTTCCCACTTGTAGCACGAAACCTCGGGCTCTACTCACCGTCACGACCACCTGCCTGGTTCTTTTTATTTTCAATCGCCTATTAACTACTCGCCTGTGGAACGCTCGTCGATTCGGGACCAGTGGAGTGTAGGCGGCTCGCGAGCTCGTAGCGTGTCGGCGAAACCGAATCGAGATCGCCGAAATCCGGCTCTCACTAAGGTGTTTCCTTTTTTCGAAACCGGGGAAATTTTTTGTTGTTATTTATTTATTCGTCGTTTTTATTTTGTTATTAAATGCCATAAAAACTCTAATGCAACAGCATGACCTTCTATTGTTTCATTTAATCACAACTGCCGGGTATTTAGAGGTTTTCACTTGGTTAGAAAGTGTTTTGCCGAGTTTGGTTTGCAAACCTCTAAATACCCGGCAGTTGTGATGAATTGAAACAATAGAAGGGCTGGCCGTTGTATTATGGGGTTATTCAGGGTCGTAAAAAAAAAAAGTTTTTTTCCTTTTTTCTTTATTCAAACGACGGAGAAAAAAGAAAAAAATCCGTGGCCGCGAGAGTTTTTTCCGTTGCTTTTCTAGGCCATCGCAAAAGTTTTGAGACCTGCGCGCGAGACCAATTTTCAAAAATTATTCGCTCGTAAATCGATATTTCGCAGGTCTCACAGCGGAGGGCCTAAAAAACTTTTGCGATGGCCTAGTAAAGCAACGTAAAAAACTCTCGCGGCCACGGATTTTTTCCTTTTTTTCCGTCATTTGAATAAGGAAAAAAACTATTTTTTTTCCGACCCTGAATAACCCCATTAGATCTCGAGATATTTCAGTGTATTTAATGTCGCCTCCAAAGTTGTAAAAATTTCTGAAATCAGGATTTTTTGTAGTCCAAAGTTCCAAGAAAATTCCCATAAATAACAGGCGGTTGAAACCGACGTTACCGTAGTTTCTTTGCTGCGAGACCTTCTATGTTTAAAGTTGAATTTTCCCGTATAATGGGGTTATTCACGAAATGGCAAAAAACTGCGCGAAAACTCGGAAAATGCTCCGATTGACCTGAAATTTTGGGAGATAAGGGAAAAAATTCTCCCAAAATTTCAGGTCAATCGGAGCGTTTTCCGAGTTTTCGCGCAGTTTTTTTTGCCATTTCGTGAATAAACCCATTATATGGGAAAATTCAACTTTAAACATAGAAGGTCTCGCAGCGAAACAACTACGGTAACTTCGGTTTCAAATGTGATCGCCTTTTATTTCCGGGAATTTTTTGGGACTTTCGACTGCAAAAAACTCCTGATTTCAGGAATTTTTCAACTTTGGACCCGGCATAAAATTCCTCATTTTCGAGCCATTCGATTTGATTTGCTTTAATGACTCTAGAGTTGTGATAGAGTTGTGACAAAGGAAAAAAGCAAGTGCGCTCCACGAAACTTAGTACTTCATGGATTTCATTTTCGTTGCCAAATTATTTCATTTCACGTTGAATTTGCACGTGAAATGAAATAATTTGGCGACGAAAATGAAATCCACGAAGTACTAAGTTTCGTGGAGCGCACTTGCTTTCTTCAAGAATGGACAATAACTAGAAATGTTCTCCTGAAAAAATCACACTCATCCCATGCCAGTTTCAGACAAAGATTTGCGATCACTGGCGACGCTCCGGAACGTGCTCTTACGGCGATTTGTGCTGGTACGCGCACGGAGAGGACGATTTGAGGAAAGTGGTCAGTTCTTTTTCTTCTTCCATCTATTTCAGTACGCTGTTTATTTATTGCATGCAGAAAATGTCGTTTTCTGCATGAGATGAATAAGGAGAATTCCATAGCAATTCTAAATAAACGTTCTACAATTTAAGAATTTCGCTCGAATCGGTCGGACGGACGCGGAAAAATCGAAAGAAAACGAGAGACCCCCATTCCCATACCGTCGTCCACCACTGCCCAGCGCCGACGAGCTAATGGAACTCGCCAAATCCACCAAAAGCGGTGTCGACGAGAAATTCGCCACATCGTCCGCTCCGGGAAACAAACGCGCGTCGATAAACGTCAAAGGATTGACTGTGAACATTCCGGCGACGGCAGCGCAAGTGTCGAACGCATCGCTTCCGCTCTCGCCAGCTCAGGAAAGATGGGTGTCAATGTCCGGACAGCAGTCTGTCACGCCCGTGTCGAAGAGCAACGAGTCGCTGCCGTGTGCACCGAAAATTGAGGGTCTCGACGAGAATGGGCTCGAGAAGAGACAGATGGCTACGCAGTTTGGAAGAGAGGACGATTTGAGTGCCGCAATAGACGATTCGGCTGCTTTCTTGGTATTTTTTCTTGAATTTTACTATTTTCGAACTAAACTCATTTGTCATTTTGTCCGCTCGAGTACACGCCTTAAAAGCGCATGCATTTATTTTGCCAGGAGGTCTCGACGCGATTTGCAGAAAGGCTCAAACTGAATGGTGCAGGAAAATTCAGATTTATTAATTAATATGTTTTTCTGCATTGAATTAAAATGACATAAAAATGAATTTTAATTCAAATGCATAAAACAGTGCCGCAGACTAGACTTGCAAAAAATTTCCCCGGTTTTTTCAGTAGACGTGTAATCTTGGACATTCAACGTCTTTTGAAAAAAGGGTTTTAGTGGGTATTACATATTCTTCGATTTGTGATACCTCGTAAAATGCTGCGCATTCGGGTCTCGTCACGATGAGGTATGCACACTTGTCGATTTACGCGCAACATTGAATTTTGCCGTTTTGAATTTTTGTAAATCAATGCACACTTGTGGATTGACAAAAATTCACCACGGAAAAATTCAATGTTGCGCGTAAATTGACGATTGTGCATGCACCATCGTGGCGAGACCCAAATGCACACCAGTTTATGAGGAATAACAAATCGAGGAAAACGTAAAAAAAAAAACATCAACATTTTTAGTCTGTAAACACACAAGAGTTCTGAGGCCATACGCAAGAAAATGAAAAACGACAACTTCCGGAAAATCATCATTAATGGACCTATTCACAAAACCGGAAAAAAAATTGCGGTAAAAATCGAAGAATGCTCCGATTGACCTGAAATTTTGGGAAATATTGGAAAAAATAATTATCCTGTACACGCTCAAAACATTTTGGACCAAAATATCGATTTTTCACGGCTTTCCTGTCATTTTCCAGTTTCTTGCATAGGTCCTCTGGAACAATAGAACTGGCAAAACTTCTTCTAACTTTATCCAGGAAAAACTCCCGTTTTCCCATTTCAGTCGCCCAACCCATTCGCCTACTCGCAGCCTGGATTCGCCGGACGTCTCCCATCCAACAACTCGACTCTCTACTCCCACCACAGTCTCAATCATCATCAAAACCCGCATCACCGCTCGTACAGCCGTGGCCCCCATCGAAGAAATCCGGCCGCACCGTTTCCTGCCGCTTCGGCGCCACTACCGCGCCTATCACGCGCCACAGCCGGCGGCGGAGCCACCACCCCGTACGGATTCATTTCGCCGATTGATCGTCAAAATTTGGCCGCATCTTCTCTTCATCAACATCACCAACAACACCAACAGCAGCAGCAACAACACCATGCGCATCGTTCCGCGTCGTCAACGATGCGCATTTCGTCGCGAGAGATTCCGCACCTTCAACAGGCGATTTGGAATGTGGCCGGTGAGCTTTATCAGCGACAAAAAGACGTCGAGACGGATGGATCCATGTATCAAATACAACAAAAACAGAAGCCGGGTGAAGAGCTCGAGGCTCAGCGGATGCTCGCGAAAATTTCAAAAATGAAAGATATGGCCAGTTTGCGTTATCTGTTCGAGCGTGGATTGCTCACCGAAAGACACGTGCCAAGAGAGGTTTGGGTGCGTTTTTCGGACCGAACCGGACCGGACCGAAACGGACGAAATTTATTATTGCAGAACGAATTGGTCAACAACCCGCCCATGCTTAGTCACTATCTCGGTCTGAACAATAATAATAATAATGGTGAGTGGATGATTTATTTATTTTTTTTTTTAATTTTTCAGAAAAATCGATATTTTGGTCGGAAATTTTCTGGGAATACTCGAAAGTATTACCCTCGTCTCGGAAGCTGCTCATAAACTTTTAAAATAGCCGATTTTCCCACCAAAGGTCTCGGAGCGCATTTTTTGACACGGTTGAAATGAGTGCGACCGTAACCCACTTAAAATGTAAACAAGTTTTTAAATAGGTTACGGTCGCACTCATTTCAACTGTGTCAAAAAATGTCGCTCCGAGACCTTTGGTGGGAAAATCGGCTATTTCAAAAGTTTATGAGCAGCTTCTGAGACGAGGGTAATACTTCCGGCTATATATCGATTTTTCTGACAAATAAAAAACGATTTTTGGTCTGAAGTTTTCTGAAAATGCCCGGAAGCATTTTCAAACTTTCAGACCGATTGGAGAATTATTTTTGCTAAATTTTTGAATAAATAATCCGAAAAAACATCATAATTTTTAAACGCTCATAATATTATTTTAACGGCGGGTCTCGACGCGAACGGAAAAAAACCGCGTTTTGTTTTCCTCAACAAAAAAAATTCCAAAAAAGGCGTATTTTTGCCAGTTAAATGTAATGGGTTATTCACAAAACCGGAAAAAAAAGTAAGAAAACGGAAAAAAAAAACAAAAAATGTTTTTGTGTATTTTTTGTAGGATATTTTGGTCAAAAACTTTGTCGGTTTATGCTCCGAATTGAAAAAAATTCTAATTTTTAACGAAAGCTTGGAAAATTGATGGGGTTATTCACCAAACCGGAAAAAAAGGAAGAAAAGGGAAAAAAAATTGCGGGAAAAATCGAAGAATGCTCCGATTGACCTGAAATTTTGGGAAATATTGGAAAAATTATCCTGTACACGCTCAAAAAATTTTGGACCAAAATATCGATTTTTTCTGAAAATTTCAAAAATCGATATTTTGGTCCAAAATTTTTTGAGTGTGTACAGGATAATTTTTCCAATATTTTCCAAAATTTCAGGTCAATCGGAGCATTCTTCGATTTTTCCCGCAATTTTTTTCCGTTTTCTTCCTTTTTTCCGGTTTTGTGAATAACCCCATAAATTTTCCAAGTTTTCGTTAAAAATTAGAATTTTTGTCAATTCGGAGTATAAACCGACTAAGTTTTTGACCAAAATATCCTACAAAAAAAACCAAAAAAAAAACATCTTTTTTTTTTTGGTCCCATCCCAAAAAAAGATTCAGAGGTGGCAAAAAACACTTCTTTTCAGTTCACGACTGCACTTCTTGTGGTGGAACGGCTCGACCAGCCAAAGAGCACACCTCTCTCCATTCTCGTTTCACCCAGCAGCAGCAGCACCCGTCTCATTATCCATTCCCCGCTCACCAACACCACCATTCGCACAATTCTCAGAATCACCACCCGCAGCCGCATGTTCCGTGTTTGCGTCGCCCTGCCCATCATCACTACCCGTTTGGAACCTGCCCGACACCGGCTGCCGAGCTCTCCGCGCCGCCCAAAATTTTTGAATCACTCCTTCCCGCCGACGACACGTTTTCGATTTGGCTCGATCCGAAACCGAAACGTGCCGATACGTTTTTGCGTCCTCCACCACCACCACCGGCCACGCAGGCTCAATTGGTCGAGCACTCGGACTCGACAGCAAGTTTGCTCACAAAAATGGAGGCGCTCCGCTTGGAAAAATTTCCCATAACGGACGAGGAGATGGCGTCGGCGAGTGGAGCGAAACCTCGGATTGGTGGGTTGATTTTAGCGATTTCAAAAAAAAAAAACAAAAAAGGTTTGTTCAGAAAAGGAAACATTGGGCAGCGAAAAATCCTCGCCGACGGTGTTTTCATTGATGGAACTGTTGAGCAGCGAGAATTTGCTCGACAATGATTCGTTCTCTCCGAGCGTTAGCCCAAAACTGAAAACGCAAACCACCATGTTCGACTTTGACAGTCTGAAAATTGCGGAGACGTTGCGAATGGCAACTTTTGGTGGAGCCGCCTCGCGCACCGGATCGCCCGGGTTTTTGCTGGTTGACGATAAAACACCGCGATACGGTAGGTCATTTTTTTATTTATTATTTTCCGTTACGAAACTTCAGTATTTGGGAAATAATGTCAAAATACTCGCGGACCGAATTATCGGTTTTTCAACGCGTCGCGGAGCCTAAATTTTACTGGCGCATTTTTATTGATTTTATTATTTTCTTTATTCTTTCAGTAAAACGTGTTTTTCTTTGTAATAAGTATGTATTTTATCTTTTGATAACTCTAATATTTCACTTTGAAGCATAAAACACCTCAAATCTTCTTGCAGGCTGGAAAGTTGGAGCGATTTTCGTGAAACGCACAATATTTGCTAACAATTGTTGAAAATCGAATAAATTTCATTTATTATCCATGATATTTGTTTTATTTACATGACGAAATAAAATCTTCACTGCATTAAACGTGTTTTCAACGCCATTCTAGTCCCGAGTTTTTTTTTACTGACAGAAGACTTGCATTTTTAGAGGGAGATCAAAACTATGCATATTACGTGTTTCGCGATTTTAGATACCTCGTCAAATGGTGCGTATTCGGGTCTCGCCACGACGGTGTGTACACACTTATCACTTATCGGTTTACGCGCAAAATTGAGTTTTTTCGTTTGAAATTTTAGTACATCCATTCAAAATTGTGGATTTACTAAAATACAACGAAAAAAACTCAGTTTTGCGCGTAAATCGATAGGTGTGTATACACCGTCGTGGCGACACCCGAATGCGCACCATTTGACAAGGTATCTAAAATCGAGGAATGCGTAATAAGATCTTGGAATTCAAAAAAAATAACCGAATAAGATTTAAAAAAAACGTATCCAAGTACTAATTCAGCTATGCTGAATCCATTTCTGAAACCAAAATCTGCCCATTCGACCCGTGGAGCAACTTATGGTTCCGCGAAATTTCCGTTTTTGGTAAAGCTCGTGTTCACTATGCGCTATGGGGCCGCTCAGAGCGTATTATCACGAAAAAATTGAAATTTCGCGGAGCCATAATTTGCTCCACAGGGCGAATGGGCAGATTTTGATTTCAAAAATGGATTCAGCATAGCTGAATTAATCTCCACTTCAATTTTTAGAACATCCTAGAAAGTCGTGGGCGTATACTTCCTTATGGACCTATTCACAAAACCGGAAAAAAAAGGAAGAAAACGGAAAAAAACTTCGGGAAAAATCTGAGAATGCTCCGATTGACCTGAAATTTTGGGAAATATTGGAAAAAATTCTCCTGTACACGCTTAAAAAAATTTTGGACCAAAATATCGATTTTAAAAATTTTCAGAAAAATCGATATTTTCGTTAAAAATTTTTGGAGAGTGTACAGGAGGATTTTTTCCAATATTTCCCAAAATTTCAGTTCAATCGGACCATTCTCCGATTTTTCCCGCAATTTTTTTCCGTTTCCTTCCTTTTTTTCCGGTTTTGTGAATAGGTCCATAAAATTAAGAATTTATGCCTTTTTTTTCCCGAAAAACTTGGAAAAACGGCTCAAAATTTGAATTTCGCCAAAAATCCAGTGGAGCGTGTTTTCTTTAGCTCCGCCCACCTTTCGAATCCTAGACACCGTGACGCGCAATTTTGCGTGAGAGTGTCAAATTTGTTGACAGTTTATTTAATCCCACTATGCACTAAAGTTTGGAAACGTCAAAAGGAAGGCCGTGACAAAACCGGGGAAAACATTTCAAAACTCGAGGAAGAAGCAGGAAATAATTTTAAAAAAAGTAGGAGAAACCATGCCGCAGACTTGCAGATGTTCCCCACCCTTGCCAGGTTGTCTCAAAAGGGGCCACGCTCGTTTATATATATATTTTTATTGTTTTTATCACTGCAAAATGGCTCAATTTGCAGACGACATTGTCGGTGTGACGAGCCTAACTGACGGAAAAAAGGCGCCGTCTTTCATGGAGCAGTGCGATTTCTTCATCGCCGGCGGATCTTGCCCATTTGGCGACGGATGCCATCTGAGTCACTCGATTCGCAACGAAACGAAGAGCTTACAATGACGCGTCTCAATTAATCAACGGCTCTCTGTCTCTAATTATCCCCAATTTGTCTTTAATTTTTGATTTTTCACCTAATCAAGCCAATTTTTAATTCTCTTTTTCCTCTTTCCCCACTTCTCACTTTTCTCGCCGCTTTTTGAAAGTTTCCGGCGTTTTTTTGTCAGAATTCAAAAAAAAAAAACAAATTTTGTTCTACTCGCTCTCTTGCCCGCCTTTGTCCCCAATTTTTTATTGTATGTAATTAGGATTTCTTGTAGAATCTTGAAATTCGTTTTTCTTTTCTTTTTCTAATTTCCCTCCAAAAAATATTTTCGCCAGCATTTTTAGTAGCAATTTATTTGATTTGTGCGTTTTTGTTCCATTCACACTTGTTTTTATTTTCCTAATGACGATGAAAAGTACGCGCGCACCATTTTTCTGCCTGTAGTTCCCCCACATTCTATCTCTTGATTCCCCAAATTTAAAAGTCATTCTTCTCAATTTTGTGTTTGAAGTTTTAGTGAAATAATGTGTTGTCAATAAATGTGACCAATCATATAAATACCTCGACTCCGCTTCTCGCCAACTCGGCCAACGTCTCCTCGTTTCCGGGCTCATTGATGTCCCACAACACGAGACGAGCTCCCAGTTTGCCAAACTCGTAGGCCATTAGTCGGCCAAGGCCGCTTCCGGCACCCGTAATCAGCACTGTTTGACCTGGAAATTTTTGTTTTTTTTGGGGAAAAGTTGGTGCGTGCGCCAAATAGCTGCCAGATAACTGCCAAACTGCCGCCAAATAGCTGCCAGATAACAGCCAAAAAGCCACCAGATAACTGCCAAATAGGCTCCAGATAACTGCCAAAAAGCCGCCAAAGAGCTGCCAAATACAGTGCGTAACATAAGTATAAGCGCACCCCCAAAAATGCATGGTACTGCGTTTGCATGCAATCTGAAGACTCGAGACCTTGAAAATCGTAATCAGCATGCAAAATTACCCCAGGACTACATTGTCCAAGTTAATATTCATAACACTCTTGAAATGGGCCCGAAAAGTCTGAGAAAAGTACTTCTGCAACCGTAACATAAGTATAAGCGCACCCACCAAAACAGATGAAAAAACTCAAATTTTTTTTGCAAACAGTCAATGAATGTTGTCATGTACCTTCAGAATTTAACAAAAAACTTCCTCACAGTAAAAACAAAACCGAAAAAGATCATTCAATCATGCCACGTGGCACAAATCAGTCAAACACCGAGAAAACGCAAATCAAAGCTTTCAACACGGCTAGATGGTCGAACTGAGTAATTGTGAAGCTGCAGAATCATTCCACGACGTGCAATAACTATTATATGAGAAATCAGAACCTTTACGAAAAGTTTGGGGTGCCGCCAAAGCCGTCTGTCAGAAAAAAACCAACATTAGTCGACAAGTTTCATGCTCTCTAAAGACGTGCTACGACACCAAACGAGAACTCAACGCCATAGTTTACAAGTAAACGTATGGGAAAACAGAAAAAAGTGATCCCAATATCAAATGAGCCGTATTGAGACCTGCGCCTCAACTCACCGACGATCAAACAATTTGTGGTTTTGACTTAAATTCGAATTCAGTAATTGTTTGGTACCAAAACTCTCAAACCAAATCTTATTTCTTCCAAGTTGGTTTTTCTGATTGGAAAAGTTCAATTCAAACAACGCGGGTAGTTACGAATACGATTGGCACGATCTCTTCTAGGATCCATTCGATTTCTCAAAACGTAAATTTGAAGGAAGAGGCATAATGGTGTCCGGTATTTTTATTCTTCTGGTTTACTAATAATACATTTTGTATAAAAGCTACTCAACTTGAATTCATGTCAGAACAACCCAAAACAGCAACTCATCTTGTTCCTCCGTCGATATGGCCTCATCTTCCAACAAGATAACGCATCCACGCATGCCAGTGGACTGGCTCAAGATTAAAAACCGCGATGTTTTCACTTGTCCAGGATGCTTTCTGTACTAGAACCTATTGGATAACATCTAGGGACTGTTCCTCGCCGATTTCACAACCAAGAAAAACCATTCTAGCCGATTGCTGCACTCGAGGTCGCCATTCTTTATGAGTAGAGTATCCTGGAGCAGGAATTCAAAAACAACACTGACTAAGACATCCCAGGCGTATCTCATTCTATGTCCAACCGTGATTATGGAGTTATAAACGTTAATGGTACAGCTACTAATTATCAACTTGTGTTTTTCTTGAGTTTTTCCGATGTTATGTGGGGTGCGTTTATACTTGTTACGGTTGCAGGACTACTTTTTTCAGACTTTTCAGGCCCATTTCAAGAGTGTTGTGAATATTAACTTGGACTATGTAGTCCTGGGGTAATTTTGCATGTTGATTACGATTTTCAAGATCCTGAGTCTTCAGATTACATGCAAACGCAGTACCATGCATTTTTGGGGGTGCGCTTATACTTATGTTACGCACTGTAGCTGCCAAATATCTGCCAAATAGCTGCCACATAGCCGCCAGATAAATGCCAATGAGCCGCCAAATAGCTGCTAAAAACGCGCCAAATAGCTGCCAAATAACCGCCAGATAACTGCCAAATAGCCGCCAAATAACTGCCAAATAGCCGCCAAACAGCTGCCAAATAACCGCCACGTAGTCGCCAAATAGCTGCCATATAGCTGCCGAAAAGCCACCACATAGCCGCCACATAGCTGCCACATAGCTGCCAAATAGCTGCCAAATAGCTGTCAATCTGTCAATTAGCTGCCACATAGCCGCCAAATGGCTGCCACATAGCCGCCAAATAGCTGCCAAAAAGCCGCCAAATAGCTGCCAAATAGCCGCCAGATAACTGCCAAATAGCCGCCAATTAGTTGTCAAAAAGCCGCCAGATAGCCGCCAAACAGCCGCCAAATAGCCGCCAAATAGCTGCCAAACAGCTGCCAAAAAGCCGCCAAATAGCCACTAAATAGCCGCCAGGTTTGTAGAAAATTTGGCGCGGCGCAGTCGCGTAGCGGCGACTAAAAATTGAAAATTAGATGCGATGCGGTCGCGTAGCGGTCAGCCACAAAGTTGGCGATTTGCATGCCGGACTTATGAATTTTTTTGTTGAAAATTCGGGGCGGCGCTATCGCGTTGGAACCTACGTAATGGCACACGCGCTCTGTCGCATTTATCTGCGTCTCCACAATGGCCTGCTGCCAAGACGCAGAGACTTGAGAGAAATGAACTTCGAAATTTCATTTTCAAAAATAATTTTGAAAAGGTAGGGTAGTCTCGGTGCTACCTCGGAATAGAACTGACGCGTAATAGAACTGTAGCGAAATTGAACTCGCTTTGGAATAGAACTGTAGTGAAATAGAACTGTAGCGAAATAAAACTGTTCGGAATAAAACTGATCGGAATAAAACTGTTTTGGAATAAAACTGTTCGGAATAAAACTGTAGCGTTTTGGAACTAAATTAGCAATGGAGCTCTTTTTTTTTCAACAGTTCTATATTTGAGCTACCGTAAAAACTGTAATATAGCGCCATGGCGGTCTATTTTTCGGAGTGGGTCTAGGGGTGGCGTTGTATTAGAGGTGGTGTTTTATTAGAGGGTGGCGGTGTATTTTTCAGAGATGAATTTTTTGGAAAAAATATTACAATTTCATCTTTCAACCACCTAAAAGAACAAAAATCACCAGAAAAGCGTGGCCGGTAGTAAAAGAATCACCGTGTACCCCTTGTAATCAGCTAGCTTCATCGTTCATTGCACGCCTCGGTGTTTGCGTATTTTTGGCTACAGTAATCAGCGTTGCAAAAAATGAGAGCGTGACAAAACCGGGAAAAAATGTCAAAAACCGGAAAAGTTCACCACTGTTCAGCCCCCTCAGCTAACGGAAATTTTTCCATAGACCATCTTCTCGCGAGGGTGTGCTCTAACGTTCCGAATCAGTGCAAAAAAATGACGAAATCAGTTTAGACTGATTATCATTTCTACTGGTCACGCATCTATATCAAAAATATCGATTATCAAATTAATTGTTTTGAAAAAAGAAATGATGAATCCGATTATCATTTACGTCGAAAAAATATCGGGTAGGAAAACAACGAATATCAAATTCGTCAATTACGTCGTTTACGTCAAAATTCGTCAAAATAATAATGACGTAAACTATCAAAAGATAAACACGTAAGGTTACGTGGATACGAGTTGCCCGATAATTGGGCTCTCGGACGTTTAAAAGTTGACGTTTCGAAAATGTGACGTTTCGAAAGTGGACTTTTCGATGGTTTTTCTGGATTTTGTCGACGCGGTTTTCGAAACGTCACACTTTCGAAACGTCTATTTTCAAAACATCCGAGAGCCGATAATTGAGTTTCTTCCAACAGTATTGTTTTCTGTCCTAAAATTAAGGCTTCCATTCGGACCAATTTTCGTCCGTCCGGTCCGTCCGTTCGTCCGTCCGTCCGCCGTCCGTCCGCTTCGTCCGCGGTTCGTCCGGTTCGTCCGCGGACGGATCGGTTGGTCCGTTTCGTCCGGTTCGTCCGCTTCGTCCGCTTCGTCCGGCATGCTCTAATTGGCTGGGAATTTCTAATTTATGGCATTTTCTTTGAAAATTCTGGCATTGAAAATGTAAGCGGTTGCAAATTTATGTAGAATTAGTTTTGCAAAAACAAATTTTTAAATTTTTTTCCAAATTTTTGATAGCAGAAACAAGACATTTCTGTTGATATTTTAAAGAAAAAAGAACAAAAACAGCTTTTGAAAACAAAATATAGCAGAAACAAAAAGAAAAACTGACAAGAAAAAAAACGGACGAAGCGGACCGACCTCGGACGAACCGGACGAACCGCGGACGAGCGGACGAACAGCGGACGAAATTCGTCCGCTTTTTTTTCGTCCGAATGGAAGCCTTACCTAAAATAGTATGCCCGGTTTGGGAACTATTTACCTGAAAATATGTCCCTGGAAAAGAACTTGCAGCAGCCAGTGCTACAAGTGGATTTCGTACGTTTTTATTTTATTTTTTTGCCATAATTTTAGCAGTAATCAGATTCGAATCAGAACATGTCTGTATTGAATTTGAAAACTGAATCATAGACGTAGATGAGGAGAAAAAGTTTCAGTCTTCAGTGTATTTTCCTCAAAACATTTAATAGATTTTATGGCATAGGAATTTCCACGTGGCCAATGAAAAGGATTTTTTTGTTGATTTTTTTTCTCCAGCTATATCGTTTTCGTCAGTTTAATTTCGATATGAATAAATTTGATTATCGTTTTCGTCATTTTCATATTTTTCAAATAATTTTTGATAATCATTTCCATTTCATTTTTGACGAATTCAACAAATTTCGATTATCATTTTTCGTCAATATCGCGTGATTTTAGGAAATGACGAAAATGACTAGGAACGTTAGTGTGCTCAAGATCCCAGCTCGGTCAATTTTCAAAGTTTCCCAATTCTGTCTTTTTTAAACAGTTTCTAACTGTTGAGATAAGCTAATTTATCGTCTGTCAGCTATTCTAAAACGGTGTTTTGGTCGATAGACCATCCGCAAAAAGTCTTGGACCATCCGCTGGGAGACGCCATTTCCATTGCGCTGAGGGGGCTGCCACAGGGTGGCGTTCTATTTTTCGAAGTGACATTGGGGGTGGCGTTGTATTACAGGTGGTGTTCTATTAAAGGTGGTGTTCTATTACAGTTTTTACGGTATTCATCAAAAATTGTTTGTTTTGTAGTTTTTTTGAATAAACTTTTATCATTTTTTTTCTCGGCCCGTCTTGACGGCCAAGCAATGCTAATTTAGTTCCAAAACGCTACAGTTTTATTCCGAACAGTTTTATTTTGCAGCTGTTCTTTATCGAACAGCTCTATTTCGAACGGTTCTATTGCGAAGCAAGTTCTATATCGCTGCAGTTCTATTACACTTCAGTTATATTCCGAGGTAGCACCGTAGTCTCCAGTTGCGGCCAATTAAAATTCTAAAAAAAAAATCATAGCGCCGCAACCATTTTTGACGTGTTTTGTATTTTTTGGAAAAGTGGGCGCAACGCGGTCGCGTCGCCTGCCTACCTCTGACATCTTTTCGCGGTAAGATTCCTGTTGGCACCAAATTCCTGACAGTGGATATGATAATGAGCACAATGGCTTTCAAAGTGATGAACAGTGAGTCGATAATGTCTTGCATGGCTGAAAATTAGAAACAATAAAGCTCTGAAAATTAGCTGAGCTGAAAATGCGATGCGAAACAAGTGAATGTGTGTTTGTTGACGAATCACACCCTACTCTCTTGATTTTCATTTCGTTTCCTTATCATACACTTTTCCGTCACAAACTTATCAATTTTTAGCTTTGCCGAGCGCAATAAACAGCGTGATAACTGATATTATCACTGATTTTCGCTTTGAATAGCAAAAAAAAAGAGATGGGAAATGATGATCGAAAAACAAAGAATATGTAGTAGAGTGTCGGGTAGACTGGAGCCGAGCCAATTTTCATCATGTTATTTAATTGTTTAATTGTTTTTGGTTTTGGTTTTGATATGAAATTCAAACGTTCAAACGTAAAGTCAACCAAATTTTTGAATAAATACCAACAAAAAAATTTTTCCTTCAAATTCTAAAATTTTCAATGCCAATCGATGAGAAATTTTGCGCTGAACAACTTTTCCTCTTGCACTTTTCTTTAAAAATCCTATTTAAACCCTAAAAATCGCAAAAAACGTTATAAAAGTGGGCGGGGCTTGAAAAATCTTAAATTTTTACAATTTTTCAAAAAAGTTCATATTTATGTACATCATTCAATAGGAAATTGTGCGCTGAACAACTTTGCCTCTTGCACTTTTCTTTAAAAATGCCATTTAAACCCTGAAAATCGCAAAAAACGTTATAAAAGTGGGCGGGGCTTGAAAAAACTTAAATTTTTACAATTAAAAAAAAATTCATAATTATGTATATCATTCAATAGGAAATTTTGCGCTGAACAACTTTGCCTCTTGCACTTTACTTTAAAAATGTCATTTAAACCCTGAAAATCGCAAAAAAACGTTATAAAAGTGGGCGGGGCTTGAAATCTTGAATTTTTGCAATTTTTCAAAAAAGTTCATATTTATGTACATCATTCAATAGAAAATTGTGCGCTGAACAACTTTGCCTCTTGCACTTTTCTTTGAAAATGTCATTTAAATCCATAAAATCACAAAAACGTTATAAAAGTGGGCTGGGCTTGAAAGATTGAATTTTCGCAATGTTTCTCAAATTTCATAATTATGTACATCATTCAATAGGAAATTTTGCGCTTTACAACTTTGTCTCTTGCACTTTACTTTAGAAATGCCATTTAAACCTTGAAAATCGGAAAAAAACGACGAAAAAGTGGGCGGGGTTGAAAACTTTATGAATTCCGGACCAGGTAACAAGAGTGGGAATGTGAGAGAGGGAGAGAGAAATATAGACGTTTTTGTGCATTTAAAAGAGTAAAAACTGGTTTTTATTCTAAAATTTAATTGGAAAATATTACGAAAATGATAAAAAATATTTAAAACAATAAATAACTTTCTAACTAATGTTTTTGGCTGAACAAGTCGTTTAAGCTTTTATCAAAAAACGTATTTATTTGTTGTAAAAATTGAACTTTAAACGTTCTAAAAAAAGAATAGGAAATAGTTCTTAAATGCCATTATTCGTTCAACAAAAGTGGAAAACACTTATTCCGCAAAGGTCCTCCAAAAAGTGAGACTGCAAAACATTGCAAAAAAGTGAATTTTTCGGTTCTTTTCTTGTTCTTCATCAAACAGAGATGACGTCACCGATTCTGATTTCTGAAATGGGAAACATTTTGGGGAATTTCAAACCGAGAGGTCCAATTACCATCATGGATGACGCGAATAGTGTCAAGTAGCCGTTGAAATTCGGTTTTAATGGAAGCGAGACGCGGAAATTAGAATGCGGAACGTAGAAAATAGGGTTGTTTCTAACCTTTTCTCACTTTTTTCACCCCGATTACTGATCACCGTGATCATCACTCATCACGCACTTTGATCAGCCGCTAAACTGTCCGTTGAGTGTCCAAACTTGTTTGTTGATTTTTTTTTGCTGTTTTATTTTCTGATTTGTGTGATTTTAAACAATTCAAAAAATTGAAAAACTGCAAAAAAAAAATGTCCCTTTCACAATCTAGAGGCGTCATTTTTGTCAATGACATTTGGGCTTTGTGTCACGTCCGGCCGCGTGGCGCAATGGATAACGCGTCTGCCTACGGAGCAGAAGATTGCAGGTTCGAATCCTGCCGTGGTCGAAATTTTTTTTGTACACAGGTGAAATGCGATGGATGCATATAATTTCCGTATTTGAATAATGGCGTGCATTTATGTAAATTAGGTAAATTAATTCAGCCACAAAAATCACGAAATTTGGAAGAGCTGAAGTACAAAAATCAGTGCCGTTACAAGAAAAAAAAACTTGTAAGAAAAGTGAAAAAAAGCAGGGGCAAAGTCGCCAAATGTCGCAGGATTGTGTACATACATTCAATTTATTTATTTTAATGCAAAAAATAAATAAAAAGTTTTTATATACCGTCCAATGGACCAAAAGGACGACATGATTAAAATACGGACACTATATGCATCCACCGCATTTCAACTGTGAAGGCGAAAGTGGTGGATGCATATAGTGTCCGTATTTGAATCATTTTTTTTTAATCCACAATAGACTAGACCAGATATATACCGTAAATTCTCTAATAGAACGGCCCCCTAAAATAGACCGGCCCCTCTCATATAGGAATGAATTTAACACTTTTTTCAATAATTTGGATAGATTTTTCCAATTGTCACTTCTTGACCGGTTTCTAAACTTGTCTTGTCATACCTTTGTGTCGTTTTTATGGAAAATCCTCAAGATTTAATACCAATTTTAAGGCATCGAAAAATAAACCTAACCATATAATAGACCGGCCTTCCTAGGAGGGTAGTGAAAAATAGAAGGGCCGGCCCTATTAGAGAATTTACGGTTTATCAATTCCGCGTCGTAAGATTAACGTTCACACAGTTCACAAAAATTGAGAGAGTTAGTGTAAAAAAATCATTCTATAGCAATTTATATGTTTCTGTTATGCATTTTTTCATGTATAAAGAAATAGAGTTGAATAGAAGAAGAATTTTGGAATGAATAAATAATTTATCGGATTTAGATACATAAATACATACAAGTATTTAAAATCAGAATAAAAATATTAAAATGAATATATAAATTAAATAATTATCTTCAAAAAATTAAAAACATCCAAATTCTCAAACAGTAAGAGCCCTAGCGACCTTTCTTCTCTTGTACGGAAGAGCAGCTGGCGCGGCATCAGTCTGAGCAGCGATTGGAGCCGGTGACTCGTAGTCGTGGAGTTTCGGAGCAACTGGTGGAGCAGCCGGTGGAACCGGAGCCTCATAAGAAGCTGGAGCACTATCCGCAGATCCGGTGGCAGCCATTTCAGCAGATCTCGGTGGGCAAGGACAGTAAGCGGCATCGGCTCCCGGTGCTCCCGCGTCTCCAGCCCCTCCAACAGGTCCGTCCGGTCCGGGATGTCCTGGCTGGCCGTCAGCTCCTGGCGCTCCTTGTTCTCCCTGCTGTCCGTCTTGTCCGTTTTCTCCTGGCTCACCGTCTCTTCCCGGCTCTCCGGCGGCTCCTTTCGGTCCTTGTGGTCCCGGTTGTCCGTGACCTTTTGTGCCGTTTTGTCCGTTCGATCCATCGGCTCCTGGTGGTCCTGGAAGTCCGGGAGTTCCTTCGTCACCTTCTGGTCCGTCCACTCCTGGCTCGCCGTCCTTTCCGTTTGGCCCATCGGCTCCAAACTCTCCGTCCGGTCCTGGGTGTCCTGGAATTTGGTTCTGTTTTTGCTGATTTCGTAATCTCGTGTTCCAATAAAAATTTTTTGTTGAACGGAACGTTGGAAAATAAAATTTTCGGGCTTTTTTTCTCGAAAAAACAATTCTCGCCTAATTGTAAGCGTGGTCGCATTTAGCTGCGCAGCGTTAAGAGGAGACGCAGAGAAGCAGAGTCTGTCGTTTTGTAGCGACTCTCGCCGAAGAGACGCAGACAAGAAGCCTCCCCACCAGGGGTGGGACCAAAAAAAACTTTTTTTTTTGTTTTTTCGGGTTTTTTTTGGATGAGACAATAATTTTTTGTTTTTTTTTCGATGGTAATTTTTTTGAGGAAAAAAATTTTTTTTTGTTAATTTTTTTAAGAGCAAAAAAAAAATTTTTTTTTGGTAATTTTTTTGGGGGACAAAAAATTTTTTTTTTTTCGGTCACGGTGTCCAGGATTTGAAATGTGGACGGAGCCTAATTTGCTGGCGCGTCAGCAAACTTTCATGGCGCACTTTCGGTGCTTGCGCAGTTTGCGACTCTCGAATTTTTTTAATTGATTTTATTACTTTTCTTTCAGTAAAACCTGTTTTTCTTTGTAAAATGTATGTATTGTATCTTTTAATACCATAAAATTGCCCAAACTTCGATTTTCGTAAAAATTTATCCTGCAAAAACACCAAAAAACTCGAAACGAATATTTCGAAATGGTGGCTGAACCAAATTCGACGTTCTTAGGCTTAAAAAATTTCTAAAGACCTCAGCTATAATTCCGTTGGAGCACATGTGGGAAAAAATGAAGAATTTATGCTTTTTTTCCCGAAAAACATGAAAAATGCGTCAAAATTTGAATTTCGCGCAAAAAAAATCCAGTGGGCGCGTTTGCTCGGCTCCGCCCACATTTCAAATCCTGGACACCGTGTTCGGTAACTTTTTTTGGAGACAAAAAAAGTTTTTTTTTCGGTTTGTTTTTTTGGAAACAAATTTTTTTTTTTCGAAAATTTTTTTTGTCCCACCCCTGCTCCCCACTCAGCGGAGCGCCTACCTGGAAATCCGTCAGGTCCTTGTGGTCCTGGTGGTCCAGCTGGGCACTTGACGCTCTTGTTGAAATCGGCCATTCGGCTGCCCTCGAACGAGTTTCTCCCCGGAGTTCCAGCTCTTCCGCGTGGCCCGTCGTCTCCCGGAGTTCCCGGATTTCCTGGTGGTCCTGGTGGTCCGGCAGCACAATTGCTCGGCTGAGCACCACAATTGCACTTTCCAGAAGACGAATTTCTGCGGACACGTTGAACAAACGCGGCGAACGGCTGATATTGGTCCTGTCTGGGCACCATAGTGCTCCATGCGTCCTCTGCGATTGTTTTGAACTCGGCGAGATCCTCGTAGACTTCTGATTGGAATGAGTTGATGTCGTGGAGCACGAAGAGGGCGGCGAAAATTGCTGGAAAGATATCTTGTTGTATATTATGAATCCCTGAGAGAAAACTAGGTCTACTCCGAAATGCGGTGTTTCAAAACTAAACTGATTTCAAAATTCAGTCTCTAGAAATTGTATCTAAAAAACTAGAACCATTTTCAGAATATTTCTAAAAGATAAAAAACCCTAATACCTGGAACAATAGCGACTCCGCAGAGCGCCACAGCCGTGCCAGCAACCAATTGTCCAGATGTGGTCATTGTTTGAATGGATGTACATTTTGTTTGAATCCGTGACGCTTTTATACCCGATGAGAAAGGAGCAAAAAAAGTGGTCCGCCGTGTGTTGCATAACATCCAGTTTTACGCGCTTCTACTTTTTTTTCCCTTCAAATTAGCGCGGTGATATCGCGAAGAGATAAGGAAGCGTAGCGCACGGTAAACCGAGACGCACTTTCATTTCCCATACATAGGCACCGCAACGAGAGGGCGGCGGGGCCTTTCATTTTTTGTCTTGGGTTTCGGTTTTTGCGGTTTGAGCTATCACTGCCCGGATACTATCTAGAAATCTACTTATGTTACAATTGAAATTTATGTAATCGACCCTAAGGAATCGACGGCTCTGGGACGTTTCAAAACAAGACGTTTCAAAACTTTAAATTTCCATAAAAATACAAATAATTGATAAAAGCAAAAAATAAAAACCTAGTGAGCGTGCGTTTTGGTGTCAATTGTCAAAAAACGCTACGAAAAAATGCAAAAAAGTTTTGAAACGTCTTGTTTTGAAACGTCCCAGAGCCGAATCGACTGATGCAGTCAGAATTTTCTGAAAATGCCTAGTTTTAGCTGAAAATTACAGCAAATTGAAATGGTAACCAAAAAACCGCCTCGTTGGAGGTAAAGTAGGTCAAACACGCTACACGTTATTGTGTTTAAAATCCAGTTGCCGCATGAGACCGAGAGATAAAAATATGTTTTCTCTGCTTCTCTTCGAATCGAAAATTGTTTGCGTGGTCGCGCGAAAAAAAGTGGGCGGAGTCACGCGTTCTCATGTCGCAAGTCGATTGAAAAAACAATATAATTGATTCTTATAGTTTTTTTAAGACAGAGAATTCAAAATTTTAAACAGAATTTAATTTTAACTGCGCGCATTTTTGTTATACCTCGCTAAACTTCAATAAAAAATCACAGAACGAATACTATCTAGAAATATACTTACCGTAAAACCTGTATTAGAAGGGCCGATCCTTCTATTTTTCGTGGGGTGTCTCGCAGGGTCCTTGTATTTGAGGGGCCCTTCAATTAAAGGGGGATCGTTCTATTAGAATGGTCTCTCTTGTTCTTTGTAAAATTTCAGATAGTCCAGAAAAAACTTCACAAAAATCAACAAATTCCGAGAAAATTCTACAAAAATGAATAAGTTCAAAAGAAAAATTCACAGAATTCAACAAAATTAGAAATAATCTAGAAATTTAAACTAAGATAACATAAAAATGGGTCTAAAAATGATGAACAATGCATCATTCCTCACATCAATGAAAGTTTCGATGTTTTAATACTCCTGGTCAGATTCCTGATAATTATCTTTGACTTCCACGTCTTCAAGCTGATCCACAGCTGCTTTTTATTGTTGCTTTTTTGACGTATTTTTTTCCGCGCAATTTTTGAACCCCCAATTTATAGTTCTTTCTTTTTTTCATGCTGATGACACGCTTTTCAGCGAATTCTCCATATTCTTCTGTCGTTTAAAACAGGAAAATGCAAGAAAACATTTAAATTTGAACACAAGACGATAAAAAACTAATAAAAATTGAAATTTGGTCGTAATTTAGCGTCGCTATGACTTCGGCCACAGTACTTTCGCTAAAAGGGACCTTCTATCAAAGGGGCCCTTCAATTAAAGGGGGCACTTCTATTTTTCATGAGGCCGTTTGGAGGGCCCTTCTAATAGAGGGGCCCTTCTAATACAGTTTTTACGGTATGTTACAATTGAACTTTTTGTAATCGACCCTAATGGACCTATTCATAGGAGAAAAAAAAACCTATTTTTCCTATTCATAGATGTAAAAAAACGACAAACAATGTCAAAAAACGAATGGTAAACAAGTGTTTATTGACCATGATAGACCATTGATAGTGAGGAGGCGTAGAAAAGGGGCGGAGTTCGCATGAACTAGTAAACAACACCGTTCCCACGGGGTTGTAAACTCTCTGTGCCTCCTCACATGGTCAATAAACACTTGTTTACCATTCGTTTTTTGACATTTTTTGACATCTATGAATAGGAAAAAAAATGTTTTTTTTTGTTTTTTTTCTCCTATGAATAGGTCCATAAGGAATCGACTGGTGCAGTCAGAATTTTCTGAAAATGCCTAGTTTTAGCTGAAAATTACAGAAAAGTGAAATGGTCACCAAAAACCGCTTTGTTGGGGGTAAAGTAGGTCGAACACGCTACACGTTATAATTTATTCTTATAGTTTTTTAAGACGGAGAATTCAAAATTTTAAACAGAATTTAATTTCAACTGCGCGCATTTTTGTTATACCTCGCTAAACTTCAACAAAAAATCAAAGAAAATTTTCAGCGATGACCCCAAGTTTTTATTGTTTGATTATTTTGACAAACTCTTATATTTCCCACAAAAAAAGTTTTAGAGCTCTGCGACAAAAATGAAGCACTTTATACCTTCCCAAAGTGAAGTGGTTTTTTCAAAAAGCAGCATTTTCAGAGTTTTCGGGTGCATGCCGGTTGAACACGCGGGGTCTCAATATGTGATCGGAATAAGAATAAAATTCTCTATCGAAATCAACTTTTAATTAAAAAAAATAACTGCGGGCATTTTTTTATTTTCATTCTTAAATTCAATCTATTATGGATTCGTGAATGAGCGACAAAACGCGGTGAATTTTTGGGGCAAAAGTTGGCTGGTCTCGCCACGATTTTGACAGACTACGGTTAGCGCGAAAAATATTTTTTCTTCTTTTGTTTTTAATAAAAACTCGTTTTTTTGCCTTTTGACTACCATTTTTTCACTATTAAAATTTTTGTGTAACATGGAATGGGTAATTTCGTTTCAAAAACACATTTTGTTGAGAAAAAACTATGAAAATGCGTTTTAATTATAAAAAAAATGAATAAAAAATATATTTTCGCGCTAACCGTAGTCTGTCAAAATCGTGGCGAGACCAGCCAACTTTTGCCCCAAAAATTCACCGCGCTTTGTCGCTCATTCACGAATCCATAATAACAAGACGACTTTCAGAGCCCGCCAAACAATTTGTCATCATAAACGTGCGTCGAACACGGCAAATTCATATAAGCCCTTGGATTACAGCAAAATTTGTCCCGTTTGGTGTAGTGGTCCAACACAGGTTTTAAAGTTCCACGTTTCGAAAGTTTTTCTGAATTTTGTCGTCGCGGTGTTTTCACACTTAAATTTTTTAAAATTTGCTTTTATATTTGCAATAAAAAAGCCTATTATAGGCTTACAATAGGCTTATTGATAGCCGCGATAAGCTTATGATTAGTGTGCGTTACCGAAAAATTTTTTACCGGTAAATCATCTTTCGGCAAATTTACCGGTAAATTTACCCGTAAATTTATCGGTAATTTACCGAATTTCACGGTAAATTCGACAAATTTATCGGTAAATTTACCGGTAATTTCGCGAAAATTTTACCGGTAAAATGGTTTTCGGCAAAACTTAACGTGGGGTCAAGTTCACGTAATAGAAAAACAAGATATCGTGAAAAACAAAGATACGCAGACGATACGTGGCGCGACCTCGGCCTTGCACAATCCCGTCTTTTTTACATCTTTTAAAAATTGCATTTGTATTAAAGCGTGACCGACCGTGATACCAAGACTATAATTGTAACGTGGCCTGTCCCACTTCTTCATGTATAAATAATGTCAATTTACCGGTAAATTTACCGGCAAATTACCGATAAAAAGTTTTGCCGAAACTTTTATCGGTAAAATTTACCGGTAAAGAATCGACAAAATTTGCCAAATTTACCGGTAAAAAATTTTATGGGGTTATTCACGAAATGGCAAAAAATGGCAAAAAACGGCAAAAAACTGCGCGAAAACTCGGAAAATGCTCCGATTGATCTGAAATTTTGGGAAGTGAGGGAAAAAACTCTCCCGGACATTCCCCCAAAATTTCAGACCAAAATATTGATTTTTAAGAATTATTGCTTTTTTGTCTGAAAATGCTTAAAATCGATATTTTGGTCTAAAATTTTGTGGGAATGTACGGGAGAGTTTTTTCCCTCACTTCCCAGAATTTCAGATCAATCGGAGCATTTTCCGAGTTTTCGCGCAGTTTTTTGCCGTTTTTTGCCATTTTTTGCCATTTCGTGAATAACCCCATTAGAAATGGTTTCTCTTTTGCCGAATATTTATCGGTAATGGACCTATTCACAAAACTGGAAAAAAAAGAAGAAAAAGGAAAAAAATTGCGGGAAAATTCGGAAAATGCTCCGATTGACCTGAAATTTTGGGAAATATTGGGAAAAATTTTTCTGTACACGCTCACAAAATTTTGGCCCAAAATATCGATTTTAAAAATTATCGATTTTTTTTCTGAAAATTTTTAAAATCCATATTTTGGTCCAAAATTTTTTGAGCGTGTACAGGAGAATTTTTTCCAATATTTCCCAAAATTTCAGGTCAATCGGAGCATTCTCCGATTTTTCCCGCAATTGTTTTCCTTTTGCTTCCTTTTTTTCCGGTTTTGTGAATAGGTCCATAAAACGTGATTCGAAAATTTACCGGTAAAATCGTCAAATCTTTACCGGTAACGCACACTACTTATGATATGCGAAAGTCACCCGCGATAAGCCTATAATAGGCTTACTTTGGGGTCCTTCGCTGGTACTCGGTAGGCCTATCGCACAAATAAAGTGACGAGTAACCTCCAGAGTGAGGGTTTTGGACCCTTTTATAGCATAATCGTGAGCGCTTTCGCGCGCAATGAATTGGCGGGAAAAATTAGATTTCGGGTGCGAGAGCGAGATAGTCCAGGGGCGCTACCTCGAAATAGAACCTTTTCGAAATAGAAATGTGCCGAAATAGAACGTGACGCGAAATAGAACCGCGTGAAATAGAACTGTTCTGAATTAGAACTGTCCCGAATTAGAATTGCGTGAAATAGAACTGTACCGAAATATAACCGCGTGAAATAGAACCCAGTCAATAAATAGAAAACGCTCCTCAACTGAAATCCAACGCAGGGCCACGGTTGTTACAGGTCACGCCACTGAGTGGAACTTTTTCTGTTTGGCTTTTTATTCAATAGTCTTCACCCAATTGCGCTAAAACGCTCTAAAACGGAGTACAGTTCTATTTCACGCAGTTCTATTTCCGAACAGTTCTATTTCACGCGGTTCTATTTCGCGTCATGTTCTATTTCGGCACATTTCTATTTCGAAAAGGTTCTATTTCGAGGTAGCGCCAGTCCAGGTGGTATGAGCATTCAAGACGGCAATTGTGGATTTCCATCCATGGGACGATTCCCAATCTTGTTGAAGGATAAAAGGGCAATTTATCCATATTTTGGTAGATCTCCGAGTTGATTTTCACATTTCTATCAATGAGCACCTATGGAGTTTTACTAAGGGACGTGAGAAATTGTCCGCGACGTAATTTGTAACTCTTGATCTTCAATCTTCAATAATATCCCCTGTCACCGTGGCAAGAAACTCTTAAAGCCAGCATCCCATACTTTTTGGCCACCGTATACTCTCAACATTTCCAAATTAAAACATTCATAAATATTAAAAAAAAAATTAAAAGAGAGGCATTAAAAAAGTTCAAACAAGAAAGAAACAGAAACAATTAAAACTCAATACCCATACTTATTGGATCGAGAAGATCGTTGATGTGGAGATCTAGAGCGAGACGACAGTTGTTCAGTGTTCCGTGCGGCGGTTTCCGCTGCCGCCGCTTTTCTCGCCGCGTACGCTCGATTCCTCTCCAACGCATCTTTTCTCGACGTTCTCGACTGGCTGACTGTGGCGGGTGTGGCAACGGGCTCGAGGAGCAGAGCATTACGGTTCGAGCGCATACTTGGCACTTTTGACGTGGCACGTGATGCCACATTGAACTGATATTGACGCCGATGAACTTCTGAATAGGAGAAAAAATACGTTCTACAGTACCGGACAAAAAGATATCATATTTTGGTTTTTGAAGTATAACTTTTGAATGGAGAGGGTTATGGTTCTGAAAATTTGCATGAATCTGTCCCGTAATTTTTTTGACAAGCTCCTAAAAAGGATTTGTTCATTTTTTAAAACTGCTAATTCGAAAAATTTCATATGCCAAAATTTTCGACCGAAAAATAATTTTTTTTTTCTGATTTTTCAATACTCGAAATGTATTTTTAAAATAAAGTTTCACAATTAAAAACATGATTTTAGTTGACTACGGGTTGATCGGACGATTTTCAGCTGACTTACAGCACTTTGAGTATCAGGGTCCGCATGGATAAGTCAACTTTAACTTTTATTGTGAATCACCAAAACCGAAGAAAATTAAGGCAAATTAGATAACAACTGTTAAAAAGTCAAGTTTATTTGATTTTGTTCGGTTTTGGTGATTCTCAATAAAAGTTAAAGTTGACTTACCCATGTGGACCCTGATACTCAAAGTGCTGTAAGTCAGCTGAAAATTGTCCGATCGACCCATAGTCAACTAAATTCATACTTTTAGTTTTGAAACTTTATTTTAAAAATACATTTTTTTTCATTTCGAGTCTTAAAAAATCTTTAAAAAAAATTAATTTTGGGTCGAAAATTTTGGCATCTGAAATTTGTCCGAAAAATCAGTAGTTTTCAAAAAAGACCAAATCCATTTTTGGAGCTTGTCAAAAACATTACGGGACAGATTAATATAAATTTTCAGAACCATAACCCTCTCCATTCAAAAGTTATACTCCAAAAACCAAAATATGATATATTTTTGTCCGGTACTGTAGATCTTATTGTCCAGTCGCGAGGAAAGCAAGTGCGCTCCACAAAACTTAGTACTTCGTGGATTTCATTTTCGTCGCCAAATTATTTCATTTCACGTTGAATTTACACGTGAATTAAAATAATTTGGCGACGAAAATGAAATCCACGAAGTACTAAGTTTCGTGGAGCGCACTTGCTTTTTTCGCGAATGAACACTACAAGTGATCTGTTGCCACTCGGTTTTGTACGATTATGAGATTAAACGTGATCGCCCAATTAGCGAATATTTTAATGAAATTAAAAAAAAATGCAACCTGCGGCTTGTGGCGCTACTTCAAATATTTATTTTTTTCGTTTTTATTTCTATTTATTGTCGGCCCGCCGAAATTCTCAAACGCGCTCCGCTGAACTCAATGCTATGCGATGAAATGTTCTGTTTACAGGCCCAAAACGATGTTTTGTTAAATAACACTGTTTTTGAGGGGGTGCTACGGTATAGAACTGCGCGGAATAGAACCGGTTGAAATGAAGATGTACTAAAAAAGCAACTGCACGAAATAGAATTCAGGGCTTCACAATGTACAACGAAATAATTCGTGCGAGTTCTATACCGTACCCGTTTTTGAAGCATTTTCTGGTCTTTAACCCCGTTTTTTTCCAAATTTTTTAATGTTGATTCCCGACTTCCGGCTTCCGTTTTAGAAATTTTCACTTCCATGCAACTCTGGTCAGCACCCCGTGGCTACGCGAAAATGCACATAAGACAAACACACAGACTAATCTAAAATTTTCTATATAAAAAAGATACAATTTTTTTGAAAAGTTGTTTGTTACCTTCTATCTCTCCGGCTTCTGCCAATCTCATTGGCGACACTGCTCGCTCGCTTCTTTGATAATTGACACGGCTACGACTTCTTCCTCTCATCTCTTGCGGTTTTGATGGTTTCAGGGAGACAACCCTGAACAGGAAAATTCAGGAATATTTTTTAAAAACCCGATTTTTCATTAAATTTTAAATTCTAGAATGTTTCTTTCTTCAGAATTATCAAAAAAAAACTGAACAATTGCTTTCGAAAATACAGGAAATGTTTACGGAAATTTTGCGAAAAAAAAAAGGCCAAAAATGTAGTGATTTTTCTGCTTTTTGGGATTAAAAACATTTTTATTTCTTTATTTTTGTTTTGGAAAATATAGAAACTTTAAAAAAAGTATATTTTACAACAAGCCTGCAGCTTGTGGCGACTACGAATACTATTATTGTTTTATTTAAGTTGTCGCGCGGTGTTTGCGTACTCGTGTTGTGGACCGATTTACGAGGCTCCGCCCACTGCACTTCTTTTTTGGGTGCTTCTCGCATTTTTGTTATAGGGTTATTCTCGGAACCAGCAAAAAAAAGCAAAAAATAGAAAAAACCAGCAAAAAATTCAGCGAAAATTCGGAGAATGCTCCGATCGGTCTGAAATTTTGAGAGATCATTTAAAAAATACTCTCGGCCATTCCCTGAAAATTTCAGAATGAAATATTGATTTTAAAAATATCGATTTTTATTTCTGAATATTTTCAAAATCGATATTTTGGTCCGAAATTTCCAGGAAATGACCGAGAGTATTTTTTAAATGATCTCTCAAAGTTTCAGACCGATAGGAGCATTCTCCGAATTTTCGCTGAATTTTTTGCTGGTTCCGAGAATAACCCCATTACATTTCTGTCGCTTTTTGATAATTTTCTTTCTGTTTTTAATCAATGTTTATTTCAGGTCGATAAATGTTGTGTTTGAACAAGAACCACTGGAAAAAATAATAAAACAATAATTAAAAAATAATAATAAAAGATAAAATTATTTCTCGCTTTTTCATGGTATTATTGTTTAAAAAAAAAACGAATTTGAAAAATAGGCTCCGCCTCCTCGCCGAAATATTTCTGCAAATTGGCGTGGCACACGAATTCGGCGTTGTATACGGAAGAGGCGGCGAGCATAAATGTAAAATCAATAGTAATAAACAATAATAAGGCTGCAAAAATTTACCACGAAAAGACGAATAATCGGGCATTTTTTCATATTTTTCTTTTCAAATATTTAGTCGTTCAAAAAAATATTTATCGACCTAAAATAAAAAAAAATTGATCAAAAAACAGCAAAAAAAAACATTAAAAAGCTGAGAAAAATCCGAAAATCACACAAAAACAAGCAGTGCAGTGGGCAGAGCCTCGTAAATCGGTCCACAAAGCGATTACGCAAGCACCGCGCGACTACTTAAATAAAACAAGTCCATGGCCACGAAATTTTTGTTTCAAAAAGTTGTCCAATAAATAAATATTTAGACGCAATAAGATAATTTCCCAAAATGTAACCCAACCCACCCAGTAGGCTGCTCTTGTTGTTCCTGCACTGGAGCTCTGGACCTGCTCCGTCGCCGATTAACAATCGACCGTAATCGTGCCTGACGTTCCTGATCATGAATCGAATTGGTCGATGGCTGAGAGGATTGGTGCAGATTTTCGCGTTGAATTATCGGAAAAGGTGGCACGGGTGGTGGGGGAGGAGGTGGAGGCAGGTACATTGGTTGGGCAACCGCTGCAATGTTGGCTGCATACTTTAACGAGTTTATCAAAATCCGCACCTCTGACAGTTGGTAGTAGTGGTTGAGCATTAAAATAAGAAACCGGTGGATCCATTGGTCTAACAGAACTCATCGGAGCTGGTATCACCGGATCAAAGTTGTTGTTATCCTCCTCATTTTGTTCATAATTATAGCAAGGTGTCGTGGCGCGAAATGAGCAATTCTTTTGCTGTTCCTCTGCATGTTTCCTCTTCCGGAGCTCCTCTTTCAGCTCTGAGCCGGTGATTTCGCGGATAAATACGTTGGTTAGACGCCACAAGGTCACTTCGGCGTGACCATCGTAGTTTCTGACAACCAAGTCGTGGTCGGACTGAAAAACGAGGTGTTTTTGAAAAAGTTTTCCTTTTACTTGCTGATTACTTTCTTTTCTTTATGGGGTTATTCTCGAAACCAGCAAAAAAAGCAAAAAATAGAAAAAACCAGCAAAAAATTCAGCGAAAATTCGAAGAATGCTCCGATCGGTCTGAAACTTCCGGTCATTTCCTGAAAATTTCAGACCAAAATATCGATTTTGAAAATTTTCCGAAATAAAAATCGATTTTTTAAAATCAATATTTCGGTCTGAAATTTTCAGAAAATGTGCGAGAGTATTTTTTAAATGATCTCTCAAAGTTTCAGATCGATCGGAGCATTCTCCGAATTTTCGCTGGTTTTTTCTATTTCTTGCTGGTTCCGATAATAACCCAGTTACTAACCAGAAGGTTGTTGACGGCTATCGCCGTCAAAAACCTTCTGGGTAAGCTTGGGGCTGCGCGAGTCTCCCTGATTTTTTAAAGAGTTTTACTGTATGTGATTGGAAACATTGAGTAAGTCCCCAAAATTGAATCAATTAAAAACTAAATGTTTTTCTGTGTGTCTGTCAACCCGTTTTTGTATATTGATTGCAAAAAAAATATGTCACGAACCTATTCAGTGCAGAAAAAAAAAACAGTTTTTGGTGTTTTAACCCATTGCATTGTGCAAGAACACCTAAAGAAAAACTACCGTATTCAGATGTTTTGAAACTCAACAAAACTCTTCGCACGGTGTGCTGGAGACTACATTTTTAAAATTGTTTTGGAAATGAAATTTCGCATGTCATGTCTCTCAAGTCTCTGCGTCTCTAGCTTTGCACACAGTTATCTAAACTTGGCAGAATGATACTATCGAGACGCAGATATATGCGACAGAGCGCATTTGCCTTTACGTAGGTTTTAACACGCCGTGCTCCATACTGCTCCATACAAGAGATTTTTGTCTTTTAGTTGCACGTGAAATGTCATTCAGTCACGAATCCATTAAATATAACAACCCTGAAAGCAAAGTCTATTTTGCTCTTTAAGTTATCTTGAATCGTTATTTCTCCCGTTATTTCTTTTCCTCTCAAAGTTAAAAATTCACTTCTCCACAACACTTGTTCTGGCTTCAATAACATGTTTCGGGTTGAATAGAGAAACTCAAAATGAGTACCAATTATGAAAATTGTTTAGATAGAGTTTATTAAAATAACAGAAATATTGACGAAATTTTGTTCATAACCGCTCAGAAACTAAAACAGATAGGATGGATGAACATTAAAGATGAACTTTCAACGATAAATCAATAAAATAAATATTCAAAAAAATAGCTCAAAAATATGAAGAAACGTACTTGAATCTAACTGTGTCGGCTAAATTGACACTAACTAATAAAAATTCCCTAACAAAAAATAAAAATCACAGTAAAACTCGAACTTCCGACATCCCACACGCCAGCCTAGACTACAAACCACTTGAACATCGCGCTGGCTGAAAACTTCTCTAGTGTGTGCTGTCACATTTCGAGCGACCTGGAGTTTCCTGCCGGATATCATTTCGACTGTAGAAATGCATAACGTGTAGAAGAAAAAAGATAATGTTGAAGGGCCTAACAGTAAAGTACCCTTCAAAATAATGATATCAAAATTTGAAAAAGACGGGCATCATCGCGGCATTCAGGACACTCATTCAGGACACTTTGGCTTTCCACGGACTTCTGGGGACTGCCCCAGCACCGCGAACATACCCATACACAGACAGACAGACACACAGAAAAATTTTATTAGTAATAGTAAAGATTGTTTGCTACAATATTTACAGGACGGCATAAAATACATACCGGAAAACCTGTATTAGAAAGGCCGACCCTTCTATTTTTCGTGGGGTGTCTCGCAGGGTCCTTGTATTTGAGGGACCCTTCAATTAAAGGGGGCTCTTCTATTAGAATAGTCGTCTTGTTCTTTGTAAAATTTAAGATAATCCAACAAAAAAAACTTCACAAAAATCAACAAATTGTACAAGAATATGCAAGAAAAATTCGAATTTGAACACAAAACGATAAAAATTGAAATTTGCACGTAATTTCACGTCGCTCTGACTTCGGTCACAGTACTTTCGCTAAATGGGTCCTTCAATTAAAGGGGGTACTTCTAATAGAAGGGCCCTTCTAATATACCAGCCATGACGATCAAACGCGCTCGGCTGAATTTAGTACTTCGTTATTTTTATTTTGGTTTCCAAATTATTTTATTTCACGTTGAGTTTTTATGTGAAATCAAACAATTTGGAAACCAAAATAAAAATAAGTATTAAATTCAGCGGAGCGCGATTAAAAACACGATTTCTGCTCGTTAAAGCAATGAAAATTGTTCAAGCCGCTTAGGCATTTCATTTGTTGTATTTATTTTTAGAAAAGTTACAAATTTTAAAGGAGGTGCCAACTTTTCAGAGTAATTGTTTTAAAATATAGTATTGAGTGGGGGATTTATGAATATCACATCGAAATCACACAGAAAAGTACCCTGATTTTACCGAATTTTACAACAACAAAAATACTTGCCCACGGGGAGTACACGAAGTCGAGGTTTCCTAGGCCGGCGGCCGACTGATTCGGTTCGAAAACTGTATTGTTTTCAGCAATAATCGGTTTGTTTCTTTTATTTTTTCGAGACCCCACAAAAAGTGGGGGGGGGGGTCCGTCGAAATGTAGGATCGAAAAGGGGGAAACTGGGCGGAGTCTAATTATTTTTTTTAATTCTTTTTTTTTTCGAAGGATTCGAGCATTTTAGCTTCAAAAAAACGCGGTGAATTTTTGGGGCAAAAGTTGGCTGGTCTCGCCACGCTTTTGACAGACTACGGTTAGCGCGAAAATATATTTTTTTTTTATTCTTTTTTTAAAATTAAAACGCATTTTCATAGTTTTTTCTCGACAAAACAAGTTTTTGAATCGAAATTACCCATTCCAGGTTACACAAAAAGTTTTAATAGTGAAAAAATGCTAGTCAAAAGACAAAAAACCGCGTTTTTATTAAAAACAAAAGAAGAAAAAATATTTTTCGCGCTAACCGCGTTTTGTCGCTCATTCACGAATCCATAATATCACACGGTGATTCTTTTACTACCGGCCACGCATTTCTAGTCCCCCGATCGCAAATATTTCCCTTCTCCCCATCGCACTCTCTCACTCTCTCATCACATGAAATGGGCGGAGTTCCCTCCCCTTTTTGCAAAATGCGGCAAAAAAATTTGCGGAAATCAGTTCGGCCACCACGGAAAACCAGTTTTATTTGAAATTGTACGTATAAAAACGAACGAATTCCGGTTTAAAATATGCGCCCTAATGAGAGCTAGTAACGTGACAGACAACTTTTGGATCAGACGTCATTTACAAAATCGCGACAGGAAAAACCTAATCGGGGGACTAGAAATGCGTGGCCGGCAGTAAAAGAATCGCCGTGCATTTGAAATTGTACGTAAAAAATCAGACCAATTCCGGTTTTAAATATGCGCCATAATGAGAGGAAGTAATGTGACAAAAAACTTCTCGATCCGAAGTCATTTAGAAAATCGCGACAGAAAAAACAAATCGGTGGACGAGAATAGTGTGCTCGGTAGTAAAAGAATCACCGTGTATCAAGCCCGGGGTACGCAATCTGTCGTCGTGGGTTTGCACACAAATCGCCTTTGTTTTTTTTTTTGCTTTAATGGGTTTTTCGTGGAAAAAATAAGCTTTTCTGTGATAATGACTAGCTGAGGATGATACTGTTTTAAAATTTTATTCAGAAAAAAAAACAAGAATAAAGTGGTAAAAGTAACAAAGATTCGCTTAAATGTATTTTTCCGCAGCACAGCGGATTATGGAACAACGCGAAAACTCGCTGATCTTTGAGCAGATATTTCCTTTTTCTTTGACAAGACATTAAAACCATTTTTTTGCACGGGAAACCAAAAAAATCCGAGTTGTCTGCAAACACCGCGACGACAGATTGCATACCCCGAGTTTGAAATGTCCGTGAACTTTTTTTTTTTGACAAATCATAAAAATCGGCCAGAATTGCGTCAGATATGCTGAAATATAGGTTTTGTCCATTTCAAAACAGAAAATTTTCGAGAAAAAAAATGCTGGCCGCAGGTTTCCTAAGCCGCGACTTGGTGTACTCCCCGTGGTCTTTATTTTTTTATTCGAATAATTATTGTGACTGGATGAGATTCGTAAACTGCCTTTGAAGAGTCGTAAGATATATCATGATATTTGTAAAATTCCTGGTGAGATTTTTGAAATCTCACGAGAAAATCCTAGTCCGAGTCGTCAATAACCTGAAAAAACTTTTTTTTAGAATACATAATATGAAATTACGTTCAAAGGTACTTGATTTTGAAACCATATAAAAGGGAAAAATAGCGAAAATCGATACATTGAACAAAATAAAAGTGATAAGACTATTAAAAATTAGAACAATTGCGAAAAATTGGCATGTGACAATGTGAGAAAAAAGGAAAAAAGGAAGGTAAGAAATTGTACGCGCCCTATTAATTTCCAAAAACAACTTCTCACTGTTTTCTGTGTATTTTTTCATCAAACCCGATAAAAACTGTTGCGACGGGAGTTATTGTGAAAACAAAAAATTGCAACGCGGTGTTTGCGTACTTTTGAAATTCAAACGGCAATGAAAGAAATAGCATGGCAAATGAAGATTGTTCCCATTTTCCTTTGAATTTTAAAAGTACGCAAACACCGCGTTGCAACTTTTTTGTTTTCACAAGAATTAATTTTTTTTTCCATTCGCTTCTGCCCCAAAAATCAATACTTTCACTCACCGCCGGGCACCGGTCCGTTTTGCGATGCGTTTCGAATTGGATTTGAAGCAAAAATCGATCTTCGCACACATTACAACTAAATCGAGAGTGTTGTCTGCAAAAACTACGAGTTTTGGCGATTTTCAACGGAAAAAAAGTGGGCGTACAAGTGAAAAATGGCAAGATGGTTGAGAACATCCATGTGTGAGCTGAAATACCCGCATTGCTGACCGTTTGGCTTCGGAAATGTGCATCGGTGATGACGTTTACGGTTCTCGTACGCGGAGCCACTGAAATGTCAGTTTTTTACAAATATTTGCAAACTTTAAATGAGTCTCCAAAACTTACATGATAAATCGTTCATAATGTGGCGTCATTTTGCAGAAATTCACAAAAAAAATTCGAGTATTTTCGCTTGAAGAAAAATATTTTTAAACTGGAGCAAAAAAAAAAAATGGAAAATCTGCAATTTGTCGTGCATGGAATGCGCTTGATATTACGACGAATTGCAGACTTTTCGATTGGCGGGATTTCAAACTTGGACTTTTATTATATACAAGCTTGCAGCTTGTGGCGACTAAGTCGCCTTCGTCAAATATTTATTTTTGTTTTTATTGCTGGTAATGGCAATCATTTCTTTTCCCCATTTCTTTCAAGTTCTCATGACCCTTGTGGTATAGTGGTTAGCAAGTTTGAGCGTCAATCTATAGGACTCTGGATTGAGTTTTGTCGACTGCAAACTCGTGTGTGAGACACACAAACAAACACACAGACTAATCTAAAATTTTCTATTTAAGAAAGATATACAAGCCTGGCTGCATCAAAAGCTACTTTTGATTTCTTTTAATTTTCAAAATGTTTTTATTCTTTATTTTTAATATAACTTTTTCATGCAATTTCTGCGTGTCCCCTGTGGCGCAGTCGGGTAAACCACGGCGTGTTCGGGACTACGTTTCAGAAAACTTTTTTGAGATCAAATTTTCGAGCGCCAATTCTCGCGTCTCTGTGTCTCCGTTTCTGCACACTTTTTGCTAGACTTGGCAGAATGCCACTGCCGAGACAAAGACACATGCGAAAAGGCGCGAATTCCTTTACGTAGAGTCTAGAACGCCGTGTAAACGCTTGCCCGGTAAGCTACAGACCAAAGTTCGAGTTTTTGTGTTGCTCTCGGGCGCTCAGTTCGCTTCCGCCATGCAGTTTGGAAACAGACACACCAAGAAACTCAGTTACAGACCCAAACGGAATTTTATATATAAGGATGATTTTTTAAGATTTCGAACCGCAACACTGCCTCCAAAAGTGGGAAAGCGCAGAAGGTTGGCGCAATTTGCGTGCGCTGGCGCGCTTGCCGATGAGGGCTCATTTTGAACGGAAAATGGGGTTTCCTTATGGGGGTTATTCGTGAGAAAAAAAAACGGTTTGTTTTTGTTTTTTTTTCCAATTCACGCGATGTCGAGAATTGTAAAAAAAAAATACAGGTAGAGAAACAGGAATATAGCATTGATAATGAAGAGACACTCCTCGCCTTCTGCGTCTCTTCAATATCAATGCTATATCAGGGGGACCCCGTTTCTCTAGCTGTATTTTTTTTACAATTCTCGACATCGCGTGAATTGGAAAAAAAAACAAAAACAAACCGTTTTTTTTCTCATGAATAATGGACCTATTCAAAGTACTGTAGAAAAACGGAAAAAATGACAAAAAACTAGGAGAAAACTCGGAAAATGCTCCGATTAGTCTGAAATTTTGGGAGAAACTGTCAAAAATGCTTTTGGACTTTTTCAGAAAATTTTGGACCAAAATATCGATTTAAAAAAATATTGATTTTTTTTCTGAAAATTTTCTAAAATCGATATTTCGGTTCAAAATTTTCTGAGTAAGTCCGGAAGCATTTTTGACAGTTTCTCCCAAAATTTCAGACCAATCGGAGCATTTTCCGAGTTTTCTCCCAGTTTTTTGTCATTTTTTCCGTTTTTCTACAGTACTTTGAATAGGTCCATAACCCCATTAAATTTTTTCTTCAATTATAGACTCTAACGTAAATCGGCGACACGAATTGGGAGCCACTGCAAGTGCGCCCTATTGCACACCTCAAATGCGCGCGAGATTCAAATTTTGAATATTATCGGCTTTGAAGATGTGAAGTCAATGCACAGAACGAAATGTGTACCGAAGGAAAAAGAGGGATTTTCGACAAAATTTGCGATAAATTTATCCAGAAATCTGTCAACAAACCTTTTTTAGCCAAAATGCTTTGTATATGAGTCTTTTACATAAAATATGACAACCGGGACATTACAAATTAAGCTCCATGTCTTGTTTTGTCGTTTTCTCAGGGAATTTTCGGCAAGTTGCCGTGAAAATCGGCAAGTTGCCGCGAAAACCGGCAAGGGTGCCGATGCCAGTCGGCACCCTTGCCGTACTTCTCGGCAACTTGCCGTTATTCGTGGCAACTTGCCGATTTCCACGGCAACATGCCGATGATGAGGCATACCCTTGCCGTTCGCTTGCCGATTTCGTAGACTCTTTCTTTGAATTCGAACAATTTCATTGTTAACTTAATGCTATGAAAACCGTAATCACAATTGAAAAGTAAGAGGAAAGACCAAAAATTAACAAAATTAAAGGAAACAAAAGAAAATGGAAACTTAAAAATCTGAATAACTAAAGGATGAAGAAATACTGTTAACTGCTTCCACAGTGGCTGATCGTCTTCTTCGTTCGACTTCATCCGTTTTTGAATTGGCGCTTTGTCTTGTCACACTGAAAATTAATTTTTTTAATTTCCCTTTTAAATTTTTAGTAAATAACCACAATGATTTATTTACTCTAACTCCCTTCAGTTCTCGTAACCTAGGTGTTCAGTCATTAGGAAAATATGTCATCTTACTAAAAAATTATTATAAATGGTGAAACTCCCTTGAAATAATAGGAAGTTCCTAACATTTCGATAAAAACCGCACGTGTCACTGGCGAACGGTCGGTGACTGACCAACTTAATAAATTTAGCAATTATCTACTGAAAAAACTAACAATCAAACAGAAATACTGAGGAAATCGAGCAATTTTCGACCAATATGTACAAAGAATAAAAGTGAACAGACCTCGTAGAAAGGGTGTGCTCATTGTTCATTATTTTTTATTGAATTATCTATTTTTCCAGGTAACCAAATTTAGGGTAGCAAAAGAAATTTGGGAGCGAAAAATGGTAGCTAAAAATATATAGATTGCATCCATATCTCGGTTGCTTAGTTTTTCGGCAACCTTCTTTAATGCCAAGCGTTTTGTTTACAGAGTTTTTATTTAAGTTTCTATGCTTAAAATAAATTTATCAGCCGTGTCTTTCCTAAAAATCGTTCAAATCGTTAAAGTTTCAAATTCATTCACAATCGCTGACAGTTTTGGGAACTAGAACAAGAAGTTTTCTGTGTTTTAATTTTTTTACGGAAAAATTTGGACTCACAGCTAAAAATAAGTACGTAAGTATTATTGTTTTAAAAAATTTGTCACCTGGCGAGAGGCGCGAATTCAAAAAATAGGCTCCGCCTCCTCGCCGAAATATTTTTGCAATTCTGCGCGCGCCAATTTGCAATCGCGGTGCGCGCGATTTTCTGCCTCGAATTTTTGTCCAGTGCCTTTCAATTTCTCCTGGAAACCTTTATAAAAATTGTTATTTTGAAGCGAATTTGGCAACTGTTGATTTAAAGTGAGTTTTTAATTGTCTTCGATCGATATTTGTTAATAAAGTAACGGAAATTCAACGCATAAAATCGCGCGCACAGCGATTGCAAATTGGCGCGCGCAGAGTTGCAAAAATATTTCGGCGAGGAGGCGGAGCCTATTTTTTGAATTCGCGCCTCTCGTCAGGTGACAAATTTTTTAAAACAATAATAGGAGAATAAGCAACAGACGATTTTCGAGTTTTCCTGTGTCGCTGTTCGAATGAATTTTTGTTTTGTTGAGCAAAAAGTATTAATTCACGGCGATTGCGAATAAATATTTTGATTATTTTCAATGATTTCAAAGATTTTTTGATGTTATCTTGTATTCGCAAGAAGCGACACTCGAATTCACGTTATTACTTTTTTTTTTAAATATTTACCGTGAAGTGTCACTCCTCCCGAATACGTGATATGCTGTCCAAAGAAAACATTTCTTGAAATCGCTTTTACAGTCCTACGACGCACGAAATTTACAGAAACAAACCGAGAATGACGCGAAGTCACCATTCACTTTGAGAATATAAAAAATAATGAAAGTAGGATCGAAAAATAAAAAATAAATGAATGAAAAATATGCGCAAAGCGCATACTGACGCATCTGGAAAGCTATCCTTGCCGTGCCAGCGCCTTTCCCTTGCCGGTCTCGTGCATATCCTTGCCGGTATCTTGCGCATATTTTCGTGTGAGTCCCTTGCCGACGCCTTGCCGTTCCTTTGCGGCTACAACTCATTTTGCTTGCCATTTTCTTGCCACCTCATCAAGTATCGGCAACTTGCCGATTTCGACGGCAACGTGTCGCTTGAATAGCTAACCCTTGCCGTTGCCTTGCGGAATATTCCCTGAGTTATTTTGAAAATTCATCGCTCAATTTTTCGCAAAAAATATTTAATAACTTGCCGGCATATTTTAGCTGGGTGAAAACATGCATTGCTGATCGGAGGCCACTGATTTTTCGATTTTCCGAGACCGGATAACAGACAACAGACTCAAAGCATGCTTCCACCCAGCTCCCTCCGGTCGCCCATTTGATGGTGTCACATATGCTTCCGGCGCGTTGCCACTGAACCTTCAGGTTATGAATAAATACTTGAAAACGCAAATTCGAAGCATCGAGGAGAAAAAAGGGCAAAAAAAAAACGAAAAGAAAAAAATTCAGCGACTCTCAACCCGCATAACGCCTTAATTAATTCATAAAATTCACATAAATAAAAAAATAATAAAGTTTCCTGCGGTTGTTCTCTTTTTTCCAACTCTGATTCTCATTTTCATAGCCGAAAATTTTTAAAATTTGAATCTCGCGCGCATTTGAGGTGTGCAATAGGGCGCACTTGCAGCGACTCCCAATTCGTGTCGGCGATTTACGTTAGAGTCAATTATAGTCGGCGAATACATCATCAACCTCGCTCTACTGCAAAATTCCTGTAAAACAGTGTTGCACTTGTAAGATTAACTTGAATTCTAGTTTTTACACTTCTTTTTAACAGAAAATGACGTATCCACGACGAATTGCAGTTAAAATTTGCGCTTCAAAAAAGGTGCACTACACTGTTGAAAATTGAAAAGTGCCGTAGAGCGAGGCTGATGATGCATTCACCGACTATACAAGCTTGCAACTTGTGGCGACTAAGTCGCCTTCGTCAAATATTTATTTTTGTTAATTTTTCTTTTTTTTTTATAGAATTGGAAATCATTTCTTATCCCTATGTATTTCTCTCAAGTTCTCGTGACCCTTGTATTATTGTTTTAAAAAATTTGTCACCTGGCGAGAGGCGCGAATTCAAAAAATGGGCTCCGCCTCCTCGCCGAAATATTTTTGCAACTCTGCGCGCGCCAATTCGCAATCGCGGTGCGCGCGATTTTATGCGTTGAATTTCCGTTACTTTATTAACAAATATCCAATTAAGAAAATTAAAAACTCACTTTAAATCAACAGTTGCCAAATTCGCTTCAAAATAACAATTTTTATAAAGGTTTCCAGGAGAAATTGAAAGGCACTGGACAAAAATTCGAGGCAGAAAATCGCGCGCACCGCGATTGCAAATTGGCGCGCGCAGAATCGCAAAAATATTTCGGCGAGGAGGCGGAGCCTATTTTTTGAATTCGCGCCTCTCGCCAGGTGACAAATTTTTTAAAACAATAATACAATAGTGGTTAGCATGTTTGAACGTCAATCCAAAGGTCGCGAGATAGAGTTTTGTCGACTGCAAACTCGTGTGTGAGACACACAAACAAACACACAGACTAATCTAAAATTACGTTGACGTATAGTCGGCGAATACATCATCAACCTCGCTCTACTGCAAAATTCCTGTAAAACAGTGTTGCACTTGCAAGATTAACTCCAATTCTAGTTTTGTACCACGGCATGCTGGCAACTACGTTTCAGTCTGATTTTATGAAATTCGATTTTTTCGCGGGTTCATTTTGCTGCGTACGTTCCGCGAAAAAAAAATAAAAGCATTTTTTTTTCCCGCTTATAACCCTTATATTTTTAAAACATTTGATACAGCAGCAGCGTTGGCAACGCCGCGAGGGAATTTTCTCTTAACACGCGTGTCACAGTGTTTCATCAAATGTTGAGTGTGATTGGGGCGCGGTTGCACTGGGGTAGGTGCCAGCATGCCGTGTGTACTTCTGTTCAACGGAAAATGACGTATCCACGACGAGTTGCAGTTAAAATTTGATTTTTCGCTTCAAATAAGGTACACTACACTGTTGAAAATTGAAAAGTGCGGTAGAGCGAGGCTGATGATGCATTCGCCGATTATATATCGACAGCACTAAGCGAGAGGTGAGTAAATGCGCTCCATTGAATGGCGCGAATTTGAAAATTTCCACTGTCGTGCACCGTTATTTTTCTCTCTGCGCATCGATTTCTTTCTATAACGATTCCGTTTTCACCACTTCCGTTCAAAAATTATACTCAATATAAAACGCTGATAACTCGCTCCAATCGAACAAAAAATTACGCATGCATTTGGAGAGAGGTTTAGAGAAATCAGAACAAAACATCGGCCACGGCTCTCTCAATTTTCCGCAGTCTCTCGTCGCCAACGTGGCCGCGTCCAGCACTGTGCGAAGGGAGCGCGTTTGCAGCGCTCCGTACTGAGAATAAACAATTTTAATTTGGGGCAGATGGAGTTGGGGGCCACGACAAATCGTCGGAAGCATGTGTGATGCTTTTTAAATATGCGACCGCATGGAGGGGGGGGGGGGGGGAGCTTGCTTTGATCCTTTTGAGTGTTTAATCGGCTCCCGGTAACATTTTCTTATCTTTTTAGGCTCAGCTTTAGATTTTAAATCACAAAAAATCTCGTCACAAAGCATGCTTCCGCCCAGCTCCCTCCGGTCTCCAAATTGTGCCACACATGCCTCGGGCGCGTTACTGCCGAACTTTCCGTGCATCGATAAATGCTTAGAAACTCATATTCAAAGCGTTTATGACAAAAAAAAAATTTAAAATTCCGGAGAGACAAGAAATCAATGCACAGAGAGACAAATAACGGTGCACGACAGTGGAAGATTTCAAGTTCGCGGTTCGCATTCCGCATTCCTCAATTTGCGGATTCCGCACAACTCTGTTTGTAACGTCATTTTCAAAATCGGATCTGATAACAAGGAACACGCCCGCAGGTGCAGCTCTCCGAGTTTGATCATGTTAAATCCTTGACTTGAAATAAATTAATTTACAGTAAACGCACTCTAAAAAGCCGTCGGAACTTTAAAAAAAAAAACAAAAATTTTGCAAAAATTAACGTCGCCCAAAAAAGCATTCTGTGCAATTTCTTTTCTATCGAGAGCAAGCTAGACCGCAAGACATAGCCTTAAGCGTTACATGAAAATGTTTGACTCGCGATATTTTGAAAACAAAAAAATTGCAACGCGGTGATTGCGTACTTTTGAAAATTAAAACAGCAATAAAAGAAACATCATGGCAAATGAAGAGATTTGTTCCCATTTTCATTTGAATTTGAAAAGTACGCAAACACCGCGTTGCAACTTTTTTGTTTCCACAATACCTGAGTTTCGGATTTGGGTCAGTGGGCAGAGACCGGATGAAATTGAAATAGAATGTCTATTGTCCCACAGCAACCGTTACTTTAGTTGCCTATTGTTCATTTGCGAAGAAAGCAAGTGCGCTCCAAAAAACTTATTACTTCGTGGATTTCATTTTCGTCGCCAAATTATTTAATTTAACGTTGAATTTACACGTGAATTGAAATATTTTGGGGACGAAAATGAAATCCACGAAGTAATAAGTTTTTTGGAGCGCACCTGCTTTTTTCGCGAATGGACAATAGGCGCTTAAACCCACACGTTTATTTAATTATATTAAAAGGTCACGCCACGTTGCGACGTGTGCACGTGATGATACGTGTTGAGATGTGATATGGCTAGGATCTTATGTATTATCAATTCAATTTTCTTGCCGGTTACAATAGGATTTCACGTGAAAATTCTGCAAACACCACAGTTATTTAGGGAAATGAGAACGCCACGTGTCGCCACACTCACTCAATTTTTTTAATTGCATTCAGTTGAAAAAAAAAAAACTGAGGTGTGGCCTAGATATTCCGCGTGAACTCTTGTGATAGCCGGCAAGAAGATTGAATTCATAATATAATATGCAGTCCCAACTTTCATGTGCTGATTGTCCCCTGCCTCTCGTTTCGTCAATAAATAAGGAACCCATTAACTCTTTATTGTCCATTCGCGTAAAAAAGCAAGTGCGCTCCACGAAACTTAGTACTTCGTGGGTTTCATTTTCTTCGCCAAATTATTTGTTTTTACGTTCAATTTACACGTGAATTCAAATAATTTGGCGACGAAAATGAAATCGACGAAGTACTAAGTTTCGTGGAGCGCACTTGCTTTGTTCGCGAATAGACAATACAAGTTTATAAAAATGTTTCACGGTGTGTTGAACGGTACACCGCTGCAAACGCGCCCCCTCGCACTACTCATTGAAAGAAATTTTTATGGTTACGGTCACTGTTTTTGAAATATCGCATTAATCAATAAATTGACGTAATTTTCTACCTTTTTTGTACTCTTCCGAATAAGAAAAAATTAATGAGTCAAATAGAAGCACTTTTCGTTGAATTAACATAATTGTTTCATGCGTTTTCAATGAAAATGTTTTTTGAATTGTCGTAAGTTTCGGCCTATGCACAGAAACCTGTAACGTCACGGTGATTCTTTTACTACCGACCACGCATTTCTAGTCCCCCGATCGCAAGTATTTCCTCTCTCCCCCTCGCACTCTCTCACTTTCTCATCACATGGAGTGGGCGGAGTTACCTCCCCTTTTTGCAAAATGCGGCAAAAAAATTTGCGGAAATCAGTTCGGCCACCACGGAAAACCAGTTTTATTTGAAATTGTACGTATAAAAACGAACGAATTCCGGTTTAAAAAATGCGCCCTAATGAGAACTAGTAACGTGACAGACAACTTTTTGATCAGACGTCATTTACAAAATCGCGACAGAAAAACCTAATCGGTGGACTAGAATTGTGTGCTCGGTAGTAAAAGAATCACCGTGAACGTTATAATTTGAAAGCGCATGTGACGGCAATTTGCGTACTTTTTATTATTTTTGAAAAAATGTACGCTTCAACACACCGTGTGTTTATTTAAAACAATTTTATTACTGCGTCGCAAAAACCAGTCAGAGCGGAGCGCGCAACTCGGCTGTGGTCTCGCCGCGAAAAGTGGGGGTCACAGCCGAGTCACAGCAGCGTCGCGCACTCTGCTCTGACAGGTTTTCGCGACGCTGTAATAGTCAAGGTTTAGATCATATTCGAATTATTTTATCTTTGTTTTCAATCAAATAGTGTTTAGAGGATAAATAAGTTGCCGACTTATTCATTTCTATGTTTACTTTAAGTCCTTATCAATTGACTTGTTGTGATTTGAATTTTCTAATCCATAAAAAAACAAGAATCAATACAAAAATCGCCACAACTGCCAATGAGACACCGACAAGGAACATAGTTAACCTGAAAAAAAAAATAAATTATTAGAACAATAAAAAGCGTTACCAAAAAGTGTCAGGTTCCAATTGTTTTGAGAAGAACGATTGAAAAAATGTATCAGTTTGCGCAAGTAAAATAGGAAGTAAACCTTTTTTGCGCATTTCCACGAACCGTAGACCTTCTAATTCTTGTACAACTTTTGCAAAATCTAATACTTCCTTTGATTGCCCAATAGAAGATGAATTCAGTTCATCCAGTAATTTCATCATATAGGAAAAGTTAGAGGTAGAAAGGTAAACTGTATCCAAAGCAGATAATGCGTTTCCAAGCATTTTTAAACTGTGAACTTTGGTCGGAAATATTGATGCCATTGCATGAATTTCTGACAAAAAGAGGTTCATTGTTGAGTTAAGAGGAAAGACGTTTATCCACTCAGAATATAAATATTTTTCCACGGGTGGCAAACTCGTCATTTTATTAGCGAGGACGGTTCCAGCCGCTACGAATTTTCGAATTGTTAAACCAAGATTGTCTCTCCGGTAAAAAAACATTGTACGCTGGGAATAAATTAATTGATAAGTGATCTCACGAGCATAAGGAATGTTTAACAAACGATGATGATTTTTAGTTCCTTCTATCTTTTTTCTAAAATCTCTTTCTATCTTTTCCCATTCATGTGCAGCAAACAATACTTTTGATATATTGTTCATAGATGAACATTCTTCCAAATACAATGTATTCAGCAAGTTTATATGCTTTCTTATTACTGCTATGTCCGATTTTATCAGTTTTGGAGATTCAACTATATTGCGAAGGTTAGTTAATGTTTCGTTTGTGATCGCATCCTGGAAACCTTTGAATTTGGTCAATAACGGTTTGATAATTGTTTGTTGGTTGTTCAAAACTTCCGTTTTGGATATTAAGAGCCTGATGTGATCAAAATTCATGGCAAGAACATGCTCTTTCATTTTTGCCAATGTTTCATTTGTCTCCTTTTTCAACCTATTTTCGATACTTATATCAATCAAGTTGTCATTAGTAGAGACAATAAGATTGGCGACATTGGGAAATGCGAGTAACTCCTTGCTAAAATTAGTAAATATTTGTGAAGAAGAAAGTAGTTGTCGGAAAGCGATCAAAAGTGAGTTATTTAAATTATCAATTGGTCTCAATTTAGTTAGAGTTTGGTTTAAATTTGTCAATGAATTTATGATAGATGTATTATTCCACTTTTTAACATTCCATAAACTGTTTATACTTTGACGAATAAACTTGGAAACATTTTTTGTAACAAGTTTTGCCCAGCCGATTTCCAATGATTCTATTTGTGTATTAAAACTATGCACTGGTACTAGGAGATCTTCCAACTCATCCAGTTTCTTGCCTCCATTTAGCACTTTTTTGAGCCAATCGTCGTCCAAATCCTTCAAAATTGATACCATATCTTTGGAACCTCGAGGAAAGCCTATTAGTGCTTGCATGTCTGAAGCTTTAGCACTTGTACTGAACAATCTAGCTATGCCATTTAACTGTTTTTCCACACGCGACATGTGGCTAAACTGTAATAAAGGTTCTATACTAGTGGAAGAATTCTTTAAACCTTCAAAAATGTTCACAAGATTTTTTAAGTAAGTTTGATCCGTCAGTTGAAAATATTGTTCAATTTCTAAAACGAACGAATTCATATTCTGCAAACATTCAGCAAAACTTTTGACAGAGTTGGGAGATGGGAGGATATTTGCAACATTATCGTAATAACGCAAATTTGCTGAAAAATAACCAAATTTGCTGTAGGCATCATGAGGATTTGCAGTTGGCGACTGTAAATACTCAAGAAGATTCGATAGGGTTAAATTTATATATTTCACTTGGTCCGAAAATTTTTTAATACCGAATGTTGATACATTAAATTTAAACAAACTATCGTTGAATTGTGATTTTGGCAAAACATTTTCCTTATAAATTTCGAGTTTACTCAAGTTTTCGATGGTGTGATTAATTGTTTTGTTCGTTTTGATAGCTAATGAATTAATAATCTTGACAGTATTCATAGAATCAAGAACATCCGTTTTATTAATGGAATCGAATAAAAGTTCAGCTTGAACACCAAGCGCTTCCGCTATCACTTTTTTCATCGTCATTGATTTGCTAAGAAACTCATTTTGTAGAGTAATTGCATTCATAATTCGAGCTAACATTGCGGCTTTTATCTCGACATTTCGAACATTTTCGAAACTTTCACTTTGGTTAACAATGTTTTCAAAACCATTGAAGTTCTGATAGACAATAGTGAAATTTTTCCCAAGCGAAGTAATACAGACATTAGAACTTAGAAAAACAAAAAAGAACACGCAACATTTTTGATAGCTAGGAACAATATTGTCGTCTTGTTTCCCAAACTTTTTAACTTTTTTTCTTTTGAAGTTGCCGTATTTCAAAGTTGTTGTCAGTTTTTCTGAAAATAATTTATACAAGATTCGAAAAACCAACCAAAGTTATTTTTTGTTTAAAGCAGGGCTAGTAAACATTTATGTAAATGCAAATATTCTCGGTAAAGGGTTGCAAACGCGCTCCATTAGAGCAACCGAAGGAGGCGGCCGCGTAAACGGCGAGAGATTGCAGAAAATAGAGAATACCAAACATCGTGACCAATAATTAACTCTTTTGCTCGCGTTTTATTTTTTTTTGGCCTTGATATACGACTTCACGCAAGTTTACCATAAATTGTGTATCTGACGCAGGGTCGACCTATGAAAAAAATCTTAACGTTTAAATCTGTTTTTAACTAACAGAAACATGGACAATTGTTGTTATAGGTTAGGCAAGAGTTTTAAAACGTCGTCCAGACTTCAAGAGGTTTTTCCAATGTCAGTGATGGTGTAGACTGAACTGACGACAAATGATAAATTTTCATTGATTTTGGTGCAAACCAAATGGGAGGGGTGCCAAAATTAAGTTTTGTTGGATGTTTTGTTTCAATGGTTCACTAGTCACTGTGGCTACACCAAGATTGACAGTCGCGTGCAAACATGTCACCAAGATTCTGCAATATTTGTACCGGAATTGAGAAAAACTTGCAGAAAATCGGTGCTCACTTTGCATAGCGTCAGTATAAAACGTGCACCCATGCTACGCAATTATTGTGTGAAAGTTCCCCTATGAAAAGAATGCAGAAATATATCAAACAAGTCTCGAGCTGGCGCCTATCGGCGACAGAAAAAAAAGAGTTACACGTGAAAACCGATTGAACTTGATCATGACCCTTCAAAGCGAACAGATTAATATTATTGTTTTAAAAAAGTTGTCACCTGGCGAGAGACTCGAATTCAAAAAATAGGCTCCGCCTCCTCGCCGAAATATTTTTGCAATTCTGCGCGCGCCAATTTGCAATCGCTGTGCGCGCGATTTTCCGTGTCGTATTTTTTTCCAGTGCCTTTTAATTTGTTCTGGAAACCTTTATAAAAATTGTTATTTTGAAGCGAATTTGGCAACTGCTGATTTAAAGTGAGTTTTTAATTGTCTTCTGTCAATATTTGTCAATAAAGTAACCAAAATTCAACGCATAAAACCGCGCGCACCGCGATTGCAAATTGGCGTGCGCAGAATTGCAGAAATATTTCGGCGAGAAGGCGGAGCCTAATTTTTGGATTCGCGCCTCTCGCCAGGTGACAACTTTTTTAAAACAATAATATTCTCAATACGGAGCGCTGCAAACGCGCTCCCTTCGCACAGTGATGGACGCTGCCACGTTGGCGACGAGAGAGTGCATAAAATTGAGAGAGCCGTGGCCGTTGTTTTGCTCTGATTTCTCTAAACCTCACTCCAAATGCATGTGAAATTTTTTTGTTCAGGAGTGTTTGGAGCGAGATTTCAATGTTTTATACCGAGTATCTTTCTTATATATAAATAGGTACCGCAACATGTTTGAAAAACATGCGAATCCCGGAAAACTACTGATTTCATTGTATTCTACGTCTCAATATTAGTACATTCCCAAATCTTCACCGCAAAATTCCCACTAGTTCTCGAGTTTCAGCCGTTCAAAGCCGCGATTTTTTAGTACTGAATTTCTCTTGACTTTTTGAAAAAGGGCGGAGTCTGCAAGGTGCGGCGTGAAATTTAGCAACTGTCTGGCTCGCTTTTTCCTCGTTGCCTTCGATGGAATATCACAATATCGATGGTGATTTCCGGGTAAATAATGTTTTCTTTCATAAAAAAATTAAATAATTTTGAAAAAATATTGTTTAGTTCTTAAATTAACAAAAATCACCATATTTATATTGAATTTCACGATGAAACAAAGCAAAGAATGGAAAATTTTTGAAAACGGAATATTTACAAAAATTCTGAATCTTCTATTTTGAAATATCCCGAAATTCAGCGTAAAAATATCTATTTGCAAAAAAAAAGAAGCCCAATAACACCGAAAATTAAGCAAAAGACCAAAAAGAATTGAACCCTCAACAACGAGGCCACCAGCACGCGCCTTGCACAGGTGATTCGCGACTCATGCATTATACGCGCAGACAAACAATTTAGAAATTGTACACAAATCGCGAAAAAGAAAATCGCGATTTGAGCACAATTTGTAAATAATGCATGGAATTATGGATAAATTATTGATAAATCGCGAAAATACAATTGGCAAATCCCGCACTGGGGTCTGAGGAGGGAGTGAGTTAACGCGCCCGGACGCACACACGCAATGCATCCAAATGAGGCCCAAAAAATAAAAAAGGCGCGCAAAAAATTTCGCATTATCGGAGAGAAAAACCAAAGCAAAATCGTGAAAATTACGAAACTCTATCCAAAATTATTTCGCGCGCGTTGATTTTTCTCTCCGATAATGCGAAATTTTTCGCGCGATTTTTTATTTTTTGGGTTGCGTTGCGTGTGTGCGTTCGGGCGCGCTTACTCACTCCCTCCTCATACCCCAGTGATCCCGAACGAACTCTCGCAGCGAAAATTTGCTCATCATTGATTGTGGCCCAAATTAATTTATTTCTCCCTGAAAAATGTTATTTTTATGCCATTTTTCTTGGGTTTTTTCGTAAAATTTCTTCAATAATTTTATAGTTTTCATTCCTTCTTGCTTTTTTACTGATTTTCTTTCGTTAATATTATATTTTCAGACGCTCCGACGGTCATTCCCTAAAAAGGCGCGCGGAAACTAATAAAAATGATGTGAGTTATTAAACCACAGTAATGAACAACTTAAGTTTAAAAATGTTTTTGAAATATCATTCAAAATTTAGAAAAGAAATTCTCATTTTTTCACATCGTGCTCGAGACTACGTTTTAGGAAACAATTTTAAAGGGTCTACACCGTGTTTTTAGTTTTGTTTTTTTCTTAATTCACCGCATTTCAATTAATATCTGAAAGTGACTGTTCTAGTGTTAAAAATCGTTTAAAAAAGTTTACGAGGCAGAAGTTTTAGCCGTAACAATATATAAAAAATTCTTGATTTTGAAAGGTCATTTTTTTCGTTGGTCGTTTTTTTCGGGATGTTCATACAATTTGTAAATTACATGTAAATTTTCGTGAATTGCGAATTGTGCGCGCACAAAAGTAATGTTCATGCGTACCCATTCCGCAAACACGCGAACAATTTCTGACAAATTATTTGAGCCACGCGAATCACCTGTGCTCACATAATTTTTGGCAGCTAATGGGCAGACGTTTGGGCGATAGCCCAGCCTTATTGGGCGACTCGCCCGTCTTTTGGGCGAGTCGCCCTTGCCAATGCGATGCGCAGGTGAATGGGCGAGGGTTGGGCGAGCGTGGGCGAAAATTTGAAGCTACGAAGACGTTTTAATAATGTTCACGAATTATAGTCACAATTAAAAATTTGCAGATACATATTGATCTACATGTAGCTCAGCTCATTAAGATTGAAAGATGGATGACAATTTATGCAAATATTGGTGAGTTCTGTTTTTCTTTTCGTGTATGAAAATGTATATTATTACGTTGCGAGCAGGCTTTCTCAGAAATTAGATGTTCTCTTCCGAGTTCCAACTGAATTTTTCCGACCGTGGAAAAAAATATTTCCGACAGAAAATGTAACTTTATCGGAAATCATTTTGCCTCGGAACGGAATCGGATTTTTAATGAGTGAAACCGCCTCGGAACCGGAAAATTCCGAGAAAGCCTCGTTGCGAAGAGCAGGATCCCCGTGACAGTTTGTCGATTTATTGTGAAAACAAAAAAATTGCAACGCGGTGTTTGCGTACTTTTGAAATTCAAACGGCAATGCAAGAAATAGCACGAAAATTTAAGAGATTTGTTCCCATTACCGTTTGAATTTTTAAAGTACGCAAACACCGAGTCGCAACTTTTTTGTTTTCACAATAGGATTGGTTGTTCCGAATTTAAAGCTTTCAATCAGCATGAAAAAAGTGCATCGTAAATTAAAACACTGTCGCGGCGAGACCTATGCCACGCACTTTTCCACCCCTCTGAACTGTTTCAAATATACAGGGTGGGGAAAAAATATGGAGCCGCAACTTTGCGTTAGTTTTGTTGCTTGCAGAAACACACATCGCGTCTACAATACTATATTTTTTAACGAATTATAATGTTTTTAACTATTTTGCAACGTTTTAGCGAAGAATATAAAACTTGAGATCAATGATAGCCGCTTCACCACCCCGGTCTGCTACCATTGAGAGCGCGACGTGGCACGCACCTGGGGGCACTCTTCACAGATGAGAGATTGTTCACCGTGGAAGCCAATAAAAATGGTCAGAACAACAGGATAATTGCTGTGGACTTCCAGTCTGTATATCAGAAAGGTAAATGTCTATATAAAACGTCTCATTCTTCATCAATTATGGTCTTCGGAGGAATCTGTGCAGATGGCTAGACTCAATTGGTTTTCGTAAATGAGGGAGCCAAAATCAACCCGGAATACTACATTGAGAAAATTTTGGATTTGAAAGTGCTTCCGTTCCCCCATTCCCACTTCGAAAATCGTGATTGAATCTTCCAGCAGGACGGAGCACCTGCTCCATGTGCAAAAGCCACTCAACGGTGGTGTGAAGCCGATTTCTCTGGTTTCCTTGATGGACTGTTTCGAGTTCGGATTTGAAATCGATGGATTTTGGAGTGTGGGGATATTTAACCCATCAAGCCGCCACAAAGAATAACGCAAATTTAGAAGCCTTGAAAATCTCTTTGAAGAAGGCGTGGGACGATCTTGATGTCAACACCTGCGTGCCTTCATTGACTCGTACCCGAAGAGACTCTGAGCTGTCATCGCGGCTAAAGGTGGACGATTTGAAAACTGTTAATGAAACTTATTTGTTATTGTTTAATGAACATTTTGTTAGATTTGTAGAAAACAATCTCATGTTTGGACTATTTTACACCGTTTTGAATGCGGCTCCATATTTATTCCCCACCCTGTAAATGCACGAAATATAATGGATTCGTGGTGGAACGACACTTGAATTCCCTTTTTTATTCGACAAAATTGAGAAATCCAAAAAAAAAGGAAGTGAGTTTCACGAGAAATGACACTCCGTCGCGAATCCATTACAGAACTGTACAAAACAGAACTTAACTCAGCGTTTTTTACCGAGGCCTGAGTGATGACATCTTGAGGCCTGAGCGAGGAAATGGGACCTCAAAAACGTTTGACCTCACCTTTGCCTCAGAAAACAACGCTGAGTTCGTGAAATAAACGGACGTTTCAAATATTACTGCGTCGCGAGGAGTGGTTTTGGTGCAGTATATACCGTATAAGGTTGCTGCGAAGCGAAAATGCGACCACGCGACCAATAATAGCGCGCAACACACCGTGAACAGGCAGAAACGTGACAAAAGTACGTGGCAGCGTCGCGTGGATTGCGCCGAGACGTCAAGTCGATTTACGATATTTTTTCAACCTTACTGAAAATTTTAAATTCGGAGCGTAAATCACCGCACACTGTCGTGGTGAGACACACGCGAGGCTACCCCGCTATTGCCAAGTTTCTGCCTGCTTTGAGCGACGCAGTTATGTCTTTTTAGGGTAAACTCTGATATAGCCCCCGCATGTTGAAATAGCACTCCCACCCATTGAAAAGCGAGGGTTATATCAGTGGGTGTGTATAGGACAATAACTAGTGCGGGGCTTTAACAATTTCTTTTAAGCCCCCCACAATGGGGTTGAAGATATTTATCCAAATCCCTAGGAATCTTCTATTATAGCCCCCCCCCCCTGAAAAATCAGAGCTGACCTTCTTTTTTGAATTTCTTCATATTTTTATTCGAAAAAATGAAGAAATAACTGAAGAAATGAAGAGATTTTTCGTCTCCCAGCTTCACGTGAAATGTCACTCCGTCACGAATCCATTATACTTAAGTCGAGAAAAAAAAGGTGCTCGGAAGAGGAAACAGTTGGAGAGCGTGACAAAACGGGGGAAAAACGAGAACCACAAAACCGGGGAACGCGAAACCGGGGAAAAATGTCAAAAACCGGGGAAGTGTGACACTGTCACGCAAAATTGCGGACAACGCTGAATTTCAAAATTCAGCATTATTACGTATTCCCGAGTACGTGAGATGTCGTAAAATGGGTCTCGCCACGATCGGTGTATGCATACTTGTAAACAATCTACAGTGCTTGGGATACTGTAGATTGTTTACATTTTTCGACATGCGTGAAGTGGAAAAATCATGTTATTTACTGACATGCCAACGCAATTATTTCAATAATATAATTGATATTACTGCGTCGCGAAAACCTGTCAGAGCAGAAAGCGCGACTCTGCTGTGACTCGGCTGTGTCTCCCACTTTTCGCGGCGAGACCACAGCCGAGTTGCGCGCTCCAATCTGACTGGTTTTCGCGACGAAGTAATATGACATTAAACAATTTTTTAAATCTAGAAATTTTCCGCAATATGCGCGGAAAATCTGACAAGGGAATGGTCCAAACTTAACTTGGCGTTTAGAAATGAAACCTATATAGGGTGAAAGAGCACTTCGTGGGAAGCTCAAATCACTTTTCAATTTTTGCAATAAACCATTCGGAGCCGAGCAAATGAGCTCCAAAGTTTTAATTTTCACGTGCGAATTTATCACCGCAGTTGAGAGTCATTTTCAACAGTGGCCGGGTGGCCGAGTGGTTGGTGCAAGAGAATAGTAAATGGAGGATGCGGGTTCAATCCCTCGCGCCAAAAATTTTTTGTATTTTGATTTTTGCGTTTACTTTTCCAGGTCCTAGAACTTTTTTTGACCAATTTTTTTTTCATTTTTTGTGTTTAATACGTAGTAACAGTTCAAAAATAAGGGCAATAATGCTAATCAACAGTTATGAAATGGGAAAAACAAATAGTGTTGATGCATCTCGCAAACTTGATGAACGCATTATCGGTACATCTCGTCTGGAAGCAATCATCTGCGCCAACTTGTCCGAAACGGAACTCCGAGGGTGTCAAGAACGGTAAGCTCGTGTCCATTTAGAACGCTTTTTTTTAAGAGATTGGTGTTTTGTCGGGAAATATGTGGAGGTTGACAATGCGAAAAAATATGGTTTTAAAAAAAGTTATAGGACCTGGAAAAGTGAACGCAAAAATCAAAATACAAAAAATTGATTTTCGAAAAAATCGTGGTACTTTATGAAGAAAAAAACTATTTTATACTTGGCCAAATTCACTAAAAATTTTTGTGTGGCTACTAACGGTGTTAATCAAAAGAAAGAAAATATAAAAAATTGGGGTCATCGCTGAAAAAATTTCACAATTTTTTGTTTAAGTTTGGCGCTATATAACAAAAATGCGCGCAGTTGGATTTTAATTCTGTTCAAAAAATCGAATTCTACGTGTCAAAATCTATCAGAAACAGTCATAAAACCTAGCGCAATCGACATGCATCACACCCTACGAAGCCATTTTTCTCATCCCATTTCACTTTTTCGACGATTTCAGTCGAAAATAGTCATTTTCAGTTAAATTTGATTTTACCAATCGATTCCTCGTGGCCGATTACGTATAGGTTGATATAAGTATTACTAGATTTGAACACAGTATCCGAGAAATATGAGCGCAAACTCCAAAAACCAAAACCCAAGAGAAAAAATTGGAGGCCACGCCCCCCTCTCATTGCGGTGCCTAGCTATATCAGAATAGCCCCCACCTGATAAGAATAGCCCCCGCCGTATCAGAATAGCAAAGCAAAAAGCAAAAATCGACCGACATCGAAGAGCAATCCCAATTAATTGAAGCCTCTAATAGAAGTGCATCACTCATAGTTCTTTCTACCATTTTTGTCGTTTTCCGAATAAGGAAAAGCTTCGAATCAGAACTTTATCAAAACAGAACTGTCCCGAATCAGGACAGTTTTCTTTCCAAATGGATACGTGTCAAAAGTGTTCTATAATAACAAGCTTGCAGCTTGTGGCGACTGAGTCGCCTTCGTCAAATGTTGATTTTTACTGATTTTTGTTTTTTTTTAATAGAAATGGCAATCATTTCTTTTCCCTATTTCTTTCAAGTTCTCGTGACCCTTGTGGTTTAGTGGTTAGCACGTCTGAACGTCAATCGACAGGTCGCGGGATCGAGTTTTGTCGACTGCAAACTCGCGTGTGAGACACACAAACAAACACACAGACTAATCTAAAATTTTCTATACAGGGTGGCCGATAAGTATAGGACGTTTTGAAAGTGCTCCCATTTTTTCAATTTGAGGATTTTTCGAGAACAACCTTTATTAAACAACAAAAAATAAGCAGAAAATTTGATTTTACAAGAGAATTTCGAAGTTGGATCCACGAGCTTTGACACAGGCTCTCAAACGTTTCTTCACCGAATTGACAGTGCGCCGCAGGTATCCGTCGTCGAGAGGTACTGTCCACGACGTAGTTTGTAACTTTTGAGCTTCAAGTCGTTCTTGACAATCGATTGGACAGTGGATCGGGCAATTCCAAGCTGTGACGCCATCCTATTGAGACTCAATCCATCATTTCGAATGATCCGTTTCTTGATGATTGCACGAGTATTCCGGGTGTTGACAGAACGTGGACGTCCGCTTTTTTTTACTTCAGAAGCATCTCCTCGCTTTTTGATAGCAGCGACAACGTTTCGAACCGTCGAAGACGAAATTTGAAGGCGTCGAGCGATCTCAGCACTTCCGAGGCCTCTCTTGAACAAGAGTTCAATGGAAGGACGATGAGGAGAACTTTTCATAGCTCGGCGATATGGAGAAGTGAGAACAAATGACTGAGAAGCTTACTTATATAGTCTCTGGACTTTCGAAAAGTTTCGAAATTTTTCGAAAATATCCCTTGGCACCGTGCCAGGGAACGCTGAAAGCGAGCGTCCTATACTTATCGGCCACCCTGTATAAGAAAGATAAGCTAACAAGGGAACTACAAATCCATGAGGGTTGAGCATTTTACCAAACTTTCAGGATCGGTACATTTGAGTGCGGTGATTACGAATCTGAATTCACTTTTTCCCCAATCGATCTGGCTTTTCAGAAAATTTGTCTTAAAGTTGGCTCAAAAATTTAGTTGTCAATGGAAATTTATAGAGTGCAGCGCCTCACTGAGAAACAGAGGAGTCCGCGTTATAGTGACTGGCCTTCCGAACCCTTGTTTTCAACAGTGGATGGTTCAGTGGTAGAGTGGCCGCATGTAAGCAGAAGGTCTGGAGTTCGAGTACGCGCTATTTAAAAACTTTTTTGCAATTTTACAACTTTTTTTTTCCTCATTTTTTGTCGATTTTTCACAAGTTTTTTTTTTCAGAAATGTTTTTCTCAAAAATTTTCCTTGTTTATTTTTTCTCGGTATAGCAAAGTTCTGAACTTTAACAATTTTCAGTTATTGTGGGTAGATATAAAATACTTTTCAGATGGTAATAAAGGTTCTGGGGTTGCCAAGTGTAATGTGCAGTTGGGGTTGGAAAGAATACTAGTCTGGGGTCAAATTCTTTACAATTACCCAAAGGTCCATTTCACGACCCATTTCTGTTGTTGGGGTCGGATAATATACCATGACCCATTTAATACATGGCCCCAGCCAAAAACTTGAAGCTCAGAAACCTGCTATACCGAGAAAAAATAAACAAGGAACATTTTCGAGAAAAAATTTTTTGAAAAAAAAACTTGTGAAAAATCGACCAAAAATGAGAAAAAAAGAAAGTTGTAAAATTGCAAAAAAGTTTTTAAATACCGCGTACTCGAACTCCAGACCTTCTGCTTACCATGCGCCACTCTACACAGGTGGTGGGAGATAATGCCAAAACGGATCCGAAACGGATGGGACGTGGATTGGATCCATATATGATCCGATATAGATCCACGCGCCACCGTGGAGGGAGCGTGGATTGTTTTGGCGTGGGTCGCCGTGGATCCACGTCGGCGTGGGGGAGGATTGAATATATATGGAGGGCGCGTGGAATTTTTTTGGATTATCTTTCGCCATGGTGCAACTTCGGAGACGCAGACAGTGAGATGGCTGCGATGAGAGAAAGGGTAGATCTGTTAGACGCAGGCACGCGAGGAAATTAGTAGAGGAGTTCGCAATATTGATTGGTTCGTTTTTTTATAATCCGCATAATTATAATGGATTCGTGACGGAGTGACATTTCACGTGAAACTGGGAGACGAAAAATCTCTTCACTTCTTCAATCATTTCTTCATTTTTTCGAATAAAAACGTGAAAAAATTGTCACTCCGCCACGACACGGCGTGTTGGAGGCTACGTTTTTGAATTATTTTTCAAAAGCGAATTTTCGCGCGCTAATCTACTCTCGCGTCCCTGCGTCTCCTCCGCAGAGACTTGTGTCGATTTACGAGATTTTATTATTTCTTTATTAAATACTTTTCTTTGTTATTTTTTTTCCTTATTTATTATTTTTTTTTATGTTTCTCATCAAAAAAAATTATCTTTTTGAAATAATTGTTTTTGAGAGTAATGTGATCATTTTTTATTGGAAAATTGATTTTAAGTTGGTTTTTTTCGTAAATAAAAACAGTTAATTTTAACTTAATTTAAATTCTGAAAAACAAAATACGAAAATTGGGACTAAAAATGCGAAAAACGTTATTATTAGCCAAAAAAAAAACATATCTGGCAAGGCGCCAAAGATTTTTGGCAATACTCCAAGAGAAATATATGGAGGCGCAGAGAAACACGCAAAAGTGCGCCAGGGCGCGTTTGCACTTTCGTAGGGTCCAGCATGCCGTGCACGAATCCACTATACCACATTTTCATTTTGAATTATATTTTCTCCCATAGTTTTACAATTTTTTTTTGATTTTTACTTCTTCAATTGATTCGCCACGATCACCAAAAATTGGTTTTCATGTTTTTTGTGCTTTTTTTTAGTTTTGGAGATGCGTTTCTAGGGATTTCGGCGCTATGCGGGGTGGGGGGGGGGCACCCAAAAAATTTTTTTTTTTCACGAATTTTTTTTGCACTTTTTTTGTTGTTCACGCTTTGAATATGCGTTTCACGGCATGCTGGCACCTACCTCAGTGCAAACGCGCCCCAATCACACTAAACGTTTGATGAAACACTGTGACCCGCGTGTTAAGAGAAAATGTCCTCGCGGCGTTGCCAATACTGCTGCTGTATCAAATGTTTTGAAAATATAAGGGTTATCTGCGGGAAAAAAACATGTTTTTATTTTTGTTTTCGCGGAACGTACGCAGCGAATTTAACGCGCGAAAAAATAGAATTTCATAAAATGAGACTGAAACGTAGATGCCAGCATGCCGTGCGTTTCTGAGCATTTACCGATGCACGGAAATCGAGCATTAATGTGCCGAAAGCAGGCTTTCTCGGAAATTTCCGAGAAGTCGGAATTCCGACGTCGGAAATTTCCGATACCGGTTCCGAGGCAGTTTCACTTCGAAAAAATTACCGATTCCGTTCCGAGACAAAATCATCGTTATATATAAAATTCCGTTTGGGTCTGTAACTGAAATTCTTGGTGTGTCTAATTGTTTTTTCTTCTTTCTTTTCAGTTCCTTTGAATTTATTTCTTGCGTGTGCCCACGGTATAGAACTGTAGCGAAATCGAACTGTTTCGGTATATAACTGTTTTAAAATAGAACTGTAGTTGAATAGAACTGAAGCAAAATATAACTGTTTTGAAATAAAACTGTAGCGAAATAGAACTGCCTGAAGTGGAGCTGTAGTGACCCAGGAAAGCTAGAGCAGTTCGAACAAGTATTCAAATGTACATGGTGGGTTATTGAGTTCAATTTCGCGCAGCAGCTCTTCTTTTACAGCTCCATTTTAGGCAGTTCTGTTTCGCTACAGTTCTATTCCAAAACAGTTCTATTCCGCTACAGTTCTCTTTCGGAACAATTCTGTTCCAAAACAGTTCTTTTTCGCAACAGCTCTAATTCGCTACAGTTCTACACCGAAACGGTTATATTGCGCTACAGTTCTATTCCGAAGCAAGTTCTATATCGCTATAGTTCTAATTCGAGCGAGTTCTATTCCGAGGTAGCACCTTTTTTTGTTGCTTTAATCGGTTTTTCGTGAAAAAAGTTTTTCTGTGATGATGACTAGCTGAAGGCGATGAAGTTTCAACCAAAAACAAAAAAGGTGGTAATAATAACAGCAATTCGATTATTTGTATTTTTTCGCAGCACGAATAGCTTTATGGGGTTATTCATGAGAAAAAAAACGGGGGGGGGGGGTTTTTTTGTTTTTTTTTTCCAATTCACGCGATGTCAAGAATTGTGAAAAAAAAATACAGGTAGAGAAACGGGGATATAGCATTGATAGTGAAGAGACACAGAGACTGCCCCCTTTCTTTGAACTCCTCACGTTCTGTGTCTCTTCAATATCAATGCTATATGAGGGGGACCCCCGTTTCTCTACCTGTATTTTTTACAATTCTCGACATCGCGTGAATTGGAAAAAAAACAAAAACGAACCGTTTTTTTTTCTCATGAATAACCCCATTAAAGTAAGAAATTCCCTTCCCTTCAAAAATGCGGATTTTGCAACAACGCTAAAACGCGCTGATCCTTAAGCAGATCCTTCCTTTTTTTTTGACAAGACATTGAAACCTTTTGTTTCCACGAAAAACCGATCAAAAAAAGAAAAAAAAAGCGAGTTGTCTGCAAACACCGTTACGACATGTTGCATACCCCCGGTTTGAAACGCCTGTAAGTTTTAAATGTCTCGGGAGCCAGTTTGATGCGCCTGTTTTTATTTAGTTGCATATTTGAAATCTATTTTACGCGGGAAATTGTTTTTCATTTTTCAACTGAATAAAAATGTACGTAGCGAAATCGCGTAAAACTGCGTGGCAATTACGTTTTGGTGATTGAGCCAAGGAAATGAAAATTTTGAATTATTGCGTCAGTGGATGTGTCTACTCTCGATTATTTCGACAACAAACCATGCATTTTTGTGTCCTTTTTGATAACCCAGAATACCTAGTGTCCTATTTTTTTACCTTCATATTTTTATTCTTGTGTTTTTTTTGTTGGTTTTTATATGTTTTTATAAAGTGCTTTAAAGTTCCGCAAACTGGCCACTAAAAAAATAAAAAATGGCGCGTTCATTCCTTACAGATCCATATACAAATCATATGAATTCCGCGTCCCCTCCTCATCGAATCCACGTTTCACCCACGTCCCATCCGTTTTTGATCCGTTTTAAGTCCACGCGCCCACGTCCGCATCCTATCCGTGGGAGCGTGGATCTTAATAGGATCGATTTAGGATACATGTAAAATTCCTATAAATTCCACGTCCCATCCGTTTCGGATCCGATATGGATTTAAATCCCTTCACCTGTGTACCACTGAACCATCCACTGTTGAAAACAAGAGTTCGGAAGGCTAGTCACTATAACGCGGACTCCTCTATTTCTCAGTGAGGCGCTGCACTATAAATTTCCATTGACAACTAAATTTTTAAGCCAACTTTAAGACAAATTTTCTGAAAAGCCAAATCGATTGGGGAAAAAGTGAATTCAGATTCGTAATCACCGTACTCAAATGTACCGATTCTGAAAGTTTGGTAAAATTCTCAACCCTCATGGATTTGTAGTTCGCTTGTAAGTCAAATTCTCCAGTACAGAACAAGTATTTGTAATGCCGTATTTACTCTATTTGTCCGGCATGCCGGCTTATTGTTTGAACCTCCTGCTTGGATGTCGGCCAGTTAGAGTAAATACCACACAATTCATTTTCGACATTTGTGGCTGATAAAATATTTTTTTTTCTTTTCCAATCATGTTGCTGATTTCACCTTTACCATAGTTCTTATTCTATAACAAGCCTGCTGCGCAGTCCTGCGCGGCTGCTGACGCAGCCTATTGGCGACTTCGTCGCCACATTCTATTTTTTTTACGTTCCACTCTTCCTGATTCATTTATACTCACACTGTTTTGGCAAGATTTCTGTCCTGTGTGGCTCAGTCGGTAGTGCGCTTGAATACAAATCCTAAGGTCACGGTTTCGTGTTTTATCCACTGCATTTTCTTGCAAAAAGGCAAGTGCGGACGCGCACAGACATCCCGATCTGGGTTTTTATATATTCTCAGTACGGAGCGCTGCAAACGCGCTCCCTTCGCACACTGATGGACGCGGCCTCGTTGGCGACGAGAGAGTGCAGAAAATTGAGAGAGCCGTGGCCGATGTTTTGCTCTGATTTCTCTAAACCTCACTCCAAATGCATGTGAAATTTTTTGTTTGTTTGGAGCGAGTTTTCAGCGTTTTATACCGAGTATATAAGAAATATAGTTTATGCTGGGGTGGGGGCTTATATCCCACGGCAGGCATATGAAGTAAGTAATCGTGAAATTACATCTTAAAATAATAAAAACCACAAAAAACTGGTGTCACCACGCTACGCCCCGCCCCTTTCTCGTGCAAAACATAAGGGTCGTCGGAACCCGCGAGGAGTCGGTCCACAAGAGAAGGTATACCCGCCGCCAACGCAGGCGTTGCAAGGGATCAGGTTAGAGAATTCTGAAGGGTGGGTGGGGAGCTCTGGAGGAAGGCTCAGTGGCACGGTGTCCCACGTCCGCATCCTATCCGTGGGAGCGTGGATCCTAATAGGATCCATTTAGGATACATATAAATTTCCTATAAATTCCACGTCCCATCCGTTTCGGATCCGATATGGATTTGAAGCCCTTCACCTGTGGATTGCAGTTTGCAACTCACTACCTACTACACCAAGTGGTACCAATTCCAAACGATATGAATTGAAAATAAAATGTTCGCGTCAATCGGGAGTTACGTGAAAATTTTTTAGGTTTTTTTATGTCTTCATTTTAGTTTGCAAAACTTCGCTTTGAAGGGTCAGGGGGGTCAAGTTCAACAAGTTTAATTGGTTTTCACTTTTAACTGTTTTTTTTTCTGTTACTCTTACGACGAAAGTCGTATAAATATTTATTTTCGGCCCGCCAAAATGATCAAACGCGATCTGCTGAAGAGTTCATGAGACGGAAGCGACAAAGCGAGACTCCAGAAAAAGTGCAATCCGGAGAAAGAAAGATCGGGAGTCCAGACAGGAGAAAATAATGGAAAGGATCAGCAACTCGCTATCAAAATTGGAGACAAGACTGCCTGAAACGCAGGAAAGGGCCGAGGAAAGAAGAGCAAGTCTTCGAAGCAATGCCAAGGCTAAAAGAGCATCTGAAACCAAGGAGCAACGCACTGAGAAATTCACATACCATTCAACCAGATATCGAAATAAAAAGGACGAGAAGAATGCAAAAACGAGATCGTGCCAATCGTATTTGTATCTACTTGCGTCGTTCGAATTGAACTTTTTCAATCAGAATAACCAACTTGGAACAAATAAGATTTGGTTTGAGAGTTTTGGTACCAAACAGTTATTGAATTGGAATTTAAGTCAAAACCACAAATTGTTTGATCGTCGGTGAGTTGCGGCGCTGGTCTCAATAAAGCTCATTATATAATGGGACCACTTTTTCCTGTTTTCCCATACGTTTGCTTGCAAACTAAGGCGTTGAGTTCTTGTTTGATATCGTAGCACGTCTTCAGAGAGCATGACACGTGTCGACTGTTGGTTTTTTTTCTGACAGACAGCTTCGGCGGCACCCCAAACTTTTCTTAAAAATTCTGATCTCTCACATATTGGTTATTGCACGTTGTGGAATGATTGTGCAGCTTCACAATTACTCAGTTCGACCATCTGGCCGTGTTGAAAGCTTGGATGTGCGTTTTCTCGGTGTTTGACTAATTTTTGCAACGTGGCATGATTGAATGATCTTTTTCGGTTCTGTTTTTACTATGAGTAAGTTTTTTGTTAAATTCTGATAGTTGACTGTTTTCAAAAATATTTTGAGTTTTTTCATCTGTTTTGGTGGGTGCGCTTATACTTATGTTACGGTTGCAGGACTACTTTTTTCAGATTTTTCAAGCCCATTTCAAGAGTGTTGTGAATATTTACTTGGACAGTGTAATCCTGGGGTAATTTTGCATGCTGATTACGATTTTCAAGATCCCAAATCCTTAGATTGCATGCAAAAGCAGTACCATGCATTTTTTTTACTTACCGTAAAACCTGTAATAGAGGCGCATGCGCCTCTATTTTCAACCTTTACTTTTGGGTGTGCCTTAATTGCGAAAACGTTTCAATTTGAGGTGTTCGAATCTAAATTTCAAACCGAAGTAGTTCAATTTTTAAAGCTTAATTCTAAAAGATAAACTATTCAAGAAAAGAATAAGAATAGTGAAAGTAATAGGCACATTAAAGTGCGCCTCTTTTAGAGAGGCGCTTCTATTACAGTTTTTACGGTATGTTACGCACTGTAATTTATTGATTTTAGCAAACGTGCAAAGGGGGAATACTGCTGTTGAGAAGGCGCAACTGCGACGTGCTGGTGTGCATTTTGCAACACATTGTAATTTAATTAATTTTTTTGCTAATAAGTTGCCTTTAGTAAAGGTCACGCCACGTAGTAACGTGTGCACGTGATGCCCCGGTGACACGAGTTGAGATGTAGATTATTGTTTATCATTTGTATAAGATTTAGTCCTAGTTTTATTTGTGCTACGTGTTTGCTGATTTTCGTCTTGTTGTGTTTCGCTGAAGTTTGGCGCAATTAACGGTTATTGTGTCAAATTCTCTGTTATTTCTCGTCACACACATAGGAACCCGTTAACTTGGGGGCCGAAACCGGTTTGGTTTGAAGACAGACTGTCTGAAAAACCAATAAAATTTCAAAGACGGACTGTCTGAGAAATTTTGGAAATCCAGTTAACTTTCAAAGACGGACGGTCTGAGAAGTTTGTGGAAATCCGAAAAAAAAACATTTCAAGGACGGACGGTCCGAGAAATAGTGACAACTGGAGAAAATTTCAAAGGCGGACTGCCGGCGAAACTGGACCAAATCGAAACTTCTGGAATAGAAACTCTTTGATTTGCAACAGCAACAAGGTTGGACGGAGTGAAAAGAAAGGTGGTAAAACTGGAAAAAACGCTGGTGGCGGAAAAGCAAGTGAGTGAGGACATGAAGAGCCAGCTCAAAGTCTGGCAGGAGAGGAGTAAAGACGATCATGAACGAAAACAGATAATTCAGGAAACCAGGCGCAAGCCGATAAGAGCGTCGAGATCGTCGACAAGCTCCTGGGAAGGAGGGTGGAGAAAACCACCAGGTATGGGAAGAGAGGGAGAAAAGTGGTGTGAAAAGGTTGAGTCGTGGTATGCAGAAGCGGAAAAGTTGAAGGAGAGAAAAGGTGCTTCAAGCTGGGAAAATAGGAGTGATACTAGAACTAATACGTCGAGGAGATCTGAAGTAAAGGATATGATGGATGGAATGCGTAGAATGATGAGAGCTCAGGCACTGCCGGAGCCAGGCGTGTTTGATGGAGAAGGCGATTTTGGGGAATTCAAAAGAGCTTTCCTCCTCAAATATAATAACGTCGCTGAGGGTCCGGAAGAAATGGTAGCCATTTTGGAGGACAAATTCTTGAAGGGGCCGGCAAAGACTCTGTTCAAAACATTGCCAAACAGGCACAATCGATCGATAAAATCATTGTTTGAAGAGTTTGAGCGGAAATTGAGAAAACGTCAGGGTGATAGTCGGACTAAAACCCTCAATGAGTTTGAAAATTTGAGAAAGAGCCCGAACCAAAAGATGTGGGAATACCTCATAGATGTTGAAAAATGGTCCAGAAAAGCTTATCCAGGAGTGGATGACGAAAACTTATCCCAGATGAGGACGACAAAGTTAATGATGGCTGTAAAAGATAATGAAAATCTTCACAACCTGCTTATCATGAAAAGGCTTGACTATCCCATCGAAGATCAGTACGAGAATCTGAAAGATGTTGTACTCCAACAAGAGCAAGAAAAACGCCAGTCTCTAAAAAAAGGCCACTCGTTTCTGATGAATGACGGAAAAATGAAAAAAGACACGTCCTGGAGAAGGAGTGATCGCCAACCGAAGCAATTTAAGGAGGAGCAGAAAGACGAAATGGGGTTTAAAAGAGTTGAAAAGCAATTCCAACCGAACCTAAAATGTTTCCGTTGTGGGGGCGTCGGGCATATGTCACGCCAATGTACGTCTAAACCGGCATATGCAGTTAAGGAGAAAAAGTCAGAAGAGTCTGAAGGTGTAGGAGCAGAGGTGGTTGAAACAGTGGAGATTCTCGGACAAAACCGAAAAATTGTCATTGATAGTGGTGCGGTCGTGTCGGTTATGTCATCGGCGGTGTGGGAAAGACTGAAGAAAGGATGCCCAGATTGGGAGAAACGGGTTGAAGTACTGGCGAAGCCAGGGTTCACCATATTGAATGCATCGAAAGCAGAGATGCCGGTAGAAAAGCAGTTGAAATTGGAAGTGAGAGTTAGGGGAAGAAAGGCGTTAGTGGTGTTCCAACTAGTAGAAAATAGTTCGGAAGTTCTCTTATTGGGAACCAACGCATTCAAAAGCATCGGAGTAGAGCTGAAATGGAAAGCAGAAAATGCAGTGGCAAGAGCTGCTGAAAAACTGCGAGTACCACCCCAAAGCTGTTTGTAAATTGATTTGATAGTGGAAGCTGATATGGGGAAGCAGGTGTTGTTAGAGTCGAATGAAGAGTGGATGCCTGCGAGTCTGTGCTCCAAGAATGACGAAGGAAACATGACAGTATGGGTTTCTAACTGGAGAAATGAGCCGCTGATCATTAAGAAAAATCAGATTGTTGGTGTGGTGTCGCGGGAATGGAAGGTGTATGAAAGAAAAGAAGGAAAAGAGGTTAATATGTTGGATATAGACAAAAAGCCATCGTTAAAAGGGGAATGGAGAAAGAAAGAAGTGGAGAGACTCTTGAATGAGAATGGGGAAATTTCTAGTGGAATGTTCCGGAGAATCATTTCCGAATTCAGTGAGGTCTTTGCCATCGAAGATAGCGAATTGACCCAAACTGGTATGGTGGAGTGTAAGATTGAGCTAGAGAAAGACAATCCGATTCGTCAGAAGTGTCGGCCGGTCTCGTTGGCGCTTCAGGAGAAAGTGAAGCAAATGCTAAAAGACATGGAAGCTCGTAAATTCATCAAAAAGTGCACATCACCGTGGGCTAGCCCAGTGGTGTTAGTAAAGAAAAAGGATGGAAGTATCCGCATGTGTATTGACTACCGAAAACTCAAAACGGTCATAAAACTAAATGCTCATCCATTGCCGCATATAGTCAACATTACAGTCAACATTACAAGCTTTGGGAGACAAAAAGTGGTTCACCACCTTAGATCTGTTGGCAGGTTACTGGCAGATACCAATGGAAGAGGCTTCTAAAGAGAAAACTGCATTCACAGTACTGAACGAGCAGTTTCAGTTTGAAGTAATGCCGTTCGGCTTGGCAACAAGTCCGGCCATATTCCAAGCGGCTATGGAACAAGTGTTGGGAGAATGGTTAGGGAAATCGGTCTTTGTCTATATTGATGATGTTCTAATTGCTAGTCGTACCGAAAAGGAGCACGCAGAAGATTTGGTGAAGGTTTTGAGAAGGATAAAGGAGTGTAAATTGAAACTAAAGGCACAAAAATGCAAAATCGCACAGAATTCGGTTGAATATCTGGGGCATGTTATTGATGAGATTGGAAATCGTACGGATGGTAAAAAAGTCGAAAAAATAAAAAAGTTTCCAGTACCAAAAGATCGGAAGGAATTGCATTCGTTCTTGGGGATGTGTTCATATTACCGAAACTTCATCATGAATTTCGCGAAAATAGCAGCACCGTTGACACCGCTTACTTCTCCAAAAGTAGCGTGGAGATGGGGAATTGAGCAACAAAATGCATTTGACGAGCTGAAGAAAAAAATGGTCGAGGCACCAGTTCTTGCCCAGCCGGATATAGAATCCGCGAGAAGTTTCGCAAGACCGTTTTGCATTTTTACTGATGCATCGGGCTTTGGAATCGGAGCAGTGCTTGCGCAACTTGGAGAAGACGGGAAAGTCCATCCTATAGCGTTTGCGTCGAAGGCGTTAACACCCGCTGAAAAGAATTATCACACCAGTGATAGAGAAGCACTAGCTGTTTTGTTTGCTACCAGAAGATTCAATCATTTTATTTTTGGTTGTCCAACGACGGTATATACCGACCACCAACCACTGAATAGTCTTTTCAAAGGAAAAAACTTGGCAGACAGACTGCTGAGGTGGTCTATGGAAATGCAAGATTTTGCTCTGAATATTGTGTTTCTGAAAGGAAAAGCAAATGTAGTGGCTGATGCACTATCACGGGGCGGAGCCCAAGAGATAGATGAAATGAAAGAAGTAAAAGAGCAGGCAAAAATGGAGATCGTGAGGTGATAAATGCAGTTGCGGTTGTGAAAAATGAAGATAAAAAGAGAGAAAGTTGGAGAAATCTGTTGGAAAAGAATGATATGTGGCGATTAATTTTTGAAAAGTTGGAGAAAGGTGAACAAGAAGGGATGATAGAAGCCGGTGACGGAAAAAGAGATATCAGAGAATATCCGACTGTCGAGGGAGAACTGATGTTGGTGACAAAATATGGGGCAATGTTGAGAGTAGTGCCAGAAGAGAAACGTAAAGAAGTGTTTGAAGAAGCACATTCTGGACCGTTTGGGGGACATTGGGCAGCTGATAGAGTCAGCGCAATGTTGGCTAAGAAAGTATGGTGGCCTAGAATGAAAGCGTGGATAATTAAATGGACAAAAGAGTGCCAACAATGTCTGTGTGGGAACGCACAAAAGATACTGACATCTCCTTTGACCCCGATTGAAACATCTGAACCGTTAGAAGTTGTGGCGTTGGACTTACTTGACCTTGGGAGAAGTAGTACTGGAAATCGTTACATTCTAACCATAATTGACTTATTCAGCAGATATGCTGGAGCAATAGCTATCTCTGATAAATCGGCGGTTTTTTGATGTACGGGCGTGATGCTCGGATCCTGAGGAACACATTGGCCAGTATCAAGTCGATGTAGACGACTACAAATTCCGACATGCGGAACAAATGAATCAGGCTCATGAGGAATCTAGAGCTCATGTTCACAAAGAGCAAGAGAGCGCAAAAAGGTTCTTCGACGAAAAACATAAAGTCCATAAAATAAAGTATCCAGGAGTAGGTGATCGGGTGTTGATCAGGATTCCGGCGGAAAAACTGAGATCTAAAAATCCAAAGCTGGCCAATGAATGGCAAGGGCCATATCGGGTGTTGAAAACAACCGTTAATTCGGCTGAGGTGGCTCCGATTATTGGTAATGGAAAAAGCCTATGGGTTCCCTGGGAACACATCAGAGTGGTGTCAAAGGAAGTTCCGGAGGTCAAAATTGAGACTAAAGCAAAACGCGGGAGACGCGCTATGCAGAAAGATGTTGTAAACCAGGTCCATATCTGGGAGAAAGATAATTTCAGTGTTGAAAACATGAAATTTAATAAAAGTACGAGAAGGTGGAAAAAAAATGCGTCTACGAAACATTGGTCAAAGGAATTCGACCCGCTTTTCAAATGTTCTTCGGACCGAGACGCAATTCGAAAATAGACACAGCAGTGCCGGATGGTAAACGTCCCAAGATGAATGGAGAGAATTGTTTTACAGGGTGGGGAATAAATATGGAGCCGTGACTTTGCGTAAGTTTTTGAGCTTGCAGAAACACAAATTGCGTCTACCTTATTATTTTTTAACGAATTATATTGTTTTTAACTATTTTCCAACGTTTTAGCGAATAATATGAAACTTGAGAGTAATGATGGCCGCTTCACCACATCGGTCTGCTAGCGTTGAGAGCGCGACCTGGCACGCACCTAAAGGTACTCTTCACAGATGAGGAAATATTCACCGTGGAAGCCAATAAAAAAGGTCAGAACGACAGGATCATTGCTGTAGACTTGCAGTCTGCCTATAAGAAAGTCAAATGCCTTGATAAAACGTTTAATTCTTCATCCATGATGGTCTTCGAAGAAATCTGCGCAGTTGGCAAGACTCAACTGGTTTTCGTGAATGAGGTAGTCAAAATCAACACGGAATACTAAATTGAGAACATTTTGGAGTCCGAAGTGCTTCCTTGGTCCCATTCCCACTTCGAAAATCGTGATTAAATCTTCCACCAAGACGGTGCACCTGCTCCATGTGCAAAAGCCTCTCAACAGTGATGCGAAGCCGATTTCCCTGGTTTCCTCAATGGACTGTTTCGAGTCCGGATTCGAAACCGATGGATTTCGCAGTGTGGGGATATTCAACCCAGCAAGTCGCCACAAAAAATAACGCAAATTTAGAAGCCTTGAAAATCTCATTGAAGAAGGCGTGGGACGATCTTGATGTGAACACCTGCGTGCCGTCATTGACTCGCACCCGAGGAGACTCTGAGCTGTCATCGCGGCTAAAGGTGGACGATTTGAAAACTGTTTATGCCACTTATTTGATGTTGTTTAATAAGCATTTTGTTAGATTTGTAGAAAACAATCTCATGTTTAAACGATTTTACACCGTTTTGAATGCGGCTCCATATTTATTCCCCACCCTGTACAGTGCGTAACATAATTATAAGCGCACCCCCAAAAATGGATGGTACTGCGTTTGCATGCAATCTGAAGACTCGGGACCTTGAAAATCGTAATCAGCATGCAAAATTAGCCCAGAACTACATTGTCCAAGTTAATATTCACAACACTCTTGAAATGGGCCTGAAAAGTCTGAAAAAAGTACTCCTGCAACCGTAACATAAGTATAAGCGCACTTACCAAAACAGATGAAAAAACTCAAAATTTCTTTGAAAACAGTCAATGAGTGTTGTCACGTACCTTCAGAATTTAACAAAGAACTTCCTCACAGTAAAAACAAAACCGAAAAAGATCATTCAATCATGCCAAGTTGCACAAATCAGTCAAACACCGAGAAAACGCAAATCCAAGCTTTCAACACGGCCAGATGGTCGAACTGAGTAATTGTAAAGCTGCAGAATCATTCCACGACGTGCAATAACTATTATATGAGAAATCAGAACCTTTACGAAAAGTTTGGGGTGCCGCCAAAGCCGTCTGTCAGAAAAAAACCAACATCAGTCGACAAGTTTCATGCTCTCTGAAGACGTGATACGACACCAAATGAGAACTAAACGCTTTAGTTTACAAGCAAACGTATCGCAAAACAGGAAAAAGTGATCCCAATATCAAATGAGCTGTATTGAGACCAACGCCACAACTCACCAACGATCAAAAAATTTGTGGTTTCGACTTAAATTTGAATTCAGTAACTGTTTGGTACTAAAACTCTCACACCAAACTTTATTTGTTCTAACTATGTTTTTCTGATTGAAAAAGTTAAATTCAAACAACGCGGGTAGTTACGAATACGATTGGCACGATCTTTTCTAGGATCCATTCGATTTCTCAAAACGTAAGATTTGGAGGAAGAGGCATAATGGTGTCCGGTGTTTTTAGTCTTCTGATTTACTAATAATAACATTTGTATAAAAGCTACTCAACATGAATTCATGTCAGAACATCCCAAAACAGCAACTCGTCTTGTTCCTCCGTCGATATGGCCTCATCTTCCAACAAGATAACGCATCCACGTATGCCAGTGGGCTGGCTCAAGATTAAAAACCGCGATGTTTTCACTTGTCCAGGATGCTTTCTGGACTAGAACCTATTGGATAACATCTAGGGACTGTTCCTCGCCGATTTCACAACCAAGAAAAACCATTCTAGCCGATTGCTGCACTCGAGGTCGCCATTCTTTATGAGTAGAGTATCCTGGAGCAGGAATTCAAAAACAACACTGACTAAGACATCCCAGGCGTATCTAATTATATGTCCAACCGTGATTATGGAGTTATAAACTTTAATGGTACAGCTACTAATTATCAACTTGTGTTTTTCTTGAGTTTTTCCGATGTTATGTGGGGTGCGCTTATACTTATGTTACGGTTGCAGGAGTACTTTTTTCAGTCTTTTTAGGCCCATTTCAAGAGTGTTGTGAATATTAACTTGGACTATGTAGTCCTGGGGTAATTTTGCATGCTAATTACGATTTTCAAGGTCCCGAGTCTTCAGATTGCATGCAAACGCAGTACCATGCATTTTTGGGGGTGCGCTTATACTTATGTTACGCACTGTATATTAAATATTTGTTTGTGTTTTTGTAGTAGGATGTTTGTCCCAACCCGTTATGAATTTAGGAAATGTGTAGGGTTTGTTTCTTAAGATTTAGTTGAGTGTAATAGGCCCTGTTAAGACTAGGAAGTAGGTTTTAAGATTAGGGATTGAGAATATGTAGGATTTTATTGTTGTTCTAACGTGGCTTTAGAGTGAGTTAGTAAAGGCAAAATGGTTGGTCATTTTAGGAGAAGAATGTAAGTCGCGTGAACGTTGGTTGTGCCAGCACCGGCCAGGGGTCCGGTTTGTCTGAAGGGGGGGAAGTTGCCGGTGGCAAGTCCTGCACCCAAAACCCCGTTTATTATCGGCCTCCACGTATCAGCGCCACGGCACTCCGTCTAGACAGCCATACACGCCGTTTAGCGCCACAAATAAAATAAGTTAAGGTCACGTTGGTTTCACGCGGTTTCGTGCCACGTGGATATTATTTATTTTTGAGCGGCCCATTTTGGCCATTTAGTGCTTGTTTCTGGAGTTAGGTTTTGGTGTTGTTTTGTCTTTTCTAGTCATTTCCGTCGTTTTTTATTTCTGCATGGAAATTTTTGTCTGAAATTTTACAAAAATAATTTAGTTATTTATAAGGACGATGAGAATAAAAATGTCATTTTTGCTTTTCATTTACATATGTGAAGACAAAAATTCATTAAATCACATATTTTTACATTAATATATTCATTAAAATGTTAATATAATATTGTTCATTCGCGAAGAAAGCAAGTGCGCTCCACAAAACTTAGTACTTCGTGGATTTCATTTTCGTCGCCAAATTATTTAATTTCACGTGTAAATTCAACGTGAAATGAAATAATTTGGCGACGAAAATGAAATCCACGAAGTACTAAGTCTCGTGGAGCGCACTTGCTTTTTTCGCGAATGGACAATAATGCAATTATAAAAACACAAAATGATATTCGTATTCTCATGTAAAATTCAAATAAAAAATGCGAACAATGAATGGAAAACGATTTAAATTAATGCGTACAATTCTGCAACGACACTCCGTTTTTACACTTGCGCCTTATTTATTATTAGCCTCCTGGGAGACCGTGACCCGTCCAAACTCCAAAAAAAAAACGGTGAAAAAAATTTTCCAAAAGTTGTTTAGATGTTGAAAGAAACATACCGTATTTCCTCTAATATACGCGCACCCCTAATTCAAACGCACCTTTAATAAAGGCGCACCCTTAGAGGTGCTTCGAAAAATAGAGGCGCATTTGGAGAAGAGGTTGAAAAATAGAGGCGCATGCGCTTAAATGAGAGGAAATACGGTATGTACCAATCAAATACAATTCAGTACGGTGATTACTAATCTGAATTCAGTTTTCACCCAATCGACCTGATTTTTCAAAAACTTGTCGGAAAGTTGGCTCGAAGACTTAATTTTGAAAATTTTTTTTCGCAATTTTCGAAAAAATCAAAGATTGGAAAGAAAAACTTGAATTAAAGACTAGAGTACGGTTTTCGCACATTTTTCGCAATTCTCCACCTTTTTGCATGAACAAAATGAGTAAACTTCATAGTGTCACGGTGTCCCGGACGGGAAAAGCGCCATTAGGAATTACTGCTGGCGCACCTCTCGTTCTCGCTCCCTCCCCACCTCAGCGCAGCTATTTTTTCAGTTGGAATTTGTTTCTTTTTTGATTTTCAGCAATACTAGACCACTTTTTGAAACGCTGAACCTAAAATATATTCTTCAGATAAAATTCTTCATTTTTATTACAAAAACAACACGATTGGTGCAAAATTCACGGAGGAGATGCATTTTAAAATAATTAGTACAGAATTTTACTAAAAACTTAATTTTCTGCAACATAAAAATTCATTTTAAATGTCTCCCTTGTGCAGAATGTTCTCGCGAACATTTTAATACCAAGACCAGCTCGAACCGTGCGAATTCGGTTTTTTCTCGGTTTTTCAAAATTTTTAAATGCATCTTCTCCGTCAATTCTGCACCAATCGTGGTGTTTTTGTAATATACAGTGCGTAACATAAGTATAAGCGTACCCCCAAAAATGCATTGTACTGCGTTTTCATGCAATCTGAAGACTCGAGACCTTGAAAATCGTAATCAGCATGCAAAGTTACCCCATGACTACATAGTCCAAGTTAATATTCACAACACTCTTGAAATGGGCCTGAAAAGTCTGAAAAAAGTACCCCTGCAACCGTAACATAAGTATAAGCGCACCCCACATAACATCGGAAAAACTCAAGAAAAACACAAGTTGATAATTAGTAGCTGTACCATTAAAGTTTATAACTCTATAATCACGATTGGACATAGAATTAGATACGCCTGGGATGTCTTAGTCAGTGTTGTTTTTGAATTCCTGCTCCAGGATACTCTACTCATAAAGAATGGCGACCTCGAGTGCAGCAATCGGCTAGAATGGTTTTTCTTGGTTGTGAAATCGACAAAGAACAGTCCCTAGATGTTATCCAATAGGTTCTAGTCCTAAAAGCATCCTGGACAAGTGAAAACATCGCGGTTTTTAATCTTGAGCCAGTCCACTGGCATGCGTGGTCGTGAACTCAACGCCATAGTTTACAAGCAAACGTATGGGAAAACAGAAAAAAACTGATCCCAATATCAAATGAGCCGTATTGAGACATGCGCCTCAACTCACCGACGATCAAACAATTTGTGGTTTTGACTTAAATTCGAATTCAGTAATTGTTTGGTAACAAAACTCTCAAACCAAATCTTATTTGTTCCAAGTTGGTTTTTCTGATTGGAAAAGTTCAATTCAAACAACGCGGGTAGTTACGAATACGATTGGCACGATCTCTTCAAGGATCCATTCGATTTCTCAAAACGTAAATTTGGAGGAAGAGGCATAATGGTGTCCGGTGTTTTTATTCTTCTGGTTTACTAATGATAAATTTTGTATAAAAGGTACACAACTTGAATTCATGTCAGTACATCCCAAAACAGCAACTCCTTTTGTTCCTCCGTCGCTATGGCCTCATCTTCCAACAAGATAACGCATCCACGCATGCCAGTGGACTGGCTCAAGATTAAAAACCGCGATGTTTTCACTTGTCCAGGATGCTTTTAGGACTAGAACCTATTGGATAACATCTAGGGACTGTTCTTTGTCGATTTCACAACCAAGAAAAACCATTCTAGCCGATTGCTGCACTCGAGGTCGCCATTCTTTATGAGTAGAGTATTCTGGAGCAGGAATTCAAAAACAACACTGACTAACTAGGGAACCATTTATCTAATGCATGGACTCTGCCTTAACCGTTGACACAGTTCGAAAGAGGGACTTTTAAAATGTATATTCCAGTTTTCAAAACCTGCTTACGAGACTTCTGAATATATGAAATTTCAGTCCAAAGTTTCACATTTTTAGCATTGGTTTTAGCAAAAATAGCCTTTCACGAGCTATTTTTCTCGCCACGACCACCCCATTTCATAGGTTCCCTCATTATTCACTTCAAAACATGCGAGGGTGGCGCAGGTGGGAGTAGTTGCGTTTCTGAATATCGAGATGCTGGTTCGACCCCCCACGAAGTTATTGTTTTTTTTTTTCTTTTTCTTTGGAACTTGGCTATGGACCTATTCAGCACAGATACATGAACAAATCGAAACGTTTTTTTTTCCAAGTATGAACTGATTGGAATTTTTAGATGGGAGAATGAGTGCGAAAGCATCTGCCAAACTGGCCATAACCTTGATTACAGAAATTTCAGAAAACTTGAAATAATCCATTATGGAGAGAAAAGTTTCAAAATTGAATATGAATCTTATCATATCCAAAGTGTAAAAGGAAATATTTAACGCAAAAAAAAATTGTTTCCAAAAAACTTTATGAAAAATAATTGGAAAAGAAAAAAAAAACAATAACTTCGTAGGGATCGAACCAGCATCTCAATACTCCGAAACGCAAGTACTCCCACCTGCGCCACCCTCACATGTTTTGAAGTGAACAATGAGGGCACCTATGAAATCGGGTGGTCGTGGCGAGAAAAATAGCTCGTGAAAAGCTATTTTTGCTAAAACCAATGCTAAAAATGGTCAAACTTTGGACTGAAATTTCATATATTCAGAAGTCTCGTAAGCAGGTTTTGAAAACTGGAATATACCTTTTAAAAGTCCCTCTTTCGAACTGTGTCAACGGTTAAGGCAGAGTCCATGCATTAGATAAATGGTTCCCTAGTAAGACATCCCAGGCGTATCTAATTCTATGTCCAATCGTGATTATAGAGTTATAAACTTTAATGGTACAGCTACTAATTATCAACTTGTGTTTTTCTTGAGTTTTTCCGATGTTATGTGGGGTGCGCTTATACTTATGTTACGGCTGCAGGGGTACTTTTTTCAGACTTTTCAGGCCCATTTCAAGAGTGTTGTGAATATTAACTTGGACTATGTAGTCATGGGGTAACTTTGCATGCTGATTACGATTTTCAAGGTCTCGAGTCTTCAGATTGCATGAAAACGCAGTACAATGCATTTTTGGGGGTGCGCTTATACTTATGTTACGCACTGTATATTACAAAAACACCACGATTGGTGCAGAATTGACGGAGAAGATGCATTTAAAAATTTTGAAAAACCGAGAAAAAACCGAATTCGCACGGTTCGAGCTGGTCTTGGTATTAAAATGTTCGCGAGAACATTCTGCACAAGGGAGACATTTAAAATGAATTTTTATGTTGCAGAAAATTAAGTTTTTAGTAAAATTCTGTACTAATTATTTTAAAATGCATCTCCTCCGTGAATTTTGCACCAATCGTGTTGTTTTTGTAATAAAAATGAAGAATTTTATCTGAAGAATATATTTTAGGTTCAGCGTTTCAAAAAGTGGTCTAGTATTGCTGAAAATCAAAAAAGAAACAAATTCCAACTGAAAAAATAGCTGCGCTGAGGTGGGGAGGGAGCGAGAACGAGAGGTGCGCCAGCAGTAATTCCTAATGGCGCTTTTCCCGTCCGGGACACCGTGACACTATGAAGTTTACTCATTTTGTTCATGCAAAAAGGTGGAGAATTGCGAAAAATGTGCGAAAACCGTACTCTAGTCTTTAATTCAAGTTTTTCTTTCCAATCTTTGATTTTTTCGAAAATTGCGAAAAAAAATTTTCAAAATTAAGTCTTCGAGCCAACTTTCCGACAAGTTTTTGAAAAATCAGGTCGATTGGGTGAAAACTGAATTCAGATTAGTAATCACCGTACTGAATTGTATTTGATTGGTACATACCGTATTTCCTCTCATTTAAGCGCATGCGCCTCTATTTTTCAACCTCTTCTCCAAATGCGCCTCTATTTTTCGAAGCACCTCTAAGGGTGCGCCTTTATTAAAGGTGCGTTTGAATTAGGGGTGCGCGTATATTAGAGGAAATACGGTATGTTTCTTTCAACATCTAAACAACTTTTGGAAAATTTTTTTCACCGTTTTTTTTTGGAGTTTGGACGGGTCACGGTCTCCCAGGAGGCTAATAATAAATAAGGCGCAAGTGTAAAAACGGAGTGTCGTTGCAGAATTGTACGCATTAATTTAAATCGTTTTCCATTCATTGTTCGCATTTTTTATTTGAATTTTACATGAGAATACGAATATCATTTTGTGTTTTTATAATTGCATTATTGTCCATTCGCGAAAAAAGCAAGTGCGCTCCACGAGACTTAGTACTTCGTGGATTTCATTTTCGTCGCCAAATTATTTCATTTCACGTTGAATTTACACGTGAAATTAAATAATTTGGCGACGAAAATGAAATCCACGAAGTACTAAGTTTTGTGGAGCGCACTTGCTTTCTTCGCGAATGAACAATATTATATTAACATTTTAATGAATATATTAATGTAAAAATATGTGATTTAATGAATTTTTGTCTTCACATATGTAAATGAAAAGCAAAAATGACATTTTTATTCTCATCGTCCTTATAAATATTCTCAGTACGGAGCGCTGCAAACGCGCTCCCTTCGCACAGTGGTGGACGCGGCCACGTTGGCGACGAGAGAGTGCAGAAACTTGAGAGAGCCGTGGCCGATGTTTTGCTCTGATTTCTCTAAACCTCTCTTAAAATGCATGCGAAATTTTTTGTTCGATTGGAGCGAGTTTGCAGCGTTTTATACCGAGTATAACTAAATTATTTTTGTAAAATTTCAGACAAAAATTTCCATGCAGAAATAAAAAACGACGGAAATGGCGGTCAGTTTTAGTTATGTTTCAGGTGATGTGGACAAATCTGCAAAAAACCTCCACAACAAATCTATTTACGAATGAAGCCGAGCAAATGCATTGTTAAAAATCAGAAAATCGCGGTTAGTTTGGCTGAACTCCACATGCTTCCCCGTAAAAAACCTTTTTATAGGCACCCCAGCTCTGATCGGTGAAAAAATAAAGGAAAGGACGACTCGAATGCGAAAATAGATTGAGAAACTGAAGAAAAATGACATGGAAGGAGGAATTAAAGTCGGATAAATCAAACGAATGCCAACTCGTGTGATTTGTCAGACACGGAACGAGGTGCGCTGCAAGAAGATCAAGTTTTGGCGTCACAGTGGTATCTGGCGGAAAATTTCGGAGGAAAAGCTGGAAAAGCGATGAACAACTCGGAGGAAAAGCGATGAACAACTTTGGAAATCTTGACAATAAGGGTATCCGCATTTTCTGATTATGTGTGTGATGAATAAATTGATATTTTTTTTTTCTTAGTGTTTTTCTCGCAAACTTAATTAAACTACTCACAACCATGACCTTAGCTTGCGATTCAACTTGCGAAAAAGACCCGTTTGACGTATGCAGCAGAGATATGCGGAATAATTACTTATGTAAACGATAAACAAAAGAATAGAATGCAAATTATCAAACGGACAACGTTATAAAAATCCAAAATGGAAACGAAAAAAGTGTTATTTTCAAAGGAAAACGGAAGAGGACCATTGGAATGAAATTGCTCAAACGGAAAACGGCGGAAACGGAATTCCGCACATTACAGGCATGTATTCTTTAATTTCGCGAGGTATTCTAAAGAATAATGCGAAATGGTAAAATTTGGATAAAAAATACGGAGAAAACGGGTGAAAGTAAAAAAAAATATATGCAGCTGGGAGCCTCCTTCCTTGGTTTTTACACTCAGAGTTCTTTCTGGGCGATTTCCTACAACTAGAATGCAAGAAAAATAAAAATTTCCAGGTTTTGCAGAAATTTTCTGATTCGCCGCAGAACTTAAAATCCAATCAGCTCAGCCATTTCTGAAAAATATGAGCCTAGCGATCGATAAAAATGATCGCCATAAAATTCTGAACAATTGCTTGGGCTTTTCTTCGGTATTGCGTCAGTGATTTTCGAAAATTCGGACATTTTAACGATTTCCTACACAAATTTTCAAACTGTATCAACTCGTCGAATTTCGAACGATATGCGAAAAACTTGACACGAATAAGTTTCACGCTGCGTTAATTGCACAAGCCGAATCGCTCACTTGTGCTGGAGCGCACTTGCTGACTCTGGGTCTCTCTGTTTCTAATGCTACTTCTTCTCTCTCCATTTGCACACTTATTTCTTTCAATTTTAAATGGTCCAAAAATCTTCTGAGATACTTCTTTCGGGCAGATGTTTCACTATCTCACTCACTTATTAGTGTTTTTGAGTTTAAAATAGAACCCAGAACGCACTGAGTAATGGCGACTGCCTTTTTTTCAAACGATTTTTTTTGGCGCGGGAACACGCGCGACGCTCTCGTCTTCTCCGTCTCGTCTCTTTTTTCGCTCGTCTTCTCCGTCTCGTCTCTTTTCTAAATGTTTGCATTGGCACAGTGCCCAAAATTTTTGCCGTCGAATGTGGCGCGTGCGGCATGCGCGTGTTATCAATGGAGCACGTTTGCACCAGGTCACTCGCCATTACTCCGTGAGAACGTATTAAATACACCAGAAATTGTGAAAAATACTTTTTTACATTAAAAAAATAATTTGAAGTGGTCCGAAAAAACAAGAAAAAATTTTATTTTTTAAATGCCCTCCACCAACACGCATAACTTCGAAAATTGTTCTTTTCTAATGGTATTTATAGCCAAATTCTATTATTCTGATATGATATGGGTCATCACAAGAAAAAAAAAAAAGAAAAACATGAGGAAGGATTCGAACCCGCACCTCGAGATCGTCGGTGAGGAGTGCACACCAGTACACCACCGATGCACACTTTCAAATTTGATTGCAAACGCGCTCCATCGAACATTAGCCGCGTGGGAGACCGTGCGGTCCTTTCTATTCTTTCTATTTCGTTCCGTGATTTTCTTTTACTCCTTTGTTCTTTTTTCACGTACCGCGTGTATTCAAAAAATAATTAGAGTAGCGGCCACTGAAATATCCCATTTCGGTTTTTCAGTTATAACTCTTTTAGAGAAGAGCTACTAGGTAAACGCCTGAAACTGTTACTCAGATCTAAGAAGCAATATCAGCTTTTGCTTTTTCCGTTTTTTCGTCGGTATTTTGCTTTTTTTGCAATTTTTTTATCATTATTTTACTCCGTGGTAAATTAAAAGATGAAAAAAGACATTCTCGTCACGAATTCCACAATATATAGCGCAAAATAATAATTTTTTTCTTCCTTTTTTTTCAAATAAAAACGCGTTTTGTGTCTTTTTGTTTTCACATTTTTATGTTTTTCGGTAACGTGGAAAGTTAATTTATTTTCAGAAAATATTTTCGAGGAAAAAAATAAGAAAATGTGATTAATAAATAATAAGAAAATCATTTTTGCGCGAATATTTAAATAGATACAAGTTTGCTGCGCAGTCCTGCGGAGGCTGCTAACGCAGCCTACTGGCTTCGTCGCCACTCTTTCTCACGTTTCACTCTTTATCATTCATTTATATAGTCGGCGAATACATAATCAACCTCGCTCTACCGCAAAATTCCTGTAACACAGTGTTGCACTTGCAAGATTAACTCGAATTCTAGTTTTTATACTTCTTTTTATTGTGTTTTCAATCGACTTGCGACATGAGAACGCGAGACTCCGCCCACTTATTTTTGCGCTACCTGTCTGCGTCTCTTCAAATATCACTATGTTCGCGTGGTCGCCCTCAAAAAAGTGGGCGGAGTCTCGCGTTCTCATGTCGCAAGTCGATTGAAAACACAGTAACAGAAAATGACGTATCCACGACGAATTGCAGGAAAAATTTGATTTTTCGTTTCAAAACAGGCGCACTACACTGTTAAAAATTGAAAAGTGCCGTAGAGCGAGGCTGATGATGCATTCGCCGAGTATAAGCACTGTTCGGCAGAAATTTCTGTTCTTTGTGGCTCAGTTGGTAGTGCGCGTGATTACAAATCCAAATGTCGCGGGTTCGTGTTTTGCCCAACCAAAAAACACTTTTTTTTGTGCGGTTTCGCATCGCTTCTGATTTATTTCATATATTAATCTCATTCTGCATTGATTTTTTGTCCGGAAAGTTCAGCGGCAACGCGCCGGAAGCATGTGTGATACTTTTCAAATATGCGACCGGAGGGAGCTGGGCGGAAGCTTGCTTTGTGACGGAATTTATTGTGATTTAAAGTCTAAAGGCTTTGTGTTTAATCGGCTCCCAGTAACCTTTTCTTATCTTTTTAGGCTCACCTTTAGACTTTTAATCACAAAAAATCCCACCGCAAAGCATGCTTCCGCACAGCTCCCTCGGGTCGCCTTTTGAAAAGTGTCACACATGCTTCCGGCGCATTGCCGCTAAACTTACCGTGCATTGATAAATGCTCAGAAACGCATATTCAATGCGTGAACAACAAAAAAAATTAAAGAAAAAACAATTTTTGGGCTCCAATTGACCTGAAATTTTGATAAATTATGTCAAAAATGCTCAAGTTTTGGACGGAAATCAATATTTCAGTGGGCTATTGAGCATTTTTGTGATTAAAATGCACCCGCGCGCCACCGATGACGCGCCGCGTTTTCTATAACCGTCTAACTTCTATCTCTCTCTCTCTCTCTCTTTCCCGCAGAGCGCCAAATAAATTCCTAATTTCCAGAGCAAATGGGTAAATACAGAGAACCCGTCGACCAACAACAACATTCACCACCCGCCACGTCACCGGCGCCCAGTCAACACCCGAGAGATCCCAAAATGCAGGCGGCACGAGTTCGCCTGCCAGTTGGAGTTTACAAGGAGTTTGAGGTTAACGTAAGTTGTTTGGAGGGGCGTAAATAAAACACTTAAAATAACAAAAATAAAAAAATATATCGTTCAGCGCGGCTCCGAGGGTGAAGCATTGTTCCGCACGGCCTCCCAGACTCCCAACGCGCCAATCAATCACTGACGCATTTTTGGTGTTGGCGCACTAATCGACGCGCCGCGCCTTTGAGAGAATTTAAATTATTTCCGCTGTTTTAGTGCTTTTTTTCATCAAAATCGCACTGTTTTTTCATGTTCTCGTGGACTTTTTTGGTGAGTATTTTTTTTTGAGTTTTTTTTTAAATGTAATTCAAGTGTTATTTTAGATTTCTCATGGACCTATTCACAAAAGCGGAAAAAAAGGAAGAAAACAGCAAAAAACTCAGGGAAACTCGGAGAATGCTCCGATTCACCTGAAATTTTGGGAAATATTGGAAAAAATTCTCCTGTACACGCTCAAAAAATTTTGGAACATAATATCGATTTTTTTCTGAAAATTTTTAAAATCGATATTTTGGTCCGAAATAGTTTGAGCGTGTACAGGATAATTTTTTCCAATATTTCCCAAAATTTCAGATCAAGCAGAGCATTCTCCGAATTTTTTGCTGTTTTCTTCCTTTTTTTCCGCTTTTGTGAATAGGTCCATCATTCATCGGGAGCTGCGTTCAACATGAACTTGGAAACAAAAACTGCGAAGAAGAGCGGTTAGTTGCACTAGATCATAAAATGCTTCTCCGCCATATTTTTTCAGGTTTTATGGAATTCAAAAAATCGATTCATAGCAAAACGACGAGGAAAACAAAGAAATAAGTCAATATCGAGACATTTAAGAGCGTTTAAACCAAGAGGATCCAAGATCGTGAAGAAAATTGGAATTGGAAAGATGTTTCACTGTCAATTCCGCCTTGAGTATGCTGTTGTGCACAGATGCAAAACGAATGTTCAGCGAGTTGATCAGCGGATGAAATCCTTCTACTCCTTGTTCGCTGATGTGTCCCCAAGTACGGTGCAACCTCAGAAAAGGAACGAGATGGGCGCTCAGCAAATGTAACTTGGGTGTGACCGTTGCAAACGGCTGCGCTTTTTTGAGATTTCTTTCGATTCGACGGACGAGGGTTTCGATTTCGTCGAGTTGACCGTCAGTTTTGTACTCGTTGTTCGCTGTCGACATCAAGTCTGCCAAGTCCATCATCACGTCTCGCATAAGTTCCAAGTTGTCGGAGGCATTTGTGGGGAAAACTTCGTGAATTTTGGCGATGTTTTCAGGACGGAGAATTTTTCGAGCTTGATTTCCGGTGAGTTGTTGAAAAAAAGCTCGCGAGTCGCACTTAATGGATCGTAGTACATGCTCTAATTTTTTTCTTGTAGGTCCGGAGAGTTTGTCCACTGTGTTCTCGAGTTTCTCCCGTTCTTCTACAATATCTTCAAGCACTTCTTCATCGCTATTCAACCGTTTACTGATGTCGTGGTGAGCCTTTTCAGTCAGCTTTTTCCTTTCCAGAATTGGTACCTGGCGCCCTTTGCGACACTCCATGCATTTACCAGGATAACGTTGGGCATTTTCAGAATCTTCTTCGGTGATGACACCAATGCACAGCCCATGGAAGAATTGGTTGCACTGGGAACACCGGACCATGTCGCACTTCGGAATGGCATCTTTTTTTGTTGCATTCGAAACGAAGCAGTACGCCGAGTTGCAAGACGATGGCGATTCCTTGGATTCCTTTCCGGTGGATATTGTCCTTTCAAGGACCGCCAGCATCTTATCCACAATTTCAAGCGAATGTTTTGAGGACAAGTATCGAGTACTGTAAAATTCCTCTTGGTCCATGAGGTTCTTAAGAGATTTACGTTGTTCTTTAAGACTTTCAGGGAGTGGTTCGCCAAAGTCTGTAATGTTGCAGATGGCATAACACCAATTCACAACGTAGTCTTGGATGACTCCGAGAAGAATGTGTAGTGGTGGCGGGCAGATACAGTCAGGAGATGTGTGGAGAAGCGGAGTTTTCAAATCATCTGGATGCCACGAATCCCCAATCGCACCGAAGTCGAACGTTCCCAGTGTCGCCGCATTCTGTCCTCGGTTCACCCAACTGAGTTTGCACAAGAAACAGGGAGTGGAACTGGACTGTCCTGGATGACCCAAGATCGCCGAGAGGAACTTGCAGTCCCCAACAGGAAACTGCAAAACATTTCTTGTCACTTCGACGCCATTCTCTTGGTATGTGATGTTCTTCAGATTGTTGAGCGCATGGAACAGTGGTCCAAAGTTGGTCTTCAGTGACATGTAATCATCATTGCCCTCATAGCAACCTGGAAAAAACCTTCGTTTCCAAGTGCCCAATGTTCCCGGCTCTCGGACGTTTCGAAAGTTTTTTTTTGAATTTTGTCGTCGCGGTGTTTCACAAAATCATTTCAAAAAGCTTTTAAAGGAAAATTGCTCAAACACCGCGACGACAAAAGGCAGAAAAACTTTCGAAACGTGTCCCCCTTGTGCCTTACCGATCAATAAAATACCAAGAGGATTGTTTGGATTGATCAAATTTCCGAAGACAACAACCAGTTTGGTAGTGGATCCACCCTTGTCTCCGCCAACTCCACAGACGATTGGTTCTCCCGGCTTCAAAGTCAAAGTTCCTCCTTCGTACTGCTGCCGAAGTCTCCTACTAATTAATGCTTTCAGGTCCTTTGCTTCGATATGCACAGTTTCCACTTCAACCTCTCGTGATCCAACTTTCTTCAATATGGTTTTCGCCGTGAAATGGTAGTTCTCCGTTGCGGAATTCTCCTTCTTCAGCTGATCAATTTTTTGGCGGGACACAAACACATCGAAACCCAACTTTTCCGTGAGGAATGCTTTAAACTCCTTCAGAAAACCATCAGACAGTTTCCACTTAACTGTGGCAAAGAAACTGTCCATTTCAGAGAGCACGAGATGAAAGTTATATTCAGGAGATTTCGAGATGTAATGAATGAGATCCACCAAGAAGTCATTCAAATTTTCCTCACCCACGGATCTTTTAAGATACTCGAGAGCTTTCTGACAACGAACATTTGTTGTGTCTCTTTTGTTTCCTTTGCAATAATCTTTCAGAGACGACCCACCCGTGGGTGAAATTGCGACAAGTTCAGCGAGCTTCCTCTCCAATTGTTCCATTTTTTTTCTTTGAACAGTGTCGAATGCCTGGATGTTTGCCCGAATGATTGCCGTCTGTCGTTTTTTCAGCTCCAATAACTCGGACTCCACTGTTTTCAGTTGCACTTTCAGCTGGGAGTTTTCTGTACGAAGGCCCGACACTTTTTCGTCAATCAAAACGGACGCCTTTTGTTTTTGACCGAGTCGGTCGCTGACTAGTTCTATCTCTCGTTGAAGGTTAACGATTTGCGACGATTTCCGAGCTATTTCGTCTGATATGTTGTCGCGGTCTTCTGTCACTAAACGTATCTCTTCTCGGAGATTTTCAGATTGTGCCACGTGCATCGCGAGATCGTTTCGGAGATCCCTTTTGATGGCTTCATGACGACTTTCCAAGACTCCTCTTCCCTGTTTCGCACATATTTTTCGAGCCTTATCGGCTTTTTTAAGAGCTGGCATATCTGTTAACATATATTTGTACTTTTTCAGGTTTCCTTCAGTTCTCACCAACCTTATTAGTTTACTTCTGTTTTTCAACCGATTATTTTGTATTTTTCTCCAACTCAAATCTGGAAAATGCGGCTTGATGTTTCTACATATTTTGAAAAAAGTTTATTGTCGAACCGCTGCGACGGTCAACGCTTCATTGAATTTATAGCTTCGTGATGTTCCTTGTAGTTTCCAAATTTTTTCGTATGTTTTTGTATGATATCTTATGGGTGTAATGCACGAAATGGCAAAAAAGCGGCAATAAATTGCGCGAAAACTCGGAAAATTCTTAGGTTGACCTGAAATTTTGGGAAATAAAGGAAAAAATACTCACGGACATTCCCTGGTAATTTCAGACGGAAATATCGATTTTAAAAATTTTCAGAAAGAAATCAATATTTCGGTCTAAAATTTTGTGGGCAGGTCCAGGAGTATTTTTTCACTCTTTTCAAAATTTCCGTTCAAAGTATTTTTCAAGTTTTTCGCGCAGTTTTTTTTCCATTTCGTGCAAAACCCCATTATTATCGATTCAATTTTCTTGCCGTTTTCATGTGAAAATTATGAAAAATAAAAACATTTGAGGGGTATGGCTTTAGATTTTCTGCGGGAAACCGGCAAGAAGTTTGAATCGATAATACTTTAAAGTGTTTTCATTGTAAAAATGATTTGTCCAAACCAAATTCATTCGGTTTGGGTCATAATCAGTAACATATTGCCTAATTTTCCCACGGGGTAAATAATCTATAATTTTCCATTATCCCACATTAAAAAATTACAGACTACATTGCCTGAAATTTTTCAAGTTGAAATCTAATCACGGTGATTTGTTTTGAAGTTGTCTCTTTTTGCTCGAAAACTAATGATATCTGATGCTCCTGTACGGTTTCCTCTTGAAAAAATAAGTTTTAAACAAGTATTATATGCGGAGACAATTTATATAAACGTTTTAAAGAGTAAAAAGTGAGGTGGAGATTGAAATCAGCAATTTTCGAGCAAAAAAGTTAGGAACTCGGCTATCGCGTGCTACCTTTGCACCAACTTTGAGGCAATTTCAAACATTGTGCAAATTCCCTGCAAACATTGTGCGAATTCTTAACACCATGCAAAGTTTGGACAAAAAATGAGCGGTTTTAACACTTAGCACCGTATTTAGACCGTTGCAAACATTGTGCAAACGCCCTGCAAACATAGTGCCAACTTTGACGCTATGGCAAACATTGTACAGATTTCCTGCAAAGTTTGCACCAACTTTCAAGCAGAGCGCGTTTCATCGCAGTCTGCGTCTACACTATTTTCGTGGTGGACACAGAAACATCTGCGCGAAATTTGCAACATTTTTTCTGTATAGCATGTCCTGTATGCGGTGAGATGTATTTTTTTAGTTTCTGATTGTTTTGTTTATTATTGGATTATTAATTTAGAAATCTGCGTCAGCTTAAATATTTTTATGTTATGTACAGTGCGCGTCATAATGATAGGACACCCCCCTATTTTGAGGGTTTCGAGAAAACTAAGAAGTTTGGTTAAAAACTGTTAATGCCATTTGATTCAGGATCAAAATTAATCCCCGGGTGCAAATTTGTAGAATATTACGAAAAGTTTTCGGACGGTACCATGAAAAAGTCACTTTTTCAGCCGCGTCATAATGATAGGACACCCCCAGAAAATGGGGGCTACCTGATGATTTACTCGATATTTTGACATTCCAAGCTTCCAATTTTTAATAAAAAATATTTTTAATGATTTTTCAATCTTTTTACTCCTTTTTTCACTTCAATTTTTGAAAAAAAAATCAACATTTATTGAAAAACTAGAAAAACTGGATGAAAAACAAAATATAGTAATTTGAATGGTTGTGAGGGTATAAAATTGCATATTTTAGAGAAATATCAGTATTTAGTAAATCCGCCGTTCTTTTGAATCACCTGGAAAATTCTATTTGGCATACTGTTGGAGAGGTTCTCGAAGTATGACGGCTGAATCTTGTTCCACTCGGCCTTGACGGCATCTTTTATCTCGGAAATTCAGTTGTACTGTTTGCCGTTCTTGTAAACGGACCTCGCCAGAATGCGCCAGACGCTTTCGATTGGATTCATGTCCGGCGAGCACGCTGGCCAAGCGAGCACTTTAATCTTCCTCGAAGCCAAGAAGGCACGAGTACTGTTGGAGGGATTGGCTTCATGATTTGGCGCGTGATGTTTCCAGATATATGGATTGTTTGAAAAATAGGTGATTTGGACACTTTCAGTTGTATTTCTGCACCAACATCCTTTGCCGACTTCATGGTGTTCGACACTGCTCTTGCAACATTTCTCTCATCTCGTTGTTTCAACTTTCTCGCTCTTCCAATGCTTTTTGATGTTCCATATGCCGCAGGATCAGAGATATAACAATTATCAAGAGTTCGAGAGCAATGATTTTATGCGCTCATTAATGACACGGACATATTCAGTTGAACCATCAATTCAACTTGAGCTCTCTCGGGCATAAGCTTTCCACCATGGACGGGCCGTCCGAAAACGTCCGTTACCCGTCCGGAGAACGGGTGCCCGCTGCCCGTCCGCGTTGCCCGGTCTGCAATGTTACGTGACGGTTTCCTAGGATAGAAATAAAGGCATATCGCGTTGGCAAATGTGGAATCATAAAAAATAATATTTTGTCACGGGAAATTGAAAATGTGTGAAGAAAATGCGTGAACTCTTTTCTTCCATTTTTTGAATAGTTGGAAAAAATAATAAAAATTTCACTCGGGCATTTTGCTTTTTTTGCCGGGGATCGGACGGCCCTTTCCCCGAACGGGTCGGACGGGCAAAAAACGCCCGCCGTGGAAAGCTTACTCGGGCATCATGAGAGTTTTTCCACGTCCCATAGTTGAAATTTGGATCGGAGTGATAATAAGCGATGAAGATATTGATTAATATTACTGATTTATTGCTCATATTAAAACTTTTCATGGTCTTGACACGAATGCTTTCGATTACTGTAAGTTTTTTTGCTATTTACGAATAATGCGTTGAAAAACGAAAAAAAACGAACAAAAACGAACGAAAAAGAAGATTGAAGTGAAAAAAGGAGTAAAAAGATTGAAAAATCATTAAAAATATTTTTTATTAAAAATTGGAAGCTTGGAATGTCAAAATATCGAGTAAATCATCAGGTAGCCCCCATTTTTTGGGGGTGTCCTATCATTATGACGCGGCTGAAAAAGTGACTTTTTCATGCTACCGTCCGAAAACTTTTCGTAATATTCTACAAATTTGCACCCGGGGATTAATTTTGATCCTGAATCGAATGGCATTAACAGTTTTTAACCAAACTTCTTAGTTTTCTCGGAATCCACAAAATATGGGGGTGTCCTATCATTATGACGCGCACTGTATTTGCCACGGAGAGACACTTTTCGGTAATTGGCCGAATAGTTAGCTAGTCTTTCTTTGATTTGGAGAAGCTTCGAATAACGCGAAAAAAAATTTTGTTTCATTTTTTGTGTGCAAAAGAATGTTTCATTTGTATTGAGAGTGAAATTTGGTACGTTTCAATTTTTTGAAAAACGTGGTATGTGTTCAATCGTTTTCAATATATTTTCAATCGAGTTGCGACATCAACGCTAAAAATTCAAAATTCACTATTGTCGGCCCGCCAAAATGGTAAAACGTGCTCCGCTGTACTCAACGCTATGCAATTTTCATTTTGGTCCCCAATTTATATCATTTCACGTGTAAATTCAACGTGAAATGTAATAATTTGGAAACGAAAATGAAAATCACATAGCGTTAAGTTCAGCGGAGCGCGTTGGACCCGAAAAAAGTTAGCTATGTCATTTTCATTGCGCTGAGGGGGCTGCTTATAGGATGCATATTCCGATTGCTTTTATTAACTCCTCTCCACGTTTCACAACTCGAGTCAATTCTTATTCAAAAAAAATTCCAGATTCGTCGAGGATGGCCATAGACCAGAGTTGCACGGAAGTGAAATTCTCTAAAACGGAAGTCGGAAATGAATATTTTTCCACGGAAGTCGGAATTCAAAAAATGAGCTGAAGTCGTAAGTCCGAAATCCATCAAATTGTGGCATAGACTACGGCAACAACACCAACCATCTTATAATAAATTAAATTTTTAGTTTTAATTTTTTCCCATTTTTCACTACTTTGTTAATTTCTGTTTTCCCCATTTGAAAAAATAAATATAATTTTTCAATCAATAACAGTAAAATAAGAGTGAGCAATCCAAGGATTCAGAAAAGCGCACAATAATTGCATAGCATCGGTGCGATTTTTGCACAGACGCTATGCAAAAATAGTGCCGATCTTCTGCAATGTTCCCCCAACACCGGGGCAGACATTGCAGAATCTTGGTGCAAAGGTAGCACGCGATAGCCGAGAACCTTCAAAAAAAAAAATCATAAGAGATTGTGAAATTTTTAATTTGGAAAAATGAAAAAAATATTATTTGGGGAAAATTAGGAAATATGTGACTGATTATGGCAAAACTTAATGAATTTGGTCTGGATAAATAATTTTGACAAAGAAAAAAAACAAACAGAAAGTAGGATTTCATACAAATAACGAAAAAAAAAGGAAGAAACAATTTGGAAAACGGAATGAAAATCACAGAGTTCAATGAAGCGTGTTTGACCGTCGCGTCGCTCCGGTCCAAACATACGAAGACGAAATACGGATAAAATATAACCAAAATTCATAAGAAGACAGTCTTGCTAATTTAGTTAATAACTTCAAACTGCATCTCCTTCTCCTACAGGAGTTCAAATTCTTAGTTTTAACGCTTATTCGAAAGGTTTCACACTCCTCTTTATTTCGCCGAGAATCAAATCAAAAAAAAAGACATGGGAAAGCCAAAATATTTGGCGATAATTGAATTTTCAGTACTAAAACGAGAACAAATTTGAAAAACGAAAGTTCGCGCCAAAAGGAGCGGAGCGCGCTCAGTGGAGCGCGATTGCACTGCCTGGCGTGCTGGGAGGCCGTGTTCCGTCAGGTGACGAGCGACTTGTCGATCGAAGAACGCGAACACTTTTCTCTCTGCTTCTACGACAAAGAGGAAGGCATCAGACACTGGTTGTATAATGATAAGAAGATATTAAAGCAATTGAAAAGTTGGTAGCTTTTTTTTTGGTTTTCTGATGATTCCCAGTTGATTTAAAAGCCCAAAACAAACTTTACAGACCTTCCCTAGGAGTTCTCTTTCGAGGTCAAATTCTACCCGACCACACCCACCACTATTGTCGATGATCACGCACGATACTACGTCTTCCTCCAACTCCGCCGTGACATTCTCACAGGACGCCTTCCAGCCACCGCCGACACTCATGCCCTTCACGGCTCTTTTGTTGTTGAGATGACAATAAAATGTATTAAATGCTATTTCTTTTTTTAAATAAAAATAATAATTATAAAAGTATGTTTTATTTTCTAATAGAAAAGAGAAAAGGAACGAAAAGCAAAGTGAAAGCAGTAGTAGCCCCTCAGTTGCGCAGCTTTTGAGCAGATCTCTAGCAGAAACCCATAGCGCGTAAATTAACAGTTGCGTAAGAGCTGCGTAAAAGTTGCCAAAGTCTGCGTAACAGTTGCAGGCTTTTACCGAGTAGGAACTTTAGGTCAACTGTGAACATGCTTCAAAATAAGCCAGAAAAATGATGCAGTTCAGTTTTTACCGATAAAATTTTTTTGTTGCAATATTCAAAAAATTTCGATTTTTCGACTTTTAACCAAAAACCGTTTATTGGGGTTTTACCCGGGAAACGACTTGTAAATGAGGTAATAAGCGATAGAAACAGTTTCAAACTAATCAATACGTAGTTCCAAACCCTCTTATTTTTTTTCTCGAAATGGCTGATTTCAATGAAAATTTGAATTTTTTCTCGCCGAAATGGCTGATTTCCATTTAAGTCGGTGATTTTGCGAGTTTTTCGACGCTTTTCTTTAGGTTTTGCTTTTTCAAACCTTTCTCTATATTGTTTCCGCATATGAAGTTGGGCCTTTCGTCTTGTACTCTGGATTTACAAAATCACAGAAATAAAAAAAATAAAAAAAAAAACAAAGTATAAACTCAAAAGGCGCAGTAAATTGAAAAAGCGTGGCCCCAAATGCATATGAAACTCATTGTCGATTGGAGCGAGTTTTCAGAACTTTATATCGAGTATATAAAAAGGTACTTTGCAGCTAACATAAATTAAATTTAGGAAAAAGGTTACAAAAAGATACTTACCGGTAGCGGTTGCTTCCGAGGCCTGTTGTACTTTACTTGTTGACAGCTTGATCGGAGTCACTAAAAAAGTTGGAATCATTAAAAACCATCTTCCAAAGGATACGATTCGATAGCACAGGTACAACGGGGTTAGCGAAATATTAGTAATTATTTGCGAATAATTAGCAAAGGGAGAACAATCCGTTACCGAATAAAATCACCAATCGATTACTAATCATTCGCTAATTGCTCGGCTACCACTGCGCAATCCTTCAGTAATCACTTTTTTAAAAAAATATTTCATCACAAATCAATTTTGTTTTATCAATTCATGTTTATTCCGAAAAATGACAGCATTAAAATAAAAGGCAACAAAAAACAAATAATGGTATTAAAAGTTATTGTTTAAAAACAGTTGTCGCCTGGCGCACGGTGATTCTTTTACTACCGGCCACGCATCCCCCGATCTCAAGTATTTCCTCTCTCCCCCTCGAACTCTCACTCTCTCATCACATGGAGTGTGAGGAGTTCCCTCCCCTTTTTGCAAAATGCGGCAATCAAGTTTGCGGAAATGAGTTCGGCCACCACGGAAAACCAGTTTCATTTGAAATCGTACGTATAAAAACGAGCGAATTCCGGTTTAAAATATGCGCCCTAATGAGAGCTAGTAACGTGACAGACAACTTTTTAATAAGACGTAATTTACAAAATCGCGACAGAAAAAACCTTATCGGGGGAATAGAAATGCGTGGCCGGCAGTAAAAGAATCGCCGAGCATTTAAAATTGTACGTAAAAATCAGACCAATTCCGGTTTTAAATATGCGCCATAATGAGAGGAAGTAACATGACAAACAACTTCTCGATCCGAAGTCATTTAGAAAATCGCGACAGAAAAACCTAATCGGTGGACTAGAATCGCGTGCTCGGTAGTAAACAAATCACCGTGTGGCGAGAGGCGCAAATTGTGAAAATAGGCTTTGCCTCCATTTCTGCAATTTTGCGCGTGCCAATTTGCAATCGCGGTGCGCGCAAAAACTGTTTTTTTAACTAAGATTTTAATTTTCCTAACAAGGGAGTTACATATGGTCGGGCTCTCAAAAATTCTTAAAATTTTGGTGGCATATAGTTTGAGGTATGGAATTTCGATTGTGAAGTTTCTAGGGTGCACTTTTTCGATTTGCGATTGCAAATCGGCGCGCACAGAATTGCAGAAATATTTCGGCGAGGAGGCGGAGACTATTTTTTGAATTCGCGCCTCTCGCCAGGTGAGAACTTTTTCAAAATAATAATACCGGGGTGATTTTGACTGTAACTCAACTTCGGATGATCTGATCGACCCCAAACTTGCAGGGATTGAGAAAAACGCTCAAAAATTGAGTTTGAATAAAATATTACGGTAAGCAGTAACAATTACAGACTTATTTTCGAATGTTTCGAAAATTGATAAAATCCGATTGTTTTGTTTTTTAATTTTTTTCAATTATGATCGTGTTTTCATGCATAAATGTTGTTTTTTAGATTGCGTAGACCACGTGGCTCTCGTACTTTGTCCATTCTCAGCGAATGGCTATCATCCGTGGTCGTCAGATGGGTCTGGACATGCCACCCCCGCGAAGCAGTTCAAGACTTCAAAATCGGTTATCTGGGCGACTGTGAACACTCCAAACCGATCTAAAGCTATTGTGAAAACAAAAAAGTTGCAACGCGGTGTTTGCGTACTTTTAAAATTCAAACGAAAAGGGGGACTTCTCTCTTCATTTGCCATGCTATTTCTTTGATTGCCGTTTGAATTTCGAAAGTACGCAAACACCGCGCTGCAATTTTTTTGTTTTCCCAATACTGGAAAAACTTCAAAAACATCATCAAGAGACGACAAAATCATTGTCAAGATGAGCAAGAAAAATCCCCGGCTGACAAGCACGGGCATCAACTCAGAGCTGAAGGACCAATATGGAGTTCAGTTTAGTTTCTTGAACATTTTTCAGAAAATTTCAGTTGACATGGCTTCCAGTTGTCCAACGACACTTTCAAAAAACGTCTGCGCCACGCTGGACTCTTCGGAAGGCGCCCAATGAAAAAGCCAATGATTCCGGAGAAAAACCGTTCAGCTCGACTGAAGTAGGCAAAGGATCATCGGCACTGGAGTGGAATAAGGTACTATGGAGCGACGAGTCAAAGTATTTGATGATTGGTACGGATAGAATCACTCATGTACGACGTCCAGTTGAGAAACGGTACGATCCCAAGCAGGGGTGGGACCAGGCTTGGTCGGAGTCGGAAAACGGAAATTCCGATTTTCCGAATTTTCCGACTTTTTTCGGAAAATTTTTCCGACGGAAAATTTTCCGAATTTATTTTTCGGAAAAATTACCCGTCGGAAAATTTCCCGAATTAATTATCCGGAAAATTTTCCCGTCGGAAAATTTTCCGAAAATGATCGGGAAATTGCAGTTCTTTTAGGTGCCGCTTCTAAGTACGTACTTAAGTACCAAGAACTTCTCTAAACTGAATTTTTTGTTGATTTTTTTGTTAATTTGTTGATTTTTTGTTGAATTTTTGGTTAATTTGTTGATTTTTGTATTTTTTCAAAGAAATAAGATGAGCCAATTGTTAAGAATCTTTTTCAAAAAATAGAAAATTAAAAAAAATCCTGTTTTAGTTTCGAAAATCGGAAAAAATCGGATAGCCGATTTTCCGAAAAATAAAATCGGAAAAAATGTCGGATATCCGATTTTCCGAAATTTGAAGTCGGAAAAAATTTCGGGTATCCGATTTTCCGAAAAATTATTTCGGAAAAAAATTTCCTTTTCCGATTTTCCGAAAAGCATTTTCCGAACAAGCCTGGGTGGGACAAAAAAAAATTTTCCACAAAAAAAACATTTTTTGTCCTCAAAAAAATTACCAAAAAAAAAAAACTTTTTTTGTCTCCAAAAAAAAATTACCGAAAAAAAAAAAATTTTTGTCTCCCAAAAAAATTATTACTGCATCGCGAAAAGCAGTCAGAGCGGAGCGCTGTGGTCTCGCCGCGAAAAGTGGTGGTCACAGCCGAGTCACAGCAGAGTCACAGCAGCGTCGCGCACCTTGCCACAGCAGCGTCGCGCGCTCTGCTCTGACAGGTTTTCACGACGCAGTAATACCAAAACAATTTTTTTTGCTCTTGAAAAAATTAACGAAAAAACAAAAAAAAAATTTTTGTCCTCAAAAAATTTACCAAAAAAACAAAAAAAAATTCCAAAAAAAGTACGTATTTCTGCCAATTGTTGAAAATGATATTTCTGCCAATTGTTGAAAATGAATTTTTGTTGAAAATGAAAAGTTTTTGTCAATTCGGGGCATATACCGAAGATCATCAAAAAAAAAAATTTTTTTGGTCTCACTCTTACCATCGAAAAAAATCAAAAATTTTTTTGTTTCATCCAAAAGAAACCCGAAAAAACAAAAAAAAATTTGTTTTTTGGTCCCACCCCTGATCCCAAGTACCAGACACCGACCGTTAAGCGCGGTGATTGCAACGTCATGATGTGGGGTTGCTTCCACGCAAATGGCGTAGGCTCTCTCATCCGAATCAACGGAATCATGATCCGCTACATGTATTAGGCTGGCAAAAAAGTTTTTTTCCGAAAATTTTGAAATTCGCGCCAAAGAAAGTTCTGGAGCCGAGGGCACTTGACTGTTGTATTATTTCATAAAACCTTTTAGAAACTTCTCCCCCATAATTATATAATGCGCGCGTGTTTCCTTGTTCGAGCAGCCATGAACGATCTCTCTCGACCTCAATTTCGACTGATCATCTTCTAAGAGTGGAGCTGTGGCACTCCGGCGGCTGAGACGGTCATTAAGATTGGCAAAGTCTTTGGCGAGACCACCGTCACCGATCGCACCGTGCGTAATTGTTTTCAATCGGGAGAAAAATGTTTCGAAGACAACGACCGCTGTGGCAGACCTACCGCCCTGAACAACTACCTGCTACGCGACGCCGTGAAGGAGAGACCAGATGTAACTAAGCGAGAGCTGGAGATCATGCTTGGCTGCAGTCACCAGACCATCAGCAATCATCTTCACGATCTTGGTTACCGACGAGTGCTGGCGAGAAGGGTACCCCATGCTCTCTCTCTCACTACCAGATGCAGGCTCGTGTGGTGGCCTATCAGTCTCTTCTTCTCACTCCACAAAGGAAAGAATTTCTGGCGGACCTTGTTACAGGGGATGAGAGCTGGGTACTCTACAATAACGACACCCAGCGCGCTGTTTGGATTCTTCGTGGGGAAGAGCCGTCTGTGCAGCCAAATGCCATGAGAAGAAATCCATGAGAAGAAATGTTTGCTTTCCTGCTTCTGGGACGCGAAGGGCATGCTGTACTTTGAGTTGCTCCCGCAAGGGAGAACGGTCAATGCTACTACCTGCTCCAAGCAGCTTGCCTCGCTCGACATGGCTCTTGGAGAAAAGCGGCCGAGACGCTCCGCTGTCCACCTCCTCCACGACAACATGCGCCCACATGTTGCCAAGGCCACTAAAGCAAAACTACAGGAGCTGAACTGGGACACGGTTCCGCATCCACCGTACTCACCAGACATCGCGTCTTCTGATTATCACCTCTTCCGACCGCTCAAGATGTTCCTGAAAGAGAAGCGTTTCGCGAAGTACGAAGATCTAAAAATGGCAGTGTTCGACTTCTTCGACTCGCAGTCCGCCGCGTTCTGGAAAAAGGGCATCGCCGACCTCCCCAAGCGATGGCTCACAGTTGTGACTAATGATGGTCAATATATTTTTACTAGGAAATAAAGTTGATTAAAAAAAAATTTGCGAAATTTTTCGGAAAAAACTTTTTTGCCAGCCTAATACAAGGACATCTTCGAGAAAGTAATGCTGCCATTTGAAAGATCTCAGATGGGTCGTGGGTGGTTGTCCCAACAGGACAACGACCCGAAACACTCTTCCTACTTCGTCAAGGACTGGTTCGTCAAGAAGTGTCGAGTGAACATTATGACCTGGCCAAGTCAATCTCCCGACCTGAATCCCTCCGAGCATCTCTGGGGAGTCCTTGGTAGACGCTTGAAAAAAATTGTACCGAGAAGTTCGAGCAACTCAAGAAAGAATGTACCAAGATCCCACTTCAGACCCTGACGAACTTGATCGAGTTTTATTCGTGCAGAAAGGTGGAAAATTGCGGAAAATGTGCGAAAACTGTTTGCAAGACATCTCGAAAACCCGTACTCTAGTTTTTAACCCAAATTTTTCTTTCCAATCTTTGATTTAAAAAAAAAATGCGAACATTTTTTGAAACAAAAAAGCTATGCGAAAAAAAATAAAAACTTTTCAACTGAATTCAACTGAACGTAGATCAAAAAATTTGAGCGGGTGTGTCGCCGCAGACATGTGTCGCTATGTCTGCGTCTATTATAATACTTTCGCGGGCGCATGTGGTAGCCGGCAAGAATATTGAATTAATAATAGGGACCATGGTTGTGCGAAAAACAAGTTTTGAAAAATTTTCGAAAAAAATTTTTTTTCGAGTTTTTAAGACGAAAAAAAAACCGAAAAAAATTTTTAGGTTTTATTTTCCCGAAAAACCGAAAAATTTCGAAAAATGTTGTGTTTTTTTTCTTGAAATCGAGTTCAAAACAGATTATTCATTTAATTTATTCAACAAAATCAACAGAAAAAAAATGAAAATTAAGAAAAGTCATACAAATGAAAAAAAGTAATCCGGCTGAAAAATCAATTTTTCTGGAATCTCATACTTTGAACTTTTTTGCACAACCATTTTTGTTGTAAATAAAAATATTTGATGTGGGAAGCTTTTTTTCAAAAGTTTTGCCTTGACTAATATTCAAATTTGTACACACTAAACACTACGACAAATTGCGTATGTGCATATTTATGCCATGTATGTAGGGACCGCAACGTGTTTTTAAAAATCGATCTTTTCTGAAATATTTATGTACCATTACATTCTACAGCCAATTCTAAGACTTTTGCCAAAAAATCATCCAAAAAGAGCTATTCGCTGTCGAGTTACAGCCGTTTTTATGCTCATTTTCAATGTACTGATTTTCTGTCCACTGGCGGGCGTGCACGCTTATTTGCAACAGCGCGCGCGCCTCCTTCTCTCTCACAAAACCAAAAGAGCACTGCATTGGATTGGGCATATAATTCGAAGGGTACAACGATTCGGGGGTACACGAGGGTACAAATGATTCGAGGGTACAAAATTAATGATTCGGGGGTAATAAATTTAGGGGTACCATACTTTTGGGGTACAACGACACGGGGGTACAATATCCCAATGATTCGGGGGTACGAACCGATTGATTCATAGGTACAAAGTTTTTGATTTAGGGGTACAATTTTTTTTGGGGGTAAAAATTGTCTAAATTATGCTAACCTATGAAAAATGTATCTTTTTTCTTGAAATTTTAATGTTTTTCTTTGTTTTATTGCTATTTATCTCGTTCTGTTTGATTTATTATTGTCGGCCCACCAAAATGGTCAAACGCGCTCCGCTGAACTCAACGCTATGCGATTTTCATTTTGGTTTCCAAATTATTTCATTTCACGTTGAATTTACACGTGAGATTAAATAATTTGGAGACCAAAATGAAAATCGCATAGCGTTGAGATCAGTGGAGCGCGTTTGATCATTTTGGCGGGGCGACAATACAAGTTATCAAAGTTGTTATTTAACCTGTTATCATCCGGAAACGATTTTTTATTCGAAAATCCACTTCTCCCAATTTTCGTGGCATAAAAGCAAGATGGATTTTTTTTTAAAGAAGCAATTGAGTGAATTTTCACTATCAACGATTTATGACACAATAACCAAAAACCCGTGAGCATCAATGCTTTCCACAACAGTAAATAATAAAAGTTTTGAACTAACTATACAACGATCATGAAGCAATAAAACAAACTACAGTCGGCGAATGCATTATCAACCGCGCTCTACGGAGACTCCGCCCTGTGGAAGTGCGCCGCACTTGCAAAATTGGCGGGAATTCAAATTTAATTATTTTTCAACTTGAAAAAAAAATTATTTTACAAGGATATTCTCGTGGATATCTCGATTTAGGGCGTTTAATTTAGTTACTACGTCTATCTGCCCTGATATTACTAACCAGCCTGTCACGTAGAAGCTGACAACGCAGATTTTTGACGGCTTCGCCACTCCATTTTATTTTTTTTAATAATAAAGTTACAGACAATAGAAAAGGGAATAAAGCATTTGTTATTTATTTAAAAATAAAAATAAACAAAGGTTAAACATTAAAAAAAAACGACGAGGGCGAGAAGCGAATCCATCTGTCCTGCTCCACATGCTCCGATAGCTCTGAAAAATTCTAAAATTAGTTTTAAAAACTATCGGATATGTTGGAAAAGATTGGTGTGATAAAATCATTTGATGAAACCTAAAAATTTGAAAATAAAGGCCAAGTTTTCGATATTTCGTTTTCTGCAATTCTGTTGAAATTTTTCCGGTTTCTCTTAAAGACTCCCAAATATTCGGAGAAAAAAAATTTTTCAATAAAAATGGCACTCATCAAAGTAAAAACAGAAAATCGGAAAAGCCGTAAGTTTGATATTTACTATTTCAGTTTCGAATCTTTATCTAGGTTCGGCGATTTTTTTTTAGAATAACAAGCCTGCAGCTTGTGGCGACCAAGTCGCCTTCGTCAAATATTTATTTTTACTGATTTTTGTTTTTTTTAATAGAAACAGCAATCATTTCTTTTCCCTATTTCTCTCAAGTTCTCGTGATCCTTGTGGTATAGTGGTTAGCACGTTTGAACGTCAATCTATAGGTCGCTGGATCGAGTTTTGTCGACTGCAAACTCGTGTGTGAGACACACAAACAAACACACAGACTAATCTAAAATTTTCTATTTAAGAAAGATAGTGGTATTTTCCGTTTTTCTGGCATTTTTTAACATTTTTATCGGTATTTCTTGAACATTATTATTAGAATTGACAAAAAATAAGACCACAGAAAGAAAACTGTTTGAATTGGTCTTGATATTTAAGAAATATTGCCGGCAACTCTGGATGAAATGGTCAAAATTGCGTACACAGCCATAAAACATGGAAATCTGCTTCATAATTCAGCTATTCAGTCCGTAAATACTGAGAACATCCGCGGATCGTTCCGCAATATTTTTCAATAAATTCTAATCAACTCACCACCTCCAATATCTGCCAGCTCATTGTCGCTCTATGGATGGCTTCGGAGCACCATGTCATTTTAGCTCTTCTGAAAAATAAAACATTTAAAAAGGTAAAATATATAAAATGAGGTTATTCATAAATATAACCTCATTTTATAGCCTGTTAACCAATAATTTTTAATGCAAAAATACAGTTATTTTTGCATTTTGCTTGAATAATGACCCATTTTCAGTCATGTTGTCCAAAAATCGATATTTTGGTTCACTAAGAATCATACATATTTTTAGTTCACAATTCTTGAGCATCATTCTAATTTTTTGTAAGGAATCTTGCTTAAACTTTCAGAAAATAAACCCAAAAATCTATTTAACTAAAATGATAATATTTCGCATTACTCACCGATTCGTCGTCGCGCCGCTTCCTCCGGGCAACCATTTCTGTTTGCTGACTTATTCTTAAATTAAAATGAAACAATTTATAAACGTATTGTGAAAAAAGAAAAAGAAAAAGCATTAAATCACAAGGAAATAGAAGGAGAAAATCGAGAAACGACGAATATCAGTTCAAATGTGAATGTTCGCGCCAAGAGAAGCGCGCCGCACTCGGCAAAACTGGAGGAGTCTGAATAGAGCGCAGTTGATCATGCATTCGCCGACTGTAAATTTATAAAACTAAACGAAACACTAAACACAAACTTGAAGAGTATCAAGGCGATAATATGCGTTCAAATAAAAAACAATTACAAACATTAAGAAAACAACTGGAAGCTGTGACGGTGCGGCAAGACTGGATTCTGTAGAGGTATTCTATTGTTGCAATGACGAGTCATCGACTCCAGGATCTTCTTCACCCAATGAAACTACGTTTTTTCACGTCACCATTCAAAATGCACTATTGTGTTTTTAATCGACTTGCGACATGAGATCGCGTGGTCGCGCACAAAAAAGTGGGCGGAGTCTCGCGTTCTCATGTCGCAAGTCGATTGAAAACACAATACAATTTGAATTTTGCGTTAAAAAAGTGGGCGATAACTTGTAATAAATTAAACAGAACGAGATAAATAGCAATAAAACAAAGAAAATAAAAATAAAAATTTCAAGAAAAAAGAAACATTTTTCACAGGATAGCATAATTTAGACAATTTGTACCCCAAAAAAAAATTGTACCCCTAAATCAAAAAATTTGTACCTATGAATCAATCGGTTTGTACCCCCGAATCATTGGGATGTTGTAAAAATGGCTCCGGGACATTTCGCAGCCGGACATTTCGCAGCCGAGACATTTCGCAGCCGGACATTTCGCAGCCGGACATTTCGCAGCCGAGACATTTCGCAGCTGAGACATTTCGCAGCCGGACATTTCGCAGCCGAGACGTTTCGCAGCCAACCTCCTTATATACACACTCTCTCATTTCTCTGACCATGCTTGTTTATCAATAACATGTTTACCAATTGTGTAGTCGACCGCTGAGAGAGAAGTGAGAAGTGTTTACCGGCTGCGAAACGTCTCGGCTGCGAAATGTCCGGCTGCGAAACGTCTCAGCTGCGAAATGTCCGGCTGCGAAATGTCTCGGCTGCGAAACGTCCGGCTGCGAAATGTCCCGGAGCCGTAAAAATAAGCAATTTTTTTCAGAAAACGGAGAAAAAACCTCAAAGGGGGAATGTAGAGGTATTGTTTTTTTAAGGAATTAGATCAAAAAAAGGCTGCAGAATCCGAATCCGTCATTAAAAGATCGAGCGGTCCTCTACCCTACCGACTGGTTGTGCGCTCTTATATTGATTTTCTTATCTTTCTCGTCTTTATTCTCTATCGGATCTCCGTTCTCGTGCGCCATGGCATCTTCTTCTAACTCATCTTCCATTATTATTGACTCTCCTGCTAAGAAGCCTATCGGCAAACGTCATTTTTCTGAGACTCTCAGCTCCATGCATCACCCTGACGACATCGTTCCTCTTTCTGATTTCATTCAACTCCGTGAAACCTGCGACGTCATGAAGCGCACTATTTCTCAGCTAGTCACGATTATGCAAGTTATAGTTCCCCGTGCTCAGCTTCAGTCCCTCGGTCTCAATCTGTTGATCTCGCCCTCCGAGCCTCCTTCTGCTTCCGCTTCTTCGGTCATACTCTCAGCCACGAACGATTCTTCTTCTCGAACGACTACTTGGACCCCCTCCAAAATCGCTGCTGAAGCGGCATCTATGATTGACAAATCGCAACGTGCAGTGGTCGAGCTGCTCCCGGACAACTTAGATGATCGTGAGCAAGATTCAAAAGATCGAGCTAAGATCAACGCCCTAGCCAAAAAATACAAGTTTGCAATTCCTTCAAACGTTTTCCGTCACAAATGCTCAGCTAAAACTCGCCCACTCAAGATACAATTCAATTCGAAATCGGACCGTGACGACTTCCTTAGAACCTTCAACCGTGATATTCGCAATTCTGAATTTTCCGATTTGTCTCGAAAACCTCGTGCTCGACGCGACCTCACACTCGATGAACTTGCAACACTCCGAACGAGTCGCAAAACTATTTACGATCGGAACAAGGAAGCCGGAAAATCGCTTTTCATTCTCTCTGATATCCATGTTAAATCAAATCCACATCCGCGCCCTTTTCATTAAGTTCCAGCTCGTCTATCAAATTATCTCCTTCTCTTATTTCTTCTTACTTCACTCAACCTTATCCAACTAATTTACTGTATAATACATTTTCTCACTCCAAGCCTTCTAAACCCGCTTACTCTCGTTTAACTTTTCTTTTGGCCAACCTGCGCGGTACTGCCTCTCTTGCCAAACTTAGCGCACTCACTGATTTCTTTATCCATTCTGATTATGATATTTTACTTCTTACCGAGACGTTTCTTTCTGATGTTATCCCTCCCTCACTTCTGTCTTCATCTCTCTTCACTTGCCATCGCTTCGATAGAAATCCCAGTCTCCATTTAAAATCCTCTGGTGGCGGTGTTGCCATTTTATCTAAACGCCATGTTATCACCACTGTTGTTGATATAAATATTGAATTTCATTACCCCACCCACAATGCGGAAATTATTTCTTGTAAATTTCATTCTCCCGATCTTTCTCCTCCTCTCACTTTAATATTAGTCTATCGCCCTCCCAATTCCTCGTCTCTTCAAACCGCTAACTTAATTGCTCATCTCACTGACTATACCCCTCTTACTTCTTGCATTCTCGCTGGCGACTTCAATTTCCCGGAAATCAACTGGAAATCTTCATCTAATCACCAATTCTGTGAATTCCTTAAGTCTAAAAATTTGTTTCAGTTAGTTAATTTTCCCACTCGCATTTCTAAAACCTCCAGCAACATTCTTGATCTTGTCGCATCATCTCAAAACCTCCCCGTTTACGAAATTTCCGCCCAGCCACCGCTTCTTAACTCTGACCACCTTTCCGTCTCTTTTAGTTTGTTTTCATCCCCCTCCTTATCCGCTCCCTATTGCAATTCTTCATTATCTGCTAAAAAATTGCCTAAGCTCAATTATTCTAAATGCAATTTTTCAAATCTCAACAAGGATCTCGCCTCTCTCGATTGGACCCTTATACTCAGCTCCTGCAAATCTATTTCTGATAAATATGACCGTTTCATTGATATTCTAAACTCCGCCATCTCGCGCCACTGTCCACCATCACGCCCTCGATTACCATCAAAACCCTGCAACCATCTTCGTCGTCTCCGTCGTCTCAGAAAATCAACTGCTTCAGCTATAGCTCTCGGCAATTCAAGCCGCATCTCTCAACTCGCCAAAAGAACTAAGTCTCTTCTTCGTTCGTACAAGTCAGTAATCAGAAAACAAGAATATCGCATAACTTCCAATCGGAATCAATCGGATATTCGTCGCCTTATTGCCTCACGCCTTAAATCTACAGCATGCGTACCCTCCATCTCCAGCAACGGAAAACTTATTACTTCTGACAATGACAAGTGCGACGTGTTTCTAAATTCATTTACCAATAACTTCTCAACTACTGACAGCCCTCTGTCATCATCATCTTCTTCTTCTTCTTCTTCTTCTTCTTTTTCTTCTCCAGCTTCTTCCTCTTCCCATACATCCACTTCAGCCTCAGCCAGATCCTATTCTGATCTTTTTCTTCCTTTTGTTATCGAGCAAACTCTTCTGAAACTCCCTCCAAAGCGTGGCTTCTCGCTCCATCTCGCCAACTTCTTCGTTATCAAACGTTGCGCCACTTCCCTTGCTCTTCCACTCTCTATAATATTTTCACAATCATTTTATGACTCCGTTATGCCGGATAAATGGGCTCATGCTGTTGTGGTTCCTCTTTTAAAGAAGGGTAATCCAGCTGCCGTCTCAAACTATCGACCTATCAGTCTCACTGATCCCTTCGCTAGAATCATGGAAAAAATCATCTGCCGTCAGATCAAAATTGAGTTTTCTTCTTCCTTCAGTCCTCATCAACACGGTTTCCTCAATCGGCGCAGCTGTCCTTCCTCCCTCGTCAGGTCTTCCGCTCTCTACAAGAAACTTCTACACGCTTCAAAGAGTCTTGACGTCATATATTTCGATTTCAAGAAGGCGTTCGATCAAGTGCCTCACGCTCTTCTGATACAGAAGCTTCACTCCTTCGGCATTCCTCGTATATTTTGTTCTTGGTTTCAAAAGTTTCTTTCTGGGCGCTCCTTCTCGGTCAAAGTCAACGACACCATCTCCTCTTCTTCACGTCCAATTCCTTCTGGTGTGCCGCAAGGCTCAGTCTGCGGACCTCTCCTCTTCCTAATTTTCTTGAATGATCTGCTTTTCTTAATTCCCTCGGAAGTTCATTTCGCATGCTTTGCAGATGACATTAAAATTTTCTCCACTAACCCTTTTCTTCTTCAAGATACTATTAACATTATATCCGAGTGGTCCACCTCAAATCGCTTACCTCTTGCTCCCGCCAAAACTAACCTTTTACACCTTGGTCCCAAAAATCCCCACAACAAATATTTCATCTCTGGTATTGTAATATCTCCTTCTTCTATTGTCCGCGACCTTGGTTTACTTTTTGATGAAAAACTGTCTTTCAAAAACCACATCATCAGAACCTCCTCCCTTGCTCTCCTCCGCACCAAACAATTGCTCAAAGCCTTTTCTTCCTCTTCCCCACAATTTCTAACCAACCTATACAAAACGTATGTGCTACCCATTCTTAATTATTGCGCCCCAATTTACTCACCCCCTCCCAATTCTATCCTTGCATCTAAACTAGAATTCTCCCTCAGATTTTTTACTAAACGCGTTCTTCAACGATCTAACACCTCATTCACTTCTTATGCACATAGACTCGAACTACTGAACCTCACCTCAATCAGACATTCTCGTCTCAAATCCCAGCTTGTTCTATTGTATGATATAGTCACTAATTCTATCCACTTCCCCGATTTATCCGAATTTGTATCTTTTTCGCGCTCCAAACGCCACCCCATGTTGCTATGTAGGAAAGAGAGCAGTACCGCGCACTTCTTCGCCAACACAGTCCCTATTTGGAATGCTTTAGTGCGTAACTTGCCACATTTTCTTTCCCCTTCCGAGTTTGCAAACCACCTAAACGTGTCTATATCCCGGTTATAAATACTTATTATATGACAAGCCTGCTGCGCAGTCCTGCGCGGCTGCTGACGCAGCCTATTGGCGACTTCGTCGCCACATTCTATTTTTTTGCGTTCCACTCTTCCTCATTCATTTATACGCACTCTGTTTTTGGAAGATTTCTGTCCTCTGTGGCTCAGTCGGTAGTGCGCGTGCACAGGTTTTGCGCGATAGGCCTATAATAGGTTGAGGCCAAATATAGGCCTATTATAAGCTTATAATAGGCCTATCGCGGGCGGCAGCGCCTACCCTCCTGTAATAAGCTTATCGCGGACGCGGTGTGCGGCGACCGCGGTAGGCCTACTTGTAGGTCTAGCGGCGAGACGCAACATGAAAATAAAGAAGGTAAAAAATAAATATAAAAAGGAAGATAATAAGTCACAAAGCGTTTTCTGAAATTAAATGAAATAAAAAGCCACATGTGGAATGGCGTTATCCTGAAGGTAGTGCACTCTGAGACCTTTTAGTGGGGAAAGATTGAGCTGGGCCCTGACCTTTTGCAGTTGGGCAGAGTAGTATTTGGCCGTGTTAGTTTTGCCTTCGTCCAGAAGTTCCCAGTCGTCCACACCATGGACAAACTACAGACAACCCAGAGAAAAGTCAAAGGAAAAGTCCTTGTTCTCGAATTTTCCCAACCAAATGCGAATGATCATTTCATGAAGAGCCTCGTTCTTATAAACTTGCAACAGGCGGCGATTAACCTTCGGCACTTTCAAGTTGGATAGAAAAAAAGAAGATATTTTCGACCCGCCAAAATGGCCAAACGCGATCCGCTAAACTCAATACTACGTGGATTTTATTTTGGTTTCCAAATTTTTTTATTTCACGTGTAAATTCAACGTGAAATTAAACAATTTGGAAACCAAAATGAAATCCACGTAGTATTGAGTTCAGCGGAGCGCGTTTGACCGACTTGGCGGGCCAATAATAATGAAAAGTCGTAGGCGATTTCGGTCACGACTGAAATGGTCCATGGGGTTTGAGAGAGAGAAGCAGTATGGGGAAGTGGATGCTATTGTCAACAAGGTAGGGGGGGGGGGTACGACAGAATAGAAATAGGCGAAATAGAAATGCTACAAAATAGAAATGCTACAAAAAAGAACTGGAAAAAATAGAACTGAGCGAAATAGAAATGCTACGAAATAGAACGGCTACAAAATAGAAATGAGCAAAATAGAAATACTACAAAATAGAAATTTTTGGGCGATGGAGCGCGTTTGCATCATTTTCTCAATTTCTCAGTTTTTCGCCGATTTTCCTTTTTTTTTCTGAAACTGCATTGATTGTATACCTTTCTTCATTTTCGATGTTGTTAAGTGCGTAAAATATCTGAAAACTACTGAAAAACCCTATAATAATCAGAAAATTCGAAGAATAATGCAAACGCGCTCCATCGCACCGATTTCTATTTCGCTCATTTCTATTCTGTCACATTTCTATTTCGCGCTGTTCTATTTCGCTCATTTCTATTTTGTAGCCGTTCTATTTTTTCCAGTTCTTTTTTGTAGCATTTCTATTTTGTAGCATTTCTATTTCGCCTATTTCTATTCTGTCGTACCCTTAAGGTAGGTTTCTTATATACCCAGTAAATTAACCTTTTTGTTTTTGTCGGGCTCTGTCATGAGCTATTATCTGTGAAACTCACGCAACTCGCCCTTATCATCCCTTTGTTACTCAAATCCACGCGTTATTACGTCACTAATGTTTCCGTTTCAGACACAATGCTATATAGCCATAGTTTCAGTCTTCCAATATGCGCGCTCACTTGTCTGACCGTCTGCGTCTCGCACGGCCAAGCGATCTTCTCCCCATTCTCTAAGTCTTCACTCAACAACACACGGCTGAACACCACACTAGGCTACACGCAAGCACAAAGGGACCACAATCATCGAGATCATTTCTGTTTTCACGCGTTTCCGTTTTGTTACGTTTCTGATTTATTACATTTCTATTTCGTGGATTTCTATTTTCACGCAATTTTCAAAAAGTGACATTTCAATTTTGTCGAATTTCCAATCCAAAAGAACCCCCTTTCTTGCCAACCTAATATATGCGCACAAATTGAAGGAAGAATGAAAAAAGGTAAATTCTTCAATCAAATTCCCTTAAATTCAATTCATTTTAATAAGAATGCTGATTCCATGTTGCCGTTTCAATCTTGGGATCATAACATATCGCTTTTCAGACCAACGTTCAATCCTCACCAAGCAAAGTTTTTGTAATAGTTTAAAGCGAAGTATTTTCAATTTATTTTACCTCTGAACAAATTTTCAGAACCGGAACGTAATATTTCCTGTAATTTCTTTGAATAGAATACAAAATGTTCAAATTGTCCACAAAAGAAATGAGTGAGTCTGCTTCATTCTATGCCTAACGGCACGCCATTTTGTGCATTTATCTTCAGAAAATGTCATTTCCGCATGAAAAGAATATGGCAGAAAATGCAAGCACCAGATAAAAAAGAAAGGAAACGAATTTTTTTAATGGGGTTATTCACGAAATGGCAAAAAATGGCAAAAAACGGCTAAAAACTGCGCGAAAACTCGGAAAATGCTCCGGTTGACTTGAAATTTTAGGAAATGAGGGAGAAAACTCTCCCGGACATTCCCACAAAATTTCAGACCAAAATATCGATTTTAAGCATTTTCAGAAAAAAAAGCAATATTTCTTAAACATCGATATTTTGATCTGAAATTTTGTGGGAATGTCCGGGAGAGTTTTCTCCCTCATTTCCCAAAATTTCAGGTAAATCGGAGCATTTTCCGAGTTTTCGCGCAGTTTTTTGCCGTTTTTTGCCATTTTTTGCCATTTCGTGAATAACCCCATAAGTTGCGAAATGCATGATGAAATGAATGATACATTTTCAATCAAATTTAAGAAATATCTGAAGAAATTAAAATATTTTTGTCTCACAATTTATTGCGAAGTGTCACAGTGGTTAATAATTACATAACATTTTTTTCCATCGAGTTGCATCATCAAAACGTGAAATCCCGCACGATTTTTTCACGCGAATATTAAATTTTAGTGTAATTTTAATTTTCGCGTGAAAAATTGTGCGGGATTTCACGTTTTTTTATGCATCTTGATTAAAAACACAATCGAGTGGTAAAATGCAAGTGTGATCTTAAAGGCGCAGAGCATTTCAAGCTTCAATGGGTCTCGTAGCGCGCGGCGGAGAGAAGGCCGGCGAGCAAAAGTTTTCGTTTCAAATTTTTCAATTTAATATGATTTTTTTGAAATATTAACCTTTTTATCGGTGAAAATTAAAAAGAAAATCTTGAGTGTGAATTTCTCAGAGATAAGCGACCTATTGTCACCTACATCAGAATGAGCAATGAAGACGCCGAGGTCGTGAACATGCGTTTTCATTCATTTTTCTTTCAAATATGCTTCCTTTTCTTATTATTTTTGATAACGAAAATTTCTAAATTAATATATTTTGTAGAATTCTGATATAGGTTTTTTTAATCCATTGTGTAAAAAATAAGTACTTCTCCACGTTATATCCGAAAATTGTCTATAAAAATATAAATTGCTCCATTTTTGTTCAGGAATAATCGTTTGGGTTCTTCCGAATATTCTTCAAGCGATGCCAAGAACATTCTCGGCGGATTTCTTATACCAGAATAGACCAGGTCAGTTTGTTCATTAAAAGACTAGCGCGCCCAGGCGCGCTGCGAGGTTTTGGGCCGCTTCGAGGCCTCAAACCGAACCCGCGATTCGCTTTTTCTCAGGTCAACTGATGCGTGCAAATATCATTAACACTACTTTTTTTTAGATGACGTTTCGAATGCCGCAGAGAAGGCGGAGAACGCTGATTCGATTGGCACGGAAATGGAAGGAATTGAAGAACAATCTGATTGCGACTTCATTGCACATGGAGCACTCGAAGAGGATGAGGATAGTAACGGAACAAATCAGTCAGCTGACGAGGAAATTCCAGGTACCCATTTTGACTATTTTCATGTAGATTTCTTATAAATTAGAGCTAAAGCGATTCTTGAAAAGTGTACCTACGGATGTTCTTCAGTTTATTGCTTCATGTTGTTTGTCTAGGCTTTCGACGACAGGTTTTAGGGAGTTGAAATCAGGCTTCCAGAGTTTTCTGAACATTGAGTGCACATAATCAGCGTTTTGCTGGGACTCAATTGAAAGCGGTGTGGTTTTGGTTAGTGTGCGTTATCGGTAAAGATTTGACAATTTTACCGGTAAATTTTCGAATCATGTCTTAGCGGTTAAATTTTTTTCGGTAACGCACACTAGGAATGGGGGTTTTCAAAGAACGAGAAAAACCAGCAAAAATAAAAAAAACTAGCAAAAAATTCAGCGGAAATTCGGAGAATGCTTCGATCGATGTAAAACAGGGAAATCATTAAAAAATACTTTCGGTCACTCCCCAAATTATTCTGAGCACAATATCAAGTTTTGAACATTTTCCGAAATAAAAAACTCTTCCGCCATTACAAATTAAAAAAAAAATTCTGGAACCGGTTAGTGTGCGTTACCGAAAAACATTTTTTCTCGAGTGACGCGGCAACTTTCCCGCGAAATTTAAATTTCCACGTACCTCTCAACACCCCGTTTAGCGGGAAGCGGTGGGAGAACTCGGAAATCTGGAAAAGGGTGCACTTTTTCGATTACGCGGAGAAAATTCTGGAAGCCTGAAATTATGCAACTTTCTTGTTAGAAAAATTTTTTTAAGAGTTTGAAAAGCTTCATTCAAAATGTAATATTTTTTTTTACAGCTTGCCGACAAAGATGGTGGTTTTCACAGGTACACCGGTACCGACGCCGGTTCCGTGTACATTTCGCTGAATTCTAAATTGAGAGACTCGATAGATGGTAGGATTAAAAAATATATGGTTGAATTTTCTGTTCGTTTATAGAATTCGCCATCGATGGTTTCGGGCAGGAACGATCGGACGATGTAAAATCCTACGTGAGGCACGTCTCCAACAGAATTGTAACCAATCTCTGGTAAGACTCCGCAAAAAAAAATTAATAAATCAACGGATTCAGCACGAGAAAAAGGACCAGCCTCAAAAAGTCGGACGTGGCTGCGAGCCCCGAAGATGATGCTGCGAAGCTGCGAGAGGATTGCCAAAATGGATTAGAAAAGTGAGTATTCTATTTCACTTATACTATAATGGATTCGTGGCGGAGTGACAATTTTTTTCACGTTTTAATTCGAAAAAATGAAAAAATAACTGAATAAATGAAGAGATTTTTCGTCTCCCAGTTTCACGTGAAATGTCACTCCGTCACGAATACATTATATTATCCATCTCTGAGAGTTCCACCGCTCGCACACAGACCGTGCACTGCGGACTTAACCGCATTTCGTCTCGCGTCTCTCAATTTCTCACGTAGAAAATACGAATTTCGCCGTCAGCCTTTTTCTGCATGGCGTAGGTTGCGATTGGCACCCGGTGGAACTTTTTTAGATTGATAATACTACACAGAAATACGGACAACGTTGGTAAATGACCAGTTTTCAGTACGTTAAAACAATATTTAAATAAATGTTTTGCGTAATTTTCCAAGAAAGCCTGGACCCAACGTCCAGCTATATTTAAATATGTTCTAGCGCTTTCGCCATAGTGCCTATGTCTACATTTTTTAAAATTATATTCGTTTCAGTTCGTGGCTCTTCTCTCCGAGCAGCAGCGGTGCTCGTGTTGGGGTCGTATATTCCGACGATAGCGAGGATGGCGGCGGTGGTGGATTCGGAAGTGACGATGAATGACGACACCGTCAATTAAAGTGTTTTTTTTTTTCTATTTGTTGTTATTTTAAGTGTTTTTTTTTGTTTTGTCACATTTTTATTAGAAAAAAAATATTGGAATAGCAGAATTTACCAATAAATGTTATGTTTCTTTAGTGTGTAGCTTTTACAGATATGCCGGCTTAAATGTATGTACATTTGAGCCTAAAGAGCCCGTATATTGGCCTGGGATAACCTATAATAAGCCTATCCCTGAATTAGGAATAACCGCGATAAGCCAATTATAGGCTTACAATAGGCTTACTCGTAACCGCGATAAGCTTGTTATAGGCGAGAGTCAACCGCGATAAGCCTATTATAGGCCTATTATAGGCGACGAGCCGCGATAAGCCTATAATAGGCTTACTATAGGGTCCTTCGCGGGTACTTGATAGGCCTATCGCGCAACCTATTATAGGCCTATCGCGCAAAACCTGTGTGAATACAAATCCTAATGTCACGGGTTCGTGTTTTGCCCACTGCATTTTCTTGCAAAAAGGCAGGTGCGGACGCGCACAGACATCCCGATCTGGGTTTTTATATATAAGAAAGATTTTCTTGATGATTGTTATTGTAATACACTTTTTTTTTTCTTATTCTTTGTTTCCCTATGCTTCATTACCCCTCAAACCACTTTTGCTAAACTGTAAAACCCATTCCTTTTTTTTTTTTGCCTTGGTTATTATTATTATTTTTTTTTTTTGTCTAAACAGCTAGTCTCTGGCGGGTCCAGCTGTTCCCATAGCTTTATTCTTTCTTTCAATATGAATAAATGCATTATTATAAAACATGTGAACTCGATCTGCATCACCTCAAAAATTGCGAAAAACCTGATGATTAAAAACCACCGTATTGTTTGAGGAGGTAGGAAAGTACTTTAAACTTCCTCAAATGTTCTAAAATTTTAACGTGGACTTGTTGAGGAGTGGATCTATTGATTTATTAAATAAAAATTATAGCTCATCGCTTAAAATTTTGAGATAAAGTTCTTCCAACTTTGACTGAAAAAAAACCTAAAAGGGGGAATGTAAACATATTATTTTTATTTCATATACAAATTCAGCATATCAAAAACTATCGGAATCAATCATAAAAAAAATGTGAACTCGATCTGGAAAGACATTTTCCTGAACTATTTACCGCAAAATATTGATTTTTAGCTAAATCTGATATCACCAATCGATTCCTCGTGGTCGATTACATAAGGGAGCAACTTGACATTTATGGTTTTCGATGTAGTACTCCGGCAATAAATCAATAAAGAGCAAAAAACGAATTGGGCAGAAAAATTGGCATGCCCCGCCCCGTTCACTTTGCGGTCCCTACATGTATGTCAACTTTTCAGAAGAACTGTTTAAAAAGTGAATGGGGATTCCTAGCGTTTTTGGCGCTTTTTTGGCAGGAATTGTCAGCTGTGTGGCTAATAGCCATCGAATTCGAGACGTGCGCCAAATAAATATGGCACACATCCCGATTCGATGGCTATTATCAAAAAAAAACCAGATAAATTTTTTTGTGCGATTTCGATGTAAATCCTCCACCCAATACTACAATTTAAGCAACTTTCCCAAAAAGTTGGCACCTCCATTAATTGAAATAGGTGCAAAAATATAAGATACGTTGATGAAAAAAAAATTGCATACAAATTTTGGTTATTCTGCGCACATAATCCGCATCTTGAACGCATCCTAATTTTTCGAAATTTTTCGAAGTTTTCAGACCGATTTTTCTGCCCAATTCGTTTTTTGCTCTTTGCGAGTTTATTGCCGGAGTACTATTGTGAAAACAAAAATATTACAACGGGGGTTTTGCGTACTTTTCAGTTTCAAACGGCAATGAAAGAAATAGCATGGGAAATGTAGAGAAATGTTCCCATTTTCATTTGAATTTCGAAAGTACGCAAACACCGCGTTGCAATTTTTTTGTTTTCACAATACATCGATAACCATAAATGTTAAGTTGCTTCCTTATGTAATCGACCACGAGGAATCGATTGGTGATATCAGAATTAGCTAAAAATCAATATTATGCCTTGAAACGTTCAGGAAAATGTCTTTCCAGATCGAGTTCACATTTTTTATGTTTGATTCCGATAGTTTTTGATATGCTGAATTCGTATATGAAATAAAAATAACATGTTTACATTCCCCCTTTAGGTTTTTTTTCAGTCAAAGTTGGAAGAACTTTATCTCAAAATTTTCAGTGATGACCTACCGTAAAACCTGTATTAGACTTTTTTTAAACTTGCCCCTCTGCATACGCAATAACTGCGGCAAAAATTATGTACTTTCACTTCAATTTTTCGAATACTTTTTTAATTAGTGATGTTTTTTTTTAAAGTTTTTTTTGTATTTAACTATTGTCGACCCGCCAAATTGATCAAACGCGCTCCGCTGAACTCAGTACTACGTGGATTTCATTTTGGTTTCCAAATCATTTCATTTAACGTTGAATTTACACGTGAAATGAAATAATTTGGAGACCAAAATGAAATCCACGTAGTACTGAGTTCAGCGGAGCGCGTTTGAACATTTTGGTGGACCGACAATACTTAATTGAATTTTTTCAAATGTCGGATATTGATGAGGAGCTCCATCCGGAAAAAAGACTAAATTTCACATTAGATTTTAAGAAAGTGGTAGTCGACTATGCTTGAACAACGAATAGCTGTAAATCGGCTGAAAAATATGGAGTTTCGAGGAAAAACATTCAGCAGTGGAAAGAACAAAACTCAAAAATGGAATATGAACTGTTGGTAAATGGTTCAGCAAAAAAACCACGTTTGAAAGGTAGAGGAAGACACGTAGTAGATAAGGAGATTGTTAACTATCTGGCGGAATGGCTTCGAAAACTCCGCCAGAGAAAAATCCGTGTTACTAGATACAATCTTAGCCGAAAATTCTCTGACATAAAAATTTTAATAAAAAAAATACCTAGCCTTTTCAAGGTTGGAACAATAGACTTGCACCCTTTTTTAGTTTTGCCCCTCTAATAGACTTGCACCCGGGCGAGGCCTTTGAACAATAGACTTGCATGCAAGTCTAATACAGGTTTTACGGTATATCAGAAAAGGAAAGAAAGACGTTAGTTTTTCAAAGTTTTTGAAAGTGTTTTAAAGTTTTTCAAAGTTGGCTAACACGTAGTTCGTTTTTTCTCATGGAACGATGAAGACTAGCTTATCTGGAGAGAACCTATGCAGAGTGCAGTTTTTTCCGATTTTTCTCCAAACAAAAAACCAAATGAAGTTTGCATGATTCAGTTGCATATTTCCATTTTTATAGTGAATTGCGATTATCGTAATTTCTCTAATAGAACGGCCCCCTAAAATATTGTTTTCAATCGACTTGCGACAAGAGAACGCGAGACTCCGCCCACTTATTTGGGCGCGACAACGCGAACACAGTGATATTTGAAGAGACGCACACAGGTAGCGCACAAATAAGTGGGCGGAGTCTCGCGTTATCATGTCGCAAATCTATTGAAAACACAATAGAGCCGCCCCCCTAAAATAGAGCGGCCCCTCTCATATAGGAATGAATTTAACACTTTTTTCAATAATTTGGTTAGATTTTTCCAATTGTTACTTATTGACCGGTTTCGAAATTTGTTTTGTCATACATTTGCGTCGTTTCTCTGGAAAATCCTCAAGATTCAATACAAATTCAAAGACTGTGAAAAGTAAAGCTAACCCTATAGTATACTCCGTATAAAACGCTGAAAACTCGCTCCAAACGAACAAAAAATTTCACTTGGAGTGAGGTTTAGAGAAATCAGAGCAAAACATCGGCCACGGCTCTCTCAATTTTCTGAACTCTCTCGTCGCCAACGCGGCCGCGTCCACCTTTGTGCGAAGGGAGCGCGTTTGCAGCGCTCCGTACTGAGAATATAACGGCCCCCTAATATTGACCGGCTTTTGTAGGAGGGTAGCACTGCATCTTGCATGGGGAGACTAGATTCAAAATTCAGAGGAAATGGGCAATAGAGCGCACTTGCACCGCGTCTGCCTGCGTCTCTTATCTCGGCACACTCTCTCGCTCACTTTTTTTTGAAACAGATCATTAAAATGCATTTTTCAGAATTTTCTCATTCCCTTTTTTTAAAAATCGCTTTGTTGAATGGAAGTAAAAATTTTTAGAATGTTTTTAAAACAAAGTTTATCAAAATTGGCCAATAATTACTTGTACGCTGTCAATTTTTTGTTTTTCTTCATTTTTTGCCGACATTTTTTAGCCATAATTTTGAATTTCTGTGTTGAAATCTTTTTTTCGAGCCTAGGATCTAGGATCGTCCTGGAATACGGGATTCGACAAAATTTTCTAATTTTCACAAACGTTTTAGCACTTCAATCAACAATGAACAAGAAAAAAAAATCGAATTTGTATGTGATCTTAGCGATTTACATAAGAAAACTAATTGATATATCAGTTTTCAAGTTAAGCTAAAAAGAGAAATGGGATAAAGTACTCGTCGCACAATTTTTCGTAAGTTTTACATTGCAATTGTATAATTATGGTTTCTCGCCAAACCAAAGGCTGGTTTTCGTTGAATGGCACGTAAAAATGTAAATTTCAGACAAAATAAATATTAATTGAAAGGGAAAAATGGAAAATATGAATTTTCGGATAAAAAAATGTCTGCGAAAATAGAATAACTGTAAGAGCTCCCGGAGTTCTCTACTCACTCTTTTAACATATTTTCGCACACTTATTCGGCTGGTAGAGATATTATGTTTTCAGGTCGATTTGGCTCACACACTCGACAACTCATCTCATAATGGTTCACCAAATCGTCTACTCACACACACACACACACACACACGAGTCCACCACGCAGCCGTTCACTCTCAACGTCTGCGTCTCGCCAACACACAGTCACACACAGTCGCCGCTCTCGCCACCTGCGTCTCCCTGCCCACACTGCGATCAGACTACACGCGGACCACGATCATCGGAACACCGGATCGCGCCCACTTTTCTGCGCACTCTCTGACCTACCGGCCGGCGCTACTTTATCATCACTCAGCGCTCGTGGAACATTCTGGAACGGAGGACACGCCCCACCACCGCGGCACCACCGCGGACCCCTATATAAGGAGGCATAACAATAATTCGAGGAGCGTTTTCTGACCCGACACCCGTCTCTCTAATATTCTTATGTGACTCTTATCAACTTGCTTGGACATCGTGTGTGACTCTCTATCATTATGCTAATAAATCCGTATGAGCCTAACTGTGTGCACCCTCATATATTACTGAACAACTAAAAATCGATAGGGTGCACGGAAGAATCGACCAATTTTCGAAACATTTGATTTCAAAACACTCTAAAAAATTTGCTACCTTTTAATAAAGAGATTTTTCCAAAAATAAAACGAGAAGTTACTTTAAAATGCTTTTTAATGCTCTAAAAAACATATTTTCAAAAAAAGTGAGCGAGAGAGTGGGCCGAAAAGTTCTATTACTGCGTCGCGGAGAACAGGCAGACACATGAAAAAATCACGTGACAGCGTAGTGTGGGTCTCACCGAGACGATATTTTTTTAACCTTACTGAAAATGTTAAATTCGGAGCGTAAATCGACACACTGCCGCGGTGAGACTCACGCAATACAAAAATCGGCGTGCTGGTCGCCCCTCAATAGTGCATCGTTTGTAGTCGAGCACTGAATAGGTTCATGACGGTCATTTTCATCATCAATTTTTATTTCAGATCGAGGCGTGGGATCGAAAGGAGAGCGGGCAGAACCGTGGATGCCATTGCATAGCGCGCGACGCTGCTGTGGCAAGGCACGCGACACTGCTGTGACTCGGCTGTGACTCTCACTTTTCGCGGCGAGACCACAGCGCTCCGCTCTGACTGGTTTTCGCGACGCAGTAATAGCAGGATTTAATGAAGTAAAAAAATGACCAAAATTCAAATAAAATATTCAACTCGGCGATGTACAGCCGCTAGTTCAAATTTGCCTGTTTCCACATCAATTCATGCATAGGAAAACGTATCAAAAATAAACCTTGCATACTTTAGAATTATTCCATCTTGCGGTAATACAGTGCGTGCAATATCTATAGGACCCCCCTCGATTTTAGGTCTACGGGAAAAACCAAAAAAGTTATCAAAAATCTGTAAATGCCATTCGATTCTAAATCTGAAATAACCCCAGGGTACAAATTTTTATCATCCTACCACTTTCCATACCCGCTTACCACCAAAAAATCACTTATTTGACCGTGCAATATCTATAGGACCCCCTGAGAAATTCGGGTTGGCGACCAATTTTTGGTGGGGTTTTCGTTCATTAATTCGACTATTTTCTTTATTTTTTTGTTTCTTTTTCTTTTTTTTCATAAAAACTATGTATTCTATCAGATTCCAAAATTTAATTAACTATTAAATGTTTATAACACAGCGCAAATGCAATCAGATCTACAAATTTGGGTATCGGAAAGTGTATGGATGTTTTAGCTGTGTAAATTTACCGTAGACTTGCTTGTTTCAAGAGTTAGAAGCCCAGGTAAAGTGATACTAATCCTAAATTCACCTATTCCTAAAATGATGCATGCCCAATCAATCACTTGTAATTTGCTTGTCATAGGTCGTGGTCAACTTCCCACCTCTTCTGAGCAAGCTTAGCTCAATGTGATGCAACACCTTAGACCTTCACTTTATGACATTCCTAGTTTTGTTAGGAAGAGCAAAACTGCTTGCCGTAACTACCTCAACGGTCTCCTGAATTATGGTAAGCAATCGAAGTAGCACAAAGAGACGACAGAGAAATTCACCGCTCGAGAAGAACGTTACATTCTTCGCGTGTTGCCAAATTCCCGGAAAAGCCTCAGAAAAGTACAAGGAGAGTTAGATCTCAATGTCTGCAAGTCGACCATTCGGAATGTCATCAAGAGAATTGGAATCATCGTCCGTCAAAAAATGGTCAAAATACTGGAAATGATGCCACATCAAAAAACAACTCGTCTATGCCCAACAGTATATTTGAAGTCATTCAAACCGATGGTGACAAAACTTCCCCTGTCATTTTCCTTGTTTTGAACTTTTGCACAGAGATATATGTGCTCAATAAATCTATTCTTGCTTCTACGTGCTCATTACTACCGGTTAGATGTTAATGAAGCTACAGATTTTTCGAAAGTAAGTAATTATCACGGAAACAATTGTGGAAAAACAGAAACAACAAAAAAATAAAGAAAATAGTCGCATTAATGAACGAAAACCCCACCAAAAATTGGTCGCCAACCCGAATTTCTCAGGGGGTCCTATTGATATTGCACGGTCAAATAAGTGATTTTTTGGTGGTAAGCGGGTATGGAAAGTGGTAGGATGATAAAAATTTGTACCCTGGGGTTATTTCAGATTTAAAATCGAATGGCATTCACAGATTTTTGATAACTTTTTCGGTTTTTCCCGTAGGCCTAAAATCGAGTGGGGTCCTATAGATATTGCACGCACTGTACTGCGAAAGCGTGACAGTATCGCGTGCGTCTCACCGCGGCAGTGTGTCGATTTATGGCGGAGTGACAATTTTTTCACGTTTTTATTCGAAAAAATGAAGAAATACCTGAAGAAATGAAGAGATTTTACGTCTCCCAGTTTCACGTGAAATGTCAATCCGTCACGAATCCATTATAATTGAAAAAAACGAAAAGGCTTATATACGAAAAAAAAAAACAAGAAAAAATTGATCAGGCCGACCGGGCCGGGCCGGCCAGAGTTTCGACATGTCGGAAAAAACACCCCCGGACATGTGCAGAAAATGCCAGACCAAATTATCGATTTTTTTTCTGAAAGTTTTCAAAATCGATATTTTGGTCTGATATTTTCTGTGAATGTTCGAGAGTATTTTTTAATTGGTTCTCGAAGTTTCAGACTTATCGGGCACGGCGTGCTAGACCCTACGTAAAGGAATTCGCGCCTTTTCGCATGTGTCTGTGTCTCGATAGTGGCGTTCTGCCAAGTCTACCAAAAAGTGTGTAAAAATGGAGACACAGAGACGCAAGAATTGGCGCTCAAAATTTTTATCTCAAAAAAGTTTTCTGGAAAGTAGTCCCAAACATGCCGTTGGAAACTAGAAGTTTTTATGAAACGGCATGTGGTGGATCTTTTTCAGCAATAAACATATCCCGGAAACCCAAATGTTCATGCACCTACCACAAAAATTACGACTACAGTACCAAAAAGTAAAAAAAATCAGCTAACTAACAGAAAAAATAGATAAAAGTTTAAAAAAGTTGAAAAAAGTTGAAAAAATCATATTTTTTTTGGGGGTGTCTTATAATTATGACCCAGCTGATTTTTCGACTTTTTGGTACTGTAGAAAAAAGAAAAATTGAATTTCCCTGTTATTGTGTCGGAGTAATTATACATGTAATGCTAGAAATGATAAGATGATTAGGTGGGCAATGAAATTAATAGATACATATGGGGTTGATGTGGGTCGGGTGCTACCTCGGAATAGAACTGACGCGTAATAAAACTGTAGCGAAATTGAACTCGCTTTGGAATAGAACTGTAGCGAAATTGAACTGTAGCGAAATAAAACTGTTCGGAATAAAACTGATCGGAATAAAATTGTTTTGGTATAAAACTGTTCGGAATAAAACTGTAGCGTTTTGGAACTAAATTAGCAATGGAGCGCGATTGCATTGCTTGCTCATTCAAATATTGGAATTTCTCATGCGCGTGCTTTTTTCAACAGTTTTATATTTGAGATATTCATCAAAAATTGTTTTTTTTGTTGTTTTTTTGAAAAAACTTTTATCATTTTTTTCTCGGCCCGCCTTGACGGCCAAGCAATGCAATCGCGCTCCATTGCTAATTTAGTTCCAAAACGCTACAGTTTTATTCCGAACAGTTTTATTCCAAAACAGTTTTATTTAGCTACAGTTCTTTACCAAACAGTTCTATTCCGAACGGTTCTATTGCGAAGCAAGTTTTATATCGCTGCAGTTCTATTACACTTCAGTTCTATTCCGAGGTAGCACCGTGGGTCGGGGGTCTATGTTTTAAAGTAATCATCCTTACACGGTGTCCCAAAGTGGAAAAATGTCTTCAACTGTCTGCACTCTCTTCTCTCTCCCTCACCACCGCAGCGCAGCTATTTTTCAACGGGAATTTGTTTCTTTTTTGATTTTCAGCAAAACTAGACCACTTTTTGAAAATCTGTCATAAAAATATATTCTTCAGGTCAAATGCTTCAATTTTATTACAAAAACACCACGATTGGTGCAGAATTGACGAAGATGCATTTAAAAAACATCGAGAAAAAAACTGAATTCGCAAATTTCGAGCTGGTGGTGGTATCAAAATGCTCGCGAGAACACTTTGCCCAAGGGAGACATTTAAAATGCAATATTATCACGGCGCGGCCAAATCGACGTGGCCGAGGAAATTTCGGAAACTCGGCCACCTCCTTTTTAATGGTACGTCCAAAGTAAAAAAAAGCGCGCACTTGTAAACATGTTTACAATTAATTTTTTGCTTGTTTGGCGGCAAACAACAAAGAAAAAGACGCAAAAACAAAGTTACTTTGGACGCCTCTTTTCGTCTTTTTTTGCGCTTTTTTTCTACTTTGGACGTACCATAATGCATTCACGGTGTCCCGCACGAGAAAAGCGACGCCGGCGATCGAGAAAAGAGACGCCTCGGCGTCTCTCATCTCTCATGCGTGCAGGTGGAGCGCGATTGCATCGGAACTCGTCTGGAAAATGTGCCCCATAAAAACACTTGGAAAAAAATAAATTGAATGGATTTTTTGAAGAAAACACAAATAAAACATACATGAAATGGTTCAATTTAATTGTTGAGTTAGAAAACTGTACAAAAAATATTTTCATACCCGTTTAAATGGCAAGAAAAAAAACACCGAAGTTTACTGTGTTATGAGGCTTTGTAGCTAAGGTATACCCGTATGCTTTGTTAATCTCTTGACTCGTTTGTTTAATGCACTTCTATAAAATATAAAATGAACAAAAAACCCACATTCGATATCAGAAAGCCTGAATTCGAGGGCTCGGAATATGAATTTTAGTATACTGTAGCCCATATTCGCCAAAAAATTGTTTTTTCAAAAATCGGTCACGGATAAGTTGTTTGCATTTTGAATGCGGTTATTTTCCGTTTTTGATCGAGTCAATTGATTAAAAACTAATGAAGTTATAAATCGAGCAAGTTTTGCACTAAAACCCGAAAAAAGTGGTCATTTTTTGAAAATTTCTGAAAAACAAAAGCCTGGTTCGAGGATCGACAACGGATATACGTTTTTAAATTTTTTTGCGGACATTTTGGGACGTCAAACAAGTTATTAGTCCTCCAACAAATTGAGTTATTAATGTTTGAATAAGTACCAGTAGCACTAGGGGGAGTACTGTATGCGCACAGAAACCTTCCTGACGTCGCCCATTTCTTTTGTAGCTTTGTGAATGATGAACATTGTCTTAAAGAATACTTCTAAACAAAGTATAATGATATGGAAGCGATATTATTGAAAATATAGGTCCAATCTACTTAAATCTATGGAAAGTGCATTTTTATTATTCTGGCGCATTTTTTATGCTCGTACGTCCAAATGTCTTTGTAAAATAGTTTTCGAATGTAATTCCAAAAAGAAAGTTCAAAAAATAATGGTTTTCTTGCTTTTAACAATTATGGCACTGGGGTATGAGGAGGGAGTGAGTAAGCGCGCCCGGACGCACACACGCAGCGCATCCAATTGAGGCCCAGAGAATAAAAAATCGCGCGAAAAATTTCGCATTCTCGGAGAGAAAAAACAACGCGCGCGAAATAATTTCGGATACGATTTCGTAATTTTCACGATTTTGCGTTGGTTTTTCTCCCCGATAATGCGAAATTTTTCGCGCGCCTTTTTTATTTTTTGGGCCTCATTTGGATGCATTGCGTGTGCGTCCGGGCGCGTTTACTCACTCCCTCCTCAGACCCCAGTGTTATGGAAATCTACTGTAGAGTCTGATCAAGCACCGTGCGAGAGAGCGAGAGGGTGCCAGACAAAACAGAAAAATGCTGGCGCGCATCACGTGCGGGACACCGTGAAATTTGCTAGAGCCGGTGGTGAACCGATTTGAACCAACTTTTTTTTTAAAAGGTAGTAAATTAAACGAAGAACAATATTTATTGAGCCGATTTTTCATTTTGGCCTTTATTTTCAAAATAGCTCCAGCACGGTGTCCCGCACGAGAAAAGCGACGCCGCTGTTCGAGAAAAGAGACGCCTCGGCGTCTCTCATCTCTCATGCGTCGAGGTGGAGCGCGATTGCATCGGATTTCGTCTGAAAAATGTGCCCCATAAAAACACTTGGAAAAAAAGAAATTGAATGGATTTTTTGAAGAAAAAACAAATAAAACAGACACTAAAAGGTTCAAATTAATTTTTGAGCTAGAAAACTGTACAAAAAAAATTTCAATACTGGTTTAAATGACACACCGAAGTTTACTCTGTTATGAGGCTCTGTAGCTAAGGTATACCCGTATTCTTTGTGAATTTTTTGACTTGTTTGTTCAATTCACTTCTACAAAATATAAAATGAGCAAAAAACCCACATTCGATATCAGAAAGCCTGAATTTAAGGGCTCGGAATATGAATTTTAGGATACTGTAGCCCATATTCGCCAAAAAAGTATTTTTTTTCAAAAATCGGCTGCCTTACAGAATTTTGCATTTTGAATGCGGCTATTTTCCGCTGTTGATCAAGTAAATTGGTTGAAAATTACTGAAGTTATTAATAAATCTAGTTTTGCACTATAACTCGAAAAAATGGGTCATTTTTTGAAAATTTCAATAAAACAAAAGCCTGGTTCAAAGATTCGTTGCCTTGCAAAGTTTCTAAATTTGTTTGCGGTCATTTAAAGATGTCAAACAAGATATTTGGCCTCCAACTAATTGAGTTATTAATGTTTGATTAAGTTCCAGTAGCACTAGGGGGAGTACTGTATGCGCACAGAAACCTTCCTGACGTCGCCCATTTCTTTTGTAACTTTGTGAATGATGAACATTGTCTTAAATAATACTTCTAAACAAAGTATAATGATATGGAAGCGATATTATTGAAAATATAGGTCCAATCTACTTAAATCTATGGAAAGTGCATTTTTATTATTCTGGCGCATTTTTTATGCTCGTACGTCCAAATGTCTTTGTAAAATAGTTTTCGAATGTAATTCCAAAAAGAAAGTTCAAAAAATAATGGTTTTCTTGCTTTTAACAATTATGGAAATCTACTGTAGTCTGAGGCCGTATTCATGAACATTTACCGTACGGTAAATGAAAAAGTAAATGGGTTTTCTGACGGAAATAAAAAGTTTCGCTATTCCTAAAACAATTTACGGATCGTTTATAGTGTCATGAACCTCGTGCACATTGCAGAATTTAAAATTTATGTCAAAAAGATCATTTACCATTTCCATTTACCGTACGGTAAATGTTCATGAATACGGCCTCTGATCAAGCAGCGTGCGAGAGAGCGAGAGGGTGCCAGACAAAACAGAAAAATGCTTGCGCGCATCGCGTGCGGGACACCGTGTGCATTGTGCCGAGCGGCAACTATAAAACTTCGTTTTTTTTCTGTTTTTTTCGCGTTTTTCATTATCTTTTTGTAAATAAATTTTTAAAATAAATAATACTTTCAGGATAACTCACAACCAAGCTCGCATTTGTTCCCCACACTTCCCGTCACGAGTCTTCAAAGGTAGTGAGTTTTTACTCAGGTAATTTTCGGCAGTTTGCCCCGACTTTTGGCAGTTTGCCCCGCAAAAGGGCATGTGGGCCGACTCCCATCGGCCCACATGCCATTTTGCGGGGCAAACTGCCGCAAGTCGGGGCAAACTGCCCGCTAGCTCGGCCCAAGCTGCCCATGACCGGGGCATAACCTGCCCCTGACCTGCGCCTAAACTGCCCCTGACCTGCGCCCGAGCTGCCCCTGACCTGCGCATAACCTGCGCCTAACCTGCCCCTGACCTGCGCATAACCTGCGCCTAAGCTGCCCCTGACCTGCGCCCAAGCTGCTGTTCGACGTCCCAATATAGAATATACAAAATTTATTGAACGAAAACAAAATTAAAAAAAAAAACAAATTTTTAATTGGGTCAGATCAGCAAAAAAAAGTAAGCAAAACACGAGAGGAAACAAAAAAAAAGGCAGGAGGGGGAAATGAGAAAGACAGAAGGATAGGCGAAAGTGACATTGATGGAAGGAGCGGGACCGAAAAAGTAAAATGGAAGAAACGGATGGGTGTTGGCTCCGCGACGTCTCGAAAACGGACATCTCAAAACCGCGTCAACAGGGGAGGTGAAAAGTAGAATAGTGATGGGGTTATTCATGAGAAAAAAAAACTGTTTGTTTTTGTTTTTTTTTCCAATTCATGCGATGTCGAGAATTGTAAAAAAATACAGGTAGAGAAATGGGGGTCCCCCTGATATAGCATTGATATTGAAGAGACGCAGAAGGCGAGGAGTTCAAAGAAAGGGGGCAGTCTCTGTGTCTCTTCATTATCAATGCTATATCCCTATTTCTCTACCTGTATTTTTTTACAATTCTCGACATCGCGTGAATTGGAAAAAAAAACAAAAACAAACCGTTTTTTTTCTCATGAATAACCCCATGAGTCAATACAAAGAAAAATTTTAAAAAAATTTAATGAAAAATGAATCAAAAAGTGCACACACGTCAGTTCCTCGAAAAACCTTGATCCCTGCAGCGGTTATTTTCATAGTGATAAATTAATTTTTAGAACAGTAAAAAGAGGAAAAAAAGCCCAGAGACTCTTTTCAGTAAAAAATTCTATTATATGGCCATGACACTCTACTGGGTATAAGTATAGAATCCGACCCCATATAAGTTTATTTGGCGACCCCATTTGCAGAGTATAGTAGAAGACCCCAATGGTTCCTCCTCGGACGCGGCAAGTCTAAACGCATTATAATAAGGGTGGCATTCTATTAGGGGGTGGCCTTTTTTTCGAAACAGTTCCCTTGCCTACTGCGTACTTTATTTTCTACAGTACCCACATTCCGAAAAAAATCTTATAAACTGGATTTTTTTTTCTTAAATAAAATTCAAATGAGTTGCAATATTGATGTTTTTACCAAAGTGGCATTATATTAGAGGTGGCATTCAGATAGGGGTGGCCATTTAATAGAGTTTTTACGGTAATTCAATTTCAAAACGATTATGGCCCTATTTACATGAACTTTCCTGTACGTTTCTTGCTATGGAGACCTGCTTTTAATCCTATCGAACAAAAATCATAGATAGAAGATTACAGGGAAGTTCAAATAAATAGGGCCATAATCGTTCTGAAATTGAATTATACTAATTTTTTTATTGAAAAGAGTTTTTGAAGGTTTTTTTCTTTTTTAATGTTCTAAAAATTAATTTATTTCTATGAACATAACCGCTTCAGGAAACACTGTTTTCCGAGGAACTGACGTGTGTGCACTTTTTAATTCGTTTTTCATTAATTTTTTTAAAACGTTTTTTTTGTATCGACTCACTATTTCACTTTTCACCTTCCCTGTTGATGCGGTTTCGAAATGTCCGGTTTCGAGATGTTCGTTTTCGAGACGTCGCGTTGTTGTTGTTGGGTTGTTGTTGTTGTAAAATCCATTCTTCTCTGAAAAAATATTTTTTTGTGATGATGCAGTTCGCTTGAAATCATAATATGTTACTCACTGGTTTTCAAACGATTTCGACGTTATCCTTCCATGCTTGGTTTTGAGCGGGCCATTTCTGCGTCGGAACTGAAAAATTCGTATTTTTTCGATAGAAAAAGTGAATACAGCGGAAAAGGTTTTCAATCGAGCTGCAGCATGAAAAAAAAAGAAAACACCGGCTAATTGTAAGTGTTTGACAAAAATGCACTAAATTTTAAAGTTTGCGTGAAAAATATGGGCGGAATAGTTCTTTCGTGATGCAAATCGATTGAAAAAACAGTATAATGGATTCGTGATGGATCAATATTTCACATGAAACTGGGAGACAAAAAATCTTTTCATGTCTTTAATTATTTCTTAATTAAAAAATAATAAAATCGTGAAAAAATTTCACTCCGTCGCAAATCGATTATAATATAAAAATTAGAAAATAAGACAGAATAGTGTTATTGTTTTAAAAAATTTGTCAATTTGAGGCTGCATGAACTTTAAAATGAAAAGCCACCTCCTCACGCGATCTTTTCATCATTTTTTTTAACTTTCACAAATAAAAAATATAAAAAATTGAATGATATTAGCGTGAAGAGGCTTCGGAGACGACAAATTTTTTAAAATAATAATAATAATAATACACATTGTGTAACTATCAATTAAATAATATATCTGACGGTAAAAAAATGTGAAAATGTAGAAAGATAAATAAAAATAGGCAACGCCCATGCGCCATTCGCCACAGCAATGGCACGCGACGCATGGAGTTGCGTCGCGTGAGCTGCCCATGAGCTGCGCATGAGCTGCCGATCAGATGCGCATGACCTGCCCGCTGAGTGGCAGATTAGGCCATTTCTACTGCTGCGCATAAGCTGCCGATCAGCTGCGCATGACCTGCGCATGGCCTGCCCCGGGCAGATCTGCCGAATCCTGTGGCAAACTGCCATTTTGCTCGGCCATTGGCGGCCTTGTTGCCCATAAGCTGCCGAAAATTACCTGAGTATAAATGTTTTTCTCGTAAAAAAAATATTTGGATTCTTCGAGTTTTTGCCAAAACGTTATCCAGGCAATCATCTTTCGTTTGATACCAAATATGTAAAGCTGTATGTATGAATTTTGAAAAAAAAACTACGAATAGTCGAAAAATGTGAAAACTTCCGACAAAAAAAATATTTTTCTCGAAAACAAGTTGGTATTTCGTTCTGTTATTTTGCCACAACATACTCCAGGAAATTCTCCTTCTTTTTTTATACAACTGTATGTATCGATTATCAAGAAAAACCACGAAGAATCGAAAAATGTAAAAAATTCAGACAAAAAACTTCCTTTTTTTCTCGAAAACAAGTTGGTATTTTGTTCTGTTATTTTGCCACAACGTACTCCAGACTATTCTTCTTTTTTTGATATAAAATTTATAGAATTGTATCACTTTATTTTCGAAAAAAATCACAAATTGCTGAAAAAAGTGAAAAATTGAGAAAAAAAATTTTTTTTCTCGAAAATAAATTGGTATTTCGTTCTGATACTTTTCCACAACGTACTCCAGGCAGTTTTCCTTCTTTTGATACTAAATATTTAAAGCTGTATTACTTTATTTTTGAAAAAAAATCAGAAACTGTGGAAAAAAGTAAAAAATTCAGGAAAAAAATATTTTTCTCGAAAACAAGTTGGTATTTCGTTCTGATACTTTGCCACAACATACTCCAGGAAATTCTACTTCTTTTAATACCAAATTTATAAAACTGTATGTATCGATTTTCAAGAAAAATCACGAAGAATCGAAAAAAAGTGAAAAATTTCAGACAAAAACTATTTTTTCTCGAAAATAAGTAGGTATAGTGTTCTGAAAAATTTTCCCAATGTATTTCAAATAATTATCTTCCTTTTTATGCCAAAAATATTAGGTTTTCACGACTTTGTTATATATTTTTTGTTTTTTGTGGATATTTTGATACTTTTTCTCGTTTTCTTGTTGTCCGAATCTTATTTTTTGATTGTATTTTATTTTTCTGTTGTTTTTTAAGAATTTTTAATGGAAGAAAGCAATTAATTTCGCTGTTAAGAACTTTAAAAAGCAAAGTTAAACCCAAAACAAATTGGTGTTGACGCGCAATCTGCAGTGTTGCGCCGCGGTGTTTGCACACCAGTTTCGCTGCCAAAACTGCTGTACCATTACAAGTTTTTCCTCGGCCACGTCGCGTTGGCCGGGCCGTGATTATGTTGCAGAAAATTAAAATTTTAGTGAAATTCTGTACTAATTCGTTTAAAATACAACCACTGGGGTATGAGGAGGGAGTGAGTAAACGCGCCCGGATGCACACACGCAACGCTTCCCAATGAGGCCCAAAAATAAAAAAGCGCGCGAAAAATTTCGCATTATCGGAGAGACGCGCGCGAAATAATTTTGAATAGAGTTTCGTAATTTTCACGATTTTAATTTGGTTTTTCTCTCCGATAATGCGAAATTATTCGAACGCCTTTTTTGTTTTTTGGGCCTCATGTGGATGCGTTGCGTGTGTGCGTCCGGGCGCGTTTACTCACCCCCTCCTCATACCCCAGTGTGCATCTCCTCCGTCATTCTACACCAATCGTGTGGTTTTTATAATAATAATGAAAAATTTGACCTGAAGAATATATTTTAATGACAGATTTTCAAAAAGTGGTCTAGTTTTGCTAAAAATCAAAAAATAAACAAATTCCCGTTGAAAAATAGCTGTGCTGCAATGGTGAGGGAGAGAGAACGAGAGATGCGCCAGCAGTTATTCCTAGCGGCGCTTTTCCCGGAACACCGTGCCGGTATAAGTATAGAATCCGACCCCAATATAGTTGGCGGTGCCAAGCCTCTCTTGCCGTTATATCTTGTTGCCTCGTACTATCTCTACCGCGCAACGACTATCAGTTATGCCGGTTCGAGGTACTTTAGTGGCACACCTAAGTTAGGGTCACGTGAATAAGTTTAAAGTTTATTTTGACGTGTGTTGTCACGTGTAAATTTAGTTTGTGTATTTTTAGTTGATATTGTTGTGAGCTGTTGCGATTCCACGTGTGGATCGTCTCCTTGGTGCTAAATCCCCAATTGGGATAATAAATTCTGTTGTAACGTAAGTGTTTGTCTGTTATTTTTAGTTTAAAGGAACCCGTGGTGATCCTGAAAAGGTGAACCAATAACTTGGGGGCCGAACCGTGTTTTGGAGAACCTTTGACTGAAAGTCACTGGTTATTCAAATTTTTTGCTCTTTGACTGAAAGTCACTGCAGTAATAATAAATTCTTTGACTGAAAGTCACTGGATTTTTGAAGCGTTTCTTTGACTGAAAGTTATTGAATCGTGGATAGTGTTTTCTTTGACTGAAAGTCACTGATTACACAAAATTTTTCATTGACTGAAAGTCATTGAGAAATTAAGATAAAATCGATAGTTTGAAAAACTATTGATTGGCAGCGACACACGGAACCAATGGAGCACCTGGAGGAGAAAGAAGACGACCACGAAGACGTGATGCAAAGTGTGGAGAGCGGGTCCAATTCGAGTCTTGGAGGACCGATGGAAGCGACCTGGGCACGGATGGCCGAAGAGGAAGAAGAAGTGAGTATAAGAAGGCGGAGAAAGCTGTTGAAAGGATTTGATGTGTTCTTGCGGAACAGTGTGAAAGTGGAAGAAGAAGTGTTGGAAAAGCTTGGTTTCAACACGACGTGCAGTAGGCAGACGAGAAGTGCTGTCGTGGCGCCGTTGCGGAAGTTCGGAGAAGAATTGCGCGGCAGATGGTTGGAGCTGGGAAAAGAAGCGTGGATGAGACCAGTGATGAACGTGATGCGAGTGTTGAACGCAGATAATGCGGACGATTTGGAGCGATCGTTCATAGAAGTGAGAAACGCGAAGGAGAGTGCGGAAGAGTTACGAGACGAATATGAAATGCTCAAAGAAGAGTTCTCCAGTTCCAGGAGCAAATGGGCCAAGGAAAAGGAGCAGCTGAAGAACACCGTCCGGGATCTCAGCAAGACTGCTGAAAAATGGAGGTGCAGGGCCGAGGAAGCTGAAATGGCGGCGAAGAGAGGCCAAGTGTTCAAAGAAAATGATGATGAGTCAGACGAAGAGTCAGAAGCGAGCGAGGATTATCTTTCCATGCGGGAAAGACTTCGAAGACGCTCGAGTAGGCGAGATATGAGTACGGATAGCGCAAAAAGACCGTCTGGGCAGAAGGCAAGACAGGAGAAGAAAACATTTTCAGGTGCATCAAAATGGGACAAGAACAGCGCTCGGTGGGATGAGAAAGTAGCTAAGTGGCCGAATGGCGCTTGGTGGGAGAGAGGCGGCAGGAAATCACTGCACAGTGAGCAGAGCGGCGAGAAGAGAAGCGACTGTAGAAGTTGAAGGTCGCAGAAGTCTACAGCGGAGACAGTGAAGAAGGTCGTGGCGAGCATGAACAAAATGATGCGGGTGGCGGCGTTGCCAGAGCCGAAGGTGTTTGATGGAAGTGGTAGCTTCGGAGAGTTCAAGAGAACTTTCTTGATGAAGTTTAGGGAGGTTGTAGAAGACGATGAAGATTTGGTGGCTATTCTAGAGGAGAAGTTTTTAGTGGGAACAGCAAAGTCGCTGTTTCGATCATTGGAAAACCGACGGAAGAGGCCGATAAAAGTTTTGTTCGAAGAGTTCGAAGAGAAACTGAAGAGGAGGCAGGGCGATAGTCAGACATATGCGTTAGGCGTGTTTGAGGAGCTGAGTAGAGGAGCATGTCAGAAGATGTGGGAGTACTTGGTGGAAGTGGAGAAGTGGTCACGGAAAGGTTACCCGGAAGCGAACAAAACGACAATGTCGCAAATGAGGGTGACAAAGTTAATGAAAGCCGCGAAAGATGATCGGAACCTGCACAATCTGCTGATAATGAAGCGAAGGGAGACTCCAGTCGATGAGCAATACGATACTCTGAAAGATATCGTGCTACAACAAGAAAACGAGCGTAAGAAAGAGCGAGTCTATAGAACGGGAGCAGCGGATGGCGATGACAGGACAGAGTCGCATTGGGATGGAAGCGAGAGGTGGAAGAAAAGCGAGAAAGAAGAGCAGCTAAGCGATGGAGAAGCTTCGAAGAAGAGCGTGGACCAGAGAGGGGACATCAAGTGCTACAATTGCGGTGGAGTTGGGCACATTGTGAAGCAATGCACCTCAAAATTAGTAGCCAACGTCGTTAGAGAAGGTCAGTCAAAGGGAACAAGGAGTGCAATAGTGAAGATGTGGGAGAATTGTGAAATCCTCGGACAGAAAAGAAAAGTCACGATTGACAGTGGAGCAGTGGTGTCAGTGATTTCTTCTGGAGCATGGGAGAAGCTGAAAAGAGGTTGTGTCGACTGGAAGGAACGAAGCGAAGTGCTGGCGAAGCCACATTTCAAGTTGGTGAATGCATCTAGGCTGACGATGCCAGTCCAGGAACAAGTCAAGATGGAAATCAAGATCAAGGACAGAAAAGCGGTTGTCATTTTCCAAATTGTAAGAAATAATGCGGACATTTTCCTGCTGGGAGCAAATGCGTTCAAAGCGGTTGGAATTGAGTTGAGGTGGAAACCAAAGGAGGCTGTGATGCAGAGGGCGAGTGGATACGGAGATTTCAGTGGAGTACATCGCACCACGTGGAGGATGGAGCAAAACGTGCAGACAAATGCGGATGCATCAGTCGCCAAGTGGAGTCGTGTGCGGATGGAACGAAGATAATTTAATTAATCTCCGTTAAGCATTATTGTTCAATGATGTCGTTTTGTATACTGTTTTGTTTGTTTTGATAGTGCCGTAGGGTAGTTTAGGTTAGTGTACCAGAACCGTTGCCTGTTGTGCAAGAGCGTGTAAGTCGCGGAGAGAGTTGTAATTACACCGGTCAGGGGCCCGGTTTTGCGGAAGAGGGGGTAGTTGGCGGTGCCAAGCCTCTCTTGCCGTTATATCTTGTTGCCTCGTACTATCTCTACCGCGCAACGACTATCAGTTATGCCGGTTCGAGGTACTTTAGTGGCACACCTAAGTTAGGGTCACGTGAATAAGTTTAAAGTTTATTTTGACGTGTGTTGTCACGTGTAAATTTAGTTTGTGTATTTTTAGTTGATATTGTTGTGAGCTGTTGCGATTCCACGTGTGGATCGTCTCCTTGGTGCTAAATCCCCTATTGGGATAATAAATTCTGTTGTAACGTAAGTGTTTGTCTGTTATTTTTAATTTAAAGGAACCCGTGGTGATCCTGAAAAGGTGAACCAATAACTATATATTTCACGACCCCATGGTATGGCTGGCGACCCCAGCAGTACATTTTTTCGTGGTTTTTGGCTGGGGTCGTGTGTTAAACGGGGTCTTGAAACATACTCTGAATGGTATACTATCCGACCCCAACAACAGAAATGGGGTCGTGAAAGAATTTGACCCCAGACCCGTATACTTTCCAACCCCAACTGCAGAGTATATTTGGGCACCCCAAAACCGTCCTTATCGTCTGAAAAAAAAAAATTTGACCCCAGGAGTTTAGAAACCAACTCCTGGTCTTGCCGTGTCCGAGGAGGAACCATTGGGGTCTTCTACTATACTTAGTTAACGCAAAGGGGTGGGCGGAGTCAGACGATTTGTCTCCCCACTTCGCGCGGGCATGTTTACAGGCCTATAAGGAGGCCCCGGATTGAAGTATGCTACTCAAAACTATCTCTTTAGATGTAATCGACCATGCTGAATCTAATGAACAAGTTGGTTTTACATGAAATTGCATAGTTTCCTCAGAAAAAAAAGAAAAAAAAAATGAAGCTCACTTTTTTAACCCGTGTGGTCGATTTTACCGGGGCACGCGGCTAATTTTGAGTATACAGATAGTTTAAGATGTGGGGAATTCATTTTTAAAATCAGTTTCTGTTCTGCTAGTTTCCGACGACCCTAGTTTTTTATTTGTGGAATACAAAGATAAACCCTCTCAGAACTTAAATACAAAAATTTAGAGCACTGGCCTCACTTGGAGCAATTTTATGTACATTTAAATGAAGCATGTTCGCCCAAAACTTCAGTTTTTTGAGGATTTGAAGGTCGCAAATATGGAGCACACGGCTAATTTTTCATATACAGATTCAGCGTAAAATTTGCTACAAAACCATGTAAAAATTAATATTGTGGCTAGTTTCCGGTTTTTTTTACGAGCCGATTTCTGTGCGAAAAATACCGTGTTCCGTTGAAAATGCTGATCGCGCAAGCAGCGGTTGAGGATACAGTTTCTCCCCCTCTCTCCATTTCACGTTGTCTCTCGCGCACTCTCGCTGCGGCATCTCTTTTCTCGCGTCTCGACGGCCCGCCTCATGCAATCTCGGGAGAAAACAGTGCTACTTTATGGACCTATTCATAGGAGAAAAAAGACAAAAAAAAAACGTTTTTTTTCCTATTCATAGATGTAAAAAAACGACAAAAAATGTCGAAAAACGAATGGTAAACAAGTGTTTATTGACCATGATAGACCATTGATAGTGAGGAGACACAGAGATGTTTACAACCCCGTGGGAACTGAATTGTTTACTAGTTCATGCAAACTCCGCCCCTTTTCTGCGCCTCCTCTCTATCAATGGTCTATCATGGTCAATAAACACTTGTTTACCATTCGTTTTTCGACATTGTTTGTCGTTTTTTTACATCTATGAATAGGAAAAAAAACGTTTTTTTTTGTTATTTTTCTCCTATGAATAGGTCCATTAGGACGGTATAACTCGAGAATTACCGAACATTTTTTGAAAACATTTTGACGACGTACTCATATTGAGCCAAAGAACACATTCCGACCAAAAATATTCGGAAATTTTGAGTTTCGTCAAACACATTGCGGTCCCTAACTATACTCTACAGTTGGGGTCGCCAAATCAACTTATATGGGGTCGGATTCGATACTTATACCCACCGTGCCTTATGTATAAAATTCCGTTTGGGTTGGTAACTGAGGATCTGTGCGTGTCTGTGTCAAAGGCGCATGGCGGGGTCAAACTCAGCACCCGCAGCCAAATAAAAACTCGACGGGCAAGCGTGTAACCGCCTGCGCCACACGGGACACGTCGAATGAACGCTCTCGAGGAGTGGATTTGTTCGCGGCTGGCAACATGCCGTTGCGTTCGCCTCTGGGTAGAGGAATAGGTCAAATAAAAAACGGTTTAAAAACGAGAAAAGATCAATAATAGTTTCTGATTCAGCCAGGCTTGTATAGTCGGCGAATGCATCATCAGCCTCGCTCTACGGCACTTTTCAATTTTCGACAGTGTAGTGCGCCTATTTTTAAGCGAAAAATCAAAATTTAACTGCAACTCGTTGCGGATGCGTCATTTTCCGTTGAACAAAATAAATACAATTAGAATTCGAATAAATATTGCAAGTGCCACACGGTTTTACAAGAATTTTGCAGTAGAGCGAGGTTGATGATGTATTCGTCGACTATAATTGTTTAAAGAAATGGACGAAAAACATCCAAAAGTCACTTTTAAAAATGTGTAAAAACGGAAATAAAATTTCTGAAGGAGTGAAATATCTGAAAAATCTAAAATTTCAATAAAATAAACTGATTCCGTGCTTCCCTGACCCCAAACAACCCAAGATTTGCCAATATGGTGAGGGGGTCCTATCATTATTGGGCGGCCAAAAAGTGATGTTTTGGTCCCAGTGGACCCAACACTAATAATAAATTATGAAATGTATTCTTTAGAGGTTACAAGCCTGGCTGAATCAAAAACTATTTTTGATCTTTTCTCATCTCTAAACTGTTTTTTATTTGACCTTATCCTCTACCCAGAGGCGAACGCAACGGCATGTTGCCAGCCGCTCACAAATCTACTCCTCGAGAGCGTTCATTCCGCGCGTCCCACAGGTAAAACGGGGTTAGCGAAATATTAGTAATTAGTTTGCGAATAGTTAGCGAAGGGAGAACAATCCGTTACCGAATGAACTCACTAATCGATTACTAATTATTCGCTAATTGCTCGGCTACCACTGCGCAATCATTCACTAATCTTTTTTTTTTATCTAATCAAAAATCAATTTTTTTTTAAGCAATTCAGGTTTATTCCGAAGAAATAACAGCATTAACATAAAAGGCAAAAACAACAATTAGATCGAAAATGGTGTCAAAAATAAATGAGTCCGAGATGACACTGTCGACCGTTTCCTCCTTCGATATATTTATTTTTTTTTCAGTCGAGTTTCAGTTTCGTCCAGGCATTTCCGTCCCTCACGGTTGCTGAAAATTTAATTTGAATTGAAATAAGCATTTCTTGTTTTGTTTTCCGAAGTAAGGTATATTAAAACTCACTGGCATTTGTCTCGAAAACCTTCGAATCAATTTTCGGGTACAAAATGTTCCGATCTCTTTCCGGTGAACTGTACGCATGCGCATGATAGTCGGCTTTTCGAACCTGAAAATTACAGATTGAATCTCAATTTTTCTAGGAGATTTGAACACTTTACCACACTCTTTTTAAATTGGGTCATGGTGTAACATGCTGACCTGAGACCGTACTCATGAACATTTACCGTACGGTAAATGCAAAAGTAAATGTCAGTTCTGATTGAAAAAAGTAGTTTTGTTATTTGTGAAACTATTGACAGGTCGTTTATAGTGTCATGAACTACGTAAACATTCCGAAATTTTAAATTTATGTTGAGAAAAGAATTTACCGCACGGTAAATGTTCATTAATACGGCTTCTGCTTGTAAAACTTATCACACACTTCTTGATGGATTTTTCTATCGTCTTCCCAAACCAACCACGTGTCTTGTTTTTTAACTCGTTTCGAAGGTTGTCCTAAAATTAAGCATTCTCTCGTTGTTTTTAACTGAAAATCCTACTTTGTACTCTTGTTGAGAGAGTCTTGCACCAGTCGTCGAATGGTAGCATTTATTGTAGATCAGAGAAGTCAGATTCCACTGGCCTCCGCTTGAAGAAGGGCACTTATTCCGCTGAAAAAGCGAAAGTAACCCATCTTTAGACGCATTATACATTTTTTATGGATTCTCGGAAAAATGAATCCCACTTGCAGTTTCGTAGTTTCAACACACCTTGGTTGTTTTTGTTTGTTTCATGGGCAGTGTCATCGTATGAGCTGTGAGATTTCGTGGTGTTCATCTGAAATAAATATAGTTCATATTTGGCAACAACTGTTTTGTTAACACTTCAAATACTTTGTGAAAACGAAGAAATAGGACGAAAACAGATTGAAGAAAAAAAAAAACCAAATTTTCGAATATTATTGACAGATTGCTGAATGATTTCTTTTGTAGAAAAACATTTCTATTCGTTCGAACCATACTTAATGTGAACTTTAATTTAAAAATATGTTAAAATTGATAAAAAACAAAAAATAAATGGAAATTGCAAAAAATAAATTCAATGAATAATTACTCAACAACTATTTGGTAATCTTTCATTTGTCATCTGTTGGCCAATCGCTGAGCAATCATTTGCTAATTTTGGCTGATTTTAGCAATCTTTCGATAATCTTTCGCTAATACAGCTCTTTTTCGGTAATCGTTCGCTAACCCCGTTTTACCTGTGCCTGTGTGGCGCAGGCGGTTGCACGCTTGCCCGTCAAGTTTTTATTTGGCCGCGGGTGCTGAGTTCGACCCCGCCATGCGCCTTTGACACAGGTAAACCGGCATGGATGAGAAGTGATTGAATGGTGGCCCAACAGGCGGTAATGCGCGAATGGTGCCTGCTTGGTGGAGGAGCCGCAACAACAATGCGTGAGTGTCCGCTAATTTCTGAACGATGCACCACCGATGGGCGAATAATCGATCGAGCAATATGGCCTCAGCGCATGCGCTTGATCCTATTTAATTTTAATTTGTTTTTCTCGTGAAGTTTACTATGGTTTTTTTTACCTCTTTTTCTACTGTCCATTCGCGAAAAAAAGCAAGTGCATCGCCAAATTATTCAATTTCACGTTGAATTTACACGTGAATTGAAATAATTTGGCGACCTAAATTAAATCCACGAAGTACTAAGTTTCGTGGAGCGCACTTGCTTTTTTCGCGAATGGACAATATTTGTATTTATTTATTTGTATATTGAAGTACGTGAAAAACTTGTTTATCTTCACTATAAAATTAAAAATTAATATATTGTCGGCCCGCCAAAATGGTCAAACGCGCTCCGCTGAACTCAATACAACGTGGATTTTATTTTGGTTTCCAAATTTTTTCATTTCACGTGTAAATTCAACGTGAAATAAAATAATTTGGAAACCAAAATGAAATCCACGTTGTATTGAGTTCAGTGGAGCGCGTTTGACCAACGTGGCGGGCCGATAATATTTGCATCATCAGTTAAAACCAAACTGTACCTATGAATACTTGAACTTTGTTCAAATATTACCACGGCTAGAAACCGTACGGAATCAAGTGAGCTATGTGAAAAAATGGTTTATTTTACAGTGAACCGTGAGGAAGCCGCTGAGCTTCTCAAAAATCTCACTGTTGCCGACGACGGAACCATTCATCATGTCTTAAAGAGATATCGGATAGTCTTTCAAGAGTCTTCTCGGTTTCTAGCTCCTCGGATCGCCATTGGCTTTCTCCGGAACTCTGACTGTTTGCTGCTTCTACGAGCCGTTCATTTATGTTGGAAACTATTTGGAAGAGGTTTGATTTTGGATATTTTCAAAGAAAAAACACATTTGTTTTCTGTCATTTCGAAACTGGAACGTTTCGATACTTTAATGCAATTTTTCGTCGCCGTGTTCGCAGTATTGACAAAATTTGGACAAGGATAAAATAGTTGTCGTACCCTTACCAGTAAATTCGACGATTTTTTCAAAATTTACTGAAAAACTTAACGTTAAAAATGCACTAAAGTTTCGAAACGACCCAGAACCGTGTTTTTTTCAAACGAGTCGCATCATGAAAAAGGGAAACGCCGCCAACTTATTCGCGTGCGACCGCGCAATAGGCTCTGGGACATTTCGAAACTTAAAAGTTTTGAAAAGTTTTCGTTTCGAAACGTCCGAGGGCCGTGCAATTACGCTGTGCTTTAAGAGACACAGACAGAACGGTGTTTGCGGACTCATGTTTTCATGATGCCGCTCGTTTGGAAACACAAAAATTGTTTACTTTTATCCTGAAATTGGACGCTGAGCACCATATTCATATTCACTTCACGATGTTAAAAAAATATATGTTCAGATCGCTGGTCGTACTGGTGCAGAAAATTCAATCATCGTCACGTTGATAGAAGTTCTCAACATTATTGCTCATATCGGATGTGGATGGGTTGCTGATCAGCCAGAAGTCTCCGTTCTGGTTGTCAACTACATTGCTCTTATGATGGCTGGACTCGATACCATGATATTTCCATTCTACACAGAATACTGGAGTTTCTTGGTGTTCTTCGTGTTATTTTCTATTGGAGTTGTTTGGCGCTATTCGGGATCGCGCTGGTAAGATCTTCGACTATTGTGTATTCAATAGAGTTGCACAAAAACCCGCCTGCTTTTTAAATAGACACATGCAAAAAATTGAACGGGCGTTCATGTTTTAATGTAGCCTCTCGATTGAACACAAAATAAGAATAGGTCCACTATTTCTACAAAAACCTATTTTCTGTAAATTCCTATTCGATACAAAGTTTATTTATTTGCAGGGACGGAATGTTTCGAAATTCGGATCTTCAAATCAAAAATTGTTCGTCTATGTAAAGCCACCAATGACAAAAGGCGGACGACGAATAATTAATGTGCATTTTTTTTCCATTTTATAGTTGTATTTAATAAAAATGTCCGATCCCTTTTTAAAATCAATCTGTTTTATGAGCGAAAAAAGACACTTTGCGCATAGAAAAACCGCTGATGCGCGAAAGGTGGATCATTGAAAAACCGCAAATTCAACCGTTGGTGGTTCCGTCACTCGAGCATCGAGCGGCGCACCAGTGAACCACTTCAGCCATGCCGTTTTACCTGTGGACACAGACACACAAAGATCCTCAGTTACAAACCCAAACGGAATTTTATATATAAGGATGATTTTGCATTAAAAACTTAATGGCATTAAAATATTATTTCTAACTTTTCTGGTTTTTGCTGTACCGCCAAAATCGTGGGGGTTCTATCTTTATTGAGCGCACTGTATAAGGATGATCCTTAAACTCATTAAAAACATTCTAGAAACTATCAGAAAATCATGAACACACTATTAATCTTCAAATTTGAAGAAGATAATGACACTTGGGTGGTTTCAGCCAAAAGTGGAACAGTTTCGAAAAACGTGATAGTTAAATATAAGTTGCGGACACGCCGAAAGTTGAAAAACGAAGACCGAAGAAATTTATTTTTTTTGGGAAGCGGAAGACGGAAACCACGTCGTCCAGCACGACTACATTTTAAAATTGTTTTGGAAATGAAATTTCAAGTTTCTGCGTCTGTAACGGGTACCGTGGGACAATAGACATTGTATGTCTATTGGAACCGGTCTCCGCCCACTGACCCCAACCCGTCAGGCGAGCCGCGTTCGAGAGCTGAGTCAGTCTGGTGGACGGGGCTCGAAGAGATCGTTCTCTCCGAATGAATCTTCTATATTTGCTTTATTCATTATTACTCTATCATTATTCTATTCACTAAAATGAACTGTATAACACGTCTCTAGCTTTGCACACACTTATCTAAACGAGGCGCAGATAAATGAGACAGAGCGCTTTTGCAAGATGAAAACATCGAAAAATCTGAACTTTGAGAAAGCTTGTTTCCAACTTTGGAGAGCACAAACTGATGGATTATCACGCCTATGAATGCAATATTTTTTGCATAGCCTGGAAATTCAAATCTGAATTCCGACCGAAAATCGAAAGAGAATAGGAAGATTCCAGAACACGGTGTGTTGAACGGTGCACCGCTGCAAATGCGCCCCCTCGCACTACTCATTGAAAGAAAGTTTTATGGTTATGGTCACAGTTTTTGAAATATCTCATTAATCAATAAATTGATGCGATTTTCTACTTTTTTTTGTACTCTTCCGCATAAGAAAAAATTAATAAGTCGATTAGAAGCATTTTTCGTTGAATTAAAATAATTGTTTCATGCGTTTTGAATGAAAATGTTTTTGGGATTGTCGTGAGTGTCGGCGCTTGCACAGAAACCTGTAACGTTAAAATTTGAACGCGCATGTAACGGAAATTTGCGTACTTTTTATTATTTTTGAAAATATGTACGCTTCAACACATCGTGCAGAATTCCCGATGGAACATAAGTTCGGAACTAAATTCGTTTGTTTTTTTTTGTAGATTTTGTTTTCATTCCGTATATCGACAAATGGTTTTCATAACGCACACTGTTTCCGTCTTCCGCCTTCTAAAAAATTAAATTTCTTCGGTCTTTTGTTTTTCAATTTTTGAGACGTCCGAAACTGTTATTTAACAAGCATGTTTCTCGAAACTGTTCCATTTTTGGCTGAACCACACAAGTGCCATAAACTCTTTCAAATGTGAAGGTTAACAGTGTTTTTACTGAGTTGCATGATATTATCAATCCCAGAAAGTTCCACCGGGACCCATCGGAACCTAGGCCATGCAGAACTAGGCTAACGGCAAAATACGCATTTTCAACGTGGGAAATTAAGAGAAGCGAGTTCACGTTGCTTTTTTGAGCGGTGGAATTCTCAAAGATGAATAATATTATTCTCAGTACGGAGCGCTGCAAACGCGCTCCCTTCGCACAGTGGTGGACGCGGCCACGTTGGCGACGAGAGAGTGCAGGAAATTGTGAGAGCCGTGGCCGATGTTTTGCTCTGATTTCTCTAAACCTCACTCCAAATGCATGCGAAATTTTTTGTTCGTTTGGAGCGAGTTTTCAGCGTTTTATAACGGGTATATAAATTCAATCTTTTTGCCGGCTACCACAAGAGTTCACGCGGAAAATCTAAAGCCACACCCCCTCAGTTTTTCTTTTAATTTTCAACTGAATGTAATGAAAAAAAGTTGAGTGAGTGTCGCGACACGTGGCGTTCTCATTACTAAAAATAACTGTGGTGTTTGCAGAATTTTCCCGTGAAATCCTATTGTAACCGGCAAGAATATTGAATCGATAATAGTTAGTTAAAATATTTTAATTTCTAGAATTTTTATTTTTTAATAAAAAAAATCTCTCAAGACGCCTTGGATTCGGATTACCGTATCATCCGCAGTGCGGCACTACCGCTGGTCACTCCTGCTTACCGGCACTGGCCCGAATGCTAGTAACAAAACGGCTCCGGCGATGTGGCCTACAAAATCTTGGAAAACGCAAAACTTTAAGACGAAATTTTAGAAAACCCAGACGAGATGCGGAAATTCTGACGACGGCATCGGGATCAGCACAGTTGAAAATGTATCGTCACAAATTTTGGTGAAATTCTCAGAATCCCACTTTAAACACTTCCCTTGTCAGACATGCAACGATCCCTTGAGGGAACTGATTTCAAAACAAAGAGTGATATCGAAAATTGGCTGGCACGGTGTCCAGTATTGGAAATCTGGGCGGAGCCCAATTTGCTGACGCGCCAGGAAACTAGCATGGCGCACTTTCGGTGCTTGCGCATTTTTTGACTTTGGTATTTTTTTATTGATGTTATTATTTTCCTTTCAGTAAAACCGGTTTTTCTTTGTAAAATGTATGTATTATATTTTGTAATACCATAAAATTGCCCAAACTTCGATTTTCGTAAAGATTTATCTTGCAAAAACACCAAAAAACTCACTTTTGTTTAGCTCCGCAATGCTAAAAACGATTATTCCGAAATTGTGGCTGAACCAAATTCTACGTTCTTAGGCTTAAAAAAATTCTAAAGATCTCAGTTATAATTCAGTTGAAGCACATTTAGGAAAAAAAATTAAGCATTTATGCTTTTTTCCCGAAAAACATTTAAAAAAACGCCTCAAGAATTTGAATATCGCGCGAAAAAATCCAGTGGAGCGCTTTTGCTCGGCTCCGCCCACTTTTCAAATTCTAGATACCGTGGCTTGTGTCATATTTTAAATTATAAAAAGCCCGAGTTTTATGAAGGGCACGGTGTGCCAAAATCCGAAAATGTTTGAACTGTTCGCAATGGAGCGCACTTGCATTTTCAGTATTTTCAATATGTCATTTTTATTGATTTTTTCAATATTTTGCAACATATTTATTGTTAAGAAAACTTTTATCTGCAAAATAAGCTAAAAAACGTAAAAATTCGTCGACAGGAAAGCTCGTCATTAAAATCTGCACTTTTTCAACTGGATTTTCAATATTTTTCAGATTTTTCCTAAAATGGAGAAATTTCATCAAATTTTATAACATCCGATTGCTTCAAAAGTAGATTGGGATCATTTTCATCAAAAGATGAGGTAAAAATAATCACGGACAACGTCCCTATAATCGTTTGAACAAAAATTGCGTGGGATCGAGTGTGTTCAAGCCGATTTGCTGCTCCAATTTGATTGGAAATTTCATATATTCGGTTCATGGAATGCTCAAAACTACCTGAAAAAATAATTTAACTGCTTCGACGCTGCTCTCAGCTTGAAATCATTAGAAAAAGCAATTTTTCGCGAAATTCGTACAAATTTTTTTTTCTTTTTTTAAACATTTTTTCCGTGTTTGTTGCGATTCAGTTATATACCTATTAGTTTCCTATGATCATTTAAACGGGTCATTGGTTCTGATTGATGCAAAAGTGGCAAACATGCAACTTAAATTAGAACGGAACATTCAATATTACAAATACCAGGCGAAAATTAAAGGAAATTCGGGTTTAGCCGAGAGCTGAACAATTATATCATTGAATTGCAGAATTTCCGATCAAATTGAAACAGCAAATCGCCTTAAAGAGACTCTGTTTCCCGTTTCTTTGTTCAAATGCTTATGGGGACGTTGTTTGTGAATATTTTTGCCTCATATTTGGCTCAAAATAATCGAAATCTTTTTTTGAAGCAATATTTTGTTGCAAAATGTGTTAAAATTCCTTCATTTTACGAAAAACCTGAAAAATGTTGAAAATCACCGTTCATTTTAGCACTGAAAATGCAAGCGCGCTCCATTGCGAACAGTTCAAACATTTTCGGATTTTGGCACACCGTGAGGGTATGACACAAGCCACGGTGTCCAGGATTTGAAAAATCGGCGGAGCCAAGCAAACGCGCTCCGCTGGATATTTTCGCGCGAAATTCAAATTTTGACGCATTTTTTTAAAATGTTTTTCGGGAAAAAAAAAATCATAAATTCTTAACTTTTTTTCTTATGTGCTCCAACGGAATTTTAGCTGAGATCTTAAGAAAAAAATGTATGGTATTAAAAGGGCTCCGCGACATGTCGAAACCGGACATCTCGAAACCGCGACATCTCGAAACCGCGACATCTGGAAACCGGACATTTCGAAACCGGACATCTCGAAACCGGACATCTCGAAACCGCGACATCTCGAAACCGCGACATCTCGAAACCTGACATTTCGAAACCGGACATCTCGAAACCGGACATCTCGAAACCGCGACATCTCGAAACCGCGACATCTCGAAACCGCGTAAACAGGGGGAGGGTGGTTGAAAAGAGAGGTAGGAAGTAAAATTTGTTTTTTTCATAATTCAATGACTATTCAACAAAAAATCAAAAAGTGCAAGATTTGAATATCATTTCTTTGGCGGCCACCAAAAAAAGTTTACAGTACGCAAACTGCACCTTGCACCGGGAGCAGTGGTGGGACCAAAAAATGTTTTTTCGGTCATTTCTTTTGCTTTAATTGGGTGAAACAAAAACTTTTGTTTTGTTCATGCATGTAAGAAAAAAAAAAAGTTGTTCATTTAAGCCGCCGAGGCGCAAAACAATGCCTGTATGAACGAAAACTTAGCCGGGATATGCTCTGAATTGACAAAAAATCTTTAATTTTCAACGAAAACTTTGGAAAATTTCCATTCAACTCGCAGAAATACAATTTTTTTTATTATTTTCTTGAACAAAATTTTTTTTTCTTATTTTTTTTGAGGAAAAAAAAATTGTTTTGATACTTTTTTTAGGGACAAACATTTGTTTTTTCAATTTTTTAAGGACAAACAAAAATTTTTTTTTTGTGAAATTGTTTTTCTCCCACTCCTGATCGAGAGATTGGTTTTAAAAAGCAGAGAAAATTGACAATAGAGCGCGCTTGCACCGATGTGTGCGTCTAGTGTTTCGGCACCCTCTCTCAAAACACGTTTACAGGGGAAAAAATAGTATTTCTGCGAGTTGAATGGCAATTTCCAAAGTTTTCGTTGAAAATTAGAGATTTTTTGTCAATTCAGAGCATATCCCGGCTAAGTTTTCGTTCATACAGGCATTGTTTTGCGCCTCGGCGGCTTAAATGAACAACTTTTTTTTTTCTTACATGCATGAACAAAACAAAAGTTTTTGTTTCACCCAATTAAAGCAAAAGAAATGACCGAAAAAACATTTTTTTTGGTCCCACCGCTGCTCCCGGTGCAAGGTGCAGTTTGCGTACTGTAAACTTTTTTTGGTAGCTGCCAAAAAAATGATATTCAAATCTTGCACTTTTTGATTTTTTGTTGAATAGTCATTGAATTATGAAAAAAAAATTTTTACTTCCTACATCTCTTTTCAACCACCCTCCCCCTGTTGACGCGGTTTCGAGATGTCGCGGTTTCGAGATGTCCGGTTTCGAGATGTCCGGTTTCGAGATGTCCGGTTCGGAATGTCCGGTTTCGAGATGTCGCGGTTTCGAGATGTCGCGGTTTCGAGATGTCCGGTTTCGAGATGTCGCGGAGCCATTAAAAGATACAATACATACATTTTACAAAGAAAAAAAGATTTTACTGAAAGAAAAATAAAATAAATCAATAAAAAAATGCCAAAATCGAAAAATACGCAAGCACCGAAAGTGCGCCATGCAAGTTTGCTGACGCGCCAGCAAATTAGGCTCCGCCCACATTTCCTATCCTGGACACCGTGAGACATGATGAAGGCAGACTGTTGTCGATGAGGAAGGCAAATACTATTAGGTTGGCAAGAAAGTTTTTGTTATGTTTTGATTTTGTGCTCGCCGCAGAGCCAGACAAAAACCAAAAGTTAATTTTACTGGGTATATAGGAAACCTACCTTGTCAGCAATAACATCCACTTTCCCCTACTGCTTCTCTCTCTCAAACCCCATGGACCATTTCCGTCCTGACCCAGATCACCCTACGACATGTCATTCTCTTTTTGTTTCTATCTAACTTGAAAGTGCCGGAGACTCATCGCCGTCTGGTGCAAGTTTATAAGGCCGTGGCCCCTCATGAAAATACCATTCGCATTTGGTTAGGAAAATTCGAGAACAACGACTTTTTCCTTAACGATGCTTCCCGCTCTGGGTTGTCTGTCCATGGCGTGCACCACTGGGAATTTCTGGACGAAGGCAAAACTATCACGGCCGAGTACTACTCTGCCCAATTGCAAAAGATCAGGGCCCAGCTTAATCTCTCCCCGCTCAAATGCCATAGAGTGCACTACATCAATGATAACGCCAAGACCACATGTGGCGAAAACAACAAAGTCACTACTGGCAACGTTCAGCTGGACAGTTCTCGCTCACCCATCGTACAGCCCAGACCTTGCCCCTACTAATTATTACTTGTTCTCGGACATGCAACAATCCCTTGAGGGAACTGATTTCAAAACAAAAAGTGATGTCGAAAATTGGCTTGTGTCATATTTTGCATCAAAAATAGCCAGAGTATTGGAGGACAGGTACTCTGAGTTTGCAAAACAGATGGCAGACGTTGTCGATAAGGAAGGTAAATACTATTAATCACTTGATTTCTCCTTCTTTGAATAAACACTTTTTCAAAACATAACAAAAACTTTCTTGCCAGCCTAATATTTATCATTTGACAAGCCTGGCTGAATCAAAAACTATTTTTGATCTTCTCTCATCTCTAAACTGTTTTTATTAGACCTTTTCCTCTACCCAGAGGCGAACGCAACGGCATGTTGCCAGCCGCGAACAAATCTACTCCTCGACCACGTGTCCCGTGTGGCGCAGGCGGTAGCACGCTTGCACGTCGATCTTTTATTTGGCCGCTGGTGCTGAGTTCGACCCCGCCATGCGCCTTTGACACAGACACACAAAGATCCTCAGTTACAAACCCAAACGCAATTTTATATATAAGGATGATGTCTTCTTTTTTGAATAAAAAGCTTTTCAAAACATAACAACAATTTCTTGCCAACGTAATAGATATCTAATTATGTTACAATTGAACTTCATGTAATTGACTCCAAGGAATTGACTGGCGCAATCAGAACTTTCTTAAAATGCCTACTTTTAGCAGAAAATTGAAGAAGAGTGACTTAGATTGAAGTGCAAATATCAGCTTGTGAATGCCTATTCTATAGCCCGTTAGTGTGAGTGCGCAAATTGGAGTGCAAGGAAAGGCTATTCTGAAAGATTTTCTAAAAAACCAACATAGGCATCCATTATCACCATAGATGCCACGGGCCGTGCCGGGCCGGGCCGGGCACAAAACCTAGAAAATTAGTGCCCGTGTCCAGCCCGGCCCGGCACGCGAGCCGACCCGGCCCGGCCCGTCTGTGCCCGTCTTTGTTCAATTTGGGAATGTACTAATATGAAGACGCATTGTTTATTTGGGAAAAAAGCAAGTGCGCTCAACGAAACTTAGTACTTCGTGGATTTCATTTTCATCGCCCAGTTATTTCAATTCACGTGTAAATTCAACATGAAATTATATAATTTGGCGACAAAAATGAAATCCACGAAGTACTACGTTTTGTGGAGCGCACTTGCTTTCTTCGCGAATGAACAATAGAAAAATACGAAATCAGTAGTTTTTGGAATTCGCATGTTTTTCAAACTCGTTGCGGTACCTAATTATATGAACTGCAGGTTTTCGTACCTTTCTTCGAAAAAGTGCAGTTATTTTTACATTTCATAAACAACAAATCAAAAAACGTACTTTCTGGTAGCTTGTAAGAGAGGAAACTGCTGCAGGAACTATCTCAGGAATGATAGTTTCTCCACAGTATCAATTGAATCACAGTTTATAGGCGTCGTTAGATCAGGTCACGTAAGTTTTTTTGTTTTAATTTTTAAACCCGTCAATTCGAAACCGCGACAAACAGACACCGTGCGCTGTCGACTCGCAACCCCCGTCACTCTGCAACCCGACTTTTTGCGACCCGGCATTTCGCAACAAGACATTTCGCAACCAATATTTGACAAGATAAAAGAGTACCGCAAAAAAACCGCAAATACATAAAATAAGTATGCGTTGGATGAAGTTCCAAGTTAGAAGAATGTTTGATAGTTTCTAGAAAACAGTGCGCCCAATAAAGATAGGACCCCCTCCCCTGCATTTTGGCTTTACCGAAAAAGGCAGAGAAGTACGAACAAATCTGTTAATGCCATTGAATTTTTAATGCAAATTAACCTCTAGGAAACAATTTTCATACTGGGACCAAAAAATCACTTTTTTCGCAGCCTAATAATGTGATAGGACCCCCTCACCATATTGTCAAATCTAGGGTTTTTTGGGGTCAGGAAAGCGCGGAATCAGTTTAATTTATTGGAACTTCAGATTTTTCAGATATTTTACGTCTTTAGAATTTTATTTTCGTTTTCGCACATTTTTAAAAGTGACTTATTAATGTTTTTCGATCAGGGGGGGGGGGGTCCTATCTTTATTGGGCGCACTGTATTCTAGAAACTATCAAACATTCTTCTAATTTGGAACTTCATCCAAAGCATACTTACCGTAAATACTATATTATAAGCCCACCTGTGTTAGAAGCCCAGCCTGTAATATAAACCGATCTCCAGACCCCTTTGAAAAATAGAAGCACACCCTGTAATAGTAGCCCACCCTTTAATAAAAGCCCATCTTGCAATTGTAGCCAACACTCAATGGGTCTGGCTTCCTTGCTCTTTTGGTACGTTTTCTTTATGGTTACGGCTGCTCTTTGGGTACCAAACTTGCAAATTTCATACAAAACATTGATATAACTAAAAAGCAATCGTACCCAAAGAGGCCGTACACAAATTTGGTACCGTAAGCAGGTTTGATCGGAAATCAATCGTGCCCAAAGAGTCTGGGACACATTGATTATTGAAATTGTGCGCGTCTCATCGCGATGTGTTCAATTTTGCATTATTTTCACCCGTTTTTAAACAATTCTGTTAATGGAAGCGGTCATCAAACGCCACCAGTGCTGGGCGTAAAATGTATTTTTCAAACAGATTCCATATTGTGTTTTCAGTCGAGTCGCATCATGAAAACAAGAAATCCCGTCACGTTTTTCACGAGAATGTATAATTTTAGTGCATTTTGAATTTTTACGCGAAAAAAGTGTAGATTTCATTATTTGATTTAAAACACAATAAAACAAAACATTTACGGTTTTAAAAAACCGTAAAAACCATAAAGTTTTGAATTCCACAGTTCAGTAAAGACAATTGACTACTAAAAGCAGTAATAATATCAAAAACAGGCTTGATCTGATCTGCAGTCGACAAAACTCAATTCCGCGAACTTTTGGCTGACTTTCAAACGTGCTAACCACTATACCACAAGGGCCACGTTAACTTAAAAGACTCAGGGAAAAGAAATGATTGCCATTTCTTAAAAAAAAAAAACAAAAATCTGTGAAAATAAATATTTGACGAAGGCGACGTTGTCGCCACAAGCTGCAGGCTTGTTATATATAAGAAAGACTGAATAGAAAATGACAAAAATAAAGGAATGCTGCAATTTTTGGTTTAGTTTCGATAGTTAACAACGAGAAATAGGTTTTTTTCAGAAATCATCTTAAATTATTTCCGTTTTTTGGAAAATTTCATAATGTTTCACTGTCGTAAATATTATCAATTCAATATTCTTGCCGGCTACCACATGCGCCCGCGAAAGTTTCATAATAGGCGCAGACATAACGAGCAACACACCCGCTCACATTTTTTGATCTACGTTCAGTTGAATTCAGTTGAATTCTGTTAAAAAGACCTGATGGGGCGGAGCCTCGATTTTTTGCGTCACTGCTTACTGTAGCCGGCAAGAATATTGAATTGGTAATAAAAACAGATAAAGCGACACACCATTGTATTACAAAAACTGTTATTTTTAAAGTTACAAACATCTTTTTTTGTTGTTCGTGCTCTTGAATTAGAACTTCCGACTCGCAATCAGGATTTGATATTATGAAAATTTTTGTTGGTTTTATGAAGATTTTTTTGAGGTGCATAAAAAAGAGGCTTGAAAAATAGAAACCCACCCTGTAATAAAAGCCCACCTGTAATATAAGCCCATCCTTGAGACCCCTTTGAAAAATAGAAGCCCATGGGTTTACATATAATACAGTATTAACGATGTTTTATGTATTTGTGGTTACTTTCTTATCTTGTCAAATATTGGTTGCGAAATGTCTTGTTGCGAAACAAGCCTGATCTGACGCCTACCGGCGCCAATCAGTCTTGAGTAGCCGCCTGCGGCGGCTGTTAGGTTGGGTGTATCGTTAAGCTTGATCTAGTTCACAGCCCTATTTTAAAATTCAAAGCAACAATTTGCTCATTAAAAACTATTTGAATAACAGAAATATGTTTTAAAAAACAATATTTACAAAAAAGAATAAGATCAAATAATTTATTTGTACGCGACGTTGCGTAGTCGCTCGGTAGTAGATTTTATGAAGAGCCTATTCTTTGATCTGGCGCGGGAAAGAGCAACATGTGTCTGTCCATGAGCAAATACGTTTTCCAGGAGGTAGAGTCCAACTCTTCCAAATGATTGTCCCTGTGCTTTGTTGATGCTGATTGTAAATGCCAACTTAGTCGGGTTGTTTCAATGATAAATATACAATTATCAGAGATCCAAAACCGTTCTCCTCCAATTCGCTTGAAACGCTCTGTTCAAAAAGAAAGAGAAGAGAAAAAAACGTAAACAAAGACAAAATCGTCTTTATTTATTACAAAATCAAACGTGACCAGAGTCACCAAAAAAGACAATGAAGATATTTTACAAACTAGTAAAAGACTAACAATAAAATCTTAAAAAACTTAAAACTATCCAAACAACCAAAAGTTCTTTCGAAAAACCAAAAACTAACAAACAACAAGTTCTTTCAAGAAGGAAAATTATGATTTGGCGCGGCAATCACAGATACAACATAACTTTTTGGAAGAGATCAAATTGCAGATCAAATTACAAATTTAGATCATAAACGGGTACACAACCCGACATCTCGGGGGTTTCACAAAGGAAATGAGTAAGAATGAAGAGAGTAGGATGGATATAGTGTGGGATCGTATTGGCGTGTATATAGGAAACTGATTGGATGGAACAAGGAAAAATTGTAAAACGAGTGAACCGTGGCCATCGGGAAAATTGGACAAATTTATCTCTTTCCTGAATTAACGTTTTTCCGGAAGATACGTGGTCTTTTTCTTATACGGCTCGTTCTTGAACGTCTTCCTCTTGGGGAATCCCATCTTCTGACTCCGTGCAGCTTCCTTCTGCGCGGTTTGTCCTTTTTGCTCCTGATGTTTGGTCTTCTCCGACATCCCCACTGCCTTCAGCTTCTTTCCTCCTTTCTCTTCCAACATCTTGTTGACACACTCTCAGTAGCTATTTGTGCATTGGGACGATCCGACAAGTAACAGTGTTGCATTTCGTTATCCAGCATCCTTTGCACCCGGCGAGATGACTTCCAGCACTCCACCATTTTCTCTATTCATCGCCTCCATCACTTCTGCATACTCGCTTTCCAGAGTCCAGTCGATTTTCTGGTCTTGCACTGGCGCAGCCACCAGAATACAATCGATGCTTGCCGAGATGGCTTGCATCACTACACTCCACGTGCGTAGCGTCGCTCGGTCAACCGTGAACGGTACAATGACCAGTATTGTAGAGCACTTCAACCGTGTTGCCAGGTTGAAGTCCTCTTTCTCCTCCATAAGATTTTTCCACTCGCGATGTGGATGGCCGAGTGTTCGAACCACTTCCGAATTGACACCTGGCAGGGTGAGAACCAAAATTTGGGTTGAAACTCCACCAACATTTTTCTCTTCTTTCTTCAAAATCTGAAGGTAGTGTTCATGGAACGGCTTCTCCAGAACTGAGCTCCTCAGTGTTGGAACGATGGTGGGGCATTTCGCCAACATCATCCAGACTTCCTCCTCGATGACCTTGCGGTCATAGTTGAATGGCAACGGGTGCAAAGACAAGATCTTGATCCGATTCACCTTTTCCTTCTCCTTGAGTTGTGGCATTCCTTGTAAAAGGGCAGCCATCCGGGCCAATTGGGTGGGAGACGATGTTCGAAGTCCAGGAGCCTTGGAGAGAGTGAATTGGCACGGTGTGGGACATCGACACCAGAACAGTTCTTCGGACCTGTAAATCGACAAGTTATTATGATTGATGTCTGAAATCACATTAACACATTCTTCCTCCTTTTCCCACATTGGAACTTTCTGTTTTTGCCTCTCTTTATTGGTTACAATAGGAACATTTTCCATTTCAACCGGGATTACTCTCAAATTATCGAAAGGATTGACAAACTCCTCCTTTCCTCCTAGGATAGAAATCACCGTAGCCGAGTTTTGTGTGCATTTAACCACTCTGTACGGGCTTTTCCACTTATTAACGAGTTTAGGGCACCTAGTCTCTCGGTCGGGATTTCTATGAGTACCCTGCTTCCCACAGTAGGGTATTTTCTATTCTCCGTCTTATACTTTTGGTCAAACAATTTCTTGTTCTCTTCCCATTCACGCTCAGCGTGCTCTTTTGCCCGCAGGTGCGCTTTCAGGAGCTTCTGAACCAGTATATGCTTGTATTCATCAGCATCTGAGTAATCAATGCCAACGGCATCCTCTCCCTCCATATGGATGGGGTGTTTGGAGTCACGCCCATACATTAGGAACATTGGTGATTCTCCGGTTGTTTTATGCGCGACCGAATTGTATGCAAAAACCGCAAAAAGAATCTGTTCATCCCATTCTATGGGGACTGCTGTTTTTTCTTTTTCATTATCAGCATTATAGTCTTGTTGAATCTTTCAACGCAACCATTCGTTCGGCTATTATTACCTTTTGTCGTTATATGCTTGATATTGAGCATTTTCACGAGTTCCTCAAAATGAGAATTAACAAACTCTTTCGCTTGGTCAGACAACAGAACTTCTGGAATTCGTCCTTCAACTAATGCCCAACGGTCTATAAAAGCTTTGACTACAGTCTCCGCCTTCTTATCCGGGATTGGTATAGCTGCACCATATTTGGTGAAGAGATCGATAATGCTTAAAATGTATCGATTTTCTTGAACCGACAATTCAACATCTATCAGATCAACTGCTACAATCTCGAGTGGCCGAGACGTTTCGTATGGTTTTAATGGTGCTGTGAGTTTCGGATGGTCGTTTGTACAAATGCACTTGGGACATCCTTTCACACACTTTTCCATTGTGACAATCATTTTTGGCCAGAAAAAACCGTTTACTTTTGGCGCTAAAATGACCTCCCAAGCATCCTTCATGCATTTCCGTAACCAGCGTGTTTCTTACACTTTCTGGTACCACTTTACGATTGCATTCTGGATTCTCGGCATTTCTCAGCGTCTGCCCGATTATGACATAATCTTCGACAAGCACGCACCCTTCGATTCCTTTTATCTTCACCTTTCCTTCTTTTGCACCACTCTCCAACAAATGAATGAGTTCTCCCCACCCTTCGTCAGAGTTCTTCAAGTGGTTTAGCCAGTTCTCCTGATTGATCACCTCGGTGTCATCAGACTTCTCTTGTAAAGCATTCAAGATTCTTAAGAGTTCTTTAGTTCCTTTATCTGACGTTTCAGTCATAGGACAACCACCTCTGCTCAGCGCGTCTGCCACTACCTTTGCCTTGCCCGACAAATAGACAATTTTCACATTATACTCCAGTAGTTCGATGGACCATCTCAACAGTCTATCAGCTAGATGAGTGCCCTTTAGCAATGCTAAAAGAGGTTTGTGATCTGTCATAATGATGATCTGGGTCCCATAGACTATTGCTTTGAACCTTTTCAATGCGAAAATCATTGCCAATGCCTCCAAATCTGTTATATGATAACGAGTTTCACGGCCTCCCAGCACGCCAGGCAGTGCAATCGCGCTCCACTGAGCTCGCTCCGCTCCTTTTGGCGCGAACTTTAGTTTTTTCAAATTTGTTTTTAATTTAGTACTGAAAATTTACTTATCGTCAAATATTTTGTCTTTCTCATAATTTTTTATCGATAAAATTCTCGGCGAAATGAAAAGGAGTGTGAAACCTTTCGAATAAGCGTTAAAATTAAGAATTTGAACTCCTGTAGGAGAAGGAGATACAGTTTGAAGTTATTAATTAAATTAAAAAGACTGTCTTCTTATGAATTTGCCTAAATTTTGTCCGTTTTTCGTCTTTGTATTTTCGGCCCGGAGCGACGCGACGATCAAACGCGTTTAATTGAATTCAATTGAACTCCGTACTTCGTGATTTTCATTTCGTTTGCCAAATTTTTTCTGTCTTTTTTTGTATGAAACCCTACTTTTTTTCTATGTAAAAATGATTTGTCCAGACCAAATTCATTAATTTTTGTCTTAATCAGTCACATATTGCATAATTTTCGCCAAAAAAATATGTTTCCATTTTTCGAAATTAAAAAAAAAAGTTCAACTTCATTTTTCTGGGTTTTTTTCTGGTTCAAATCAAATCACGGTGATTTGTTTTGAAGTTATGTTATTTTTTGCTCGAAAATAGCTGATTTCAATGAAAATTTTAATTGTTTCTCGCCGAAATGGCTAATTTCCAATTAATTCGGTGGTTTTGTGAGTTTTTCGACGATTTTCCTCACTTTTTGCTCTTTCAAACGTTTCTCTACATTATCTCCGCATATAATTCTTGTTAAAAACTTATTATTTCACGAGAAAATCGCACACAAGAGCATGAGAGCGCTCAAAGACGCGCCGTCGAGTTGTGCGCCAACACCAGAAATGCGTCAGTGATTGGTTGGCGCGTTGGGAGTCTGGGAGGCCGTGAGTTTCAGCAGGTGTCAGTGATTTTGACGCAAAAGCTATTGGATCCTGTTCGCCTTCAACATTTTCTTGTGCCAACACCGCTCCTACTCCCTGTCTGGACGCATCAGTATAGATGAAAAACGGTCTCGTCCCATCTACTGCCGCCTCTACGTCAGGTTGAGCCAAACGGGTGCTTGACACACTGCAGTTAGAAGAGTTTGAAACGCTGTTTCTTGTTCTTTTCCCCATTGCCACAAAGTTTTTTTTGGAGGTTAATGGTGTTAACGGAGCCGCAATTTTCGCAAAATTCAAAACGAATTAACGGTAGTAGCCAACTAGGCCAGGAAAATATTGCAGTTCTTTGAGATTTGTGGGGCGTGAGAACTTTCTCATTGTTTCCACTTTTTTCTCTTCAGTATGCACTCCACCTGGAGAAATTCGGTGACCGAGATATTCTACGGTATCTTTTGCAAGATGACACTTACTAGCCTTCAGTCTCATTCAACTTGCCCGAATTTTGGTCAACACTTTTTCAAGATCTTGTGCATGTTGTTCGAGTTTTTCACTCGCAATCAACACATCATCTACAGTACTGGTCATAAAGAATGCGACAACTGGTTTTTTGACGATAACTTCTTGGAAAGTTAACTTTTTGACCCGAATTTCTTACTGTATCTGCAATGGAACTTCACAAAAACTTGCGTACTTGCAAATTGCATCATTCTGCAAAAAAAAATTTTTTTATTTTTTAAAATTTTTCTCATTTTTGCACTTTTTTCATGTATTTCAGTTTTTTGTATAAAGTTCAATGAAAATTAATTGGGAGTAGTTCTAATTAGTTTTTTATTGTTTTTCAGCCATGGTCAGACCATTTGGGAAAAAAACTAGGCGCGCATCCGAAGATACTTGCAACTCAGTTTGGTTGTTCTTCCAGTCAAATTTACCGTATTTTGAAAAATAATCGTGATGATGTAAGGTTTCAATTAGTTTTCTAAACTAATTTCGACTATTCAGGATGGTGTAGTTCATCGTCAATCTCCAGGAGGCTCCCCGACATTTCGCAACCCGACGCTTCGAAACCGCGTCATTTCGCCACTCGTGTCGATATTGACACCGCGAATTTTCGAAATTACGGATTGCGTGATATCGGATTGCAAATTGACGGGTAGCGAGAGCGCGCGGGTTCTGTTTGTCGCGTTTTGGAACTGCTGGGTTTTGATAGTTTGCGGTTTAAAATCTACGTGAGTGGCGAAATGACGCGGTTTTAAAGCGTCGGGTTGCGAATCGTCGGGGAGCCCTCCAGGAAGACCCCGAACCACTTCCAGAGACGTCCCTAAGACGTCTGCAAGTTGCTGGACTGCACGGACGAAGACCAGTCAAAAAACCACTCGTTAGTCCAAAAACCGGAAAGCTCGCGTTGTATGGGCTAAACAGCACTTGTCCTGGGGGCCTCGAGAGTGGGCTAATCACATCTGGAGCGACGAATCGAAGTTCAATATGTTCGGTACTGATGGTATTCAATGGATTCGGCGTCCTATTGACTCCAGATATGCTCCTCAGTACCAATGTCCGACGGTAAAACATGGAGGTGGATCTGTGATGGTTTGGGGATGCTTCTCCGACACTTCCATGGGTCCATTGAAGAGAATTGTTGGAACCATGGACCGATATGTGTACGAAGACATCCTGGAGAACACAATGCGACTATGGGTAAGATCAAATTTGGGCCGATCGTGGGTGTTTCAGCAGGATAATGACCCGAAGCATACTTCGGGTCATGTCGCCAATCGGTTTCGACGTCGCCGTGTGGATCTCCTGGAATGGCCAAGTCAGTCTCCGGACTTGAATCTCATCGAACAAATGTGGGAGGAGCTAGAACGACGTCTCAAAGGAGTCCGAGCCTCCAATACCAACCAGAAATTCGCTCAACTCAAAGCTGCTTGGAAGAGTATTCCGATGACGGTGGTTCAGACGCTCCTGGATTCGATGCCACGTAGATGCCTGGTTGTTATTGATGCCAAAGAATATCCAACCAAGTATTAAATCACTTTTTATAATTACCTTCCTTTTGTTTTTGACCTTCGGTGATTCTAGAGCTAAGCTCCAAAAATGTCCATTTTCATGAATTTTCGAAAAAATTGAATAAAAAAATAATTTTCAGCAGAATTTCAAAATCAACTTGACAGAAAGGTCACTGACAGTGCTGTAAAAATTTCACAAAAAATTTGGGTCAAAAAGTTAACATTCCAAGAGGTTATCGTCAAAAAACTAGTTGTCGCATTTTTTATGGCCAGTACTGTACATAGACGTGCGCACAATCTCCTAACAGTTCGCCCAACATGGCTTCCATGGAGCTTTGAAAAACTGCTGGCGAGCTTACCAGCCCAAAAGGGAGTACATTGAATTCATATAATTCATTACCCACAGCGAAAGCTGGTACCTCCTTGCTACTTTCTTCCAGCGGCAGTTGCCAATAGCTTGAGATCATATCCAGGGTCGAAAACACTTTCTTCCCCGACAATGACTGGAGCGTTGACTCAACATGCGGGAGTGGGTGAGCATTATTTTTGATCACCTTATTCACTTTCCCGTAGTCGATGCACATTCGAACTGTGCCATCTTTCTTTTTGACAATGACAATGGGGCTTGCCCATGGAGACTTGCTTTTCCGTGAGACCTTTTGGTCCAGAATTCGCTGAAGCATCTCCCAAATGGTTTTTCGGATGGCGAGTGGAATGGGTCTTGGTTTCTGTTTGATTGGCTGCACTTCCTCTTTTACTTCGATCACACATTCTGTGAGATGGGTATTTCCAAGTTCGCTGTCTGACACTGCAAACACGATTTTTTTTTTTTAATTTTCCACCACCTTTCTTATCACCGATTCCAGGGGCTCCTCCTTTTCCAATTGATTCCAGAGTTCATGATCTCTTGCTGCCTCTCTAACAGCGTCATCATTCTCTAAGCTCTGAACTAGAATCGGAGTGGTCGTGTCAGATTTGGCATCGCAGCTCTCATCTGTGCTAGCCATGTTTAAAATTTCTCTTTCAAACATCACTTCTAACACTTCCGCAATTTCTTTTTTATCAGTCAACACCTCATATCCATCTAGAATTCCTGTAGAAACTCTTTGCCCTTTCTTGATGATACAAGCCGTGTTACCAAAATTTGAAAATTGCACCCACTTTTTTCACCCACTTTTTTCACCCAAAACTATTCCCTCCACTTGCATTTCCACCATTTTATTTATTTATTTATTTTATTACGACTTTAAAGTACGTGAAATAGAAAGAAAATCATGGTATAATAAAATGAATAAAAAGAAGGATCGAATTTCCATGTGATTGTGCCGGAGTAGTTTTTTATTTATTTATTTGTTTTATTACGACTTTAAAGTACGTGAAATAGAAAGAAAATCATGGTGGTATAATAAAATGAATAAAAAGAAGGATCGAATTTCCATGTGATTGTGCCGGTGTAGTTATACATGTAATGCTAGAAATAATAAGATGATTAATTGGGCAATGAAATTAATAGATACGTATGGGGTTGATGTGGGTAATTGTGGAATAACATAAGGTAGGTTATTTCTGCATAAGTCTAGTCAGCGTGCGATTAGTGAAAAAGTTACGCCGTAGTTTGATTTTGCATTTGTTCCACGTGAATTTAGTTTTTGCGCGCGTTCTATTTTTGTATGTGACAGTGAAAAAGTCTGAGGTGTTAATATCTACTTTGTCTGCTAGCATTTTCGAAACAAATTTTTTGTCTATCCATTTTCTCCTGCATTCTAACGATGTTAGGTTGTACAGTTCGTTTCTCTGAGCCGCGGATTTATAATCTTTATCATCTGGTCTGAGGTACCGTCCCTTCTGTCTACAATAGAGGCGTCTTGTGAACGCGTTTTGGACCGATTCTATGGCTTTGGAGTCACCTTGTTTTAAAGGGCTAGTGACCGTTGTTCCGTATTCTACTAATGGTCTTATGAATATTTTATACAAGAGTGTCATGAGTCTGCTGTTATTACTACTATACTGGTAAAATATTTGCGGCATGATATATTTAGCTTTGTTTATAGATGATTGCCAGTGCTTAGTAAAGTCGAGTTTGGTGGACACTAGAAAGCCAAGATCTCTTGTTACGTTTTTTCTTCTGATGGGTTTATTGTTTATTTTGTAGTCTAAAAAACGACGATTTTTACCAATTGTTAAACAAACTGTTTTGTCATCATTTAATGATAGTTTGGCTAGAGATGACCATTGCAGGACTGAGTCTATTCCCGATTGTAAGAGTTTGTTATCACTAGTTTTTCCTATTATGGTGTAAAGTTTTAGGTCATCCGCAAACTGTTTGCATTTTACTCCGGGGGGTAAAACAGTGGGAATACGTAAATTCCGAACAAGACAGGAGATAACACGGAACCTTGTGGTATTTTATTGTGAACTCGCACCCGGAAAGATCTATTGTCTAGAAACTTACTAACCCATGTTATTAAATTTGCGTTCAGTTTTATATCTATCAATTTTTGCAATAGTATGTCATGTGGTATGCTGTCAAACGCTTTGGCATAGTCCAAATATATCAGATCTACCTGCGCTCCGTTATCTACTGCCTGCGTCCATTCGTTTGTTGCCTCAAGCACGCAAGCTACTGTAGATCGTTTTGGTCTGAACCCGTGTTGCTCTTTATTCCAGAAATTATTGTCATTTAGGTACGGGAGAAGTTTCGATAAGAGACAGCGTTCGTAGATTCTACACAGCTGAGATGTCAAGCTAATAGGTCTAAAGTTGCTTGGCGTTTTTGGATGAGGAATTTTTTCTAATGGTATTACTATTGAGTCTCTAAAACTATTCGGTATTTCTCCTCTCATCATTGCCAGATTGAATATCGCGTCGGAATGAGCTATTAATTTTATAAATTTAGAAAGTCTCATTGACTACAAAGTCTCTTTGACTTCACTATGCTCATTGACTACATATGAGGTTGTATTCATTAATTTTTACAGCCGGTAAATTAAAATAGTAAATGATTTTCCGGGCGGAAAATATTGGTTTCCGTATTCTTGAATGCTTTTTGTGGACCGTTTAAAGTGACATTAAGCCAAGCTTTGAGGATCAGATTTTTGTTATATAATTTTTTACATCCTAAAATAGTCTAATTGTAAGTAAAACAAAAGGATAAAAGCCTGCTTCTGCCCAGCTCCCTCCGGTCGCCCATTTTAAAGGTGTCACACATGCTTCCTGCGCGTTACCGCTGAACTTTCCGGAAATGGATGCTTTTTTACATGAAATTTTGCAAGAAATCAACGAAAAATTAAAAGAAACTTGTTATAAAATTAAGAGACTGTTTATTTTTGCTATAATGATTAAGTATATTTTTTATTCCATGCGCGATAAAGCATCAGCATATTACCTTATGGGGTTATTCTCGGAACCAGCAAAAAAAGCAAAAAATAGAAAAAACCAGCAAAAAATTCAGCGAAAATTCGGAGGATGCTTCGATTGGTCTGAAACTTTGGGAAATCATTTAAAAGATACTTCCGGTCATTCCCTGACAATTTCAGACCAAAATATCGATTTTGAAAATTTTCAGAAATAAAAATCGATATTTTTTAAAATCAATATTTCGGTCTGAAATTTTCAGGGAATGTCCGAGAGAATTTTTTAAATGAACTCTCAAAGTTTCAGACCGATTCTATTTTTTGCTTTTTTTGCTGGTTTCGAGAATAACCCCATTAGTGACCCAAGGGAATGTAGTCAATGAGCAACATAAAGTCAATGAGACTTTGTAGTCAATTAGACAAGTGCAGTCAATGAGACAAGTATAGTCAATGAGACTTTATAGTCAATGAGAATGTGTAGTCAATGAGTGCATGTAGTCAAAGAGTGGTGTAGTCAATGAGTTTTTGCTCGTAATTGTGATGCCTGGGGAAGGAGTCAGGCTGGTGATTCCGCCTGTTTTAGGTTTTAGTGCGTGTTTTGTGATTGACGAAAATCTACTGTGTCCTTTACTTTTTAGAATAAGTAGTTCTGCATTTCTCCGAAATTTTTGAAGTTTTTTGCGAAATTTTTTGGCAAGTTTAACATAGTCGAAAAAGTCGGCTTCCCTTCTTGTGACGTTGGCTTTTTTATAATGCCATTCAACTAGCTTTTGAAACGATTGAAGGTAATTCGGGAGAGCTCCTGTTTTTGCGTCTATGTTCCTCTATGCTTTTCAGCATTAATTTGCTTTGAGTCGGTGAAACTCGCGAAAATTTTTGAATGTACTCTAAAGCGGCGGAAATCTTTTTACTTTCCGAGTTCATCCTCACCTCCTTCTCTTGTTCGAACGCCTTCGCGTCATCCTCATCGATTTCCCCATCGTCCGATCTCAAAAGATCGTCTTCATCAATCTTCGGCGAGTATCGCTCGTCTTGAGTGCTCATCGGCACCTCACGGTGTGCCAAAATCCTAAAATGTTTGAACTGTTCGCAATTGAGCGCGCTTGCATTTTCAGTGCTAAAATGAACGGTGATTTTCAACATTTTTCAGGTTTTTCGTAAAATGAAGGAATTTTAACAAATTTTGCAACAAAATATTGCTTTAAAAAAGGATTTCGATTATTTTGAGCCAAAGATGAGGCAAAAATATTCAAAAACAACGTCCCCATAAGCATTTGAACAAAATAACGTGAAACTGAGTGTCTTCAAGGCAATTTGCTGTTTCAATTTGATCGGAAATTCTGCAATTCATTGATATAATTGTTCAGCTCACGGCTAAACCCGAATTTCCTTAAATTTTCGCCTGGTATTTGTAATATTGAATGTTCCGTTCTAATTTAAGTTGCATGTTTGGTACTTTTACATCAATCAGAACCAATTACTAGTTTAAATGCCCATAGGAAACTAATGGGTGTGATTGAAAAAATTATGACTGAATCGCAAGAAACACGGAAAAAAAAATTTTTTTAAGAAAAAAAATTTGTGCGAATTTCGCGAAAAATTGTTTCTGATGATTTCAAGCCGAGAGCAGCGTCGAAGCAGTTAAGTTATTTTTTTCAGGTAGTTTTGAGCATTCCATAAACCGAATATATGAATTTTCCAATCAAATTGGAGCAGCAAATCGGCTTGAACACACTCGATCCCACGCAAATTTTGTTCAAACGATTATAGGGACGTTGTCCGTGATTATTTTTACCTCATCTTTGCATGAAAATGATCCCAATCTACTTTTGAATCAATCGGATGTTGTAAAATTTGATGAAATTTCTCCATTTTACGAAAAATCTGAAAAATATTGAAAATCCCGTTGAAAAAGTGCAGACTTTAATGACGAGCTTCCCTGTCGACGAGTTTTTACGTTTTTTAGCTTATTTTGCAGATAAAAATGTTCTTAACAATAAACATGTTGCAAAATATTGAAAAAATCAATAAAAATGACATATTCTGAAGTTGAAAATCACCGTTCATTTTAGCACTGAAAATGCAAGCGCGCTCCATTGCGAACAGTTCAAACATTTTCGGAATTTGGCACACCGTGTCCCTATAATCGTTTGAACAAAAATTGCGTGGGATCGAGTGTGTTCAAGCCGATTTGCTGCTCCAATTTGATTGGAAAATTCATATATTCGGTTCATGGAATGCTCAAAACTACCTGAAAAAATAATTTAACTGCTACGACGCTGCTCTCGGCTTGAAATCATCAGAAAAAGCAATTTTTCGCGAAATTCGTACAAATTTTTTTCTTTTTTTTTTACTTTTTTTCCGTGTTTGTTGCGATTCAGTCATAAACCCATTAGTTTCCTATGGGCATTTAAACGGTTTATTGGTTCTGATTGATGCAAAAGTATCAAACATGCAACTTAAATTTTGAACGTAACATACAATATTGCAAATACCAGGCGAAAATTAAAGGAAATTCGGGTTTAGCCAAGAGCTGAACAATTATATCATTGAATTGCAGAATTTCCGATCAAATTGAAACAGCAAATTGCCTTGAAGACACTCAGTTTCACGTTATTTTGTTCAAATGCTTATGGGGACGTTGTTTGTGAATATTTTTGCCTCATATTTGGCTCAAAATAAGCGAAATCTTTTTTTAAGCAATATTTTGTTGCAAAATTTGTTAAAATTCCTTCATTTTACGAAAAACCTGAAAAATGTTGAAAATCACCGTTCATTTTAGCACTGAAAATGCAAGCGCGCTCCATTGCGAACAGTTCAAACATTTTCGGATTTTGGCACACCGTGAGGGTATGACACAAGCCACGGTGTCCAGGATTTGAAAAAAAAAAGATTTGAAAAAAAAAATAGAAAAAAAAAAAAAAAAAATCATTCTTATATTATCGGCCCGCCACGTCGGTCAAACGCGCTCCGCTGAACTCAATACTACGTGGATTTCATTTTGGTTTCCAAATTATTTTATTTCATGTTGAATTTACACGTGAAATGAAAAAGTTTGGAAACCAAAATAAAATCCACGTAGTATTGAGTTCAGCAGAGCGCGTTTGACCATTTTGGCGGGCCGACAATATATAAAATTCCGTTTGGGTCTGTAACTGAGTTTCTTGGTGTGTCTGTTTCCAAACTGCATGGTGGAAGCAAACTGAGCGCCCGAGACCAACACAAAAACACGAACTTTGGTCTATAGCCTACCGGGCAAGCGTTTACCCGACTGCGCCACAGGGCACACGCGGAAATTGCATGAAAAACTTATATTTCAAATAAAGAATAAAAACATTTTGAGAATGAAAAGAAATCAAAAGTAGCTTTTGATGCAGCCAGGCTTGTTATTTTTGAAAAAAATGTACGCTTCAACACACCGTGAACCATAGATTTCATGTCTCGGTAAACGCCTGCAACTGTTACGCAGACTTTGGCAACTTTTACGCAGCTCTTACGCAACTGTTAATTTACGCGCTATGGGTTTCTGCTAAAGATCTGCTCAAAAGTTGCGCAACTGAGGGGCTACTACTGCTTTCACTTTGCTTTTTCGTTCCTTTTCTCTTTTCTATCAGAAAAGAAGACATACATTTATAATTATTATTTTTATTTTAAAAAAAGAAAAAACATATAATACAATTCATTATCATCACAAAGTTCTTCGCAGTGGACTGCTCTTTTTGTCGCGGTGGGGAGTTCCTTCGGCCTTCTGGTATTCTGAAAATTCACATTATTGATGGGGTTATTCAGGGTAGGAAACTTTTTTTTTCTGCTTTATCACTAAGTTTTAACATTTTAATAAGACCCCCCACATGTTATGGAGTGGGGGGCTATTCCAACGTTTATGATGGGGGCCTATATCACAATAATGCGGGGTTTTAATAGAATGGTCCCCAATTATTATTCCGAGCAGAAAAGCATTGTAATGGAAAAATGTTAACGTTTGATACGAGGAAAATAAGCTAACATAATCGTTACAAATTAGTGGAATTTTTCATATTTGTTGCCGTTATTTAAATAAATTAACCTTTTTTCATGTCGAGAGAATTCAGAGAATTTTCGTCCATTCGCAGCCTTATGGGGTTATTCAGGGTCGGAAAAAATAGGTTTTTTTCCTTAATCAAACGACGGAAAAAAAAGAAAAAAATCCGTGGCCGCGAGGGATTTTTTTCCGTTGCCTTTCTAGGCCATCGCAAAAGTTTTTTAGGCCCTCCGCTGTGAGACCTGCGAAATATCGACTTACGGGCGAATAATTTTTGAATTTTTTTTTGGAGAATTGATCGTATTTTATTGCTTACTTCCAATGAATTTCTGTATTTTTTCAAAAAAAAATTTCAAAAATTATTCGCCCGTAAATCGGTATTTCGCAGGTCTCACAGCGGAGGGCCTAAAAAACTTTTGCGATGGCCTAGAAAAACAACGGAAAAAAAAACTCTCGCGGCCACGGATTTTTTTCTTTTTTTTCCGTCGTTTGAATAAGGAAAAAAGGAAAAAAACTATTTTTTTTCCGATCCTGAATAACCCCATTAATCGGTAGGACACCAATTTTGGCGACGATTTGCCGATTTTGGCAGCAATTTTCCGATTTAGGCGGCAATGGACCGATTTTTACAGCAAATTTCCGCCAAAATTGGCAACTTTCTACCTAAATCGGCAAATTGCCGCCGAAGTCAGCGTACTGGCCGCCCCTCGACGACAATTTTGCTTCAAAAATGGAGCGCGTTCAGTCTGGCATTGGCCAGCTCGCCGATTTAGGCTGAAAATTGCCGAAAATGGAAAAAAAAAAAAAAAAAGAACATACCTGTTCCGGCGAGAACGTCTTGATCCAAAGATCCAAAGTTCCAACATTCGCGTCGCCTCTTACTCAGATTCTGAAGATTTAAGTATCAATTCAAAGAATAAACCGCCTTTGCGGCGGAGCAAAACTTCGTGGTAAAATAATGGACAAAAATTAGTTGGTCTCGGCACATTTACTAAATATCTATAAAATATTCGCGAAAAAAAAATTTTTTTTCTAATTTTTTTAAAATTCGAATTTTCTTTTTTTTTTGCTCGAAAATATTTTTTGAAAAGAAATTAACTTTCCACGTTACCGAAAAACATAAAAATGTGAAAATAAAGAGACACAAAACACGTTTTTATTTGAAAAAAAAAGAAGAAAAAATAATTCCTTTGCGATAATAATTTTCTGTGGAATTCGTGGCGAGAATGTCATTTTTCATCTTTTAATTTACCACGCAGTAAAATAATAATAAAAAAATTGCAAAAAAAAAAGCAAAATACCGACGAAAAACGGAAAAAAAACAAGCAGAGAACAGACGGACGATGCCAAGATATTTTGTCGCCAAGTGCGGCGCGTGTCGTCGCCAGGTGCGGCGCGTGTCGCGTTTAAGATCTGCGTAACATCTGCAGCCACTTGGGTGCTGCTGCGGCCGCTTTTAAGATCTGCGTAACATGTGTTGCGATCTTCAATGTCTGCGTAACATCTGCTACTGCGTTTAAAGTCTGTTTAAAGTCTGAAAGGAGCTCCAAGTCATGCGCAAAAGCTGCTACAGCCTCTTAGATCTGCGTAACAGTTGAAGGCGTTTACCGAGGTGTTAATTTCAGCTCCCAAACTTCCAGACGTCCGTTCTCCATTATATGGAAAATGCGCAGGTTGGGACTATGAAAAATGGATTCTCCGTGTTCGAAACTACCCCCTCCTAAATTTTAAGAAAATTCTCAACCGGAGGGTAAACTAACCCACGGCCTCCCAGGACGCCAGGCAGTGCAATCGCGCTCCACTGAGCTCGCTCCGCTCCTTTTGGCGCGAACTTTCGTTTTTTCAAATTTTTTTTTTAATTCAGTACTGAAAATGTACTTATCGTCAAATATTTTGTCTTTCCCATAATTTTTTATCGATAAAATTCTCGGCGAAATAAAGAAGAAGGTGAAACCTTTCGAATAAGCGTAAAAATTAAGAATTTGAACTCCTGTAGGAGAAGGAGATGCAGGCTGAAGTTATTAATTAAATTAAAAAGACTGCCTTCTTATAAATTTGCCTATATTTAGGCACCGCAAAAGGAGGGGGCGGAGCCTTTCAATTTTTTCTCCTCGCTTTTATTTTGAGAGTTTGCGCTCCAGTAGCCCGAATAATATGAACATAATTATCCATACCAACATGTTTCCATATGTAATTTTGCACCCAGAATTGATTGGTGATATCAGATTTTACTGAAAATCTTAATTTTCAGACGAAATTTTCAAAAAACTGAAACGACGACCAGAAAAACGTTCTAAAAATATCTATGTAGGTCTCTGTCACGGCTTGTTTTTATATTTCTGATAGATTTTTATACGGGGAATTCGATTTTTGCATCAGATCGCCTCTATCTACAACGGCACGCCTTCTGGACGTCTCCAAAGTACAAGGAAAAATATCTCAAAATTTTCAGCGATGACCTTATTTTTTTATTGTTGAAATCGATAAAAAAGGATTTCGAGATTGGGTGTACAAATTTTTAAATTATTTGAGACATTTTGAAACACTTTTTGCCCAAAAAGTATGAAAGTGGTTTCAAAAAAAAAATCAATTTTTTTTGCTTTTTTCTCTATTATGGAGGTCGCTGTCACGCGAGTTACTATTCTCATTCGATTCTACAGAAAATTTGCTATTGAATGATGTAAAAAAATCTAAAATAACTATGTCGGCGATATCTGAAAAGGTTGATTTTTTGGACCTGAAAGTACTTTTTTCATACTTAAACGTGTCAGAATAGAAATTTTAAAGGGAAGCGGGCGATCCAGCGGGGACTCGCCTTTATCATCAAACTTGGGCGCACAGCTAGACACGCGTGTGTGGGCCAACGGTTAGTCGTCTTGCGCCACAATTTTGTTGCCGGGGTTCAGTGCCGCGCGCCCGCACACTTTGCCCCGCCCCCTCCAGCGAGGAGAAAATCAGTACTTCGGGAGGCCAACTTTGAAGAGCTAAAACTCGAGAATTACTGAACATTTTGAAACGAAAATTTGGGAACATGCTAATATGCACAACTGGAATCTATTTTTGTCGACAGTTTGGCGAAACTCTTATGTTTTAGAAACACGTTGCGGTACCTACCTATATTTTGTCCGTTTTTCGTCTTTTTATTTTCGGCCCAGAGCAACGCGATGGTCAAACGCGCTGAATTGAATTCAATTGAACTCCGTACTTCGTTATTTTCATTTCGTTTGCCAAATTTTTTCACCTTTTTTTGTATGAAACTCTACTTTTTTTCTATGTAAAAATGATTTGTCCAGACCAAATTCATTAATTTTTGTCATAATCAGTCGCATATTGCATAATTTTCGCCAAAAAAATATGTTTCAATTTTTCAAAATTAAAAAAAAAGTTCAACTTCATTTTTTTGGGTTTTTTTCTGGTTCAAATCAAAACACGGTGCACGGCTCCCCCTCCTTCCAATGCGCCAGCAATTTCGCAGTGGTGCGCGCTTGCATCATTCGCCAGCGGCGAATGTAATTTTGTACTGAAAAATCAGTTTTTTTCATTATTTCACTCGAATAATTATGTTTTTGAAAAATGAATATCATTTGCCGATAGAGGAGTTTCTTGCGAACATTTCGAGCACTTGGACGTCAACAAAAATTCAGAAATGGCCGAGCCTTAGGGGTTTGAAAAACATCTACGATTTCTACGATAAAATATTGAGCAATCACATAATAAAAATATAGAAATTAATAAATTATCAATTTTTATTCATTTTCAGAATAGTTATGCTTAAAAATGTGTAAAAAATATTTAAAAATCCAATAAAAATGGAAAAAAATTATGCTATTGCGCAAATAACATTGTCCACGTGGAGTACACGGCCGTACGACCATGGCGTGCCAGTGCACGCGAAATGCGCCAACCAGAAAAAATTTTGGAAGGCTGGGGTGCCGTGCGGTGATTTGTTTTGAAGTTGTGTTATTTTTTGCTCGAAAATAGCTGATTTCAATGAAAATATTAATTGTTTCTCGCCGAAATGGCTAATTTCCAATTAAATCGGTGATTTTGTGAGTTTTTCGACGCTTTTCCTCACTTTTTTCTCTTTCAAACGTTTCTCTATATTATCTCCGCATATAATTTTTGTTAAAAAACGTATTATTTCACGAGAAAATCGCACACAAGAACATCAGAGCGCTCAAAGACGCGCCGTCGAGTTATGCGCCAACACCAGAAATGCGTCAGTGATTGGTTGGCGCGTTGGGAGTCTGGGAGGCCGTGTGACCTTCCTTGTAAAGAGAGAAAGCAGACAGAAGGTCACTACAACCCCTCGGCAAAGAAAACCATATGATTTGGTTGAAAATTAAGATACTAGAAAGATGAGAGTGCAGGAGGCAGCGGGAGCATTAATTAGTGGAGCAGGTAAGTCCTATAAAATTTTTCCTAACATTTGCGCTTCGTTGAACGTTGCATCGTAACGTATTTGGAAAAAAGTAGAAATATCATCGTTTTTAGTTGATTGCGATCCAAAAAATTTCATCATGGATGCAGTGTGCCTTATCGACAAATTGTCGACAAAAAATTTCGACAAATTGGCTAAATGATGCAGCGCGCAATTTCGAAGTGTTGTTGTAGAACTGCAGAAGACATCAAATTTTACAATTCTATTTCGGATAGCTGTATTCCGGGCAGTTCCTTCGGGGGTGCTACGGTATAGAACCTTCGGGGGTGCTACGGTATAGCTACGGTATATACTATGGAATAGAACTGGATATGAAATAGAACTCGCACGGAATAGAACTGCCACGGAATAGAACTGCACGGAATAGAACTGCTACGGAATAGAACTGCACGGAATAGAACTCGTACGGAATAGAACTGCTACGGAATAGAACTGCACGGAATAGAACTGCGCGGAATAGAACTGCACGGAATAGAACTCGTACGGAATAGAACTGGTACAAAATAGAACTTTTACAAAATAGAACTCGTACGAAATAGAACTGTTACGAAATAGAACTGGTACGAAATAGAACTCGTACGAAATAGAACTCGTACGAAATAGAACTGGTATGAAATCGAACCAGATAGCTGCCAAATAGCCGCCAAGTAGCTGGCAGGTAGCCGCCAAATAGCTGCCAAATAGCCGCCAAATAGCTGCCAAATAGCTGTCAAATAGCTGCCAAATAGCTGCCAAATAGCCGCCAAATAGCCGCCAAATAGCCGCTAAATAGCCGCCAACTAGCCGCCAAATAGCTGCCAGGTAGCTGTCTGGTAGCTGCCCTCTTGGAGAACGCAACCGGCTATACATAGTTTCTTGTACCGACGCATCACTGGTTCCGACGTTTGCTATCATTTGCATGAGATCGGCGCGGCAACCGATGTCGACTAGCAAGAAAATATATTTTGTCGTTTTTTGTCGATTTTTTGTCGACAAATTTGTCGAATTTTCGTCGAAATTTTTTGTCGACAAATTTATCGACAAAAACGACAAATCCGAATTTTTGTCGATAAATTTGTCGACAAAATTTTGAGAAATTCGACAAATTTTTTTGTCGATAATTTGTCAAAAAGGGCATTTGTCGACAAATTTTTTTTCGATAAGGCACACTGCATGGATGTCATCCTCTATCTGAGCAAGAGAGCTGTAATCAAGCAAAATATGACTTCGTTTGAAGGGTTTAATTTTTTCAAAGCTTAAACCTTTCCCGTGGTCAATTTTCATTGATCAAGTCGGTTTTCCGCGAGTTCGGCATCCCAGATCCCACACCAACTCGTTCGCAAATTGAATCGATAGAAGGCCTTTACGGGGACGACGACTACTTCGAGGTCATCACAGTAACATCAACCGATTTCAACGGGAACTCGCGAGAAGTCACGGTGTTGCGGTTGAAAAATGCCCAAAGTTACGTTCAGCTGCAAATCCAAGAGCTTGCCTACCGCGGAAAACTTTTGTTTGATGAAGAGTCCGGCCCGCGCATCTGGTTAACAATTTTGGGTAAATTAAATTAAAAATTATTGAATAATTTTGTTCATTTTTAGGAGATAAGGGGGGAGACCAGTTCAAATTGGCAGTGTCCATTGCAAACGTTGAAACCCCGAACTCGGCAGATCATTTGGTGCCCCTCGGAATTTTTAATGACGATGAAAAAACGGAAAATCTCACTAAGTACCTCGGGCCGATTATCGACGAGCTGAACGCAATGTCAGAGGTGGAGATTGAACTCGCAAACGGAAGCAGTAAAATACCGATTGTTCAATTTTTGGGAGGCGACATGAAATTCCAGTACGAAGTACTTGGTCATGAAAATGGTGGATACCTAAGGTCATGCTGTTACTGCTATAAACAAGGAAAACACTTGATAGAAGAGTATGAGCGAGGTTTCGTTGTGTGAAAAGGTCGGAAGCGTCTTACGAGCAGGACGCTCACTCGGAAAGCAAGAAGAATAGAAACAACGTCAAGCCGAACTCTACCTTTTTGTTCAAAAGAGTTACACTTGATCGGGTGGTCCCCGCCAGTCTCCATATCATTTATTTATTTATTCATCAGAAAGTGTAAAAAGAAAAAAAACAAAGTAAAACAATGAACGGATGAAACAAAAATAATTATATATTCGAATCATGTCTTTGGCGATGGGATGAATAAAACAAAATTAAGTGATAAAATAGAACCGCAAGACACTGCACCTTGCATTGGGAGACTCGCTTCAAAAACCAGAGAAATTGGTCAATAGAGCGCGCGTGCACCGCGTCTGCGTCTTGTATCTCGGCACACTCTCTCGCTCACTTTTTTTGAAAATATGTTTTTCAGAGCATTAAAATGCATTTTAAAGTATCTTCTCGTTTCATTTTTGAAAAAATCTCTCTGTTAAAAGATAGCAAATTTTTTTTAGAGTGTTTTTAAATCAAATTTTTCGAAAATGGGTCGATTCTTCCGTGCACTCTATCGATTTTTAGTTGTTATTTTATTTTCGCAGGCATTTTTTTATCCGAAAATTCATATTTTCTATTTTTCCCTTTCAATTAATATTTATTTTGTCTGAAATTTACAGTTTTACGTGCCATTCAACGAAAACCAGCCTTTGGTTTGGCGAGAAACCATAATTTTACAATTGCAATGCAAAACTTACGAAAATTGTGCGACGAGTACTTTATCCCATTTCTTTTTTTAGCTTAACTTGAAAACTGATATATCAATTATTTTTCTTATGTAAATCGCTAAAATCACATACAAATTCAATTTTTTTTCTGTGCGACGGAATTTGACACCTCCAAATGCTCGTCTAGTGGAGCGCACTTGCATACCTCCTCGCGTCGCGCGCCGCTCATATATCAACGCCCATTGGGGTACTAAGAATGCGTGCAGCGGTGGCCTAGTGGTGAGAGCTTGAGGACGCCAATCTGGAGGTTGTGGGTTCGATCCCCCTCCGCGGTTTTTTTTTATTTTTTATTCTTTTGTATCTGCTCAGACTAAATCTTATGGATTTTTGTTTCGAATACCACAAAAAATTACATTTGCGTGTTGGAGTAGAACGTTGAAAACAAAATTAAAATTTCCTTTTTTTTTTCGAACTACTTTAAATTCGTTAGTTTTATTTAAATCCTTCGGCAAGTAACTTTTATCCAGAAAGTTCAGCGGCAAAACGCCGGAAGCATGTGTGAAACCTTGAAAATGGGCGACCGGAGGGAGCTGGGCGGAAGCTTGCTTTGAATCTGTGGTTCAAAACAGAAAACAAAAAAAAAGTGCACCAAGAGGTATTGAACCCAGGCCTCCAGATCGGCGATCGAAAATGTAGACCACTAGACCATCACAGTACACATTCTTAGTGCCCGCGATGGGCGTTTATATGATCGGCGCCAAAGGAGGAGGTATGCAAGTGCGCTCCACTAGACGAGCATTTGGAGGTGTCAAATTCCGCCACTGTTTTTTTTTCTTGTTAATTGTTGATTGAAGTGCCAAAACGTTTCTGAAAATTAGAAATTTTGTCGAATCCCGTATTCCAGAACGATCCTAGACTCGAAAAAAAGATTTCAACACAGAAATTCAAAACTATGGCTAAAAAATGTCGGCAAAAAAGAAAGAAAAACAAAAAATTGACAGCGTACAAGTAATTATTGACCAATTTTGATAAACTTTGTTTTAAAAACATTCTAAAATTTTTTACTTCCATTCAACAGAGCGATTTTTGAAAAAAGGGAATGAGAAAATGCTGAAAAATGCATTTTAATTATCTGTTTCAAAAAAAAGTGAGCGAGAGAGTGTGCCGAGATAAGAGACGCAGACAGACGCGGTGCAAGTGCGCTCTATTGCCCATTTCCTCTGAATTTTGAATCTAGTCTCCCGATGCAAGGTGCAGTGCAAGAGTCCAAAACCACACAAAAAAAATAATGGGAAAACTATGATACAAATGATTCTAAAGGAAGCTAACCGACACGACTTGCAAATACTTCTTCCGAGACTAGTTTAGGAAAGTGTGGGACAATTTTATCCCAAAGGGAAAAATATTTATGTAAGAAACTATTATTTTTAGCGCAGCAGAGTTTGAGCCTGTATGGGAATCGGGTAGAGTTGGCCGGTTGAATAAATTGTGATAAATTTGGGAAGTGGCACCGGTGCGTAACTATTTTGAAGTAAGTTTTCAGTATTAAAAACACACGTCTAAAAAGAAGGGAATGTTGACAAGTTATTCTAACAATTATTAACTGATTTCGATTCAGGAGGGTCTGGACTACCTATGACACAAGTTTCATAAATATCTCAAAGCCCGTCCAAAATGACTTCCCTTGTAAGTATACGTTCGTGTAAGTATGCCCAGTGACTTTTGTAGGATGTCGCGGTTGGTACTGAACAACTTCAGGTCGTCAGCAAAAACAATTACTTTAACGTCATTAGGAAAAGCGGATAACAAATCGTCAATGTAGACGAGGAAAAGAAAGGGACCTGTGACAGTACCTTGAAGTAGGCTGGCAGATTTGCGCCTATAGGCGACCTTCGCCGACTTTTCGCCGGCGACGGCGGCCGCCGCCTTCCCGAAGAGCGGCGCCGGCGGCCGCTGCCTTTGAGAGAAACGTCGAAGGCGGCCGTCACCGCTGGTGACCGCGGCGCCGGCCACCTTCGCCTTTGAAAAGAGAGACGAAAGTGGCCGTTGGTGACGACGGCAAAGGCGCCTTCGGTTTGTTGTTTTTATTTATGTTTCCATAATAATGACAATCATCATTTCGTTAACTCACTCAAGTCGTCAGTCGTCAATCGAAAAGTCGCGCGAATTCTGTGGAATTCAAACTCGGTTATGCGAGACACACACAAACTTTTTTCGGCCCCTCTGCCTCATTCGGCCCCTCTGCCTCGTGGTGGGTGGTCGTGTCTATTCCTTCTCTGATTTTGGTATTGATTAACTGGATTTACTAGTATTCTGCTTCATACCTCGTCTAATGGAAAAGTGGCTGAAACCAGTGAGTAGAGCTCCTAAAAGGCTCACTATGCTTTCTCCAACCGCTGCGCCAAAACGAAATAGGACTAACGAGATTTCTAGAGAGGCGGTCAATAAAATTGTAAATGAAAATAAAGATGATGAAAATGCCGATGTAAATGTTTCGCAATTTTCCAATGCACCAAACCCGGATTCAACTACAACCTCTACGACAGCTACTAACAGTGCATTGGCTGATATTACTAACACTGCAAGTGTTACAGTGGAAACTACAATTGCTGAAACTATTACTACAACTGGCTCGAGTAGTACTACATTGCCAAATACTAATTCTACAGATTTCACTATGCCTGCTACTAATTCTATGTCAACTACTAAAGTATCTAGTACCACTACAATGGCCGACATGTTGACTACGATTGGTTCTATAACTACTACATTGTCAGATTCAGTTTTAAATACAAATTCACCTAGCAACACTACAATGGCCGACATTATATCTACGATTGCATCCAGCAATTTAACATTGGCTGATATTACTACTTCAACTGCTCAAGAATCAAACTTGTGCAAAATTATTCTGACTATGGCGACAGTTATCAAAACCCTACAGGATCAAAACTCCACTCTGTTGTTTAAAGTCGAGTCACTGGAAAGTGAAGTGAGTGAAATTAAAAAGAATCAGTATCCACTATCCAAGCGTAGAAGTTTTGCGGAAGTTGTTTCTAAAAATGTCTCCAAGTCGATAAACGTTCCAACAGAAATCACTACATCTCCGCTGCAGTCAACAACTGTTATGAAGACAACTGAAATTCCGAATAAACTGCTAACCCGCAAAAGATGTATTATCGTTCGAAATTCTACTCTTCCCGCCAATAAAGAAGACGACATGTCTTTTGGACGTTCTCTAACTGCCGCCTGCTCGGTGGCTGAGCCGGAAGCGGTTTTTCGGATTATGCTCGAAGCAGGACCTCCACTATTAAAAATTCAACTAAAATCTCAGAACGACGCACACACTGTAATGAAACTGTTCGAGAAAGTAAAAACCACAATGGAAACATATCGAGATGCCATTGTTCGACCAGACCTTTCGAAACCGGATTTAGCCAAATATCGCCTGGCTTGGAAGGACGCCATCAACCGCAACAACGAAGCAAAACAGAGGATTTTTACAGTCAGAAACCTAGAGGTGGTCAAAATTGTCTACAAAGAAGGCGGAATTCCGTATCCTTGGATAGTTCGCGTGGACCCTCAAAACCCATCACAATAGGGTACGCAAACTGCTTCTCCATTTCAAACAAAATACTCCGGCTGGATTTTCTTCGTTCTTTTTACAATCTGGATATTATATGCTTAACCGAAACCAAGCTCGATGACTCGTTTCCTGATGCGTTTCTCTCCTTCAACAACGACTTCACTGTTATTCGCCGTGATCGCAACAGGCATGGAGGTGGCGTAGCTATTCTGATCTCCAAACAACTCCGTACTGTCCCAATCATTTCTGCGGATGGACCACAATCTGCCGAAGTTTGTGGTGTTGACATTATGTCCAACGGGAACACGATCCGAGTGCTTGTGGCATACCATCCTAGCCATAGTTCTGACTCCAATGGTCTTCTAACCACTCTGGATTCATTGCTTTCAACTAACAAACATTGTATTGTGTTTGGCGATTTCAACATGCCACACATCAACTGGTTAAATTGCACTGGTTCGGACAATATCTGCTCAAACTTCGTTTCCTTCGTTATGCAACATGGTTTGACTCAACACGTTCTCGCACCGACTCGACATAATCCGGACAATATTCTCGACCTTTGCCTGACAAACACTGCCATATTACAAGAAGTATCAGTCGGAGAATTGTTCAGTGACCACCGGCTTATTACTGCAAAGTTTTGCCTGTCGAAGAAGACTTTGAGGAGAACTAAACAAACTCCTAACTTCAGAAAAGCGAACTATCATGCTATTAACTATTTTATGAGCAATATAAATTGGAACTTGAAGTTCAATGGCCTCTCGATAAATCAAATGTATGAGTTATTTCTGGAAAAGATGCACACGTTAATCAATTTGTATGTGCCAAGAATCACTGTTAACCCTGCAAGGAAGCATCATTCCAATCAAATCAGAACTTTACAACGACAAAAACTCGCTGTGTGGAGAAGAGAGGGAAATTCGGCACTCTATAAAGATCTCTCAAACAAACTGAAAGTCTCTTTAATCTCGGAAGAAAAAACTAGAGTAGAAGCAAAACTTGTCAATGGTTCGAGCAAAGATTTTTTCAAATTTATCAACTTCTCAAATCGGCGTCATGAAGAATGGAATAAATCTTATTGACGATGACAAAATGAAATCGGAACTATTTGCATCTTCTTTTTCAAGTGTATTCACTCGCGACAACGGACTTTTACCTTCGTTTCCATCCCGCACGGCAGCAGTTATTGATGACATTGTCTTTGAACCATTCATGGTCGAGCATGCTTTTTATAAACTCATTGGGAAACTCAATACAACACCGGACGAACTACCTGCTTTTCTTCTCAAAAAGATGTGCACTGCCATTGCGTTCCCACTGTGTATTATTTTCAACGTTTCGCTTAAATTTGGTCAACTACCGGAGAAATGGAAAATGGGCATAGTCGTCCCTCTTCACAAAAAAGGACCTCGTTCGGACACTGGCAACTACCGCCAAATTTCTCTCACATCTTCGGTGTGCAAAACACTAGAGAAAATGGTTCGGAGGGAAATCGTAAAACACCTGGCCAATAACCAACTGATTGCTCGTGAGCAATACGGTTTTCGATCTAGAAGAAGTACGGAGTCAGAATTACTACGTTATCAAGGAATCCTACTTTCGAACAAACTATCTCGGAAATCCACGTCAGCGGTTTATATCGATTTCAAGCGTGCGTTTGACACCGTATCAACTCCTAAACTGTTACTCAAAATAGCGTCATATGGTCTCAAGGGAAATCTACTCAATTGGATTAGCGCTTTTCTTACTGGTAGGAATCAATCTGTCATGGTGAATGCAACTATCTCGCAACCAATGCCGGTATTGTCTGGTGTGCCACAGGGATCGGTGCTTGGTCCGTTACTTTTTAACATATTTATTAACGACATTGGAGACAATATTAAATCGAATTTTCTTCTATATGCGGATGACTTGAAGATCTTCTCCACATGCAACAATACAATTCAGAATGAATTGAATACAATCACAAACTGGTGTCAACTATGGCAAATGGAAGTGGCGCCTAGCAAATGTGAATGCATCTCATTCACAAAATCTAGAAGACTGACCTCAAGAACAACCGTTTGTGACTTGGTCCTAAACAATTCCAATCTCAACACCTCGGAAATTATTCGCGATCTAGGGGTTCTATTCAATTCTTCTCTGCAATTCGACGTTCACATAACTATGGCTCTTCGCAAAGCACAACGGAGAATTAATATAATATTCAATGTCTTGCGGTTAGCTACGTTTGAAGTTCTCATTAAATGCTATATAATTTATGTGCGGCCAATAGTCGAGTATGCAACCGTGGTCTTTTCTCCTGTTACTCGCGAACTAACCAGAAAATTGGAATCTATACAAAAATCCTTCATCCACCGTTGTTATAGAAAATTTGGAATGATATACGAATCTTACTTCAAGTGCCTCGAAATGACTAAACTGGAATCGCTGGAGTATCGCCGACTTATTTTCGACATGGTTTTTATCTATAAATCCCTGGTTTCAAAGGAATTATATTGCGAGGATGGCTTATTAACATGTTTTACAAATTTCACTACTTTACGAAGGCATCCATATTATCTGAAATGCAATCTGGCTAACTCATCCAAAACTTATCAACAATACATTTCTAATCGATCTCTCCGGTGTTGGAACTCGCTGCCTAGCATTGCTTTCCCGGTCAAACCGTCATCTTTACGCTTCAAGTCTAACTTAAAGTCACTAAATCTTGATAAATTTTTATCTCTAACTTGCCTGAATTATTAACCTGTGTCATAACTTATAACCTGTGTCATATTATGTTTCTAACATATTATAAGTGGCGGTCTGCCCTTCAGCACTAAATAAATATCTATATCTAGTAAATATCTAACTAAGATAAAATTTTCCTAGATAAGAAAGATTAGTACGTATTTGTATTTTTGCCTAATTATAACCGAAGTACTAGAAAAAAATATATTAGAATGTGATACTAATTATTGACCACGAGGAATCGATTGGTGATTAGAGATTTGAATAAAAATTAATTTTTTTTTCAGGCAAGATTGTAAAAAAATTATTCTAAGTTCTAAGTGATGACACACTGCACCTTGCATGGGGAGACTATATTCAAAATTCAGAGGAAATGGGAAATAGAGCGCACTTGCATCGCGTCTGCCTGCGTCTCTTATCTCGGCACACTCTCTCGCTCACTTTTTTTGGAAACAGATTATTAAAATCCATTTTTCAGCATTTTTTCGTTCCCTTTTTTCAAAAATCGCTCTGTAGAATGGAAGTAAAACAGAATGTTTTTAAAATGTTTTTAAAACAGAGTTTATCAAAATTGGCCAATAATTACTTGTACGCTGTCAATTTTTTTTTCTTTTTTTTTGCCGACATTTTTAGCCATGGTTTTGAATTTTTGTGTTGAAATCTTTTTTCGAGTCTAGGATAGTTCTGGAATACGGGATTCGACAAAAATTTCAAATTTCCAGAAACAATTTGGCACTTCAATCAACAATGAACAAGAAAAAAACCGAATTTCTATGTGATTTTGGCGATTTACACTGCCTCCAAAAGCGGGAAAGCGCCAAGTGTACATATGCTGACGCACTTTGCGTTTCACGGTGATTCTTTTACTACCGGCCACGCATTTCTAGTCCCCCGATCGCAAGTATTTCCCCTCTCCACCTCGCACTTTCTCACTCTCTCATCACATGAAGTGGGCGGAGTTCCCTCCCCTTTTTGCAAAATGCGGCAAAAAAATTTGCGGAAATCAGTTCGGCCACCACGGAAAACCAGTTTCATTTGAAATTGTATTGTCCATTCACGAAAAAAGCAAGTGCGCTCCACGAAACTTAGTACTACGTGGATTTCATTTTCGTCGCCAAATTATTTCATTTCACATTGAATTTACACGTGAATCGAAATAATTTGGCGACGAAAATAAAATCCACGTAGTACTAACATTGTAAGTTTCGTGGAGCGCACTTGCTTTTTTCGCGAATGAAAAATACGTATAAAAACGAACGAATTAAGGTTTAAAATATGCGCCATAATGAGAGCTAGTAACGTGACAGACAGCTTTTTGATCAGACGTCATTTACAAAACCGCGACAGGAAAAACCTAATCGGGTGACTAGAAATGCGTGGCCGGCAGTAAAAGAATTGCATTTGAAATTGTACGTAAAAAATCAGACCGATTCCAGTTTTAAATATGCGCCATAATGAGAGGAAGTAAAGTGACAAAAAACTTCTCGATCCGAAGTCATTTAGAAAATCGCGACAGAAAAAACAAATCGGTGGACGAGAATTGTGTGCTCGGTAGTAAAAGAATCACCGTGCGTTTGCTGGCGCGAAAGCCGTCTTTTTTTTTTGAGCTTGGCATTGCAGTGATTTCAGGAAGGAAATCACTTTCTGAGCGTCTTCTAATTATTTTTACGTGATTGTTGAAAAGGTTAGTTAACGTTTTATTTTTTTCCCCATTTTATTAGTATATATTTGCCATGGCGTGACATCTCCCCGGTAATAATTTGTGAGACAAAAAGTATCTTCATTTTTCAATTTATTTATTTCTTTCTTTGTTGATAAGAAACTCTATTTTATTTACCGAGAAATGTCACTTCTTTCGAATTCATGATATCATATTCATCATATTCATTTTCACCTAATTTCAGAATCCAAGTTGTTCAACGAAACTAAAAAGAAGATGAAAAATGTGCAAATTACGAGCGGTTAGTCACTTTGAGCTATATGTCCTCTGTGCCGATGATTTTTGCAGGTTTCGCTGATGATTGGAATACAATTTATTTGTAAGAAGATCACCGGAATAAATGAAAATTTGAAAGGAACTGGGAAACCACTGGGGTACACGGTGTGTTGAAGCGTACATTTTTTCAAAAATAATAAAAAGTACGCAAATTGCCGTCACATGCGCTTTCAAGTTTTAACGTTACTGGTTTCTGTGCATACGCCGAAACTTACGACAATTCAAAAAACATTTTCATTGAAAACGCATGAAGCAATTATGTTAATTCAACGAAAAGTGCTTCTAATCGACTCATTAATTTTTTCTTATGCGGAAGAGTACAAAAAAAGGTAGAAAATCACGTAAATTTATTGATTAATGCGATATTTCAAAAACAGTGACCGTAACCATAAAACTTTATTTCAATGAGTAGTGCGAGGGAGCGCGTTTGCAGCGGTGCACCGTTCAACACACCGTGGGGTATGAGGAGGGAGTGAGTAAGCGCGCCCGGACGCACACACGCAACGCATCCAAATGAGGCCCAAAAAATAAAAAATCGTGCGAAAATTTTCGCATTATCGGAGAGAAAAATCAACGCGCGCGAAATAATTTTGGATAGGATTTCGTAATTTTCTCGATTTTGCGTTGGTTTTTCTCTCCGATAATGCGAAATTTTTCGCGCGCTTTTTTTTATTTTTTGGGCCTCATTTGGATGCGTTGCGTGTGTGCGTCCGGGCGCGTTTACTCACTCCCTCCTCAGACCCCAGTGGGAAACAAGTGAAAAAAAATTAATATGGCAAGAAAGAACACGAAGATACACCTAGCAAAGATGAATAATAAAATGAGAAGATGATAATCGATATGAAACGTTAGGAAAATATGAAAGAACATGATTAAAGCGAAACGAAAGTGGATAAAATAATAAAGATGGTAATCGATATGAAGTATTATGAGATGAAGCAAATCCCGTGTATATTGAAAAATTGAGATATGGACTGAGAAACGGACGAGGAAAAAAAAACAAAATGAAAAAAAAATCAGAAGAAAATGGATAAAGCGGAATGAAAATCGATATGAAATGTTAAGAAGTGAGTCAAGTGCCTACGAAGAATGTGAAAAGGAGCGCAAAAAATGAATGGAACGAGGAAAATCTGGGAAGATGATGGATAAATGTAAATAATGATCGAAATTCGATTCCTCATCCAACCAAGAGTCGCCACAATCGAACATGACGTTAAGATTTGCAAGCTGCTGCAGGATGAGGTTCACTTGAAGGGTTGGGTCCCGAACCGAAGCATATCGCCGACGAAGGGTGTTGTAAATGGCGTGGAGGCTTTCAATTCCTTGCTCCGTCATCCTCCCCCACGTCTTGTGAACCTTCATGTAAGGAACAAGATGGGCAGCCAACAGGTGCAATTTCGGTGTCACGCCCATTGTAGGATGTGCTTCTCTAATGGTAATGACAAAACGCCCAATACTGCACTCCACTTGGTCAATGTCGTCATCCGATTTCCCCGCGTTGTTAGCATTTGACATCAGTAGGCTTAATTCACGCATGACCCGACGCATTCCATCTGTCTGCTGGAGTGAAAATCGACAGCACCTTTTCAATATTCTGGGTGCGCAGAAGAGTTCGAACCTGCTTACCGAGAAGGGACTGGTACCAGATGCGTCCATCGCATCCAATCGATTCAAGCACTTGTTCGAACTGCTTTCGTGTGGGGCCCGCCGACTTTTCCATTTGCTCCTTCAACACCGTGAGTTCAAAATCGACTTCTTTCAGCGTTCCATCATCTTTATCCAATTTTTTTGAATGGCTTCCAATTGAAGTTTCGCATTATTTTGGAGAAAACGGAGTGAAAATTCAGACTTCTTGCTGCACATCAAACATTTTTTCGCCGAAAAACACTGATCCGGTGTAAAAAATCCAGAACAAGCTACGTGAAATTGTTCGTCGCAAATGCATACATTATTCTCATACAATATTTTTAGCAATTTTTTGTGCGAGTTATTTATTTTTCTTGTTAAAAAGATAGGTAAAATTTTAAAATCTTTAGCCTATTCAATAGGAAAAAATCTATATTTTTCGAAGCGGCGTGCCGCATCTATTCAAAATCATATTTAGGGCATAATCTATCTAAATCCGCTCATAAATTTCATTTCTTTTTCTTCTTTAGGACTTTTTTTTTTAATTTTTGACATTAAAAAATGTTTTTAAAAAAAAAGGAAATCTTACCGACGTCGGCGGTGTCGAATTCCGGTTGTCCAGTGGTACCTGAAACAAAAAAAATTTCAAAAAGTTATCGGGCATATTCAAAAAAAATAATAAATACTTAAAAGAAAAAAAAATGATTTGAAAAACGCCAGCAAAACATACAATATTGGAGTTTTTTGACAAAAATCGTTCAAAAATGTTAAGCTCCGTCCACTTTGCAATCTGGGCACATGATTTGGCAACCATGCTGCGCGCCTCTTGTATCACGAATAACTGGGCAGTATTTTTCGCTTCCGTTGTTATTTTTGGAACATTTTTGATTGAAGATTAATAATGAGTATAAAATCACTGAAAACAACAGAACAAACAAAGACAAATCACACGTAATCTCCTTATGGTACGTCCAAAGTAATGGACCTATTCATAGGAGAAAAAAACAAAAAAAAACATTTTTTTTTCCTATTCATAGATGTAAAAAAACGACAAACAATGTCGAAAAACGAATGGTAAACAAGTGTTTATTGACCATGATAGACCATTGATAGTGAGGAAGCACAGAGATTTTACAACCCCGTGGGAACGGACTTGTTTACTAGTTCATGCAAACTCCGCCCCTTTTCTGCGCCTCCTCTCTATCAATGGTCTATCATGGTCAATAAACACTTGTTTACCATTCGTTTTTCGACATTGTTTGTCGTTTTTTTTACATCTATGAATAGGAAAAAAAAATGTTTTTTTTCTCCTATGAATAGGTCCATAAAAAAAAGCGCGCACTTGTAAACATGTTTACAATTATTTTTTTGCTTGTTTGGCGGTAAACAACAAAGAAAAAGACGCAAAAACAAAGTTACTTTGGACGCCTCTTTTCGTTTTTTTTTGCGCTTTTTTTTTTACTTTGGACGTACCATTAAAATTGGCATATTGAGCGATGTTAGCCCGCGCTCAACTCATTTTCGACGTCAATCCGCAGTCACTGATTGTTATCGTTACTAAATCGGTAATTCCAGTATTATAGGCTGCCAAGCCTGCTGCGCCGACGTCCACTGGCTATTGATAGTGCATTTAGGGGGTTTGGAAAAAACAAGGCTAAAAGGCGATAAAGGTCTCTTTAGCAGCCGATACTACACGCCGTAGCAAAATTATTTTTAGAAGAACTATAAGTAGGGAGCGCATAGGGGTGGTCGGAGTCAGACGATTTTTCTCCCCAGTTCGCGCGCGCATGTTTACAGGCCTGTAAGGAGCCCCCGGATTGAAGTAGGATACTCAAAAACTATCTCTTTAGATGTAATCGACCATGCTGAATCTAATGAACGAGTTGGTTTTACATGAAAATGCGTAGTTTTCTCAGAAAAAAGGAGAAAACAAAAATGAAACTCACTTTTTTGACCCGTGTGGTCGATTTTACCGGGACACGCGGCTAATTTTGAGTATACAGATAGTTTAAGATATCGAGAATTCATTTCTGAAATCAGTTTTTGTCCTGCTAGTTTCCGATTTTTTTAAAGCTTGTCAAAGTTCAAGAAAAAATTCTAGAAAAATTTCAGCGGCGACCATAGTTTTTTATTCGTGGAATACAAAACTCTCAGAGCTCAAATACAAAAATTTAGAGCACTTGACTCACTTTGAGCAATTTTATGTACATTTAAATGAAGCATGTTCGCCCAAAACTTCAGTTTTTTGAGAATTTGAAGGTCGCAAATATGGAGCACGCGGCTAATTTTTCATATACAGATTCAGCGTAAAATTTGCTACAAACCCACGTAAAAATTAATATTATGGCTAGTTTCCGATTTTTTTTTTCGTGCCGATTTCTGTGCGAAAAATATCGTTTTCCGTTGAAAATGCTGATCGCGCAAGCAGCGGTGGAGGATACAGTCCCCCTCGCCTCTCTCCATTTCGCGTTGTCTCTCGCACACTCTCGCTGCGTCGGCGTCTATTTTCTCGCGTCTCGACGGCCCGCCTCATGCAAATTTTAGGACACGCTGCCCTGCACGCGAAAAACGTCTTGCTCGTTACTGACGCATTTCCCGTGCGTTTTTCTACGACTCTCTGCGTCTCTCTGTTAATTTTTCAACGTTGATTTTTTTCAAGAATCTGTTTCATTTCAATGTTTATCTATAAATTCAATTAATTTTTTCAGTATCCATTTGGTCGTTGTCTAAATGTTGGCGGTTAGTGAGAGAAGAACACAATATGCTTCACCGACCTACTTTTTCAGGTCTTCAAGTATTTCTTCAAAACATTGTAAGGAAATTCCAGAAAATCATCGGAAAGTTATACAACAACAACAAATCTACCTTTTTTAATTCTAATTTTTGTTTACCAACCTTATGAATATAAAGAGTTACCCGCGTTTCGATTTTGACCCAACCCTCACTCAGGCAACTCATTTCTTACAGTAATAATAATTTTTCGTTTTTATCAGTTGTTTTTATTTTTCTGGGAACTTGAATTCACTAGTATGCCGCGATAATGCAAAAAAGTTTCGAAACTTCCCAGTTTCGAAACGTCTTGTTTCAAAACGTCCCAGAGCGTAACCTGGTAATTTATGGATATTTGGCGATCTCATCAAGTTCCAAAAACTTCCGCTTAAATCCAAAAACTTTCTACACAGACGCGCATCGCCTGCACACTTTACTGAAATTCTGTCCGAAAGATCTTAATTTTCTGGACAAGTGCCAAAACTTCCGATTTATATTTGGAGTTTCCTATTATTGTAAAAAAAAAAACGTTTGCCTAAGCTGTTTGTCTCTAAAAATCAGATTTTTCAAAATTCGGAGCAAACGAATCAAGCAGAGAAAATTAAAATCGAAAATCAGAGCTTTCAATGAAATGAAAAATGAATGAAAACTGTCCAATTTGCTTTTTGGCAGTGTTAGAAAAATGAGGAAAAAATGCTTGAATAAAATAGTATTCATGTTCCTTATAACCTAAACAAATAGAAAAACATGAATATATTTTCTTGTTTTTTGTAAACTCAATTTTTATTGAAATTGTGAAAAAAATTTATTTCTAATCGAAAATCAGATTCCTACAGAGCACCAAATTCAACGTTTTTGTGCTTATTACAAAGCTCAGACATTTCTCTACAATCGTATTAGAATTGTTTATAAAAAACTGCTTTTAAAATCGAGTTATTGGCCATGAAAGCAAAAATTCAGTGCAAAAATTTGGTTTCGCAAATTTTCAGTGGCCGTGGCCGCGAAAAAAGTTCGGCCACCGCCTCGCGGCCACGTTGATAGCTTTGTTGACGTTTTTCGCGTGCAGGGCAGCGTGTAGGAGAAAATAGTGCTACTTTGGGATGGTATAACTCGTGAATTACCGAACATTTTTTGAAAAAAATTTGACAGCGTACTCATATTGAGCCAAAGAACACATTCCAACCAAAAATATTCGGAAATTTTCACTTTTAGAAAACACATTGCGGTCCCTAACTATGTATAAGAATTAGAAAACGCAGAAAATCTCTCGATCACGCAACGTGAATTGCAGACTTTCCCGCATTTCGTTGCGTCGCTCAATTTCTCAAAGAACGAAACTCGTAGGTTTTCGAATACCGCCTACTTTGCCTACATCTGTTTTATTTGAATTTTCGGATAAATTAAAGATTTCTTGAATTAGAATACAATTTGGTAAACAAATATCAAAACAAACGAAACGTTTATGCAACTTCTACGCAACTTATCCGCGGTCGGCCAAGTCCAATTCTTTGAACAAAGTTTACTAAATATCTCATCATGCGCGATATAATTCACATAAAACCAGGAAAAAACATTCAGAAACATTCTTGAGACAAATATTTTACCATCGTCAGCAGGCCTTGAATTTATGATCAAAAACTCAACTAACTAGTGTCCTATGCGCAATTTTACTTGGTTTAAAACAGGCTTGTGCGGAAACGGAAATCAGCATTGCCGGATTTCCGAAATTTCCGACATTTTTCGGAAACGATTTCCGTCGAAAACGTTTCCGAAAAAATTTTCGGAAAACTTTTCCGACGGAAATATTTCCGAAAAAACTCGGAAATTCGGAAATAGGCAAACATGACTAAAAACCGGCCGATTGCTGAAAATTTAAAATTTCTTCTTTTTTTTTCGGCATTTGCTTTGCTTATTTTCTGGTTTTTCCTGAAATTTTTTTGAAAACTGACGTTTTTTCAATCTGTTCTAGCGTGATTTAAATTTTTCCTACAAAAAAGTGGGCGGGGTCTCAACTTTTGGGGGGGGGGGGGGGGGGAACTAGATTTCGAAGTTCATACAGCTTTGGGGGGAACATTTTTTAAAAAATAATAATTGATTTCCAGAGTACATATAATAATCTTTTGATAATTTTGTCAACTTGAAAGCTGCATGATGTTTGAAAATAGGCTCCGCTTCCTTGCCGAAATTTCAATCGTTAGATTTTCACTTTTTATAAAGTTAAATTACTTGGAATTTCGAAAAAGTGTGGAAACTATGTGACAACTTATAAAACAGTATTACTAGTCTTGCGTTTTAGTTTCATGATAAAATGCTTGATTAAATTAAAACAACAAAAGAAACTAGTGAATTTTTGGTATTTCCGAACTTTTCCGAATTTCCGACCTTTTTTTCGGAAACGAATGTCGGAAAGGAATTTTTCCGAAAAAATTTTCGGAAACAAAATTCCGTTTCCGACTTTTCCGACTGACCGTTTCCGCACAAGCCTGGTTTAAAATAACCACAATTCATTTATAAACCAATTGGAAACAAAAAATGTTCAACCTGTCAGTCACCTACCAAATATCATAGCCGCCGCGGGCCCGCCAGCGGCCAGCAAAGGCACCCAAGCGCTGGCGGGCCCGCTGCGGGCCCGTAGCGTCTGCGGAGCCGCCGCGGGCCCGCGCGCGGTTCACCAGTGCTCGTATATTGACCGAAAATGATCGGTGTTCTATTTTTAATAGATTTTGGTGAGAAACGATTCTTCAACACAGAAAACATTAATTTATTTCGATAATTTAATTTATATTTACATATCATCCTTATATATAAAATTCCGTTTGGGTCTGTAACTGAGTTTCTTGGTGTGTCTGTTTCCAAACTGCATGGCGGAAGCGAACTGAGCGCCCGAGTCCAACACAAAAACTCGAACCTGCGTCGTTCGTTTGAAATGCAATCGATTAACCATCTGCGCCACAGGTCACACGCAGGAAATGAATGAAAAATATATTTAAAAGAAAGTGAAGAAAAAAAATTTTTTAGAAATGAAAAGAAATCAAAAGTAGCTTTTGATGCAGCCAGGCTTGTTATTTTTTGAAAAAAATAGGAAATGAAAATACGTAGGAAAATAACAGTGGGAAATGATCGTTTGCTATAGAATTGCCGCGACGTAACCGCACCGCGTGTGCTCTTGCGGTGCGGTCACGGCGATAGAAAATTATATTGGAAATCCCTTGCTTATATATACTTTTTTCAAATGTTAACAAGCTTGCGGCTCGTGGCGACTAAGTCGCTTTCGTCAAATATATATTTTTACTGATTTTTGTTGTTTTTTTTTATACTCGGTATAAAACGCTGATAACTCGCTCCAATCGAACAAAGAATTTCGCATGCATTTGGAGTGAGGTTTAGAGAAATCAGAGCAAAACATCGGCCACGGCTCTCTCAATTTTCTGCACTCTCTCGTCGCAAACGCGGCCGCGTCCATCACTGTGCGAAGGGAGCGCGTTTGCAGCGCTCCGTACTGAGAATAAATAGAAATGGCAATCAGTTCTTTTCCCTATTTCTCTCAAGTTCTCGTGACCCTTGTGGTATAGTGGTTAGTATGGTTGAACGTCAATCGAAAGGTCGCGCTATCGAGTTTGTGCAAGAATGGTATCCCATAGGAGAGAAGCGACCCGTTGGAAGACCACGGATGAGATGGAGCGACTCCCTAAAGGAAGAAATATCATTATTTGATGGCAATCATCTCAAAACACACTGGTCAACAATCGCCAAGGACCGAATGGCTTGGAAAGCTGTGATCCGCGACCACATCAGGTGATCGAAGAACGGATCGACTAAGTACTCAGGCATTTCATTTCTTGAATTATTAGAAAATTTACGGGTTTTAAACAAACGATTCAAGATTATATTGTGGCTTGATAAGATTCATAAAATACCTGATAATATCCGTAAAATTTCTGATCAGATTCGCATCGCCTAATATTACCCTTAAAATTTCTGATAATATCCGTAAATTTACTAAAATGATTCGTGAATTTTCTGATAAGATCCGTAAATTTTTTGACAAGATTCGTAAAGTTTCTGACAAGATTCCGTCGAATACCAAACATTTATTGATTTTTCGTAGCAACGCGATAATATAGATAAATTACCATTTGAATATTTGTTATTTATTGAAAAATATTATAAAACCATAAAATACAGTGTTAGCAAACTGAATCAACAAATGTAATAAATGCATGAAAATTATTGGGAAATTAATGCTGAAATTACACGACTTCATGCTCGGCGGTACAAGAAATTTCGGTGTCTCAGCGAAATCGCGCCGCATCCACGTCGTAGTCGCGCCTTTCACATTTTTCCACGTTGTTGTTTGTTCCTTGAGTGCGGCCTAGTTTTTTTCCAGGGACTTCTTTAACATATCTTTCTGGTCCTAGAAGGCCCTACTCATTATGTTGGCAGCTTGTCTGGATTTCGCGGTCGCGCTGAAAATAATGACTGTAATTTCAGAATTAAAAAAAAAATTAATTACATCGAATTTTCCGAAGCGACCACGTCACGGTGAAAAGCAGTTTTGACGGAATCTTGCTTTAAAAATCCTCGAGATCTTCAATTGAAACGTGAATCTGGTTCGTGGTACGACACAACGATTTAGGCCTAAAATTAAATTGTTTTTTTTTTCACAATTGAAAGAAGAAGCGTTACCTTTTTCTGTTTTCGATTGGCCATTGGTTCATGACACGAATACGATGGACCTCACTTCTGAAAAAATTGTATTGTTTTAAAAAACTCGTCAGCGTGAGACTATTCAAAAAATTATTAAAAATAAGAAAAGAATTACAAACAATTGAGAGAAAACCCGGAGAATGCTTCGATAAGTCTGGAATTTTGGGAAACATGTTAAAAATTTTGAACACTATTTTATCCCAATTGTTTGCCATTTTTTCCTTTTTTAGATACTTTTGTCAATAAGTCCCTAAAATTAGGCACCGCTTCTTTCCTCAAATTTCAACCTTGTTCCAAAATTTCCACGGGCAAAATAAAGTAAAAGTAAGATCACCTGAAAATTGAGCAAAGATGCGAAGCCTGAATTTAAAGTTATCGCGGATTGTGAAGTGGCACATTTTTAAATCAATAATAAAGGAATATCAATTATTTAGTTGATAACAAATTTAAATTAAAACAAACGAAAAAATAATTTAGGCCAGAATACTGAAAAATGCCATTCAAACTCTCCTTTGGCGACACGCGACGCAGCCCAACGCGCTGCGATCGGAGTAAAATAAGATCTGATCAGATCCGTAAATTTCCTGATAATATGCGCTTATTGCGAAATCGATACGAATCTTACAAGATCTGTTTAAGATTCCTAAATTTCCTGATATTTTCTAATTTTTCTAATTTTACTCGGGTCTCCTAATATTATACCCATTTTTTCTGATATTTTCTAATTTTTCTAATAATTCAAGAAATGAAATGCCCGAGTAACTAAGTAAGTAAGTAAGCAAACTCGTGTGTGAGACACACAAACAAACACACAGACTAATCTGAAATTTTCTATATAAGAAAGATTATGCCACATTTTCTCATTTCTTTCCGACTTTCAATTTTTTAAATCAATTTTTCCATTAATTTATTAAGGATGAGCAATGACAACACCCTTTTTTAGCCTCGCGCAGCACGGCCTCCCAGACTCCCAACGCGCCAACCAATCACTGACGCATTCCTGGTGTTGGCGCACAACTCGACGGCGCGTCTTTGAGCGCTCTGATGTTCTTGTGTGCGATTTTCTCGTGAAATAATAAGTTTTTAACAAGAATTATATGCGGAGATAATGTAGAGAAACGTTTGAAAGAGCAAAAAGTGAGGAAAAGCGTCGAAAAACTCACAAAATCACCGATTTAATTGGAAATTAGCCATTTCGGCGAGAAACAATTAAAATTTTCATTGAAATCAGCTATTTTCAAGCAAAAAATAACACAACTTCAAAACAAATCACCGTGATTCGATTTGAACCAGAAAAAAACCCAGAAAAATGAAGTTTCACTTTTTTTTTAATTTCGAAAAATGGAAACATTTTTTTTTTTTTGGCGAAAATTATGCAATATGTGACTGATTATGACAAAAATTAATGAATTTGGTCTGGACAAATCATTTTTACATAGAAAGAAGTAGAGTTTCATACAAAAAAAGAAAGAAAAAATTTGGCAAACAAAATGAAAATAACGAAGTACGGAGTTCAATTGAATTCAATTAAACGCGTTTGACCGTCGCGTCGCTCCGGGCCGAAAATACAAAGACGAAAAACGGACAAAATATAGGCAAATTCATAAGAAGACAGTCTTTTTAATTTAATTAATAACTTCAAACTGTATCTCCTTCTCCTACAGGAGTTCAAATTATTAATTTTAACGCTTACTCGAAAGGTTTCACACTCCTTTTTATTTCGCCGAGAATTTTATCGATAAAAAATTATGGGAAAGACAAAATATTTGACGATAAGTAAATTTTCAGTACTAAATTAAAAATAAATTTGAAAAAACTAAAGTTCGCGCCAAAAAGAGCGGAGCGAGCTCAGTGGAGCGCGATTGCACTGCCTGGCGTGCTGGGAGGCCGTGCGCAGTTAAGTGTTTCGTTCACATGTTTGTTTATTATTTAATAACATTTATTTAAAAAAACATGCCTAGCTTGATCTCCTACAGCATCCTCATAATCTCAGGGAATTTTCGGCAAGGGGACGGTGCGACTGCCGTAAAAATCGGCGAATCGCCGCTAGTTCGCAAGGCGGCAAGAGGACGGCGCGAGGACGGCGAGAGGACGGCGAGAGGACGGCGCGACGTCGGCGAAAGAAAATCGTGCGAGACTCGGCAAGAGGACGGCGTTGGCGCGGCAAGGGGTCGTCGGGAAAAGCGTCAACACGCGCTTGGCGCACAATTCTTGTTATTTGTTGTGAATATTCGTTACCTACTTCTCAATATATTCTCTATTTTTATGATTTTTTTCAAGGAAAAGCCGATTCAAAATGTGTAAGTAATTTATTTTGTTCAAAAATATCAAGAAAAAATTCATTCAGGCTTGGCTCGCATGGAACGAGAACACAGTGGTGAGTTATTTAATTGAAGAAACTTAGAAATAGGCCTTATTGTCCCAATTTTCTTGCCGACAACAGTAAGACTTCACATGGAAAATTCAAGACCACACCCTCTTACTAGGAAAGTACTTTTTGGTACATTTTGGAAAATTCTGAAAAAAATCAGGGTAATACTAGATTTTTTGGTGAATTTTTTGAGATATTAAAAATCCGCAAAATGTTTTCAGAAAAGTTTTTATGAGCCGACAAACTTTTTTCTATTGTTCGAGCACATTTTTACCTGTAAAATCCTACATTCCACACGATCGCGTTCAGTACACCAGCCGAAAAGTCTACCAACACGCAAGTCGCTGAAAATGTCGATGGGTGGCGCAACTGGGTGCGCTGGGAGCAGTGATACAAGGAGGCTGTGGGTTCGCTCCCCAGACATAGTAAACTTTTTTTGCAAAGTTTTGATGTGTATTTTTCAGAGCCGTAATACAGTCCAGAAATTTTTAAAAAAAATTTCGAGTGTATTTTCTGGTACGCTTCGACCCAACGAAGTGCCTAAAATCCAAAAAAAAAAAATTTTTTTTTCGTTTTTTTGGAAAAAAAATGCCATGCAATCGGTGGACAAAAATTCGAAAAAAGTTTGAAAAAAAAAATTTTTTTTTTTGAGTTTAGGCCCTTAATTAGGATGAGGAGGACTAGAAAATACACTCAAAATATTTTTAAAAAATTTCTGGACTGTATTACGGCTCCGAAAATTACATATCAAAATTTTGCAAAAAAAATTTTACTAGGTTTGGGGAGCGAACCCACAGCCTCCTTGTATCACTTCTCCCAGCGCACCCAGTTGCGCCACCCATCGACATTTTCAGCGACCGGCGTGTTGGTAGACTTTTCAGCTGGTGTAGCGAAGGCGACCATGTGGAATGTAGGATTTTACAGATAAAAATGTACTCGAAAAATATTTAAAAAGTTTGACGGCTCATAAAAACTTTTCTAAAAACATTTTGCGGATTTTTAATATCTTAAAAAATTCACCAAAAAATCTAGTATTACCCTGATTTTTTTCAGAATTTTCCAAAATGTACCAAAAAGTACTTTCCTAGTTAGATTTTCCGACTGGACGAAATAATATTTTTCCAGCAAAAATTGACAAGAAAATTGGATCGATAATAGGTTATTCACGTCGAAAAAAAATATTGTTCCATTGTTTTTCTTCCTTTGTTCAGAGAAAAAATTGTGGAAAGCTAAATATTTTCGGAAAATGAAAAAATCCGCGGGTCGCCATGATTTTCTTCGATTTTTTTGGGATAAAAACCGAAAAACCCCTTTTTCCCCGGCGTGATAAGAATTCCAATAGTGACAACAAGCCTAGCTCTGTCAAAAACTATTTTTGAACTTTTCTCATTTCTAAAATGTTTCTTCTTCTACCTTGTCCCTACCCAGAAGGGAACGCAACGGCATGTTGCCAGCCGCGGGCAAATCTACTCCTCGAGAGCGTTCATTCAACGTGTCCCATGTGGCGCAGGCGGTTAAGCGCTTGCCCGGCGAGTTTTTTTTTTTGGCCGCGGCTGCTGCGTTCGTCCCTGCGCCTTGACCGTTTTTTTTGTTTTGTTTTTTCGCATACATTGGCACGGGCCGCGGATCGGTGTTACAGTAATGTATTGTGCGTTCACGAACGAGGTGTGCAAACGACGCTCCGATGTTCCGCAGTTTATCACTGCGGTCTCGCAGCGAATACTGCGGAACATCGGAGCGTCGTTTGCACACCGCGTTCGTGAACACAAAAAAATATTGAAAAATTTTCAAATTAACTGACATTTTTGCATCAATTTTAAGAGAAAAGAATAAAGAAAAGACAGTTATAGTTTACCAACAAAGTGTGCTTGAAAATAGCAGGATTTTTCATCTTCGAAAGTATTATTTGGAGGGTTTGAATATAGAAAGTCGTGGTGCGCTACCTCTAGAGACTATGATACCATAACTTCCAGCTGTGCGCCTGTTTTTTTGTAGGAATTCCATGAATTTTTTAAATTTAGGTGCAGAATTATGAGAAGTGAAAAAAAAAATTAAATTAAAAAGAGAAAATGTGAAAAAAAAAAGAGAAATTCGAAGAAATATAAGAAAAAATGAAAGGTAATTTGAAGAAAATATGTTCGTTTTCACGGTAAATAACAGTTTTCTGTGATATTTCAGAATGCCATTAAAACTACTGGTGAAAAACATTATCGGCCCTCCACGTCGGTCAAACGCGCTCCGCTGAACTCAATTCTACGTGGATTTCATTTTGGTTTCCAAATTATTTTATTTCACGTTGAATTTACACGTGAAATGAAAAAATTTGGAAACCAAAATAAAATCCACGTAGTATTGACTTCAGCGGAGCGCGTTTGACCATTTTGGCGGACCGACAATAGTTAATAAATTTAAAAAATTATCGTTGAAAATTCCAAAAGATTTTTATTTTTCAAGGCGGGCCGACCGGGCCGGGCCGAAATTTGCCAAGTATGGTTTTTCGCATTTTTCACACCTAGTGCGAAACATATTTTGATTTTTTTCACATAGCACGGTGTCCAGGAGTTGAAATGTGGGCGGAGCCGAGCAAACGCGCCCCACTGAATTTTTTCGCGCGAAATTCAAATTTTGAGGCATTTTTTAAGTTTTTCGGGAAAAAAAGCATAAATTCTAAATTTGTTCCCACATGTGCTCCAACGGAATTATAGCTGAGGTCTTTAGAAATTTTTTAAGCTTAAGAACGTCGAATTTGGTTCAGCCACCATTTCGAAATATTCGTTTCGAGTTTTTTGGTGTTTTTGCAGGATAAATCTTTACGAAAATCGAAGTTTGGGAAATTTAATGGTATTAAAAGATACAATACATACATTTTACAAAGAAAAACAGGTTTTACTGAAAGAAAAACAATAGAATCAATAAAAAAAATGTGAGAGTCGAAAAATGCGCAAGCACCGAAAGTGCGCCATGGAAGTTTGCTGACGCGCCAGCAAATTAGGCTCCGCCCACATTTCAAATCCTGGACACCGTGGCATAGATGTTTTGTTTCAAAAATTATTCGCATTTTTTTTGGAAAAAATCAAAAATTGGAAAGAAAAGCTTGGATTAAAGATTAGAGTGTAAGAAGGTTCGAGATGATTTGCAAACGGGTTTCGCACGTTTTCCGAAATTTTCACCTTTTCTGCATGAATAAAATGGGTAAATTTGATAGTATTCGGACTCCAGAAAGACGGCTTTCGTCTCGCGTTTAATCGAACGAAAATCCGAATTTGATTATCTGATTATACATTTCAGCGCTGCCGTGTTCACCAAACTTCATCGACACCATTCAAAAAAGGAAATGAAATAGATGTGCTGCTGTCGAGGACCACTACGATCATCATTTACCGTGTTCACTCTAACAGTCTGGTATGCCGTTCTATTTTTATGTGTTTGTTCAAATGCTGGTTGATTGAAAACCGATTCACGAAAATTGATCAAAAGTGTTATTTATTCGGTATGAAGCGCTGCGAATTCGCTCCATTAGAACAACCAAAGAGACGGCCGCGTTAGCGGCGAGAGAGCGCAATAAATTGAGAGGGCGTGGCCGATGTTTCGCTCTGATTTCTCCAAATCTCACTCCAAATGCATGCTGCTACTTTGGAATAGAACTCGCGCGAAATTGAACTATAGCGAAATAGAATTCGTTTCAGAATAGAACTGTAACGAAATGAAACTGTTCGGAATAAAACTGTTGCGAAATAGAACTGCCTGAAATGGAGCTGTGGTGAATCCGCTGTACACGGTGGGTTATTGAGTTTAATTTCGCGCTGCGGTTTTTCCTGTATAGCTCCATTTCCGGCAGTTCTATTTCGCTATAGTTCTATTCCGAAACAGTTCTATTTCGCTACTGTTCTATTTCGTGCGAGTTATATTCCGAAGTAGCACTAGAATGCATGCGCAAATCACTGTGTGATTGAACCAATTTGCAGCGTTTTATACCAAGTACAGCCAAAGAGGCACGAGATTGCCAAAGTTTGGCGCGCCATCCTCCAAATTCCCGGCATTTGAAGAAATATAAAAAAATTAGTACGGCATGTTGGCTATTAGAGTAAACACGGTAACTCAATATTTTGTTTTTTTCAAATTTAATTATAATATTTTTAAATAAATCTGTGTCAATCATCAACAAAAAGCGTGTATAAGAATATTATCATCAAGAGGAGGTCAAAGGAAGGAGCCCCGGTGGAAGGAGTTTCTGTTTAGAACGGCGAATCGCCGCCAAAATCGGCGAATCGCCGTGAAAATCGGCGAATCGCCGACAAAATCGGCGCGACTGCCGAAGGGCATCGGCAGTCGCGCCGATTTTCACGGCGATTCGCCGATTTTGGCGGCGATTCGCCGAAAATTCCCTGAGATCTGATGAAATGTGCCGGAAACTTTGTGAGAACACACAAATTAAAGTATGAATGTAGCCTATATTTTATTATATAGGTTATACGAAATTTTAGCGTGAATAATATATTTGAATGGTGTGTTCATTTCTCATCATATTATCCGTTGCGTTGTCGCAGTGCTATTTTTGTCGACTAGTATCGATATTAAAAAAAAAATTCTAAAAATATTTCTCACCTCCGAAGCCCCGCGAGCTTTAAACCTCTTCACGCGAATTTCATGAAATTTTATTTTTTCTTTAGTCTTTGTTCATGAAAATTTGAAACAGTTAAAATTCGCGTGAAGAGGCGGAACCTACTTTTTAAGTTCTGGCGGTTTTAGAGGTGGAAACTTTTTTAATACAATAATACATCAGAAACAAAAATGCCGAGAGAAAAACTTGACCAGGATTTTTCAACTAAAACTTCACTGTATTTTTCACAAAAATAATTCGATTTTTTTAGATCCGAGTGAAGACGAATATTTTATGAACTACTCGCTTGAAAGTGACGATCAATCTGATGAAAACGAAACTGCGAATGAGTTTTCGAACGATATAAACGAAACCGCAGATAAGTTTTCGAAAGACCCAAATGATGAACATTTGGATTACAAGTTGCTTACGTTTGTCAACTACTATTTGACAGAAGGAATGTCATCACAAAGCCTCAAAAGATTGGTGTACTTAATGGAAGTTCTGTACGATCGGCCGCCTCCTTTTTCAGTAAGAAAACAGAAAAAAATTCAAAAAATACATTTTTCACAGGATAAACAGGTTATCAAAGCGGTAAACAATTTGAGAGCGAATGATGCCATTCAAACAGTGGACTAATATTGTGCAAGTTGTGCAAATCAGAAACTCGCCAAATATGATAAATGTAGATGTGCAGGGTCTGTTTTTCGTTTGCTTTGGACGAGTGTAATTTTTTTAGTGTGTAATTTTTTTTTGCATTCAGTCATCATTTCTCAACAATATTTTCTAAATAGAGCTTAGAAAAAAGGGAGTCGGCACACCACTGGGGTATGAGGAGGGAGTGAGTAAACGCGCCCGGACGCACACACGCAACGCATTCAAATGAGGACCAAAAAATATAAAAGGCGCGCCAAAAAGTTCGCATTATCGGAGAGAAAAACCAACGCGCGCGAAATAATTTTGAATAAAGTGTGTAATTTTCACGATTTTTCTTTGGTTTTTCTTGTCGCGGGGTGACATGAGGGGAGTGCCGGCGTCCAAGGAATACCCGCTAAACTAATCTGATTCAAGGAAGCCGGTCGGCGCCAAATGAGGAGGAAACGGAGAAGCGATAAGCGATGTAAATTAAACAGTTATGAGCTGAGTAAAAATTTATTGATTATCAAGAGAGCAATAAATTCAGCGCAAAATACTTTACAAAGATAAATTGAATTAATAATTTGGAAGGGAAAAAACATCTCGAACCGGCAGAAACACGAGGAAAAAAGGGATATAAAATTAGTAATACTTTAGGCCAACATTGTGTGCCGCCCCCTCGCGTCGCGTGCGCGGTCGGTGGGTCTCGCCGCGAAGCCGGTGCGCGATTGCGCGGGAATTCAAATTGGAATTAACGTTTTGAATGGTGAACGTGTCTGAATGATTATTTAAACTAATTATTTGGAATAATTAAAGCATCAGCAAGAAGAGGGGGCCCGCCAGCTCTCTAATTTCAGTTGTTGCGAAAACAAATTGAATCATTTTCTTAAGATTTTCAACAAACTCATTGAGCAGTTTACGCCCTTCGCCTATTGTCGTCCTCCTAAGTCTTCCCGCCCGGCATACTCCAAACTGTTCAGTAAAATTAAACGTCAAAACAAAAAATGGACAGAAGCAAAAATTAAATGCACTACTAAACGAATATTGTCCTCTCTCCGCAAAAACAACGTCAAACACGAAAACGCTATTATTGAATCATCGAGCTCTCGGAAACTATTTAAGTATATAAACAATCGTATCAATCCGCCATCTCAAATCACAAAGCTTGCCATTAATGAAGAAATTATTGACGATCCTTCCCAAATAGCCGATGCTTTCATACATACTTTTTCTAAAAGCTTCACCCCCCATTCTTCATCTTTTCCAGCTCTCCCTTTTCCTAAACCCTCCTCTAGTTCCCTTATTGATTTATCTCCCTTCAGTATTTCACAAATTATAAAAAAGTTGAGCCCTAAAATGGGTTACTCTTTTGATTTTATTAATTTTTTCATGTTGAAAAAATGCGCAGATGCAATTTCAGTACCCCTCTCTCTTATTTTTATGGAATCCCTCACCTCTAAACATTTCCCTGAAGTGTGGAAAACATCTACAGTAATTCCGTTGTATAAAAAGGGTAGGGCCATTGACCCTTCGAATTTCAGGCCAATTTCACTTACTCACCCCTTGTCTCGCCTATTCGAAAAAATTATCATAAAATCTTTGAAACGTGACGTTGGCCACAAGTTATCTCCTTTACAGTTTGGTTTCCTCAACAAGCGCTCATGTCCCCTTGCCCTTCTTGACTCAATATCTGAATACCACCATTTGCTCACCCAACCTAAGTCATATGTTGATGTCATATTTATAGATTTTCAAAAAGCCTTTGACTCCGTCCCTCACGATCTTCTGCTCTACAAAATGTTAAACTTTGGCATTCATCCCAATCTATGCGATTGGTTTAAATCTTTTCTTTCCGATAGAGTCTCCAAAGTTAAAATTGGAGATTATCTTTCTACTAATTGCTTTGCAAATACATCCGGTGTGCTCCAAGGAACGGTTTCTGGGCCATTTCTTTTCTTAATCTACATAAACGATCTGCTGTCGCAATTCCCAGCCGACGTCAGAGTCACGGCATTTGCCGATGACCTCAAGCTCTACAGCAGCAACAGTTGCAGTCTTCAGAAAGCTATGGACATTGTGATTGAGTGGTGTCAAAAATGGAAGCTCACTCTCGCGGAAAACAAAACGCTCGTTATGCATCTAGGTAAAAACAATCCTTCGATGGAATATTTTGCTGGTCGCGTCAAAATAACCAAAACTTCTTGCGCCAGAGACTTGGGTATTTTGGTAGACAAAGAATTGTCATTTGAAGATCATATCAACCGAATTGTCAATAAAGCCATGCACAAATGCCGTATGCTTCTACGATCGTTCCGCTCCTCCAACCCCGACTTCTACTTCCGGCTTTTCAATACGTACATTCGGCCTACTCTCGAGTATGGTTGTGAAATCTTCCATCCCCACTCTTCTTCCCTTGCCAAAAAACTTGAATCACCTTTAAAGTTTTTTTCCCGTAAAGTCTTTCTTCGATGTAATATTTCCTTCAAGCGTAATTCGGTTCTAGATCGCTCTAGCGCGTATGAACGCAGGCTACATATTGCCTCGCAAAAGTCTCTGCTTTTTCGGCGCCTATTTCTTATACTTAAAACATATTTCAAAATAGTTACCCACCGGTGCCATTTCCCCCATCTTACGCAATACATTCACCCTGCCAAATCACCCCGCTTTCCCTATAGGTTCGTATTTTATGGCGCAAAAAACAACAGTTTCCTCCACAGGCACCTTGCTCTCTGGGATAAAATAGTGCCCTTTTTCCCGTCCCTAGTATCCGAGGAAACCTTTTCGAATTGTCTCGGTCAACTTCCCCTTGAATCTTTTGTTTCTTGAATATTTCCTAATATTCTATTGAACTGTTTTATCATAAATTGGTCACTGACTCTTGCGGGTCTATGGATCAATTATTTTTTATATTTATTCATCTTTCTTGCCTCGTAGTTCTCATTATTCAATCTCTGCTCACCACATCTCCCGTTAACTGTAATATGTACTCGTCTTCCGTTTTATTTCGAGATAACTCGTTTTGTTTTGCTGGTTTTCTTTTCTGTTGATATAAGAATAAATAAATAAATAAAAGAATTGGGTGATGCGAGGTCGAGATGCGAGATTCTACTTTGAATAGACTGTCGCATTTAGGCCGAAGCATAAGAAAGTTGAGGGTTCAAGCTCTCGGGGGCAGAACCCACAACACTCCGGGGGCGAGGCGTATCCTTCACTGATCTCGCAAGTGTGGACACAAGTTTTCTCTGGGAGAGAAAAGCGACGATAGGAGATTGTGGAGACATCTTCCGAGTCAGTGATATGAACATAGTTGATATTTCCTGCCTTCGCCAGTCTAGAAAACATTGGGCGAATTCGCTTTGGATTTGTTTTTGGAGCAACGAAAGCTTTGGGAGGTGCCTTGACGTGTCCTGGATAACACTGAGATTGACTATCTTCTGCACCGACTGTGTGAGGTACTAATTCCTCATCGTCACCATAGCCTTCTTGAAGAGGAGCAAGATTGCCTGTTGATGGGTCAATCAAGCCTGATGGATTCAGTCTAGGTGGGCGTGGCTGTACATCTTCTTGAAGTTCGTATGTTCGCCCTTGTGTGGGTACAAATAAGTCTTCCATTATGTCATTTCGATGTACCGGGTTCGGTGTTCTCGATTCCCTTGGGCTAGCCCCAATCGGGATGGGCGAGGCTGTGGAAGCTGGAAATAGTGCTGGTCCGGGGTATGCTTGTGGAAGTGGGACGGATTTGTAGTCGGGATCCTCGTCTGTGTGACGTTCCTCGTTTGTGGTGGTATCATCCTCTTTTTTAGTAAGGAAGGCAATTTCTAAGGGTATAAGGTGGCAGACAGAGCGGCGGTATAGTTTTCCACGCATTCGGACTATGGCGGTTCTTATTTCGCCGTCTTTGCTCGTGATTACTTCTTCTATGATACCGAGATTGTAGTCTCTTTGGTCGGTGAAATTTTCCCACACCATTACCACTTGGCCAACTTTCGGGAGAAGAGTGCTGCATCTTTTCTTTTTGTGGTTTGCTCCCAGCATATTAAGTAAATACCCGGAATCCCATATGCTCGCGAGAACTGAACGGAGGTTATCAAATTCTGCGAGATGAGCTAGGACTCTTTTCTCAGCTTGACCGGCATTTTTTACTATCCTGTCAGGATCGGTTGGGATTTCTACGAGCGCCGATGGAAGAAGGAAATCCATTGGACGTAACGCAAGTAGGTCATATGCTCTGGTGGGATTGGGCATGATAGGTCTGTTATTGAGAAGACCTTCTACTTGCTTAACTGCGTGGGTGAAATAAAACCAGTTCAGTCTGGACCGACCGATTTATTTGAATAGGTGGTTCTTTGTTATTCCGACCATTCTTTCATAAATTCCTCCTTTCCATGGGCTCAAAGGGGTTATGAACTCCGTGTCAATGCAATTGTCGGATAGCATTATTGACAGGGCTGGAGGAGGGGCAGTGACTCGAATTTCGCCATGATGTTGTGTTTTGACGTGGTGTCTAATCTCGTCGTTCATTATTTTAGCGCCCAACTGAAAGGTGCCTGCGTTGTCGCTGTAAATTTTTTCCGGTACACCCCTGCTAAGAAAGATGGTTCTTAATGCTGTGAGGTATGATTCGGTGGAACCGTCTGGAATCGGTTCTAAGTGGACGGCACGGATCATGAAGCACGTGTAAAGAAGAACGTAGCATTTTGAGATTTCTCCGGTTTGTAGCCTGTACTCAATGGGCCCAAAGTAGTCGAGACCAACTTGGGAGAATGGTCTGAACAGATTGGTACGACCGGCTGGCAATACCGTAGGGAAGGGGTACGCGTATGGTTTCCCATTGGATTTTTTACAGTTTATGCAAGAAGTTATGACCTTCCTTGCTAGTTGTTTTGCTCCTTTGATCCAATACCTTGTATAGAGTGCTGTGACAGTGTAGCTCTCGGCTAAGTGGCCGTTGATTTGGTGGGTTTCAACGACGAGCAGTTCCGCGAGTCTGTGCTCACGATGGATCAGAATCGGGTTGGTGGACTGTGCATTGAGGCCTCCTGCTGATGCAATATTGCGTCGTGTGCGCCATACACCATATTTGTCTTTGTATGGAACCGGCGATAGTGGGAGTGTCCACCCATAGCTCTCACAAGGGAAGTCTTTTCACAAACCATATTGGAATGCTCTGAAACTTGGTGGGCTAATAGAACCTATCTCTGGCTACAGCGTCAAAAAAATTTAGCTGCCCAATTTCAAAAATAAGCTCAAAAAGTTGCTCCAAAGTTCCGGCTCCGCCCTCCGTCACTTCTCTCGTTTTTATCACGACCCTCCAGAAGTAAAAAAATCAACGATAGGGAGGCGCAGTGGTAGAGTGGGGGGCAGCAGGAGGAAGGTCACGGGTTCGAACCCTCTTGTGGTAAAAATTTTATTGATATTTTTTATAAGTATGGGAAGCAGGGGTGCACATTTTTTTTTCGCTCTTCAAAAAAAAAACCACAAAAAAAAACAAAAAACCGAAAAATATTTTTTTTCGTCACACCCCTGTTTTTTTTTCGTCCCACCCTTGTTTACTTATTAACAAAAACAAACAATTTTTGTCACGCTTCCACTGACGCTTCCACTCAAATCCTACGTCACATTGTCAAAAAAGAAATCAAAAAAAGTTAAAAATTTTTGTCTCACCCAAAAAAAACACATTTTTTTTGGTCCCACCCCTGTTTCCCATACTTATAAAAAATATCAAAAAAATTTTTACCACAAGAGGGTTCGAACCCGTGACCTTCCTCCTACACAGGTGATTCGCGACTTATACATTATACGCGCAGACAAACAATTTAAAAATTGTATACAAATCGCGAAGAAGAAAGTCGCGATTTGAGCACAATTTGTAAATAATGCATGGTCGACATGTGGTCGGAATTTCCCAATTATGGATAATTTATTGACAAATCGCGAAAATACAATTGGCGAATCCCGAACGAACTCTCGCAGCAAAATTTGTTGATCATTGATTAAGGCCCAAATTTATTTATTTTTCCCTCAAAAATGTTGTTTTTATGATAGTTTTCTTGGGTTTTTAGTAAAAATTCTTCTATATTTTTAAAGTTTTCATTCCTTCTTGCTTTTTTACTGATTTTCCTTCGTTAATCTTATATTTTCAGATGCTTCGACAGTCATTCCCTAAAAAGGCCTGCGGCAAGCAATAAAAATGTGAGTTTTTAAACTTCAGTAATGAAAAACTTAAGTTTAAAAATTTTTTGAAATATCATTCAAAATTTTGAAAAGAAATTCTCATTTTTCCACATCGTGCTCGAGACTACGTGTTTGAAAACAATTTTAAAGGTTCTAGCACACCTTGTTTTTAGTTTTTTTTCTTCTTAATTCACCGTATTTTAATTAAATTCTGAAAGTGACTGTTCTAGTATTTAAAATCGTTTGAAAAAGCCTAGGAGGCAGAAGTTTTTAGCCGTAAAATAATATTCTCGATTTTGAATGTTTCCGACATTTTTTCGGTGTTTAAAAAGTTTAATAATAGACGAGTACATGGACAAACAGCTTCTTGAAGAATACCGAATACCGATTCACAAAAACTGAATTTATTACTTTTTTTTCAGAACAAGGACGATCAACAAGCAGCTGCAAACAACGCTCGTCAGTGCAATGAGAACGAGGACAAATTAAAATAATTTGACAACCGATTAGGAGAAAATTTGAAGGGCTCTCCGATCGGTTTGAAACTCCATTTCCGGGAGTATTTTTGCCAATTTTGCCCACAGTTTCAAACCGATCGGAGGATTTTCGCATTTTTTTCCCACAACCGTTTATTCTGTCTTATTGATATTTCTTTGAATTACCGCCCCCCCCCCCCAAACCTAGAGATAATCGCATATTTTTAATTGTTTAATATTTAATTTTTTTACTTGTCTCTGGTGTTACCATGTAATTTTGCATAGTTTTATCTATAATGAAATAACATAGTTAGTCTTATTACAAAACACATATAAAATTAGTAAGCTTACAAGCCAACTAATCATATGAACCGATAATTTTCAACGGCTAATTATTCGAAAATTTTCGGGATTTGCCATTTGTGTGCAAACAAAATTATTGTCGGCGAAAATTTCATTTCGTGAATTGCCAATTGTTGATCATTTTTTTCGGGATGCGCATACAATTTACAAGTTACATGTTAATTTTCGCGAATTGCGAATTGTGCGCGCACAAAAGTAATGTTCACGCGTACCCATTGCGCAAACGCGCGAACAATTTTTGACAAATTATTTGCGTCACGCGAATCACCTGTGTACTGCCCCCACTCGAGTGGTGCACCACCCTCTAGTTGAGTTTTTTTCCTCTGGAGGGCTGTCATAAAAAAGAGGGGAGAGCGGCGTATCGGAGCCGGAACTTTGGAGCAACTTTTTGAGCTTATTTTTGAAATTGGGCAGCTAAATTTTTTTGACGCTGTAGCCAGAGATAGGTTCTATTAACCCACCAAGTTTCAGAGCATTCCAATATGGTTTGTGAAAAGATTTCCCTTGTCAGATTCTTTGTAGTGTTCAAGGATAATGTACCATCGGATGAGACGTCGTCGCTCGGAGTACTGCTCCTTGTCAAGCTTAGTGAATGCTTGAAACAGTACACTTTGCCAGCGGTGTTTTATCAAATTTCTTTCAATGATGGTCATGACTCTATACATATGCGATATAATACGCTTCAGAGAGTTGCTCTTGTGGAATGGGACATCCGAAACGTAAGGATTTCTGATTTGTGTTGTTAAAAGAGTGTGGTGGATGTGATGTACGGATTTGTGGACGGTTACCGTGACTGGTGTGGACGGTTTAACGGTTGGCTTGGGAAGCATTGTTTTTGATTTCTTTTTGGTCGATTTTATGGATTTAATTTTTATATTTTTACTATTTGTAGGAGTGTTAATCATTTCGCGGTAAACGACGTCTTGGAAATCTTTGGGACACGTAATTGTGCCTTCTATTCTACATGGCCAATCGTCTGGCTGCTCCTTCAGAAAGTCTGGACCGTGAAACCAGATTTTCGAGTTTGTAAACTCTTCAGTTGTCATGCCTCGAGTAGCGAGGTCGGCAGGATTGGATTCCGTAGGACAGTGGTGGAATGATGGGTCCATTCCTTTTTGGCGGAGTTCATCATGTCGAGCGTGAATTTCGTTGACCCGATTTGCCACCCACTGTCGTTTTTGTTCTTTTCTCAAAATCCAATACAAGGCGATTGTGGAGTCTGTGAAAAACATCGTGTTGTCAATAGTTATGTGAGCCTCTTTTGCTATTTGGCACGAGATCCGTGCAGCAATTTCAATGCCGAGCAATTCTAATTTTGGAATAGTATATGTTTCTGTATTGTTCGGTTTAATTTTAGACTTGGACATGAGTATATTGGTCTGAGACGTCTGGTCTGGGAATTCGTAATGTAAATACGCTACGGCGGCGTAATACTCCTTTGACGCGTCGCTGAACAAGAGTAACTTGACGCTAGAGTAGTTATACGACGTTGTCAATTGGCGGGGAATAGATATTTGGGAATGGGTCCATCCGGAACGTAATACTTTCCAGATATCCAGGACCGTTTGGTTGAGGGATATACTCGGTATAAAACGCTGCAAACTCGCTCCAATCGAACAAAGAATTTCGCATGCATTTGGAGTGAGGTTTAGAGAAATCAGAGAAAATATCGCCAACGGTCTCTCAATTTTCTGCACTCCCTCGTCGCCAACGTGGCCGCGTCCACCACTGTGCGAAGGGAGCGCGTTTGCATCGCTCCGTACTGAGAATAACTTCTCGTTCCAGTTAATTCCGTCGTCCCAGCATAGCCTGACCATCGTTTTCAGTGGAACCAGAATGGGAGTGATGTAGCCTAGTGGATCGAAATTCTTTGCCAGGTAGGATGCAACCTGTCTTTTTGACGGGTCTGGTTTGTCTAGGGTAACTAATTTTATGGTTAGTGCATCCTCGATGCTGTTATATTTGTAACCGAGAAGGTTGCAGTCCTTTGCTGAGGCAATATCTTCTTTGGGGAGCTTGTTCATTTCTGCAGGATTATTGATGAGAAACTCACGAAGATTCATGGACATTTTGGAGAACGCCTTTTTTGAGTCTGTGTAGAGGCTGTGGATCTCTGCCAGATCATTTGTGGTAAAGAGAACATTGTCAACGTATAAGTTTTCGGCGATTCGTGCTGCCAGTGGGTCATCGGTTACTTTCCTTGTAAAAAGGAAAAAAGTCTATGGTAGCTGCCAAGAGGAAGGAAGCACTAGTGATACCAAAGGGGACGCGCTGGAAGCGGTAGACAACAATGTTGTCTCTGGTAACAGGTTTCTTAGTGTCCTTCACCCACATAAACCTGGTGACGTTTCGTTCTTCCTTACTCAGTCGGACCTGGTGAAAGGTTTTAGCAATGTCAGATATGATTATGTATTTCGTTAACCTGGCTCTGATTAAAATTCCGAATAGAGGCTGTAGGATTGATGGACCTGCGTGGAGGCATTGGTTCAATGAGAGTTCGTCACGTTGATGACTGCTAGCGTCGTAAACGATACGCATTTTAGTTGTCAATGAGGATAATTTCATGACGGCTCTGTGGGGAATGTAGTATGTTGGGCCTTCTGCTCTATCCATCTCTGGGGTTACCATTTCAATAATATTACTGTTGAGTTGTTCTGAGAACATGGCTGAGTATTGCTCGAGCATCTCTTTTTCTTGTAGTCTGTCAAAATTAGATTTCAGTCGAACGAACGCCATATTAAAATTGTGAGCCAATTTGTTTTTGTTATCGTTCCATGGGAATGCTACCTCGATTTCGCCTGATTCTAGTTCATTTAAATTATTTTTGAATTCTTTTATGAGATCGGTTGTCTCTTTTTTCTCTTCGCTGGATGGAGCGTTGATGCCGATGTTCTCCATTTTCCACATTTGTGCAATCTCTTCACTAAGCGAGATGTCCCATTCTTCTTCTGTCGTGGAGCGATGGGTGGGAGTCGGGAGGTCTTCTCGGGTTGTGTGACTGTGGAAGCTAGTGTGGATGCTGGTGGAGTCGCAGTGGCTGGGCAGTATGTTTGAATAGTAGGATGGAAATGCTACTGCACCGAGAAGTGTGTCCGGACTGAACTTTTCAGAGTTGTGGATGTTCGGGCTTTGTGATTTGTTAACGTTATTTTCTAGGATGGTTTTGGAGGTGGTTGGAGTGGATGTCGCCTGAAGATCTGACTCATACTCGTTTCTAGATCTGACATCCGTTAAATGAATAGATCTGGTATGGGAACGGTGTTGGTCGCTGTCAAAAACGGTGGATCCGTTCATTTTCATTCTCCAGAGCTTTTTTGCCACGTATTTACGAGCTGCTGTTATAACATCTTCGTAACGGAGACGTTCGCCTCTAGAGGCGAGTTCTTCTGCTGTGTCACCCATCTGGTCTGAGAATTCTTTTGGAAATTTATTAATAAATTTTGTGATAATAAGTCCTTGTGTCAGAGGCTCACCAGAAACTCTCATCCTCTCCGCAAGTTCCTCGTGAGCTGCCAGGTCAATCGACATCTCATGAATATTGTAATTGTTAAGAGGCAACCCCAAGAATTTTTCTTCTAGGGAACTGTCGGTGATTGCGGCTGTTCGATACACTCGGTCAAGCAACTGGAGAGAGTATTCGTAAGCTCTTCTGGGTTCTCCGTCTCGACCGACGCAGTTGGCTGCCCTATGAATCACGAGTTTTCGGAGAAGAGACAATTTGTTCTGATATGTGAACGCCTCGTTCTGATCAACCATCGAAAGGAAGTTGCTCATGAAACCTTTGTAATCTTCGGGTTTACCGTCGAATGGAACGATGCTAGCACATTCTGAGTACGTGTGTTGGTGACCCTCGTATGATCTGTACTGTTCTGTGCGCCTCAGTTGTCTACCCGAGAGTGGTGGAACTTGAGAATTGTCGTTGAATCGAGCCTGTTCCATAGTGTGTTGATGAAGGGAGTTGTATTTGCCTTCTACGAAACAGTGGGGGTGTTTATGAGTCTCATAAATTCTCGAATCATTCACTCTTGGGTTGAGAGTGTTGTGCTGATTGGGAATTTGATGTTTTCTCGAATTAATTTCGTCGTTGATTAGGATTTGTATCTCTTTCAACTTGCAGTCTATATCTTGTATTTTGGCGGTGTCTTCGGGTGGTGAATTGATGATTGGACTACTTGTAGCAAATTCTGAGTGGCGATAGGAGGCGAGAATAGGAGTTTCTTGTGGGACTCGTCCTGGGTGTTGGGCGATCTTGCGTTCGAGTTGAGAGTAATGCTCTTGTGCTCGAATCAGTTGTTCGTTAGCCCTCGACAATTCATTGTCCAAAGCTACACCGGCATGTTTCTCTCGTTCAAGAATTGTGTACAATTCTTGTTTCTTAGCTGCAATCTGTATACTCACTGCTTTGCGAGCTGCGTTGATTTTTTCTACAGCCTGGTGTTTTGAAGCATTGTCTTGGCGAAGAATCTCTACGTGCGAGAATCCTTCTTTATTTATGTTAGAAGAGGGTGGTTTATCAGAGTTGGACACTTGTCGATGAATGGAGTGTGGTTCGGGCGTGACTCTTTCGTCCCCCAAGTGTTGGTCACAGTATCCGTTGTCTTGAAAGAATCCGTCGGAACTGTGATAACTTCGGCTGTCATCGAAGCGGTTCCCTTCTAGAGCTACTGTATGTTGACGGTCGTCGGCCGTAGGATCGGCTTCGCCAAGCTCTTTTTGTATCTTTTTACTCCACTCTTCTCTGTCCTCTTCGGACATTGTCATCCAACCCTCGACTAGTGATTTGTCGTCTTCGAAAGATTCTCCGTTTTGTGTCAGGAGGTGACGAATTTTAGAGATCGCGGACGTCATTTTGTCGATAAGCTGATTTGGTTGTAACCTACCTAATATCGAGTGAAATTCAGTCTTGCAGCGAAGGACATTGGGTTCGGTTTTACCGTACGATTCTAATTTGTGGAAGGCTTCCACTTGCTGGTCTGAAACAGCATGGCGGTAGCGTACAAGCTGATCGTGAACCGAGCGAAGTGAAGCAAGAGCGGTCGGGCTTTTATGGTTGACGTACCTGGCGTATGTGGGAGGCCAGGAGCGGTAGACGTGTTCCGCTCGCTCGAAGTCGTGGTGACAGATTTTGACTTGCTCGCGTAGGCAGTCATCCACTCCCGAATCGTTAAAGTTTCCTCCGAGGCCGTTAAGTACGGCGTTATCAAAAACATTTTCGTTACCTGAATCTGCGGACATGATTGTCGAAAGAAAGGGAGTTGGTTGGACTCCGGGACCCAATAAGCAAAGCTGAAATGATATAGATTAGTAAATGTGAACTGGACCAGAACCTGAACGACTATCCAACCAATCATAACTAACTACCTCGAGTACATTACTAGAAGTTTTCAGTCCATTGGCAAAAGGGATCGTGTTAAGTGGTAATCTGTTACTGTCACAGAGAGTAGTCTGGTGTACTATTCACAGGTGATCAGTTTGTGAAAGTATACGTTCTACCTCTCACTGGTGCTTTAGTAGAGACTGGCTTGAATGCCTTGGCCTGACTGCCTGGAAAGTCTCGCAGGGTTTCTGCCTTCATAGCAAAATGCTATTGCTTTTTTACGAATTGGAGAGACTGGCTTGGATGCCTTGGCCTGACTGCCTGGAAAGTCTCGCAGGGTTTCTGCCTTCATAGCAAAATGCTATGGTTTTTTTACGAATTGGAGAGACTGGCTTGGATGCCTTGGCCTGACTGCCTGGAAAGTCTCGCAGGGTTTCTGCCTTCATAGAAAAATGCTATGGCTTTTTTACGAATTGGAGAGACTGGCTTGGATGCCTTGGCCTGACTGCCTGGAAAGTCTCGCAGGGTTTCTGCCTTCATAGAAAAATGCTATGGCTTTTTTACGAATTGGAGAGACTGGCTTGGATGCCTTGGCCTGACTGCCTGGAAAGTCTCGCAGGGTTTCTGCCTTCATAGCAAAATGCTATGGTTTTTTTACGAATTGGAGAGACTGGCTTGGATGCCTTGGCCTGACTGCCTGGAAAGTCTCGCAGGGTTTCTGCCTTCATAGAAAAATGCTATGGCTTTTTTACGAATTGGAGAGACTGGCTTGGATGCCGTAGCCTGACTGCCTGGAAAGTCTCGCAGGGTTTCTGCCTTCATAGCAAAATGCAATGGTTTTATTTTTTTTTTAACAAGTGGTCGAGAGCATTTTTATGCCACCTTTATCTGCGGCAATTGTATGCAGCAATAGAAAATTGATTAACGAAATTTGGTTGGGTATTTCGTCCTCTTTTTATTTTAAACGACAATAATAAATGAAATTAATAAAAACTAGAGTCAAGGAACCCGGAACCCGATTGGAATTTAAAAAAATAATGGTTTCCGGATAGAGGGAAAATGTAATAATGTCGCGAAGAGCGCGATGCGTGCGTTTTAGAATAAACCGTCGGGATTTTAGGCATTTCAAACTTAATCTGAGTATGAGGTGCTCTTCATGACCAATCGATTTGGGTTAGATTTGATTGGTGTCCCAAAATTCCTCCACACCAGGCCAGGGGTATGTCTGAACCACGGGATACTTCCTCTAAGCTAACGTTCTTCTACCGCTGCGTCATCTGTCTATACCACAGTCTTCCGGGTCTACATTCTGCTGGCCAAGGCGTCTTGTCTACCCTTGTACTGAGTGCTGTACCCGTTTCAAACCGACCGACCTTCTGCCACCAGGTCTCGGTAACCCCTTCCGCTGCAATACAGCTGTAAAGATTTCTAACGAGGGTAAAGGAATCTTTCGAAGCTGGCCAACTCTTCCGGACAAATCGACTGCTGGTCATAAAGGCGAAGGTTCTCACCTGTCTGACAGCGCCGTCTATATTCGGGTGTGTAGCTTAGGAATGCTACTGTATCGTTTTTTTTTTGTAGTGATTCTGGATAGAAAAACTGAATAGAAAAAGAAGAAAAATAAATAAATAAAAGGTAAATAAATGAATAATAAATAAATAAAATAAAATTTGCCTGGCCTTTATGGGGGGCCGAAGGGTGTTTGGAGAATTGTATGGACTCCTCTGAATTTTGTGAAAAATAACAAAAGTATTTCATAGTGGATGTCAGATCTGTTTATGTCAGAATACGTGAGAGCATCAAAACAATTAGTGTTGGATTCGGTAACTGACTTGATAATTTCAATAGTATTGACTTTGGGATGGGAACTTGGCAAGTATAATTTTGTTTTTCCGTTTCGTCTAGTTTACTATATACCGTAAATACTGTAATATAAGCCCACCTGTATTAGAAGCCCACCTGTAATATAAACCCACCCTTGAGACCCCTTTGAAAAATAGAAGCCCACCCTGTAATAGAAGCCCACCCTTTAATAAAAGCCCATCTTGAAATTGTAGCCAACACTCAATGGGTCCCGGACGTTTGGTTTCCTCGCTCTTTTGGTACGTTTTTTTATGGTTACGGCTGCTCTTTGGGTACCAAATTTGCAAATTTCATACAAAAAAATTGCCGTAACTAAAGAGCAATCGTACCCAAAGAGGCCGTACACAAATTTGGTACCGTAAGCAAGTTTGATCGAAAATCAATCGTGCCCAAAGAGTCTGGGACCCATTGATTATTGGCTTGGAATTGTGCGCGTTTCATTGCGATGTGTTCAATTTTGCATTACTTTCACCCCTTTTTAAAACAGTTGCATAATCAAAACAAAAAATCCCGCTCACTTTTTCACGCGAATGTTAAATTTTTTCAGTTTAGTAAATAAAATTGACTACTAAAACCAGTAAAAATATTAAAAATTATAATGAAAATGGCGAAAATAAAACAATGCTGCAATTTTGGTTTAGTTTTGGTAGTTAAAAACGAGAAAAACGTTGAGTTTTTTTAGAAATCATCTTGAATGATTTCCGAATTTGGAAAATTTTGTCGTAAAATAAAAGCAGATATTTAAAGCGACACATCATTGGATTACGAAAATTATTATTTTTAAAGTTACAAACATCTATTATCAATTCAATATTCTTGCCGGCTACAGTAAGTAGTGGCGCGAAACATCAAGGCTCCGCCCCATCAGGTCTTTTCAACTGAATTCAACTGAATTCAACTGAACGTAGATCAAAAAATGTGAGCGGGTGTGTCGCCGCAGACATGTGTCGTTATGTCTGCGTCTATTATAAAACTTTCGCGGGCGCCTATGGTAGCCGGCAAGAATATTGAATTGATAATATTTTATGTTGTTAGTGCTCTTGTATTAGAACTTCTGATTCGCAGTCAGAATTTGATATTATAAAAATTGTTGTTGGTTTTTTGAAGTTTTTTTAAATGTGGATAAAAAAGACGGTTGAAAAATAGAAGCCCGCCCTCTAATAGAAGCCCACCTGTAATATAAGCCCACCCTTGAGACCCCTTTGAAAAATAGAAGCCCATGGGCTTATATTACAGTATTTACGGTATGTAATAGCTTGGTGTCAAATGTGTATTGACGTGTGTTCTAAACCAGACAAAAGGAAGTTTGGTAAACGTATGGTTTGGTTGGATGGGTGGTTCAGTGTAATGGGGACATAATTAATGGAATTGGTAAAATTATCGCGGTAATTATTGAGTATGGAAACTCGGATACAATGAGTAAACGATTAAACCGGGCGACTTTCATCTATCAGCGGGTTGTGGGACATGGAGAGTTCATGGTTGTCAAGATATGTGAGTGAACACGAAACGTTTGGGAGGTAGGAAGTGTGATTGTAAGGTAACAATGAGGGAAAGAACGAATAGATGTGGGATACAATCATGTAAGTAAACAAGGAATCATGGATTCAACAAATGACATTTAGTAGGGGAGAGGGAAAGAATGGTATAACATTAGAGAGATTGGGGCTAGAAAAAGAACGGGCCTGGTGGGGGCTGCGGAGCTGAGTAAAAATTTATTGATTATCAAGAGAGCAATAAATTCAGCGCAAAATACTTTACAAAGATAAATTGAATTAATAATTTGGAAGGGAAAAAAAACATCTCGAACCGGCAGAAACACGAGGAAAAAAGGGATATAAAATTAGTAATATTTTAGGCCAACATTGTGTGCCGCCCCCTCGCGCCGCGTGCGCGGTCGGTGGGTCTCGCCGCGAAGCCGGTGCGCGAATGCGCGGGAATTCAAATTGGAATTAACGTTTTGAATGGTGAACGTGTCTGAATGATTATTTAAACTAATTATTTGGAATAATTGAAGCATCAGCAAGAAGAATTGGGTGATGCGAGGTCGAGATGCGAGATTCTACTTTGAATAGACTGTCGCATTTAGGCCGAAGCATAAGAAAGTTGAGGGTGCAAGCTCTCGGGGGCAGAACCCACAACATTTCTCTCCGATAATGTTAAATTATTCGCGCGCCTTTTTTATTGTTTGGGATTTATTTGTATGCGTTGCGTGTGTGCGACCGGGCGCGTTTATTCACTCCCTTTTCCTACCCATGTGGTACACATGCCATTTAGCGGGGAAAATTTTCCGAAGTCGGGAAAAATTACCAATTTATCTGAGGGTTAAAAAAAAGAACAAACATTCATTTTCTACGTTTGTTAATTTGTCAGAAATGATCATTTCCTACATCATATACCACTTTTTCGATACTATCATTTCCTACCTTTTCCACATTTCATGTCAACACCGGTACCAAGATCCCCCCCGTTGACGCTGCAAACCCCGTGAAGCATACTTCACAGTAGAAATGATCATTTTTGACAAATCAACAAACGTAGGAAATGAACGATTGCCAAAAAAATTCTAATGGGAGGTGTATTAATTTTTCTCAGACCGACAAGTTCGAAGCTATTCGATACTGTTACGATAGTTGGAACAAATGTGCAAAACATATTGAAAAGAATGATACAGTATCACGGGAAGGAAATATTGATTGCGCACAAAATGATACATGAGCGAAATGTGAACTTTAATTTTTCATTATACTGAAATTATGTGATATTCAGGATAAGTTTCATCCTCATGACGTTCGTCGTTACGGTGGATACCGAGAAGTAATGGAATCCTATTCCGAATTTAAAAATGGCTACGTTAATTTAATTGCTACATTATCTAGCGATGGAGCAAAATATAGAAGACTCTCAAGGTACGTCAAACTGCCTATTATGAATTCGTGGCGTAGCGAGAGAGCGTGTCAAGTTATGCGTCAGCAATCCTTGGGCCTCGCCACAATTCAGCTCTTGGCGGCGAGAGAAGAAACAATGCTGCTGAAAGCATTTATAAAAAGGGACATCAACACAGTAAAAATTCCATAAATTTAATTTAACGCCTGGAAAACCATTTTCTGTTTTTATTTACCGTAGGGTTAACGTTTATGAATACGATCTCAGAAATTATTTATTCGGAAAAAAAAGATTAGGAAAACTACACTGTTCAAGTTTGCAGGAGAGAAGTTTCGCCAGTGGTGCTACGTTTAGAAGGCGTTAACATGGAGTGGAAAACCGGAGCTTTCCGCATGGTAATGGTGGCAATCGCTTTCTCAGAAGGTGGTATCAAGAAACGGATGGTTGAAAGTTTCATGCAAACGTAAGCCTGCCGCTCGCCAAAAAATACATGCAACTTCAGTGTTTTAAAACGTCTTCGTGACGTCAACGTCACAATAGATATTGATGGAGTGAAATACACGTTCCGTCTGGTTCTAATGCAATTTCTGGCGGATATGAAAGTAGCTTTTTCAAAATTATTTTAACTAATTTTTATTTTCTAGGAAGAATTGACCTTGGCATATATACCTAACTGGAATGAACTGCAAGGATGCAGTAAATGTTTATCTATTGGATCAAAAAAACAAAATGGGAAAATCACCTGGAATGCTTCCTATAGTGCTTCTTCTCGTGCGGATGAAGAAATGGAGATTAGCGCGGCGAATGGTACACATGGATTTAAGGAAAAAAAAAGGTTGATAAGCGCTGTTTCTAATTGGTTCACAAACCCTATTTTCAGAACTTTTTTTTTTGAATTGGTTTGTCCAACATCCATTTCTATCGATCCATTTCACGTACGAGGTGCTGGTGTGAGAAAGTACAGGGTGCGTCAAAATTACGTGCACTAAACTTTCACGCTATGGCAACGCGTGCTGATGCACTTTTCGTGCGCACAATATTCAATTTTTATTTTCATTATTGCATCATTTTTCTAAACCAGGAAGACGGAGCGTCTCCTCACACGAAAAAGTACACCCAGGACTGATGCAAAGCCCACTTGCCGGCGTTCATAAAGAAGGATAGATGGCCTGTATCGTGTCCGGATCTGAATCCGCTCGACTTCTCCATCTGGAGAGTACTTCAAAATATAGTATGTGCAAGACCCCATTCTAGTCTGGAAGCTTTCAGAGAAGACTTTTGTCGAAAAATGGGACAAATTGAGTACCTCCGTGCCACGGTGGAATCTTACCCACGACGTCTTCGTTTTGTCATTGCCGCCAAAAAAGGCCGAATTTAATAATCTTTCGGCATTATATTTCTAAACTATTGAATAAACTTTCTGTTGATTTTCATGTGTTTTGACTTCCACTTTTGTCATGATGCGCTTTTGAAGTAGTGCACGTAATTTTGACGCACCCTGTATGTATATTATAAATGGTATGAAATTAACTCAGGTCGAATTCCATTCTTAGATTTAGAAGTGTTTAAACCGAAGCATTGGAAAAAAACTATTTATACCGTCGGACTTGAAATCATCGTTGTACCAAAGTCTGGATAACGTTACCATGTACACGTACGATTATGTTCGACTGAATTCAAATCGCCAAACTACAAAATCGACCGGTAGAGAACTCGATAAAGTTTGTTTAGCAATTTACGGGGAAATTCCAGTATAGCCACCCACTACAATATAGGAAACCACGCTATAGTCTAGGCACCCACACAACTGAATAAAATTTTCCGATTTTCTGTGAGTCGATATTTTGAAACATATGGGTGCTCTTACTGGTATCTATAATTACATTTAAGGCACCTACTCAGTGTTAAGTGATAAAAATGGAGAAAAATCGGTGTCCAAAGTGAAAAGGAAATTTATTTTTTTTTCATGTAAAAAGATTGTAATCGTACTCAAATCGTGGCGTGACCTCATTTTGTGTTAATTCATCGAACTTTTCGACAGAATTGAAAGGTCTCGCCGATATGCGTACGGTAAATTATATATATTTATTTATAGATTGAAGGGCAAAGCCACTAATACAAGTCAATTTTTACATTAAGTTAATAATTGTGCATGTTAAGAGTGAGAAATTTAGACAAATCGAGACATTTAAGAGCACTTTTGAAAGTTTCAGAGCATATGAGCTTAGGAAAGAGATATGAGGGAAGAGAGTTCCAACAAGTAATAATCCTATTGGAGAAGAATTGATGAGACAATTTTGAACTGTTTCTGAGAGTGGAGCGAACAATATAAGGGTGCCTACGAAGGGAGGGAAGAGGAGATCGAGTGATACAAGTAAAATTGTGAATAAAAATTTCTTTGCTAACTATAAGCTTGTAAAGAAAAGTTAGATCAATAATAAGTCTTCGATGCTCTAAGGATTCTAGTTTACAGTAGGAGAGAGAATCGAAGTAAGATATATATTCAATGCGGAATTTCTTGAAACATCTATAAAGAAAGGATTTTTGCACCGATTCAACAGATTTCACCAGGTCTTTGAGAGTGGGGGGAAAAGATTATAGAACCGTATTCAATTAGAGGTCTTACATAAATAATGAAACATTTGATGAAAGTGTCGAAACCCGCATGACGGAGCACATTGAAAAAAATGTTAACTCTTTGGTGAGCCTTACGTAAGACGGTATCAATGTGATTTGAAAAGGAAAGGTCAGAAGTGAAAAACATGCCTAAATCTCGAATTCTACTTGTTATCGGAACAGTTGCGCCACCGATGGTGAATTTTGTATCTTTGTCCATTCCACGCTTGGAGTGATAAAAGGCAATAGTCTCGCACTTGTTTGGAGCAACTGACATTTGCCAGTTCTCGCACCATGTTGAAAGCGAATCCAGATCTCTTTGAATCGAAGACTTGTCCGTGGAAAAAATTTTTAAATCGTCAGCATATAGCAAGTAGTCGGAGTTGAAGTTATCACCAATGTCGTTAACGAACAAGAGAAAGAGGAGGGGCCCTAGGACCGATCCTTGTGGGACTCCGGACAATACAGATTTTTCTTCCGACATAACTCCGTTTATAATGACGCGTTGAGTCCTATTGGACAGAAAATTTTCAAGCCATCTTAAAAGGTGATTGCGTATGCCATAACGTTCCAGTTTGATAAGAAGTTTTTTGGTCCCAACAGTGTCGAATGCTTTCCTGAAGTCTATGTAAACGCTGAAGGTTGTTTGTTTGGACAAATAGTTTGTGACCAGTTTGCTTTGGTACGATAGTAGTTGGGACTCTGTACCCATTTTTGACCGAAATCCGTATTGACTGTTGGAAAGAAGTTTGAAGTCGTCCAAAAACAAAATTATTGATTTGCGAACCATTTTTTCCATGACTTTTCCCACGGCTGACGTAAGTGAAATAGGGCGGTAGTTATTGGGATCGCTGCGGGAACCTTTCTTGTGTAGAGGTTTTACCAACGCCGTTTTCCAGAAAGAAGGTAACACAGCTTGATTGTACGAGTTACGGAAAATTATAGATAGAGGAAGAGCAATCGATGTACAAGTCCTTTTGAGAAAAATGGCTGGAATTCCATCCGGAGTTGTGTTGCATTTTGGCGTCAACTTGGAGAGAATGGACTCGACAATAAACGGCTCGAAACATAAACTGTTTATGAAATGATTGGTTCGATATGGGAAGTCTGTGTTTGTACTTTTATCCTCGGTGAAGGCATTCGAAAAACAGTTGGAAAGAAGTTCGGCTTTCATGTAGTCAGATGTGACTTGAGTATTTTTAGCATCTTTTAGAATCCCGATTTCTTGGTCGTTTTTATAACGTGAGTTTATAGTAGAATTGCCGAAGTACGATGGCAAAAACAAAATGTTATATGAAGAATGGAAGATCATGTTCATGGAATGTTATGGAAACAACGCGGAGCTATCCACAATGACTAAGTTCATCCAACTAAAAGCAAGTATTGACGGAGAAGCAAGAGATCTTCTTGCAGGATTAACACTCAGTAAGGAAAACTACCAATTAGCATGGAAAATTCTCGACAGAAACTACTTGGAGAAGGTCCGTCCTAAAGAAGAACTCAACGTGAAGTTCTTGAGCACTGAAATCCATCAAACAAATTTCACCATAATGAAAGCAGACATCAGCAAACTGACTGCAATTGTCTACGACATGAAAAATCGTGGAATAGACGTTGACTCCGCACTCATCTACATGGCGATCATAAATAAGCTACCATCCGAAATTGGCGAAAAACTAGCTGTGAAAACGCAACGCAGAGGCTTTGACGGTGACTTTGATACGTTCATCGATTGGGTGGATACAATCATTAATTCAAAGTTAATAGTGCAAAGAAAGAGAGCATTGGAAAATGGAAAAGGAGTCAAAGACTTCGTGTTGAGTGATCACGAAGCAACGGTAGTTGAGCAGAAATATGAAAAAGAGACAGCAAGCAGAGGGTATGGGAAAGAGGATGACCCACTTAGTGGCAGCGGTCACGAACTCCAATGTATGTTCCATAAAGATGGAGAGAAGAACAAGCATGTATTCTGGAAATGCACAAAAACAGCAGAGGAGAAGCACAAAACTGCAAAGGCAAACAATTTGTGTTTTATCTGCTTCAAAGAAAATCACCAGTCCCACGGTGTCCCAAAGTGGAAAAATGTCTTCAACTGTCTGCACTCTCTTCTCTCTCTCTCCCCACCGCAGCTCAGTTATTTTTTCCACTGGAATTTGTTTCTTTTTTGATTTTCAGCAAAACTAGACTACTTTTTGAAAATCTGTCATTAAAATATATTCTTCAGGTCAAATGCTTCATTTTTATTACAAAAACACCACGATTGGTGCAGAATTGACGGAGGAGATTCATTTTAAAATGTTGAAACATCGAGAAAAAACCGAATTCGCACGTTTCGAGCTCGTCGTGGTATTAAAATGTTCGCGAAAACATTCTGCACGAGGGAGACATTTAAAATGCATTATTATGTTGCAGAAAATTGAGTTTTTAGTAAAATTCGGTACTAATTTTTTAAAATGCATCTCCTCCATCAATTCTGCACCAATCGTGTTGTTTTTGTAATAAAAACAAAGAATTTCATCTGAAGAATATATTTTAATGACAGATTTTCAAAAAGTGGTCTAGTTTTGCTGAAAATCAAAAAAGAAACAAATTCCAATTGAAAAAATAACTGCGCTGCGGTGGGGAGGGAGAGAGAACGAGAGATGCGCCAGCAGATATTCCTAGCGGCGCTTTTCCCGTCCGGGACACCGTGAGTCCCACAGTTGCCTTCGCAGCGAACTCAAGTGCAGAAACTGCAGAAAATGCCACAACACCATTATTCACGATGCATTCAGTAACCAAGCCAACGGATCGGGCACCAGCTCCACAGAAGCTGGAACGACCAAGTCTCATTAGACTTGGTCGCAACGCATTACAGCGCCTCGCAGCAGGCGCATAATCCAACCAATCGCGTTGGGTCAGAGTTCAGCAACAGTGAACCTAATAAAATAATAAAACAAAGAATACAAAAATAAAATAAGAATAGCCGAAGAGGATTATAGAAATCACGAGAAACAACAATGAAAAAACCAAGAACAGAAAAAGATAAAGAAAGAGCAACCTGACGAAACAGCAAAAGGTCACAGAACCAAATCCAAAGACTACACTGTAAGACAACTCCAAAATTCGGACAACTTGTTCTAGTCAAAAAGAAACTGATGGAAAAATATACATAAATGTCCACCAGCTTTAATCAAAAATTACATCTATTAGACCCTACCAGGGGAGAAACTAGAACCGTATCAGTAGAAATTAAAAAAAAAAAAATAATAATAATAAACTTGGAAGCAGTAAAATATCACAAAAAAAATAACAAGAATTGCACCAAAACCACTGAACCAACCGAAAAAAGCGATTCAAAACAAACAACTTCCGAGCAAGCAAAGATGAGATCAAAGGAACAACAAAATAGCTCATCTTTCTTATATAGAAAATTTTAGATTAGTCTGTGTCACAGGTGGTGGGAGATAATGCCAAAACGGATCCGAAACGGATGGGACGTGGAATGGATCCATATATGATCCGATATAGATCCACGCGCCCCCGTGGAGGGAGCGTGGATTGTTTTGGCGTGGGTCGCCGTGGATCCACGCCGGCGCGGGCGAAGATGGAATATATATGGAGGGCGCGTGGATCCGTGGGAGAATGGAAACATATCGGATCTTATATGGTTCCACGTGTCCCTCGTGGAGGGCACGTGGAATTTTTTAGACGTTATGGAGAATGAATCCGCGTTCATCTGAAGCAGGGCACGTGAATGTCAGGCTCTATTAGAAAGGCAGGCAACTTGGTAATTGACCATTGTAGCCCCCCTAGCTGATATCGACCACCAAGGATCGGCTTAGCACGCCTTATACGTTGATTTTGGTCCGATTTACTCAGTGGTTTGTAAAAAAACATGGCAGTTATCCTGGTATTGTCCATTCGCGAAAAAAGCAAGTGCGCTCAACAAAACTTAGTACTTCGTGGATTTAATTTTCGTCGCCAAAATATTTTAGTTCACGTGTAAATTCAACGTGAAATTAAATAATTTGGCGACGAAAATGAAATCCACGAAGTAATAAGTTTCGTGGAGCGCACTTGCTTTTTTCGCGAATAGATAATATATTAGTGAACTACATAGTATAGTAACTAGTATAGAATTGTGTCTAAATAGAACTTGACGCGAAATAGAACCGCGTGGCATAGAACTGTTAAAACCCAATCAATAAATCGAAAACAGGTCACGCCACTGAGTGGAACTTTTTCTGTTTGGCTTTTTATTCAATAGTCTTCACCCAATTGTGCTAAAACGCGCTAAAACGATGTACAGTTTTATTTCACACTGAATTCATAAGAGGAGGGACTGCTTTAAGAGCAGAAATGATAAGGTTGGGAGATAAAATTACCAGATCAAGGATGGTATTACTGCGTCGCGAAAACCTGTCAGAGCAGAGCGCGCGACGCTGCTGTGGCAAGGTGCGCGACTCTGCTGCGACTCTGCTGTGACTCGGCTGTGACTCTCACTTTTCGCGGCGAGACCACAGCGCTCCGCTCTGACTGGTTTTCGCGACGCAGTAATATTTCGCGTCAAGTTCTATTTCGGCACGGTTCTATTTTGATAAGGTTCTATTTCGAGGTAGCGCCTATTTATCAGATAAGTCCGCCACTTCTTCCTTTTTTCATTTTCCATATCAATATCGCCTTCCGCTATATCAGAATAGCCCCCACCTGATAAGAATAGCCCCCGCCGTATCAGAATAGCAAAACAACAAACGAAAATCGACCGACATCGAAGAGCAATCCCAATTAATTAAAGCTTCTAATAGAAGTGCACCATTCATAGCTCTTTCTACCATTTTTGTCGCTTTCCGAATAAGGAAAACTTCGAATCAGAACTTTATCAAAACAGAACTGTCCCGAATCAGAACCGTTTTCATTCCAAATGGATACGTGTCAAAAGTGTTGTATAATAATAAGCTAAATCAAATTCTCCAGTACAGAACAAGTATTTGTAATACCGTATTCACTCTATTTGTCCGGCATGCCGGCTTATTGTTTGATTTGGAAACGTTTTTATTCGAGATAGTCTGGGGACTACGATGGTGAGGGACTATAATTGTTTATGCTGGGGTGGGGGCTTATATCCCACGGCAGGCATATGAAGTAAGTATTCGGGAAATTACGTCTTAAAATAATAAAATCCACGAAAAACTGGTGTCACCACGCTACGCCCCGCCCCTTTCCCGTGCAAAACATAAGGGCCGTCGGAACCCGTGAGGTGTCGGTCCACAGGAGAAGGTATACCCGCCGCCAACGCTGGTGTTGCAAGGGATTGGGTTAGAGAATTCTGAAGGGTGGGTGGGGAGCTCTGAAGGAAGGCTCCGTGGCACGGCGCCACAGAGCTCACCTACTATTTTTGGTCATCCGGAAACACGTGCTCATTGAGCATCCTGAGTGAAATCAATAAAAAATGGAAATTTCAGGAATTCTAAAAAATATCCACGTCCCACCCACGTCCCATCCGTTTTTGATCCGTTTTAAGTCCACGCTCCCACGTCCGCATCCTATCCGTGGGAGCGTGGATCCTAACAGGATCGATATCGGATACATATAAAATTCCTATAAATTCCACGTCCCATCCGTTTCGGATCCGATATGGATTTGAAGCCCTTCACCTGTGTGTGTTTGTTTGTGTGTCTCACACACGAGTTTGCAGTCGACAAAACTCGATCTCGCGACCTCTAGATTGACGTTCAGACGTGCTAACCACTATACCACAAGGGTTACGAGAAATTGAGAGAAAAAGGAAAGGGAAATGATTTCCATTTCTATTTAAAAAACAAAAATTAATAAAAATAAATATTTGACGAAGGCGACTTAGTCGCCACAAGCTGCAAGCTTGTCTACCTAGAAAATTCAAAAAGGACATAACCTACTACATATAACTGTGATACATACATCACAGGTAACAAATAAAAAAAAATTGGAAAGAATGCGTGAAAGCATAGAAATCCCAAACAGCATTCGCCTCGCCCGGGGGGAGTGTCACGAATACGGAGACACCAGAAGCATCTCCTATCGAGACCTTCACAAAATACATAATCCTTTCACTTTATTCCAATTTTATTGGAAGAAAATAAGCATCGTCGCAAGCAAGCCGCGCCATCGTCGACCCGAGAGCTCCAATACAATTTGAACGTGGCGCCAAAACACTACACTTGCTCGCATACACCTGGACGCACTACAACAAGCACGCTCCTGTCGACGCACGAATCCTAAAATAATTTCGGCTCGCCCCCGCTCGTTTCTCTTTGGCACTTGTCACCTTTTTTCCACATTTTTATTGTCACCATTTCTTGTATATTATGTAATTTATCATTAGCACGTAAGACTCAAGTGGCCTAAAATCGAGGTTAACTTGAGCCATGCAAATAAACAAATAAACGATAAGTAGCACCGAACTTTGTGTTATTGAGTTTATGGCATTCGGGACATGTTTGGGCAAATCCCTGAAATGGGAATCGCAATTCAAAACAGTGCAGGACTTCTTGATGTTGACGGTGGCGTTGGTGTTGGAGAGGACTGGAAAATTTAAATCGTAAGGAGCGGAAGAGTTTCGTAGATCATTGATAAGTTTTTCTTTTTCGGCATTGGTTTCGATCAGATTTGCGTTGGCGGCGGTTAGCTCGGAGAAAGCCGCTTCCAGTTTCGATACTCTTTCCAGCAGAGACATAATCATTGGGGTGGACTGTGATGGGTTGCCTCCGGGGTACTTCGGCGGGCGTCCTACAGATCTTACTGGCCGGCCACGTTTCGCACACTTCCGACCATCCTTGAGCGTGAGTTTTTTCGTCGGGGGCGAATCCACACTGATGTCGGCACACTTGTTCTTGTCCGTAGGTGACGCGAAATGTGACGAGTCCATCGTAGCTGACATTTCGGACCAAACCGCTCAAGATGGTGGGTGACCTGCGTGCCACTTGTAACTCAAACTTGGGTAATTAAAACATTTGTGACAAACACGAACCCTACTTACCATCAGGAAACCACAATTCACAGACTTTTCGGCAAGATAAACGGAGCCGCTTGGGTCGAGATGACATTTCTCGCGAGTCTTCCTGAAAATTGAGAAAAAAAAGTAGTTTAGCTCCCGAAACATTTGTTTCAACAGATAAACGTTTGAAAAAGCGTAAAAATATAAAAAATCGTAAGATAATGCGGAAAAATATGGAAGAAAAATAATAAATTAGAAGGTTCAAACATTTTCGAAAACAAAGCTTTAAGAAGTTTGAAAAAGTTTAAAAAAGTTTAAAAAAGTTTACAACAATTTCGACGACAAAAATATTGAAAACGGCTTAGAAAAGTTTAAAATTCCCCTTTTTTCTTCAAAAGGTTTAAAAAAGTTTGAAAGTCGCCCAGCAAAGTTTGACTCGTTACCTGAGTTAGAAACAAGAATGGGAAGCTTTACGTTTTCTGCCCATGCTTATTGGTCAAGTAAAAATTCAAATCATTCCACAGTTACTTTCATTGACCCGTCCTGTGGAGCATTTCGATTCGGAGATATTGAGATTTTTTTCGAGAAGCAAGGAAGAAAATTTGCGATAGTTCAAGAATTCGAGTTGGAGAGAATGGTGGACGTGTTGTCTCATTTTAATGCCACTAGTTCAGTGGAAATCCTAAACCAATGTACATTGTTTCCAACATCATTCGGAAGATTCGTGACTTGTTCACTTTCGTTAATTTCGAATTCTGCGATTATTTGTCCGGCAACGAAAATAATATTTAAAAACGAAACATTTTTAATCATGCATAAATAAAATTATAGTTTAGTTTTTTTTTCTAATTTTAACAAAAGTCACGATTCCTTCGCTAATATTTTACTGTATTGTGTTTTCAATCGACTTGCGACATGAGAACGCGAGACTCCGCCCACTTATTTGTGCGCTACCTGTCTGCGTCTCTTCAAATATCACTGTGTTCGCGTGGTCGCGCACAAAAAAGTGGGCGGAGTCTCGCGTTCTCATGTCGCAAGTCGATTGAAAACACAATAATTAGTAATTTTACATTCACGTTTTTTTATATACGTCTCCAAAGAAATATTCGGAATTGCCAAACATGCAAATAAAGAAATGTGACGTTCTGGAAGGAAATTTCGTCGGTAATATTTAAATTTGAATCTTCAAAAAGGGCTGTCCAATGCAGTAATTGATTCTTTGCAGTTTTTAACCTTGTTTATTTCAAAGCAAAAACAGTCACTATAGGTGGAACGCGTTTTTGGGGGTAAAATCGAAGTTCCTAAGAAAAAATCTTGCAAAGAACTATCTTAAATACATTGACTACCCTTAAATCCTCTCTTTAGCCAATTAATACTAACTAGGGAATGCCGTAGGGTCAGGCATTGGGAATTTTCTTAAAATATGTACCTTGGGGTTATTTTGCCTCCTGAATCGATTTTTCATAGTCTCCACCTGCACAAATCGCAAAAAGCTCGAAAACGAGCTCATCAAAATGCTCACGGCGACCACCGTTTTTATCACCGCTCTTGGCAAGCACTGTTCGGCAAGCAGCGGTGGTCGAGTGGTGTGCAGTTAGGATGTCACTTTCTTCCATGGTTGAAACTTTGTAGATTAAAGAAAAAAAACACAAAATTCACCTTGTGCGGGATCGATCCACCACCATCAGATTTCAGGTCCCAACTGCACACCACTCGACCACCGCTGCTTGCCGAACAGTGCTTGCCAAAAGCGGTGATAAAAACGGTGGTCGTCGTGAGCATTTTGATGAGCTCGTTTTCGAGCTTTTTGCGATTTGTGCAGATGGAGACTATGAAAAATCGATTCAGGAGGCAAAATAACCCACAGGTACAAATTTTAAGAAAATTCCCAAAGCCTGACCCTACGGCATTCCCTAGTAAGAGCTATTCAGACCCGTCACATTATTATGATGGATACAACCGCCCATTCGTAATTCGACCAGGTCCATACCCTCATCCCACACCGCTCTCGTATGGTATCTCACGCTCTTCACATCTTCATCAAGTCAATAATATGGTCTTCAAACCAGAAGCCTACAGTCCGTTCCATAAGTATAGCGCCCCCCTCGAAGTAGTCTGTCTTGGCACTCGCGGACAAAACTGCAACATGAGACATTAAAAAACGGATTCAACATGCAAAATTACCCCGAAAACATCCGTTTTGTGATATTGTGCCTAAAGACATCCATGAAGCAGATAGATGTATGAAAAAATGGCTCCTGCAACCGTAACATAAGTATAGCGCCCCCCTCGGAAATTTCTTAAAAATCCCTATTAATGAGGAAATCTGTGCCTGGATTTTTTCAATTTTATGCTTTATGTGCTTTTAAATACCATGTGGTTATAGTTCTCATATTTTTGTCTATATTGTGCATAATTCAACCATGTTTCGTGGAAAACACTTTTCTGGCGCCGAACAACTCCAAATTGACGCCTGCAAAACAGTCGGGAGGTCAATTTGAGTAATTACACAACACTCGAAGTGTTCAAAGAAGTGAATCAACAATTTTATTAAGAATCCGAGCCGTAATAAGCAGTCTACGAAGTCTGGAGCACCACCAAAGAGACAAGGTGAAACATCATACGACATGTTTCGAACTCAATAAAGACTTGCATTGCTATGAAACGAGAGCTGAACCACGATGCTTTCAAACAGAGCATCTGGAGAGCCAATGGCATGGATCCAAAACAGGGATGTGATTTCACGGTTACGGATTTCACGGTTTTCACGGCATTTTTTGAAAAAAATTATTTCACGGCTGACCTGAACTGCCAAAAAAACTCGAATCTTGTCGACTTCATTTTGTGAAATCGTATTCCCACGAGTAGCAGGTTAAAACACTGACAATGAGTGAGTTCCACAAATTCAAAAATATAATTAAGGTTTCAAAATTATCATGTATATAACTTTTAAATTCAAGACTACATTTCACTAGTTGAAAACTTTTTCGTACGACTCCATTTAAAGGTACTGTAGGCCGTCAAAGCAAGGACCAGTTGAAAATTGATCGACAGAAAAACATACAATTTTTCTTACTTCTCATTTCAACCATTTACAGTGTTTTTGAAAAGAGTTGTACATGAAAGAGGATACTAGTTTTTAGAACTGGGCGGTTAAGAACTTCTACAAAGTATAACTGTGCGGTTTAGAACTTAATTTTCCTCAGAGAGTGTTATTTTTTCCTTTGTACACATTGTCTATCTAATCATATTTAAAATGATTGAAAAGACAGGAATAAAATAACGGACTCAAGAAAATTGAGTCTAAACCGCACTTCTCTTTTTTGTAGCATTTCGAAACCACACAAATCTAAAAGCGGGTACCCCTAAAGAGTGATCAATTTTTAAAATGAAATTCAGGTAAAAAAGTATAACACAAGTATTTTGAAATCGATAGTACAGTTCTAAACCTTTGTTAGTACACTTCTAGACTGAGTTTGTCATGTTTAACGAAAAACAACGACACACAGTAGTTTCGGTGAATTCTGTATTTCATTTTTTAATGATGCAACCCTATTGAAAACACAATACTTGGATCAATTTTTGAAAATTTGTTTTTTCACGGATTTCACGGTTTTCACGGTTTTTCACGGTTCTTCGAAACCGTGAATTCACGTTTTCACGGATCCGTGAAAAAAATAATTTCACGCACACCCCTGATCCAAAAAAGTGAGTTATGAAGCCCGCTCCACGTCTCACCGATCCTTTCAAGGTCCGTGATTTTGAGTTCACGCGTAAAAGTTTTTCTACAAACTTGAATGAGGTAAATGTTGCTAGCTAATTGCTATAATGGATTCGTGGCGGAGTGACAATTTTTTTCACGTTTTTATTCGTAAAAATGAAGAAATAACTGAAGAAATGAAGAGAATTTTCGTCTCCCAGTTTCACGTGAAATGTCACTCCGCCACGAATCCATTATACAAAACTCGAATCAGGAACTTAGATAATCATTTCTGGGGTTAAAAGCTTAAATGAAGCGGGTTCGGATTGTTACAGTACCTATGTTCATTATGCCTGATAAAAGGAGTATTTTAACTTGCTGGATAGTTGGACCTAACGTTTGTCTCCACTCGGATGATCTTTTCCGAGTATGAGGAAGTCATCGAGAACCACCTATTACTATTCCGACGTCATTTCAACCGGTATTGTTTTGTTTTGCAGCGAAAAATGCTGCAATCCATGTGAGTATGTAGACTTTGGACTGGTTTAAATCAAAAAATGTCGACTTGTTTCTATGTTCTGGGTGTGCACACGTCTTGAATCTTATGGAGAACACCTGAGGAAAGCTTGTGCAAAGATTTTCTGCCCAGAGTAGACAATACAACTTTGTCACTGTTATGAAAACTGGACCTTTGTACGAGTGGAAGAAAACAGAACATGAATTCGTGAACAAGATCATACAGCACATCCCAAAGCCTATTAATTACATGCCAAATCTCGTTTACGATCTGGTTACGTCTAATGAACGTGCAACAAAGTATTAATTTTATTATTATCGGCCCGCCACGTCGGTCAAACGCGCTCCGCTGAACTCAATACTACGTGGATTTCATTTTGGTTTCCAAATTATTTTATGTCACGTTGAATTTACACGTGAAATGAAATAATTTGGAAACCAAAATAAAATCCACGTAGTATTGAGTTCAGCGGAGCGCGTTTGACCATTTTGGCGGGCCGACAATATAAATCTTGATTTTTTTGGAAATTTCCGAGGGGGCCGCTATACTTATGTTACGGTTGCAGGAGCCATTTTTTTATACATCTATCTGCTTCATGAATGTCTTTAAGCACAAAAGTTATTTCCGGGGTATTTTTGCATGCTGAATCCGTTTTTTTTAGGTTTCTTGTTGCAATTTTGCCCGGGCGTGCCAAGGCAGAATACTTCGAGGGGGGCGCTATACTTATGGAACGGACTGTATGAAAACCGTGTACTTGAAAATTCGGGAAAAACTATAGTGGCTTCAAAAGAGGAGAAAGCGGCAAACAACAATGGCTTTTCCACATACGGTTTTTAGTATTAAAATATACCGTAAATACTGTAATATAAGCCCACCTGTATTAGAAGCCCACCTGTAATATAAGCCCACCCTTGAGACCCCTTTGAAAAATAGAAGCCCACCCTGTAATAGAAGCCCACCCTTTAATAAAAGCCCATCTTGAAATTGTAGCCAACACTCAATGGGTCCCGGACGTTTGGTTTCCTCGCTCTTTTGGTACGTTTTTTATGGTTACGGCTGCTCTTTGGGTACCAAATTTGCAAATTTCATACAAAAAAATTGCCGTAACTAAAGAGCAATCGTACCCAAAGAGGCCGTACACAAATTTGGTACCGTAAGCAAGTTTGATCGAAAATCAATCGTGCCCAAAGAGTCTGGGACCCATTGATTATTGGCTTGGAATTGTGCGCGTTTCATTGCGATGTGTTCAATTTTGCATTACTTTCACCCCTTTTTTAAAACAGTTGCATAATCAAAACAAAAAATCCCGCTCACTTTTTCACGCGAATGTTAAATTTTTTCAGTTTAGTAAATAAAATTGACTACTAAAACCAGTAAAAATATTAAAAATTATAATGAAAATGGCGAAAATAAAACAATGCTGCAATTTTGGTTTAGTTTTGGTAGTTAAAAACGAGAAAAACGTTGAGTTTTTTTAGAAATCATCTTGAATGATTTCCGAATTTGGAAAATTTTGTCGTAAAATAAAAGCAGATATTTAAAGCGACACACCATTGGATTACGAAAATTATTATTTTTAAAGTTACAAACATCTATTTTATGTTGTTAGTGCTCTTGTATTAGAACTTCTGATTCGCAGTCAGAATTTGATATTATAAAAATTGTTGTTGGTTTTTTGAAGTTTTTTTAAATTTGGATAAAAAAGACGGTTGAAAAATAGAAGCCCGCCCTCTAATAGAAGCCCACCTGTAATATAAGCCCACCCTTGAGACCCCTTTGAAAAATAGAAGCCCATGGGCTTATAATACAGTATTTACGGTAATCCCATTAAATAGCAATTAATTACAGGCTCCCGGACGTTTCGAAAGTGGATGTTTCGAAAGTGGATGTTTCGAACGAGGACTTTTTGAAAATGCGACGATTCGAAAGTGTACATTTGGAAAGTGGACATTTTGAAAGTTTCTCTGCATTTTGTCGACGAAGTGTTTCACACATTCATTTTTATAAGGTTTTAATGGAAAATTCCATAAAAATTTTTAAAAAATTATTGTGTGCCAAGACCGCGACGAAAAATGCAGATAAAACTTTCGAAACGTCCGAGAGCCGAATGGGCAACTAAAAATACCGTAAAAACTGTAATAGAACACCACCTTTAATAGAACACCACCTGTAATACAACGCCACCTTCAATGTCACTTCAAAAAAATAGAACGCCACCCTCTAATAGAACGCCAGGGATAATTACAGAATAGCCACACATATATTTCAAAATAGGTACCCATTTGACTCGCTGTAGTATAGCCACCCACAGTCGGCGCCGTGTGGGTGGCTATTCTGGAATTATGGGTGGCTATTCTGAAATGATGGGTGGCTATTCTATAGCCCGTTGGTGTGGGTACTTATATTGAAGTGCAAGGGTGGCTATTCTGAAAGATTCCCTAGGAAACCAGTATAGCCACCCATTACCACTGAGTGGGTGGCTTAACTGTAATAATATATTCCAGTAAAAGCACCCATATATTTCAAAATAGCCACCCACAGAAAATCGGAAAAATCCCATTTTTCAGTTATGTGGGTGGCTATACTATAGCGTGGGTACCTATATTGTAGTGGGTGGCTATACTGGAATTTTCCCGAACGCCACACTGTAATACACCGCCATTCTGAAAAACTGCGGCCTATAAACATGAACCGGCGTTGCAGTAATTTTTTTGCAACGCGGATTACTGTAGCGAGAAATACGCGAACACCAAGGCGTGCAATGAACGATGAAGCTAGCTGATTACAAATAGTACTACGGAATATAACCGCCTGAAATCAAGCTGTACAGACACAGAACCGCTCGAAGTTCAATTCCGTAGCAGTTCTATTCCGTGCGAGTTCTAGACCGTAGTACCAGAGTTGCCTGGAATTCCGACGTCCGCTCATTTTTTCATTTCCGACTTCCATTTAAAAAATTTTTTTCCCATACAACTAGACAAAACGTAGATTTTTACACAGAAAAATTTCTGCGAAAAGTACGATTTGAAAGGACGTTCTTGGCGTGAGATTTGCTGTTTGCAGGCTCAATACATTTTTTTGTTAAAATACACCGTTTTTGAAGCATTTTCTGATCTTTACTCTCGTTTTTCCCAATTTTGAAATGCTGAATCCATCTTCCGACTTACGACATTTTTTTCACTTTCAAATTCCGTATAAAAATATTCAATTCCGACTTCCATTTGAGAAATTTTACTTCCGACTTCTGTGTTAGAAAATTCTACTTCCATGCAACTTTCCGAATGATAGTGATATGTCTCTTGTATTTCAATAACATATATATTTACCGTTGTTTTTTTCTAGTTATGCTGGTGATTTTTGTTATTTTTGGTGGTTGGAAGATGAAATTTGATTTTGTTTTCTCCAAAAACTCAGCTCCAAAAAATACACCGCCACCCTCTAATAGAACACCACCTCTAATACAACGCCACCCCTAGACCAACTCCGAAAAATAGACCGCCATGGCGCTATATTACAGTTTTTACGGTAACCTTAAAACATTAGTTAATTTTTCGCTTTTGTAGCTATTGTCGACCCGCCAAAGTGATCAAACGCGCTCCGCTGAATTCAGTACTACGTGGATTCCATTTTGGCGGCCAACAATAGTTGTTTGTTGATTTTACGTTTTACCCTTTTTTTTATGTTTTCCAATTTCTTCAAACGCTGAATATTGTTATTGTCGGCCCGCCAAAATAGTCAAACGCGCTCCGCTGAACTCAACGCTATTCGATTTTCATTTTGGTCTCCAAATTATTTCATTTCACGTGTAAATTCAACGTAAAATGAAATAATTTGGAAACCAAAATGAAAATCGTATAGCGTTGAGTTCTGCGGAGCGCGTTTGACTATTTTGGCGGACCGACAATATTTAATTTTTATATTTCTAATAAATCTGTTGTTTTTTGAATTTGTTTCTATTTTTTTAGATATTCGGGCTCGAATTCGAGATCATTTGAGCATTAGGAGGCGCCCGGACCTGTGGCAGCCTTATTATAAGCCTACATCCGAGTTTCGAATGACCGCGAAAGGCCCTATTATAGACTTACAATAGGCCTTTTGATAGCCGCGATAAGCTTATGATAGGCGAAAGTCGCCCGCGATAAGCCTATTATAGGCCTATTACAGGCGTCGACCCGCGATAAGCCTATAATAGGCTTACTTTGGGGTCTTTCGCTGGTACTCGGTAGGCCTGTCACACAACCTATTATAAGCTGAACGCGCACTACCTGTGCAACCACTCGGCCACCCGGCCACTGTTGAAAATGACTCTCAACTGCGGTGATAAATTCGCACGTGAAAATTAAAACTTTGGAGCTCATTTGCTCGGCTCTTTTCCCCTATATAGGCTTCATTTCGAAACGCCAAGTTAAGTTTGGACCATTCCCTTGTAAGTTGGAAATTGATGGAAATCACATCAGATTAATTTTAAAATAGTAATTTGCAAAAAAATAAATTAAAAATAGTAAAGTACTTCAAACAAACGACGGAGTGAGGCAAAAAGGCCCAAAAAAATTAGGCAGCTCAAGAATGTCTCTGCGTACCCTGCGTTTCGTCTCGTAGCCGTCGAGCGCGCTTGCATCGTCCTGCCGTCGTCGCGGCGCCTCTTGTAATAGGCCTAACGCGGTCGCCGCACACACCGCGTGCGCGATGAGTCTGTTACAGGAGGGTAGCCGCTGCAACCCGCGATAGACTTATTTCAAACCCAGAACAAGCCTATATTTGGCTTACGCCTATTATAAGCTGGACGCTGTCGATAAATGATGCCCAAGAGCATCAATTATCGACTTGCTTTCCCCAAAAACCATATTTTGGGAAGCAAAATTATAGTTTTCTCCATTGAAAACAATTAAGGAAAAGAATATCCTCAAAATATAATTCTAACAGCGCGCGCATTGCGCTGTGTGCAAGCACGGCGCGGTCGCGGTGAGACCCGCTTGTCTACCGTAGCGCCGCGCCTCCCTTTAATCCTAAAATAGTTTCCAGAGTTTTCCACCGCGCTTGCGTCATCTCGCACACTTGCTTGGGCTTCGGCTCGTTTGTACTGTGATTTTGGAGCACGTTTCCCTTTGTTTTATAAATTTTCCTCTTTTACGTATTATTTTGTGTGAGAGCAGAATGCTCTCGCACTCGTCGCCTTTCGTCGATCTCTCTGGAGATCGACGAGCTCAGGTCGGCAGCCACGCCGACGCAGTCAAAGCACCGACTGACTGAGCACTCGACGCTACTCAGTACACGAGTCGAGCTTCAGATGAAGCTCAAGCGTTGAATTAGGTCCAGATAAGCAACGGACATTTCAGGGTTGCACAAGGCGGCGAGTGCGTGTTCAGGAAATGATTTTCCATGACGGGTAAAGCAACTCCCGTCACTTTACAATATTAAGGTTTTTCTCCCCGTAGCCACGGGTTTTCCTTAATAAATTGTTTAAACCACACCTCTGTGTTATGTTCACCATTGTCCGCTAGCCACCGGGCAGCAGCCCGACGGGTGGCTACAAAATGGTGCATCGACCTTTTCTCCAGTGACCTGGACGTCCTAAAGCAACTGGACGAAGAGAAAAAAGTCAGAAAGGAAATCCAAAGAGCTGGATTGTGAATTCCTTTCAACTTTAATCGAGTTGAGTTGCAGACTCAAAACATTTATTAACTGAACCACCACAACCAATTTGTTTTTCTTTTGCAGTCATAGCAAAGTAGAGCAGAAGCTCAGTCGAGACAGAAAGTTTCATCCGCCGTTAACGATGTCAGAATGACATCGCGATTGCCGGCATTACAGTAAAAAGACAATTACTTTCCGAAACAGCCATAGTTTTTCGCAACGCGTGTTGATCAGGTAGCATGCATTGAAGAAGTCATCGACTGATCTCGATTGACATCAAGCGAGAAGAAAACGCCCTATTATTGGCGTGCGTGGAGCGTACTACTTGACGTCACTCTCGAATTTTTCTCGCTCACCAGTAACCTTCTCAGGGCGGTGAAGCAAAACCGTCCCCGTTGAAAGAGGTGTCCGGAGTATATTGAGTGGCACCCGAAGAGTAACTACTTGACGTTGCTCTCGAATCTTTCACTGCGTCTTTGCAGAGTCTTTTCAACGCTATTTGGCAGTTCCAGCCGAGCTCACTGGAACCATACAAGCAGCGCAAACATACAACTACAAGAAAGTAGTTTAGTCAAATTTGCATCAGAGCAGATGCTTAAGAGCCTATAAGAATTTTCTCCTCCCCGCACTGGGCTGAAATGGCGCCACCGATGTGGAGTTATGAAGGTGGCAACAGTTAGAGAAGGAGACTGCTTAGATAAGCGACGGAGATTTTGATGTGCTCTTCTACAAAGACAACTAAGTCAGATTTGACCGCAGAGTGAGAAAGCCGTTGGTGCTCCAGAGGGAGAACCTAATTTAAAAATTTTATGTATATTTTTTCAGAGGAAGGCAGGTCGCCTTCCAAAGGGAAAGAAGGACTGGAGCCGCGGAGGCCCACCCCATGTATATATTAGTACACTGTCTACTTCCAGAAAACCCAAAAATCTATTATAACTGCTTCATGATGCAAACATCGTTCTGTGTTCCAAAAAGTTGCACTTGTTAAGTCCTTTTCTTACGCCTTAGACGCTTTCGCAAAGCGAATCACTCTTGAAACTTGGATCCGGCACGTCAACTGTCCGTTTTGAAGCTATTCGTGGCAACACCCACACAATCGACGCCCACCTCCAACACGTTGCTGATCTCCCAGTAACCGGTAACGAAGCAGAGATGCTACACTGTGTGATTACAGAAATCCAAAATCTTCACGGGCAACTCACTCAGGCTGCTCAGCAGCTGCGTGAGGAGCTCACATTGATCACAAACGTCGAGGGAACAGCAAGTCCCCCGGCAAGGACGAAGAAAGGTCCTACAACTGGTCCGAGGCTAGAAAGCTCTCCGGGTCCTTCTCCACCGCTAGTGGATGCTGAAACACCAGCCGATTCGCAAGCAGTAGCGCTCGGAAACATCAGCAATGAAACGGCACCACCTTAGACAGAGGTGACAGAAACGGAATACATTGCGCTGCGAAGGAATTTCGCTCGCGCCAGAGTTTTACTCCACGCTGAACAGGCCAGTCATCGTTCGACTCGGCAGTCCTTGTCTGAAGCTAATCAAAGGTCGGCAGAATTGTCCCAGGTGATGGTAGAATACAATAAACAGCTCAGAACGGGTAAAAAGCTATCTAACCCAGCGCTGTCCAATCAAAAGGCGCTAGCGTACAAGCACCTTTGAGCAATCCGACACACGCGACTCAGCCAGACATCGCCTGTGGCAAAACATCGGAGCTCTAATAGGCGTCACAAGCCAGCCTCGACTGGAACCTATCTCTCCCCGCTCACCCATTCCACAAGCCAATCTTTGCGAATCAAAAAGGCAGTAAAGACAACCAATCTTCGGCAGTCCAGTTTTTGACACAGGGAGATCGCCAATACTCTTCTCGCCGTGCGCCGGCAACTATGAGATCCTCCAGCCGAAGGAGTTGTAGTTCTAATACACCAAGAGCGCCTTCCACGTCATCACTGGCCTCTCGGTCTCATCTCAGCCATTGAGAAAGGTAAAAACGAAGAAGTCCGGTCAGCAGTAGTAAAAGCGACAAAGAGTACAAAAGATGTGTCAGTCAGCTCATCCCGCTAAAAATACAGGAGAGTATCGTGGATGACCGTAAAGACGTCACTATAAAATCTCATCCCCCCTTGTCAGTGGAATCTGCCACAGAAACGTGGATCATACTCACGGAAGCTCCACTATCTAGCATCCAGAGATTCCACAAGGCAACGGTTCCAAAGTAACTGAACCGCACCGAAAAGCTCCCGGAATGGACTTAAGCACGGTGAAACGATTTCAGAAATACCGACTCACTCGGCTATCGCGTGCTACCTTTGCACCAACTTTGAGGCAATTTCAAACATTGTGCAAATTCCCTGCAAACATTGTGCGAATTCTTAACACCATGCAAAGTTTGGACAACAAATGAGCGGTTTTAGCACTTAGCATCGGTATTTAGACCGTTGCAAACATTGTGCAAACGCCCTGCAAACATAGTGCCAGCTTTGACGCTATGGCAAACATTGTACAGATTTCCTGCAAAGTTTGCACCAACTTTCAAGCAGAGCGCGTTCCATCGCAGTCTGCGTCTACACTATTTTCGTGGTGGACACAGAAATATCTGCGCGAAATTTGCAACATTTTTTTCTGTATAGCATATCCAGTATGCGGTGAGATGTATTTTTTAGTTTCTGATTGTTTTGTTTATTATTGGATTATTAATTTAGAAATCTGCGTCAGCTTAATTATTTTATTTATGTTATGTATTTGCCACGGAGTGAAAACACTTTTGAAAACGAGGAAAAATTATTTTTGCGCTTATCGTATCGACTCCAAATTTTGGTAAGACCAGCCCAATTTTTAGTTTTAATACATCGCAAACTCCCCCACCGAACTTCACAACCCCCGCCGTGGCGAATATTTCATAGGATGCATATTCCGATTGCTTTTATTAACTCCTCTCCACGTTTCACAACTCGAGTCAATTCTTATTCAAAAAAAATTCCAGATTCGTCGAGGATGGCCACAGACCAGAGTTGCATGGAAGTGAAATTCTCTAAAACGGAAGTCGGAAATGAATATTTTTCCACGGAAGTCGGAATTCAAAAAATGAGCTGAAGTCGTAAGTCGGAAATCCATCAAACTGTGGCGTCAACTACGGCAACAACACCAACCATCTTATAATAAATTAAATTTTTAGTTTTAATTTTTTCCCATTTTTCACTACTTTGTTAATTTCTGTTTTCCCTATTTGAAAAAAAATAAATATAATTTTTCAATCAATAACAGTAAAATAAGAGTGAGCAATGCAAGGATTCGGAAAAGCGCACAATAATTGCATAGCATCGGTGCAATTTTTGCACAGACGCTATGCAAAAATAGTGCCGATCTTCTGCAATGTTCCCCCAACACCGGGGCAGACATTGCAGAATCTTGGTGCAAAGGTAGCACGCGATAGCCGAGCAGTCGGTCCTATCGGTCTAGACCTTATCTGCCCCGTAAGACCAAGGGTGACGGATGGCAACAGTCATGGAGCGGTCGCTCCTATCCCCCTCCCCCGGGAGTGTCGATAAATGATGCCCAAGAGCATCAATTATCGACTTGCTTTCCCCAAAAACCATATTTTGGGAAGCAAAATTATAGTTTTCTCCATTGAAAACAATTAAGGAAAAGAAAATCCTCAAAATATAATTCAAACAGCGCGCGCATTGCGCTGTGTGCAAGCACGGCGCGGTCGCGGTGAGACCCTCCTGTCTACCGTAGCGCCGCGCCTCCCTTTAATCCTAAAATAGTTTCCAGAGTTTTCCACCGCGCTTGCGTCATCTCGCACACTTGCTTGGACTTCGGCTCGTTTGTACTGTGATTTTGGAGCACGTTGCCCTTTGTTTTATAAATTTTCCTCTTTTACGTATTATTTTTTGTGAGAGCAGAATGCTCTCGCACTCGTCGCCTTTCGTCGATCCCTCTGGAGATCGACGAGCTCAGGTCGGCAGCCACGCCGACGCAGTCAAAGCACCGACTGACTGAGCACTCGACGCTACTCAGTACACGAGTCGAGCTTCAGATGAAGCTCAAGCGTTGAATTAGGTCCAGATAAGCAACGGACATTTCAGGGTTGCACAAGGCGGCGAGTGCGTGTTCAGGAAATGATTTTCCATGACGGGTAAAGCAACTCCCGTCACTTTACAATATTAAGGTTTTTCTCCCCGTAGCCACGGGTTTTCCTTAATAAATTGTTTAAACCACACCTCTGTGTTATGTTCACCATTGTCCGCTAGCCACCGGGCAGCAGCCCGACGGGTGGCTACAAAAGACGCGCTTTACCTATGAACCACCCAACCGCTGTTCAGCTGTTGCAAGAAAGCGACTGACAATAAAATGACTATCTGGATGATTTTGAAAGGCTCATTCATTTTTTTTTTTTGAAAACGTACACAAAATTGAAATTTTAACTGGATTTTCAGACGCGATTTTCTCGAAAACCACCGGCGTTTAGCAAAAACCAAAAGTAGTCTCGGTATCTCCATAAAATTTTCTTTCTAATCATGTAAGATTCATAGCGAAAGCAAAAATTAAGTCCGGAGCGTTCCCTAGTCAGTGAATTTTGCATGGATTTGAAATGGGATTCAGAGAAATCAGAGCAAAACATAAGACATTCTCTCTCAATTTTTTACACTCTCTCACACTGCACACTGCCCCCAAAAGCGGGAAAGCGCAAAACAACATTGGCTGGCGCAACTTCGCGTTTGCAGACGCAGAGATACAGAATCTAGCACAGCGCCTCTGCGTCTCTAATCTCTAATGCATGCAGGTAGAGCGCAATTGCATCGTTCCTCGCCGTTAATAATTGCACCTTTTGAATAGAACAAAAAAACGGGAAGAAAATTGGTTTTTTTTTTGAAGAAAAAATGTATAAAATCGACATAAAATAAATAAAGTTATTTTTTTTGAAACGTTAAATACGTAATAAATGTTCTCTACACTCGGTTAGATGGAAATTTAAAAAATTCCGGATTTTACCGCTTTCTGAGGCGCTGCAGCTATATTTCTGTGAATTTCTTAATTTTTTCAGTGAAAGTTCCTTGACAAAGTACAAAAGAAGCAAAATAACCGCATTTTATATCAGAAATTCTGAAATTCTTAGCCAGATGAGCAATTGACCAATATTTCAAATTCATATTTTGCCGCCAGTTTTGAACTTTTCCGACCGATTCTGTGCTTAAAATGTTTGTCTCGATCATGCCTACAAAGCTATGTCTAAGACGTTAGGAATATTGCGCCCATTCCGCTGAAAATTTGAAAAAAATATGATTTTTCCATTATTCCGATTTTTTTATATTTCGTCCTCATTTCTCCACCGATTTCATTGCGCGACCTCGTAAATTGTCGAATATACCTGTAGGAACAAACGTATCTAGAAAAAAAATAACAAAGTTTCCAAATGAATAAAACAATTGAGAAAACCACGCTTCCTGTTGAAAATGAGCGCTCGTCGGCAAGCGCGCCAAGGCACGCAAAGTGCGCTAAGCTTGCTGGCGCTTTCCCGCTTTTGGGGGCAGTGCTGCACCTTGCATTGGGAGACTCGCTTAAAAAACCAGAGAAATTGGTCAATAGAGCGCGCCTGCACCGCGTTTGCATCTCGTATCTCGACACACTTCACGGCGTGTTGGAGGCTACGTTTTTGAATTATTTTTCAAAAGCGAATTTTCGCGCGCTATTCTACTCTCGCGTCCTTGCGTCTCCTCCGCAGAGACTTGTGTCGATCTACGAGATTTTATTGTTTCTTTCTTACTTTTCTTTGTTATTTTTTTTTCGCTCATTTATTATTTTTTTTTGTTTGTTTCTCATTAAAAAAATATGTTTTCAAAATTGTTGTTTTTGAGATTAATGTGATAAATTTTTTTGTTGGAATATTGATTTTAAGTCCGTTTTTTTAATTTTCAATTTAATACAGTTAATTTCAATTTAATTTAAAAATCAGTTAATTTCAATTTAATTTAAATTCTGATAATCAATACGAAAATTGTGACTAAAAATGCGAAAAACGTTATATTTTGCCAAAAAAAAAAACATATTTGGCAAGGCGCCAAAGATTTTTGGCAATACTCCAAGAAAAATATATGGAGGCGCAGAGAAAAACGCAAAAGTGCGCCAGGGCGCGTTTGCACTTTTGTAGGGTCCAGCATTTGTAGGGTCCCATGTGGCGTACCCCAGGGGTCAGTTTTATCCCCCGTTTTATTCTGTTTATATGTAAATGATATTAGTTCAAACATTCCTCCACCGATCGTTACAAAGCAATATTCCGACGACTTGAAAATATACCATTCATATCATAAAAAGGAGCCAGATAACCAACTACAACTAGCAATTAACGCGGTAGAGCAATGGTCAAGCAACGCCCAACTAGCACTTAACACTTCAAAAACGATATGCTTGAGTATTGGGCATAAACCAAAACATTTAAGCTACACATTAGGAAACAGCCCCATAAAAACAGAAACAGTAGTACGAGATCTTGGTTTCTTACTGAGCGAGAACCTAAATTATGAAAAACACTGGGAAACAGCTATCAACAAAGCCAGATACGCAAACTTTATGATTTTCAAGTTCTTTTTCTCAAAAAATGCTCGACTTCTATCTCAGTTATACAAAACATTCACACGACCATTTTTAGAATACGGTACTGTAATAACCTCCCCCCAGACAAAAAAGCTAGCACAATCAATAGAACGCGTACAAAACAGTTTCACCAGAAAATTAATGAACAGGGCCGCTGGCAAAATAGTCTTAAGAGACGACCCCGATTACAAATCATCCTTAGAACGCCGTTCCGAGTACAGACTAGAATCATTAGAAGAAAGGCGCGCTCAAATTGACACCAAATGGGTAAAACACATGATACTAGGGCTAATTGATATAGACATGAACAACTTTTTCTTTCAAACTACCTCTACTAGGACGAGAAGCCACCGCACTTTTAGATGGAAAGCACCAAAAACCAAGAAAAAAGCCAAATTCTTTACTCATCGAGCGTTAACTAGAATAATTAACTCAGCTAAATTTAAGACGAACGATCCCAATATCAAAAATTGAGCTTCAGACCAAAACTTTTGTTTATCTATAATCTTTCTATTTTCCATTTTCTTGAATTTCTACAAATATCTTTGCTTCTTTTTCTTCCTACTCCCCCTCCCCCTCCGTCATCCGCAATTTGCTGTCTGTTTTATCTTTTATACCCTTATTTCCAATCATTACTTTTATTTTTCTGTTCTTTCTTATTACTTCACGTTAATTTTTAAAACGTAATAAATACAATACAATACAATACAATAAAATTAGAAAGTAAAAAAAAAGCTAGGTGACAAAAATCGAAGTGAGTTTCAACGATCCGACCAACATTGCCTCCGAAGTGGCGTGGTTGACGTCGTCCGTCAACGTCCGTAGCGTCAGCCGTCGTCCGTCAAGCTTCCTGTAGAAATTGGGTAAAATGCGTGTTTCTATAATACATGTTTTGAAACGGAGCTTTGTCATATGGACCTATTCATAGGAGAAATAATAACAACTTTTTTGCCCTATTACGTACTTCCGAGCAGGCTTTCTCGGAAATGGAACTTTCTCTTCCGAGTTCCGTCGGAAATTTCCGATTTTGTAATTTTCTCTTCCGATGTTCCGACGGAATTCCGAGTTTTTCATTTTCATTTCAGAATTTCCGTCGGAATTCCGAAATTTTAAATTCTCGTTCCGATTTCCGATCGGAAATATAATGTATTCGTGGCGGAGTGACAATTCACGTGAAACTGTGAGACGAAAAATCTCTTCATTTCTGCAGTTATTTATTCATTTTTTCGAACAAAAACGTGAAAAAAATTGTCACTCCGTCACGAATCCATTATATCGGAAATGAACCTGAATATTGTGAAAACAAAAAAGTTGCAACGCGGTGTTTGCGTACTTTTAAAATTCAAACGAAAAGGGGGACGTCTCTATTCATTTGCCATGTTATTTCTTTGATTGCCGTTTGAATTTAAAAAATACGCAAACACCGCGTTGCAATTTTTTTGTTTTCCCAATAGGTCCATAAAATCTTTTATTATCCACAAACAAGTAAAATTACGTAAACTCGTGTTTTAAATAGGAACTTTGTGTTACGGGCATGGTAAAATGAGGGTACTTCGGTATAGAACTCGCACGGAATAGAACTGCTACGGAATAGAACTGCGCGGAATAGAACCGGCTGAAATGAAGCTGTACTAAAAAACCAACTGCACGAAATAGAACTCAGGGCCTCACAATGTACAACGAAATAATTCTTTGAGTTGTTCGAGCGGTTCTGTGTCAGTACAGCTCAATATCAGGCAGTTCTATTCCGTAGCAATTCTACTCCGTGCGAGTTCTATACCGTAGCACCCCCGGTAAAATTTTTCCAAAAAAAAAGGATTTTTCGTACTAAATTTTCAACAGGAAAACAGGTTTTTTTTCCAACATTGAAAAAAAACTATTTCCGACGGAAACGGAATTATTTCCGGAAATCATTTTGTCTCGGAGCGGAATCGGAAATTTCCTACTTTTCAGAAATTTCCGAGAAAGTTTACTCCCGAGTACGAGAGAATGTCCGGAAGTATTGTTTCCATTATTTCTCAAAATTTCCGGCCAATCGGAGCATTTTTTGAGTTTTCTCTGAATTTTTGCTGGCTTTAGCTATTTTTGCTATTTCGTGTTTGATCCCATAAGGAAGATTTTTTGTCTCAAAACCAGGCTTTCTCGGGAATTTCCGAAAAGCCAGAAATCCCGTGTCGAAAATTTCCAATTCGAAATTTAGTACGAAAAACTTTTATTCGGAAAAAATTCGGCTATTGTGTTTTCAATCGACTTGCGACATGAGAACGCGAGACTCCGCCCACTTATTTGTGCGCGACCACGCAAACACAGTGATATTTGAAGAGACGCAGACAGGTAGCGCACAAATAAGTGGGCGGAGTCTCGCATTCTCATGTCGCAAGTCAATTGAAAACACAATATGTCCGTGACGCAAATGTTTCAGTTAAATTAAAAACACCAGTTTTTACTCAGATTTTTCAATTTTTTTTGTAAAGAGTTTATAATTTGTTGGACCTATTCAGGTTTTTCTCGGATTCGGAACATCAGTGTGAAATTTTGGACTTCCGACGGAAATTCGGAAACAAAAATAAAAAATTCGGAATTCCGTCGGAAAATCGGAAGAAAAAATTGCAAAATCGGAAATTTTCGACGGAATTCGGAAGATAAATTTTCATTTTCAAGAAATCCTGCTCGGAACGGAACTTTTTTGCAAATGAAACCGCCTCTGATCGGAAATCGAAAATTTCCGACTCCGGAATTCTGACTTTTTAGAAATTTCTGGAAAAGCCAGGTTTTAAAAAATTTCCAAAAACAGGAATTTTTGCAGTAGAAAATGCCAAAAAAAATTGCAGATTTTTCAGGCATTTCATTTTTTTTATTTTTTAGAAAATTTACAGATCTGAAACGACTTATTCGAATAATTATCGTGGCTGGATGAGATTCGCAAATTTTTTGAGGAGATCCGTAAATTTTCTTGGAAGTCCTTTTTTACAAATATCACGAGGAAACTAACAAATCTCACGAGGAAATTTACGAATCTAATCCAGCCACGATAAATATCCAAAATCGGCCGTCTGAGTTAAGTAGTTTTTTTCTTTGTACGCACCATAAAACGGTCCATTGAAAAATATAAAAAACATACCAGATGTTCGAATTTTACTTTTTGCCGGAGAAGTGTTCGTCAAATTCCTCTTTGTGCCCGTCGTGATTGATATCTCAATTTGAAATGTTTAAGTAATTTATTTTAATCAAGACTTACTATTTATCAGCATGTCACCCTTACCTCTGGAGTAGTTTAATGCACATTGGTCCAGTAGTAGCTGAAAAAAACTTTTCAATGAAGAAATCTCACAACCCTTGCCGCACCCGTGCCGCTCCTGTGCCACACCCGTGCCGCTCGCTTGCCACGCCTGTGCCACACCTGTTCCGCACATTGCCACTCCTATGCCGCACCCGTGCCCCACCCATGCAGCATGGTCTCCGTCAACAAAGTGCCGGACCCATGCCGTGCCCTTGTCATTTTCATGCCGCCCCCTTGCTAAACGCATGCCGTACCTAAGCCACACCTTTGCCGAGCAGCAAAGTGCCGCACTCTTGCTAAACCTATGCCGCACCCTTGCCGTTTTTTACCTGAGTACTTTTGAAATTCAAACGGCAATGAAAGAAATAGCATGGGAAATGAAGAGGGTTGTTCCCATTTTCGTTTGAATTTTTAAAGTACGCAAACACCGCACGGCCTCCCAGACTCCCAACGCGCCAACCAATCACTGACGCATTTCTGGTGTTGGCGCACAACTCGACGGCGCGTCTTTGAGCACGGTGATTCTTTTACTACCGGCCACGCATTTCTAGTCCCCCGACCGCGAGTATTTCCCCTCTTTCCCTCGCACTCTCTCACTCCCTCATCACATGAAGTGGGCGGAGTTCCCTCCCCTTTTTGCAAAATGCGGCAAAACAATTTGCGGAAATCAGTTCGGCCACCACGGAAAACCAGTTTTATTTGAAATTGTACGTATAAAAACGAACGAATTCCGGTTTAAAATATGCGCCCTAATGAGAGCTAGTAACGTGACAGACAACTTTTTGATCAGACGTCATTTACAAAATCGCGACAGGAAAAACCTAATCGGGGGACTAGAAATGCGTGGCCGGCAGTTAAAGAATCGCCGTGAATTTGAAATTGTACGTAAAAAATCAGTACAATTCCGGTTTTAAATATGCGCCATAATGAGAGGAAGTAACGTGACAAAAAACTTCTCGATCCGAAGTCATTTAGAAAATCGCGACAGAAAAAACAAATCGGTGGACGAGAATAGTGTGCTCGGTAGTAAAAGAATCACCGTGTTGAGCGCTCTGATGTTCTTGTGTGCGATTTTCTCGGGAAATAATAAGTTTTTAACAAGAATCATATGCGGAGATAATGTAGAGAAACGTTTGAAAGAGCAAAAATTGAGGAAAAGCGTCGAAAAACTCACAAAATCACCGATTTAATTGGAAATTAGCCATTTCGGCGAGAAACAATTAAAATTTTCATTGAAATCAGTCATTTTCGAGCAAAAAATAAGGCAACTTCAAAACAAATCACCGCGATTAGATTTGAACCAGAAAAAAAACCCAGAAAAATGAAGTTGAACTTTTTTTCTTTTTTTTTTCTTGATAAATGGAAACATATTTTTTTGGCGAAAATTATGCAATATGTGACTGATTATGACAAAAATTAGTGAATTTGGTCTGGACAAATCATTTTTACATAGAAAAAAAGTAAAGTTTCATTAAAAAAAAAGGAAGAAAAAATTTGACAAACGAAATGAAAATCACGAAGTACGGCGTTCAATTGAATTCAATTAAGCGCGTTTGACCGTCGCGTCGCTCCGGGCCGAACATACAAAGACGAAAAACGGACAAAATATAGGCAAATTCATATGAAGACAGTCTTTTTAATTTAATTAAAAACTTCAAACTGCATCTCCTTCTCCTACAGGAGTTCAAATTCTTAATTTTAACGCTTATTCGAAAGGTTTCACACTCCTTTTTATTTCGCCGAGAATTTTATCGATAAAAAATTATGGGAGAGACAAAATATTTGACGATAAGTACATTTTCAGTACTAAATTAAAAACAAATTTGAATAAACGAAAGTTCGCGCCAAAAGGAGCGGAGCGAGCTCAGTGGAGCGCGATTGCACTGCCTGGCGGCCTGGGAGGCCGTGCACCGCGTTGCAACTTTTTTGTTTTCACAATATCAATTATTTTTCTTATGTAAATCGCTAAAATCACATACGAATTCAATATTTTTTCTTGTTCATTGTTGATTGAAGTGTCAAAACGTTTTTGAAAATTAGAAATTTTTGTCGAATCCCGTATTCCAGAACGAACCAAGACTCGAAAAAAAGATTTCAACACAGAAATTCAAAATTATGGCTAAGAAATGTCGGCAAAAAAGAAAGAAAAACAAAAAATTGACAGCGAACAAGTAATTATTGGCCAATTTTGATAAACTTTGTTTTAAAAACATTCTAAAAATTTTTACTTCCATTCAACAGACCGATTTTTGAAAAAAGGGAACGAGAAAATGCTGAAAAATGGATTTTAATTATCTGTTTCAAAAAAAAAGTGAGCGAGAGAGTTTGCCGAGATAAGAGACGCAGGTAGACGCGGTGCAAGTGCGCTCTATTGCCCATTTCCTCTGAATTTTGAATCTAGTCTCCCCACGGTGATTTTTTTACTACCGGCCACGCATTTCTAGTCCACCGGCCCCAAGTATTTCCTCTCTCCTCGTCGCACTCTCTCACTCTCTCATCACATGGAGTGGGCGGAGTTACCTCCCCTTTTTGCAAAATGCGGCAAAAAAATTTGCGGAAATGAGTTCGGCCACCACGGAAAAACAGTTTCATTTGAAATTGTACGTATAAAAACGAGCGAATTCAGGTTTAAAATATGCGCCGTAATGAGAGCTAGTAACGTGACAGACAACTTTTTGATCAGACGTCATTTACAAAATCGCGACAGGAAAAACCTAATCGGGGGACTAGAAATGCGTGGCCGGCAGTAAAAGAATCGCCGAGCATTTAAAATTGTATTGTCGGCCCGCCAAAATGGTCAAACGCGCTCCGCTGAACTCAATACTACGTGGATTTTATTTTGGTTTCCAAATTTTTTCATTTCACGTGTAAATTCAACGTGAAATAAAATAATTTGGAAACCAAAATGAAATCCACGTAGTATTGAGTTCAGCGGAGCGCGTTTGACCGACGTGGCGGGCCGATAATACGTAAAAAATCAGACCAATTCCGGTTTTAAATATGCGCCATAATGAGAGAAAGTAAAGTGACAATAAACTTCTCGATCCGAAGTCATTTAGAAAATCGCGACAGAAAAAACAAATCGGTGGACGAGAATTGTGTGCTCGGTAGTAAAAGAATCACCGTGCTCCCCATGCAAGGTGCAGTGTCTCACCGCTTACGCGGCTTGTTTGTTCTAATGGAGCGAACTTGCAGTGCTTCATACCACGGCATGCTGGACCCTACGAAAGTGCAAACGCGCCCTGGCGCACTTTTGCGTTTTTCTCTGCGCCTCCATATATTTCTTTTGGAGTATTGCCAAAAATCTTAGGCGCCTTGCCAAATATGTTTTTTTTTGGCAAAATATAACGTTGTTCGCATTTTTACTCAGGCAATTGAAAAAAAATATTGTGAGAAATTTTAGTAATATTCTGAGAAATCGTCATATTGTAAGATTATACAATATATTTGGCTGGCGCATTTGTCTTGGCAGGAAAATGCGTCAGCAATGTTGCTAGCGCAATATTAGACAAGATAATTCAAGAAACTCGAGATATTACAAGATATTGTAAGATTTCAAAAATCTTGTAAGATATTACAAGAAATTCCAAGATTCTGTGAGAAATTTGCAATATTACAAGATATTTCAAGATATTTCAAGAAATTGCGCAATATTGATTTTTTCATTAGTCTATTTTTCCAATCGCGTTCTGCGCATTTCTGCCGTTTTTCCCTATATTCTAAGATTTTTTTTCCACTTATTCGTTGATATTGATTTTCACATATTGCACATTCGCGAAAAAAGCAAGTGCGCTCCACGAAACATACAAATGAAATCCACGAAGTACTAATTGTAAGTTTCGTAGAGCGAACTTGCTTTTTTCGCGAGTGGACAATACTTTACTGTTTGCCTTCAATTCAATATTTTTCTGTGTTATTATCGAGTCAATTTTTTGCCGGTTTCACGTGAAAATTCTGCAAACACCAGTTATTTTTCAGAAACTAAAACTCCGCGTGTGGCCACACTCACTCAACTATTTGGCTCTGGGACGTTTCGAAACCTGCCATTTCGAAACTAGGACGTTTCGAAACTTGTTTGCATTTTCGCTAATGGATTTTCGCCAATTGACACCAAAAAACGCGGGCATTTGGTAATTATTTTTCGTTTTTATAAGTTTTTTTTTGGGAATTTGAAGTTGAAAATTGTCAAGAAAGTGGAGGGGGTCTTGTCTTATGGGGTTATTCAGGGTCGGAAAAAATAGTTTTTTTTCCTTTTTTTCCTTATTCAAATGACGAAAAAAATCCGTGGCCGCGAGAGTTTTTTCCGTTGCTTTTCTAGGCCATCGCAAAAGTTTTTTAGGCCCTCGGTTTTTTGAAAATTGGTCTCGCGCGCAGGTCTCACAGCGGAGGGCCTAAAAAACTTTTGCGATGGCCTAGAAAAGCAACGGAAAAAAAACTCTCGCGGCCACGAATTTTTTTCTTTTTTTTCCGTCGTTTGAATAAGGAAAAAAAGGAAAAAAAACTATTTTTTTCCCACCCTGAATAACCCCATTAGATTTACCGCGTTAAACCGGAAACAAAATTGAATCAATAATACAACTGCAAAAAAAGAGATGGATAATTTTTTTTTAACTGGCGAAGCATCTGCGTTATTCACGCATTAAACAAAATTTTTGCAACATTCTACTTCTTTCCAGCTGTTCGTGGACAGGGAGCTGTCTCCTCAGGCAACTCATTTCTTACTATAATAGGAAATCCAAATCTGAATAGGAAATTTTGGAACTTGTCCAGGAAACTCAGATCTTGTTAGGAAATACAAATCTTATATAGAAATTTACAAACTATTGTGTTTTCAATCGACTTGCGACATGAGAACGCGAGACTCCGCCCACTTATTTGTGCGCGACCACGCGAACACAGTGATATTTGAAGAGACGCAGACAGGTAGCGCACAAATAAGTGGGCGGAGTCTCGCGTTCTCATGTCGCAAGTCGATTGAAAACACAATATAAAGGGGTCTTGACAGATTCGAAAAATTTTTGAAATCTCGAATCTGTACAGAAAATTTTCCGGTCTTGCAAGATCTGCTAAGATTTGTAAAATTGATTGCACGAGATGCGTCAATAAAATTTCTTGGCGCCATTCGCGTCACGAATTTCGAAATGTTTCGTGTGGATTTTTATTGCGTTGTTATTTTATTTTTATTCATTTATTTTTGGCTTTTTTATGAGTTGCATTCAATTTGAAGTGTTTGCAGCCTAATGGATCGCGCCACCTTTTGTTTTACCAATATCATAATTTATTTTCAGCGCGGCGGCCAGATCGAAGCTCGTCAAAAGGTGCAGAACGGACGACGCGGAACAGCCATCGACATCGGCTTAATTTCTTTATATTTTAAAATGTTTCCTTTTTTTTTTTGTTATAACCAATAAAATGAATTGTCTTTTATTCAATCGATAAAGTTTAGATTCCGGGGAATCTGGACAGAAAATTGTGGAATTTGGACAGAAAATTTTGGAATCTGTGCAGAAAAGTTTGGAATCTGGGCAGAAAATTTTGGAATCTGTGCAGAAAATTTTGGAATCTGTGCAGAAAAGTTTGGAATCTGGGCAGAAAATTTTGGAACCTGGGCAGAAAATTTTGGAATCTGTGCAGAAAATTTTGGAATCTGTCCAGAAAATTTTGGTATCTGTCCAGAAATTTTTGGAATCTGCGCAGAAAATTTTGGAATCTGTGCAGGAGATGCGCGCCTGTGCAGAAAATTTTGGAATCTGTACAGAACATTTTGGAATTATAAGAGGTCGCCAAATATCTATAAATCACTAGTTTATAATTCCAAAATTTCCTATTATAGTAAGAAATGAGTTGCCTGAGTCATGACAAGGCCACGAGCTCTGGCTGACTCAATCGGGCAAATAATTTTGCACTACCATTTTTTGCACTACCAATAATTTTGCACTACCCGTGTTGCAGCACTACCTAATTTTGCACTGCCGTTTTTTGACATCTGATTTTGCACTACCCAAAAGTGGTTTTGCACTGCCTATTTTTTGGTTTTGCACTACCTATTTTTTTCGTGGAGCATATACTTTCAGAAAAGGTTTTAATTTGTTTTGTTGATTTTTTTTCTCATTGTTTTGTGGTCTACGCTAGTGATATGCGTTTGTAATAATTAATAAGGCTGTGGCTGGTGAAGCCCAGCGGCAACGAGCGGGAGGCATGTGTGAAACCTCAAACAAGGGCGACCGTAGGGAGCTGGGTGGAAGCATGCTTTGCGGGTTGGTGGCTGCTGATTTTTTTAAAATTAAAAATCTATGGTTGAACCTAAATAGATAAGCCTTTGTTGCCAGAATTGGGTTATTCACACACAGAAGGATCAAACCATGCTTCCGCCCAGCTCCCTCCGGTCGCATATTTTAAATGTGTCACACATGCTCCTGGTGCGTTGCCGCTCAAATTTCCGAATAAAACCTATACGGATCTGATTGGCTCCGAAGCATGCATTTTGATTGGTTTTATTGAAAAAAAAACCCGATATCGAAAAAATGCCCTGCAAAAATTAATTGGTAGTGCAAAACCAAAAAATAGGCAGTGCAAAACCACTTTTGGGTAGTGCAAAATCAGATGGGGAAAAAAGGCAGTGCAAAATTAGGTAGTGCTGCAACACGGGTAGTGCAAAATTATTGGTAGTGCAAAAAATGGTAGTGCAAAATTATTTGCCCTCAATCGGGCCCTTCCATGGCTTCGAATTTAATTTATCAGTTAGCGAAAACGAAAAATTGCAACGCAGTGTTTGCGTAATTTTGAAATTGAAACGAAAAGTTGCGAATCGGACCAGTTTGATGGGTAGAATACTAAAGGCACTTAGCGTGTTTACACCGTTGCACCAGCGAATGCCGCCGAGAATCTTCTAGTATTTCTTTCATTGTCGTTTGAATTTGAAAAGTACGCAAACACTGCGTTGCTATTTTTCCCAATATCGACGGCTAATAGCCAAATTCGTCGGCTAGTGGCCATTATTGCCCGCTCATAGCCTTTTCGGTGACTATTAGTCATTTTTAGTGGCTATTAGCCACCTAGATGCCGACTCTTTCGATATATCAAAAAAACCAAAATATATTATTTTCAAACGAGTTGCAGCGGTCATAAGGAAGTGGAAAACGTTATGCCGCGTCCAAAGTTCAAAAAGTTCCTGAAATCAGGTGTTTTTTGCAGTCTAAAGTTCCGAAAAATTTCCCAGAAATAACATGCGGTCACAGTTGAAACCGGCGTTACCGTATTTTCTTCGCTACGAGACCTTCTATGTTTAAACTTGAATTTTCCCACAGTATCTCAATTTTTTCTTTTACACGGGAAAATTCAAGTTTAAACATAGAAGGTCTCGCAGCGAAGCATCTACGGTTTCGTCGGTTTCAACTGTGGCCACCTGTTATTTATGGGAAATTTTTCGGTACTTTGGACTGCGAAAAACTCTTGATTTCAGGAATTTTTAAACTTTGGACGCGGCATTAGAAAAACCGTTTTCTGGGAAACAAAATAAGAAAAATGCCCATGAAAAAACAAGAAACATATTTTCCGGGAAAAATCGTTTCACGTTTCTTGCTTACGGCCTCCAGACAGGCTCAGAAAAGTTTGGACAGAAATTTCGTTTTTTCTCAAAATTTTAAAAATCGCTATTGTCGGCCCGCCAAAATGGTCAAACGCGCTCCGCTGAACCCAACGCTATGCGATTTTCATTTTGGTCTCCAAATTATTTCATTTCATGTTGAATTTATACGTGAAATGAAATGAAATAATTTGGAGACCAAAATGAAAATCGCATAGCGTTGGGTTCAGCGGAGCGCGTTTGACCATTTTGGCGGGCCAACAATATTTCGTTTCATAAATTTTCTGAGCATGTCCGGGATTATTTTTTACATTATTTTCTTAATGTGTCAGGTCGATAGAAAAATTCTCCGAGTTTTCCCACAATTTTTTTGCTATTTTGTAAGTAGCCCTATTAATTTTAAATTGCTTAAGGTACTCAATCAAAAGACAAAAACCGAATTTGGTTGAGCGGAAAGACAATTGCTCAAAGGATCGTCAAGCAGACCAGAGGAAAACAATGAGTGGATGGAAGCATCGAATCAATAAATGCAACCAAAGTCAACGAATTCTGGAAGAGAAGACATTTAATTTAATTATGGATTCTGCAAATCGGATGATGTTCTTGTTCCCGACATTTTTCGATGACCCACTTATTGAATTTTGATTTTTTACTTCAATAAATTTTTAAAAATCTCCAAGATATCCCTAGATAATTTGGTAGTATTATAATAATAACACGAAACTTTACAAGATAACTTAGTAATAATGCAAGAAAACTCAGTAATATTACAAGAAAACTCAATAATATTACAAGAAAACTGAGTAATATTACAAGATGCCTCAGTAATATTGCAAGAAATCCAATATCATCCTTATATATAAAATTCCGTTTGGGTCTGTAACTGAGTTTCTTGGTGTGTCTGTTTCCAAATTGCAAGACGGAAGCGAACTGAGCGCCCGAGACCAACACAAAAACTCGAACTGCGGTCTGTAGCTTACCGGGCAAGCGTTTAACCGACTGCGCCACAGTGCACACGCAAAAAATGAATAAAAAATAAATTTAAAAGTAAGATAAAACATTTTTAAAAATGAAAGGAAATCAAAAGTAGCTTTTGGTGCAGCCAGGCTTGTATTACAAGAAATTCTGGCAATATTATTGTGCTTCACAACATTCTTGTAAATCTTCGCCAATATTACTAAAATTTCTCATAATATTTTTTTTCAATTGCCTGAGTAGTCCCAATTTTCGTATTTTGTTTTTCAGAATTTAAATTAAATTAAAATTAACTGTTTTATTTACGAAAAAACCGACTTAAAATCAATATTCCAACAAAAAAAAGTTATCACATTAATCTCAAAAACAACCATTTTAAAAACAAAATTTTTTTTAATGAGAAACAAACAAAAAAAAATAATAAATGAGCAAAAAAAAAACAAAGAAAAGTATATAAGAAAGAAACAATAAAATCTCGTAAATCGCACGGCGTGTTGGAGGCTACGTTTTTGAATTATTTTTCAAAAGCGAATTTTCGCGCGCAAATCTACTCTCGCGTCCCTGCGTCTCATCCGCAGAGACTTGTGTCGATTTACGAGATTTTATTATTTCTTTATTAAATACTTTTCTTTGTTATTTTTTTTTCCTTATTTATTATTTTTTTTATGTTTCTCATCAAAAAAAATTATCTTTTTGAAATAATTGTTTTTGAGAGTAATTTTATCATTTTTTTATTGGAAAATTGATTTTAAGTTGGTTTTTTCGTAAATAAAAACAGTTAATTTTAACTTAATTAAAATTCTGAAAAACAAAATACGAAAATTGGGACTAAAAATGCGAAAAACGCTATATTTAGCCAAAAAAAAAACATATCTGGCAAGGCGCCAAAGATTTTTGGCAATACTCCAAGAGAAATATATGGAGGCGCAGAGAAACACGCAAAAGTGCGCCAGGGCGCGTTTGCACTTTCGTAGGGTCCAGCATGCCGTGAATCGACACAAGTCTCTGCGGAGGAAACGCAGGGACGCGAGAGTAGAATAGCGCGCAAAAATTCGCTTTTGAAAAATAATTCAAAAACGTAGCCTCCAACACGCCCTGCAAACCGAGTATAACTTTGGACACTGTAGTAATATCCGCTATTGTCGGCCCGCCAAAATGGTCAAACGCGCTCCGCTGAACTCAACGCTATGCGATTTTCATTTTCGTCTCCAAATTATTTCATTTCACGTTTAGATTGAACGTGAAATGAATTTATTTGGAAACCAAAATGAAAATCGCATAGCGTTGAGTTCAGCGGAGCGCGTTTGACCATTTTGGCGGGCCGACAATATTTATTCTAAAAACAAAATTCCACGTTTTTCAAAATATTCCTTGTCCAGGAGATAAATGAACCGTCCAGGAGATAAATGAACTTTTTGGACAGCACTGTATACAAAATAAAATAAAATCGAATTAATGCATTTTCATATACTCGATATTAAACGTTGCGAATTCGCTCTAATCACACAGTAAATTTCGCAATCATTTGGAGTGAGATTCACCGACATCTTAACGAAACGTACGCCACGCTCTTTAACTTTTCTGCACTCTCTCGCCGCTTACACGGCTTGGCTGTTCTATTGGAGAAAAGTAGCAGCGCTTTATAGCGAGTATAACTTTGAACACAGCAGTAATATCCGCTCTTTATTCTAAAACCAAAAATCAACGTTTCTCAGAGAATTCCTTAACAAGGAGATCAATGAACCGATGACACCGGCAATGATGGAACAAACAACGAAGACGACAGCTTGCATGAGTGGACTAAAACATAAAATATTGGAAAAGTAAATATTAAAGTAATCAATCACATTTTTTGAATCCAAGGTTGTGGCTTTGAAAAAAATTGTCGAAAGAATCCGTCAGCTTCGCCAAGCAGTGCTGGCAAATTTCTTCGTTTTTGATTGAGCGCACACCGAAGATTTGAAAACTGCTCAATGCTCTTTTCGACATCTGAAATTTCCTTTGCTTGACCAATTGATGTCGACTTTAACATATGCAGCGTTTCTACCATCGAATCAAAATCTACTTGAGGAACTATAATGTTAATTGAACTAGATAATGCAGCTCCAAAAGTTTCCAAACTTTGTCCTTCCTTGTGAAATTCAACTGGTAGTGTTTTAGTTATAGATAGAAAAGGCGCAAATGATTCATTCAGAGAGGAGAATTGGTCCCAGGTTGAAACATAAATTTTTTTTTCATTTCTTTCTGATTTTGGCAAATTTTCTATTTTGTCCGCTAACGCTTGTCCGTTAGACACAAACTTCACAGCAATCTCACGCAAATCGGTTTTTTGATAAAGATTCAGTATCCGGAGAGAACACACTAAATGAGAAACGGTTATACAAGAGGATTTTATTGGAAACAGACGCTCGATTCCTTCAGTTACTTTCATTTCTGCTGTAAAATCCTTTTCCATTTTCTTCCATAAATTAAATTTGCTTCTAGTAGCCAATAAAGTTTTTAGGAGCTTACGAGCTTCTGCAGTATCTTTTTTGGTGAGCAAAGATAAGTTCAACGAGCTAACATGAGTTTTTTTCGCAAATAATTCCGATTTCATTTCACATGGAAGAGAAACTGTTTTTTGAATTTGATTGACTAGTTTGTTCGTTAAACTTACGTTGAATTGTTTTGTTTTCTTTGATAATAGATCTCGGATATTTTCAAGATGATCAAATTTAGACTTCATCTGAGCAAAATCTTCAATAATACATTTTGCAAGTTTTTCAGTTTTGTTTTGATCATTTGAAAATTCTACTTCAATCTGCGAAATTCTGTTTTTGATCATTTCCGATAAATTGTATAACTCGTTAAAATGCACTCTGAAGTCTGTAAAACTATGAGAACTATTTAAAAATGCCTTAAATTCATTTAAAATTGAAATATCAAAGTTAGAAATCGGTTTCACATTTTTCTGAGTGATATTCTTCAGAGAACTGAAAAAATACTCTGGGTTGAATGAATCTATATTTTCAAGCATTGTTAGACTTCGGCGATTAAAATTTGCAAAACTTTTTCTGGCAGTGTATGTCCAATTGTTTCCTGTTGCTGCTAATTTTGTTAATAAATTTGAGACCGGCTTCAAAATAGTTTTAAGTTCGTTCAGAGATTTTCCCTGATTGAGCATTTTCTTAAGCTGCTCATCATCAAAGTCTTCCAAGAACTTATCGATATTTTTTTTTCCTTGGGAAAAATCCAAGAGCGTGTTAGGAAGTTGTGTTTTGCTCAGCCAAATGTATATACCATGTACTTGCATTTTGATGAATTTCCTGCGCTTGGAACTCAAGAAAGATTCGCGGAGCGTGATAGGTGATACCAAGTCAATAAAACTTTCACTCAAACTTTTCAAATAGGCTTCATTCGTTAATTTCTTATATTGCTCAATGATAAGAATGCAACTTTTTTCAGACTCAAACATTGTAACAAAATCACCATCATTTTGGTTTTGCATTATTTGTTTCAGTCCATTCTGATAATTTATTAGGTCGGATTTAATGTTTGAAAATTGAGAAACGGTATCGAATGTTTGGACTGAGACGCTTGAATTGATCAAATTTAATGCATTTATAATAAATTTAACTCCAAAAATGAATTTTTCGTTTTCTTTGACAATCTTGTCAACATATACATTTGAAATATTATAATACAAGAATATTTGCCGGATGACTGATTCAAAAGAAATTTCATTTTGCAAACAGTACATATTCAAAAAACGTAAAGTATTGTCAATATCTTTTGTTTTTTTATTCAATAGTGCATCAAACTTTTGTATTCCATGCATCACATCGGGAATTACATTTATATTAATCTTACCAACTGGTATATTTTCCAGGTTAAGGGCTAAGGCCATTACTTTTTGCATCGCATTCCATCGGTAAATGTTATTCTGTAGACATAACGCATAAATCATGCGGGCTAGCCTTCCTGTTAAATTCTCAACATTTTGAACGTCCATGTGCGTGTCGCTGTGATTAACTTTCGAACTAGAGTAGGTGAAGTCAGAAGTTTGTGAGAATACCACTATTCCAAATACAAGAAGAAAAAAAGCAGGAAAAAACACGTTTTTTTTGGTACAAAACGTTCTTTTTGAAGCTTCTTGTTCGTTTCTTATAAATAGACAATTTTCCGAACCATCTGGAAATAATTTTTGTGCATAAAATGATAAACTAATGGGAAAAATTCAGCCGCGAGTACGAAAAAGTCATTAAATTTTTAGGTTTTTTTTTAATCCAGTTTTGTGAGCATTTGCGAGCATTTGCAAGAAAAAAATTTAACACGGTGTGTTGAACAGTGCACTGCTGCGAACGCGCCCCCTCGCACTACTCATTGAAAAAAAGTTTCATGGTTACGGTCACTGTTTCTGCGAAAAACAGATAGAAATAATTTCTAATCACATTAAAAAAAACGATATCCGACTCAGGCATTTTATTTCTTTAATTATTAGAAAATTTCGGGATTTGAAACAAACGATTCAAGACTATATCGTGGCTTGATAAGATTCATAAAACACCTGAAAAGATCCGTAAAATATCTGATCAGATTCGCATCGCCTAATATTATCCTTAAAATTTCTGATAATATCCGTAAATTTCCAAAAGAAATTCGTGAATTTTCGAGGGTACGACCGAATAGAAATAGGCGAAATAGAAATGTTACAAAATAGAATTGCTACAAAAAAGAACTGGAAAAAATAGAACTGAGCGAAATAGAAATGCTACGAAATAGAACGGCTACAAAATAGAAGTGAGCGGAATTGAACAGCGCGAAATAGAAATGTGACAAAATAGAAATGAGCGAAATATAAATCAGTACGATGGAGCGCGTTTGCATTATTCTTCGAATTTTCCTATTATTATAGGATTTTTCAGTAATTTTCAGATATTTTACGCACTTAACAACATCGAAAATGAAGAAAGGTATAAAATCAATGCAGTTTCAGAAAAAAAAAATGGAAAATTGGCGAAAAACTGAGCAATTGAAAAATGATGCAAACGCGCTCCATCGCCCAAAAATTTTTATTTTGTAGCATTTCTATTTCGTTTATTTCTATTTTGTAGCCGTTCTACTTCGTAGCATTTCTATTTCGCTCAGTTCTATTTTTTCCAGTCCTTTTTGTAGCAATTATATTTCGTAGCATTTCTATTTCGCCTATTTCTATTCTGTCGTACCCTCAAAAAAGTTTTATGGTTACGTTCACTGTTTCTGAAATATCGCATTAATCAATAAAATGACGTGATTTTCTAATTTTTTTTGTTAATTCCGGCTTAAAGAAATATTAATGAGTCGATTAGAAACACTTTTAGTTGATACAAGCCTGCAGCTTGTGGCGACTAAGTCGCCTTCGTCAAATATTTATTTTCGCTGATTTTTGTTTTTTTTTAATAGAAATGGCAGTCATTTGTTTTCCCTATTTCTGTCAAGTTCTCGTGACCCTTGTGGTATAGTGGTTAGAACACTTGAACGCCAATCTATAGGTCGCTGGATCGAGTTTTGTCGGCTGCAAACTCATGTGTGAGACACACAAACAAACACACAGACTAATCTAAAATTTTCTATATTCTCAGTACGGAGCGCTGCAAACGCGCTCCCTTCGCACAGTGATGGACGCGGCCGCGTTTGCGACGAGAGAGTGCAGAAAATCAAGAGAGCCGTGGCCGATGTTTTGCTCTGATTTCTCTGAACCTCTCTCCAAATGCATGCGAAATTCTTTGTTCGATTGGAGCGAGTTATCAGCGTTTTATACCGAGTATATAAGAAAGATATAGAAAAGTTTTTCTCGTGACCCTTGTGGTATAAGTTCTCGTGACCCTTGTGGTATAGCACAGGTAGTGCGCGTTCAGCTTATAATAGGTTGCGCGATAGGCCTACCGAGTACCAGCGAAGAACCCCAAAGTAAGCCTATTATAGGCTTATCGCGGGTCGACGCCTGTAATAGGCCTATAACAGGCTTATCGCGGGTGACTTTCGCCTATCATAAGCTTATCGCGGCTATCAAAAGGCCTATTGTAAGCCTATAATATGTAGGCCTTTCGCTGTCATTCAAAACTAGGATGTGGGCTTATAATAGGGCGGCCACATGTCATCACACCGCATTTTGGCTCAAATGTGCTTACATTTGAGCCACTTACTAAACAATTTCCTTGAAAATAAAGATTTATTTAAACGTACAGAATAATTATAAATTTCACAAAGTTATTAACATACAACAAACGTTGAATAAAACATTAAATACACAAATACATAAGAATACTTAGAAAATCAACAGGTTCAGCCTTCAGAACATTTTTAAAATTGACCAACGTGTAGTTCGTTTATTTGTCTTGCCTAGTACAGAAAATGCTCCTGATAATACTCTTTAGTTTCAAATTTTAAAGTAATTCCAATATTATCGGCCCGCCAAAATGCTCAAACGCGCTCCGCTGAACTCAATACTACGTGGATTTCATTTTGGTTTCCAAATTATTTTATTACACGTTGAATTTACACGTGAAATAAAAAAATTTCGAGACCAAAATAAAATCCACGTAGTATTGAGTTCAGCGGAGTGCGTTTGACCATTTTGGCGGGCCGACAATACTATTTTTAACACTATTTTCAACTTTCTGACCAATCGGAGAATTCTCAAAATCTTTTGAAACTTGTTCAATATTTTCAACATTTCCACGAATAATCCCACAACTGCGACATACGAAAAAATAAATTATGATAAATCAGGAACGAATGGTGCTAACGACGCTCCGATGTTCCGCAGTTTTCACTGTTACGCAATATTCGTTGCGAGACCGCAGTGAAAACCTGTGGAATGTCGGAGCATCATCAGCACAATTCCTTCGTGAACTCATAATAGCGAGATGACAACTTTTTGAATGCAAAAATACACGTTGGCCAATTTTTGAACATTCTTAAAACCTTACCGAGTCTACGCCAAGCCATTCCAACTTTGAAACAAGTCGTTGTTCCCGCCGTCGTCGATACTCTTCCTCGTCCGAGCTGGAGTCCCTTCATAATCTGAAATTTTTGATTTGTAAATTATTTTACGGAAAACATATCAAGGCCGTAATGTCTCACAAAATAGAATTTTCGGCAATTCGCTCTGTAATGATTAATGCGAGGCTCGAACGGCCAACTCGGATAATCATCGTGGCTGGATGAAACTCATAAAATTTCGAAAGACTCGTGTATTTCCTCGTAAGACCTCGAAATATAAATTTCGCGAGGAAATTCATGAATCTCACGATGAAAATTATATTGCAAAAAAAGTTACGAATCTTTTAAGGAAATTCACAAATTTCATCCAGCCCGGATGATTCTCAGGCATCAAGTCGAACTTTTCTGTGCAACATTAGAGCCATTTTATAACTTTTTCAAGCTTTCTAAAATAATTTTTTTTTTGAAATTAACTCAAGACACATTAAAACTTTTTTCAAGATTCTCTCCGACTTTTCTCGCCTATTTTCAAAATATCGTAACTAATTTTCAGAGAATTTCGACGGCAAATTGCCACCGCGAGCAGGCAACTTGTCGCAAAAATCGGCAAAATACCGTAAAAATCGGTAAATTTCTGGCAGTATCGACGTTTTTGCCGATGTCAATATGTAGCCATTTTGCCGAAAACTTTTTTTACTTTCTAAACTAAAAACTCACATTCTTCAGAGTCGAGTAGTCGAGCAGCGGTTGAGCAGGCGACGTCGGGCAGCCTGAAAGTAAAATTTAATTTTGGAAGGAAAAAAAAACGGTGCTATGCGGGTTCGTGAGGGCCACCCAAAAAATTGTTTCTTTTGTCGTTCACGCTTTGAATATACATTTTAAACAATTTTTTGAGTGCCCCTTAATTCCTCAAAAAATGGCGCAGATGTGATTTATTGAAAAAATCGATAAATGTCGATTTGAAAAAATTTTTTGATTTAATTCGAGTTGCGTCAACAAAAAATTAAACACGGTCCACTTTTTCACACGCAAATTTAAATGTTTTATGTATTTTTAATTTTTGCATGAAAAAAGTGGACACAGTTGAAGTTTTTGATGATGGAAATCGATTGAAATCACATCTGATTAACTAAAAATTAAAGATTAGCAAAAAAAATAAATAAAACTCTAAAGTACTTCAAAAAAGCGACGGAGTAAGGCAAAAAAGCCCAAAAAAAATTATGAAGCTCAAAAATGTCTCTGCGTACGCTGCGTCTCGTCTTGTAGCCGTCGAGCGCGCTTGCATCGTCCTGCCGCCATCGCGGCGCCTCTTGTAATAGGCCTAACGCGGTCGGCGCTGCCACCCGCGATAGGCTTACTTTAAGCTTATAATAGGCCTATATTTGGCCTCCACCTATTATAAGCTGAACGCGCACTACCTGTGAGTGGTTAGCACACTTGGACGCCAATCTATAGGTCGCTGGATCGAGTTTTGTCGGCTGCAAACTCGTGTGTGAGACACACAAACAAACACACAGACTAATCTAAAATTTTCTATGCGAAAAACTGAGCAATTGAAAAAATAATGCAAACGCGCTCCATCGCCAAAATTTGTTCTATTTTGTAGCGTTTCTATTTCGCTCATTTCTATTTTGTAGCCGTTCTATTTCGTAGCATTTCTATTTCGCTCAGTTCTATTTTTTCCAGTTCTTTTTTGTAGCATTTCTATTTTGTAGCATTTCTATTTCGCCTATTTCTATTCTGTCGTACCCCCTAAATACTGTATTATAAGCCCATGGGTTTAAATTTTCCAAAGAGGTCTTAAGGGTGGGCTTATATTACAGGTGGGATTCTATTGCAGGGTGGGCTTCTATTTTTCAACCCTCTTTTTATCCACATCAAAAAAAACCTCTAAAAAACCAACAACAATTTTCATAATATCAAATTCTGCTTGCGAGTCACAAGTTCTAATTCAAAAGCACTAGCAACATAAAATATACCGTAAATACTGTATTATAAGTAGGGAGCGCAAAGGGGTGGGCGGAGTCAGCCGTTTTTTCTCCTCAGTTCGCGCGGGCATGTTTACGGGCCTGTACCGAGCTCCCGGTTTGAAGTATGATACTCGAAACTATCTCTCTAGATGTAATCGGCCATTCTGAATCTAATGAACAAGTCTATTTTACATGAAAATGTACCATTTTCTCAGAAAAAGGAGAAAACGAAAATGGAACTCACTTTTTTGACCTGTGTGGTCGAGTTTACCGGGGCACGCGGCTCATTTTCAGTATTCAGGCAGTTTAAGGTGTGGGGAATTCATTTTTAAAATCAGTTTTTGTCCTGTAACTCTCCGATTTTTTTTAAAAGCTCGTCAAACTTCAACTGAAAATTCTAGAAAAATTTCAGCGATGACCCTAGTTTTTTATTTGTGCAATAAAAAGATAAACCCTCTTAGAGCTCAAATACAAAAATTTAGAACACCAGACCCACTTGGAGCAATTTTATGTTCATTTGAATGATCACTGTTCGACCAAAACTTCAGTTTTTCGCAGATTTGAAGGTCGCAAATATAATGCACGCGGCTAATTTTTTAATATTCGGATTCAGCGTAAAATTTGCTACAAAACCCCGTTGAAATTAATGTCGTGGTAACTCTCCGATTTTTTTTCGTGTCGATTTCTGTGCAAAAAATACCGTTTTCCATTGAAAATGCTGATCGCACAAGCAGCGGTGGAGGATACAGTCTCTCCCCCTCTCTCCATTTCGCGTTGTCTCTCGCTCACTCTCGCTGTCTCGGCGTCTCTTTTCTCGCGTCTCGACGGCCCGCCTCATGCAAATCTGGGGAGAAAATAGTGCTACTTTGGGACGGTATAACTCGAGAATTACCGAACATTTTTTGAAAAAATTTTGACGACGTACTTATATTGAGCCAAATAACACATTCTGACCAAAAATATTCGGAATTTTTGAATTTCAGAAAACACATTGCGGTCCCTAATTATAAGCCCATGGGCTTCTATTTTTCAAAGGGGTCTCCAGGGTGGGCTTATATTAAAGGTGGGCTTCTATTACAGGGTGGGCTTCTATTTTTCAACCCTCTTTTTTATCCACAACAAAAAAAACTTCAAAAAACCAACAACAATTTTCATAAAATCAAATTCTGATTGCGAGTCAGAAGTTCTAATTCAAGAGCACTAACAACATAAAATAGATTTTTGTAACTTTAAAAATAATAATTTCTAAAAAAAACTCAACGTTTTTCTCGATGTGAACTACCAAAACTAAACCAAAAATTGCAGCATTGTTTTATTTTCGCCATTTTCATTATAATTTTTGATATTATTACTGGTTTTAGTATTGTCGGCCCGCCAAAGTGGTCAACCGCGCTCCGCTGAACTCAACGCTATGCAATTTTCATTTTGGTTTCCAAATTATTTCATTTCACGTTGAATTTATACGTGAAATTAAATAATTTTGAGACCAAAAGGAAAATTGCATAGCGTTGAGTTCAACGGAGCGCGTTTGACTATTTTGGCGGTCAATAGTCAATTTTATTTACTGAACTGTGAAAAAATTCAACATTCGCGTGAAAAAGTGAGCGGGATTTTTTGTTTTGATGATGCAACTCGACTGAAAACACAATATGGAAACAGTAAAAAAAAATAAATTTCACGCCCAGCACTGGTGGCTTTGATGACCGCTTCCATTAACAGAAATGTTTAAAAACGGGTGAAAGTAATGCAAGATTGAACACATCGCGATGAAACGCGCACAATTCCAAGACAATAATCAATGGGTCCCAGACTCTTTGGGCACGATTGATTTTCGATCAAACTTACTTACGGTACCAAATTTGTGTACGGCCTCTTTGGGCACGATTGCTCTTTAGTTACGGCAACTTTTTTGTACATGAAATTTGCTACCCAAAGTACCCAAAGAAGACAAAAATTGGTACCCAAAGAGCAGCCGTAACCATAAAAAAAACGTACCAAAAGAGCGAGGAAACCAAAGGTCCGGGACCCATTGAGTGTTGGCTACAATTTCAAGATGGGCTTTTATTAAAGGGTGGGCTTCTATTACAGGGTGGGCTTTTATTTTTCAAAGAGGTCTCAAGGGTGGGCTTATATTACAGGTGGGCTTGTATTACAGTATTTACGGTATGTTTGTAACTTTAAAAATAAAGTTTTCATAATCCAATGGTGTGTCGCTTCATCTGCTTTTATTTTACGACAGTATAAAATAACTTCATAAAATCTCCCGAAAAACGGAAATCAGTCGAGATGATTTCTGAAAAAATTCAACCTACTCGGCAGAAACCCCAGACAGTCTGCGAGCAGCATGCGCTCATAGAACTGTCTGCACGCAATGAACACGAGTCGAAGCTGTCTAAAAGCATTCCAACAACAGTCAGCACACAATATCTCGTGAAGAGGGGGAAGACGAAAGAACTGTCCGTAGACTGTTGCTTGCGTCGAGAGAAAACATCTGCTCGCGCCACTTATTGTGAAAACAAAAAAATTGCATCGCGGTGATTGCGTACTTTTAAAATTCAAATGAAAATGGGAACAACTCTCTTCATTTCCCGTGCTATTTCTTTCATTGCCGTTTGAATTTCAAAAGTACGCAAACACCGCGTTGCAATTTTTTTGTTTTCACAATACCCAAAGATACCGTACCCAAATTTGGTACCAAAAGAGTAGTCGTACTTAAAGATCCATCGTACCCAAAGATACCGTACCCAAAATTGGTACCCAAAGAGTAGCCGTACCCAAAGATCCATCGTACCCAAAGAGTCTGGGACCCAAAGATCCGGGACCCACTGAGTATTGGCCTAAATAAAAACACTTATGTAAATGGTTTTCTATTGACTGTAAATTCAATGTTTGAATATTTAATAGCTAGTTTGTACTGTTTACGTTTTGTAAAGTCAAAACCGAGGAAAAAAACATTTCAAAAACCGGTAAATATTTTGCATGCGTAAGAAACTGTTATAAAATGCAGGAAAACCGTGCCGCAGAATTCAAGTAAAAAAACGCCTGGTTTTGCCGCTTTCTGAGGTTCGACAGCTCGATTTTTTGAAATTTTCCAGATCGAATTTTTTTTAAACAAGAAAAAAACAAAAAATTAATTTTCATCAAATATCCTAAACCAGATGAAGACTTTTCAGAATGTTCAAATTCCTATTTTGTCACTAATTTGAAACTTTTCAGAATGGTTCTACTATTAAACACGGTGTGTTGTTTATTCAAAAAATATTTTCATTGAAAACGAATGAAACAATTATGTTATCTTTCTTATATAGAAAATTTTAGATTAGTCTGTGTGTTTGTTTGTGTGTCTCACACACGAGCTTGCAGCCGACAAAACTCGATCCAGCGACCTATAGACTGGCGTTCAAGTGTGCTAACCACTATACCACAAGGGTCACGAGAACTCACAGGTAGTGCGTGTTCAGCTATTATATTATTATAAGCTTAAAATGAGCCTATCGCGGGTGGCAGCGGCCACCCTCCTGCAATAAGCTTATCGCGCACGCGGTGTGCGGCGACCGCGTTAGGCCTATCATAAGTCACTCGCCGTCTAGCTGTGAGACGCAGCAAACGCGCTCGCCGGCTACGCTATTGCGGCAGAGAAACAGACATTGCATTGTTGGGCGGCCTAAATTTTTGTTCAATATTTTTTTTTTTTAATTTTCGACCGCTTGAACTGTTATTATTCTTTTAATCGATTTTAATTTTTTTTAATTTAATTTTTTTTTTCATTTCATTTCTTGTTTAGTATGCATTCGCCACAGAGTGACGCTTCGCGGTAAATTGTGAGTAAAAAAGTCCATTTCTTTAGTTATTTCTCTCCTTTTTTTCGTAAAAAACGTGAATTTTTTTCCGAAATTTTGGACAACTTTTTTTTTGCAAGTTTTCATCCGTTTTTGGAGTCAATCTTTACTATTACTAATAAAATTTTTCTGTGTGTAAGTCTGTCTGTGCATCGGTATGTTCGCACTGCTCGCGCAGTCCCCAGAAGTCCGTAGGGGCCCAAACTTGGAAATCTGAGTCTCCTGAGTCCCGTGATGATGCCCGTCTTTTTCAAATTTTGATATCGTTTTTTTGAAGGGTACTTTACTGTTAGGCCCGTCAACATTTTTTTTTCTTCTGCGCGTTTCTCATTTCTACAGTGGAAATGAAATCCGGCGGAAAACTCAGGAGTCGTTTGAAATGTGACATCACACACTGCAAAGTTTCACCGGCGCGATGTTCAAGTGGTTTATAGTCTTGGCTGACGTGCGGGAGGTCGCGTGTTCGAATTTTACTGTGGTTTATTTTTTTTTGTAAGGGATATTTTGTTTAGTTAGTGGAAATTTAGCCAACAAAGTTAGATTCAAGTACGTTTCTTCATATTTTGAGCTATTTTTTGATTTTTTTTTGAAAATCCAAACAGTTGGTAATCATTTCGAAACTCTTCATTCAACCCAAAAAGTTTTGTGGAAACCAGAACAAGTGTAATGAAGAATTGAACTTTTAACTTGAGATCGGGTTTAGAGGAAAATAAATAATGGGAGAAATAACGATTCCAGATAACTTATGGACCTATTCATAGGAGAAAAAAAAGTTGTCAAAAAACGAATCCTATGAATAGGTCCATAAAAGAGTAAAGATGACTTTGCTTTATGAGTTTTTATAATGGATTCGTGACGGAGTGAAATTTCACGTGCAATTGGGAGACAAAAAATCTTTTTGGTTACTTCTTTTTTTTATCGAATAAAAACGTGAATTCGAGTGTCACTCCTCCTCGAATGCATTATAGTAATGGAAGACGAATTAGAATATTCAAATGCCAGGACTCGACCTGAAGAATTGCATTCAGTTTGAAAACATCTGAGTACGGTAGTTTTTTTTTTTAATTTCTTGCGCAATGCATCGGGTTGAAAACATCAAAAACTGTTTTTTTTTTCTGCACTGAATAGGTTTGTGACATATTTCTTTTCGCAGGCAATATACAAAAACGGATTGACAGGCACACAGGAAAACTTTGAAATTTTAATTGATTCAATTTTGGGTACTTACTCAATGTTTCTTTTGGCATACATTAAAACTCTTTAAAAAATCAGGGAGACTCGGGCATTCCCAAGCTTACCCAGAAGGTTTTTGACGGCGATAGCCGTCAACAACCTTCTGGTTTTCTGCTAATTACTTTTTATTTTTAAGTTTATCTTTCTGACTCAAATTACTTTTCTTGTTTTTGCACCTTACGTACAGTGCGCCTTATCGACAAAGATTTGTGCGGCGGAATTTGACACCTCCAAATGCTCGTCTAGTGGAGCGCACTTGCATACCTCCTCGCGTCGCGCGCCGCTCCTATATCAACGACCATTGCGGGAACTGAAAATGTGTGCAGCGGTGGCCTAGTGGTGAGAGCTTGCGGACACAGGTGGTGGGAGATAATGCCAAAACGGATCCGAAACGGATGGGACGTGGATTGGATCCATATATGATCCGATATAGATCCACGCGCCCCCGTGGAGGGAGCGTGGATTGTTTTGGCGTGGGTCTCTCCCCACCCACCCTTCAGAATTCTCTGACCCAATTCCTTGCAACACTTGCGCAGGCGGCGGGTATACCTTCCCATGTGGACCGACACCTCACGGGTTTCGGCGGCCCTTATGTTTTGCACGGGAAAGGGGCGGGGCGTAGCGTGGTGACACCAGTTTTTCGTGGATTTTATTATTTTAAGACGTAATTTCACGAAAACTTACTTCATATGCCTGCCGTGAGATATAAGCCCCCACCCCAGCATATATAAGTATAGTCCCTCACCATCGTAGTCCCCCCGACTATCTCGAATCAAAACGTTTCCAAATTAGAACTATGGTAAAGGTGAAATCAGTAACGTAATTGGAAAAGAAAAAGAAAGATTTTATGAGCCACAAATGTGGAAAATGAATTATGTGGTATTCACTCTATTCTCAGTACAGAGCGCTGCAAACGCGCTCCCTTCGCACAGTGATGGACGCGGCCAAGTTGGCGACGAGAGAGTTCAGAAAATTGAGAGAGCCGTGGCCGATGTTTTGCTCTGATTTCTCTAAACCTCACTCCAAATGCATGTGAAATTTTTTGTTCGTTTGGAGCGAGTTTTCAGCGTTTTATACCGAGTATAACTGGCCGGCATTCAAGCAGTAGGTTCAAACAATAAGCCGGCATGCCGGACAAATAGAGTAAATACGGTATTACAAATACTTGTTCTGTACTGGAGAATTTGATTTAGCTTATTATTATACAACACTTTTGACACTTATCCATTTAGAAAGAAAACGGTTCTGATTCGGGACAGTTCTGTTTTGATAAAGTTCTGATTCGAAGCTTTTCCTTATTTCGAAAGCGACAAAAATGGTAGAAAGAGCTATGAATGGTGCACTTCTATTAGATGCTTCAATTAATTGGGATTGCTTTTCGATGTCGGTCGATTTTCGCTTCTATCTGATAAATAGGCGCTACCTCGAAATAGAACCTTTTCAAAATAGAACCGTGTGAAATAGAACTTGACGCGAAATAGAACCGTGTGAAATAGAACTGTACATAGTTTTAGCGAGTTTTAGCACAATTGGGTGAAGACTATTGAATAAATAGCCAAACAGAAAAAGTTCCACTCACAATCAGTGGCGTGACCTGTTTTCGATTTATTGACTGGGTTATATTTCACGCGGTTCTATTTCGGAACAGTTTCATTTCCGAACAGTTCTATTCCACGCGGTTCTGTTTCGCGTCAAGTTCTATTTCGACACAATTCTATACTAGTTATTATACTAGTTCACTCATATACCAGGATAACTGCCAGGTTTTTTTACAAACCACTGAGTAAATCGGACCAAAGTCAGCCTGTGCTAAGCCGATCCTTGGTGGTCGATATCAGCTAGGGGGGCTACAATGGTCAATTACCAAGTTGCCTGCTCTTCTAATAAAGCCTGACATCCACGCGCCCTGCTTCAGATGAACGCGGATCCATTCTCCATAACGTCAAAAAATTCCACGCGCCCTCCACGAGGGACACGTGGATCCATATAAGATCCGATATGTTTCCACTCTCCCACGGATCCACGCGCCCTCCATATATATTCCACGCCGGCGTGGATCCACGGCGACCCACGCCAAAACAATCCACGCTCCCTCCACGGGGGCGCGTGGATCTATATCGGATCATATATGGATCCAATCCACGTCCCATCCGTTTCGGATCCGTTTTGGCATTATCTCCCACCACCTGTGTCCGCAAGCTCTCACCACTAGGCCACCGCTGCACACATTTTCAGTTCCCGCAATGGTCGTTGATATAGGAGCGGCGCGCGACGCGAGGAGGTATGCAAGTGCGCTCCACTAGACGAGCATTTGGAGGTGTCAAATTCCGCCGCACAAATCTTTGTCGATAAGGCGCACTGTACGTAAGGTGCAAAAACAAGAAAAGTAATTTGAGTCAGAAAGATAAACTTAAAAATAAAAAGTAATTAGCAGAAAATTGACTCCAAAAACGGATGAAAACTTGCAAAAAAAAAGTTGTCCAAAATTTCGGAAAAAAATTCACGTTTTTTACGAAAAAAAAAGGAGAGAAATAACTAAAGAAATGGACTTTTTTACTCACAATTTACCACCAAAAAATTAGGATGAACACGGTGAAAGCTCCAATTGGTTTGAACGTTTTATGGGGTTTTTCACGAAATGGCAAAAAATGGCAGAAAACTGCGCGAAAATTCGGAAAATGCTCCGATTGATCTGAAATTTTGGGAAATAAAGGAAAAAATTCTCCCTCCCGGACATTACCCCAAAATTTCAGACAAAAATATCGATTTTAAGCATTTTCAGAAAAAAAAATCATCCTTATACATAAAATTCTGTTTGGGTCTGTAACTGAGTTTCTTGGTGTGTCTGTTTCCAAACTGCATGGTGGAAGCGAACTGAGTGCCCGAGACCAACACAAAAACTCGAACTCGCGTCGTTCGTTTGGAGGGCAAGCGCTTAACCGCCTGCGCCACAGGGCACACGCAGGAAATGAATGAAAAAGAAATTTAAAAGAAAGTGAAGAAAAAAAATTTTAGAAATGAAAAGAAATCAAAAATAGCTTTTGATGCAGCCAGGCTTGTTAATTTCTTAAAAATCGATATTTTGGTTCTGAAATTTTGTGGGAATGTCCGGGAGAGTTTTCATCTCCCAAAATTTTAAGTCAATCGGAGCATTTTTCGAGTTTTCGCGCAGTTTTTTGCCATTTCGTGAATAACCCCATTAGAAATTATGCCAAAAATACTACCGAGCATGCTCAAAATTGGGAAAGTCAAAATAATTATTGCAATCCTATTAATTTTTTTTTTTGCATTTCCGGTTGTAAATTTTAGATTATTACCCATTTTCAAACCAATAGAAGCATTGCCCCAAATGTTTGTCACTTTTCTCATTTCTTGATAAGATAAGCCTATAATAGGCCTATTATAGGCGCCGACCCGCGATAAGCCTATAATAGGCTTACTTTGGGGTCCTTCGCTGGTACTCGGTAGGCCTATCGCGCAACCTATTTCAAGCTGAACGCGCACTACCTGTGCTTGACAGAAATAGGGAAAACAAATGACTGCCATTTCTATTAAAAAAAAAACAAAAATCAGCGAAAATAAATATTTGACGAAGGCGACTTAGTCGCCACAAGCTGCAGGCTTGTATCAACTAAAAGTGTTTCTAATCGACTCATTAATATTTCTTTAATCCGGAATTAACAAAAATAATTAGAAAATCACGTCATTTTATTGATTAATGCGATATTTCAGAAACAGTGAACGTAACCATAAAACTTTTTTGAGGGTACGACAGAATAGAAATAGGCGAAATAGAAATGCTACGAAATATAATTGCTACAAAAAGGACTGGAAAAAATAGAACTGAGCGAAATAGAAATGCTACGAAGTAGAACGGCTACAAAATAGAAATAAACGAAATAGAAATGCTACAAAATAGAAATTTTTGGGCGATGGAGCGCGTTTGCATCATTTTTCAATTGCTCAGTTTTTCGCAACTTTCCATTTTTTTTTTTCTGAAACTGCATTTATTTTATACCTTTCTTCATTTTCGATGTTGTTAAGTGCGTAAAATATCTGAAAATTACTGAAAAATCCTATAATAATAGGAAAATTCGAAGAACAATGCAAACGCGCTCCATCGTACTGATTTCTATTTCGCTCATTTCTATTTTGTCGCATTTCTATTTCGCGCTGTTCAATTCCGCTCATTTCTATTTTGTAGCCGTTATATTTTTTCCAGTTATTTTTTGTAGCAATTCTATTTTGTAACATTTCTATTTCGCCTATTTCTATTCTGTCGTACCCTCGAAAATTCACGAATTTCTTTTGGAAATTTACGGATATTATCAGAAATTTTAAGGATAACAAGCCTGGCTGCATCAAAAGCTACTTTTGATTTCCTTTCATTTTTAAAATGTTTTTATTCTTCATTTGAAATATAACTTTACCATGCAATTTTCGCGTGTGCCCTGTGGCGCAGTCGGGTAAACGCTTGCCCGGCAAGCAACAGATGCGAGTTCGAGTTTTTTGTTGGTCTCGGGCGCTCGGTTTGCTTCTGCCATGCAGTTTGGAAACAGACACACCAAGAAACTCAGTTACAGACCCAAACGGAATTTTGTATATAAGGATGATGCGAATCTGATCAGATATTTTACGGATCTTTTCAGGTGTTTTATGAATCTTATCAAGCCACGATATAGTCTTGAATCGTTTGTTTCAAATCCCGAAATTTTCTAATAATTAAAGAAATAAAATGCCTGAGTCGGATATCGTTTTTTTAATGTGATTAGAAATTATTTCTATCTGTTTTTCGCAGAAACAGTGACCGTAACCATGAAACTTTTTTTCAATGAGTAGTGCGAGGGGGCGCGTTTGGAGCAGTGCACCGTTCAACACACCGTGTTAAATTTTTTTTCTTGCAAATGCTCGCAAATGCTCACAATACTGGATTTTAAAAAAACCTAAAAATTTAATGGCTCGGCCAGAAATGAAAAAAAGGTTGCCATAAATGCTGAAATTTCCCCTTTTTTTCTAAATTCAACTGTGCGATTTAGAAAAAAGGGGGAAATTTCTGCATTTATGGCCACCTTTTTTTTTTTTTAATTTCTGGCCGCGCTATTATCAATTCAATATTCTTGCCGGTTACAATAGGATTTCACGTGAAAATTCTGCAAACACCACACTTATTTTGGGAAATGAGAACGCCACGTGTCGCTACACACACTCAACTTTTTTTCATTGCATTAAGTTGAAAATTAAAAGAAAAACTGAGGGGGTGTGGCCTTAGATTCTCCGCGTGAACTCTTGTGGTAGCCGGCAAGAAGATTGAATTGATATTTTCGGTATAAAACGCTGAAAACTCGCTCCAAACAAACAAAAAATTTTGCATGCATTTGGAGTGAGGTTTAGAGAAATCAGAGCAAAACACCGGCCACGGCTCTCTCAATTTTCTGCACTCTCTCGTCGCAAACGCGGCCGCGTCCATCACTGTGCGAAGGGAGCGCGTTTGCAGCGCTCCGTACTGAGAATAATATAACTCATTCCGCTGAAAAAAATATTTCCCGTTATCCCGATTGTCGTATATTTCCCCTCACGCATTCGATACTTTGCTCGCCACGTTCGCGTTGAGGTTAGCAGGAGATTTCGGCTAACCTCAACGCAAACGTGGCGAGCAAAGTTTCGCGCAAATTTTGTTATGAAAAAAAGCCGGTGACATCTGCATTCTGATTGTCTGGAATTTTGACAAAATATTCTAAAAATAAGGCGGCGTGCCAGGCAAATAGAGAAAATAGACTACTTACCGCCATCGGCAGTTTTGATAGATGGTTTTTCTTTACTTCTTGATAGCTTGATCTCATTTGGAGCCACTAGAAATAATCTTTGATAGGATCGTGCAGACTATTTTTTTAAAGAAAAAATAGGAATAAACATTTTTACAAACTCTAGTTTTTGGAAAACTTCTGATATAGCCCCCTACATGACAGGCGCCCCCGCGTATTGGAATAGCACTCCCTTCTATTATAGCCTCCCATGTTCTATTATAGCACCCCCAACAGCTATTCCGACATACCCCCCTCCCCCCCCCCCCTCTTTTGAAAAATCAGAGCCGACCTTTTTTTGGATCGAAGCATGCATACTCCCAGCTCTCTCCGGTTGCCCATTTTTAAGGTGTCATACATGCTTTTGGCGTGATGTCGCTAAGTTTTCAGGTTTTAATAAGACCCCTACATGCTAGGGAGTGGAGTGCTCTTCCAATTTTCATGTTGGGGGGCCTATATCACAATGATGCGGGCGGTGTTAATAGAATATTCCCCAGTTTTTGCTGTTTGTTTTATTCTTTTTTAATTCGGTTTGCACCATTGTGCTCAACCGATTTCAAACTACCTGTTTCCAATGGTTTTTTATTCACAAAACTAGCGGAAAAAACCGGTTTCAATTCTAAAAAAACCGCATTTTCTGTGCAAACACAGCGGCGCGCAATTGCAGAAAACTCCTATTTAAAAAAACAACACAAAAAGCAAACAAACAAAACAAAATGGGTCCGCAATTGCGCGTCGTGGTGTTTTCGCAACACCGGTTTTTGCCACCGGTTCAGTTATCCTATGAAAAACAAACCAAACGCTTACTTGTAGGACGTTTGCGAATATTGTCGAAACAAACTGCAGTAGAAACGATTTCAAAATGATGGTTTGTTGAAATCTTACCTAATCAAAACTCAGAAAGTTTATAAGACCAGATCACGTAAATGTCTTATTCATCTTTTTCGTTGAGGTGACCGCCGACGTCTGACTAGGGAACCATTTATCTAATTCAAGGACCACCCGATTTCATAGATGCCCTCATTGTTCACTTAAAAACATGCGAGGGTGGCGCAGGTGGGAGTAGTTTTGTTTATGAATATTGGGCATATAATTCGATGGGTACAACGATTCGGGGGTACAAGGGGGTACAAATGATTCGAGGGTACAAAATTAATGATTCGGGGGTAATACATTTAGGGGTACCATACTTTTGGGGTACAACGACACGGGGGTACAACATCCCAATGATTCGGGGGTACAAACCGATTGATTCATAGGCACAAATTTTTTGATTTAGGGGTACAATTTTTTTTTGGGGTACAAATTGTCTAAATTATGCTAACCTGTGAAAAATGTGTCTTTTTTCTTGAAATTTTTATTGTTTTATTGCTATTTATCTCGTTATGTTTAATTTGTTACAAGTTATCAAAGTTGTTATTTAACCTGTTATCTTCCGGAAACGATTTTTATGGAAAAAAAATTCACGTTTAGTCACGGCATCTCGGCACAATGGAACTATTTTGGAAACATGCGAAAATGAAGAATCGATTGAATAAATAAAGTTTGGGCTCCCCGACATTTCGCAACCCGACGCTTCGAAACCGCGTCATTTCGCCACTCATGTCGATATTGACACCGCGAATTTTCGAAATTACGGGTCGCGTGATATCGGATTGCAAATTGACGGGTAGCGAGAGCGCGCTGGTTCTGTTTGTCGCGTTTTGGAACTGCTGGGTTTCGATAGTCTACGTGAGTGGCGAAATGACGCGGTTTCAAAGCGTCGGGTTGCGAATCGTCGGGGAGCCAAAGTTTGTTGCCTCAAGAAGTTGCCTCAAGACACAAGTAACGGATTTTCTTTAACCATTTTCAGTTTTCTGCATTTTTCGTGAAAAATTGGGAAAAGTGGATTTTTGAATAAAAAGTCGTTTTCGGAAGATAACAGGTTAAATAACAACTTTTATAACTTGTAATATTTAAATTAAACAGAACGAGATAAATAGCAATAAAACAAAGAGAACAATAAAAATTTCAAGAAAAAAGACACATTTTTCACGGGTTAGCATAATTTAGACAATTTGTACCCCCAAAAAAAATTGTACCCCTAAATCAAAAATTTTGTACCTATGAATCAATTGGTTTGTACCCCCGAATCATTGGGATGTTGTACCCCCGTGTCGTTGTACCCCAAAAGTATGGTACCCCTAAATGTATTACCCCCGAATCATTAATTTTGTACCCTCGAATCATGTGTACCCCCTTGTACCCCCGAATCGTTGTACCCATCGAATTATATGCCTGAATATTGAGATGCTTGTTCGACCCCCACGAAGCTATTGTTTTTTTTATTTTTGAATTTTGTTTCATACAATTTTTTTTAAGTTTTTTGGAAACAATTTTTTTAGGCTATCGCCGTCAAAAACCTTTTGGGTGAGCTTGGGAATGCCCGAGTCTCCCTGAATTTTCAAAGAGTTTAAATGTATGCCTAGGTACCGCAACATGTTTGAAAAACATTCGAATCCCGAAAAACGACTTATTTCATTGTATTCAACGTCTCAACATTAGTACATCCCCAAATTTTCATCGAAAAATTCTCGCTAGTTCCCGAGTTACATCCCTTCAAAGTCGCGATTTTTAGTACTGAATTTCTCTTGACTTTTTGAAAAGGGGCGGAGTCTGCAAGTTGCGGCCTGCGATTTAGCAAGTGCCTGGCTCCCTTTTTCCTCGTTGCCCTCGAGTATCACAATATCGATGGTGATTTCCGAGCAAATAATGTTTTCTTTAAGTAAAAAATTAAATAAGAATAGAAAAAATATTTTTGAGTGCTTAAATTAACAAAAATTACCATATTTATATTTAAATTCACGATGAAACAAAGCAAAGAATAAAGAATTTTTGAAAACGGAATATTTACGAAAAATTGTAACTTTCTTGTTTTAAATGTTCCGAAATTCTGCGTAAAAATACTTATCCCTCCTTACAGTCGGGTTAATTATTTTTTCCCCGTCATAAAATCTTGTTAGAATAGCATTTATTCATTTCAACTGGGATCATAGTGGTATTAGCGGCTCCGCGACATCTCGAAACCGGACATCTCGAAACCGCGACATCTCGAAACCGCGACATCTCGAAACCGGACATTTCGGAACCGGACATCTCGAAACCGGACATCTCGAAACCGCGACATCTCGAAACCGCGTCAACAGGGGGATGTTGAAAAAAGAGGTAGGAAGTAAAAAAATTTTTTTTCATAATTCAATGACTATTCAACAAAAAATCAAAAAGTGCAAGATTTGAATATCATTTCTTTGGCGGCCACCAAAAAAAGTTTACAGTACGCAAACTGCACCTTGCACCGGGAGCAGCGGTGGGGCCAAAAAAAAAATGTTTTTTCGGTCATTTCTTTTGCTTTAATTGGGTGAAACAAAAACTTTTGTTTTGTTCATGCATGTAAGAAAAAAAAAGTTTTTCATTTAACCCGCGGAGACGCAAAACAATGCCTGTATGAACGAAAACTTAGCCGGGATATGCTCTGAATTGACAAAAAATCTCTAATTTTCAACGAAAAATTTGGAAAATTTCCATTCAACTCGCAGAAATACACGCTGCCCTGCACGCGAAAAACGTCTTGCTCGTTACTGACGCATTTCCCGTGCGTTTTTCTGCGACTCTCTGCTAATTTTTCAACGTTGTTTTTTTTTCAAAAATCGGTTTCATTGCAATGTTTATCTATCATTTCTATTAATTTGTTTAGTATCCATTTGGTCGCTGTCTAAATGTTGGCGATTAGTGAGAGAAGAACACCATATACTTCCCGACCTACTTTTTTCAGGTCTTCAAATATTTATTCTCGCTTGTTTTGTAAGGAAATTCCAGAAAATCATCGGAAAGTTATACAACAACAACAAATCGACCTTTTTAATTCTAATTTTCGTTTATCAACCTTATGGGGTTATTCACGGAATGGCAAAAAATGGCAAAAAACGGCAAAAAACTGCGCGAAAACTCGGAAAATGCTCCGATTGATCTGAAATTTTGGGAAATGAGGGAAAAAACTCTCCCGGACATTCCCACAAAATTTCAGACCAAAATATCGATTTTTAAGAATTATTGCTTTTTTGTCTGAAAATGCTTAAATTCGACATTTTGGTCTGAAATTTTGGGGTAATGTCCGGGAGAGTTTTTTCCCTCATTTCCCAAAATTTCAGATCAATCGGAGCATTTTCCGAGTTTTCGCGCAGTTTTTTGCCGTTGTTTGCCATTTTTTGCCATTTCGTGAATAACCCCATTATGAATATAAAGAGTTACCCGCGTTTCAATTTTGACCAACCCACAGGCCTATAATCTGGTGATTTATGGATATTTGGCGATCTCATCAAGTTCCAAAAACTTCCGTCCAAATCCAACAACTTTCTACACAGACGCGCATCGCCTACACACTTCACTAAAATTCTGTCCGGATTCCAATACTTTCGATCCAGATTCCAAAAATGTTTTGAATCTGTCAAGATCCCTTTATGGTTTGAAAATTTCTCTGTAAGGTTTGTATTTCCTAACAAGATCTTAATTTTCTGGACTAGTGCAAAAACTTCCGATTCATATTTGGAGTTTCCTATTATTGTAAAATAACGTTTGCCTAAGCTGCTTGTCTCTGAAAATCAGATTTTTAAAAATTCGGAGCAAACGAATTAAGAAAAGAAAATTAAAATCGAAAATCAGAGGTTTCAATGAAATGAAAAATGAATGAAAACTGTCGAATTTGCTGCTTGGCAGTATTAGAAAAATGGGAAAAAAATGATTGAATAAAATAGTATTCATGTTCCTTATAACCTAAACAAATAGAAATACATGAATATATTTTCTTGTTTTTTGCAAACTCAATTTTTATTGAAATTGTGAAAAAAAAAAATTTCTAATCGAAAATCAGATTCCTACAGAGCACCAAATTCAACGTTTTTGTGCTTATTACAAAGCTAAGACATTTCTCTACAATCGTATTAGAATTGTTTATAAAAAACTGCTTTTAAAATCGATTTATTGGCCATGAAAGCGAAATTTCAGTGCAAAAATTTTGTTTCGCGAATTTTCAGTGGCCGTGGTCGCGAAAAAAGTTCGGCCACCGCCTCGCGGCCACGTCGACAGCTTTGTTGACGTTTTTCGCGTGCAGGGCAGCGTGAAATACAATTTTTTAATATTATTTTCTTGAACAACATTTTTTTTTCTGATTTTTTTGAGGAAAAAAAATTTTTTTGATACTTTTTTTGGGGAAAAACATTTTTTTTCAATTTTTTAAGGAAAAACAAAAACTTTTTTTTTGTGAAATTGTTTTTCTCCCACTCCTGATCGAGAGATTAGTTTTAAAAAGCAGAGAAAATTGACAATAGAGCGCGCTTGCACCGATGTGTGCGTCTCGTGTTTCGGCACCCTCTCTCGAAACACGTTTACAGGGAAAAAAATAGTAGTTCTGCGAGTTAAATGGAAATTTCCAAGGTTTTCGTTGAAAATTAGAGATTTTTTGTCAATTCAGAGCATATCCCGGCTGAGTTTTTGTTCATACAGGCATTGTTTTGCGCCTCCGCGGCTTAAATAAAAAAAAATTTTTTCTTACATGCATAAACAAAACAAATGTTTTTGTTTCACCCAAAAAATGCAAAAGAAATGACCGAAAAAAAATTTTTTTTTGGTCCCACCCCTGCCTCTGATGCAAGTTGCAGTTTGCGTACTGTAAACTTTTTTCAGCGGCCGCCAAAGAAATGATGCTCAAATCTTGCACTTTTCGATTTTTTGTTGAATAGTCATTGAATTATGAAAAAAAAATTTTTTACTACCTACCTCTTTTTTCAACCACCCTCCCCCTGTTGACGCGGTTTCGAGATGTCGCGGTTTCGAGATGTCCGGTTTCGAGATGTCGCGGTTTCGAAATGTCCGGTTTCGAGATGTCGCGGTTTCGAGATGTCGCGGTTTCGAGATGTCCGGTTTCGAGATGTCGCGGAGCCGTATTAGCTGATCATATTGGTATTAGCGTGGGTGAAACAATTTACAGTAGGCAAGGCCAGACTGATAATAGAAGCAAAACGACAAAAAAAACCTTATGGTATTGTAATAATGCAGACGAAGATATGATTAGCGATCAAGAGATGAGTTATCATAACAGAATAAAAGAACCGATAAAGGAGTATTTTAGTAAAAACAACTGAAGCTGGCACTACGACGTGATTGCTGGGTGTCGATAGGTCTGATGAATTAATGACTCGGACGAGCAAAAAAGTAGCTGAGAATCGATTTCTGGGGAGGAATCGGGAGATCACTTAACAAAAAAGGGCTACGGAATGAACAGCGGATAAAGCAATTTGGAATCATCCAAAGCACAACAAGGCTATTTAAAATTCTGTCAATCGCCTGCAGGTTCCGACAACACTTGGTACGTATTCCACCGTCCTCCGTAGTCCCGAGTTTGTGTCGACGTCAGTGAACGCGTCCGAACCACTCGACGGGGGCAAGATCGGCTTGCTGATATCAACTCCTTGCAAATCTGGAAAATTCATAAAATACCTTTGCAGTCCAGCTTCTGGCCTCCGGCGACCACTGCTCATTATCCCATCGAGTTACTTCGTTGCAGCCCCCTTCCAAACAGAGCTGGGCGCAGCCCTCTATCCTTGTCGTGATCGATACGGAGTTGGTTTTTGTCTGAATTTCTGATGAATAGAGCGCATTATTGATGTTTAGACTTGGGAACGCTTAGTAGCTTTTTCCGTTTATCCGAACCGTCGCATTGCACATAGAATTCCGACGTCTGATCCTTGCTGTCACTTCACGAATGCTCTCCATCCTCTCGATTCCTCGTCGTTTTTGGGTCATCCGAGAAAACCTCTAAAGCAATCCCTTTCTGTTCCATTCCCATCTGAGATTGGTGCTTCCTTCGATCTTAATAGCGCCGACCTCGATAGCCAGCCTATGATTTGACATCTTGCTTCCACTGCCGTCTTCCAGATCGCCGAAATGTTCACTTCGGTGACCTCGTTGCGTGGAGTTCTTACGTCCAACTCCTCTATTTGCCCAAAGTTGTTGCCAGGGCGTTCTCCGTAGCTGAAAGAGTTGTGGAGCATCCGGAAGGCGACTACAGCTTAGTACAATACGCTGCTTCCCAGACTTTTCTGATATGCATTAATTAGATATCAAGGAAAAAATGGTTCGCCGTTCGGAAATTTTGTGTCTTGTAGCCAACTAAGTCTTCTTTTATTCGCGTTTACGCGTTCGCAGTTTTACCCGCTCTCGCTAATTCTGGCTGGCGCTCTTCAGGTTAATAACATACAATCTTTATCCTCGTCCAACTTTTCAGTTGCTCCTGCAGATTCTCTTTAGGATCTCTGTTCATCGCAGGGTGGGTGGGTGGGATACACGCTGAAAATCACGTAGAATGTTGTTTTTAGCTTTCCCTCGCTCTGATTACAGGCGCTCTCTGCGGGACCCATCGGCTTTGAAAATCTCTGCGCCTTTAATATTTTATCTCATCGCCTGGCACCTCTCTCTCTTTCACCGTTTCTTTTGTCATTTCTTTGGGGAAAAACATAAACTATTTGCAACAAAAAAATAAGCCCAATAACATGAAAACTAAGCAAAAGACAAAAAGGAATCGAACCATAGGCACCGAGAGCACAAACCAGCGCATTGGACCACTACACCAAACGAAAAAAATGAGCGACAAAACGCGGTGAGTTTTGGGGCAAAAGTTGGCTGGTCTCGCCACGATTTTGACAGACTACGGTTAGCGCGAAAAATATTTTTTCTTTTGTTTTTAATAAAAACGCAATTTTTCGCCTTTTAACTAGCATTTTTTCACAATAAAAATTTTTTGGGCAAATTGGAATGGGTAATTTCTTTTCAAAAACACATTTTGTTGAGAAAAAACTATGAAAATGAGTTTTAATTGAAAATAAATATTTTTTCGCGCCAACCGTACTCTGTCAAAATCGTGTCGAGACCAGTCAACTTTTGCCCCACAATTCACCGCGCTTTGTCGCTCATTCATGAATCCATAATATGAATTTGCCGCGTTCGACGCGCGTTTATGATGACAATTTGTTTGGCGAGCGCTCAAAATCACCTCCGAAACATTTTAAGATAGCAGATAAAAAAATGCGGGCAGTTATTTTTTGAAATTTGAAAGGCATCTTTTCTTTCTTATATAGAAAATTTTAGATTAGTCTGTGTGTTTGTTTGTGTGTCTCACACACAAGATTGCAGTCGACAAAACTCGATCCCGCGACCTGTCGATTGACGGTCAAACGTGCTAACCACTATACCACAAGGGTCACAAGAACTTGAAAGAAATAGGGAAAAGAAATGATCGCCATTTCTATTTTAAAAAAACAAAAATCAGTAAAAATATATATTTGACGAAGGCGACTTAGTCGCCACAAGCTGCAAGGTTGTTTCGATAGAAAATTTGTTTTTGAATTTCGTCATGTTTTCAAACCGCGCGAACACGACCGGCAATCTTCCGAAAATCTCAGAAAACTGTATTTTTCGAAAACATGGATTACTCTGGAAGAGTTTTAAGTACTTTATACTTTTCCAAAAGCTTCAAATTTTTTTTGTGTGCTTTCTAACAGAGTTCATGAAGACAACCAGAAAATAAAAATAGGAGATCATCGCTGAAAAATTTTTGTAAAATTTAGTTGAACTTTGGCGGTGTATAAAAAAAATTCGGGCATTTGAAATTAAATTCTGTTTAAAATTTTCAATTCAGCGTATCAAAAACTATACAAATCAACCATAAAAGCCCGCGAACACGATCTAGATTACCGTCAAAAAGTCAAATTTTTGACTGTCATTTCGTTTTTTTGGGTTTTCAGCGAAAACTAAGCATTTTCAGACAAATCCGATGTCACCAGTCGATTCCTTGGGCTTGATTACATTAGGTTCAATCGTCACATCAGTAGATATCTAGATAGTATCGGAGCAATGAGGGTTCAAACTCCAAAATCAAAACCCAAGAGAAAAAATGGAAGGCCCCGCCCCCTCTCGTTGCGGCGCCTATGTATGCCAAAAGAAACATTGAGTAAGTACCCAAAATTGAATCAATTAAAATCTCAAAGTTTTTCTGTGTGCCTGTCAATCCGTTTTCATAAATTGCCTGCGAAAAGAAATATGTCACAAACCTATTCAGTGCAGGAAAAAAAAACAATTTTTGATGTTTTCAACACGATGCATTGCGCAAGAAAATTTTTAAAAAAATAACCGTACTCAGTTGTTTTCAAACTGAACACAATTCTTCAAGTCGAGTCCTGGCATTTGAATATTCTAATTCGTCTTATAATGGATTCGAAGAGGAGTGACACTCGTATTCACGTTTTTATTCGAAAAAAAGAAGTAACCAAAGAGATTTTTTGTCTCCCAATTTCACGTGAAATTTCACTTCGTCACGAATCACGGCCTCCCAGACTCCCAACGCGCCAACCAATCACTGACGCATTTCTGGTGTTGGCGCACAGCTCGACGGCGCGTCTTTGAGCGCTCTGATGTTCTTGTGTGCGATTTTCTCGTGAAATAATACGTTTTTAACAAGAATTATATGCGGAGATAATGTACAGAAACGTTTGAAAGAGCAAAAAGTTAGGAAAAGCGTCGAAAAACTCACAAAATCACCGATTTAATTGGAAATTAGCCATTTCGGCGAGAAACAATTAAAATTTTCATTGAAATCAGCTATTTCCGAGCAAAAAAATAACACAACTTCACCGTGATTTGATTTGAACCAGAAAAAAAACCCAGAAAAATAAAGTTGAACTTTTTTTTTTTCGAAAAATGGAAACATATTTTTTTGGCGAAATTTATGCAATATGTGACTGATTATGACAAAAATTAATGAATTTGGTCTGGAGAAATCATTTTTACATAGAAAAAAAGTATTTTCATACAAAAAAAATTTGGCAAACGAAATGAAAATAACGAAGTATAGTAAGGACGAGCCGCCTGGCTCGCCCTTAGCGCCGCGCGCAAACGCCCAACAACACTCCGACTCACTCACAAGGTTTATTAGGGGCCGTCGCCCATACTACAATAAAGGGGGATTACATAAAAGCGGGGGCAAAACCTAAGGGGACAATGACAGACAGAATGGGGCAAGCAAGAGGTAGGTGCCATAAACGTGAGTGGCCTCTCGAATGAGGGTTTTGGGTTCTTTTATAGCCTCATCGAGAGCGCTTTCGCTTCTCAATTAGGCGGGAAAGATTTGAATCCGGGCGCGAGAGCGAGAGAGTCCAGGTGGTGTGCGACCAGAGGCGAGACGTGTGCGTTGATCAGCGAGACGCAGGAGGTGCGAAACCGGCGGCGAGATGTACGAGGGGACCAGAGAGACGCCGGATGATCGAGGGTTATCGACAGGTAGGAGAGGCAAGGTGGACTGATGACGTGTGTCCTGGGGAGAATGTAAGCCTGGGCTAGCCCGGACATTACACCTCCCCCCTTTTTCTCCGGATCGACCCTGATCCTTGACGTTGATCGATTGAAGGTCCGGGCGGCCTAGGCCTAGCGTATGGTCCTTCTGCGGTGGAGTTGTGGTCTTTCTGGTCTCGCGGTGGTCTGACTGGATGGTTGTCTCGGTTCCTGGTGGCTTCGGATGGATGGTTTGTTGCCTGCTTGCTCGTTGCTGTCTTTGTACAATTGAGGGGGAAATCTGGAAAACAAAACTATGTGGGGTTAAAAGTGTGGGGGAAATACTAGAGGGGAATTAAACCTAACGATATTAAAATAATTGTGAGTGATTTTTTTTTTTTTTTTTTAATAAACTTTTTTTTTCTTTTTAGTTAAATTAAATTTGAATACAAAAATGGAACTTAGTCTGGACTGCCGTGATGGTTTGTGTGTCCAGGATTATCGGTGTGTTGGTGAGGCCCATGAAGAAGTCAATACCGGTATCTCACTGGCTTCCTTTGTGTTTTGCGGAGCACGTATAGAATTTCGTCGTGGTTCACTGCTGTCCCAGTGACGAGTGGATGCGGAGGAGGCTGTCGAGACGCGCTGGATGGCATTGCACGTGTGTTCGGTCCAATTTGACTTGATCTGGCGACGATTTTAGTCGGTGTGCGCATTGCAGTGTTGCTGGGGGCGCGAACGGTGGAAGCTGTGCTGGTGTCTGCCCTTGTTGTTGACTCATAATGATAACCGGAATCTTCTTGGAACTCAAGGTGGTGGCGTTGGAGTCGTTAAATTCGCACGCGAATTTGTGGCGGAGCTTTAGACGTGGAGATGGCAAGACGTTCGGCTAGCGGCAGTGCAGTGCCTTAACTGCGTCGTTGTTCGAGACGTCGGGCTCCACGTACGGACTGTTTGCGAAGTTCGTGAGAAGGTTGTTGTCCTCGCCCGGGTTGTATAGACTGACCAACGTCGGACGGCATTTGTGAGAGGACTTTTTTCACCAAGGAGCATCAAGCTTAGCTGCATCTGGATTGGTGCTGTGTGGCAGTGAAGCTGTTTAACTTGCGGGTGAGAATTGTCGCTCTGTGGAACTTTCCAGATGATGATGTGTCTCCTGTGTTGGCAAAGTTCTGCAGGACGTCGGTGGTATCCGGGCAATCGGATGTGAACGAGTGGCAGATGTCCCTGGAGTACGCAACGATGTGTGACGAAATCGTTTGTCGGTGGTGTTTGGAAATCATCCGATGTACGAGACGGCCAGGAAATTTTCTGCAAATAATTTTGCGATGTCGTGTGAGCTACCTGGTGTGCTTTCCGGTGTAAATCGTGGAAAGACGTGGACGAATCGTAGGACCGGTCGGTTGTTGGCTGCGATCGGTTGGTGAACATATGGCAAAACGGCTGAGAATCCACGGTGCGCGTGTTGGACGAAGATTGAAAACTGTGTGACTGGTATTGTTACCACGTTTTCTGGGTTGGCTTCTGCTGGAGTGAGCTCTGGTATGTTCGGCTCTTCAATTGGTTTGGACCTTTCCGAGGATCTCGCTCTGAAACTTTGAATGTGAGCAAGAACGATAGATGTTACCGGTAGCTTAGTGGCGTCCTTTGATGAATTTTCTTCTTCGCAAGGAGCATTACCGAACTGGTGGCGTTTCTGCTTGACTGGGGGCTGTGCTTCACGTATGATAGATTGCACGACAAATTGGAGTTCCGGCGTGTGTGACGTCTCTGTTTCTTCTTGTTGTGGTGGCGGCGGTGGAAAATACTCTTCTTGGTCGTATATGTTGATCTCGATGTCGTAGTCATCTTTACACTGAATTTTCGGACGTTGCGCAGCTGATTCGACGTCGGATGTTGACATCTGCGAGCTGGAAGAAACGACGGACGGATGTCCGCTTGTATAAACCGGGGTCGTGACCGGGATAGGATCAGTATCGAGTGTTTTAAAACTGGCGGTTGCCACAGCCAAAGCCTCGAGAAGCGGAGCCGGTGAGTCACAGAGGGGTTTGCTTGACCCGCCCGCGGCAAGCACCGGTCCGCTCTCGCGTGACGCCTCGGTGTGGCGGCCAGAAAATTTGCCTACCTGATTTTCGTCGTTTGTCGGGGAATCCCGTGCCTATCGGCTTCTTCTTTCTTGATGGCGGTGACATCGGAGTCGTTGTTGCTCGGGTTGCTGACGAAAAAAATAACAGCGAATATTTGCCACAATTTGCAGTGAATTGCAGAAGAATGACGCAATAATTAAACAATTTCGAAATGAGGAACGACTGCTACCGTAGGCTCTTATGCGTTTCGCGGCGAGACCCGTTGGTGGTGAGCGTGTATGTTCCTTTAATCTTTCGTGGTTTTCTGCATTTTTAGTGCGTTTTGGCGAGAGTTGCTGGCGTTTTCGATGGAAGATTGTGAGAAAGCGAGTTGATGAATTAATTTTAGCAAAAATTAATTTTGCAGGTGCTTAATTTTGGAATCTCACTGGTTTCTCCGTGGTTTGCGCAGATTGTATGGAAATTTGTCGTCGATCTCCGTGGATTGGATAACCTTTGGTGTAACTCATCGCTGCCTGGATGGTGTGTCGATGGATGATCTTCTGTTCGCGTCACCGTCGGTCGTCGGCGGGCGCTTCGGAGGAAGCCGTTGAGGACGTTCTCGAAGGAAGCAGCGTTGATGTCGATCGATCGTCGTGGGCTGGACATTTATTTTGCTCTTCGGGATGAGCCATCTGGTTTCCTGGGCTGGAGCTGCTTTCGTATTGGTTTTCGTACTGGGCTCGAAGGGAGTCGATTATTTCGTTCAACGATGCGTCGGGATTGCGGTCTAATACTTCCTGTCGCGGGCGAAATGTGATCTTTGAAGTTGCGCACAAATGCGTGGAAATTTTCCTTGCTGGTGCCGGAAAAATTTGGATCGTGGCGGCACACTTTCATTGCGAATACATTGACTCGTGGTTGCTGACTGGCTGACATAGCCCGGGTGATTCTGCGATTTGGACTGCTTGAACGTGTGGTTCCTCTTTTATTTGCAGCTGCTGCTGCTTGCTGGCTATCTGACTTGACAATGACGTTAATTGATAGATGTTGTGCGTTGCGCTCAGGTGCCACGTTGGATTGGCTCGCTACAATTATGCCTTCCTGGGGAACGGCGGATGCCTTTCCGCTAGACTGACTCATTGCAGCGACCACACGGGCTGGAGTTTCGTTGGATGTGACTCCTGACTCCTTCTCTGACATACTTTCTTCTGTGTGGACAACTGGGATTCTTCTTGATTTGCCTGAAACTGGCGCTGATACATCTGCTTTGTCTGAAAAACTTGGATTAACTGCTCTCCCGGAGGAGAGGCTGAATTGCCTTGTGGCTGCTTGCTGATGGTAAGATTTTGAAGTTTTGCTGAGTCGGAATCGGCCAGGCGCTTCACGAGGTGTGTCTCGGGTGGAATGTTTAGTTCCGCCCGTGGCAACACGTCCGTAAAGGCCATGGTGGCTCTTTCCTTCTCAAACTTCCTAATTCTTACCTTAATGGGTCCGACCGACTTGTCGATAGTGGCGCCCTGCGACAGGTGTAACGGCTGCGCCATCTTCGGTTCGGAAGGGACGGGTGAGAAAAAAAAATATCTGAAAAGGGGTACTTGCTGTATCTGCGGAGACAGATACTCGGTACCGTACGGGGAAAAACGGGAAACGATAAACGGGGAACGCTGGGGTGTGACGCTTCTCAAGAAAGCGGAGGGGACAGTGGGACTGCTGTCACGCTCGTGGCTAAAGGCGGTCAGGGACGTCGCCCTGACACATACTTCTACTGGTGATCTGAATAAAAACTGGGGAATTACCTAATAAAATTACTGGCGCATGAGCCGACAACCAAAAACCGTTTACTTAACCTAAGCTTAATCTTAACCTACTTAAATTTACTGGCACATGAGCCAAAAACCAAATGCAATGACTTAACCTAATTTAAATTTACTGGCACATGAGCCAAAACCAAAGACAATGACTTAACCTAAACTTAATCTTACCCTAGTTTAAATTTACTGGCACATGAGCCAAAACCAAAGACCAAAAACTTAACCTAACCCTAATCTTAACCTAATTTTAATTTACTGGCACATGAGCCTATAACCAAATACCTATACTATAACCTTAACTTTAACCATAACCATAACCTTAACCTCACCATAAAAATCCGGGGAAGGCGCTACCTTCCCGGGATGGGGATAACAAACCTATGTGGCCACGAGCCCACTCGTGCTCATACCTAACCTAACCCTAACTTGGGAGCCGACCGACTGCATAAATCCCGGCCGGGTGCGCGCGTACCGTGGACCGGGGCAGCGGCGGCCTCATACTACCTGCTAAAAATACCCCTAGGTAATTGCCAAAAAAAAATACAAAAAAATAATAACCCGCGGAAAGAAAAGAAAGAGAAAAATAAAAGAAAAAGGGGAAAACCTGGGATGGGAGGGTGGGCAAGAACGCTGGCGGGGGATCTTATAGAGAAGGCGGGCGGGATTTGGCCTAATGCCGCGCGCCGACTCACACTCGCTGCTTACCAGTAAGGACGAGCCGCCTGGCTCGCCCTTAGCGCCGCGCGCAAACGCCCAACAACACTCCGACTCACTCACAAGGTTTATTAGGGGCCGTCGCCCATACTACAATAAAGGGGGATTACATAAAAGCGGGGGCAAAACCTAAGGGGACAATGACAGACAGAATGGGGCAAGCAAGAGGTAGGTGCCATAAACGTGAGTGGCCTCTCGAATGAGGGTTTTGGGTTCTTTTATAGCCTCATCGAGAGCGCTTTCGCGCGCCTCGATTAGGCGGGAAAGATTTGAATCCGGGCGCGAGAGCGAGAGAGTCCAGGTGGTGTGCGACCAGAGGCGAGACGTGTGCGTTGATCAGCGAGACGCAGGAGGTGCGAAACCGGCGGCGAGATGTACGAGGGGACCAGAGAGACGCCGGATGATCGAGGGTTATCGACAGGTAGGAGAGGCAAGGTGGACTGATGACGTGTGTCCTGGGGAGAATGTAAGCCTGGGCTAGCCCGGACATTACAGTATGGAGTTCAATTGAATTCAATTAAACGCGTTTGACCGTCGCGTCGCTCCTGGCCGAAAATATAAAGACGAAAAACGGACAAAATATAGGCAAATTCATAAGAAGACAGTCTTTTTAATTTAATTAATAACTTCAAACTGTATCTCCTTCTCCTACAGAAGTTCAAATTCTTAATTTTAACGCTTATTCGAAAGGTTTCACACTCCTTTTTATTTCGCCGAGAATTTTATCGATAAAAAATTATGGGAAAGACAAAATATTTGACGATAAGTACATTTTCAGTACTAAATTAAAAACAAATTTGAAAAAACTAAAGTTCGCGCCAAAAGGAGCGGAGCGAGCTCAGTGGAGCGCGATTGCACTGCCTGACGTGCTGGGAGGCCGTGCGAATCCATTATATTGTCCATTCGCGAAAAAAGCAAGTGCGCTTCACAAAACTTATGGGGTTATTCACGAAATGGCAAAAAATGGCAAAAAACTGCGCGAAAACTCGGAAAATGATCTGATTGATCTGAAATTTTGGGAAATAAAGGAAAAAATTCTCCCGGACATTTCCCCAAAGTTTCAGACAAAAATAACAATTTTTAAGAAATATTGATTTTTTTTTCTGAAAATGGTTAAAATCGATATTTTTTCTGAAATTTTGGCGTAATGTCCGGGAGAGTTTTTTCCCTCATTTCCCAAAATTTCAGGTCAATTGGAGCATTTTTCGAGTTTTCGCGCAGTTTTCTGCCGTTTTTCGTCATTTTTTGCCATTTCGTGAATAACCCCATTAGTACTTCGTGGATTTCATTTTCGTCGCCAAATCATTTAATTTCACGTGTAAATTCAACGTGAATTGAAATAATTTGGCGACGAAAGTGAAATCCACGAAGTACTAAGTTTCGTGAAGCGCACTTGCTTTCTTTGCGAATGGACAATAAAAACTGATAAAGCAAAGCCGTGTTTACTCCTCACGGCGTGTTGAAGAGTACATCGTGAAAATGCGCTCCACTGCTCACATAGATTTGAGGAAACGTGGTTGTTACAGATTTGAAACGGTTTGGATTTTCAAAAACGAGGCGCTGGCGGAATACGTTTTCTGCATAAAAATAAATGGGGGAATATTGCTTAAATATTGAGAATCATGCAAAAGATATGAACCCACAAGAAAAAACTTTACAAAAAATTGCTGCGGCGCCGAAGTACAACGTTTTGAACATGCCATTTCGCGCGCTTTTTTCTCGAGTGACGTGGCAACATTCCCGCGAAATTTAAATTTTAAATTTCATGTACCTCTCAACACCCCGTGACTTTATCTGAAATCGTTATTTCTCCCATTATTTATTTTCCTCTGAACCCGATCTCAAGTTAAAAGTTCAATTCTTCATTAAACTTGTTCTGGTTTCAACAAAACTTTTTGGGTTGAATGGAGAGTTTCGAAAGAAGAACATTGTTTATATAGAGCTTATTAAAATAACAGAAATATTGGCGAAATTTTGTTCATAACCGCTGGGAAACTAAAACAGATAAGATGGGTGAACATTATAGATGAAATTTGAACGACAAATCAAAAAAGATAAATATTTCAAAAATAGCTCAAAATAATGAAGAAACGTACAGTACTGGCCATAAAGAATGCGACAACTAGTTTTTTGACGATAACCTCTTGGAATGTTAACTTTTTGACCCAAATTTTTTGTGAGATTTTTTCAGCACTATCAGAAACCTTTCTGTCCAGTTGATTTTGAAATTCTGCTGAAAATTATTTTTTTATTCAATTTTTTCGAAAATTCATGAAAATTGACATTTTTGGAGATCTATACAAATAAGCTCTAGAATCACCGAAGGCCAAAAACAAAAGGAAGGTAACTATAAAAAGTGATTTAATACTTGATTGGGTATCCTTTGGCATCAATAACAGCCTGGCATCTACGTGGCATCGAATCCAGGAGCGTCTGAACCACCGTCATCGGGCAAATAATTTTGCACTACCATTTTTTGCACTACCAATAATTTTGCACTACCCGTGTTGCAGCACTACCTAATTTTGCACTGCCGTTTTTTGACATCTGATTTTGCACTACCCAAAAGTGGTTTTGCACTGCCTATTTTTTGGTTTTGCACTACTTATTTTTTTGTGGAGCATATACTTTCAGAAAAGGTTTTAATTCGTTTTGTTGCTTTTTTTCTCATTGTTTTGTAGTCTACGCTAGTGATGTGCGTTTTCAATAATTAATAAGGTGAATGGCAACGCGCGGGAGGCATGTGTGAAACCTCAAACAAGGGCGACCGTAGGGAGCTGGATAGAAGCCTGCTTTGCGGGTTGGTGGCTGCTGATTTTTTTAATTAAAAATCTATGGTTGAACCTAAATAGATAGGTATTTGTTGCCAGAATTAGGTTATTAACAAACAGAAGGATCAAGACATGCTTCCGCCCAGCTCCCTTCGGTCGCATATTTTAAATGTGTCACACATGCTCCTGGTGCGTTGCCGCTGAAATTTCCGAATAACACCTATACGGATCTGATTGGCTCCGAAGCATGCATTTAGATTGGTTTTATTGAAAAAAAACACCCGATATCAAAAAATTGCCCTGCAAAAATTAATTGGTAGCGCAAAATCAAAAAATAGGTAGTGCAAAACCACTTTTGGGTAGTGCAAAATCAGATGGTGAAAAATGGCAGTGCAAAATTAGGTAGTGCTGCAACACGGGTAGTGCAAAATTATTGGTAGTGCAAAAAATGGTAGTGCAAAATTATTTGCCCCGTTATCGGGATACTCTTCCAAGCAGCTTCGAGTTGAGCGAATTTCTGGTTGGAATTGGAGGCTCGGACTCCTCTGAGACGTCGTTCTAGCTCCTCCCACATATGTTCGATGGGATTCAAGTCCGGAGACTGACTTGGCCATACCAGGAGATCCACACGGCGACGTCGAAACCAATTGGCGACATGACCCGAAGCATGCTTCGGGTCATTATCCTGCTGAAACACCCACGATCGGCCCAAATTTGCTCTTGCCCATGGTTGTATTGTGTTCTCCAGGATGTCTTCGTACACACATAATGAATTCGTGACGGAATGACATTTCACGTGAAACTTGGAGACGAAAAATCTCTTCATTTCTTCAATTATTTCTTCATTTTTTTGAATAAAAACGTGAAAAAAATTGTCACTCCGCCACGAATCCATTATATTGGTCCATGGTTCCAACAATTCTCTTCAATGAACCCATGGAAGTGTCGGAGAAGCATCCCCAAATCATCACAGATCCACCTCCATATTTTACCGTCTGACATTGGTACTGAGGAGCATATCTGGAGCCAATAGGACGTCGAATCCATTGAATACCATCAGTACCGAACAGATTAAACTTCGATTCGTCGCTCCAGATGTGATTAGCCCACTCTCGAGGTCCCCAGGACAAGTGCTGTTTAGCCCATTCAACGCGAGCTTTCCGTTTTTTTAGACTGACGAGTGGTTTTTTGACTGGTCTTTGTCCATGCAGTCCAGCAACTTGCAGAGTCTTCTAATAGGCGCGTGCCGAGAAGATCCTAGACGCACATCTACGGATATTCAAGTTTCCGTGACGTCTCAAAATGAGCCGGTGTCATCGAGAAGGAACTACATCGATACTGACCCAATTGTCTATTTTCCATTTTACTCAAAGTCAATCTACATCTATTTTATTATGACTAAACAGGTAGATAGTTTTCAAGAATTGGAACAAGTTAAAGACGCAGAATTGCAGATCAAAATCGTTGTTGAGGTAATTAGATTTTTTATTTAAAATTAAAAAAAAAAGTACTCAATACAAATAATTTTAGGCCTACACCAGAAGGTTGTTGACGGCTATCGACGTCAAAAACCTTCTGTGTGAGCTTGGGAATGCCCGAGTCTCCCTGATTTTTCAAAGAGTTTTAATCTATGCAGAAAGAAACATTGAGTACTCATCAAAGTAAATTTGCATGCAGTGGGATTTTGGAACAACGTATTTTCGCGCCAATTTCTGTTTTCGTGGAGTTTTTTTTCGATGAGCTTTTCCTATTTTTTATTTATTTCGTTTCGTTTTTGATGGTTTTTATTCATGAGCTTATTGAGTTTCAATTTTCCGTCATGTTTTTCTTGTTCATTGTATGCAGAAAAGGAAGCTTGGCGTGCGGGTTGGTGGTCACCATTTTTTTTTTCGCATTTGTCTTAATTCACGCTTTGGACATGCGTTTCTATTGTGTTTTCAATCGACTTGCGACATGAGAACGCGAGACTCCGCCCACTTTTTTTGTGCGCGACCACGCGAACACAGTGATATTTGAAGAGACGCAGACAGGTAGCGCACAAATAAGTGGGCGGAGTCTCGCGTTCTCACGTCGCAAGTCGATTGAAAACACAATATTTAGCATAGTTATTAATCCATTCACGGAATATTCGGCGGAAACGAGCCGTAAGCATGCTCGACACTTCAAATGAGCGATCGGTGAGGGCTGGGTGGAAGCATTTTTTCTGCTTCGAGGATGACCTTTTTTTGTAATTTAATGCCGAAGAGGGAGCGTAAATAGACAAATAAAGTGTGCCGCCATACCACCCAGCTCCCTCCGGTCACTGATTTGAAGTTTTTGAACATACCTGCTTCCGGCGCATTGCCGCTGAATTTTCCGAGCAACTATTCGATTCCGGATAATATAGATATTTTAAACAATCAAATGTGAATGAAAATCCCAAGAAAAAAACGGACAAACTAATTGTACTGGCGTGGCCTCCCATGGCGTGGCCTCCCATTTTTTTCTCTTGGGTTTTGGTTTTTGGAGTTTGCGCTCATATTTCTCGGATACTGTGTTCAAATCTAGTAATACTTATATCAACCTATACGTAATCGGCCACGAGGAATCGATTGGTAAAATCGAATTTAACTGAAAATGACTATTTTCGACTGAAATCGTCAAAAAAGTAAAATGGGATGAGAAAAATGGCTTCGTTGGGTGTGACGCATGTCGATTGCGCCAGGTTTTATGATTGTTTCTGATAGATTTTGACACGTAGAATTCGATTTTTTAAACAGAATTAAAATTCAACTACGCGCATTTTTGTTATATAGCGCCAAACTTCAACAAAAGTTTGTGAGCTTTTTTCAGCGATGACCCCAATTTTTTATTTTTTCTTTCTTTTGATTAACACCGTTAGTAGCCACAAAAAATTTTTTAGTAAATTTGGGCAAGTATAAAGTAGTTTTTTTCTTCATAAAGTACCACGAATTTTTTTCCAAAATCACGTTTTTGGAAGAATTAGGGTTTTTCTAGGTCGATTGCGCATGGTTTTATTAATAGATCTAAAAGAAAAAAAAAATTTCCTATCGAATGCAACTTGAACTTTTGAAAAATAACTGCGCGCATTTTTTTAATGACATGTTTTAAAATTCCTTGATACTTTTCAACGTGATTTTAACCTCTTTTGAGGGCAGGGAAGGTGCGTTTAAGGGGTGCTCTCTTATACAGAGTGTTCATTTGCTGACAACCTGTGCTGTGTGCACAGGTAGTGCGCGTTCAACTTATAATAGGTTGCGCGCGGGCCTATCGAGTACACGCGAAGGGCAGCGAAGTAAGCCTGTAACAGGCTGATCGCGGCTCGACGCCTCTAATAGGCCTAGAATAAGCGTATCGCTGGTGATTTTCGCCTACAATTTCCTTACCGCGGGCGACAGAAAGTCAGTTTTGCGCATATAATAAGCCTTTCACGGGCCATTCCAAACTTGGAGCCTTGCATATATATGGCCTACCACGGATCCGGGTGGCTCATAAATCCCACATATGCTCGCATTGAAACCCATATATCCAAAATAAAAGAAAAAACTTTGAAAAACATAACAGATTTATTGCAAATAGAAAATTAAATAACAATATTCGGTTCTTCAAATGGTTTGAATACAATATAAAAGGATACATATAAAAGCAACAAATAATTAATGACAAAAACCAACAACTTAAGTAGGGTTATCAGATTTTTTTTTAATTGGCCAACATTTTGAGCGTTAATTTTAATATTTCATCTAACAACAGTCCTATTCGGTATTTCTCTATTTTCGCGTTCAAAGTATTAAAAAATCATAGGCCGACTTCCTCGGAATTTTCCGATTCCGTTCTGATGAGACAAAATGATTTCAAGTAAAATTATGTTTCCGTAGTGAAAAAAATAACATTTTATGCTGTCGAATATGGAACGAATTTTTTGTTGTAAAAGCAAGGATTCGGAATTCCGTCGGAGAAAATTACAAAATCGAAAATTTCCGACAGAACTCGGTAGAGAAAATTTCCTTTTCGAGAAAACCTGATCATGGAGTCATCCATTTCAGTAGTAGGTCTCGCGGTAAATTTAGACACTGTTGAAACCAATTTGGTGAAAATCATGAACATGGACATACAGTGCGTGTCATAAAAATACGCCGCCCCCCCCCCCAAATTTCGGGTTTCCGTCAGAACCGAAAATTTTTGAGAAAAAATGTGAATGCCATTAAATTCAGCGTGCGAAAAAACCTGCATGCACAAATTTTCAGAGTATTACCTCAAAAAATACAGCCCCACCACCAAAAAGTCACTTCTTCGACCGCGTCATAAAGATACGCCACCCCTCAAAAAAGGGGTAAATTTTATATTTTTTTCAACTATTCGTTCATTTTATTTACGAATTTTGTTGCTTTTATTATTGTAATTCCTTTTTCACGTTTTTTTGTTGATGTTTTTCATATCGTTTCAACATTTTTGGTTATTACTTTCTCTTTCAGCACAAGATTTTGAACTTTTGAGTCTACCGTTCTTTGATAGCACGGTAGCAGTTACAGTACCGTTCAAAAGGTTGGAAACTTTTGGTTTTTGGAGTATAACTTTTGAATGGCGAGGGTTATAATTTTGAAAATTTGCATGAATCTGTCCCGTAATGTTTTTGACAACCTCCAAAAATGAATTTGGTCATTCTTGAAAACTGCAGATTTTACAAAAAATTTCAGATGCCAAAATTTTCAACCCAAAAATAAATTTTTTTTTTCAGATTTTTCAGGACTCGATATTTATGTTCAAAATTAAGTTTCAAAACTAAAAACATACCTTTAGTTGACTATGGGTTGATCGGACAATTTTCAGCGGGTAAAGTCAACTTTAACTTTTATTGAGAATCACCAAAACCGAATAAAATCAAATAAACTTTGCTTTTTAACAGTTTTTATCTAATTTGCCCAAATTTAGTTGGTTTTGGTGATTCTCAATAAAAGTTATAGTTGACTTACCCATTTGAACCTTGATACCTTGACCTTGACCTTGACCTTGATAAAGTGCTGTAAGTCAGCTGAAAATTGTCCGATCGACCCATAGTCCACAAAAATCATACTTTTAGTTTTGTAACTTCATTTTAAAAATAAATTTCGAGTCTTGAAAAATCAGAAAAAAAAATGATTTTTAGGTCGAAATTTTGGCATCTAAAATTTTTTGAAGAATCTTCAGTTTTCAAAAATGACCAATTCCATTTTTGGAGCTTGTCAAAAACATTACGGGACAAATTCATGCAAAAATTCAGAAAAATAACCCTCTCCTTTCAAAAGTTATGCCCGAAAAACCAAAAGTTTCCAACCTTTTGAACGGTACTGTAGATGTGCATAAATAAGAGACAGTATGATGTTCAGGTACAGCAATCTGAAATTTAGACCCAACAGAAATTAAAATTAGAAACTCTACTTCCTATTACTGTGTCGCGAAGAGCAGGCAGAAACGTGGCAGCATCGCGTTTGTCTCACCGCGATAACGTGGCAGCATCGCGTTTGTCTCACCGCGAGGTGTGTGTGTTGATTTACGCTCTGAATTTACAATTTTCAGTAAATTGGAAAAGAAGTCGTGAATTTACAAGCCGTCTCGGCAAGACCCACGCAACTCTGTCACGTTTCTGCCTGCTCCCCGCGACGCAAGAATATTCTCAGTACGGAGCGCTGCAAACGCGCTCCCTTCGCACAGTGATGGACGCGGCCGCGTTTGCGACGAGAGAGTGCAGTAAATCAAGAGAGCCGTGGCCGATGTTTTGCTCTGATTTCTCTAAACCTCACTCCAAATGCATGCGAAATTCTTTGTTCGATTGGAGCGAGTTATCAGCGTTTTATACCGAGTATACCAATTCGTTCATTATCAACGATTTGGTAACCATGGGACTGTTGGCAACCAAGAAAGTCAAAGTTTTTGAGTGGTCTGCGAATTCTCCAGATCTTAACCCTATCGAGAATGTTCGGGGCATTCATGTTTGAGCTGTTTATCACAATGGTAAACAGTTTCAAACATTTTCATAGTTGAAGGATGGTATGATCGTGTCTCATTGGTATTGGTCAACTCTGCAACTGTTTGAAACTGTTTACCATTGTGACCAATAGCTCTAGAATGAAGATTCTAAACATTCTCGATGGAGTTGAGATCTGGAGAATTTGTTGGCCACTCCGAAACCTTGACTTTTTTGGTTGCGAACCGTTCCATAGATAAAAGCGTTGATAACGAATCAATTGGTATCAAGTAGAGTTCCTAATTTTAATTTCTGTTGGGTCTAAACTTCAGATTGCTGTACCTGAACATCATACTGTCTCTTATTTATGCACATCTAACTGCTACCGTGCCATCAAAGAACGGTAGACTCAAAAGTTCGAAATCTTGTGCTGAAAGAGAAAGTAATACCCAAAAATGTTGAAACGGTGTGGAAAACATCAACAAAAAAACGTGAAAAATGAATTACAATAATAAAAACAACAAAATTCGTGAATAAAATGAACGAACAGTTGAAAAAAATAAAAAATTTACCTTTTTTTGAGGGGTGGCGTATCTTTATGACGCGGTCGAAAATGTGACTTTTTGGTGGTGGGGCTGTATTTTTTGAGGTAACACTCTGAAAATTTGTGCATGCAGGTTTTTTCGCACGCTGAATTTAATGGCATTAACATTTTTTCTCAAAAATTTCCGGTTCTGACGGAAACCCGAAATTTAGGGGGTGGCGTATCTTTATGACGCGCACCTATTGTGTTTTCAATCGACTTGCGACATGAGAACGCGAGACTCCGCCCACTTATTTGTGCGCTACCTGTCTGCGTCTCTTCAAATATCACTGTGTTCGCGTGGTCGCGCACAAAAGTGGGCGGAGTCTCGCGTTCTCATGTCGCAAGTTGATTGAAAACACAATAGTAGAATGTTTTGTTTGTAGAATGTTTCGCGAAATTCAGTCAAAAACTTGGACGATTTGCACTCTTTTTGATAACTGCCTGTATTTTGTTTTCAATATTTGAATCATTTTATTGCGCGCGACCGCCATCAGTGTTCTGATTGGGAGGTAGACAGAACGATGAATTCAGGATCACGTTTTCATGATGCAACTCGATTGAAAACACAATACATATCAGCTTCAGCGAGATTTGAGTATGGTTCTGGGACATTTCAAACCCGTTTTACATAGGAAGGAAGAATACAGTAGAGTTGAATTGAAAACCACGAAAACGTAAAATTTGCGGATGACTAGCAAGTAGTTTTGAATATAGTCCCGATTACGGCCCCATCCTTGTTATATGGTTCGAAAAATCTGGTATTAAAATGTCCTGGAGCCTTTAGTGTGGTATCTATTTTTTTAATACTTTTTTCAAAGCGCAGAGGTTCAGATCATGATCCACGATGCTATTGTGTTTTCAATCGACTTGCGACATGAGAACGCGAGACTCCGCCCACTTATTTGTGCGCTACCTGTCTGCGTCTCTTCAAATATCACTGTGTTCGCGTGGTCGCCCTCAAAAAAGTGGGCGGAGTCTCGCGTTCTCATGTCGCAAGTCGATTGAAAACACAATAGCCAATTAAAAAAAAAATCTAAAAGCTTTACCGATTTATTATCCAAATCGTAGTTTGCTGCTCAAATTGACATCATCGTCGTTAACGCTGACTCCAACATCCTCCCTGCCGACAGACGTCCATATGGGGCTCCGGAAAACCTGAAATTTATAGTAGGAATATTGCAATTTTCGAAAAAGATATGCGCCAGAAGCATGTGAGTCTTCATGCAGAAAACGAAATTTTATGCATTTTTCCACAAAAAATGTCGTTTTCTCATGAAATGAATAAGAAAAAAAAAGGAAGACGCACGAAATGAATAACCCAATAATTAAGAGATGCGAAAAATGGAAACGGGTTTTCTATTAATTTATTAATAATTTGAATTTTTCCAGAAATCATAAGAGGAAGGTAACGTTTATTGCTTCGGGTAAACAATTCTCTCCCACTGTTAGTTAATTTAATACCTTTTTTTCCAAAAAAAAAAAAAAAAAGGTGTATACTTGAATATTTACCGAAAATGATCAGTTTTTCACTTTAATTGACAAATGATTGTTTGAGAAAGGTAGGAAATGATGAATTGAACGAAAAGAACAGTGAAAAATGATTGTTCTCACAATCCAGTATCGCGAGTCAAACTTTTTCAAACCTTTTTATGTAGCAAATAAGCACTGCTTAAAAAAGTTTAAAAATGGGTTAGAATAGTTTGAAAATGGCTCAGAAAGGTTTGAGAATATCTTGAAAAAGTTTGATGTTAGCATGAAAACGTTTGAAAAAGATTAAAACGTCTAGAAAAAAGTTTATACGTGTCTTGAAAAAGATTGAAAACTAAATATCTCTTGAAACGCTTGAAAAGGTTTGATAATGGCTTTATTGTTATGGGGTTATTCATGAGAAAAAAAACGGTTTGTTTTTTTCATTCACGCGATGTCGAGAATTGTAAAAAAAAATACAGGTAGAGAAAAGGGGGTCCCCCTGATATAGCATTGATATTGAAGAGACGCAGAAGGTGAGGAGTTCAAAGAAAGGGGGGCAGTCTCTGTGTCTCTTCACTATCAATGCTATATCCCCGTTTCTCTACCTGTATTTTTTTTACAATTCTCGACATCGCGTGAATTGGAAAAAAAAAAACAAAACAAACCGTTTTTTTTTCTCATGAATAACCCCATTACTCAGAAAAGTTTGACTCGATAACTGATATTGCTTACAAGGGAACTACAAATCCATGAGGGTTGAGAATTTTACCAAACTTTCAGAATCGGTACATTTGAGTACGGTGATTACGAATCTGAATTCACTTTTTCCCCAATCGATCTGGCTTTTCAGATAATTTGTCTTAAAGTTGGCTCAAAAATTTAGTGGTTCATGGAAATTTATAGCGTGTAGCGTCTCAATGAGAAATAGAGGAGTCCGCGTTATAGTGACTGGCCTTCCGAACGCTTGTTTTCAACAGTGAATGGTTCAGTGGTAGAATGGCTGCACACAGGTGATTCGCGTGGCTCAAATAATTTGTCAGAAATTGTTCGCGCGTTTGCGAAATGGGTACGCGTGAACATTACTTTTGTGCGCGCACAATTCGCAATTCACGAAAATTTACATGTAATTTGCAAATTGTATGAACATCCCGAAAAAAATTACCAACAATTGGCAATTTACGAAATGAAATTTTTGCCGACAATAATTTTGTTTGCACACAAATGGCAAATCCCGAACAGTGGCGGAATTTGACACCTCCAAATGCTCGTCTAGTGGAGCGCACTTGCATACCTCCTGCTTTGGCGCCGATCATATAAACGCCCATCGCGGGCACTAAGAATGTGTACTGTGATGGCACAGGTAAAGCGCGTCCAGCTTATAATAGGTTTAAGCCAAATATAGGCCTGTTCTGGGCTTAAAATAAGTCAATCGCGGGTGGCAGCGGCTACCCTCCTGTAACAGACTCATCGCGCACGCGGTGTGTGCGGCGACCGCGTTAGGCCTATTACAAGAGGCGCCGCCACGCCGGCTGTACGATGCAAGCGCGCTCAACGGCTACGAGACGAGACGCAGCGTGCGCAGAGACATTTTTGAGCTGACTAAATTTTTGGGCCTTTTTTCTTACTCCGTCTCTTTTTTAGAGTACGTTTACCGTTTTTATTTATTTTTTTTTACAAATTATTATTTTAAAATTAACGTTTTGCTTAAAATTCATTTTCACATCAGTATTGCATGGAAATTCTTTATCTTTTCCTTTCGGTTTTCACTTTTTTAGCCCCCGTTTTCTTTTTTTTTTTTGTTTTTCTGGAACTTAAAGAACTGTTTTTTTTGGCTCTATTCGCGACTTTTTAGTAGCTTTTTTAAACTTTTACTTGCGAGGAATTTTCATTTGTGTACTTTGATTTGGGAAATGACAAACAATTATTTTACTCTGTTCTTTTCCTTTAATTCACAATTTCCTACCTTTCTTAAACAATAATTTGTCAATAGAACCAAAATAAATTGATGTTTTCTGTCTTCAAGAATTGTTTTTTCCCAAAATCTTGAATAAAAGAGAAAACTGATCATTTTCGGTGAATATTCAAGTAAACACCTTTTTTTTTGGAAAAAAAGGTAATAAATGAACACTGGGAAATAATTGTTTACCCGAGGCAGTAAGCGTTACCCTCCTCTTACGATTTCTAGAAAAATTCAAATTATCAATAAATTAATTGAAACCCTGTTTCCATTCTCCCATTTCTTAAATATTTGGTTATTTATTTTGTGCATCTTTCATTTTTTCTCATTCTTCTCATGCAGAAAGCGACATTTTCAGCAGAAAAATCCATAAAATTGCGTTTTCTGCATGAAGTCTCACTTGCTTCCGGCGCATATCTTTTTTCGAAAACTGCACTCTTCCTACTATAAATTTCAGATTATTCCGGATCCCAATATGGACGTCTGTCGGCAGGGATGAGGTTGGAGGCAACGTTGTCGACGATGAGGCCAATTAGAGCAACGAACTACAGTTTGGATTATAAATGGGTAAAGCTTTTAGAATTTTTTTTAATTGGCTAGCATATATTTTCGGAGCGCAGATACACAGAGAAATAAATGAGACACTCTTCACGCTATCGTGGAGCATGATCTGAACTTCTGCGCTTCGAAAATATTAATAAAAATATATATATTACACTAAAGGATCTAGGACATTTCAAAATCGCCCAAGTTTTTGACTGAATTTCGCGAAACATTCTACTGTGTCCGTGTTCATGATTTTCACCAAATTTGTTTCAATAGTGTCTAAATTTACCGCGAGACCTACTACTGAAATGGATGATTCCATGATCAGGTTTTCTCGAAAAGGAAATTTTCTCTACCGAGTTCTGTCGGAAATTTTCGATTTTGTAATTTTCTCCGACGGAATTCCGAATCCTTGCCTTTACAACAAAAAATTCGTTCCATATTCGACAGCATAAAATGTTATTTTTCTTTCAATACGGAAAAAAGATTTCCAACGGAAACATAATTTTTCTTGAAATCATTTTGTCTCATCAGAACGTAATCGGAAAATTCCGAGGAAGCCTGCCTATGATTTTTTTTATACTTTGAACGCGAAAATAGAGAAATACGGAGTAGAAATGTTGTTAGATGAATTATTAAAATTAACGCTCAAAATGTTGGCCAATTAAAAAAAAATCTGATAACCCTACTTAAGTTGTTGGTTTTTGTCATTTATTATTTGTTGCTTTTATATGTATCCTTTTATATTGTATTCCAACCATTTGAAGAACCGAATATTGTTATTTAATTTTCTATTTGCAATAAATCTGTTATGTTTTTCAAAGTTTTTTCTTTTATTTTGGATATATGGGTTTCAATGCGAGCATATGTGGGATTTATGAGCCACCCGGATCCGTGGTAGGCCATATATATGCAAGGCTCCAAGTTTGGAATGGCCCGTGAAAGGCCTATTATATGCGCAAAACTGACTTTCTGTCGCCCGCGGTAAGGAAATTGTAGGCGAAAATCACCCGCGATAAGCTTATTCTAGGCCTATTAGAGGCGTCGAGCCGCGATCAGCCTGTTACAGGCTTACTTCGCTGCCCTTCGCGTGTACTCGATAGGCCTTGCGCGCAACCTATTATAAGCTGGACGCGCACTACCTGTGGGTCTAGTGGTGTACATTTTCGATCGCCGATCTGGAGGCCTGGGTTCAATACCTATTGGTGCACTTTTTTTTTTGTTTTTTGTTTTGAACCACAAATTCGAAGCAAGCTTCCGCCCAGCTCCCTCCGGTCGCCCATTTTTAAGGTTTCACACATGCTTCCGGCGTTTTGCCGCTGAACTTTCTGGATAAAAGTTACTTGTCGAAGGATTTAAATAAAACTAACGAATTTAAAGTAGCTCGAAAAAAAAGAAAATTTAATTTTTTTTTTCAACGTTCTCCTCCAACACGCAAATGTAATTTTTTTGTGGTATTCGAAACAAAAATCCATAATATTTAGTCTGAGCAGATACGAAAGTATAAAAAAAAAAAACCGCGGAGGGGGACCGAACCCACAACCTTCAGATTGGCGTCCGCAAGCTCTCACCACTAGGCCACCGCTGCACCCATTCTCAGTGCCCGCAATGGGCGTCCATATATGAGCGGCGCGCGACGCGAGGAGGTATGCAAGTGCGCTCCACTAGACGAGCATTTGGAGGTGTCAAATTCCGTCGCACAAAATCCCGAACATTTTCGAATAATTAGCCGTTGAAAAATTCTCCGTTCATATAATTAGTTGGCTTGTAAGCTCACTAATTCTATTGTGAAAACAAAAAAATTGCAACGCGGTGTTTGCGTACTTTTAAAATTCAAATGAAAATGGGAACAAATCTCTTCATTTGCCATGCAATTTCTCTCATTGCCGTTTGAATTTCAAAAGTACGCAAACACTGCGTTGCTATTTTTTTGTTTTCACAATATGTGTTTTGTAACAAGGCTAACTATCTTGTTTTATTATAGATAAAACTATTAAAAAATTACATGGTACCACCAGAAAAAAGTTAAAAATCATTAAATACTAAACAATTAAAAGTTTGTGATTGGGTCTAGGCTTGGGAGGTATTTCAAAGAAATAGCAATAAAAAAAATAAACGGAAAAAATATATAAAATATATTAATTACTCCTCGGTCTCCTTGAGCTGAGGAGCGTTGTTTGAAGCTGCTTATTGATCGTCCTTAACCTGAAAAAAAAAATAATTCAGTTTTTGCGAATCGGTATTCGGTATTCTTCAAGAACTCGTTTGTCCATGCACTCGTCTATTATTAAAATTTTTAAACACCGACAAAATGTCGGAAACTTTCAAAATCAAGAATATTTTATATATTGTTACGGCTAAAACTTCTGCCTCGTAAACTTTTTTAAACGATTTTTAACACTAGAACAGTCACTTTCAGATATTAATTGAAATGCGGTGAATTAAGAAAAAAACAAAACTAAAAACACGGTGTAGACCAGTGATGCACGGAAATGAGATTTGAAAAATGCGGAAAGCGGAAACGGAAACGGAAAGAAGAAAACATTTCCGCGGAAAACGGAAACGGAAACGGAAAATTTTTCGGTTTTCCGCGGAAGACGGAAACGGAAACGGAAATGGAGGTTTATAAAAATTTTGCAATAGAAGTCTCCATATTATTTTGAAATTGTTTAAAAGTATTGTTTGAAAACAGTTGCCATTAAAAACATACTTTCCTTATGAAAAATACTATTGAGCAAAACACTTGTACGGTGATTTCCTGTTTAGCCCCACCCCTGGCTGATATCAGCCTCCCCGCCAGTTGACTTTGAACCGATTTACTCGGCGGGGGATTATACTCTCTGGGGATCTATTCTGATATACGAAAATACAAGTATAGCCTCCCACCAGTACTTTTGGGGTGGCGGTCATTCTGGCCCCTCCGTATGAAAATAGTTCCCCATAATATCAATTTTTATATTGTCCTTGGGAGGACTTTACAGCCTTTCCTTGGGGATGTTTTATTGTTATTTCATGGACGAGTCTTATTATAATTATTCCAATTGTACTTTCAAGTGAAAAAATCAGGAATTTATTCCAAAAAAACAGCAAATTTTTTCATTTTTTAATATTGAAAAACATTTCCGTGATTTGCGGAAAAATGCCAAAAATTACGGAAGCGGAAACGGAAACGGAAATAAAATTTTTTTTTTGCGGAATACGGAAACGGAAACGGAAGAGGCTAAAAAAGCGGAAACGGAAGCGGAAACGGAATTTCCGTGCATCACTGGTGTAGACCCTTTAAAATTGTTTCCAAAAACGTAGTCTCGAGCACGATGTGAAAAAATGAGAATTTATTTTCTAAATTTTGAATGATATTTCAAAAACATTTTTAAACTTAAGTTGTTCATTACTGAGGTTTAAAAACTCACATCATTTTTATTAGTTTCCGCGCGCCTTTTTAGGGAATGACCGTCGGAGCGTCTGAAAATATAATATTAACGAAAGAAAATCAGTAAAAAAGCAAGAAGGAATGAAAACTATAAAATTATTGAAGAAATTTTACGAAAAAACCCAAGAAAAATGGCATAAAAATAACATTTTTCAGGGAGAAATAAATTAATTTGGGCCTCAATCAATGATGAGCAAATTTTCGCTGCGAGAGTTCGTTCGGGATTTGCCAATTGTATTTTCGCGATTTATCAATAATTTATTCATAATTCGGAAATTCCGACTATATGTCGGCCATGCATTATTTACAAATTGTGCTCAAATCGCGATTTTCCACTTCGCGATTTGTGTACAATTTCTAAATTGTTTGTCTGCGCGTATAATGCATAAGTCGCGAATCACCTGTGCATGGTAAGCAGGAGATCTGGAGTTCGAGTACGCGCTATTTAAAAACTTTTTTGCAATTTTTACAATTTCTTTTTTTCTCATTTTTTTGTCGATTTTTCATAAGTTTTTTTTTCACAAAAATTTTTTCAGAAATTTTTTTTTCAAAATTTTCCTTGTTTGTTTTCCTCGGTGTACCAAAGTTCTGAACTTCAAGTTTTTGGCTGAGGCCGTATATAAAACGGGCCATGGTATTGTGTTTTCAATCGACTTGCGACATGACAACGCAAGTCTGCATTCACCATTCTGTCTGCGCCTCTACAAATATCACTGTGTTCTCGTGGCAGCGCACAAATAAGTGGGTGGAGTTTCGCGTTCTCATGTATACTCAGCGAATGCATCATCAGCCTCGCTCTACGGCACTTTTCAATTTTCAACAGTGCAGTGCGCCTTTTTTTATGCGAAAAATCAAATTTAAACTGCAACTCGTTGCGGATACGTCATTTTCCGTTGAAAAAAGGAATACAACTAGAATTCGAGTTAATCTTGCAAGTGCAACACGGTTTTACAAGAATTTTGCAGTAGAGCGAGGTTAATGATGTATTCGCCGACTATAGCAAGTCGATCGAAAACACAATATATTATCGAACCCCAACAACAGAAATGGGTCGTGAAATGGACCTTTAGGTAGATGTATAGAATTTGACCCCATACTAGTATACTTTCCAACCCTAACTGCACATTACACTTGGCAACCACAAAACACTTATTATCATCTGAAAACATATATGATATATCCAAAGAGTTTAAAATTCGGCCGCAGGAATTTATGATAGATTTCAGTGAGTGGAGTCCGAGAAATGCTGAGGTCTTCTAGTATACTGTGCAGTGTGGGTTTTTCGGGTTTTTTTCTTTTTACGCATTTATTTTGTCACAAATGTAAATTTAAACGCTGCGTTAATTGCACAAGCCGAATCGCTCACTTGTGGTGGAGCGCACCTGCTGACTCTGGGTCTCTCTGTTTCTAATGCTATTTCTTCTCTCTCCATTTGCACACTTATTTCTTTCAATTTTAAATGTTTCTCTCTTATTTTTCTAGCTAAAATTATTAAAAAAATATAATTAAAGCCTGAAAAAATGATACAGTCCAAAATCTTTTGAGATACTTCTTTCGAACAGGTGTTTCACTATCTCACTCATTTATTAGTGTTTTTGAGTTTAAAATAGTACTCAAAACGTATTAAATACACCAGAAATTGTCAAAAATTATTGTTCACATATAAAAATAATTTGAAGTGGTTCGAAAAAAAAATTTTAAAAAAATTTTTAAATGTCTTCAACCAACGCACATAACTTCAAAAAATGTGCTTTTCTAATGGTATTTGTAGCCAATTTCTATTATTCTGATATGTCTTATGTGGGTCAAAACAAGAGAAAAAAGTCTGATAAGGTTCATCAAGAAAAAAAAATAAAAAAAACAGAGGAAGGAATCGAACCCCCGACCTCGAGATTGTTGGGGAGAAGTGCACACCAGTACACCACCGACACAGGTAAAACGGGGGTTAGCGAAATATTAGTAATTACTCAGGAAATTTTTGGCTAATAGCCATTGAAAACGGCTAATAGCCACCGATTCGGGGCGTGTGCCATATGTATTTGGCACACTCCCCATATCTATTAGCCGGCTATTAGCCGTTTTCCATGGCTATTAGCCGTTTCAGTTGGCTATCATTTTCAAAATTTTTCCATTTCAAATTTCGGTCATCTTGTGGCTGGAAAAAGTCGCAAAAGCACTGAGTAAGCGCGAAGACTGTTTCCCCTAATTGTTGCAAGTAAACATTTTACAGCGGCGTTTCCAACAGACGAATTTTTTATAGATGGCGACATTACCCAATAATGGCTAATAGCCCTTTTCGGCGGCTAATAGCCATATTCGACGGCTAATAGCCATAATGGCTAATAGCCAAATTCGTCGGCTAGTTGCCATTATCGCCCGCTATTAGCCTTTTCACGCGGCTATTAACCATTTTCAGTGGCTATTAGCCACCTAGGCGCCGAATCTTGCCATAACGCGCCAAAAATTTCCTGAGTAGTTTGCGAATAGTTAGCGAAGGGAGAACAATCCGTTACCGAATGAACTCACCAATCGATTACTAATCATTCGTTAATTGCTCGGCTACCACTGCGCAATCCTTCAGTAATCACTTTTTTTTAAATGTTTAATCAAAAATCAATTTTGTTTTATTCATGTTTATTCCGAAAAAATAACAGCATTAACATAAAAGGCAACAAAAAAACAACTAGATCAAAAATTGTGTCAAAAATCACTGCGAGTGGACACTGCCGACCGTTTCCTCGTTCGATATCGGAACATTTTCATCTGGCCCGAACTGATCTGATGTCGAATTTTGCAGTTCGATGGCAATGTTTGCCGATGATTTGCATTGAAAGTTGGAAATGCTTATTTCTGAAATGAACACATTACAAAGTTAATAAATTATATACTCGGTATAAAACGCTGAAAACTCGCTCTATCGAACAAAAAATTTCGCATGCATTTCGAGTGAGGTTCAGAGAAATCAGAGAAAAACATCGGCCACGGCCGCTCAATTTTTGCACTCTCTCGTCGCCAAAGTGGGCCCGTCCACCACTGTGCGAAAGGAGCGGGTTTTCAGCGCTCCGTACTTAGAATAAAACTCACTCACAAGCATAACTCAGGTATCGCGAGTCAAACTTTTCTGATCCCTTTTCAAACTTTTTCAAACCTTTTCATGTAACAAATAAGCAATGCTTCAAAAGGATTAAGTATGGCTTGAAAAAGTTTGAGGACGGCATGAAAAGGGTTGAAAAAGTTTAAAAGTTTGAAATTCTAAAATTGTTCCGATTTTGTTTCTCAAAAAGCCTGCTGCGCAGGCTAATGATGGCTGCTGAATCAGCATTATTGATTGACGCCTTTCACTGTATTTCAAACTTTATTTCGGTAACAAAAAAATATACGTATAAAGGCAGTAAGATATAAGACAAAAAAATTCGCAAAGTAATTTCGGCGGATGTTGCCTGATGCTTCCTTGTGCTCGGTTGTTCTTTTTTCCGTTGAAGAAGACGCCACCAGCCGATGTTGAGGAGCCCTGTAAATAATACATTTTTTTTCTCCAATTTTTATGCTACGTACAAAGTTTTTAAACAATTTCTAAAATCAGAATTTTTATACAGTCCAGTGATGGAAACACTTTAAGTTCTAACAGTGTGCTACATTTCAAACTTATCCGATCTCAGAAAACGATTTACTCCGCAAATCTCACACGAATGTACTATTACGCGCAATTGTGATAAAAAATGTATTTAGTGGCAAACCACTTTTTTGCTGTGATATTATTAAAAAATTCCATGTTTTTTTTTATTTGGAAACGGAATTACAGTTTGAAAATTACCTTATCAGTTTTTTTCTACAAATAAATTACTTTTTAGAACAATAAAGGGAGTAAAAAATCAAAATATTATTTTTTCAATACAAATTTCAATTTTAAAATGATTATGGGCCTATGCAGATGAACTTTCCTGTCATTTCTTCCTGGATACTTTTCAACGCAGGTCAGGAAAAGTACATCTGCGCAGGCCCATAATCAATTTAAAATTGAATTTTACCTAATTTTTTATATTGAAAAGGGAATATTTTGAATTTTTGTTCGCTTTTAATGTTCTAAAAACTAATTTAATTCTTGGGAAACAATGTTTTTGTGACGAACTGGCGTTTGTGCACTTTTTGCTTATTTTTTAAAAGAATTCTGGAACAAAAAAATACTCACCTTTTCACTTTTCACCTCCACTGTTAACGCGATATCGATATGCCCGGTTTCAAGATGTCTGGTTACGAGATGTCTGGTTTTAAGATGTCGCGGAACCTTAAAAACGCTAACTTCATTTAGTATTGTGTTTTCAATAGAGTTTCATCATGAAAACAAGAAACACCCACCTTTTTCACGCGAATATCAAATTTTAGTACATTTTGAATTTTCGCATGAAAAAAATGGGCGAGGTTTTACGGTTTGATGTCGCAACTCGATTAAAACCACAATATTGTGTTCCCAATCGAGTTACGGCGTCAGGAGGTCAAACTCCGCCCACTTTTTTCAAGCGAACATTAAATTTTAGTGCATTTTTAATGTTTGCGTGAAAAAAGTGAGCAAGGTTTCACGTTTTGGTGTCGCAACTCGATTGAAAACACAATACTTACAAATATTTATCAACGCTTAATAAAGATAAAGATGAGAAAAATCAAAGACTCAAAATTTTCAACAAAAAGAAACAACAATTGCCTAAAATCGCCCGAAGATCGGGTATTTTAAGCAACGTTTTGAGTAATTTGGAGTATTTTTAATTTTTCCGGTAAAATAAAAATTATGAGATGAGAAAATAGAAAAAAAAAATTAAGAAAAAACTGCGCAAAATAATTTTCGAAAATATGAAAAAGTTGGCGGTGCCAAGCTTCTCTTGCCGTTATATCTTGTTGCCTCGTACTCTCTCTACCGCGCAACGACTATCCGTTATGCCGGCTCGAGGTACTTTAGTGGCACGCCTAAGTTAGGGTCACGTGAATAAGTTTTAAGTTTATTTTTGACGTGAATTGTCACGTGTAAATTTAGTTTGTTCATTTCTAGTTTATATTTTTGTGAGCAGCTGTGGCGATTCCACGTGTGGATCGTCTCCTTGGTGCTAAATCCCCTATTGGGATAATAAATTCTGTTGTAACGTAAGTGTTTGTCTGTTATTTTTAATTTAAAGGAACCCGTGGTGATCCTGAAAAGGTGAACCAATAACTAAAACGCGCGCACGCGTTAAAAGAGTCTGCCCTCTCTTATTTTTGCACACTCTCATTTAGTACGCAGTTCCCAAACTGCGGAACTGACGACAAATTGTAAACCGTATACGGCCGCAAGCGAGGTTTGAAAAGGTTTGAAAAAGTTTGAAAAAGTTTAAAAAAGATTTCCAACTTGTGCCGGCAACAAAAGTTTGAAAAAGTTTGAATAGCCCTCAGAAAAGTTTGACGAGCGACGTTTGTCTTGAAAAGGTTTGAAAAGGTTTGAAATGCGATCAGAAAAGTTTGACTCGATACCTGAGAATCCTCGTTGAATTCTTTCAGTCGAGTTTCAGTGCGTCGCTCACGGTTGCTGAAAATTCAATTTGAATAGACCATCCCGTTGGATTTTACTTACATGTAATTTCGGATAAGGCTCTTTACCAGGGCACAAAGCTGGAAGAGCAAAACATTGTCTTCAATTTGAAACCCCGCTTTCAGCACTCCTGTAACACATTGTTTTTTATTCGAAGTATTGTGTTTTCAATCGACTTGCGACATGAGAACGCGAAACTCCGCCCACTTATTTGTGCGCGACCACGCGAACACAGTGATATTTTAAGTGACGCAGACAGAACAGTGAATGCACACTTGCGTTTTCATGTCGCAAGTCGATTGAAAACACAATAAGGTATAATAAAACTCACTGCCATTTGTCTCGAAAACATTCGCATCAATTATCGGCTGCCACGAAAGTCACAACCTAATCACGGGATGTTGAGAGGAACATCAGCAAATGTGCTCCATTGATAACTGGTTGGCACGTCGCCAACAGATTGGAATGGTGCCAACTGTGCAAACACTTTCACGGCACAATGCACTCAATTTTTTTGTTGGCAATTAATGAAGCATTATTTTTGGCGCTCCCTCCCACACGTACGTGAGTTTTCCCTACAAATTAGCAACTTGAAATTCAAAATTTACTAATTATTACATTTTTCAGATGAAAATCGCTCAACATCAAGCAAGAACGAAGCCAGAAGAAGAACCCGAAAGAATTGGAACAAAATGTGAGGTAGTTATTAACAATTTATGTATTTCTTTTTAAACACAACAACTATTATTTTTGTCATGGGGTTATCACGGAACCAGCAAAAACTTCAGCGAAAATTCGGAGAATGCTCCGATCAATTTGAAACTTTGGTAAATCATTAAAAAAAATACTCTCGGACAAAGTTTGAGACCGATCGGAGCATTATCCGAATTTTTGCTGGTTTTTACCTTTTTTGCTGGTTCCGTGAATTACCCCATTAAAATAGTATATTTTAGGAACTCCGTATGCGCAGAACTCGGATTTGCATGATCGTCTTCGCCTCAAAAAAATACGTGCGCAGCAGATTGAGTAAGTTATTTTAGAGAAATTCAGCCGATTTATACTTTGGCATGTTCGATTAAGCAAAGAAGGCTAATTACTCGAAGTAGATGGGTTTTTAAGTGAAAATTGGCATATTCAGAGGTTTTGACCAAAACTGAGAACTAGATAGAAACTCTTTTTGCGCTTTCGAGAAAATCGCACAAGATATTAACTACTGAATTTTTCTTCAGAAAGTCGCACAATACTTCGCATACCGAACACAGGAGAAGAATACGTCGGCATTTGTGGCAAAATATAAGGTAATTATTAAAATTGTATCTATTTCCTACTACTTTGTTATTATTTTTCTGTTAAAATTGTATATTTCAGAACCGCCGTCTGCACAGAACACGCGAGCTTTTCAAATAAAAACGCGTTTTGCGTCTTTTTGTTTTCAAAGTTTTATGTTTTTCGGTAACGTGGAAGGTTACTTTATTTTCAAAAAATATTTTCGAGGACAAAAAAAAGAAAATGTGATTAATATAGTCGGCGAATACATCATCAGCCTCGCTCTACGGGACTTTTCAATTTTCAACAGTGTAGTGCACCTATTTTGAAGCGAAAAATCAAATTCTAACTGCAACTCGTCGTGGATAAGTAATTTTCCGTTGAAAAGAAGTTTAAAACGAGAATTAGAGATAATCTTGCAAGTGCAACACTGTTTTACAGGGATTTTAGCAGTAGAGCGAGGTTGATGATGTATTCGCCGACTATAAATAATAAGAAAATCTTTTTTGCGCGAATATTTAAATAGATATTCTCAGTACGGAGCACTGCAAACGCGCTCCTTTCTCACAGTGGTGGACGCGGCCACGTTGGCGACGAGAGAGTGCAGAAAATTGAGAGAGCCGTGGCCGATGTTTCGTTCTGATTTCTCAGAATCTCACTCCAAATGCATGCGAAATTTTTTGTTCGATTGGAGCGAGTTTTCAGCGTTTTATACCGAGTATACAAGCCTACTTGCTTCGTCGCCACTCTTTCTCACGTTTCACTCTTTATCATTCATTTTTAAGCGCTCTGTTCTGCAGAAATTCCTATCCTCTGTGGCTCAGTTGGTACACAGGTAGTGCGCGTTCAGCTTATAATAGGTGGAGGCCAAAAATAGGCCTATTATAAGCTTAAAATGAGCCTATCGCGGGTGGCAGCGGCCACCATCCTGCAATAAGCTTATCGCGCACGCGGTGTGCGGCGACCGCGTTAGGCCTATCGTAAGTCACTCGCCGTCTAGCTGTGAGACGCAGCAAACGCGCTCGCCGGCTACGCTATTGCGGCAGAGAAGCAGAGACAGCCTTGTTGGGCGGCCTAAATTTTTGTTCAATATTTCTTTTTTTTTAATTTTCGACCGCTTGAACTGTTATTTTTCTTTTAATCGATTTTAATTTTTTTAAATGTAATTTTTTTTCTTCATTTCATTTCTAGTTTAGTATGCATTCGCCACAGAGTGACGCTTCGCGGTAAATTGTGAGTAAAAAACTCCATTTCTTTAGTTATTTCTCTCCTTTTTTCGTAAAAAACGTGAATTTTTTTTTTTTTTCTGGACAGCTTTTTTTTTGCAAGTTTTCATCCGTTTTTGGAGTCCATTTTCTGCTAATTAATTTTTATTTTTAAGTTTATCTTTCTGACTCAAATTACTTTTCTTGTTTTTGCACCTTACGTACAGTGCGCCTTATCGACAAAGATTCAAAAAATTTATCGATTCAATCATTTCTCGAAAATGTATCAATGCAATTTCGACAAATTTTTTGTCGAAAAGAAATGTATCGTTAATTTTTTTTTCGATAAGGCATACTTGTATTCAAGGTTTGTATTTCACGGTAAATTGCAAAAGTAAAATCGCTTAATTTCCATAGGAATTTCTTCTATATTTTACCGAGAAGTGTCACTCCTGTCGAAAACATGAATTCGTAAAATCTCCATACTTTTGCATTAGATAAAATTGAAGTTTTATTAATTTTTGAGTTCCCTAATGGTGTATGATAGAAGTGGTATTGCCACCCGCCACGACTGTCAAACGCGCTCTGATGAATTCAACGCTATGCGGTTTTCATTTTGGTTTCCAAATTATTTTATTTCACGTTGAATTTATACATGAAAGGAAATAATTTGGAAACCAAAATGGAAATCAAAATGTACTAAATTCAGCCGAGCGCGTTTGATCGTCGTGGCTGGTCGACACTATTAAATTAAATTCTGAACTGAAAAAGCTTCTCAGAAAGCTCACAAAATGCAAGGATCTTCAAAAACATGATAACTTGCTTATTTTTGACAATTTTCATTCGTAGGAAAATGACCATTTTGGAAAAAAAAATAGTATATGATCCTATTTAAGAAAAGATTAAAATAGGAAATAATTGGTGGGAAATGATTTTTGGTCAATAACCTACGCTTAGGGTTGGCAGTGGGGAGCCCCACTCTTTTTTGCACTAGTGACAGATATCCAATTTTAAGCACTCAAACAGTTTCCTCACTTTAAAAAACAATACTAGCACGCCCCACCTCCCCATTGCCAACCCTACCTACGCTGAATGGTCCGATAATCGCGTATTCCTATTCCTATTACATATACCACAGCTTCGTCGTCTGTCGTTATTACTCTCGTCTCAACAGCTGCGTATAAACTTTTCAAACACCAATTTGCGCGCGAAAATATCTCGAAGCGCATTACATTAATTAACACAACTCAAATGAGTGCGACCGTAACCTATTTGAAAAATGTAAACAAGTCCAGCTGTTATTTTTATTTATTTTCGCTTAATTCTCGTGATTTTTAATTAAAATTTTCACTTTTTTTAAATGCGTTTATTCACTTTTTCTCGTACGATACGAAAAATACCACAAAAATTTATAACGAAAAGCTGGACTTGTTTACATTTTTCAAATAGGTTACGGTCGCACTCATTTGAGTTGTGTTAATTAATGTAATGCGCTTCGAGATATTTTCGCGCGCAAATTGGCGTTTGAAAAGTTTATACGCAGCTGTTGAGACGAGAGTAATATCTCTTTCACATATGTTCCTCTATCATTAACGATCTACAAATTTCAGATCGTCGCCGGACCTCAGTTTGGACAGAAAGTGGCAGCGAGGACGCCGTAGTCAGCTCCATCGACGACGACGGAAACAACGAATTTTTTGTGGAGTCGGTAAGGTTTTACAGCGTTTTGAAAATTGGCTAGCGTGTTTTGCATATAATGGATTTGTGGCGGTGTGACATTTCACGTGAAACTGTGAGAAGAAAAATCTCTTAATTTCTTCAGTTATTTCTTCATGTTTTCGAACAAAAACGTTAAAAAAATTGTCACTCCGCTACGAATCTATTATATCATGTCGGAGATTATTCGAGAAATATCAAGAAATGAGAAAAGTGACAAACATTTGGGGCAATGCTTCTATTGGTTTGAAAATGGGTAATAATCTAAAATTTACAACCGGAAATGCAAAAAAAAAAAATAAATAGGATTGCAATAATTATTTTGACTTTCCCAATTTTGAGCATGCTCGGTAGTATTTTTGGCATTATTTCTAATGGGGTTATTCACGAAATGGCAAAAAACTGCGCGAAAACTCGAAAAATGCTCCGATTGACTTAAAATTTTGGGAGATGAAAACTCTCCCGGACGTTCCCACAAAATTTCAGACCAAAATATCGATTTTTAAGAAATTGATTTTTTTTCTGAAAATGCTTAAAATCGATATTTTTGTCTGAAATTTTGGGGTAATGTCCGGGAGGGAGAATTTTTTCCTTTATTTCCCAAAATTTCAGATCAATCGGAGCATTTTCCGAATTTTCGCGCAGTTTTCTGCCATTTTTTGCCATTTCGTGAAAAACCCCATAAAACGTTCAAACCAATTGGAGCTTTCACCGTGTTCATCCTAATTTTTTGGTTGTTTTTACTCGTCGAAATTTCTCCGATTAACCCCATTAATAAATAATCTTACAAGACAATTTTGCATAAACCAAAAGATTTTTGAGAAATTTCTGGCTTGCTGCATTTCATGCGAAATCGTGAAACTATTGAAGATTATCAGAAAATAAGAATATGTAAGAAATCTATTAAAAAATGAACTACACGCTGGCCAATTTTTGAAAGTTCTGAAAACTCGACCGGCTTATTTTCATAGTTTTATCTAATTGTTTATTTAACTTGAATTGTTGCAAATATCTTTGCTTCTTTTTCTTCCTACTCCCCCCCCCCCCCCCTCTCTTACCTCATATAACCCGTCTGAATGTCATCCGTGATTTGTTGTCTGTTTTCTCTTTTATACCCTTATTTCTAATCATTACTTTTATTTTTCTGTTCTTTCTTATTACTTCACGTTTATTTTTGAAACGTATTTAATAAATACAATACAATACAAAGTGTTCATGTTTTTAAACTTTTAATATGCAATAAAATTTTATTTTTTCCAACAGTGAATTTTCTTTAGATGAACTTGCTTAAAAACAAGCACATCTGAGTCTAAAAAACCGTTGTAATGACCTGTGGCAGCCCTATTATAAGCCCACATCCGAGATTGGAACGGCCGCAAAAGACCTATTATTGGCTTACAAATGACTTACTGTCGACCGCGATAAGTAAATTATAGGCAAAAGTCACCCGCGATAAGCCTATAATAGGCCTATTATAGGCGCCGACCCGCGATAAGCCTATAATAGGCTTACTTTGGGGTCCTTCGCTGGTACTCGGTAGGCCTATCGCGCAACCTATTATAAGCTGAACGCGCACTACCTGTGTAGTGCGCGTGATTACAAATCCACATGTCGCGGGTCCGTGTTTTGCCCAACTCAAAAAAACTTCTTTTTTTTTCGTTTTTTGTGCGGTTTCGCATCGCTTTTGATTTGTTTCATATATTAATCTCATTCTGCATTTATTTTTTGTCCGGAAAGTTCATGGAAGCATGTGTGATACTTTTTAAATATGTGACCGGAGGGAGCTGGGTGAAAGCTTGCTTTGTGACGGAATTTTTTGTGATTTAAAGTCTAAAGGCTTTTTCAGTGTTTAATCAGCTCCCAGTAACCTTTTCTTATCTTTTTAGGCTCACATTTAGACTTTTAATCACTAAAAAATCCCCCCGCTAAGCACGCTCCCGCCCAGCTCCCTCCGGTCGCCCTTTTGAAAAGTGTCACACATGCTTCCGGCGCATTGCCGCTGAACTTACCGTGCATTGATAAATGCTCAGAAACGCATATTCAAAGCGTGACAACAAAAAAAATTATTTAAAAAACAATTTTTCTCCAATTGACCTGAAATTTTGATAAATTATGTAAAAAATGCTCAAGTTTTGACGGAAATCAATATTTCAGTGGGCTATTGAGCATTTTCGCGATTCAAATGCACCCGCGCGCCACCGATGACGCGCAGCGTTTTCTATAACCGTCTAACTTCTATCTCTCTCTCTCTCTCTCTTTCCCACAGAGCGCCAAATAAGTTCCTAATTTCCAGAGCAAATGGGTAAAGACAGAGAACCCGTTGAACAACAACACCATCCACCACGTCACCGGCGCCCAGTCAACACCCGAGAGATCCCAAAATGCAGGCGGCACGAGTTCGCCTGCCAGATGGAGTTTACAAGGAGTTGGAAGTTAACGTAAGTTGTTTGGACGGGCTTAAAGCTTAAAATAACAAAAATAAAAAAAATATATCGTTCAGCGCGGCTCCGAGGGTGAAGCATTGTTCCGTCAGGTGACGAGCGACTTGTCGATCGAAGAACGCTAGTACTTTTCTCTCTGCTTCTACGACAAAAGGGAAGGCATCAGACACTGGTTGTATAATGATAAGAAGATATTAAAGCAATTGAAAAGTTGGTTGTTTTTTTGTTGGTTTTCTGATGATTCCCAGTTGATTTAAAAGCCCAAAACAAACTTTACAGACCTTCCCTGGGAGTTCTCTTTCGAGGTCAAATTCTACCCGGCCACACCCACCACTATTGTCGACGATCACACACGATACTACGTCTTCCTCCAACTCTGCCCTGACATTCTCACAGGACGCCTTCCAGCCACCGCCGACACTCATGCCCTTCTCGGCTCTTTTGTCGGTCAAATCGAGTTTGGGGATGCGCCCGCACAAGTCAATGACGAGTATGAAAAGTTTATCGTTGTCGCGCGATTGGTGCCAACGGAACACTTGAATGCAGAGGTGTCGCGAACTAAGAGGACTGGCGGCTTCGGAGGCGGAGATTTTGTTCCTGGACCATTGTGAACACTTGGCTCTCTATGGTATTCACCTTTTCAAGGCAATTGTGAGTTTTGAGGAATCATTTTTTCTCAAAATTACGAAAATTTGGTCCAAAAATCATGGCGTTCTATTGTGAAAACAAAAAAGTTGCAACGCGGTGTTTGCGTACTTTTAAAATTCAAACGAAAATGAGAACAAATCTCTTCATTTCCCATGCTATTTCTTTCATTGTCGTTTGAATTTCAAAAGTACGCAAACACCGCGTTGCGATTTTTTTGTTTTCACAATGTTATAGTCGGCGAAATTTTCTTATATTTTTTTATTTTAGCCAAATTTTTTCCGTTTCCCGCGTGGCACTTGTACCTTAATTTTCTACGTGCCAACCGACCTTTGGCCTATTTCAATCGTCTCGTTATCCAACGTTCAACCGACTCGTTTTTCAATTCAAACAACTAAATCCCAGCTCGACTCATCGCCACAATTCCGTCACCACCAGCGCCAAGATGGCTCCTCGCACACTTCCGAGTCTTCATATCGCACATCACCGACGGTGCGAATCACACCGTTCACAGGTTTTTTTTCTGGCTTATCCACAACAACGTCAACAAGCTCGTTACAGACTCCCACGCCAGCCGATTTGCAGCCCGAAGGAGACGAAGCCCATAGAGCCGCGTTAGCCCGTCAGCAGGCGGCTAAAGCACAGAAGGCATTGGAAAGAGCCGCAGAGGAACGCCAACCGGAAGCATCAATGCCCGAGAGTCTACCGCCGAGACTAACGAAGCCGGAACCAGTGGAACAGACGTCGAGCGGCAGTGATATCGAAATATCAGTTGAAGAGGACGACTATGAAGACGCGGCCCAACAGATCGAGACCACCAAGCACAGCCACGAGGAGGTGCACGGCAGTGCCGCAGCAAGCCACGCAAAAGAGCACACCGACAACAACGATCCTGCCGAAGAAGGTCCCAGCAAAGAGTTTAATCCACTCTTGGTGGAAGACAACGAAGGCCGACTTTCTGAGCAGGTTGACGGTTTGGCGATCTCCGCGAAATAGGACCTTCACCCGTTCGACAACTGTTACGCTCCTCGCGAAGGAGAGGAAACTACAAAACATCCGACCCGTCGCCTCATTACGTCAGTGACTATCGAGCATGTGCACAAGTTCAGAATGACCACCCTAGCATGGATGAGGAAGCTCAAAGCTCGGGCAGAAAGAACCTCTCGCCGTATGCTCCCTCCACGAAAAAGTCGACACCGCAATATTCGTGGTAAATGACCACCGAGGATCTTCTCTATACCTCACCCCAGTACACATGGAGATAGTCGCAACGGATCGCTCAGACCTCCTCTTTGTCGACTTCAGATCCATCTACGCTGTCGAACGCGGCACTGGCAAGCATCATGGCGTAGACAATTTACACGCCGGCGATCTCATCATCGTGACACGACAAGGACGGTTACCAAATGCAACCGAAGACCGTTTCATCTGAGATCACGTCCAAGCAAGGAACCCACACAATCACCACTTCTGGACGGTGTTAGAATACTCCTCCGTACGCCATCGACATACATACTTATATACCTTATTTTTAATGATTTCACCGAACGAGCTTGTGGATTGTCGAAAAAAACGGTAGGAACAGATTTGTAATCTAAAAAAATAATAAGTTCCCTGAATAAAAAATTCAAGAAATCCACATGTTCAGTCCAACACATACAAAATGCGCAAGCTTGTTGACGCATTACCGGTGTTGGGAGCAGTGTGTCCTTGCAAAAATGTGCATAGAAACAGTCGCCAGCATTTTGTGTTACAGAAATACGATCGCGCTCGCGCAAATTTTGTTTTGAAAAAAAGCCGGTGACATCTGCATTCTGATTGTCTGGAATCTTGACAAAGTATTCTAAAAATAAGGCGGCGGGCCAGGCAAATAGAGAAAATAGACTACTTACCGTTATCGGGAGTTTTGAACGATGTCTGTTCTTTACTTCTTGAGAGCTTGATCTGGTTTGGAGCCACTAGAAATAATCTTTGATACTAATTTTTGTGTTCAGAAAAAATTGGAATGAAAATTTTTACAAACTCCAGTTTTTGGAAAACTTCCGATATAGCCCCCCACGTGACAGGAGCCGCCGCATGTTGGTATAGCACCTCCTACCCATTGAAAAGCGGGGGGGGGGGGGGGGTATTTATCCAAATCCCTGGGAATTTTCTACATATTATAGCCTCCCCTCCCCCGCCCAACATTTTCTATTAGACCACCCCCAACAGCTATTCTGACATATTACTGCGTCGCGAAAACCTGTCAGAGCAGAGCGCGCGACGCTGCTGTGGCAAGGTGCGCGACGCTGCTGTGACTCTGCTGTGACTCGGCTGTGACCCCCACTTTTCGCTGCGAGACCACAGCGCTCCGCTCTGACTGCTTTTCGCGACGCAGTAATACCCCTTTGTAAAATCAGATCTGACCTTTTTTGGATCGAAGCATGCGTCCTCCCAGCTCTCTCTTGTCGCCCATTCTTAAGGTGTCACACATGCTTCTGGCGCGATTTCGCTAATTGTTCAGATTTCAATAAGATGCCAGGAGGCTCTTCCAAGGGGGCCTATATCACAATGATGCGGGGGTTTTCATAGAATGTTCCCCAGTATCATATAGTTATTGGTTCACCTTTTCAGGATCACCACGGGTTCCTTAAAATAAAACAAAAGATAAAGCACTTACGTTACCAACAGATTTATTATCCCAATGGGGGATTTACACCAAGGAGAAGACCACACGTGGCCAACACGACAACTCACAAAAATATAAACTAAAAATAAACAAAACTAAATTTACACGTGACAACACACGTCATAATAAACTTTAAACTTATTCACGTGACCCTAACTTAGGCGTGCCACTAAAGTACCTCGGACCGGCATAACGGATAATCGTTGCGCGGCAGAGAGAGTATGAGGCGACAAGAGAACGGCAAGAGAGGCTTGGCACCGCCAACTATATGGAAAACCAATCATTTGGAAAAATCAATTACTTACTTGTAGAAAGTTCGTGAATATTCGTGAAAAAAATGCAGTAAAAACAATTTCAATCTTAAAATGATAATTTGTTTGAAAACTTAACTAATCAAAATTCAGAAAGTATATAAGACCAGATCACGTATGTTTCTTGTTCATATTTTTTTAATTGTAGAATTTGAACATTGGTTCTTCAACGAGGGATTTACATATTATGTGTTCACGAACGAGGTTTGCAAACGACGCTCCGATGTTCCGCAGTTTATCACTGCGGTCTCGCAGCGAATACTGCGGAACAGTGGAAAATTTGCGGAACATCGGAGCGTCGTTTGCAAACCTCGTTCGTGAACACATAATATGATCGGATTTTCAGAATATTTCTAAAAATTTGCTGGCATATACAGTCCGTTCCATAAGTATAGCGCCCCCCTCCCCTCGAAGTATTCTGCCTTGGCACGCCCGGGCAAAACTTCAACATGAAACTTTTAAAAAACGGATTCAGCATGCAAAACTACCCCGGAAATAACTTTTGTACCTGAAGACATCTATGCAGCAGATAGATGTATGAAAAAATGGCTCCTGCAACGGTAAGATAAGTATAGCGCCCCCCTCGGAAATTTCCAAAAACCAAGATTTATAATAAAATTAATACTTTTTTGCACGTTCATTAGAAATAACCAGATCGTAAGCGCGATTTGACTCTCTTATCTGGAAACCGGTAGTTTGAAATCGGTTGAGAACATTGGTGCAAACCCTTTTGAATATATCGAAAAAACGGGAAGAAAATTGGTTTTTTGAAGAAAAAAATGTATAAAATCGACATAAAATAATTAAAGTTATTTTTTTGAAATGTTAAACAAGACCCACAGGGGTGATTCTAAATGCTGTGTCTCTGCGTCTGCAAACGCAAAGTGCGCCCGCCAATGTTGTTTTGCGCTTTCCCGCTTTTGGGGACACTGGTGCACAATCTTGCTGAAGAATAAAGGGCGACCAACAAAATGCTGAGATGTGTTGGCCTGCGTGTTCGTAAATTCACCAGATTCAATTTCGCTACTTAAAAAATTAACCAAAAAATCTAGTATTACCTTGATTTTTTTCAGAATTTTCCAAAATGTACCAAAAAGTAATTTCCTAGTAAGGCTAGATAATGATAAAGATAATGAAATAATGCGCCCCTCGTGTCGAAACGAACTCGTGTCGATAATCGTCTACCCCCCTCGTGTCGATATACATTATTTCCTCTAATTTAAGCGAATGCGCCTCTATTTTTCAACCTCTTCTCCAGATGTGCTTCTATTAGAAGTGCGTTTCTATTTTTCAAAGCATCTCTCAGGGTAAAGCGGCAACTTGCCGAGCTGGCAGCAAGGGTCGGCAGCTAAAATTGCATAACCCGGCGTGATGTTGGCACGAACTCGGCAAGCTGCCGACTTGCAAAACTCTTGCCAATTCAGGCGGCAATTCACCGATAATTCTCTGAGTAGGTTCTTTTGTATAAGATGCAGCCCAACTTTCATGTGATGATTGTCCCCTGCCTCGCGTTTCGTCAAAGATCTATTAAAGATGGATGCCGATGAGCAAAAGATGGCGGCTCGAGTGGCGAGTTGGTCGATGTCGATGTCGGAGCTCGGAAGCCCGATGGAAACGCTTTGGATGCGGATGGCCGAAAAAGAAAAGGTTTGTGCAGATCGCCAGCGGTGGAGATGCTGGAAGAGTCGATAATGCCGCGTCCAAAGTTCAAAATATTCCTGAAATCAGAAGTTTTTTGCAGTCCCAAGTGTCACAAAAAATTCCAGAAAAAACAGGCGGTGACAGTTGAAACCGACAATCCCATAGTGGCTTCGCTGCGAGACCTTCTATGTTTGAACTTGAGTTTTCCCGTTAAAAAAAAATTGAGCAGATGTGGGAAAATTCAAGTTCGAACACAGAAGGTCTCGCAGCAAAGGAACTACGGTAACGTCGGTTTCAACTGTGATCGCCTTTTTTTCTGGAATTTTTCGTGGCACTTTGGACTGCAAAAAACTCCTGATTTCAGAAATTTTTTGAACTTTAGACGCGGCATAAAGGAGGCAGAGTCTTGGATAATGGAGAAGAAACAATTGAAGGTTTAGATCATATTCGAACCATTTTATTTTTGTTTTCAATCAAATAGTGTTTGGAGGATAAATAAGTTGCCGACTTATTCATTTCTATGTTTACTTTAAGTCCTTATCAATTGACTTGTTGTGATTTTAATTTTCTAATCCATAAAAAAACAAGAATCAATACAAAAATCGCCACAACTGCCAATGAGACACCGACAAGGAACATAGTTAACCTGAAAAAAAAAATAAATTTTTCGAACAATAAAAAGCGTTACCAAAAAGTGTCAGGTTCCAATTGTTTTGAGAAGAACGATTGAAAAAATGTATCAGTTTGCGCAAGTAAAATAGGAAGTAAACCCTTTTTGCGCATTTCCACAAACCGTAGACCTTCTAATTCTTGTACAACTTTTGCAAAATCTAAAACTTCCTTTGATTGTCCAATAGAAGATGAATTCAGTTCATCCAGTGATTTCATCATATAGGAAAAGTTAGAGGTAGAAAGGTGAACTGTATCCAAAGCAGATAATGCGTTTCCAAGCATTTTTAAACTGTGAACTTTGGTCGGAAATATTGATGCCATTGCATGAATTTCTGACAAAAAGAGGTTCATTGATGAGTTAAGAGGAAAGACGTTTATCCACTCAGAATATAAATATTTTTCCACGGGTGGCAAACTCGTCATTTTATTAGCGAGGACGGTTCCAGCCGCTACGAATTTTCGAATTGTTAAACCAAGATTGTCTCTCCGGTAAAAAAACATTGTACGCTGGGAATAAATTAATTGATAAGTGATCTCACGAGCATAAGGAATGTTTAACAAACGATGATGATTTTTAGTTCCTTCTATCTTTTTTCTAAAATCTCTTTCTATCTTTTCCCATTCATGTGCAGCAAACAATAAATTTGATATCTTGTCCATAGATGAACATTTTTTCAAATACAATGTATTCAGCAAGTTTATATGCTTTCTTATTACTGCTATGTCCGATTTTATCAGTTTTGGAGATTCAACTATATTGCGAAGGTTAGTTAATGTTTCGTTTGTGATTGCATCCTGGAAATCTTTGAATTTGGTCAATAACGGTTTGATAATTGTTTGTTGGTTATTCAAAACTTCCGTTTTGGATATTAAGAGCCTGATATGATCAAAATTCATGGCAAGAACATGCTCTTTCATGTTTGCCAATGATTCATTTGTCTTCTTATCCAATTTATATTTGCGATTTATCTGATGCAAGTAGACATAACTAGCCGAAAGGAGTTCGGTGAAATTCGAAAGTTCTAGTAACCCCTTGCTAAAATTAGTAAATATTTGTGAAGAAGAAAGTAGTTGTCGGAAAGCGATCAAAAGTGAATTGTTTAAATTAGCAATTGGTCTCAATTTAGTTAGAGTTTTGTTTGAATTTGTCAATGAATTTATGATAGATGTGTTATTCCACTTTTTAACATTCCATAAACTGTTCATACTTTGTCGAATAAAATTGGAAACATTATTTGTAATAAGTTTTGCCCAGCCGATTTCGAATGATTCTATTTGGGTATTAAAACTATACACTGGTACTAGGAGATCTTCCAGCTCATTCAGTTTTTTGCCTCCATTTAGCACTTTTTTGAGCCAATCGTCGTCCAAATCCTTCAAAATTGATACCATATCTTTGGAACCTCGAGGAAAGCCTATCAGAGCTTGCATGTCTGAAGCTTTAGCACTTGTACTGAACAATCTAGCTATGCCATTTAACTGTTTTTCCACACGCGACATGTGGCTAAACTGTAATAAAGGTTCTATACTAGTGGAAGAATTCTTTAAACCTTCAAAAATGTTCACAAGATTTTTTAAGTAAGTTTGATCCGTCAGTTGAAAATATTGTTCAATTTCTAAAACGAACGAATTCATATTCTGCAAACATTCAGCAAAACCTTTGACATAGTTGGGAGATGGGAGGCTTTTTGCACAATCAGCGTAATAAAATATAGTGACTGTCAAATCAATAAATTTGCGGATAGCACCATGAGGATTTGCAGTTGGCGACTGTAAATACTCAAGAATATCTGATAGAGCTAAATTTATATCTCTAACTTGGTCCGAAAATTTTTTAATACCGAATGTTGAAACATTAAATTTAAACAAACTATCGTTGAATTGTGATTTTGGCAAAACATTTTCCTTATAAATTTCGAGTTTACTCAAGTTTTCGATGGTGTGATTAATTGTTTTGTTCGTTTTGATAGCTAATGAATTAATAATCTTGACAGTATTCATAGAATCAAGAACATCCGTTTTATTAATGGAATCGAATAAGAGTTCAGCTTGAACACCAAGCGCTTCCGCTATCACTTTTTTCATCGTCATTGATTTGCTAAGAAACTCATTTTGTAAAGTAATTGCATTCATAATTCGAGCTAACATTACCGCTTTAATCTCGACATTTCGAACATTTTCGAAACTTTCACTTTGGTTAACAATGTTTTTAAAACCATTGAAAGTCTGATAGACAATAGTGAAATTTTTCCCAAGCAAAGTAATACAAACATTAGCACTTAGAAAAACGAAAAAGAACACGCAACATTTTTGATAGCTATTATGGATTCGTGAATTAGCGATAAAACGCGGTGAATTGTGGGGCAAAAGTTGGCTGGTCTCGCCACGATTTTGACAGACTACGGTTAGCGCGAAAATATTTTTTTAAATCCTTTTTTTTTAATTAAAACGCATTTTCATAGTTTTTTCTCAACAAAATAAGTTTTTGAATTGAAATTACTCATTCCAGGTTACACAAAAAATTTTAATAGTGAAAAAATGCTAGTCAAAAGGCAAAAAATCGCGTTTTTATTTAAAACAAAAGAAGAAAAAATATTTTTCGCGCTAACCGTAGTCTGTCAAAATCGTGGCGAGACCAGCCAACTTTTGCCCCACAATTCACCGCGTTTTATCGCTAATTCACGAATCCATAATAGGAACAATATTGTCGTCTTGTTTCCCAAACTTTTTAACTTTTTTTCTTTTGAAGTTGCCGTATTTCAAACTTGTTGTCAGTTTTTCTGAAAATAATTTGAACAAGATTCGAAAAACCAACCAAAGTTATTTTTCTTAACACAGGGCTAGTAAGCATTTATGTACCCTAAACTCGTGTAGATAGGTCCGATTTCATTTCTGCAAGTAACACACTATCTCATTTTGTCTGGTTTCTCTGACGTGTTGTGTTTTCATTTCCGCTCACCTCTCTCTCAGCGGTCGGCCACACTATTGGTACACAAGTTATTGGTAAACAAGCGTACTCAGAGAAACGAGAGAGTGTGTCTTTCTTGGAGACAAAGTATTTTAAAAATAAGACGGCGTGCCAGGCAAATAGAGAAAATAGACTACTTACTGTCATCGGGAGTTTTGAACGATGGTTTTTGTTTACTTCCTGAGAGCTTGATCTCATTTGGAGCCACTAGAAATAAACTTTGATAAGATCGTTCAGACTAATTTTTTTTCAGAAAAAATAGGAAAAATTTTTTTACAAACTCCAGTTTTTGGGAAACTTCTGATATAGCTCCCCACATGAGAGGAGCCCCCGCATGTTGGAATAGCACCTCCCACCCATTGAAAAGCGAGGGGTGTATATACTCGGTATAAAACGCTGATAACTCGCTCCAATCGAACAAAGAATTTCGCATGCATTCGGAGTGAGGTTTAGAGAAATCAGAGCAAAACATCGGCGACGGCTCTCTCAATTTTCTGCACTCTCTCGTTGCAAACGCGGCCGCGTCCATCACTGTGCGAAGAGAGCGCGTTTGCAGCGCTCCGTATTGAGAATATCACAACAACTAGTGCAAGGGGCTTTAACAATTTCTTTAAAGCACCCCACAAGTGAATGGGGGGGGGGGGTATTTATCCAAATCACTGGGAATCTTCTACATATTATAGCCTCCCCTCCCCCGCCCAACATGTTCTATTAGACCACCCCCAACAGCTATTCTGACATACCCCTTTGTAAAATCAGAGCTGACCTTTTTTGGATCGAAGCATGCGTCCTCTCACCTCTCTCTGGTCCCTCATTTTTAAGGTGTCACACATGCTTCTGGCGCGATGTCGCTAAGTTCTCAGATTTTAATAAGACGCCAGGGGGCTCTTCCAACTTTCATGTTGGTTGGGGGGGGGGGGGGGGGGGGTCACAATGATGCGGGGGTTTTCATAGAATGTTCCCCAGTTTTTGATGTTTCTTTTATTTAAAAAAATCGGTTTGCACCAATGTTCTCAACCGATTTCAAACTACCGGTTTCCACCGGTTACTCGAAAAACCGGTTGTTCTGGTAGAAATCGGCGAAAACCGATTTTTTCGCGCCGGTGGAATTCGATTTGTACCGGTTTTTAGAAAAACCGGTTTCGACCGGTTTTTGCCACCGATTGAGCTATCATATGGAAAACAAACCAATTGCTTACTTGTAGAAAGTTCGTGAATATTCGTAAAATTAATGCAGTACAAACAATTTCAATTTCAAAATGATAATTTGTTTGAAAACTTAACTAATCAAAATTCAGAAAGTATGCAAGACCAGATCACGTAAGTTTCTGATCCATTTTTTTTTTGTTGTAAATTGTAAGTGTTGTGTTGTCAAAGTATAATTTGTCCGGCATGCCGGCTTATTGTTTGAAGATCCTGCTTGGATACCGGGCAGTTAGAGTAAATACGGCATATTTAATTTTCGACATTTTTGGATCATCAAATCTTTTTTTCTTTAACAATCATGCTGCTGATTTCGCCTTTAAAATAGTTTTGATTCGAAAACTTTCTGAGTCGAGATAGGCGAGGTACAACGATGGTGCGGACTATTATTGTTATGCTGGGGTGAGGACTTGTATGGCAGGCATATGAAATAAGGATTTGTGAAATTATGTCTTAAAACACTAAAATACAAGAAAAAATGGTGTCACCAAGCTACGCCCCGCCCTTTCCCTGTGCAAAACATAAGGGCCGTTGAAACCCGTAAGATGTCGGTCCACAAGAGAAGGTATAACAAAAGAATTCATTTCTCGCACTTCTCAGGTAATTTTTGGCTGCTTATGGGCAACGAGGCCGCCTATTCCCAAGCAAAATAGCAGTTTGCCCCGGGATTCGGCAGATCTGCCCGGGGCAGGCGATGTGCAAGTGTTGCGCAGCGCTTAATCTGCCACTCACTAGGGAACCATTTATCTAATGCATGGACTCTGCCTTAACCGTTGACACAGTTCGAAAGAGGGACTTTTAAAAGGTATATTCCAGTTTTCAAAACCTGCTTACGAGACTTCTGAATATATGAAATTTCAGTCCAAAGTTTGACCATTTTTAGCATTGGTTTTAGCAAAAATAGCTTTTCACGAGCTATTTTTCTCGCCACGACCACCCGATTTCATAGGTGCCCTCATTGTTCACTTCAAAACATGTGAGCACAGGTTTTGCGCGATAGGCCTATAATAGGTTGAGACCAAATATAGGCCTATTATAAGCTTATAATAGGCCTATCGCGGGCGGCAGCGCCTACCCTCCTGTAATAAGGTTATCGCGGACGCGGTGTGCGGCGACCGCGGTAGGCCTATTTGTAGGTCAATGCAAACGCGCTCTATGGCTACACTAAAAAGGCAGAGACGCAAGCACTCATAAGAAAACAAAACATTTTCTTTGGCCTAATTAATTTTTGCCGTCGCATTTCAACTGTTTTCCGTTTTTCAGAATTTAAATATTTTTAATCTTTTAATAAATAGAAATGTTCTTGTTTTTTCCCTGTTATGACACATTCGCAAGGATTGACACTTCGCGCAAAATTGTAAGGCAAGAATTATGTTCATTTCTTTTTTATATTTTTGTTTAAAAAAAAGCATGATTTTGTTTATCAAAAGTGTCAATCTTTGCCAATATGTGATAAAGCCGCCCAAACTCGAAAATTACGCTTTTTGGCCGATAATGGGGTTTAAATAAAAATATTTTTATTCATTGTTGAGTTCACGCGTTATTTTCACAAATCTTTTGCTTCATTTCATATAATAAAATTCAACTTGTTCATTTTTCAGGTGGAAATGCGATCTCGGAGCCGGGATTTTTGCGAGGAGCGGCAAACCGGACATGCAATGTAAGTATTACATTTTTGTTTATGGCAAAAAATGGCAAAAAACCTGGCCGAAAATTCGGAAAATACTCCGTTTGTCCGGAAATTTTGGGAAATAAGGGAAGACATTCTCTCGGACATCTCCACGAAATTTTGGACCGAAGTTTCGATTTTTTTTTAATATTGAATATTTTTCTGAAAATGTTTAAAATCGATATTTTCGTCTGAAATTTTGTGGGAATGTTCGGCCCATATTTCCCAAAATTTCAGGTCAATAGGAACATTTTCTGAGTTTTCGCGCAGTTTTTTGTCATTTTTTGCCATTTCGTGAAGAACCATAAAAGCGCCCCGTAAAACATGTTCTGTTCTCAGAAAATTTTCTGCGATTTGCCGCCATTATCGGTGCGTCTGACCACTGGCAGTGTTTAGCACGCCGATTTCGACGGCAAATTACAGTTGACATGTGCCCCGTAAGCTTTCCCCGTTTGGCGTTTCTTGCCCGTCCGACCCGTCCGATGTCCGGACAACAAAAAATCATTTTTTCTTCATTGTTCCAAAAAAAAAAACCTGAATTCGAGTTTCCCTCCGCCATGAATGTATTATGGACTTATTCATAGGAGAAAAAACATTTTTTTTTTGTTTGTTTTTGTTTTTTTCCTATTCATAGATGTCAAAAAAGTCAAAAAATGTTTAAAAAACGTTAAAAAATGTCAGAAAACGAATCCTATGAATAGGTCCATTATAAAATGGAATACCGTAAAAACTGTAATATACCGCCATGGCGGTCTATTTTTCGGAGTGGGTCTAGGGGTGGCGTTGTATTAGAGGTGGCGTTCTATTAGAGGGTGGCGGTGTATTTTCCGAAGCTGAATTTTTAGAAAAAAAAATCAAATTTAACTTTTCAACATCCAAAAATAACAAAAATCGACAGAAAAATAGAAAAAAAACGAATGTAAATATTGTCGACCCGCAACGACGGTGAAACGCGCTCCACTGATTTTAGTACTTTGTGATTTTCATTTTGGATTCCGAATTATTATTGTTTTAAAAAAGTTTTCATCACCAAAGCCGCGTTAATTTTAAAATTAAGCTCCGCCTCTTCACGCGAATTTCATGAAAATTATATTTTCCTTCACTTTTTTTCCTGAAATTTTTAAAAAGGTTAAAATTCGCGTGAAGAGGCGGATCCTAAATTCAAAGTTTACGCGGCTTCGGAGATGACAACTTTTTCGAAACGGTAATATTTCATTTCACGTTGAATTTATGCGCGAAATGAAGTGATTTGGATACCAAAATGAAAATCAAAAAATACCAAATTCAACGGAGCGCGTTTGACCGTCATAGCGGGCCGATAATATGCATTTGTACTGTTATTCGAATTCAAGAGACATATCACTGTCATCCTACTACAGTATAGAACTCGCACGGAATTCCTGAATTGGAGCGGTACCGAATCAGAACCGCTCGAACAACGCGAAGAAGAATTTTTTGTAGATTGTGAGTCCCTGATTTGTATTACGTGCACTGGTTTTTTTTAGTACAGCTCCATTTCAAGCAGTTTTATTTCACGCAATTATATTCCGTTGCAGTTCTTTTATGTGCGAGTTCTATACCGTAGTACCCTCTGTAATCAGCTAGCTTTATCGTTCATTGCACACCTCGGTGTTTGTGTACTTTAGACTACAGTAATCCACGTTGAAAAAATATTACTGGAACACCGGCTCATGTTTATAGGTCGCAGTTTGTCAGGGTGGCGGTGTATTACAGGGTGGCGTTCTATTAGAGGGTGGCGTTCTATTTTTCGAAGTGACGTTGGGAGTGGCGTTGTATTACAGGTGGCGTTCTATTAAAGGTGGTGTTCTATTACAGTTTTTACGGTAATTGAAAAAATTAAAACGATCTGAAATTAAAAATGAACAGACACCGTCTAGTACCTTTGCAGACCGGGCAATGAGGACGGGTACAGGCGTTTTCGGGCGGCCCGCCCGTGATGGAAAGCTTAGTGGCCAGTACGCCGATTTTAGCGGAAATTTTCTCAATTTTTGCAGCAATTTGCCGAGTTTGAGGCAACCTTCCGCAGTTTGCCGGGGCGAATTTCTTAAAATCGGCAGTTCGCTGCAAAAATCGGCGTGCTGGCCGCCCTCAACGCTAATTCGCCGTCGAAATAGGCGTTCTGAACACCGCTATTATCAATTCAATATTCATGCCGGCTACCACATGCGCCCGCGAAAGTTTTATAATAGACGCAGACATAGCGACACATGTCTGTGGCGACACACCCGCTCACATTTTTTGATCTACGTTCAGTTGAATTCAGTTGAAAAGACCTGATGGGGCGGAGCCTCGATGTTTCGCGCCACTGCTTACTGTAGCCGGCAAGAGTATTGAATTGATAATAGTAGGCAGAAGCGCCTATTTATCCGGAAAAATGGCGAACATTTGGTGTGACGCAAAATCAGTTCGTTTCAAAATATGTTTTTCAACCTAATTCATTTATTGTCGACCCGCCACGACGGTCAAACACGCTCTGTTGAAATTAGTACTTTGTTATTTTATATTTGGTTTCAAAATTATTTCATTTCACGTATAAATTAAACGTGAAATAAAAGAAAAAGGGGAACTCCGCTCACTTTTTTTCACGTAATCATTAAATTTTAGTGCACTTGAATTTTTGCGTGAAAAAGTGGCGAGGTTTCATTTGATGTCGCAACTCGATTGAAAGCAGAATAAAACAACATTTACATGAAATTTGCGTAAAGAGGCGGATCTAAATGTTCATTTTTTCGGTTTGACCAACGTGGTGGGTCAACAATATGGGAGTAAATACTATCGCGCATTTCAAAAATGATTTTCAGTCGAGCACTGAACAGGTTCATGACTTTTTTGGTCATTTTCATCAAATTTTGTTTCAGATCGAGGCGATGGGCCGATAGGAGAGCGAGCAATGCCGGTGGATGCCATTGAACGATAATTGAATTTTGTAAGGTTTAAACATTTTTTAAAACTTGGCTAACACAAGCAATAGTTTTGTTAAGCTTACCTTTATTTTTAAAACTTCGTTCAATTCAAAAATTTCAATTCGATTTAATTCAAAAATTTGTGTAGACGTAGTCATAGATTGTGCGGGAAAACTGTTACTCCGACTGTTAATTTGCCTATTTTTGGCCCGCCAAAATGGTCAAACGCGGTCCGCTGAACTCAGTACTACGTGGATTTCATTTTGGTCTCCAAATTATTTCATTTCATGTGTAAATTCAACGTGAAATGAAATAATTTGGAAACCAAAATGAAATCCACGTAGTATTGAGTTCAGCGGAGCGCGTTTGATCATGTTGGCGGGTCGACAATATGCAGATGGATTTTCCTGTTATTTTATTCCTATGCAAATCTGCATTTTAATTATTTTTCCATAAAGATTTGCATATAAATAAAATTTAAGGAAAATCCATCAAACCAGCATTTAGTTTTTATTTCTTATATAAAAAAATTTTAGATTAGCTTGTGGTATTACTGCGTCGTGAGGAACAGGCAGAAACGTGGCGAAAGCGTTGCAGCATCGCGCGAGTTAGAAAAAAATTGCACTCTGCATAGGTTTTTTTTTCCGGAAAAAGCTAGTCTCCATGGTCCCATGAGAAATAAAAACAAAAAATATATATTTGACGTAGGCGAAATAGTCGCCACAAGCCGCAGGCTTGTTATTATTTAGAAACGAACTATGTGTTAGCCAACTTTTAAAAACTTTAAAAACCCAAACTAACGTCTTTCTTTCCTTTTCTGATATATTTTGTGCCCAATCTTCTTCTTTTTATTGGTTGTACTATTCGATTCGTTAAAATTGCAATAAATTGTATTCTTTTTCAACATTGTTTCGTGTTTTTTAAACAAGAAATGGCTCGAATGGGAGCACTTTTGAGCCTGCGGGTGAGTTTGGAGGCGTTTGATAGCCCTGTTACAAGCCTACTTCCGAGCTTCGAATATCCGCGATCAGCCAATTATAGGCTTACAATAGGCTTATTCGTGACCGCGATAAGCTTATTATAGGCCGAAGTCAACCGCGATAAGCCTATTATAGGCCTATTATAGGCGTCGAGCCGCGATAAGCCTATAATAGGCATACTATGGGGTCCTTCGCGGGTACTCGATAGGCCTATCGCGCAACCTATTATAGGCCTATCGCGCAAAACCTGTGAGGGTGGCGCAGGTGGGAGTACTTGCGTTTCGGAATATTGAGATGCTGGTTCGATCCCTACGAAGTTATTGTTTTTTTTTCTTTTCAAATTATTTTTCATAAAGTTTTTTGGAAACAATTTTTTTTTGCGTTAAATATTTCCTTTTACACTTTGGATATGATAAGATTCATATTCAATTTTGAAACTTTTCTCTCCATAATGGATTATTTAAAGTTTTCTGAAATTTCTGTAATCAAGGTTATGGCCAGTTTGGCAGATGCTTTCGCACTCATTCTCCCATCTAAAAATTCCAATCAGTTCATACTTGGAAAAAAAACGTTTCGATTTGTTCATGTATCTGTGCTGAATAGGTCCATAGCCAAGTTCCAAAGAAAAAGAAAAAAAAAACAATAACTTCGTTGGGGGGTCGAACCAGCATCTCGATATTCAGAAACGCAACTCCACCCTGCGCCACCCTCGCATGTTTTGAAGTGAACAATGAGGGAACCTATGAAATGGGGTGGTCGTGGCGAGAAAAATAGCTCGTGAAAGGCTATTTTTGCTAAAACCAATGCTAAAAATGTGAAACTTTGGACTGAAATTTCATATATTCAGAAGTCTCGTAAGCAGGTTTTGAAAACTGGAATATACATTTTAAAAGTCCCTCTTTCGACCTGTGTCAACGGTTAAGGCAGAGTCCATGCATTAGATAAATGGTTCCCTAGTCAGTGGGCAGCTCAGAGGGGAGACACGCGACGCAACTCCATGCGCCTGCGTGTTCACCAGCAGGGGTGGGACCAACAAAAAATTTTTTTTTGTTTTTTTTATGTTTTTTCGGGTTTTTTTTGGATGAGACAAAAATTTTTTTGTTTTTTTTGAGGATTTGGATGAGACCAAAAAAATTTTTTTTTTTTTTGATGATGCGCCAAAAAATTTTTTTTAGAGCCACGCCGGCGAAAAAAATTCCGGTTTTTGGCCAAAAAAGTAGTCGGTATATGCTCCAAATTGACAAAAACCTCTAATTTTCAACAAAAACTTGGAAAATTTCTTTTTAACTGGCAGAAATACGTACTTTTTTTGGAATTTTTTTTTTTTATTAATTTTTTTTTTGGTAATTTTTTGAGGACAAAAAAATTTTTTTTTTTTGTGGAAAATTTTTTTTGTCTTACCCATGTTCACCAGTGATGAGAGGAAAGCGGAAACATATTTCTAATTCTGCGGAAATGGAAACGGAACACGTGTTTTATCATTCACGGAAACGGAAACGAAAAAAAAACGGAAAATCACTTATAAAATGGAAAACAAATATACTAGAGAGCTAAATCAAAACAGAGGAACGGAACAAAAAATCAACTCAACAGTAAAAATAATAACAAAGTTCAGGAGAAAATGAATATTTAAATACAGTACCGTTCAAAAGGTTGGAAACTTTTGGTTTCTCGGGCATAACTTTTGAATGGAGAGGGTTTTGGTTCTGAAAATTTGCATGAATTTGCCCCGTGATGTTTTTGACAAGCTCCAAAAATGGATTTAGTCATTTTTGAAAACTGCCGATTTTTCAAAAAATTTCAGATGCCAAAATTTTCGACCAAAAAATAATTTTTTTTTCAGATTTTTCAGGACTCGATATTTATGTTCAAAATAAAGTTTCAAAACTGAAAGTATGATTTCAGTTGACTATGGGTTGATCGGACAATTTTCAGCTGACTTACAGCACTTTGAGTATCAGGGTCCATATTGGTAAGTCAACTTTAACTTTTATTGAGAATCACCAAAACCTAATCAAATCAAATAAATTTAGTTTTTTAACAGTTTTTATCTGATTTGCCCTTATTTTCTTTGATTTTGGTGATTCTCAATGAAAGTTATAGTTGACTTACCCATGTGGACCTTAATACCTTGACCTTGATAAAGTACTGTAAGTCAGCTGAAAATTGTCCGCTCGACCCATAGTCAACTAAAATCAGACTTTCAATTTTGAAGCTTCATTTTGAACATAAATATCGGGTCCTGAAAAATCTGAAAAAAAATTTATTTTTGGGTCGAAAATTTTGGCACCTGAAATTTTTTGAATAATCTGCAATATTCCAAAATGTCCAAATCCATTTTTGGAGCTTGTCAAAAACATTACGGGGCAAATTCATACCAATTTTCAGAACCAGAACCATCTCCATTCAAAAGTTATGCCCGAAAAACCAAAAGTTTCCAACCTTTTGAACGGTACTGTATCTGAGGCAGCGATGTTCGCATTGCAGAATATGTACTTCTACAGGGCTTCCTCCCCAATGCGATTCTGTTTGGGAACGCAAATACTTTGGAGACGTCTAGAAGGCGTGTCATTGTAGAAAAAGGAGATCTGATGCAAAAAATCTAATTTTCCGTATCAAAATCTATCAGAAAATTCATAAACAAGCCGTTATAGAGACCTCCATAGATAATTTTAGAACGTTTTTCTGATCGTCGTTTCAGGTTTTTGAACATTTCGTCTGAAAATTGAAAGTTACAGTAATCTTATTGGTCTTTACGTGCGGCTACGCCTATGGGTTTATTACATTAACAAGTGATGCGGCATTAACAAAGATAAAAGGTTAAGAAAACGGCCTAGATTAAAGGAAATGTCACCTTATGTAGGGACCAGGTGAGAGAGTGAGAGGGGCAGCGGTCAGAGTGGGAATGAGAGGCGTCGCGGGCGCGCGGTGGCGTCCGATCAAACATTGTAGATCAAAATGAGCTGGCAGGTCTAGGCGTCGGCATCTGTGTTTCGTAGCACGGCTCCCCCTCCTTCCAATGCGCCAGCAATTTCGCAGTGGTGCGCGCTTGCATCATTCGCAAGCGGCGAATGCATTTTTGTACTGAAAAATAAGTTTTTTTCATTATTTCACTCGAATAATTATATTTTTGAAAAATGAATATCATTGGCCGATAGAAGAGATTCTTGCGAACATTTTGAGCACTTGGACGTCAACAAAAAGGCAGAAATGGCTGACCCTTAGGGGTTTGAAAAACATATTTTAAGAAAATTGGAGGCGAGCAGAAGGGATGAATTTCAGCTCGAAATTTTCGTGAAACTAGATAAAATGCACATGGATTTTGCAAAACAGAACCATTATTTACCTCTTTCTCGAAATCCAGGCCCAATAATTTGACAAACTCTAAATGAAACTCACCAAAAAATCGATATTTAAGCCACTACTAAATTATTAGGCACCCATGATTTTTGCCCAGCTTTCCGATTGTTTTTTCCAAAGTTTTCCACACTATTGTCTGTTATATGTAATTTTGCAAAATATTTCAGTCCCAGTAAGCGTTTTTTCCTTGTGCAGAATGAAATTTGCGATTTTAACGTCTATGTTCCACAGCAGAATTCATTTAATTGTATATAACATTAATTGCAACATAACATTTCAATTTGTGGCTCAAAGTCTTCCAAGTTAGCGGCCTGCTCGTCGTCTGCCCCAGCGGTGATGTAGTCTTCGTCGATGTCTTAGAGTCTTCCGAGATCCAGTTTCCAGCTTTTGACGATCTTTAAGTTTCGGTCGCAGCCTTCCTCAAGTTTTTCTCGTTGTCCTTGCCAATGAAGTCTGGATTGAGCCGGCTGCACACCTCGTGGAGCTGGTTGTTCGAAACCTGAAACAAATAAAATTTTTCATCGACAAAATTTTCTCACAATTTCTTACCGCTTTCTTGATTGAAGTCGATTAGGGAGTGCCATTTTTTACGATTGCTCACAATTTGTGGTTGGTAATTAGCACAACACGGAATTTTCCAATATATCACGTGATTGTGGGAAATCTGCAATTTCTACGATAAAATATTGAGCAATCACATAAAAGAAATATAGAAATAAACGAATCTATCAATTTTCATTCAGTCTCATAATAGTTATGCCTAAAAATTTTTGTAAAAATATGGAAAATAAAATAAAAATGGAAAAAATTCTGCTAAATTGCGCAGATCACATTGTCCACGTGGAGTACACGGCCGTACGGCCATGGCGTGGCCAGTGCACGAGAAATGCGCCAACCAGAAAAAATTTTGGAAGGCTGGGGTGCCGTGCGTAGGTCTCAAAGAGACCTCAGAAACCAGATACTAGGTGCACGACAACTTTGACATACCAGCGTGATGGAATAGATGGAGATAGAGGAAAGGTGATCGGTGCGATACCTTACATTACAGTCAAGTGTAAAATCATCAGCGAGGGTTTACGTTTTGTATTTGCAACTCTATTGAAAACACTATAGCTAATAACCGTAAAAACTGTATTAGAAGGGACCCTTAAATTGAAGGGCCCCTCTATTAGAAGGGCCCTCTAGACGACCTCACGAAAAATAGACGTGCCCCTCTAATTGAAGGGCCCCCTTCGATAGAAGGTCCCTTTTAGCGAAAGTACTGTGGCCGAAGTCATAGCTACGCGAAATTACGGCCAAATTTTAATTTTTATAAGTTTTTCATCGTCTTGTGTTCAAATTTAAATGTTTTCTTGCATTTTCCTGTCTTAAAGGACAGAAGAATATGGAGAATTTGCTGAAAAGCGTGTCATCGACATGAAAAAAAGAAAGATTTATAGATTGGGGGTTCGAAAATTGGGCTGGAATACGCCAATAAAACCAACAATAAAAAAGCAGCTGTGGATCAGCTTGAAGACGTGGAAGTCGAAGATAATTATCAGGAATCTGACCAGGAGTATTAAAACATCAAAACTTCCATTAATGTGAGGAATGATGCATTGTTCATCATTTTTAGACCCATTTTTATGATATCTTAATTTGAATTTCTAGATTATTTATAATTTTGTTGAATTTTGTAAATTTTTCTTTTGAACTTATTTATTTTTGTAGAATCTTCTGGGAATTTGTTGATTTTTGTGAAGTTTTTTCTGGACTATCTGAAATTTTACAAAAAAACAAGAGAAACCATTCTAATAGAACGATTCCTCACGCGACCTCACGAAAAATAGAAGAGCCCCTCAAATAGAAGGGCCCTGCGAGGCACCCCACGAAAAATAGAAGGGCCGGCCCTTCTAATACAGGTTTTACGGTATATACAGTCCCCGAACTTTCCTAATAAATATGCCACAATTCGACTTCACAAAACCTTCCGACACAACCCCATAAAAGTTCCCAACTTCTTTTTTAAATGTCAATGACAATGACACACCCAAATGGTTGACATTCCATAAAATTCAACTTTGGCCTCAGCGTCCAATGTTATAATCATTGTTTCTAAGACGGCACTTCCTAGACAGTTTCATCACCGGCCTGCAATACGAGAGAGGCGCCGCAGCGCAAACTAGTTCGAGCGCGCAGCCGACACTCCACGGGTTACGACCACCGCTATACATTCTATGAGAGACGCTCCGCCCACCACGATTCAGTGGTAAAGTTTTGGGAAAAAAACGTTTATTGCAACCAAATATGCACAATTCTTTGCAAGTAAAGCTAGATTTCACTAGAAATTGGACAAAAAAGCAGAGAAAAGATCAATAATCACCCAAAACTGACGAAAATTCATCAAGACTTTAACAACTTTAGCAATTTTCCTGTGAAATTTGCGTCGAATTTGTATCAAAAGGAATCGGATAGGCGAATGACATTGGATAATTGTTGAAAGTGTTTGAAAACGACTGATTTGGAAAATAATACGGAATGAATGGAGTGGGATAGTCGGCGGAGATGAACGTTGAGGAGTGTGGCAGACAGTCCTGAAAAAACTTGGGTTTTTGGATGAGTCATTTGAAGAAAAATGATAATTAATAGAGATGTGTATACCTTTTTCTTCTTCTCAGACTCGTCAAAATTCAAATTTATAACATTTCCCGCCTTGTTGCAGTTTGGTGATGAATCCACTATTGGAGGGTATTCGGCAAATGTAAAGCTGCAACAAAAAACATTTCAATTTTTTTTTAAATTTTTCTATATAATGGATTCGTGGCGGAGTGACAATTCACGTGAAACTGGAAGACGAAAAATCTCTTTATTTCCTCAGTTTTCCTATAAATTTTGTTTCATTTTCAAAAAAAATTTTTGAAAAAAAATTTATTTTTTTTCCGGTTTCAAAAAATCCTTTAGATAATTGTTTTCTTTTTTCTGTTGTTCAAGCGTGATCGTACCCTCAAATAGTCGCCAATTTTTTTTCTCGCCGGATGCCGCTTCTAACATGTTTAGACATAAAAATCTCGCTCACCCATAATTCTCGGGTTTCACAATGATTTCCGGATTATTCTTGAAAAAGTCCTCCTGTGAGGTGGAAGTCGTCGAGGTGAGTGAGTTGGCAGGTGGCAACATTGGAGGGCTCATCGTTTTGTTTTCACTCATCCAGGACCTTTGAGAGTTGAGAAAAATTTTAAAATTCAAAAAAAAAAGATGAATTACCAGGAAGGCATCGAATCTTTCAACGTATGCTTCTCCTCACCCATTCCATCTTGTTTTTCTTGCCGGCGGAATTTAGCGCGTCGATTTTGGAACCATACCTGAAAATGTATAACTATAAGAAGTTTTTTAAAGAGAAGCGGACAAGTTGCAAAGTCGATTGGGAATTCATTTTCCATTTTACTTTTTTTTTTTCTTTTTAAATTTCAGCTCAAAATAAATTGAAATGTGGGCGGAACCTATTTTGCTGGCGTGAACTCGTGGGCTATTCTGATAAAATGGGGGTCCATATTGATATGGAACACAGACCAAATTCGCACGAAAAGGGAGGGGGGGGGGGTGTTTCTTCCTTTCCCGACAGGGGTTATACTGATATGAGTCTGGGTAGCCTATCTGATACATTACTTACTATACCAGACCAGACTAACCCGCGACGCGTTGCCACTTGGATGCCTTAAAACCTGGTACGAATAGGAGACGCAGAGAAGCAGAGTGCATGAATATTGTCGCCTCTCGCCAAAAGAGACACAGACAAGCAGTGGAGCGCATTTGACTCAGCGTTCCGGGCAGCACGCCGTGATATTGTGTGTTTTAATCCAGTTGCAGGGGGTACGACAGAATAGAACGGCTACAAAATAGAACTCGAGGTGCGATGGTTTTCTCAGTTTTTCGCCGCCAATCGAGTTGCATCATCATCAAAAAATGATACTCCGCCCACTTTTTTTCACACGAATATTACATTTAAGTGCATTTTGCATAGAAAAACTGCAAAGTCGTGATTTCCTGATGCAACTACTCGGGCAGCTTTGCAGTCCGGCCCCTACCTATCTATAACGCACAGTTTTTTTTTTCGCCCAACGCGTCCAGCGACAGTTTGAAAAAACTTGTGCACATCTGTGTAAAGTCACTGAAAACTGATGCCGTGCCCGGAAAAAAACAATTATGTCGCTTGTCTTCGCCTCCTCCAAATTGGCGGTTTGTCACCACTTGCGGTGGTGAACAATGCGGACCACAACCGGCGCAGATAAGCATCTGACCACGAGTCATATTTCTATCCACTCGGTTGTCGTCTTGTCGTGGCCATTTAAGGATTACACATTGTTTTGTTTTGACAGTTTTGCGCGGCGTTCGCGTTCGCAACAACGCCCTGATGGGATTACGGTCGTTTTGTGTTTTGGCACAAACACTAATGGAAGGACTTTTGGACGAGCAAAAGACACTTTGGTGGACACTGAATGATTGACGGATGGACAACTTGCTAATTGGTGTTGAACTTGGCTTTACGTGGTTCATCTATTATAGATCGATGGGTGGTGTTACTTATGGGGTTATTAAGGGTCGGAAAAAAATAGTTTTTTTCCTTTTTTCCCTTATTCAAACGACGGAAAAAAAGAAAAAAATCCGTGGCCGTGAGAGATTTTTCCGTTGGTTTTTTAGGCCCTCGAGACCTGCGAAATATCGATTTACGGGCGAATAAATTTTAAAAATTTTTTTTGGAGAATTTATCGTATTTTATTGCTTACTTCCAATGAATTTCTCTATTTTTTCAACAAAAAAAAATTTCAAAAATTATTCGCCCGTAAATCGTTATTTCGCAGGTCTCGAAAGCCTAAAAAACTTTTGCGATGGCCTAGAAAAGCAACGGAAAAAAAACTCTCGCGACCATGGATTTTTTTCTTTTTTTTCCGTCGTTTGAATAAGGAAAAAAAGGAAAAAAACTATTTTTTCCAACCCTGAATAACCCCATTAGAACTGTAGCGCAAAATTTTTATCTAGGCTCTAGGAGATTTTCGAGAAGTTCAACGAATTACGGTAGTCTTAAAGGCGCATCACGAAATTTGTCAAAATGGTCTCGATGGGAAAATGTTTATTTTTTTTGCAGGGTTTTATTTTGTTTTTGTTTTTACTTTTTCCTATTTTTTGGTGGCATTTAGCCGATTTTTCGAACAAAATTCGTGAAAAATTATTTTTATTAATCGGCGCATAAAAATTGGCTGTTTTCAAAGTTTATCAGCAGCTGCTGAGGCGAGAGTAATAATATTTAGATTTGGAAATAAATGTCTTCAATCGAGTTGCTAAATGAATACATACATCAAAACATGAACGCCCGCTTCACGGCGTGCTGCCCGGAACCGGGGTGGGACAAAAAAAATTTGTTTGTCCCCCAAAAAATTACAAAAAAAAAAAATGTTTTTTTGCTCTTAAAAAAATTAACATAAAAACAAAAAAAAAATTTTTGTCCTCAAAAAATTTACCACAAAAAAAAACAAAAAAATTCCAAAAAAGTACGTATTTCTGCCAGTTAAAGAGAATTTTTCCAAGTTTTTGTTGAAAATTAGAGGTTTTTGTCTCATCCAACAAAAAACCCGAAAAAACAAAAAAAATCGAAAAAAAAATTTTTTTTTGGTCCCTACCAGTGATGAGCGGAAACCCGTTTTTCTGAAAAACGGAAAGCGGAAACGGAAACGGAAACATATTTCTAATTCTGCGGAAACGGAAACGGAAACGGAAAACGTATTTTATCATTCACGGAAACGGAAACGGAAACGGAAAAAAAACGGAAACGGAAACGGAAAATAACGGAAAGATTCGCTGAAAAAGCAAGTGCGCTCCACGAAACTTAGTACATCGTGGATTTCATTTTCGTCGCCAAATTATTTCATTTCACGTTGAATTTGCACGTGAGTTGAAATAATTTGGCGACGAAAATGAAATCCACGAAGTACTAAGTTTCGTGGAGCGCACTTGCTTTTTTCGCGAATGGACAATATGCGATTTTCATTTTGGTTTCCAAATTATTTTATTTCACGTATAAATTTTTCGTGAAATAAAATAATTTGGAAACCAAAATGAAAATCGCATAGCGTTGAGTTCAGCGGAGCGCGTTTGACCATTTTGGCGGGCCGAAAATAGTGAGCAAAATCAAAACTTCTACAGGGCTTCCTTTCCAATACGATTCCGTTTGGGAACGAAAATTTGACAGGCGATTGAAAAGAGTCGTTCACTTTCAGCCAAAGTGGCTGGCACAGCTAGAAGCTTTTGGGCCATAGATTTAAGCCGCGGAAAATTCTGATTCTTTCTCCAAAACTTGAATGGGTCAGCGGATGCGGTTGGCGGTTTTGGAAAAAAAATTCGAAACAAAAAAAAACAGTTGTCGATTTACGGTAAACTATGAGCATTTTTGGAGTGTCGTCTGCGTGAAGTACACGTGGACAACATCAGAAATCTCAGGCTAAACATTTTCCGTCTAAATGCGGATAACGGAAACGGAAACGGAAAAACAGTAATACTTTGACGGAAACGGAAAAGGAAACGGAAAATAATTTTTTATTCCGCGGAAACGGAAACGGAAAAAACCCTCCCACAAACGTCACGGAAAACGGAAACGGAAACGGAAACGGAAATTCCGCTCATCACTGGTCCCTACCCTGCCCGGAACGTTATTGGCAACGCGCCCCCCCCCCCCTGTTTGTCTGCGTCTCTGCGGCAAGAGTCGCTACATGTCCTCGCACTCTGCTTCTCTGCGTCTCCTCTTCGTATCAGTTCAACGCAGATGAGTGGCTGCACAGCTAAATGCAGCCTAAAGTAGGCGTGGTTTCGTGTTTTGATGAAGCAACTCGATTGAAAACACAATAATTCAATAAAATAAAGTAAAGTACTGTACTGTACTGTAATCGGAAAAATAGAAAAGGAAAAAAAAGAAAGAAACAAGTTTTTTTTTGTTCTGTAAATTTGTCTCCTTCTGTCTCAGTTAATATACAGTAACTCGCAGCCATTGTATATACATATGTATGTACAGCGGCCGAAAACAACAACACGCTAACCATTCGAGCATGACAACACCCGAATTCGGCGCCCCGCACTCACCTGAACACGAACTTCTGGCAATTTGACACGCGCCGCCAACGCCTCGCGTGCGTACACATCTGGATAGTGGGTTTTTTCGAACGACTCTTCGAGTTGGTGCAACTGAAATGTGGTGAACGTGGTCCGATTGCGTCGTTGTTTCGTCTTGTCGATCGGTTTTTCTCGGTGTCGACGGCTGGGTTTTAGTGGCGAATGGCGATCGGTGGCGAATGGCGGCGAGAACGTGGCGTCGGATTTTGTGTACGTGGAGAAGGTGGAGAAGGCGGAGACTGGAAATTTATTTGGGATTGTTTGAATTTGGGCTTTTACATAAGAGGTTAGGGTGCCCTAGGTGGTCTAGAAAAGAATTTTGAAGGGGAGTGGTGACCGCCCCGCCTGGGTTCACCCAGCCCCTAATTGGGTAGTAGAGAAATCCAGGAATTGACTTAAATAATGTCTGGTAAGCAGAAAACCGTGATCCGCAGTACTTTCGGTTCTTAAAGAACGGATCGACTCGTGGCTATCTCTATTTTTGAACACACAGAGAAATGCGATAGAGCGCGTTTGCATTTTCGTACGATCTAGAACGCCGTAAAATGCAAAAAAGTGTAAGCGAAACAGTGAACGGATTACGGTCACACTCATTTTAGCTGTGCGCGCTTGCTCTGAACTATCTCGTGCAATTTCTAGGCCACAGCGCGCGGCGACTGACTATGAGACGAGGGTGATAATTTTTGAAGGTGATAAAAATGGAACACGGTGTCCAGGATTTGAAATGTGGGCGGAGCGTAACTCGCTGGTGCGCCAGCAAACTTGCAAGACGCACTTTTGGTGCTTGCGCATTTTTCGACTCTTGCATTTTTTTAATTGATTTTATTTTTTTTTTTTCTAAAGACCTCAGCTATAATTCCGTTGGAGCACATATTGTCCATTCGTGAAAAAAGCAAGTGCGCTCCACAAAACTTAGTACTTCGTGGATTTCATTTTCGTCGCCAAATTATTTCAATTCACGTGTAAATTCAACATAAAATGAAATAATTTGGCGACGAAAATTAAATCCACGAAGTACTAAGTTTTGTGGAGCGCACTTGCTTTCTTCGCGAATTGACAATATAGGAAAAAATTAAGAATTTATGCTTTTTTTTCCCGAAAAACCTAAAAAATACGTCAAAATTCGAATTTCGCGCGAAAAATCCAGTGGGGCGCGTTTGCTCGGCTCCGCCCACTTTTCAAATCTTGGACACCGTGGGAAGAAAAAAAACAAATAATTTTTTCTTCACTTTCTAAATAGACGCTATTTTTTCCAATTTTCTGATATTTTCTTCCTTAAAACGCTCAAAAATAAAATCTATTTATTGTAAAACAAAACCGTACCCGGAACTGGGCGACAAAAAAAATTGTTTTTTAACATGTAAAACACGGGATTTCGAGTGTAAATATGTACATCATTAAGTGCGCTCCACTGCTCACACATATTTGAGGGAACGCGGTTGTTACAGATTTGAGACTGATTGGATTTTCAATTTTCAAAAACGAGGTGCTCGCGGAATACGTTTTTTGCATGAAATAAATAGGAAAATATTGATTTAATATTTAGAATCGTGTAAAATATACATAAACCCACAAGAAAAAACATTTTTTAAAGTTGCTGCGGTGCCACTGTTTTGCACGCTTTTTTTCTCAAGTGAGGCACGGCGCGCACTTTTAAAACCCTAAGGCTCTGTCATTTTCTGACAAAAAGGCTTCGTTTTTGAATTAAAATGATGGTATCATCCTGAATAATCAGATAATGATTCGAATCTCTCAAAAAAGTAAATTTTCGAACTTGGTGGCGAATTGGACGGCGGGGGAGGCGTGTGAGGTGGCATCTTCGTATCAGTTTAACGCAGAAAAGTGGCTGCGCAGCTAAATGCGACCACGCGGCCCGCACAGTTTGAATTTTATTTTCCAACGTTCCGTCCAACACGCCGTGATCCAGTGTAAAAAGATTGGACATTCCCGTCATAATTATATCACAAAAAATGATAAAACAACTATTTTACGCACCCTAAATTTAGAAAACCAACAAAAAAAGGTGCCCCGGCAGTATATAAAGCTCTCTCGAATCATCAATTACAAAAAAAAAAGTGGGCGGAGTCGGAGGGAATTATCATCTCTTCTCTTCCAAATTAAATTTTGGTTAGGTTAGCGAAGCAGTGATGGCGGTGTAATTGAGTTTGGGTGAACAAAAAAATCAGCAAAAATAGAAATAACAACTCACAATTGGCAGCAGCCGGCTGCGAATTGGTGACCGCGGCGCTCGACACCACGGCACTCGGAAAATCCATGAAATCTTCACAATTCAGTAATCTACAAGAAAAAAAGCAAGGAGAATAAGATGAAGACGTCGTACAATGAATGTCAAGACCGACCGGCAAGTGGTAAAAGTGGGCGGAGCCAGCGAATGGAGACACAAGAAGATGAAGAAGAAGAAAAAGGGGGGCCGTGTTTGTGCTGCGATGGATGGATGGGTGGGCTGTGGGCATGCGAGAAATAATGCTGGGAACAGCATAAAAAAATTGACAATGAATGAATGAATGAATGATGTGCAAGCAGAATTTTATTTTACGAGTGCCTGCCATAATCGGAACGTGAAGCGAGAAGCCACAAAAAGAGGGCAACTTGACGGGTGCTTAATAAACGGGTTTATTTGTCAATGTATTTATTTAAAATTGTACGAATTTCCACAAGTTTCCTTTCCAAACTCCAAACTTCATTAGTCACACCGATGCTCATTACCAATTCTATCCCCCACCTCTTGTCACTTGATGATAATACGTTATCTCGTGCTTATTTCTTCACGTGCTCACTCTCGAGCTCTCACCTCCAACACGCCACGCAAAACAAATTCGATCAGGATGAGATTCGAACTCACGCGGGGAAACCCCAATGGATTAGCAGTCCATCGCCTTAACCACTCGGCCACCTGCACAGGTAGTGCGCGTTCAGCTTATAATAGGTGGAGGCCAAAAATAGGCCTATTATAAGCTTAAAATAAGCCTATCGCGGGTGGCAGCGGCCACCCTCCTGCAATAAGCTTATCGCGCACGCGGTGTGTGCGACGACCGCGCTAGGCCTATCGTAAGTCACTCGCCGTCTAGCTGTGAGACGCAGCAAACGCGCTCGCCGGCTACGCTATTGCGGCAGAGAAGCAGAGACAGCCTTGTTGGGCGGCCTAAATTTTTGTTCAATATTTATTTTTTTATTATTTCCGACCGCTTGCACTGTTATTTTTTTTTTAATCCATTTTAATTTTTCAAAATATAATTTTTTTTTCTTTATTTCATTCCTTGTTTAGTAGGCATTCGCCACAGAGTGACGCTTCGCGGTAAATTGTGAGTAAAAACTCCATTTCTTTAGTTATTTCTCTCCTTTTTTTTTGTAAAAAACGTGAATTTTTTTCCGAAATTTTGGACAACTTTTTTTTTTGCAAATTTTCATCCGTTGTCCGTCCATTTTCTGCTAATTAATTTTTATTTTTTAAGTTTATCTTTCTGATTCAAATTCCTTTTCTTGTTTTTGCTCCTTACGTACAGTGCGCCTTATCGACAAAGATTCAAAAAATTTATCGATTCAAGCATTTGTCAAAAATGTATCAACGCAATTTCGACAAAAAAATTTGTCGAAAAGAATTTAACTTTATCGTTAATTTTTTTTTTCGATAAGGCATACTTGTATTCAAAGTTTGTATTTCACGGTAAATTGCGAAAGTAAAATCGCTTAATTTCCATAGGAATTTCTTCATTATTTTACCGAGAAGTGTCACTCCTCGCGAATATTATCAATTCAATCTTCTTGCCGGCTACCACAAGAGTTCACGCGGAAAATTTATGGCCACACCCCCTCAGTTTTTGTTTTAATTTTCAACTGAATGCAATGAAAAAAAGTTGAGTGAGTGTGGCGACACGTGGCGTTCTCATTTCTCAAAATAACTGTGGTGTTTGCAGAATTTTCACTTGAAATCCTATTGTAACCGGCAAGAATATTGAATTGATAATACATTAATTCGTAAAATCTCCATATTCTTGCATTAGAAAAAATTGAATTTTTATTAATTTTTGAGTTCCCTAATGGTGTATGATAGAAGTGGTATTGTCGCCCGCCACGACGGTCAAACGCGCTCTGCTGAACTCAACGCTATGCGGTTTTCATTTTGGTTTCCAAATTATTTTATTTCACGTGGAATTTATACGTGAAAGGAAATAATTTGGAAACCAAAATGGAAATCAAAAAGTACTAAATTCCGCCGAGCGCGTTTGATCGTCGTGTCTGGTCGACAATATTAAATTAAATTCTGAACTGAAAAAGCTTCTCAGAAAGCTCACAAAATGCGAGGATCTTCAAAAACATGATAACTTGCTTATTTTTGACAATTTTCATTCGTAGGGAAATGACCATTTTGGAAAAAAAAAGTATATGATCATATTTAAGAAAAGATTAAATTAGGAAATAATTAGTGGGAAATTATTTTTTGCCAAATGCCTACACTGAATGGTCCGGTAGTCGCGTATTCCTATTCCTATTAAATATACCAAAGCTTCGTCATCTGTCGTTATCTCTTTCACATATGTTCCTCTATCATTAACGAACTACAAATTTCAGATCGTCGCCGGACCTCAGTTTGGACAGAAAGTGGCAGGGAGGACTCCGAGGTCAGCTCCATCGACGACGACGGACACAACGAAATTTGTTTTTTTCTTGGCGTGGAGTCGGTAAGGTTTTTAGAACTTTATGAAAGTTGGCTAGCGTGATTTACATACCTGGCAGGGTAAAAAGTAAAAATTACTGTTGTATCATTTTTCATGTCGCTTTTGGAGTTTATCCGGGAAATGTCAAAAAACGAGAAAAGTGACCGACTTTTGGGAAAATGCTTCGATTAGTTTGAAAATGGGAAATAATGTTAAAAAAATTACAACCCGAAATGCCAAAAAATTAATAGAACTGTAATAATTTTTTAGACTTTATTAATTTTGAACATGCTCAGAAGTATTTTTGGCATTATTTCCAAAACTGTCAAACCAATCGCAGCTTTCGCCGTGTTTTATTCGAATTTCCCGATTAACCCCATTAATATATGATTTTACAAGAAAATTTTGCATAAACCACAAGCTTTTTGAGAAGTTTCTATATTTCATGAAAATTGTAGAACTATTGTAATTTATCAGAAAAATAGGAATATGTAATTCCGCGTCCAAAGTTGAAAAAATCCCTAAAACCAGGAGTTTTTTTAGTCCAAAGTTCCGAAAAAATTCCCAGAAATAACAGGCGGTCACAGTTGAAACCGGCGTTACCGTAGTTCCTTCGCTGCAAGGCCTTCTATGTTTAAAGTTGAATTTTTCCATATAAAGGAAAAACTTGAGCAACTGCGGGAAAATTAAAGTTTAAACATACAGTGCGCGTCATAATGATAGGACACCCCCTATTTTGAGGGTTCCGAGAAAACGAAGAAGTTTTGTTTAAAACTGTTAATGCCATTCGATTCAGGATCAAAATTAACCCCCGGGTGCGAATTTGTATAATATTATGAAAAGTTTTCGGACGGTACCACGAAAAAGTCACTTTTCCGGCCGCGTCATAATGATAGGACACCCCCAGAAAATGGGGGCTACCTGATGATTTACTCGATATTTTGACATTCCAAGCTTCGAATTTTTAATAAAAAATATTTTTAACGATTTTTTCAATCATTTTACTCCTTTTTTCACTTCAATTTTTGATAAAAAAAACAAAATTTATTGAAAAACTGGAAAAACTGGATGAAAAAGAAAATATAGTGATTTGAATGGTTGTGAGGGAATAAAAATGCACATTTTGGAGAAATATCAGTAACTAGTAACTCCGCCGTTCTTTTGAATCACCTGGAAGATTCTATTTGGCATACTGTTGGACAGGTTCTCCAAGTATGACGGGTGAATCTTGCTCCACTCAGTCTTGACGGCATCTTTCAACTCGGAAATTGAGTTGTACTGTTTGCCGTTCTTGTAAACGGACCTGGCCAGAATGTCCCAGACGCTTTCGATTGGATTCAGGTCCGGCGAGCACGCTGGCCAATCGAGCACTTTGAACTTCTTCGAAGCCAAGAAGGCACGAGTACTGTTGTAGGAATTGGGTTCATGATTTGGCGCGTGATGTTTCCAGATCTTTGGATTGTTCGCAAAATAGTTGATTTGGACACTTTCCGTTGTATTTCTGCACCAACATCTTTTGCCGACTTCATGGTGTTCGACACTGCTCTTGCAACATTTCTTTCATCTCGTTGTTTCAACTTTCTCGCTCTTCCAGTGCTTTTTGATGTTCCATATGCCACAGGATCAGACATATAACAATCATTAATAGTCCGAGAACAATGAATTCTTGCGCTCATTAATGAAATGGACATATTCAGCTGAACCATCAAATCAACTTGAGCTCTCTCGGGAATCGTGAGAGTTTTTTCACGTCCCATAGTTGAAATTTGGATCGGAGTGATAATAAGTAATGAAGATATTGATTCATATTACTGATTTATTGCTCATCTTGAAACTTTTAATGGTCTTGACACGAATTCTTTCGATTACTGTAGGTTTTTTTGCGATTTACGAATAATGCGTTGGAAAACGAAAAAAACGAACGAAAAACAAGAAGATTGAAGTGAAAAAAGGAGTAAAATGATTGAAAAAATCATTAACAATGATTTTTATCAAAAATTGGAAGCTTGGAATGTCAAAATATCGAGTAAATCATCAGGTTGCCCCCATTTTCTGGGGGTGTCCTATCATTATGACGCGGCCGAAAAAGTGACTTTTTCATGGTACCGCCCGAAAACTTTTCGTAATTTTCTACAAATTTGCACCCGGGGTATAATTTTGATCCTGAATCGAATTGCATTAACAGTTTTTAACCAAACTTCTTAGTTTTCTCGGAACCCATAAAAAATGAGGTGTCCTATCATTATGACGCGCACTGTATAAGGTCTCGCAGCGAAGCTACCACGGTAACGCCGGTTTCAACTATGCGCGCCTGTTATTTCTGGGAAAATTTTCGGAACTTTGGACTCCTGCAAAGACATCCTGATTTCAGGGGTTTGTTAAACTTTGAACGCGGCATAAGAAAAACCTTAACAAAAGAACTTCACGCTGGCCAACTTTTAAATGTTCTGAAAGCTCGCCCTGCTTATTTTCATTGTCTTATTTTATGTTTTGCTGGATTTCCATTGTTTGTTAATAACTTCAAAGTGTTCATGTTTTTTATCTTGAATATGCAATAAATTTGATTATTGACAACAGTGAATGTTCTTTATGTGAACTGGCTTAAATGCAAGCACATCTGAGCCGAAAAACCGTTATGATCACCTGTGGCACCCGTATTATAAGCCCACATCCGAGATGGGAACGGCCGCGAAAGGCCTATTATAAGCCTACAGATGGCCTTCTGTCGACCGCGATAAGCAAATTATAGGCGAAAGTCACCCGCGATAAGCCTATAATAGGCCTATTATAGGCGTCGACCCGCGATAAGCCTATAATAGGCTTACTTTGGGGTCCTTCGCTGGTACTCGGTAGGCCTATCGCGCAACCTATTATAAGCTGAACGCGCACTACCTGTGTGATCGGTGTTGAAAGCGGCTTCAAAGTGTATTGTTGTGAACGGTAGAAGTGGAGACGAGTGGGGAAAGCCCTGGGAAGAAGATAATGATGTGAATTCAGTGGGGGGATGATAATAAACTATTATTAATTGGCCGCCACGGTGTCCAGAATTTGAAATGTGGACGGAGCCTAATTTGCTGGCGTGCCAGCAAACTTGCATGGCGCGCTTTCGGTGCTTGCGCATTTTTCGACTCTCGCATTTTTTTTAAATTGATTGTATTATTTTTTTCAGTAAAACCTGTTTTTCTTTGTGAAGTGTATGTATTGTATCTTTTAATACCATGAAATTGTCCAAACTTCGATATTCGTAAAGATTTATCCTGCAAAAACACCAAAAAACTCGAAACGATTATTTCGAAATGGTGGCTGAACCAAATTCGACGTTCTTAGGCTTAAAAAATTTCTAAAGACCCCAGCTATAATTCCGTTGGAGCACACGTGGGAAAAAATTAAGAATTTCTGCTTTTTTTTCCCGAACACGGTGTCCAGGATTTGAAAAGTGGGCGTAGTCAAGCAAACTCGCCCCACTGGATTTTTTCGCGCGAAATTCAAATTTTGACGCATTTTTTATGTTTTTCGGGAAAAAAAAGCATAAATTCTTATTTTTTCCCACATGTGCTTCAACGGAATTATAGCTGAGGTTTTTTAAAATTTGTTAAGCCTAAGAACGTCGAATTTGGTTCAGCCACCATTTCGAAATATTCATTTTGAGTTTTTTGGTGTTTTTGCAGGATAAATCTTTACGAAAATTGAAGTTTGGACAATTTTATGGTATTAAAAGATACAATAAATACATTTTACAAAGAAAAACAGGTTTTACTGAAAGAAAAATAATAAAATCAATAAAAAAAATTCGAGAGTCGCAAACTGCGCAAGCACCGAAAGTGCGCCATGAGAGTTTGCTGACGCGCCAGGAAATTAGGCTCCGCCCACATTTCAAATCCTGGACACCGTGCCGAAAAATATAAAAAATGCGTCAAAATTTGAATTTCGCGCGAAAAATCCAGTGGGGCGCGTTTGCTCGGCTCCGCCCACTTTTAAAATCCTGGACACCGTGGCCTTAATCGAGAGTTTTTCCAATTTAATATAAAGTCCTATTTTTCGAAATCGAGCAATTTTACGCACCGCGCCACAACCTTGCAAAACTCCCTGCCGCACATTGCAAAGGTAGGCGGGGCGTAGGAAATATTTTTTCTCAGGAAATTTTTGGCTAATAGCCACCGATTTGGGGCGTGTGCCATATGTATTTGGCACACGCCCCATATTCGACGGCTATTAGCCGTTGCGTGCTCCTCTTTTTTCTAGCGCAAATTAACATAAAGTCAATTTTTTTCCAATGAAAATTAAATAAGGCATTATGTGCCAAAAATACGTTATTTATAGTGTTTTCAAACGAGTTGCGACATGAAAACACAAGTCTGCATTCACCGTTCTGTCTGCGTCTCTTCAAATATCACTGTGTTCGCGTGGTCGCGCACGAATAAGTGGGCGGAGTCTCGCGTTCTCATGTCGCAAATCGATTGAAAACACAATAATTATTTTTTTTTTCACCAATAAAATTCGTCTTTTTCTGAAAAAAAAAACCAAAAAAAAATAAAATGTTCGCCGAAAAAAAAAATTGCAAAACTTTATGCCGCAAGTTGCAAAAGTGGGCGGGGCTTACGAAAGTGATATTTTCTCGTAAATCAACATCGATTTCAGTCTAGAAATCTCTTTTCCGTTTAAAAAAAAAAATTAAATTTCGTCCATGCCGCAAGTTGCCATAGTGGGCGGGTCGTAGAAGTTTTGATCAACTTTTGGCGGGTGTTGCTCAAATTGTCGCCACGAATCGACGCGTCACATTTGGCGGTTCCGTTAATTGGCTAATTGGCACTTTAGTCAATTAGTCTTTCTGTCACTTGTCTAATGGAAGAAGAAGAAGACGATGAAGTGGTGAAAGTGCGCTCCGGTGAGAACTTTTAAAATGAATAATACAAAAGTTTTATTAAAACGCAATTGAAAAACCAGTAAATGTGGCAAATGGCCTCTAACAGAGAATAAATAGAGGACTAGATAGTTTAATTTTCGTGTGAATTTTCCATCATTCAGGCTCTTTTGCTTGTAGTTCGACGAATCGGCGGAGCCAAAAGACCGGCGGGATAGGCGATACGGTACGTCAAAAACCAGCATCCGATGGCGGTGAGCGCGCCGAGGAATTCCTCGATAAAGAGGTGATAATAGAGCACAGAGATGATGATTTGTTTAAACTGGAAATAAATTGGTTGAAGAGATTATCAGTTTAAATATTGTGTTTTCGGCTCTGGGAAGTTTCGAAACGTGCCACTTCGAAACGTCTCAAAGCCGTGTTTTCAATCAAGTTGCATCATCAAAACATTGAACGCCGCACGGTGTGCCAAAATCCGAAAATGTTTGAACTGTTCGCAATGGAGCGCGCTTGCATTTTCAGTGCTAAAATGAACGGTGATTTTCAACATTTTTCAGGTTTTTCGTAAAATGAAGGAATTTTAACAAATTTTGCAACAAAATATTGCTTCAAAAAATATTTCGATTATTTTAAGCCACATATGAGGCAAAAATATTCACAAACAACGTCCCCATAAGCATTTGAACAAAATAACGGGAAACAGAGTCTCTTCGAGGCGATTTGCTGCTTCTATTTGGTCGGAAATTCTGCAATTCAATGATATTATTGTTCAGCTCTCGGCTAAACCCGAATTTCCATTAATTTTCGCCTGGTATTTGTAATATTGAATGTTACGTTCTAATTTAAGTTGCATGTTTGCCACTTTTGCATCAATCAGAACCAATGACCCATTTAAATGATCATAGGGAATATGACTGAATCGGAACAAACGGAAAACACAAAAAAAACATTTAAAAAAATTTAGTACGAATTTCGCGAAAAATTGCTTTTTCTGATGATTTCAAGCCGAGAGCAGCGTCGAAGCAGTTAAATTATTTTTTTTTCAGGTAGTTTTGAGCATTCCATGAACCGAATATATGAATTTTCCAATTAAATTGGAGCAGCAAATCGGCTTGAACACACTCGATTCCACGCAATTTTTGTTCAAACGATTATAGGGACGTTGTCCGTGATTATTTTTACCTCATCTTTTGATGAAAATGATTCCAATCTACTTTTGAAGCAATCGGATGTTGTAAAATTTGATGAAATTCCTCCATTTTAGGAAAAATCTGAAAAATATTGAAAATCCCGTTGAAAAAGTGCAGATTTTAATGACGAGCTTCCCTGTCGACGAATTTTTACGTTTTTTAGCTTATTTTGCAGATAAAAATTTTCTTAACAATAAATATGTTGCAAAATATTGAAAAAATCAATAAAAACGACATATTCTGAAGTTGAAAATCAGCGGCCATTTTAGCACTGAAAATGCAAGCGCGCTCCATTGCGAACAGTTCAAACATTTTCGGATTTTGGCACACCGTGCGCCGCCCACTTATGGGGTTATTCAGGGTCGGAAAAAACAAGTTTTTTTCCTTATTCAAACGACGGAAAAAAATCCGTGCCCGCGAGAGGTATAAATTCAACGTGAAATGAAATAATTTGGAAACCAAAATGAAAATCGCATATCGTTGAGTTCAGCGGAGCGCGTTTGGTTATTTTGGCTGGCCGACATTACCAACTCGATTGAAAACACCATATTATAGAGAAAAAAACGAACCCAAAATGCGGTTAAAAAGAGCATGGCGACGAAAAAGTACTGAATGAGTCGGGTGAGACGATCGTGAGCCTCACGATCTCCATCCATTTGGTGCACCGCATCGGTCACTTGTTGATAGTGACGAAAGGCGATTGCCTGGAGGAATTAAAATTACCGTAAAAACTGTAATTGAGTTGCCCCTCTAGTAGAAGTGCCCGGCTAATAGTGGTGCGCCCCGGAGCAGTCTTCGAAAAATAGTGATGCATCCGCGAATTGTGGTGCAGGGGTGGGACCAAAAAAAAAGTTTTTTTCAATTTTTTTTGTTCTTTCGGGTTTTTTTTTGGATGAGACAAAAAATTTTTGTTTTTTTTTAATGATGCGCCGTAGGGAAAACATTTTTTTTAGAGCCATGGAGGCGAAAAAAAGTTCCGGTTTTTGGGCAAAAACTTATTCGGTATATGCTCCGAATTGACAAAAACCTCTAATTTTCAACAAAAACTTGGAAAATTTCTTTTTAACTGCCAGAAATACGTTTTTTTTTTTTTTGTAAATTTTTTAAAGACAAAATTTTTTTTTGTTTTTTGTAAATTTTTTTTTGTTTTTTGTTAATAGAGCAAACAAAAAAATTTTTTTGATAATATTTTGAAGACAAAAAAAAATTTTTTTGTGGAAATTTTTTTTTGTCGGGTTCAAGTGAGGAGCTCACAAGTTCAATTCCTGCTCATGCCAATCTTTTTTGTGTGATTTTTTTAGACAGCAAAAGTCAGAAAAAAACGGTCACACGTACTTTTTTTTCAGATTTTGAGTGAATATTCCGGCTGCAAACAGCTTCGAGAACGCATTTATGACAAAAATTTAAAAAAAAATGTTTTCGATTTGTCGAAATTTTGTGCCATTGAGCCTATGATTTTACTCATCCAAATGGTCTACCAAAAATAATAGTTTACGCGGATACAGGTTAAAAAAGATCAAAAACGATAATTTTTAAAAAAAAATTGGCTCACGTGAGCATTTAGCCGGTTTTTATTGCAGAAATGGAATCAGCATAGTCGAAAGCACCTATGCTGAAATTTTGGGAAATTCTAGATTAGGAGGAATCAAACACTTCCCTTGTGAGTTCAGTGGAGCCCTCGTTTTCGCGGCGCCTCGACAATATATTGTCAGCCCACCAAAATGGTCAAACGCGCTCCACTGGACTCAACGCTATGCGATTTTCATTTTCGTTTCCAAATTATTTTTTCGGTTTTTCTTTGATTTTTTTTGCATAAAATCTTATTTTTCCCTGCTATTTCCTTGTGAAAATATTTTTTCGAGACCAAATTCATGAAGTTTTGTCTAAACCTTCCGCATATTTCCGAATTTCAGTAAAAAATCAATACTTTTTGATTTCTGTGCACTTAAAAAATTCATAACTCATTAGTTTGGAAAGATTTTGGTTCAAACTCCATCATAATGATGTTTTTTAATGTTTTCTTACCTTTTAGCCCGAAAAGTACTGATTTTAATACAATTTTCGACCTTTTTCCGCCGAAACGGCGAATTTTCACTGAAATTAGTAATTTTGTCGGTTTTTCTCCGCTTTCCTCTCTTTTTCTCGAGACCCTGACAAAACCGGGGAAAACCACGAAACTGGGGAATACAAAACCGGGGAAAAGTTGCAAATCTGCGGCGCACTTTTTCCTGTATTTTCAACACTTTCAGTATGTTTTCCCCGGTTTTGTCAGGATCTCGAGAAAAAGAGAGGAAAGCGGAGAAAAACCCACAAAATTACTGATTTCAGTGAAAATTTGCCGTTTCGGCGGAAAAAGGTGGAAAATTATATTAAAATCAGCACTTTTCGGGCTAAAAGGTAAGAAAACATTAAAAAGCATCATCATTATGGAGTTTGAACCAAAATCTTTCCAAACTAATGAGTTATGGACCTATTCAAGAGAGAAAAAAAAAGAAAAAAAAGAAGTTTTTTCTGATGCAGGAACGGCAAAAAAAGAAAAAAAAAGGAAGAGAAAAATTCATTTTCTGCCGATGATAAAGTAGTCATACGTGGCGAGACCCATTCAAATATACCGATGCGCCTTTAATGAACCTATTCAAGAGAGAGAAAAAAGGAAACAAAAGAGGTTTTTTCCGATTCAGGAACGGCAAAAAAAGAAAAAAAAGGAAGAGAAAAAAGGAAGGAAATTGATTTTTCTCCTCCTTTTTTTTCTTTTTTTGCCGTTCCTGCATCGGAAAAAACTTCTTTTTTTTCTTTTTTTTTCTCTCTTGAATAGGTCCATTATGAATTTTTTAAAGTGCACAGAAATCGAAAAATATTGATTTTTCACTGAAATTCGGAAATATGCGGAAGATTTTGACAAAACTTCATAAATTTGGTCTCGAAAAAATATTTTTACAAGGAAAAAGCACGAAAAAATAAGATTTTATGCAAAAAATCAAAGAAAAACCGAAAAAATAATTTGGAAACGAAAATGAAAATCGCCTAGCGTTGAGTCCAGTGGAGCGCGTTTGGCCATTTTGGCGGTTCGAAAATACAGTATTTAATTGAAACAGTTTTAATTTTTTCTGTCTTTTCTATCTCGCGTTCTTTACGAAAGGAAGCGAAAAAAAAGACGGCGGTTTTTCAAATTCAAATTTTAAATCCAAAATCGCTCACCTCCTCTGCCATAATAAGCACACTGTAGATCATCAAAAAGCAGTGTCCCGAAATATCGTATCCTGGCGTCCAAACGCCTTCTTTCTCGGAGCATTGTGTACGTGTCAGACGACGTCCTTTATCGCAAGACGATGTGGCGGCATACACTTTATGGAAGAATTGAACGGAAACGTACCAGAGAAGAGTAGCGACGCCGAGACGGCACACGTCTATAATGGGCTGGTCACGTTCACGGCGGTTGTGGGCTTTGGAGGCGAACCTGGGAGAGATGAGTTTAAACATTTTTTGATTATTATTTTATTATTGGGGAAATGTTTCGCTTAAAAACTAGTTTAATGGGGTTATTCTCCAAACCAGCAAAAAAAGAAAAAAATAGAAAAAACCAGCGAAAATTCGGAGATTGCTCTGATCGGTCTGAAACTTTGGGAAATCATTTAAAAAAAATACTTCTGGTCATTCCCTGAAAATTTGAGACCAAAATATCGATTTTGAAAATTTTCAGAAATAAAAATCGATATTTTTTAAAATCAATATTTCGGTTTGAAATTTTCAGGGAATGTCCGAGAGTATTTTTTAAATGATCTCTCAAGACCGATCGGAGAATTATCCGAATTTTTGCTGAATTTTTTGCTGGTTATTTCTATTTTTTGCTTTTCTGCTGGTTTCGAGAATAACCCCATAAGAATTTTTTAATAGAGATCAAGCAGGTGTTTCATTTTCCAAAAAAAATGGGTTTCAACACGAATCGCCGGTAAAAGTGAACGTAAATAATCGTATTTCAATTGAATTTTCCCAGTTTTTTTTTTCGAATTTATTTGGGCTCAAACCAAAGAGAACTCCCAAACCAACCAGATAAACGGCCCGACAATCACCAACGTCCAGAACCAACCCATCTTGACGCCATACTGATTGAGCACACTGTGCTTTTGCACCAAATAATACGTGGAATCCAGTTCGACACGTGACTCGATGAACGAGAGAAGTGTGACGAAAAGAAGGTAGAAGACGGCGATTTTTCTCGCATCGATGAACAAAATTTTACGGGCGATCTGCAGGAAGAAGAACACGGTGCATAATTAAAGTTTAAATTAAAAAGTTACCGCCACGAAAATCCCGAGAACTGCGTTTGGGGTGCTGCTCGGCGACGCTGGACGTCGTGGTGTTAATTCGCTGAAAACTTTTTTTTTTCTGAATTATTGGTATTTTGCATTTTATCCATATGAATGGATAAATATTTAAAACTCACGAAGATTTTCGCTTTGTTGACATTATTTGGTCCAATAATTTATTTAATATCTGAGAATTTTATAGATTTTTACGAAATTTCTTACGAAAAAAATCACGCGAAAACGCAAAAAAAAAAATTGTTTTCAAAAACAAAATTGAACACGTCGATAACAAGAGAAGAGAAAACTAGTCCCCGACCAAAAACCGCTGCATTTTTCAGAGTTTTGCCAACTTTTCTTATAAACTATATTCAGATTTCAGTTATTAACTCATTTATAACTTAAAATCAATAAAATAATGATAGATTTTCAGAAATTTTTAATTTTTTTGAAAAATTTTTCTGAAAATCAAAATGGCCTAGAAACCCAAATTTCATCACGTTTCTCTTCCATTTCTATGTTTCGAAATTTTTGTTTTTTTCCCAATTTCCCTCATTTTTCCTCGTATTTTCCTCATTTCTTTTCCATCAAAATATCTTAAAAATTCAAAAATTCCAGACAAAATGGCTCGCGACGTGAAAAAGCGTGGAAAGGCGTCGTTCACAAACCGACGAAACCGTCAAAAGTACCTGAAGAAGAGGGAAAACAAGAAAAAGTTGTCGAAAAGTGCAATGTAAGCAATGTTTTTCCACCAATTTGTCCTCGAATTATTGATTTATTTCTCAGTCCACTCATCAAATATACATGGGACGAGCTGAAAACGCCACGCGAGAACGTCAGAGACATGGGAATCGCGTTCAATCCGAATGAAGCGGTGCCGATGAAAGAATTGAGGGTAATTTATTGATTTTATTTGGGGGGGGGATGCAAAAAAAGCCGTTTAACTGCCTAAATTTGTCATATTATATCTGATTCCAGAAATTTCCTGAAAATTGATTTTTCAGAAAGAAATTATCGACGCGGTTCCGATCGACGGCGTTAGTTTTGATGTGCCGAAGCCGGCGAAGCGTATAACGGGAAAAAAGACGAATGAAAAACAGGTTTGTGTGGTTTTGGGCGGAATTTAGCGGGTCAGAAAATGTGAAAAATAAAATATAGTCGAAGATGCTTCCGAACATGCTAAAAATGTTCGAGTTAAAGTTTCATCTGTTTTCCATAAGTTTCAGACAGTTTAAATCTGATTTCTCCTGATTTTTTTTTTCATTCTTTCGTTGTTTTCTGCTTTTCATTGCCCATAGATTGAGAAAAATGTATATACGGCCCATTATTGATTTAAAATACACAGGAAAAATAAACGTAGCCTAATGATTGGGTCATTCAGAGTACATATTTGTTCGACTCTGGGACGTTTCGAAACTTTAGTGCATTTTTAGCGGTAAATTTTGTTTCTAAAATTTATCCGAATTTACCGGTAAAAAATCTTTACTATTACTAATAAAATTTTTCTGTGTGTCTGTCTGTCTGTGTATGGGTATGTTCGCGGTGCTGGCGCAGTCCCCAGAAGTCCGTGGAAGGCCAAAAGTGGAAATCTGAGTCTCCTGAATGCCGCGATGATGCCCGTCTTTTCCAAATTTTGATATCGTTATTTTGAAGGGTACTTTACTGTTAGGCCGGCCGGTCCACATTTTTTTCTTCTGCACTTTTTGCTTTTCTACAGTCGAAAGGAAATCCGACAGGTAACTGTGGGTCGGCCGAAATCTCATTGCACACATAGGGAGATTTATTCAGCCTGCGCGCTGTCCAAGTGGTTTGTAGTCTAGGCTGGCGTGTGGAAGGTCGGAAGTTCGTGTTTTACTGTGGTTTTTTCTTTTTTGTAACTGATTTTTTGTTTAGTATGTGTCAATTCAGCCTACAAAATTAGCTATAGGTACGTTTCATCACATTTTTGAGCAATTTTTTGAATTTTATTTCGAGTTTTTGTTTTCCTCTCTGTTTTCGTTTTTGAGCGGTTATGGACAAAAATTTCGCACATATTTCTATTATTTTAATTTAATGTAAAAGAGAAGTTTAATTGATTGTTCTGCATTAAACTGCCCAGAATGCACGTTTGCATTGCACTGACAAGGGAAGTGTTTAGGGTCACCAATTTGGAAATTTCTGAAAATTTAACCACACATTAGAGATAGTTTGAAAACAACTCTCAAAAATTTCTAAAAAAGGGCCGCCACTAGGAACCGAGATATGACGCTTCAAAGTTTGGGCCACGCCCCTTTTCAAATTTAACACAGGAAAATGCGTTTTTTCAGTGGAACGAGCGAAAAATACTCAGCGCCAAAGTCACTGCCTTCCTCCCCCGTTGGTTTCATCGGTTCGGTGGTCCAGTGGTTGAGGTTTCCAGTGGTAGTGGCAAGGCGCTGGGCTCGATTCCCCCCTAGTGGAAAAATTTTTGCATTTTTTTTTTCAAAATTTCAGAAGACGTGATTGAAGGTTTTCAATCAATTTCAGGACTTTTTATTACCCTTTCGTAGTTTTAAATTACTTCAAGAACCATTTCACACGTTTTTGAGGAAAATTTTTTTTTGAAAAATTTACGAATTTTTGTCCACCAATTGATCATCATTTTTGAAATTCAAAAAATTTTGAAAAAAAATTATAACAAGCTGTAATCGAAAACTGGCTCTGGGAAGTTTCGAAGCCTACCATTTCGAAACGGGGAAGCAAAACAGTTTGGAAACGTTCTAGAGTCCAAAAACTGGGCAATAATTTTAAATACTGCACTGATAAATCGATCAACCAATTGAAATTTTATAATTATCTCTCTTAAAATACGTTTTCAATAAACAAAAAGGTGTCTATAATTTCTCGATATGGAAAAATCATACAACTCTATGTAATTGCCTAATCAAATGGTTCAAACGGAAATTGAAAATTTTTGCTGAATCTTGGTTTCAGCATGTTATTTTCAGTGATTTTCAAAAATGTCTTTGGTTTCTCCATTTGAATGTTTTCAATTGAGAGTATGAAATTTTTTTTTCAAAATTTTTTGAATTTCAAAAATGATGATCAATTGGTGGACAAAAATTCGTAAATTTTTCAAAAAAAAATTTTCCTCAAAAACGTGTGAAATGGTTCTTGAAGTAATTTAAAACTACGAAAGGGTAATAAAAAGTCCTGAAATTGATTGAAAACCTTCAATCACGTCTTTTGAAATTTTGAAAAAAAAAATGCAAAAATTTTTCCACTAGGGGGGAATCGAGCCCAGCGCCTTGCCACTACCACTGGAAACCTCAACCACTGGACCACCGAACCGATGAAACCAACGGGGGAGGAAGGCAGTGACTTTGGCGCTGAGTATTTTTCGCTCGTTCCACTGAAAAAACGCATTTTCCTGTGTTAAATTTGAAAAGGGGCGTGGCCCAAACTTTGAAGCGTCATATCTCGGTTCCTAGTGGCGGCCCTTTTTTAGAAATTTTTGAGAGTTGTTTTCAAACCATCTCTAATGTGTGGTTAAATTTTCAGAAATTTCCAAATTGGTGACCCTTAACACTTCCCTTGTGAGATAATTAAAAATTTCAGGAGAATAGGTTTACTAACTGAGCTACTGTAGGCTCATGCGACGATTTTCGTCAAATTCTGACTGAGGAGTTATTGATAAAGTGGCCAACTCTATTTAAACAATATTCTAAATTGTTACTCATTTTGAAACTATCCATCCAAACCAAAACAGGTTGTTGAAACCAGAACAAGTGAACTTTAAACTACAAGTTTAGAGGGAAGGAAAAAATGGAATAAATAACGATTCCAGATAACTTAATGAGTAAAGACGACTTTTCGTTATGAGTTTTTATAATGGATTCGTGACGGAGTGATATGAAATTGGAAGACAAAACATCTCTTCGGTTACTTCTTTTTTTTCGAATAACAACTTGAATTCGAGTGTCACTCCTCCTTGAGTCCATTATAGTATTGGAAAAAGCATTAGAATATACAAATTCCAGGACGCGACCCAAATAATTTTGTTCAGTTTGAAAACATCTGAGTACGGTAGTTCTTATTTCAAATGTTCTTGCGCAATGCATCGGGTTGAAAACCCCAAAAACGTTTTTTTTTGCTGCACTGAATAGGTTCGTGACATAATTTTTCGCAATCAATATACACAAACGGATTGACAAGCACACAGAAAAACTTTGAGATCTAAATTGATTCAATTTTGGGTACTTACTCAATGTGTCCAATGACATACAGTAAAACTCTTTGAAAAATCAGGGAGACTCGGGCGTTCCCAAGCTTACCCAGAAGGTTTTTGACGGCGATAGCCGTCAACAACCTTCTGGTTCGACAACTATTTTATTTTTGGCCGAATTTTGTAAAAGTTTCAAAATGCCCCAGAGGCAGTTTTTCACAGAAAAATGAAAGACCGGCGCCGAACTTTTTTCCAATTGGTCTCGCAACGATTTGCCGACGAGAGTGTATTTTATTGGAACTTTCCCCAATTTTTTGGAATTTAATTCGTTTTTTTTTCGGATTTAAACTATAGAACATGTATTTATCGTCGATTTTGTCATATTTATTAAGGTATTTTTCAATTTTTTAGGATCTCTGGTACGCATCAGTTGAGAAGTCGGTAGTAAATATGAAGGAAAACGTGACAAAACCGACGGTATAAATAATTTTTTTTGTTGTTTAACTACGAATATACTTTTTGGTACATTTTGGAAAATTCTGAAAAAAATTAGGGTAATACTAGATTTTTTGGTGAATTTTTAAAGATATTAAAAATCCGCAAAATGTTTTCAATAAAATTTTTATGAGCCGTCAAACTTTTTCTATTTTTCGAGCACACTTTTACCTGTTAAATCCTACATTCCACACAGTCCTCTTCGCTACACCAGCCGAAAAGTCTACCAACACGCAGGTCGCTGAAAATTTCGATGGGTGGTGCAGCTGGGTACGGCGGGAACACAGCGATATTGAGGCTGTGGGTTCGCTCCCCGGACCTAGTAAAAAAAATTTTGCAAAGTTTTGACGAGTATTTTTTGGAGCCATAATACAGTCTAGAAATTTTTTTTTAATATTTTGAGTGTATTTTCTAGTACTCTTCATCTCAAGGAAGTGCCTAAAGTCCCAAAAGTTTTCGCTTTTTTGGAAAAAAAAAATGCCAAATTAGGATGAGGTGTACTAAAAAATACACTCAAAATATTTTTAAAAAGTTTCTGGACTGTATTACGGCTCCGAAAAATACACGTCAAAACTTTGCAAAAAAAAATTACTAGGTCTGGGGAGCGAACCCACAGCCTCCTTGTATCAGTCCTCCCAGCGCACCCAGTTGCGCCACACAGACATTTTCAGCGACCTGCGTGTTGGTAGACTTTTCGGCTAGTGTAGCGAAGAGGACTGTGTGGAATGTAGGGTTTTACAGGTAAAAATGTGCTCGAAAAATAGACAAAGTTTGACGGCTCATAAAAACTTTTCTGAAAACATTTTGCGGATTTTTAATATCGTAAAAATTCACCAAAAAATCTAGTATCACGCTGACTTTTTTCAGAATTTTTCAAAATGTACCAAAAAGTACTTTTCGAAAAAATATTGCACTCTCATTGGCAGATCGTGGTGAGACCCGTTGGATAAAAAACCTTGGCGCTCAAGTAGTTTTCCGAAAAATCTGCTCTGCATGATTATAAAATTTAGGTTTCATTTCTCATTTCCCTTTTGGGGTTATTCACAAAATATAAAATACAAATAGTGGGAAAACTGGGGTTACAACAGAATAGAACTGCTAGAAAATAGAACTGATAGTGCGATGGAGCGCTTTAGTATTATTTTTTCAATTTCTCAGTTTTTCGCCGATTATGCAATTTTTTTTTGGGAAACTGCTTTAATTTTATACTTTTCTTCATTTTCGCTGTTGCTATGGATTTTCTTTACTTGCTGAAAACGAAATATATATATATTGCAAACGCGCTCCATCGCACCACGAGTTCTATTTTGTAGCAGTTCTATTCCAGAACTATTTTGGGCCAATCGGGGATCAAGCATTCTCTGGTTATCCCACAACATTTGCCATTTTTCCTTTTTTTTAAATTGAAAAAAAACTTTTTTTAAGCGGAAGGGAATTTATTTTTAAAACAATTTAAAAAATATACAGGCCAAACAAATTGTCTCAAGACTGGAAGAACAAGTAAAAGAAGAGGAGCAAAAAATCACAGATCAAGGCAGAAAATTCAAACTTTTCCACCGCGAAACGGAACTTTGTGTTTACATGCTCGCCCGGCACGGCGAAGATTTCCAAGCGATGACACGAGATCCGAAGAATCTATGGCAGTACACGCCGAAGCAATGGGCGAGGAAAATTCGCACGTACAAAGAGTCGGAAATGTGCAAATTCATCGAGTCCACATGATGATTCATGGTTGTTTATTTTTTTGTTTTCATCCTCGTTATTGTTATTTTTTTACCAATTTTTTGAAAAAAAAAATTCTTTAAAAATTTAGTTTCTAGCAAAATATACATTGTCGGCCCGCCAAAATGGTCAAACGCGCTCCGCTGAACTCAACGCTAGGCAATTTTCATTTTTGTCTCCAAATTATTTCATTTCACGTTGAATTTACACGTGAAATTAAATAATTTGGAGTTCACCGGAGCGCGTTTGACCATTTTGGTGGGTCGACAATAGCAAAATAATTTGAAAAGCGAAAAGCTCAAAAATGAAAAATTGAAAATTTAAAAATAAAGAAAAAGGCAAGCAATGAACTGAACGTCAGCAAAAAGCAATGTCGTTAAAGCAAAAAAATATTGCGGCACGGTGTTTGCGTATTTTTGAAAATGAAGAGAATCCTTTTTATTTTAAAAAAAAAGTACGCAAACACCGTGTCGCAATTATTTGTTTACAACACAAATTTAATAAATTTCAACAAAAAAAAAGAAAATCAAATCAATATCTATTCAAATTGTTTGGCTTCTTCACCGAACCGGCTCTCTGTTTTTGCTGCGGACACACGCCGTCCACCTCGAGTTGTCGCTCGAAAATCTCAAAATACACGTCTGCGTCACGTGCTATTTGTGGGCGGAGCTTGCGCATGTCGACCTAGAATTGTCTCTGTTAGAACGACATGGTGGTGACCGTTTACCTTATGACTCTGAACACGCATTCCAAAAGTGTTACGCGCCTTGTTGAACGCATATTTCCGGTAATTTTCAATGGTTATCAACGCTGTCGACACGACGAATACTGGGTTTCTGGAATTTAAAAATTTATTTTTGAAATTCTTGAAAAAAACGGATTTTCTGACAAATTCTCCGAATTTACCGTTAAAATATTCGAAAACTGTTTTCCTTGGCCGAATTTTGTCAATAATGCGAACACTGCGACGAAAAATACCGTAAATTCTCTAATAGAACGGCCGGCCGTCCTATTTTTCACTACCCTCCTAGGAGGGCCGGTCTATTTTAGGGGGCCGTTATATAGTTGCCGGTGGCAAGTCCTGCACCCAAAACCCCGTGTTTTATCGGCCTCCACGTATCAGCGCCACGGCACTCCGTCTAGACCGCCATACACGCCGTTAAGCGCCACAAATAAAATAAGTTTAAGGTCACGTTGGTTTCACGCAGTTTTGTGCCACGTGGATATTATTTATTTTGAGCGGCCCATTCCGGCCATTTTTAGTTCTCGTTTCTGGAGTTAGGGGTGTTGGTGTTTTTATCTCTTCTAGTGTTTCTTCCTTTTATTTTACATTCTTGTTATTTATTTTTAGTATTTCGACCCAATCTCGGGTTGAGTACAGAAAATAAACGTCTTTGTCTTTAACTCGTCGTGTTCTCGTTGTAATTTTTAAAGGAACCCGAATATCTCTTTGAAGAAAGAGATAACTTGGGGGCCGAGACCGGTTTTTCGACGCTCTGTGTTAATTTTTCACTTTGCCGATAGGTTTGAATAAACTGTTGGTTAAAGTGTTAAAAAGACACAGAAAATCGTGTCGACTTCGGGTGTTAATTTTGCATTTGGCCGATAGGTTTGAATAAACTGTCGGTTAAATTGTGAAAGAGGCACAGCGTTAATTTTGCAGTTGACTGATAGGTTTGAATAAACTGTTGGTTAAATTGTGAAAGAGACGCGGCGTTAATTTTGCATTTGACCGATAGGTTTGAATAAACTGTTGGTTAAATTGCGAAAGAGACGCAGGAAGTCGATAGTTACGTAAAGGATTGAAAATCTTTGCGTAAAAAACTAAAATATCTGCACTTTTGGAATAAAAGTTGCAGAAAGTCAACGAAACATAGACATGTCTTTGAGACAGGCGGAGAAGGATGTGGAATTGGAGGTTGGACACGTGGAAGAGAAAAACGTGGTGGTTGAAGTGGTGGAGTCGGTGACTGGCGGAGAAAGTGAGGAAAGGCTCGGCGCCGAACGGAAAGTTTGCGTCCGAGGCCAAAGAAAATTAGTAAAAGGTTTTGCACAATGGTTGAAAACTATTGAGCAAGTGAGTGAAAAGGTTGAAAGAGACCTTGTGGTACTGACAAAGTGTACCAAGAGGCAACGCGATGGTATTATTGCCCCGTTGAAAGAGTTCGCCAGTGAACTGCTGGAGCGGTTCGAGGAAATGGGTGCCGACAGATGGCCACGGTCTGTACTGCGTGTCATGAAAGACTTTGATCTGGAAAATGTCCAAGAGATAAGACAAGTCTGTGAAAAGGTGTTTGGAGAGGCATGTAGTGAGGCGAATGAAAGTAAAGATGCGGAGAAAGTCGATAAAATCGACAGAAAGTATCAAAAACTAAAAAGTAAGCTCGGTGAGTGTCAAATAAGGTGGGAGGTGGAAAGAGAAAACCTGTTGGAAGAGCTCGAGTCGGAGCGAGAAAAAGCTCAGAAGCTTTCGGAAAGCCAGGAGCGGTTGAAAAGAAAAGTGGTAAAACTGGAGAAAGCGCTGGTGGCGGAAAAGCAAGTGAGTGAGGGCATGAAGAGCCACCTCAAAGTCTGGCAGGAGAGGAGTAAAGACGATCATGAAGGAAAACAGAAAATTCATGAAACCTGGCGCAAGCCGAGGAGAGCGTCGAGATCGTCGACAAGCTCTTCGGAAGCACCAAGCTGGGAGAATAGGAGTGAAACTAAAACTGATACGTCTAGGAGATCTGAAGTAAGAGATATGATGGATGGAATGCGTAGAATGATGAGAGCTCAGGCACTGCCGGAGCCACGGATGTTTGATGGAGAAGGCGATTTTGGGGAATTCAAAAGAGCTTTCCTCCTTACAAGGGAAGTGTTTAGGGTCACCAATTTGGAAATTTCTGAAAATTTAACCACACATTAGAGATGGTTTGAAAACAACTCTCAAAAATTTCTAAAAAAGGGCCGCCACTAGGAACCGAGATATAACGCTTCAAAGTTTGGGCCACGCCCCTTTTAAAATTTAACACTGGAAAACGCGATTTATCAGTAGAAAGAGCGGAAAATACTCAGCGCCAAAGTCACTGCCTTCCTCCCCAATTGATTTCATCGGTTCGGTGGTCCAGTGGTAGAGGTTTCAAGTGGTAGTGGCAAGGCGCTGGGCTCGATTCCCGCATAGTGGAAAAATTTTTGCATTTTTTTTTCAAAATTTCAGAAGACGTGATTGAAGGTTTTCAATCAATTTCAGGACTTTTTATTACCCTTTCGTAGTTTTAAATTACTTCAAGAACTATTTCACAAGTTTTTGAGGAAAAATTTTTTTTTGAAAAATTTACGACTTTTGTCCACCAATTGATCATCATTTTTGAAATTCAAAAAATTTTGAAAAAAAAATTATAACAAGCTGTAATTGAAAACTGGCTCTGGGAAGTTTTGAAGCCTACCATTTCGAAACTGGGAAGCAAAACAGTTTGGAAACGTTCTAGAGCCCAAAAACTGGGCAATATTTTTAATTACTGCACTGATAAATCGATCAACCAATTGAAATTTTATAATTATCTCTCTTAAAATACGTTGTCAATAAACAAAAAGGTGTCTATGATTTTTCGATATGGAAAAATCATACAATTTTTTTCAAAATTTTTTGAATTTCAAAAATGATGATCAATTGGTGGACAAAAGTCGTAAATTTTTCAAAAAAATTTTTCCTCAAAAACGTGTGAAATAGTTCTTGAAGTAATTTAAAACTACGAAAGGGTAATAAAAAGTCCGGAAATTGATTGAAAACCTTCAATCACGTCTTCTGAAATTTTGAAAAAAAAAATGCAAAAATTTTTCCACTATGCGGGAATCGAGCCCAGGGCTTGCCACTACCAATTGAAACCTCTACCACTGGACCACCGAACCGATGAAATCAACTGGGGAGGAAGGCAGTGACTTTGGCGCTGAGTATTTTCAGCTCTTTCTACTGATAAATCGCGTTTTCCAGTGTTAAATTTGAAAAGGGGCGTGGCCCAAACTTTGAAGCGTCATATCTCGGTTCCTAGTGGCGGCCCTTTTTTAGAAATTTTTGAGAGTTGTTTTCAAACCATCTCTAATGTGTGGTTAAATTTTCAGAAATTTCCAAATTGGTGACCCTAAACACTTCCCTTGTTAAATATAATAATGTCACGGAGGGTCCGGAAGAAATGGTAGCCATTCTGGAGGACAAATTCTTGAAGGGGCCGGCAAAGACTCTGTTCAAAACATTGCCAAACAGGCACAATCGATCGATAAAATCATTGTTTGAAGAGTTTGAGCGGAAATTGAGAAAACGTCAGGGTGATAGTCGGACTAAAGCCCTCAATGAGTTTGAAAATTTGAGAAAGAGCCCGAACCAAAAGATGTGGGAATACCTCATAGATGTTGAAAAATGGTCCAGAAAAGCTTATCCAGGAGTGGATGACGAAAACTTATCCCAGATGAGGACGACAAAGTTAATGATGGCTGTAAAAGATAATGAAAATCTTCACAACCTGCTTATCATGAAAAGGCTTGACTATCCCATCGAAGATCAGTACGAGAATCTGAAAGATGTTGTTATCCAACAAGAGCAAGAAAAACGCCAGTCTCTAAAAAAAGGCCACTCGTTTCTAATGAATGACGGAAAAATGAAAAAAGACACGTCCTGGAGAAGGAGTGATCGCCAACCGAAGCAATTTAAGGAGGAGCAGAAAGACGAAATGGGGTTCAAAAGAGTTGAAAAGCAATTCCAACCGAACCTAAAATGTTTCCGTTGTGGGGGCGGCGGGCATATGTCACGCCAATGTACGTCTAAACCGGCATATGCAGTTAAGGAGAAAAAGTCAGAAGAGTCTGAAGGTGTAGGAGCAGAGGTGGTTGAAACAGTGGAGATTCTCGGACAAAACCGAAAAATTGTCATTGATAGTGGTGCGGTAGTGTCGGTTATGTCATCGGCGGTGTGGGAAAGACTGAAGAAAGGATGCCCAGATTGGGAGAAACGGGTTGAAGTACTGGCGAAGCCAGGGTTCACCATATTGAATGCATCGAAAGCAGAGATGCCGGTAGAAAAGCAGTTGAAATTGGAAGTGAGAGTTAGGGGAAGAAAGGCGTTAGTGGTGTTCCAACTAGTAGAAAATAGTTCGAAAGTTCTCTTATTGGGAACCAACGCATTCAAAAGCATCGGAGTAGAGCTAAAATGGAAAGCAGAAAATGCAGTGGCAAGAGCCGGTAAAAAACTGCGAGTACCACCCCAAAGCTGTTCGCAAAATGAAGTGATAGTGGACGTTGATATGGGGAAGAAGGTGTGGTTAGAGTCGAATAAAGAGTGGATGCCTGCAAGGCTGTGCTCCAAGAATGACGAAGACATGACAGTCTCGGTTTCTAACTGGAGAAATGAGCCGGTGCTCATTAAGAAAAATCAGACTGTTGGCGTGGTTTTGCGTGAATGTAAGGTGTGCGAAAGGAAAGAAGAAAAAGTGGGTAATATGTTGGATATAGACAAAAAGCCATCGTTAAAAGGAGAATGGAGTAAGAAAGAAGTAGGAAGACTCTTGAATGAGACTGGGGAAATTCCTAGTGGAATGTTCCGGAGAATCATTTCCGAATTCAGTGAGGTCTTTGCCATCGAAGATAGCGAATTGACCCAAACTGGTATTGGGGAGTGTAAGGTGGAACTAGAGAAAGATCCGATCCACAAAATAAAGTATCCAGGAGTAGGCGATCGGGTGCGGATCAGGATTCCGGCGGAAAAGCTGAGATCTAAGAATCCAAAGTTAGCCAATGAATGGCAAGGGCCATATCGGGTGTTGAAAACAACTGATAACTCGGCTGAGGTGGCTCCGATTATTGGTAATGGAAAAAGCCTATGGGTTCCCTGGGAACACATCAGAGTGGTGCCAAAGGAAGTTCCGGAGGTCAAAATTGAGACTAAAGCAAAACGCGGGAGACGCGCTATGCAGAAAGATGTGGTAAACCAGGTCCATATCTGGGAGAAAGATAATTTCAGTGTTGAAAACATGAAATTTAATAAAAGTACGAGAAGGTGGAAGAAAAATGCGTCTACGAAACATTGGTCAAAGGAAATCGACCCGCTTTTCAAATGTTCTTCGGATCGAGACCAGGCTTGTGCGAAAACGAAAACGAAAATTTTCGAATTTTCGGTTTTTTCAAAGTTTTTCGAAAAAAATTTTCGACGAAAATTTTTTCGACTTTTTTTTTCGAAAAAAAAATGTTTCGAAAATTTTTTCGACCATTTTTTTCGAAAAAAAATTTCGACGAGAATTTTTTCGACAAAATTCGAAAAAATCGAAAAAAAAATGCTGGAATGAATAAGGCTGTCTGAAAAACAGAAAATGAGCTCGAAGAACAGGAAAATAATGATTCTAGTGTTTGCATCAATTTTAGATCCTAGATTTAAGATGAGTATGATTTACTTGATCGCACCTCTCGAATTTTAAATTTATGGTACGTTTTTTTCGAAAGAATCTAAAGACAGATTTATAAAACTTACTGTAAAATCTCTATTAGCCATGGCACTCTATTGTTCGTAGCAAAGTTTTATATTATAGGTGGCATTATATTATTCGAAGCGATTTTTTTCACATTTTTTTGAAATGTTCGAACAATTTGGGAACAGTTCCCTTGGAAATTGCGTATTTCATTTTCTACGGTTATGTCGTCCCGCCAAAATGGTGAAACGCGCTCCGCTGAACTCAACGCTATGCGATTTTCATTTTGGTTCCCAAATTATTTCATTTCACGTTGAATTTATACGTTCAGCGGAGCGCGTTTGACCATTTTGGCGGGCCGACAATACAATTAAAAATAGTTTTAATATTTTTACAAAAGGGCATTATATTAGGGGTGGCACTCAAATAGGGGGTGGCATTTTATTGTTCGAAGTAGGGTTTTGAGTGGCATTCTATTAGAGGTGGCATTCAAATAGGGATGGCCAGTTGATATATTTTTTACGGTATTTATGAAAAATGCGGGATTTCTAGCGAATTTGAAGTTTTAGCTGACGTCAGTGCCAGTGATGAATTTAAAATCCGTTTTCTGCTCACTTGATAATCGTTTTCGATTTATTTTCGAATTTTCGAAAAAATAACTCGAAAATGGAGGTCGAAAATTTTTTTTTCGAAAAATAAAACCGAAAAAAAATTCGATATTTCGAATTTTCGAAAAAAAAAATCGAAAATGAAATTCGTTTTCGACTTTTTCGAGCACCCCGTTTTCGCACAAGCCTGATCGAGACGCAATTCGAAAATAGACACCGCAGTGCCGGATGGTAAACGTCCCAAGATGAATGGAGAGAATGGTTTTATATTAATTATTTGTTTATGTTTTTGTAGTAAGATGTTTGCCCCAACCCGTTATGAATTTAGGAAATGTGTAGGGTTTGTTTCTTAAGATTTAGGTGAGTGTAATAGGCCCTGTTAAGACTAGGAAGTAGGTTTTAAGATTAGGGATTGAGAATATGTAGGATTTTATTGTTGTTCTAACGTGGCTGTAGAGTGAGTTAGTAAGGGCGAAATGGCTGGTCATTTTAGGAGAAGAATGTAAGTCGCGTGAACGTTGGTTGTGCCAGCACCGGCCAGGGGTCCGGTTTGTCTGAAGGGGGGGAAGTTGCCGGTGGCAAGTCCTGCACCCAAAACCCCGTGTTTTATCGGCCTCCACGTATCACCGCCACGGCACTCCGTCTAGACCGCCATACACGCCGTTAAGCGCCACAAATAAAATAAGTTTAAGGTCACGTTGGTTTCACGCAGTTTTGTGCCACGTGGATATTATTTATTTTGAGCGGCCCATTCCGGCCATTTTTAGTTCTCGTTTCTGGAGTTAGGGGTGTTGGTGTTTTTATCTCTTCTAGTGTTTCTTCCTTTTATTTTACATTCTTGTTATTTATTTTTAGTATTTCGACCCAATCTCGGGTTGAGTACAGAAAATAAACGTCTTTGTCTTTAACTCGTCGTGTTCTCGTTGTAATTTTTAAAGGAACCCGAATATCTCTTTGAAGAAAGAGATAACTATATTATAGGGTTAGGTTTACTTTTCAATGTCTTTAAATTTGTATTAAATCTTGAGGATTTTCCTTAAAAAAGACACAAATGTATGACAAAACAAATTTAGAAACCGGTCAATAAGTAACAATTGGAAAAATCTAACCAAATTATTGAAAAAAGTGTTAAACTCATTCCTATATGAGAGGGGCCGTTCTATTAGAGAATTTACGGTATCACCAGTTTCGAAACAGCCCAGAACCCGTTTGGCCGTCGTAACGGGTCGACAATACGATCCATTATTCCGCAGTAGCACCAACAAAAAAAAAACTAACGAATGAACAATATAATCCATGTAAACTCTCGTCGTCATTATCACGTCTTCATCCATTTTAAAAATCACCGGAATCGAATTCGTCAGGCCCATCGCTATAATTATGGCGATAATTGTCATGAAAAAACGACGCATCAGCTTCAACGTCTTCAGATTTTCCTTCAACTGATATCTGATGCTCAGCGTGTATTTGGTGGTACGATGATCGCGTTCCAAGATGAGAAGACGGCGTTGGTTGAAATACTCGACGAGCGTGTAGATCTGAGCGTTTTTGGAGTCTTTTTTTTATTCGAAAAGAAATATTGAAAGGCACGGATCCAGGATTGGAAATGTGGGCGGAGTCTAATTTGCTGGCGCGCAAGCAAATTAGCATGGCGCACTTTCGGTGCTTGCGCATTTTTCGACTCTCACATTTTTTTATTTTTCTTTCAGTAAAACCTGTTTTCTTTGTAAAATGTATGTATTGTATCTTTTAATACCATAAAATTGCCCAAACTTGGATTTTCGTAAAGATTTATCCTGTCCTGCAAAAACACCAAAAAACTCAAAACGATTATTCCGAAATGGTGGCTGAACCAAATTCGACGTTCTTAGGCTTAAAAAATTTCTAAAGACCTCAGCTATAATTCTGTTGGAGCACATTTGGGAAAAAATAAGGAATTTATGCTTTTTTTTCCGGAAAAACATAAAAAATGCCTCAAAATTTGAATTTTGCGCGAAGAATCCAGTGGAGCGCGTTTGCTCGGCTCCGCCCACTTTTCAAATCCTGGACACCGTGGGGCATGACTCTGGAGTAATGTAAGGCGCATTACATTACTCGAACGACAGGTCTCGAAACGAAGGAGTATTTTACTATTTATTTATTATGAATTCAATATTCTTGTCGGCTACAGTAAACAGTGGCTCGAAAAATCGAAGCTCCGCCCCTCAAATTTTTTAAAACTGAATTTAACTGAACGCAGTGCAAAACTGTGAGCGGGTATGTCTTCTCGTGATGTCTGCGTCTATTATAATTTTTTCGCGGGCGCTTATGGTAGCCGGCAAGAAAATTGAACCGATAATAGGCCAACAGGAGTACGTCAGAGTCAGAAATGGATAATATAAAACTCGTGCTGCAGACTTGCAAAAGGTGCGGAGCTTTTACGAGTTACAATAAACCTACCACTCCAGCCGAAAACAGCGAAACCATGACAGCAGACATGAGAACTTGAAAAGTGACTCCACCGGTTGTGGTGATCACTGACATGGTGCAAGCGAAGATGTTTTGGCAGATGAAGATTAGGCAGAATATCCAGTGACGGTCCCGGCGTTCGTAGTCCCTGGAACCCAATATTTACTTACGGGGGCACCGAATTTTTTGACATGCTCCACGGAGCTAATGTCTTGTTTTGTCTAACTTGCCGTATTTATATACTCTAATAGTCCGGCATGGCGATCTATAATAGTACGACGTATGCAGCTGACGGTAAGTTTGAAACTGCCGGGCAATTAGAGTAAATACGGTACATGTATCAATTATGCGACATTCAAAATATTAGGCAACAGCCTGAAATGGAGCTGTTCAACCCTAATCGAGCTGCTCTAGATTTTATGGGTGTGTACAGCTCCATTTCAGGCAGTTCTAAAACTCACTTTACAAGAATGGTGGCGAAAATGCGCTCCGTCAAAATGCCGATCGGCGTGGCAATCACAAAAAACATGTAATGATAACGCATATTAGCGGCGATGAATATCGGATCTCGTAAGTTTTTGCGAATCGAGCATCTTCCAAAGTGATGACAGATGTCATCGCACTCGACTTGGTCACGTATTTCGACGGACAGGCTGTATTTGAAGACCCAGAGAAGGAGACGACAGGCGAGCAGTTCGAACCAGAGTAAGAGCAGCGAGACGAGCATGTTGCGTTGGTTTTTGTGGAATACTCTGAATATTGGATGGTATACGGTATTATAGAAGACGGGCTCCAGCGCATTTTTCATATTAAAAGCATGCGAGCCAATTATCTGTTAGCTATGTTCCCGTTTTTTGATATCACTTTATTGTGTTTTCAATCGAGTTGCATCATGAAAAAAGGAAACCCCGCCCATTTACTTGCGTGCGGCACACAATCACTGTGCTATTTGAACAGATGTTTGTGGACTCCATTTGCGACATGAAAACGCAAGTCTGTATTCACCGTTCTGTCTGCGTCTCTTCAAATATCAACTGTGTTCGCGTGGTCGCGCACAAATAAGTGGGCGGAGTTTCGCGTTCTCATGTCGCAAGTTGTCACATCTCCTATCGAGATCTTCGCAAAATATATAATCGTTTCACTTTATTCCAATTTTATTGTAAGAAAAACAAGCAGGGGTGGGACCAAAAAAATTTTTTTTTCGGGTTTTTTTTTTGGATGAGACAAACAATTTTTTGATTTTTTTTTTCGATGGTAAGAGTGAGAACAAAAAATTTTTTTTTATTTTTTATTTGATGATGCGCCACAGGCAAAAAAATTTTTTTTAGAGCCACGGAGGCGAAAGAAAGTTCCGGTTTCTGGGCAAAAACTTATTAAGTATATGCTCCGAATTGACAAAAACCTCTAATTTTCAACAGAAACTTGGAAAATTTCTTTTTAAATGGCAGAAATACGTACTTTTTTTGGAATTTTGTTTTGTTTTTTTGGTAAATTTTTTGAGAGCAAAAAAAAATTTTTTTTTGTAAATTTTTTAAGGACAAAAAACATGTTCTTTTGTTTTTTGTTAATTTTTTTGAGAGCAAAAAAAAACATTTTTTTTTGGTAATTTTTTTGAGGACAAAAAAAGTGTTTTTTTTTGTGGAAAATTTTTTTTTGTCCCACCCGGATCACAAGCAAGCTGCGCGATCGTCTACCCGAGAGCCGCTGGACAATTTGAATTTGGCGCCGAAACGCTTGCATACACTTGTACACACAACACACGCTCCTGTCGACGCACAAATCCTAAAATAATTTCGGTACGATCCTCGCTCGTTTTATAGTCACTTATCACCTTTTCCACCTTTTCCTTGTTACCATTTTTGTAGATTATTTATTGTCGAACCGCCAAAATGGTCAAACTTGCTCCGCTGAATTCAACGCTATGTGAATTTCATTTTGGTTTCCAAATTATTTAATTTCACGCGGAATTTTTACGTGAAATTAAATAATTTGGAGACCAAAATGAAAATCGCATAGCGTTGAGTTCAGCGGAGCGCGTTTCACGGCCTCCCAGCACGCCAGGCAGTGCAATCGCGCTCCACTGAGTTCGCTCCGCTCCTTTTGGCGCGAACTTTAGTTTTTTCAAATTTGTTTTTAATTTAGTACTGAAAATTTACTTATCGTCAAATTTTTTGTCTTTCCCATAATTTTTTATCGATAAAATTCTCGGCGAAATAAAAAGGAGTGTGAAACCTTTCGAATAAGCGTCAAAATTAAGAATTTGAACTCCTGTAGGAGAAGGAGATACAGTTTGAAGTTATTAATTAAATTAAAAAGACTGTCTTCTTATGAATTTGCCTATATTTTGTCCGTTTTTCGTCTTTATATTTTCGGCCAGGAGCGACGCGACGGTCAAACGCGTTTAATTGAATTCAATTGAACTCCGTACTTCATTATTTTCATTTCGTTTGCCAAATTTTTTCTTTCTTTTGTTGTATGAAACTCTACTTTTTTTCTATGTAAAAATGATTTGTCCAGACCAAATTCATTAATTTTTGTCATAATCAGTCACATATTGCATAATTTTCGCCAAAAAAATATTTTTCCATTTTTCAAAATAAAAAAAAAAAGTTCAACTTCATTTTTCTGGGTTTTTTTCTGGTTCAAATCAAATCACGGTGATTTATTTTGAAAATGTGTTATTTTTTGCTCGAAAATAGCTGATTTCAATGAAAATTTTAATTGTTTCTCGCCGAAATGGCTAATTTCCAATTAAATCGGTGATTTTGTGAGTTTTTCGACGCCTTTCCTCACTTTTTGCTCTTTCAAACGTTTCTCTACATTGTCTCTGCATATAATTCTTGTTAAAAACTTAATATTTCACGAGAAAATCGCGCACAAGAACATCAGAGCGCTCAAAGACGCGCCGTCGAGTTGTGCGCCAACACCAGAAATGCGTCAGTGATTGGTTGGCGCGTTGGGAGTCTGGGAGGCCGTGCGTTTGACTATTTTGGCGGGCCGACAATAATTATATTTATTTCGCACTTAAGACTCAAGTGGCCTAAAATTGAGGTTAACTTGAGCCATGCAATATACAAATAAACGATAAGATGTAAACTGTGGTCTAGAAATCGTCAATTTTTCAACTAATAAACTCAGCACGATACGGATCCATCACAGCTGAGAAGAGTGTTACCGTAACCCATTTCACATCTCACAATGTCAGCGATTTTTTCCGAGGAACCGCCATTGTCCCATGACGGCCTCGAAAAAAACCACTCCATTTGCACACACTCTCGCTACTATGAGAACACAACGACCCCACATAGACACCTCGGAAAATTCGACCTCGCCGTTGCCTCGGAAATGAAAATATGAGCTCAGAATATCTGTTCAAAAACTTTTGTTATTTGTTCAGAATTTACTTACGTGAAACGCATTGCCGTCGAAACTCCGAACAACGTGACGAAGAAGCTGAGAATGAGCAGCACCACCTGTACGAGCAACTCGCCGTTGCTCGGCATTTGATGCGAGTTTCGGATAAATATTGCGATTATAGTCATGTCATCTGATTGAATAGGAAAACCATCATAAACGTGTTTCTATTTCACAAATACCTGCGTTAATATTCTCATGGAAAAGAGCATTTTTCGCCGCCAAAGTAGTCATCGGACGCAATGATCGAATAATTCAAACTATCGGCTTGTCGCAAATCTAGTTTTCACCTGTTTCCACTCTGAAGTTGAAAACAAAAAAGCTCCGCCCTTTTAAATGTTTTCATTGAACCCTTTTCTCCAACTTTTCACACATTTAATTAACGACACGTGGCCATTGTCGTCGTCCAAATGATCAGCTAAATTAGAGCTTCGTCATCTTGCGAAACATTGTTTGTCCTCTGTGCAAACACGTGCCTCATTTTCCGGGAAAAGTTTGCTTGAAATGCAGACTGGAAGGAAAAAAAAAATCAGTGCTTACATTAGTGGTAAGGGATTGCGGAAGTGTGTTTTTGTTTTCAATTCTAGACTGATTTCATCCATGGGGTAATATTTCTACAAACTTGAAAACAAACTCTGGACCTAATTTTTGCGAAGCTATGCAATAGCACAGAACCGCGACATTGAACAATTGTGAGCTCTGAGCTTCGGCCATATCGATAAACCATGCAATATAGCAGTATTCTGTGTGTTACTTTTAACGGAAGACTCTTGTAAACCTATAATATCGAATCTTTGGCTGTTTAAAATTGCGTGTAGTTTTAATCTATTCGCATTAACTGACCTTATGTTAGAAGATAAGACATTAATAATCAAATTTTAGGAAAAATTCAAGAGACTTTTCCAGATCATTTCTGCATCCGCGCTGTTGTTCTCTGAAATTTGTGGAGTGTCTTGCGAGCTCGTTCCCGATTGACGTCGTTTCAGCCACTCCATCCGAAAAACCTCTCTCTTCCTTTGTCATCGATGGTCGCAAAAAGAGACAGCAAGACATTTTCGGGGATTTCATTTTCGTCACGTTGAATTTACACGTGAATTGAAATAATTTGGCGAAGTAAATGTAATCCACGAAGTACTAAATAATGGGTCTATTCACGGAAACCAGGAAAATACGCAAAAAATTCAGCGAAAATTCGGAGAATGCTCCGATCAGTCTGAAAATTTGACAAAAAATGTCAAAAATACTCCCGGACACGTGCAGAAAATTTCAGACAAAAATATCGATTTTGAAAATTATCGATAAAATAATTTGGCGACGTAAATGTAATCCACGAAGTACTAATGGGTCTATTCACAAAAAAATTATCGATAATTTTTAAAATCGATGTTTTGGTCTGAAATTTTCTGGACGTGTCCGGGAGTATTTTTGACATTTTTTGTAAAAATTTCAGACTGATCGGAGCATTCTCCGAATTTTCGCTGAATTTTTTGTATATTTTGCTGGTTTCCGTGAATAGACCTATAAGTTTCGTGGAGCGCGGTTGGTTTTTTTGCGAATGGACAATATTACTGCGTCGCGAAAACCTGTCAGAGCAGAGCGCGCGACGCTGCTGTGGCAAGGTGCGCGACGCTGCTGTGACTCTGCTGTGACTCGGATGTGACCACCACTTTTCGCGGCGAGACCACAGCGCTCCGCTCTGACTGCTTTTTGCGACGCAATAATAGAAAAAAAAAATCAACAAAAAAACCTGTTCGCTCCGAGACCCGCGAAATTTCAACTTTGGTATTCCGCGCCTTTAAATTACGGTATTCTACAACTTTGTTTGTTGTTGTTGTTGTTAATTGTTTCTGCCGGAAGAGGAAGAATAACGGAATTTTCCGGATAAAAAAGTATGTTTCTTTTTAAATAGCCCAAGAATATAATAAAAAAAATCTGTATTTTTTAAAATAATTCAAAAAAAAATCAAAAGTTCCAAACTTCAAAAAAAAAACCTATTCGCTGTAAGACCCATAGATAATTATCTGTCATGCGCCTTTAAAACTACGGTATTTATTTTTTTTGTCAATTCAAATTATTGACGTTTTTTTTTTGGTTTTTGCAAGTTTTATTTGATTTTAAAATCTTTTAAAACTGTTTTTTTTGTCTGTTTAAATATCTTAAAAATAATTTAAAGAGTGTTTGTATTTTCCTTTTGTAATGGAAAATAAAAATTTCTTGCCATTTTCCTTTTTCTTTGTTTAAAAGCATCACTGTTTCACTTTTTCAGCGCTCGCCAACAAAATCGCCTGATTTCCCCACAGATGGCCTAGGAAATACGCTGGCCGCGAAATTCAAAACGAAATTTCCACATTTTGAAATTAATTTTTTTTCAGAAATATTTACTCACACTCAATGTCATCAAATCAACGAAATTTCAATCCAGGAGATCTCGTTTGGGGTAAATACCCCGGATTTCCGCCGTGGCCGGCCAAGGTACGGAATTTTTCGGAAAACCCCCCCCCCCCCCCATCAAATTTCAATTATTTACAGGTTCTCGAACGGAGTGTAAAATACGGAAAAAGTCACTATAAAGTGCTTTATTTTGGCTCGCGTGAAGAGGGATTTTTGAAGAGCGATGAGCTCGACGACTATTTTGAAAAACGCGAGCGGTTTGCCAAGGAGAAGAGGATTAAAGTGAGTTGATTGGGTGAAAATTGTTAAAAAATGAGAGTTTAGGGTTTTAACGAAGCAGTCGCGGAAGTTGAGGCGATAATTGAAAAGGATATACTGAAAATTTCCAACGAAGAACAAATATTCGTCAGTGACCCTTCAAATTGTAAAAAACCTGACAAATTGGGAGAATCCGCGTCGAAAATTGAAAAAACTGACGAAAAATTGGAAAGCTCGGAATTATTGCCAAAAACGTCAGTTGAGCCGATTTCCTCAGCAAGTGTTGAATCCCTGGAAACTACCGACGATAAACAGCTAAAAAATCAAGAACGTTTGCCAGAAATCTTGTTGGAAATCGAGAAACCCCAATTTCAAATTCTGCCGGAACCGCACGTAGAAAATGTAGAAAAACCCGATTATCCAATTTTACCGCAAAGCCCTGTGGAAATTAGAAAAACACTAGGACCTCCTAGGCCGGTAAAATCATCGCCAGAAAAGATGGAAAAAGCGCGAATTGCTGTGGATGATGATTTTATTGAAATTCTCGATGATTTCGGTGAAAACGATGTGAAATTAGAGGAGAAAATCGAGCCGACAAAGAGGAAACGAGAGGAGAGCCCGGAAAATTTGTTTTTTAACTTTTTGGAACAGTTTTTCTCACCGCTTTATTTAGACCATCTACGAGCACTGCGCCAACTCAAAAACGGCGAAGTCTGGGATATTCTGGAAAAAAATCCGAGGAGCCCAAAAATGTAAGTTCTCCTGTTTTCAGTAGTGGGGGATTCTTGAAGGCCACGCAGGTTGCACAGCTTGCACAGGAAAGACTATAAAATTTTTGGTGGTTGCTGCCGTTCAAAAGGCCATAGGTTCATTCAGCCATTTCCGCAGCATCCATCAATTGACTCCAGATCCATCGCTCATTCGTCTCACCATTCTCCACCAATCGCACCACGTCTCCGTCGAAATTGCGACGCCGAAAAAAGGCGCCACCGCCAATCGAGCCGCCCGTATCGGTGGAAGAGTCGAATCCGCTCCGGTTCGTGAACATTGACGTGTTCAACCGGAGAATGGCGTCCGAATCCAGTGATCACGACGCGATGATTGCAAAGCTGTTGTCGCGAAAGTTCTCAATTCCCATGGAGGGTTATATGTGTGAGTTTTTCGGGGATTGCGTGGTGTCCAGGATATGGAAATGTGGGCGGAGCCCAATCTGCTGGCGGGCCAGCAAACTTGCATGGCGCAATTTCGGTGCTTGCGTATTTTTCGACTCTCGCATTTTTTTTATTGATTTCTTTATTTTTCTTTCAGTAAAACCAGTTTTTCTTTGTAAAATGTATGTATTGTATCTTTTAAAAACTCTAATATTTCACTTTGAAACATAAAACACCTCTAAACTTCTTGCAGGCTGGAAAATTCGGGCGATTTTCGTGAAACTCAAAATATTGGCTAACAATCGAGGAAATTAAACAAATTGCATTTATTTTCTATGATATTTGTTTTATTTACATGACGAAATAAAATCTGAGAGATTTCACTGCATTAAACGTATTTTCAGCGTTATTCTACACCCGAGTTTTTTTAACAGACAACAGACTTGAAATTTTAGGTCAAAACAACATACGATCTGGAAATTAACAAAAAAAAACCCGAATAAGACAAAAAATACGGAAAAATGAGCATCGAAGAGCGGTCGTCAGACTGCGAATCGGGTTTTTTTCAAGCAATTATTGCTTTTTTTTCACCAAAGTGAATTATTCCCCATAAAATTGTCCAAACTTCGATTTTCGTAAAGATTCATCCTGCAAAAACACCAAAAAACTCACTTTTTTAGCTCCGCAATGCTAAAAACGATTATTCCGAAATGTTGGCTGAACCAAATTCGACGTTCTTAGGCTGAAAAAATTTCAAAAGACCTCATCTATAATTCAGTCTGAACACATTTAGGTAAAAATTAAGAATTTATGCTTTTTTTCCTGAAAAACATAAAAATGCTTCAAAATTTTAATTTCGCGCGAAAAAATCCAGTGGAGCGCGTTTGCTCGGCTTCGCCCACTTTTCAAATCCTGGATACCGTGGATTGGGACATTTAAATATTTGAGATATAAAGAGTTGCCGTCCAAAGTTCAAATAATTCCTGAAATAAATAGTTCTTTGAAGTCCAAAGTTCCACAAAAAATCGCAGAAATATCAGGCGATCACAGTTGAAACCGACGTTACCGTAGTCTCTTTGATGCGAGACCTTCTATGTTGAAACTTGCATTTTCCCGCACTTGTTCAATTTTTTATTTTATACGGACAAATTCAAGTTTAAACATATAAGGTCTCACAGCGAAGCAACACGGTAGCGTCAGCTTCAGCTGTGCTCGCATGTTATTTCTGGGCTTTTTGTGGAACTTTGGACTGCAAAAAACTCCTGAGGCCGTATTCATGAACGTTTACCGTACGGTAAATGATTTTCCGAGCTATTGCAAATGTTATTTACGACGAGGGGAATCATTTACCGTTCTCATTTACCGCGTGGTAAACGTTCATGAATACGGCTTCTGATTTCAGGAAATTTTTGATTATTGGATTCAATTTGAATTTTCACGTGAAAAAAGTGGGCGGAGTTTCATTTTTCGATGTCGCAACTGGCTTGAAAACACAATAACCTTGTTGCAATTTTTTAATGAATCCGTAAGAGAAATTTTCTAAAATTTGTTTTAAAAAATTCTGTTTCAAAAAATTAATAAGTTTAAAAAAAAAATAAAAGACAATGATTAAAATATTAAAATATTTTTTATCGGCCCGCCAAAATCTATGCGCTTTTCATTTTGGGTTTCAAATTATTGGATTTCACACGGTGTCCAGGATTTGAAATGTGGGCAGAGCCTAATTTGCTGGCGCGTCAGCAAACTCTCATGGTGCACTTTCGGTGCTTGCGCAGTTTGCGACTCTCGAATTTTTTATTATTTTTCTTTCAGTAAAACCTGTTTTTCTTTGTAAAATGTATGTATTGTATCTTTTAATACCATAAAATTGCCCAAACTTCAATTTTCGTAATGAGTTATCCTGCAAAAACACCAAAAAACTCAAAACGAATATTTCGAAATGGTGGCTGAACCAAATTCGACGTTCTTAGGCTTAAAAAATTTCTAAAGACCTCATCTATAATTCCGTTGGAGCACATGTAGGAAAAAATAAGAATTTATGCATTTTTTTTCCCGAAAAACATAAAAAATGCGTCAAAATTTGAATTTCGCGCGAAAAAATCCAATGGGGCGCGTTTGCTCGGCTCCACCCACTTTTCAAATCCTGGACACCGTGTTTCAAGTATAAATTCAACGCGAAATTAAATAATTTGGAGACCAAAATGAGGTGGCTATTTCGGAATAGAAATTCGACAAAATTGAAATGTCACGTTTTGGAAATTGCTGAAAATAGAAATCCACGAAATAGAAATTTAATAAACCAGAAACGTAACAAAATGGAAACGCGTGAAAACAGAAACGTAGCAGAGCAGAAATGTGTCGAATTGGAAGTAAAATGGCAATGGAGCGCGTTTGCGAGACTTATTTTTCAAAACTACTTTAGATTTTTTTTTGTTGATTTTAAAAAAATTTTCACGTATCGAAATTGAAAAGAATCGAATAAAACGTGAATAAAATCGAAAAAACGTGAAAAAAAATATCGAAAAAGTCGTTTTAAAAAATAAATCTCGCAAACGCGCTCCATTGCCATTTTACTTCCGATTCGACACATTTCTGCTCTGCCTCGTTTCTATTTTCACGCGTTTTCATTTTGTTACGTTTCTGATTTATTACATTTCTGTTTCCTGGATTTCTATTTTCACGCAATTTCCAAAACGTGAGCGTGTTTGACCATTTTGGCTGGTCGACAATAAAATATTCAAATAAATAGTTTCAAAAATTCAATTTTTCCCCCCTAATTTTCAAAATAAATCCCACAAAAGCGCTGTTTCAGTATCAGGAAGAAGTCTCGGACTTGGAGGATCTCGTCGCAAATGTGCTCTGTTCGATCCGTATCACGAGGGAGCTCTCGTCCTGTACGCTCCGGAGTTGCTCAGTGAGCACGCACAATTGAAAGAAGATAAGGATCGGAAGGTGTGTTAAATAAACATTAAAAAATACTATGTAATTAAATAAAAAATCTTGATAGGTGCACGTGGTGGTGGATCCGGTGCTCGGTAAAATCTTGCGACCGCATCAGCGAGACGGCGTCAAATTCATGTACGACTGCGTGACGGGTGCCAACATTTCCGAGTACCACGGATGCATTATGGCGGACGAGATGGGTCTCGGCAAGACGCTGCAGTGCATTTCTCTTCTCTGGACACTTTTGAGACAGAGTCCCGACGCGATTCCGACGGTGTCGAAGAGTATTATCGTGTGTCCGAGTAGTTTGGTGAAGGTGAATTGCGCGACAAAGATTAATTAAAAATTAAACGGCCCCCTAGCCTTCCAAAATTGTTTCTACCTGGCGCACTTTTAAAACCCTAAGGCTCGGTCATTTTCTGACAAAAAGGCTTCGTTTTTGGATTAAAATGATGGTGTCATCCTGAATAATCAGATAATGATTCAAATTTCTGAAAAAAGTAAATTTTCGAGTGAAAAAATAATTTCATTACCCGACGAACTTGGTGAGCCGCCCTATTTTTTGATATTCAATAACAAAATTGTTTTTTCAATATAATTTAGAATTGGGACAAGGAAATCAAAAAGTGGCTGGGAACACGAGTGAACGCGTGTCCAGTGGACAGTGGAAAACGCGAACAAATCATTGCATGTTTGAGTAAGCTTTAATTTTTTAAAGACCATTTTCAACAATTGTAGCGAAAAAACTGTACTAGAATTGCAAATTTTTGAAAAAATAAAAAAATAAATGAAAACCTTTTCTTTCATTTTTTGGAAATGCTGAAAAATGGAAAAATGTTAACAACTTTCAAAATGTAAAATAATTTTCTGAGAGTCTTCGAAAAAGTAATGGGGTTATTCATTTTGTGCAACTTGCATTTTTGTCTAATGGGTCTACTCACCACGGCCCGGCCAATGCGACGTGGCCGAGGAAAAACTTGTAATGGTACAGCAGTATTGGCAGCGAAACTGGTGTGCAAACACCGCGGCGCAACAGTGCAGATTGCGCGTCATCACCAATTCGTTTTGGTTTTAATTTTGCTTTTTAAAGTTCTTAACAGCGAAATTAGTTGCTTTATTTCATTAAAAATGTTTAAAAAAAACAACAGAAAAATAAAATACAATCATAAAATAAGATTTGGACAACAAGAAAACGAGGAAAAGTATCAAAATAGCCACAAAAAACAAAAAATATATGACAAAGTCTTGAAAACCTAATATTTTTGACAAAAAAAACAAGATAATTACTTGAAGTACGTTGGGGGAATGTTTCAGAATACTATACCTACTTATTTTCGAGAAAAATAGTAGTTTTTCTGAAAATTTTCACATTTTTTCGATTTTTCGTGGTTTTTCTTGAAAATGCTTACATACAGCTTCAGGTAGTTGTTATCAAAAGAAGGAGAAGTGCCTCGAAAACATTGTGGCAAAAAATCAGAAAATTAAAAGGCTTGGTTTTCGAGAAAAAAATTTTTTTGTCTGAAAATTTTCACATTTTTCGACTTTTCGTGGTTTTTTCTTCGAAATTCACACATACAGCTTCAAGTATTTGTTATCAAACGAAAGAGAATTGCCTGGAGAACATTGTGGCAAAAAATCAGAAAATTAAAAGGATTGGTTTTCGAGAAAAAAATTTTTTTGTCTGAAAATTTTCACATTTTTCGACTTTTCGTGGTTTTTTTTTCGAAATTCACACATACAGCTTCAAGTATTTGTTATCAAACAAAAGAGAATTGCCTGGAGAACATTGTGGCAAAAAATCAGAAAATTAAAAGGATTGGTTTTCGAGAAAAAAATTTTTGTGTCTGAAAATTTTCACATTTTTCGACTTTTCGTGGTTTTTTTTTCGAAATTCACACATACAGCTTCAAGTATTTGTTATCAAACGAAAGAGAATTGCCTGGAGAACATTGTGGCAAAAAATCAGAAAATTAAAAGGATTGGTTTTCGAGAAAAAAATTTTTGTGTCTGAAAATTTTCACATTTTTCGACTTTTCGTGGTTTTTTTTTCGAAATTCACACATACAGCTTCAAGTATTTGTTATCAAACGAAAGAGAATTGCCTGGAGAACATTGTGGCAAAAAATCAGAAAATTAAAAGGATTGGTTTTCGAGAAAAAAATTTTTGTGTCTGAAAATTTTCACATTTTTCGACTTTTCGTGGTTTTTTTTTCGAAATTCACACATACAGCTTCAAGTATTTGTTATCAAACGAAAGAGAATTGCCTGGAGAACATTGTGGCAAAAAATCAGAAAATTAAAAGGATTGGTTTTCGAGAAAAAAATTTTTGTGTCTGAAAATTTTCACATTTTTCGACTTTTCGTGGTTTTTTTTTCGAAATTCACACATACAGCTTCAAGTATTTGTTATCAAACGAAAGAGAATTGCCTGGAGAACGTTTTGGCAAAAACTCAGAGACTTAAAAAAATTTTTTTTCGAGAAAAACGTTTATAAAAACTCACTACTTTTGAAGACTCGCGAAGGGAAGTATGCGGAACAAATCCGAGCTCGGTTGTGAGTTATCCTGAAAGTACAGTTTTTTTAAACATTTATTTACAAAAAGATAATGAAAAACACGAAAAAAAACAGCAAAAAAACGAAGTTTCATAGATGCCTCTCGGCGCAATGCATTAAAAAGGAGGTGGCCGAGTTTCCGAAATTTTCTCGGCCACGTCGATTTGGCCGCGCCGTGCTCACGGGAAACAGCAAAATATGCAAAAAATTCAGCGAAAATTCGGAAAATGTTCCGATCAGTCGGAAATTTTGACAAAAAATGTCAAAAATACTCACGGACATGTGTGAAAAATTACAGACCAAAATATCGATTTTGAAAATTTTAAGAAAAAAACCGGTAATTTTTCAAATCGATATTTTGGTCTGTAATTTTTCACACATGTCCGTGAGTATTTTTGACATTTTTTGTCAAAATTTCCGACTGATCGGAACATTTTCCGAATATTCGCTGAATTTTACGCATTTTTTGCATATTTTTCGGGTCTCGGACGTTTCGAAAGTGTGACGTTTCGAAAGTGCGACGTTTCGAGCCGCGGCGTTGGCACACAATCTGTTTTTTTCAAAGCGTTTTATAAAATTTTCCTTAAAAAGCGTTTAAGAATGATTTTGAACAAACGCCGCGACGAAAAAATGCAGAAAAACTTTCGGAACTTCGCACTTTCGAAACGTCCGAGAGCCTATTTTTCTGGTTTCCGTGAATAGACCCAATATTCATTTCATGTAAAAAACGATATTTTCTGCAGGAAAAATGCATAAAATGTCGCTTTCTGCATGAAATGAATAAGACGAAAATGCAAGTTGCACAAAATGAATAACTCCATAAAACACATTTAAAAATTCGCAAACCTCTCAGACTCGTTCATGGCGGACTCAAAAATGCGTTGTGCCATTCCTGTTCTCATTATATCGTACGAAACATTCCGTCTTTACGCCAACATTTTACACTCTGGAAACGTTGGAATCGTGATTTGTGATGAGGTGACTTAACCAACTGAACTCATTAAAAAGCTCCAATTTTCCAGGGTCACCGTCTCAAAAATAGCGAAAATTTGACGTATCAGGCGCTAAGCGGTCTTAAATGTGCACGAAGAGTGCTGATTTCGGGAACGCCCATTCAGAATGATTTGCTGGAATATTTCAGGTAAGTTTGATTGTGAATACTCATGCAGACCTTTTTTGAAAAGCCTAAAACTAGAAGTAATACTCTCGTCTCAGCAGCTGCTCATCATTTGCAAAATGACTAATTTTCCATCGAAATATCTCGGAGCGACCGTAAACCATTAAAATAAGTAAAAAGAAAAAACTGAAACCAAGAAAAAAAAAGAAAAACAATATATTGTTTTTTTTCAATAGACTTGCGACATGAGAACGCGAGACTCCGCCCACTTATTTGTGCGCGACTACGCGAACACAGTGATATTTGAAGAGACGCAGACAGAACAGCAAAAATAAGTGGGCGGAGTCTCGCGTTCTCATGTCGCAAGTCGATTGAAAACACAATATTATTGCTTTAAAAAAGTTGTCACCTCCAAAGCCGCGTGTCCTTTAAAATTAGGCTCCGCCTCTTCACACGAATTTCTATCTTTTTAAATTTTCATGAACAAAAAGTGAAGGAAAATAAAAATTTCATGAAATTCGCGTGAAGAGGCGGAGCCTAATTTTAAAGGTCACGCGGCTTTGGAGGTGACAACTTTTTTAAAACAATAATAACTAGTTTACATTTTTAAACGGGTTGCGGTGGTACTCATTTCAACTGTATCAAAAATTCGCTCCGAGACTGACATATTTTGGGAAGCAAAATTATAGTTTTGTCCATTGAAAACAATTGAGGAAAAGAAAATCCTCAAAATATAATTCAAACAGTGCGCGCATTGCGCTGTGTGCAAGCACTACGTGGTAGCGGTGAGACCCGCTTGTCTACCGTAGCGCCGCGCCTCCCTTTAATCCTAAAATAGTTTCCAGAGTTTTCCTACGCGCTTGCGTCGTCTCTCTCAGTTCGTTGGACTACTGCTTGTTTTGGCTTTAATTTGGAGCAAATTTTAATTATTTTTATTCTTAATTCTTGTTCCTCGTTTTGTTATTTTTGTGAGAGAGCAGAACGCTCTCGCACTCGTCGCCTTTTCGTCGATCTCTCTGGAGATTGACGAGCTCAGGTCGGCAGCTCCGTCGAATCACTCAAAGTACCGACCGAACTGAGTCGAGCTTCAGATGAAGCTCAGGCGTTTAATTTGGTCCAGATAAGTAACGAACATTTCAGGGTTGCACAAGACGGATGGCGAGTGCAATTTCAGGGAATGATTTTCCATGGCGAGTAAAGCAACTCCCGCCACTTCTCAATGTTAAGGTTTTTCCTCCCGTAGCAACGGGGTTTCCTTAATAAATGCTTCAAACCACATCTTTGTGTTGTGTTCACCATTGTCCGCTAGTCACCGGGCAGCAGCCCGACGGGTGGCTACAAAAGAGACCTTTCGTGCGAAAATTGGCTGTTTTCAAAGTTTATGAGCAGCTGCTGAGACGAGAGTAATAACAGTTTGACCCCTTCAAACTATGGTGTTGTATGTAGCTCTATTACAGAATTCAGTGAGTCCTATTTACGGTATTTTAATTTTAATTTTTTTGGAATGTGGTCTTGAAAATTAGAACATTAAAAGCCCGGAAAGTAAAGAGAAAACGAGAGAAAAATTGTTTTTTTCTAATGGGTCTATTTATGGACCTATTCACAAAACCGGAAAAAAAAGAAAAAAAATTGCGGGAAAAATCGGAGAATGTTCTGATTGACCGGAAATTTTGGGAAATATTGGAAAAAATTATCCTGTACACGCTCAAAAAATTTCGGACCAAAATATCGATTTTCTGAAAATTTTTAAAATCGATATTTTGCTCCATAACTTTTGAGCGTGTACAGGATAATTTTTCCAATATTTCCCAAAATTTCCGGTCAATCGGAGCATTCTCCGATTTTTCCCGCAATTTTTTTTCTTTTTTTTCCGGTTTTGTGAATAGGTCCATAAATAGACCCATTAGAAAAAAACAATTTTTCTCTCGTTTTCTCTTTACTTTCCGGGCTTTTAATGTTCTAATTTTCAAGATCACATTCCAAAAGAATTAAAATAAAAATTCCGTAAATAGGAATCACTGAATTCTTTAATAGAGCTATTGTGTGTTTCAATCGACTTGCGACATGAAGACGCGAGACTCCGCCCACTTTATTTGTGCCGTTCTGTCTGCGTCTCTTCAAATATCAATGTGTTCGCGTGGTCGCGCACAAATAAGTGGGCGGAGTCTCGCGTTCTCGGTCAATCGAAGCCTTCTCCGATTTTTTCCTTTTTCTTCCTTTTTTTTCCGGTTTTGTGAATATTTACATTACGGAACCTGCAAAACATGCAAAAAATTCAGCTAAACTTTGGAAAATTCTCATATTCTGAAAAAAACACATAAAAATCCTTAAACATTTTTGTTTCAGTTTGGTAAACTTTGTGAATCCCGGACTGCTCGGCACCGCCAACGAATTCCGTAAAAAGTTTGAGAATGCCATTCTAAAGTAACATCTTTTTCACCTTAAATATGTTATCTTTTTTTTTTTTAATTAAGAGGCCGCGACGCAGACGCGAGCACAGAAGATCAGAAAAAAGGCGAGGAAAAAACGAAAGAAATGGTGGCGCTGGTGGAAAAGTGTATCATTCGGCGAACTTCGGCCCTTCTCACCAAATATCTGCCGGTTCGTTTCTTTTCCCCCGAATTTCTGAAAGAAACACGGTGTCCAGGATTTGAAATGTGGGCGGAGCCTAATTTGCTGGTGCGTCAGCAAACCTCCATGGCGCACTTTCGGTGCTTGCGCATTTTTCGACTCTCGCATTTCTTTTATTGATTTTATTGTTTTTCTTTCAGTAAAACCTGTTTTTCTTTGTAAAATGTATGTATTGCATCTTTTAATACCATAAAATTGCCCAATCTTCGTTTTTCGTAAAGATTTATCCTGCAAAAACACCAAAAACTCAAAACGAATATTTCGAAATGGTGGCTGAACCAAATTCGACGTTCTTAGGCTTAAAAAATTTCTAAAGACCTCAGCTATAATTCCGTTGGAGCACATGTGGGAAAAAATTAAGAATTTATGCTATTTTTCCCGGAAAACATAAAAAATGCCTCAAAATTTGAATTTCGCGCGAAAAAATCCAGTGGGGCGCGTTTGCTCGACTCCGCCCACATTTCAAATCCTGGACACCGTGAGAAACAATTCAAATTTCCGGTCAAATACGAGCACATCATTTGCTGCAAAAACTCGACTCTTCAAGAAACGCTGTACAATAAATTAATCGAGTGCGAGAAGCAGAATAGGATCATCGAGAAGGATAAGGTAGGGCCACGCCCATTTTTTGTATTTGTGGCATGGAAAAGTCTTGTTTTAAATACTCTGAAAATGAGAAATTTTAAAAATTGCGATTTGGCCGCTAACTTGTGAAAAACTGTGTTCCTTTTGTGCAAGTTTGGTTTGACCGGCGTAAAACCTTTTACGTCTATAATAGGCCTATCGCGATCGCCCTTCGGATGCGTTTTCAAAACTAGAAAAATGAAACAATCTGTTTCCCGCGGACTACAGTAATCCTAGGACTCTGAGACATTTCGAAACTAGGACGGTTTTAAACGGGAACGATTCGAATCTAGGACGTTTCGAAACTATAGTAAATTTTTGGCTGTGGGACGATTTGAAACTGGGACGTTTCGAAACCTGCCACTTAAAAACTGGGACGATTCAAAACTGGGACGTTTCGAAACTAGTGAATTTTTGGCTGTGGGACATTTCGAAACTAGTGAATTTTTAACTGTGGGACATTTCGAAACTGGGACGTTTCGAAACTAGTGAATTTTTGGCTGTGGGACGATTTTATACTGGGACGATTCGAAACTATGACGTTTCGAAACCTGCCACTTCAAAACTGGGACGTTTCGAAACTATAGTGAATTTTCGGCTGTGGGACGTTTCGAAACCTGCCACTTCAAAACTGGGACGTTTCGAAACTTTAGTGAATTTTTGGCTCTGGGACATTTCGAAACTGGGACGTTTCGAAACCTGCCATTTCGAAACTGAGACGTTTTGAAACATGACGTCGCGAAACTGGAAAGTTTTGAAACTAGGACGATTCGAAACTGGGACGTTTCGAAACTTTAGTGCTATTTTCAAAAAATTCGGTTAAGGATAAAATATTGTCGAATCTCTTATCAAGAATTTTTCGGAGAATTTTTGAAATTTACCGGAAAATTTACCGCTAAAAATGCACTAAAGTTTCGAAACGTCACAGTTTCGAATCGTCCTAGTTCCAAAACGTCCTAGAGCCAATCCTACAAGCTCATCCCACTTTGCAGGGCGCCACCGCCTCCGCGCTCTCCTTTATCACCCATCTCAAAAAATTGTGCAATCATCCGTATTTGGTGTACGAGGAGCTGCAAAAGCCGGAAAATCGGTTCAGTTCGAGTGAGTTTTTGATGTAAAAAAAAAAATAATAAATTCATATTTTTCACTTTCCAGAATGTTTATCCGTGTTTCCTGACACGTTCAATCCGAAATCGTTTGATCCGTCGTTTTCGGGAAAAATGAAAGTGCTCGACTATATTCTGGCCGTCACGCGAAAGACTACCGACGACAGATTTGTGCTCGTCTCCAACTACACGCAGACAATCGATCAGTTTATGGAGGTACGGTGGCCACGCCCCGCCCCTATTTTGAACAGTTTATTGTGAAAACAAAAAATTGCAACGCGGTGTTTGCGTACTTTTGAAATTCAAGCGGCAATGAGAGAAATAGCATGGCAAATGAAGAGATTTGTTCCAATTTTCGTTTGAATTGTAAAAGTACGCAAACACCTCGTTGCGACTTTTTTGTTTTCACAATAGCCGTAAAAGTTATAAATAAGAGAAAAAAACGAACAATAAGTCAATCATTTGACAATAAACGTTGCTTCAGCTTTGCAAACTACGTGGCTACGATTTTGTCCGGCTCGACGGCTCAATGTCAATTAAACAACGCTCGAAAATTGTGGACACTTTTAACGATCCGACAAGCAATGTTTTCTGCTTCTTATTATCTTCCAAAGCGGGTGGATGTGGACTGAATTTGATTGGAGCTAATAGGTGAGCAGGCAATAGAAAAAAAAATCATTTGAAAATATTTTGAATTGAAAAATTGAGAAAATTAAAAAATAAATCTAGAAAAATAATCGAAATGTTTGTGAGCGCGAAAAAAAATTGTACGTTGAAAAAATGTTGTTTTTAATTTCTAGAAACCTATCAGCAATTCAATATTCTTGCCGGTTACAAGAATTGAAAAGCCACGTGTGGCCACACCCACTCAGCTTTTTTCATTGCGTTCAGTTGGGTGTGGCTTTGTTTTTTTCCGCATTCAACCGGCAATTTAATTAAATAAAATGATAATAAATAAATAGGAATAGAAGTTTTTAACTTGGAGAATTTGTAGTAAATAAATACTAAAGGTTATGCCGCGTCCAAAGTTCAAAAAATTCCTGAAATCAGGAGTTTTTTGCAGTCCAAAGTTGCACAAAAAATCCCAGAAAAAACAGGTGGTGACAGTTGAAACCGGCGTTACCGTAGTTCCTTAGTTCCTGTGTTTGAACTTGAATTTTCCCGCAAAAAAAAATAAAAAATTGAAACTGTGGGAAAATTCAAGTTTAAACATAGAAGGTCTCGCAGCGAAGGAACTACGGTAACGCCGGTTTCAACTGTCACCGCCTGTTATTTCTGGGATTTTTTGTGCAATTTTGGACTGCAAAAAACTCTTGATTTCAGGAATTTTTTGAACTTTGGACGCGGCATTATGGACCTATTCACAAAACCGGAAATAAAAGAAAAAAAACGGAAAAAAATGGGGAAAATTCGGAGAATGCTTCGATTGACCTGAAATTTTGGGAAATATTGGAAAAAATTCTCCTGTACACGCTCAAAAAATTTTGGACCAAAATATCGATTTTAAAAATTTTCAGAAAAAATCGATATTTTGGTCCGAAATTTTTTGAGCGTTTACAGGATAATTTTTTCCAATATTTCCCAAAATTTCAGGTCAATCGGAACATTCTCCGACTTTTCCCGCAATTTTTTCCTTTTTTTTTTCGGTTTTGTGAATAGGTTCATTAATGCGGAATCTTGCTAAAAGAAAATAGCAAAAGAAAAAACAAGAAGAATGAAAATAAAATTCATAGAAAAATAAAAAGTTTTAGAGAAACTGTAAATTTAAAAATGTGAAAAAAAATTCCGTAAAAATATTGAAAATTGTAGAAAAATCAAGAACATTTCTGCATTAATTTTAAAATTCGGAAAAATCTATAAAAAATGTTGATTTGGAAAATTTGTGAAAATCAATAGTTTTAAAGTACCTGGATTTCTGTAAAAATTTAAATTTTTTTGAATCGAAAATTACTTTAAAAACCTATAACATTTTGAAAAAAAAAACTGAAAAAATGATATAAAACGAATAAATGTCTAAAAAATTCTGAAAATTTTTTAAACAAAAAATGTTGGAAAAAACAAGTTTCCATAATTTTCTCGTTTTTCAAAGAAGATTCCCAGAATTATTAAAAAATTTATCAAACTTTTTTCTTATTCACGGAACCATCAAAAAACAGGATTAAATAAAAATAAAAACCAACAAAAAATTCAGCGAAAATTCGGAGAATGCTCCGATCGGCCTGAAACTTTGGAAAATAATGTCAAAAATGTTTCCGGACCTGCCCACAAAATTTTTAACCGAAATATCGATTTTTTCTAGAAGTCGGAAACCAGCAAAATATGCAAAAAAAATGCAAAAAATTTTGCCAAAATTCAGAGAATGCTCCGATCAGTCTCAAATTTTGACAGACCAAAATATCGATTTTGAAAATTTTCAGAAAAATCGATATTTTGGTCTGAAATTTTCTGCACATGTCCGGGAGTATTTTTGACATTTTTTGTCAAAATTTCAGACTGATCGGAGCATTCTCCGAATTTTCGCTGAATTTTTTGCATATTTTGTTGGTTCCCGACTTCTAGAAAAAAATCCATAAATAAATCTAAAAAAATATCATAAATTTTTCGAGAATCGTCATGAAAACGATGTTTTTAGTCGATGCCAGACAATAAATAACGTTTTCTAGACTGGTAATGTTCGATCCGGATTGGAATCCGGCCAACGACGATCAGGCGATGGCGCGAGTCTGGCGTGATGGCCAGAAAAAGATGTGCTTCATTTATAGACTTTTGGCGGTAATTAAAATTTAATTTTTTTTTTAATCCAATAAATTTCTCCAGACCGGATCAATCGAGGAGAAAATGTTCCAACGACAGACGCACAAAAAGGCGCTTTCCTCGTGTGTCGTAAGTGGTTTTTCCCCCGCAAAATCTGAAAAAATGACTTTAGGTAGACGCCGGTGAAGACGTGGCTCGTCATTTTAGCACGGAACAGCTCCGCGAGCTCTTCAAATTAGAGTCTTCGGTAGCGTCAGATACACATGAAAAGTATACATTGATTATTTGACAACACATTTATTGGATTTTTCAGACTAAAATGCAAGCGCTGCATCCAAGGAGTAGAGAGTTTAGACCCGCCCGCAACGGCTGACTGCGCAAGTGACCTCTCGAATTGGTTTCATTCGCAGAAAAGTGCCAGAAAGGTAAAAAGAAGAAAACATTTTTCTAGAATCGGCAAATTGTTTTCTGAATTCTGTAAAATTAAGCTCATGCATTGCACGACTCTAAAAGGCCTTATACACAATATATTATCAATAGTATTGTGTTTTCAAACGAGTTGAATCATGAAAACATGAGTCCGCAAACACCGTCATGTTTGGCACGCGAAAAGTGGGCGGAGTTTCAGTTTAGCAACACTTGGAAACAGGGGTGGGACAAAAACAATTTGAAAAGTGGGCGGAGCCGAGCAAACGCGCTCCACTGGATTTTTCGCGCGAAATTCAAATTTTTTATATTTATTTTTTTTTCTCAGTAAAAGCGGTTATTCTTTGTAAACTATGTATTTTATCTTTTAATTACTCTAATATTAACTTCTTGCAGGCTGGAAAATTCGGGCGATTTTCGTGAAACGCACAATATTAACTAACAATCGATGAAAATCGAATGAATTTTAAAACTTAAAATTTATTTTCCATGATATTTGTTTTATTTACATGATGAAATAAAATCTGAGAGATTTCACTGCATTAAACGTATTTTCAGCGCTATTCGAGTCCCGAGTTTTTAAATGGTACGTCCAAAGTAAAAAAAGCGCAAAAATACGAAAATAGGCGTCCAAAGTAACTTTGTTTTTGCATATTTTTTCGCTAAAAAATCCCGCCAAATCTGCACATCTTGGTGACGCGCGAAGTGAATAATTTGAATTTCAAATATTTGTTTTGTTTGAAAACATGTTTTAGTTGTTTTTTTTGTTTGATCTGCAGGTTAGGCGGTTTACTGTAGAAAAAAAAACGCAAAAACAAAGTTACTTTGAACGCCTATTTTCGTCTTTTTTTGCGCTTTTTTTTACTTTGGACGTACTATAACAGACAGAAGACTTAAATTTTGAGGTCAAAACAATGCATAAGATCTTGGAATTAACAAAAAACCCGAATAAGACTAAAAATACTCGGCTATCGCGTGCTACCTTTGCACCAACTGTGAGGCACTTGCAAACATTGTGCAAATTCCCTGCAAACATTGTGCAAATTCTTAACACCATGCAAAGTTTGGGCAAAAAATGAGCGGTGTTAGCACTTAGCACCGGTAATGATACCGTTTCAAACATTGTGACTCACTTTTTTAGCTCAGAAATGCTAAAAACAAATATTCCGAAATGGTGGCTGAACCAAATTCGACGTTATTAGGCTTAAAAAATTTCTAAAGACCTCAGCTATAATTCCGTTGGAGCACATTTGGGAAAAAATTAATGGGGTTATTCTTGAAACCAGCAAAAAAAAGCGAAAAATAGAAAAAACCAGCAAAAAATTCAGCGAAAATTCGGAGAATGCTTCGATTGATCTGAAACTTTGGGAAATCATTAAGAAGATACTTCCGGTCATTCCCTGAAAATTTCAGACCAAAATATCGATTTTGAAAATTTTCAGAAATAAAAATCGATAATTTTTAAAATCAATATTTCGGTCTGAAATTTTCAGAAAATGACCGGAAGTATCTTCTTAATGATTTCCCAAAGTTTCAGACCGATCGGAGCATTCTCCGAATTTTCGCTGAATTGTTTGCTGGTTTTTTCTATTTTTTGCTTTTTTTGCTGGTTTCGAGAATAACCCCATAAGAATTTATGTTTTTTTTTCCGGAAAACATAAAAACTTCAAAATTTGAATTTTGCGCAAAAAATCCAGTGGAGCGCGTTTGCTCGGCTCTGCCCACTTTTCAAATCCTGTGCATAGTGTTTTTGATGAAAAATATAGTTTACTGTGTCGCGAAAACCAGGCAGACTGCGTTGCGGCTGTGGTCTCGCCGCGACCAAGTTTGGTAAAAGTGTGGAAAAATACCTACAAAAACAGACAAATTTAAAAATAATTTAAGGTTGCCGACAATGTTCTTCGAGCGGTTTTCGAGTGCGGATCGATTTCTTTTGTTTTCCATCAAAAATCCCACAATGTAAGTATTTTTTATTGAATGAGGGGAAAATTTAATCCTATTTTTTTCGTCTATTCAAACTCGAAAAATCAAATATCGAAAATAAAAAATATTATTTGAAAAATGCAAAAGATTGAGAAAAATATTGCAGGTTGAAGTCAAAAAATCTGCTGAAAAGGTTGAAGAAAAAGACGAGGAATATGTGCCATCGGAAGCGGAAGAATTGGATGAGGATGAGTAATTTGTTTTGTTTTTTTGTTTATTTTTCTTTTAATTATTTTAAATTTAATTACTTTTTTAAATCAAAAGTTCATTTTTATTGCTTGAAATCACGTGTAAAATGAAATTCACATATTTATCTGTCAAGTTTGTTAAGCTTTCAAAAATTAAAAAAAAATCACAGAAAAAGTGAGAAAAATACTCGTAATCCAGATTAAATTGTTTTTTTTCTTTTTTTTTGCACAAAAAATCCGCTAAACGTCATTATTAATGATATCGTCGATGCTCGAATAGACCCCAGAGCCCAAAAAGAGCCAGCCGAGCACGAATAAACATACGTTGATTGTCAGTTTTTGGTAGAATTGTTTCCTGTAATAATACCGTCAATTTTTGACCAAAAAGTTACAAAAAAAAGCTCACATTTCTCCACGTTTCTTAAAAACTGGCAAAAACACCATACAGTCCAAAAATGAGGGTAAAATCAGCGAAATGAGCAGTCCGGACGTGATTCCGACCAGCGGAATTATTTGCATTAGATTTGGTACAACAAGGGCTAGGCATACTGTAAAAATTGGCTGATTTGTGGTGTGCTGCGTTTTGAGGTTTTTAAAAATTGTTTCAACGATTTTTCTTTAATTCCTGTTGATTTTTTGTCAAAAACTATATATTTACACTTTTTAAATAAATAAAAACATTTGCCAGGTGCTATCAAGTATTCGCAAAGAGGGGACACTTTACCGTAAATTGTGAGTCTTAATTAATTTCTTCTACTACCTCAGGCCGTTCTATTTCACAACTGCAACATTCAAACTTACACGAAATCAGCATCAAAACGAATCGAAGACCGTACGGAAGCAACCGATGCAACCATACCCTCTCCTCTGAAAATCTCTGTCGAAGACTTGGAAGTAGCATTTGAACGATGACGAACAGCTGAATCGCACTGCCGAAGAAGATTTTTAACACCAATAATCCTTTTATTGAAACTGTCAGACTGAAATAAAAAAAAACGTATTTTTGAGATTTTGTGGAGAAAAGCAAAAAAATAAAATGTTGTTATTACGTATTCCACGATTGTGAGTATGCGTGTCTTGCCACGACGGTGCATACAATGTCACGGCAAGACCCGCATGCGCACCAATTGATGAAGTCTCTCAAATCGAGGAATACGTAATATTAGCAATTCAATATTCTTGCCGGCTACAGTAAGCAGTGGCGAAACTCCGCCCCTTCAGGTTTTTCAAATGAGCACAGTGGGAAAATGTGAGTGCGTCTATCATAAATCTTGATTGGGAGCATATGGTAGCCGGAAAGAATATTGAATCAATCTATTTATAATGGACCTAGTCAACACAGGAAAAAACCGTTTTTCGTGATTTTTCCGTATGCAGAATTGAGGGAAAACGACAAAAAAAAACTACAGTAGTCGGAGGTTGTTTTGGGGTACTACGGTATAGAACTCGCACGGAATAGAACCGCTCGAACAACTCGAAGAAGTATTTTGTTGTACATTGTGAGTCCCTGAGTTCTATTTGGTGCAATGATTTTTTTTTCAGTAAAGCTCCTTTTCAGCCGGTTCTATTCCGCGCAGTTCTATACCGTAGTACCCCTGGTTTTTTGACGTAATTAACTAGTCGTGTCGAGACCGACCGATGGAATAATTCGATGCGCCTTTAAATTTCAACCGAATTCTCATTGAAAATTAAAGGTGCAGTGCATTTTGTTCTGCCGGGTCTCGACACGATGGGTTTTTTCCATGAAAAGAACATGCATAGGGAAAAAACCATTAAAAAACGGATTTTTTTATGCGCTGAGTAGGTCCATAAAGTTGGAGACCCCTGCATAAGGCTTTTGGGTTTTCTATCGAGTTGCATCATGAGAACATGAGTCCGCAAACACTTTTCTGCCTGTGATTGCGCAGTGGGCGGGATTTCGTGTTCTCATGTTGCAACTCCATTGAAAGTAGACCTATAAAATAACACTCACACAGAATTGGGCAGATTCAATGTCAAACTTCCTTGAACTTTTGGACCGAACGTCACATAGCCGAAAAATCCCAAGAACGCGTACAAAACAGTGACAAGATTCATGGCTGTAGACAAAACTCCGCTAATACCAGTCATATCTTTTGGATATTTCAACGAATTCTCGAGCGGTAACACCATAGCTTGACCCTCGAACGAGTAGATCAAAGCACCTGCCGCCAACGAAATTCCTTCGATACCGGTGACAGAATTGAGCTCCCAACTCGGGTACCAATCGTGCACCATTAATTCCTTAAATTTTGATTTTTTGGATAAAAATAGTATATTTTCTCAGAATTTTTTCCTCTAATTACCTTGGTAATTAGCACAATGGCCGCAAAAATAATCACGTTACCACACAGACACAAAATGGTGATTAATTTCATGTGTCCGATGAAATTTAGGCCCATTTGTGGCACAAAATACATCAAAATCATGACTGTTTTCGAGAACGGTGGTGGCGATTTCGCAATGAATTCGTAAATCTGCAACAAAGAAAAGTTTAGTTTAGTGGCCGCGACGCGACCGCGCCGAGTCGACTTTTTTACCTCGATGACATGCTCTACGGCGAATACCATGAAAACTGTGATAACTCCGAGTTGAAATGCGAGTAAACAAGCGTTTACGACGATTCTGAAAGACGGAAAAATATTGGGGATATTTTTTTTGTGGAAATTTTGAAAAAAAAAATTTTTTTTTTAACATTTTTCAATTAAAAAGAATAAAAATATGTATATTTCATATTTAATTGTTTACTTTGCAATTTTCGAGTGCCTTCGAGCCCATGGATAACTATTTAACATGGCCGCCTCTGCCATTTCACCGTAATCAAGACTTTGATCCCCGTTTCTGCAAATAAAAATTTCCGCGATTTTTTTTGCATAGTTTCGCAGACAACGCAACCCTTACGTCTTTGCTAAATACTGTGAGCAACTGACAATTTTGTGCATACTGTACAGGCTCAAAAAGCCAACAATGAAAACTAGCGCTAGTCCGCCCTGAAATTAAATTTGAAAAATTATATATATATTTCTGAATTTTGGTTCAAATTACCCATAACCCGGCTTGTTTAAAGCTGACTGCCAGTGAAAAACACCCGGGTCCAATCATTCCGCATATAAAATTGATCAATCCTGAAGTTGCTCTGCAAAAAAATAAATTTGAACCACGCGCCATTATGAGGGGGGTACGGTACACAATTGCGGACTTGGCAGCAGACTTGACGACACGTGAAAAATATTTTTTTTTTTATTTTTTCCAATTTTTAAAACTATTTTTTCGAGGATTTTCGGTGGAGTTTCGTGAGTTTTTTTTGGTTTTAAAATGTTTAGAAATATTATTTTGCTATATGGAACTGTAATTTGGTCGAAAATATGTGAGAAGTTCAGTTTTAAAAAAAAAAAATAAGTTGTGGGCAAAAAATTTGATTTATTTTCCCTTGAGAGTAATAATGTAAGCTAGTTTTGCACTTTTAAAACCGATTTTTGAACCTTGTAAAAATTCTGGATTTTCGTATTTGATCGATTTATTTATTTATTTATATATTCAGTAGAGTATAATTGGGAAAAAAAGGCAATATTTCAAAAGTAAAACATTTGTAAATGGCGAAAAATTAGTGCTTAAAAATGGTATTTTGCGCAAAAATTACCGAAAAATAGTTTTTCGACAACGAAAAATTCCAAAAAAAATTGTAAAAAATAACGGTTACATGCGATTTTTGAAAAAGTTCAATTTTCATTGTTAAAAATATTGATTTTAACCCCGATAAAAGAAAGTAAAAACCCCCAAAACCGCTAACATATAATGGATGTTGGCAAGTTTGAGAAATCGGGCAAATTAATTACTTTTGGATGCATTTTTAAAGACAAAAAAAACCAAAAAATCGATGATAAACTTTATTTTCTGATTGAATTACAACAAAAACCCCATGAAATTCGATAAAAGTGGAACATTTTGGCTCTCGGACGTTTCGAAGATGCGACATTTCGAAAGTTTTTCTGCATTTTGTCGTCGCGGTGCCTTCACACATTCATTTTTAAAAGCTTTGAAGAGATTGTCTGCGAACACCACGACGACAAAATGCAGAAAAACTTTCGAAACGTCCAAGAGCCAAAATTTTCCACTTTTTTTTCGAATTTCATGCGTTTTTTAGCCGTAATTCAATCAGAAAATAAAGTTTATCATCGGTTTTTTGGTTTTTGTGTCTTTAAAAATGCATTCAAAAGTAATTAAGTTGCCCGCTTTCTCAAACTTGTCAACATCCATGATATGTTGGCGGTTTTTGGGGTTTTACTTTCTTTTATCGGAGTTAAACTCAATATTTTCAACAATGAAAATTGAACTTTTTCAAAAATGGCGTTATTGGACTTTTTTTTTTCAAAATTAAACTTACGAAATGCCATTCTTCCTCAACACCATGCCACTTGCTCCGGAATCCGGTCGTTTTGGCTCGGAAAAATTGTCAAACTCTTGTGTTTTTCGTCCGCTTCCATTCTCGGCCGGTCCGACGATAAACGGCATCGTTTCGAGCTCAACAAGCATTTTTTGCTCTTCCAGCGTTGACATTTTTGGAAAGGGGTAATAAATGGGGAAATGGGAGGAATAGGAATAGCAGTTAGAGTAGGAGGACAATTTTTTTGTTGAAAAAAAAACTTATCAGAATAGATAAAAAAGGAAGGAGGCTATTAAATTTTTACGAGATTTTTTGGATATGTCCTTTATTTTCCGATAAGAGGGAGGAGAAAGGGAACAGAGCTGAGTGCTCGGAGCACTCAAAAAGCACCCGGAAGAGGATTAGATGACAGAGCAGATTGGGCAAAAGAGTGTGAAGAAAGTGGAGGGGGCAGAGAAATCATGTTTTCTTTTTTTCTTTTTCAATGTCTTATTGACGAAAAGGCTTCTGGATTTTAGTGTTTTACCAGGCAATTGTCTTGTTTTTATTTCGAGTGTTTATTTACAGATACAGGAAATTGGGAAATATGAATGGGTTTCTTTTTTTATCAGTTGCAAAAACTTTGGGATATAAAAATTTATTTTCAGAGAGGTTCAACTTTCTGGGGAAAGTGGCTATTATTGGGCGGGGGATTTACGAATACAAGGCTCCACTAGATTTTTCGCGCGAAATTCAAATTTTTTATTTTTTTTTTAAATTGATTTTATTATTTTTCTTTGTAAAATTTATGTATTTTATCTTTTAATAACTCAACTATTCTACTTTGAAGCATAAAAAACCTTTAAACTTTTTGCAGGTCGGAAAATTCGAGCGATTTTAACAATCGATGAAAATAAAATAAATTGCATTTATTTTTCATGATATTTGTTTTATTAACATGACGAAATAAAATCTGAGAGGTTTCACTGCATTAAACGTATTTTCAGCGGTATTCGAGTCCCGAGTGTTTTAACCGACAGAAGACTTGAATTTTGAGGTCAAAACAATGCATACGATCTTGAAATTAACAAAAACCCGAATTAGACGAAAAATACGCATCGAATAGCGTCGTTAGACGGCTAATCGGGTTTTTTCAAGCAATTATTGATTTTTCCATACCCAAACTAAATTATTCCCCATAAAATTGTCTAAACTTCGATTTTCGTAAAGATTTATCCCGCAAAAACACCAAAAAACTCACTTTTTAGGTCCGCAATGCTAAAAACGATTATTCCGAAATGGTGGCTGGACCAAATTCGACGTTCTTAGGCTTAAAAAATTTTCTAAACACCTCAGATATAATTCCGTTGAAGCACATTTGAGAAAAATTAAGAATTTATGCTTTTTTTCCCGAAAAACATGAAAAACACCTCAAAATTTGAATTTCGCGCGAAAAATCCAGTGGAGCGCGTTTGCTCGGCTCCGAGGAATATCACATTAAAATCGCACAAAAAATTTATCTGATTTTTTAAAATGATTTTTACAACAAAAATAGTACACCACGGTGAGTACACGAAGTCGCTGCCTAGGAAACCGACGGCCAGCATTTTTCTCAAAAATGTACTGTTTCGAAATTTTTTGCCAATTTTTAAATAATTCAACAAAAAAAATAAAGTAGTGAAAAATGAAGGCAATATAAGAAAAAACGGATTATTGCTCAAGACAAGACAATTTTTGAAAAGACGTTGTCGGCCGACGGCCTAGAAAACCTCGACTTCGTGTACTCCACGTGGTCTTCTATTTTTTTTCCATTAAAATTCGCCAAAAATCAAAGAAATTTTAATGAATGATTGCAATGTGATATTCGTAAATCACCCACTTAAAACTACATTTTAAACAAGTTTCTCTAGAAAGTTGGCAACTCCGTTAAGAATTTTTTTAACATTTCCAGTAAATTTCCCAAACTCCAACTTGTTTTCCGCAAAAAGTTAAAAGGTAAACACGGCTTTTCTATACGCAAAACATTTGTCTATCTACCTAAAAGCTCACCGAAATTACCTTGTTTTCGTCTTTTTCCCCCACCAAAACCTTTGGAAATCGGGGCGAAAAATGAGAAAGAACGGGCTCTTTTCTGACCGATGATCAAAAATTAATGTTTTCTGCGTATATTTTGAAATTTTCTTGGGAAAAATTGGAGGAAAATCAGCGGGTGAATCATGCGCGATTTCAATTTAAAGTAATAATTTTTTTTCGATTTTTTAATATCTATCTGAAAAATTTTCAGCGTTTTTTTTTTCTGAATTCCTTATTTCGTTAATTTCGTTATGACTTTTTTTTTAGAACATGATGCTAAATTCTACAAGATTGGAAGAGGAATACGATTAACCATGCTAGGATTTCACAACTTTTCCGGCAGATTGCTCTGAGCCTGCAGTACGGCCGAAGATATGTGATAAATTGATAATTCTCAAAGTCATTATAAAGCTCTTATTTTATTTTATTTTCAGTTTAATAATTAAGTATTGTCGGCCCGCCAAAATGGTCAAACGCGCTCCGCTGAACTCAATACTACGTGGATTTTATTTTGGTTTCCAAATTTTTTAATTTCACGTGTAAATTCAACGTGAAATAAAATAATTTGGAAACCAAAATGAAATCCACGTAGTATTGAGTTCAGCGGAGCGCGTTTGACCGACGTGGCGGGCCGATAATAGCGTAATCACTTTTCCCGCCCACTTTACAAAATTTTTTGTTCTTTATTGACAATAAATATTCGAAAAATACAAAAGTTACGCACGGTGATTCTTTGGCTCTGGGACGTTTCGAAACTTTTACGCATTTTTGCGGCGTACTAGTGTATTTATATTTCTATAAAAACAAAAATAATTGATAAACGCAGAAAATAAAAACCAAATGAGCGTGCGTTTTGGTGTCGGCAAAAAACGATACGCAAAAAATGCAAAAAAGTTTCGAAACGTCCCAGAGCCGATTCTTTTACTACAGCCCGCGCATTTCTAGTCCCCGATTAGCTTTTTGGCCGAACTAATTTTCGCGAACTCGATTGCCGTACTTTGCAAAAAGAGTAGGGTAACTCCGCCCACTACATGCGACGAGACGGTGCGAGAGGCAAAGAGGAAATATTTGAGATCGGGGGACTAGAAATGCGTGGCCGGTAGTAAAAGAATCACCGAACACTGGCATACTCACGCGCAACTGCGGAACACACATTTAAAGCTTTTTATAAGGCTACTAGAACTATTTGGAAGACAACAACAAATATTTCAAATGTCTGAAAATTTGAGTTCTCCGCAATTGCGCGTGAGCGTCTGCAAACACTGTTCTAATAAAACCTTGACATTTAACTTTTCCAAAAAAAAAGTTACACTGCCTTTTTTTGCCTCCAGTGTGTACATATTTATGCCACACCCTGTAGACATCAAAAAGTGGTCGATTATGGAGGTTGTTCATGCAAATTTTGCTAAAATGGCAGAAAAAAACAAATAACACAATTTTGACTGAAAAGTTCCCGGAACAGTTATCTGGACAGAATAACGTCTGCGTTGTTTTGTTTCCATGGTCTCGAAAAATATCTATGAAAAATGTTTGAAAAAAAAACTATGTAGGAACAGACAGAGAACCGGTTTTTTTTGGTTGGGTGGTTATTATTTTGTTGGTTGGAATAATCTAGAAAACTGGGTTTTTTCACGAGAGAATAAAAATCAAAAAATAATAACAGAAGAGCGAACATTCTAGAATTTGAGTTTTGATAGGAAGTAAATCACATTTTAAAAAGAGAACTGTAGCGAAATGGAATTGTCTAAAACGGGGCTGGACTCTAAAAAAGAAAAGAAAGGGGGTACTACGGTATAGAACACTCACGGAATAGAATTTTTATTGTCAGCCCGCCAAAGTGGTCAAACGCGCTTTACTGAACTCAACGCTATGCGATTTTCATTTTGGTTCCCAAATTATTTCATTTAACGTTGAATTTATACGTGAAATTAAATATTTTGGAAACCAAAATGAAAATCGCACAGAGTTGAGTTCAGTGGAGCGCGTTTGGCCATTTCGGCGAGCTGACAATACGGAATAGAACTGCCTGAAATGGAGCTGGACCGACAAAGAACCGCTAGAACAACTCCATGGAGTATTTCGCTGTGCTTTGTGAGTCTCTGAGTTCTATTTCGTGCAGTGGTTTTTTCAGTACAGTTCCATTTCAGCCGGTTCTATTCCGCGCAGTTCTATACCGTAGTACCCCCGCGAGAAATGGTTGTTCTATGCCAGTACAGCTCTATTTTGGGCAGTTCTATTTCACTACAGTTCTATTCCGCAATCGCACCGATCAAATGCAAACGTTTTGAATTGTAAATAAAATAAATAAGAAAACTTTTAAAAACCAAATTTCTAAAAAAAATAAAAATTCACAATTCCTCTGCATTTTTATAAAAGAAATTAAGCAAACAAACCGAAAAATCTTTAAAGATTGTTCCCCTTGCACTTTTTTTTCTCTGATTTCTCTGTATCGTTATCACTTTGTCTGTTTGATGTCAATTTAACACCCGATTCACAGAAAATGAGAGAAAAAGAGGACCGCCCATTGCGCGAACAAGTTGGAGAAAATTGGAAAGGGGAGGGCCACGTGATGAGATGAGATTTGATGCGATGCGCGATAGATCTATTATAGTCATTATTCGCTACACTGGAAATTTATTTTTACACAAAAACTGTAAATAACGAGTTGAAACAACATATTTTGAGTGAGAGAAATCGAAAACAAAAAAAACGGTATTATGTGGTTTCAAAAAGAAAATTAAATAAAAGCGATTTGTTACGGTCTGATGGGAAGTAATTTCCCAGCGGTGTTCGCCTCGAAAAGGTCAAATTTTGCCCCCTATCATTCATTAGCGACGCCGATAAAGTTAAGCGAATTAAATTATTTATTGGCCCAACTGGTTCTTCTGTGCCGATCTATGACCTTTTTCTGACATTGTTTCAGCAAACAATTGGCGAATTGTTGTAGTTTTTTTGTTGGGTGGGGGTTGAATAGAAAGTATTTAAATTTTTCAAAAATAAAAACAAAACAATAAAATAGGTTTTTTGTCGGTTTATCAACAGTTTTTATGGCTTTGAACTGTAATCGCTGTGTTGTTCTATGAAAAGTTGGCTGGTGTCTAATTGTAGGGGGTGTGACTTAATCAGATTCGGATTCTGTAGAATTAGGTTTGGAATGTGTTTATTCTTGACTCGGCATAGTTCTATTTGAATATGGATTTGTTCTGGATTGGCTAGGAATTCGTCTAATTAGGTTTGTCATTTTTCTAATAAGACTCTCAGTTTTCCTTATTAGATGCGATTTTTATCTAATTTGACAAGATGGCTTCTTTTTAAATTTAATATAGTCGTCCCGCCAAAATTGTCAAACGCGCTCCGCTGAACTCAACGCTATACGATTTTCATTTTGGTTTCCAAATTATTTCATTTCACGTATAATTTCAACGCGAAATGAAATAATTTGGAGACCAAAATGAAATTCGCATAGCGTTGAGTTTAGCGCAGCCGACAATAGTTTTTTTCCGATTCGCTCTAATTTGGACTAGGAGTTATTTTAATTAAGCTCGGAATCTTTCTTACTTGATTTTCAATTTTTCTAATACGATTGGGAATTCGTAGCTTCTGATTTTCTTTTACCAGACTAGGAGTTTTCTTTATCAAACTTGGAATTCTTCGACTCCGATAAACTCAGAAAGCACGGGTGCTGGTCACTTCCTTTGCGAAAATGCGTTTCGTTGGGGATTAACGTATCTCGAAAGGCAGAGAACGCGTGTGAATTAGATTCGTAGTTTCTCTAATTAGACTCGGAATCGCTTGGAATCATACAACTAGATTCCGATGTTTTCAAATTATATTGCATAATATTTTACTGGCAATGAGATTCGGTTTTTTTCACGTTTAGACTTGGAATTATTTCAATGGGGTTATTCTTGGAACCACGAGTCTAATTAGAGAGAGAGAGAGAGAGAGAGATTCGAAATCCGAATAATCTCGAGAAAATTTTTAACTCTAAATAGTTGTGGGGTTATTCTCGGAATCAGCAAAAAAGAAAAAAATAGAAAAAAGCCAGCAAAAAATCCAGCGAAAATTCGGAGAATGCTTCGATTGATCTGAAATTTCGGGAAATCATTGAAAAATACTTCCGGTCATTCCTTGAAAATTTCAGACCAAAATATCGATTTTGAAATTTTTCAGAAATATAAATCGATATTTTGGTCTGAAATTTTCAGACCCGAAGTATTTTTTTCAATGATTTCCCGAAGTTTCAGATCAATCGGGGCATTCTCCGAATTTTCGCTGAATTTTTTGCTGGCTTTTTCTATTTTTTGCTTTTTTTTTTGCTGGTTCCGAGAATAACCCCACAACTATTTAGGGTTAAAAATTTTCTCGAGATGTTTCGGATTTCGAATCTCTCTCTCTCTCTCTAATTAGACTCGTAATAGTTCTTGTTTTACTCTGAATTCCTCAAATGAGACTTGAAATCTGTAGAGCTAGATTCGTATTTTGTTTAATTAGACTTTAAATACGTTTAAGTAGACTCGCAATATTCTTAATCAGAATCGTATTGTCCATCCGTGGTGAAAGCAAGTGCGCTCCACGGAACTTAATACTTCGTGATTTTCATTCTCGTCGCCAATTGTTTTGTCTGTTTTTCTTCGATTCGTTTTTCTGGTTTTTTCCCTTGTGATTTAAACAAAGTTTGTAATATTTCGTAAAATTTTCCCGCATTATGCTCAATTTTAGTCGATAGTTTTTTAAATCATGAAACTTTAAAAAATTCTAAACGCGTTTATTTCAAACTTATATTATGTGTTCACGAACGAGGTTTGCAAACGACGCTCCTATGTTCCGCAATTTTTCCACTGTTCCGCAATATTCGCGGGGGTACGACAGAATAGAAATAGGCAAAATAGAAATGCTACAAAATAGAAATGCTACAAAAATAAACTGGAAAAAATAGAACTGAGCGAAATAGAAATGCAACGAAATAGAACAAATTTTGGCGATGGAGCGCGTTTGCATTATTTTTTCAAATGCTCAGTTTTTCGCCGATTTTCCATTTTTTTTTTCTGAAACTGCATTGATTTTATACCTTTCTTCATTTTCGATGTTGTTAAGTGCGTAAAATATCTGAAAATTACTGAAAAATCCTATAATAATCGGAAAATTCGAAGAATAATGCAAACGCGCTCCATCGCACCGATTTCTATTTCGCCCATTTCTATTTTGTCACATTTCTATTTCGCGCTGTTCTATTCCGCTCATTTCTATTTTGTAGCCGTTCTATTTTTTCCAGTTCTTTTTTGTAGCAATTCTATTTTGTAGCATTTCTATTTCGCCTATTTCTATTCTGTCGTACCCCCGTATTCGCTGCGAGACCTCAGTGATAAACTGCGGAACATCGGAGCGTCGTTTGCAAACCTCGTTCGTGAACACATAATATTTTTTCAAATACATTTTAGACGCTTTGTTTTCATATTTTCTCACTATTTACCTCCAAATTACCGATTTCGGTAATTTGGTGGTAAATATAGAGAAAAAATGAGAAAAATCGGCTAAAATGTATTTGAAAAAATAAAAGTTTGAAACAAACTCGTTTAGAATTTTTCAAAGTGTCACGATTTGGAAAAATATCAACTTTTGACGAAAATTGAGCGTAATGCGGAAAATTTTTACGAAATATTACAAATTTTGTTTAAATCAATCATTTTTACAAGGAAAAATCCAGAAAAACAAATAATTTATGCGAAATATCGACGAAAAAGTAATTTGGCGACGAGAATGAGAATCACGAAGTGCTAAGTTCCGTGGAGCGCACTTGCTTTTGCCACGGAATACAATAACATTTCTAGTTTTACTTTGAATGTCTCAAATTAAACATGGAATCGTTCTTATTAGACTCGCAACATTTTAAGCTAGACCAGAAATACTTTCTTTTTCCGAATTACAAAAAAGTATTCGTGCACTTTAAATAGTATAAAACTTGGTAAGTTTAAACCATGTAAAACCAATCCCTTTTTTTTCTGCCCCACTGATATTTGCCCTCGTATCACCAATTCAAAGAACGACGCAAAAAATTTGCACATTTCCCTCCTTTATCATTTCGTTTCTCTGTTCTTTTGCTCTTTTTTTCTGTGATTTTTAACCCTTCAAACCGTATACAATTACAGTACAAACATGACTCCGCCCACGACGGACACGGCGGCCAACATAATATCAAATGGGCAGTACCTGATTGTGCAGAAGGTGATTACATTTAAAAAAAGGGGAAATACAGATGAAAAAAAAAAAAACAATTTCCAGATTGATGGCGAGCAGAGTCGAATTATTCGCTTCACACCGAAACAAAAAATTTTAATTGAAAAGTTAAAGTTTACTGCGGATAGGTAATCTTTTATTTAATACAATAAATTTGAATTTTTTTTTGGAAAATTAAAATTTATCTGAAAATCTGAAAGGGCTAAAATTGTATTTATTTTTTCCCTGAAAATGAAGATTTTTTCAAGTTTTTTGAAAAATAAATCCGAAAAATTTGGTAGGAAAATTAGTTAAGACATATCTGCAAAGGTTTGTGAAAATCTGAAAAAATCATTCGCTGAGATTATATTTCTCTGGGTTTGCCACTATCTGTAAAATTTGCCATTTCACACCTTCTTCAACAAAAAAATTATCTTATTTACCCAAGAAGTAAAACGGTTCGCACATTTTTCGTCTCTATTTGCCTTTCAAATTTTGCTGCCCGTATCAATTTGAACAGCCAAAAAAAATGAAATAAAAAACCACCTATAATCCTAGACGAAACGCGTCGCTAGAAAGTGTGACTTTTAAAAAACGAGACCGCACGTGTTTGATTTTGATCGTTATCAGTTATCTATGACGTCACAAACGGTAGAGTTTTCACACACCAAAGTTCCGAATGACTTTAAAAAGTGGAGAACAATAATGGTGTTATTCACGAGAAAAAAAAAACTGTTTGTTTATTTTTTTTCCTTGAAAATTATGGAATGAACGGAATTTGTTGAACATTAAGGGCCTATTGAAATGAATTTTCTGCAGTTTGGCACGAAAGAAATATTGATTTTCAGCGCATTCGGAAAGCCATACGGTCTTTTCGAAATTTCCTCGGGTCAATGCCTTCCAATGTCCGTAGATCGACTAATCGAAGAGCTTCAACTCCAAGAAGCGGCCGTCGCCACCTCTTCCGAACCGGCTCCACCGACAACTGTGACGTCATCGGAAACCATCATAACTAGTGACGACCGCGTCGTCATCGCACCGTCCGCACTCAAATTGGAGCCGGAGCAAAAGCGACAGAAATTGGAGATGGATGCAGTGTTGGAAATGCGAAAACAAGGTGTCAGCGGACAGGAAATGGTACAGAAATTAGTCGAAGGATCAGCCTCGTTTCAGACGAGAACCGTCTTCTCGCAGAGCAAATATATCAAAAGGAAAGCGAAAAAGCATAGTGATAGGTGAGTTTTGAAAATGAAAAACACATTTTGTAATTTTTGGTAATTTATCAGTACAGCCCCCCCCCCCCCACTTCTGTTTTGTTCATGCGAATTGGCTTAGTTTTCCATATCAATATCGCCCCCGTCATATCAGAACAACCCCCATCATATCAGAATAACCCCCATAATATCAGAATAACTCCCGTCATATCAGAATAGCCCCCCGCTGTATCAGAATATCCTACATATAACAGAATAGCAACAAACCCATCAAAAATTGAGCGAAGTCGAATTACACCAAACCAATTGCTTCAAAAAACCAATAAAAAAAAATTTGAAAAAAAAAAAAAATTTTTTTTTTGAACTTTGGACGCGGCATAATGGACCTATTCAGCAGAGGAAAAAAACCGTTTTTCATGGTTTTTTTTCCCCTATGCAGAATTGAGGAAAAACGACAAAAAGCTACAGTACTCGGAGGTTTTTTGACGTAAACAACTTGTCGTGTCGAGACCGTCCGATGAAATTGTTCGATGCGCCTTTAAATTTCAACCAAATTGCCATTGAAATTTAAAGGCGCATTGCATTTTTCACTGCCGGGTCACGACGCGATGGGTTTTTTTTTTTCTGGAATACAACCTGGATAGGGGAAAAAAACTACGAAAATCCGTTTTTTTTCCTGCGGGGAATACTGTAATTCCGACCGAAATTTTGAGACCCCACGAAAAGGGGGGAAAGTGTTGAAACGCAGGAACGAAAAGGGGGGAAAATGGGCACAGTTTGTCTGCAAAAGTGCCGCACGGTTTTTCTACATTTTTGGAGAATGAGAAATAGTGTTTTTTTCCTGCTTTGTTTTGCTGGAATTTAGTATTTAAAATGAGGAGACAAAATAGAAACGATTAAAAAATAAAAGGAGCGGAAAAGCTGCGAGAGGTCCACAAAATTATTGATTTTAGTGAAAAATAATATTTTTTTGCGAAAATTCGGATGATTTCGCATTAAAGTAGGAAAATTGTGTGCTAAAAAGAAAGAATACATTGAAATACATCGTCATAAAATCATTTGAACTAAAAGCTTTCCAAATAAATGATTTAGGAATTTTTAAAGCAGCGAAAATTTCGAAAAATGGCGAATTTTAACTAAAATTGGGCATAATTGGGAAATTTTTCACAAAATATTACTGTTTGTTTGTTATCAGTCATTTTAACAAATAAATATCTAGGAAAACTGAGAATTTTAGCAAGAAATCGAAGAAAAAGAGGAAAAATAATTTGGTGACGAAAATGAAAATCGCAAAGTACGAAGTTCAATGGAGTAATGTATTTGTCGCGAATGGACAATAAATACCCAAAAAAACTAATTTCAGGCAAAAAAAGCAGAAAAAAACACTATTGCTCATTCTCCAAAAATGCAGAAAAAACCGTGCGGCACTTTTGCAGACAAACTGTGCCCATTTTCCCCCCTTTTCGTTCCTGCGTTTCAACACTTTCCCCCCTTTTCGTGGGGTCTCGAAATTTTCTACAGGTGTCGAGGAATATTCTCAAAAAAAACAGGGAGAAAATACAAATTATTAGAATTTTTCACTTTTTGCAAAGTTTTCCAAAATTATCTCTAATTTTTCAGATTATGCAATTCCTCTTTCAAAAAAAAAATACAAGATAATAATTTCTCAGTATTTGAATTAATAACCAGGATTTCTCCACTTTCGCCAAAACAATACGCTCATCCTTTCCAGAGTTCTAATCCTGAGACCAACAATAAGATTGCTGGCAAAAGCGTACTACCTGAAAGATCCGGACCGTCTTGCGATGCTCCGCGCCGATCAACTGGCTCTCATCCTCCAAATGGCCAGTGTTCATCACGGCAAAAACGTCATTGTCTTTGAGCAAACTCTAGGGTTGATCACGTCTGGAGTCATTGAGAGACTCGGCGGAAAAGGAGGATGTGTGCATATTCATCGGGTAATTTTTTTTCAAAAAAAAAGGTAAAATTTTGAATATTCTTTTATTTCGCCGTGTTTTGACCTTTTTTCAGTTTTAAGAATATTGTCGACCCGCCAAAATGGTAAAACGCGCTCCGCTGAACTCAATACTACGTGGATTTTATTTTGGTTTCCAAATTTTTTCATTTCACGTGTAAATTCAACGTGAAATAAAATAATTTGGAAACCAAAATGAAATCCACGTAGTATTGAGTTCAGCGGAGCGCGTTTGACCGACGTGGCGGGCCGATATTAGCTTAAAACAACAGTTGCTCATAAACTTTGAAAACGCCAATTTCCCCGCGAAATATCTTACTAGGAATGTACTTTTTGGTACATTTTGGAAAATTCTGAAAAAAATCAGGGTAATACTAGATTTTTTGGTGACTTTTTTGAGATATTAAAAATCCGCAAAATGTTTTCAGAAAAGTTTTTATGAGCCGTCAAACTTTTTTCTATTGTTCGAGCACATTTTTACCTGTAAAATCCTACATTCCACACGATCGCCTTCATTACACTAGCCGAAAAGTCTACCAACACGCAGGTAGCTAAAAAATGTCGATGGGTGGCGCAACTGGGTGCGCTGGGAGCAGTGATACAAGGAGACTGTGGGTTCGCGAACACAGTGATATTTGTAGAGACGCAGACAGGTAGCGCACAAATAAGTGGGCGGAGTCTCGCGTTCTCATGTCGCAAGTCGATTGAAAACACAATAGTAAATTTTTTTTGCAAAGTTTTGATGTATATTTTTCGAAGCCGTAATACAGTCCAGAAAATTTTAAAAAATATTTCGAGTGTATTTTCTAGTACGCTTCGACCCAAGGAAGTGCCTAACATCCAAAAAAAAAAATTTTTTTTCGTTTTTTTGGAAAAAAATGCCATGCAATTGGTGGACAAAAATTCGAAAAAAGTTTGAAAAAAACAAATTTTTTTTTGAGTTTAGGCCTTTAATTAGGATGAGGAGGACTATAAAATACACTCAAAATATTTTTTAAAAATTTCTGGACTGTATTACGGCTCCGAAACATACAGATCAAAATTTTGCAAAAAAAATTACTAGGTTTGGGGAGCGAACCCACAGCCTCCTTGTATCAGTGCTCCGAGCGCACCCAGTTGCGCCACCCATCGACAATTTCAGCGACCTGCGTGTTGGTAGACTTTTCAGCGGAGGCGACCGTGTGGAATGTAGGATTTTACAGATAAAAATGTACTCGAAAAATATTTAAAAAGTTTGACGGCTCATAAAAACTTTTCTGAAAACATTTTGCGGATTTTTAATATCTTAAAAAATTCACCAAAAAATCTAGTATTATCCTGATTTTTTTCAGAATTTTCCAAAATGTACTTTCCTAGTTAAAGCACAAATTTATTGACACAGTTGAAATGAGTGCGACCGTAACCCATTTAAACATGTAAATAAACAAGTCTAAGAAATCACGAAAAACAATATAATTTTTTTACATTTTTAATGGGTTACGGTCGCACTCATTTCAACTGTGTCGAAAAAGCGCTTCGAGACCTTTCGTGGGAAAAGTTCCTATTTTCAAAGTTTAAGAGCAGCTGCTGAGACAAAATTAATATTTTTTTGTGCTCAGGGTGCCGTTGCACAATCGATACCATGTGTTCACTCGATGAATTATGATGAGCAGGTTTGTGGAAGATTTTTTCATTCGCATCAGCATTAAAGTATTGGCATATTTAAGACGCTCTCCACGTTCCTCCCAGTGCGTATCAAATGTGTATTGGCTGAAAAACAGTTGCCGTACGAGAATAATCGAAGACCCGCGAATGGAGAGGCGGTGGAGAATAATGGCGATGTGGAGATGGAGGAGAAGGAGCAGAATGAGGAGAGAAAAGTTGAGGTAGGTGTTTTTTTTGGATTTTTTAAGTTTTACTGAGTATACACGGTGTCTAGGATTGGAAATGTAAGCGGAGCCTAATTTGCTGGCGCGCCAGCAAATTAGCATGGCGCACTTTCGGTGCTTGCGCATTTTTTGACTCTTGCATTTTTTTATTGATTTTATTATTTTTCTTTCAGCAAAACCTGTTTTTCTTTGTAAAATGTATCTATTGTATCTTTTAATAACTCTAATATTTCACTTCGAAGCATAAAAAACCTCTAATGGGGTTATTCATTTCATGCATTTTGCATTTTTTGTCTAATTTTCCTTATTCATTTCATGCAGAAAACGGCATTTTCTGTAGCAGAAAACTGCATTTCGCCGAACTGCAAAATGCACCTTTTGTCATTTTCTGCAAAAATGAATAACACCACCATTTTTCTTGTATTTTTTGCGTGTTTTTCATGACAAAAAGTGCATTTTGCAGTTCGACGAAATGCATTTTTCTGCTGCAGAAAATGTCGTTTTCTGCATGAAATGAATAAGGAAAATTTGACAAAAAATGCAAATTGCATGAAATGAATAACCCCATAAACTTCTTACAGGCTGGAAAATTCGGGCGATTTTCGAGAAACTCACAATATTGGCTAACAATCGATGAAAATCAAATAAATTGCATTTATTTGTCATGAAATTTGTTTTATTTGGCCCATACTCCCAGGGGTCATAAAAATAGGGGGCATCGTGCTCAAAGGGGGCAAAGTCTCAAAGGGGGCACTGTCTCATAGGGGGCATTTGCAACTGTCTCTTAGGGGTCATTTCAACAAGTCTCACAGGGGGCATTCAGCTGAATGCTCAGAGGGGGCACTTCAAATCTCATAGGGGGCATCGAGACTTTTTTGTTTGGCGATAACTTATTTTAAATTCATTTTTCTGTCAATGAAGGCTGCGATTTTTGACGACTTTCTCATTTGTTTTCAAAAACTATCAAGCCTGCTGTGCAGTCCTGAATTGACTGTTCATGCATTGCTTTGGTTACAACTTGTATTTTCTGAACTGCACCGTCCAGGCGGTACAATATGTGGACATGACATGGTTTTGAGGTTTTTCTATTATGGAATCGTGACATAGCGAGACAACGTGTCAAGTTATGCGTCAGCAAATGTTGCGTCTCGTCACGATTCATCTCTTGGCAGCGTGAGAGGAGACAATTTTTTTCATTTTGCTGGCGCACAACTTGCAGCAACGTGTCGCTACGCTTTTCGATAAATCAAAAACGTTTAAAGTAGTGTCCAAAATGTTCACAAATTCGCTTTGAGGTTATTCACAGAACCATAAAAAAAAAAGAAAAAAAACCAGCAAAAAATTCAGCGAAAATTCGGAGAATGCTCTGACTGATTTAATGGTACGTCCAAAGTAAAAAAAAGCGCAAAAATTCGAAAAAAAAAATTTTTTTTTCGGAAAATACTCCGATCGATCTGAAACTTTGGGAAATCATTTAAAAAATTCTCCCGGTCATTCCCAAAAAATTTCAGACCGAAATATTGATTTTCAAAACCATCGATTTTTCCATAAAATGTTCCCTTTTTTTATGGTACGTCCAAAGTAAAAAAAAAAGCGCAAAAAAAGACGAAAAGAGGGGTCCAAAGTAACTTTGTTTTTGCGTCTTTTTCTTTGTTGTTTACCGACAAACAAGCAAAAAAAAGTTGTAAACATGTTTACAAGTGCGCGACACGTTGTTCAGAAAATACAAGTTGTAACCAAAGCAATGCATGAATAGTCAATTCAGGACTGCGCAGCAGGCTTGATAGTTTTTGAAAACAAATGAGAAAGTCGTCAAAAATTGCAGGTTTCTTTGACAGACCAATGAATTTAAAATAAGTTATTGCCAAACAAAAAAGTCTCGATGCCCCCTATGAGATTTCAGGTGCCCCCTCTGAGCATTCAGCTGAATGCCCCCTATGAGACTTGTTGAAATGACCACTATGAGACAGTTGCAAATGTCCCCTATGAGACAGTGCCCCCTTTGAGACTTTGCCCCCTTTGAGCACGATGCCCCCTATTTTTATGACCCCTGGGAGTATGGACCGTTTTATTTACATGACGAAATAAAATCTGAGAGATTTCACTGCATTAAACGTATTTTCAGCGTTATTCTACTCGGCCAATACTTTGGGTACGCTTTTTGATTATTGATTTTTGATTACGGCTGATCTTCAGGTACTAAATTTGTGTACGGTCTCTTTAAGTAGCATAGCTTTTTAATTACGACTACTCCTTTTGTTTAAATTTGCAAATTTGATAATTAAAAAACAGTCGGCACCATAAAGAAAACGTACCTAAAGAGTCTGGGACCCAAAGATCCGGGCCCATTGAGTATTGGCCATTCTACTGCTAAGGTTTTTTAACCGACAGAAGACTTGAAATTTGAGGTCTAAAACAATGCATACGATCTTGAAATTGAAAAAAAACTACGCATCGAAGAGCGGACATGGAAATTTTCGTCGTCAGACGGCGAATCTGGTTTTTTCAAGCAAATATTGATTTTTCCCATAACCAAAGTGAATTATTCCCCACAAAATTGCCCAAACTTCGATTTTCGTAAAGAGTTATCCTGCAAAAACACCAAAAAACTCACTTTTTTAGCTCCGCAATGCTAAAAACGATTAAGGCTTCCATTCGGACGAAAAAAAAGCGGACGAATTTCGTCCGCTGTTCGTCCGCTCGTCCGCGGTTCGTCCGGTTCGTCCGGTTCGTCCGAGGTCGGTCCGCTTCGTCCGTTTTTTTTTCTTGTTAGTTTTTCTTTTTGTTTCTGTTATAAATTGTTTTCAAAAGCTGTTTTTGTTCTTTTTTCTTAAAAATATCAACAGAAATGTCTTGTTTCTGCTATCAAAAATTCGGGAAAAAATTAAAAAATTTGTTTTTGCAAAGCTAATTCTACATAAATTTGCAACCGCTTACATTTTCCATGTCAGAATTTTTAAAGAGAGTGCCACAAATTAAAATTCCCAGCCAAATAGAGCGTGCCGGACGAACCGGACGAAACGGACGAACCGGACCGTCCGCGGACGAACCGGACGAAACGGACGAACCGCGGACGAAGCGGACGAACCGCGGACGGACGGCGGACGGACGGACGAACGGACGGACCGGACGGACGAAAATTGGTCCGAATGGAAGCCTTAAAAACGATTATTCCGAAATGGTGGCCGAACGAAATTCGCCGTTCTTAGGCTTAAAAAATTTCTAAAGACCTCAGCTATAATTCCATTGGAGCACATTTGCGAAAAAAACAAGAATTTATGCTTTTTTTCCCGAAAAACATTAAAAAAAATGCCTTAAAATTTGCATTTCGAGCGAAAAATCCAGTGGAGCGCGTTTGCTCGGCTCCGCCCACTTTTCGTATCCTGGCCTGGACACCGTGTTATACTGAAAAGTTTAACTTCAATTTTTTCATGGATTTTTCTTAGATTATTTTTATGGGGTTATTCACGAAATAGCAAAAAGTAGCCAAAAACCAACGAAAAATTCAGCGAAAATTAGGAGAATCCTCCGATTGGCCTAAAAATTTGGAAAATAATGGGAAAAAAGCTCCCGGACTTTAGACAAAAGTCGATAATTTGATTGTCATTATTACCCAAAGTTCCAGGCCAATCGGAGCATTCTCCGAATTTTCGCTGAATTTTTGCTGGGCTTGGTTTTTTTTTGGTTGCGATTTCGTGAATAACCCCATAAAAGTTAGAGAAAAAAAAATGTTTTGTTGACGTTCAAATCAAAAATTTTCTAGAATTTTCGAAAAAATATTTGACTTGGCCGGATTTTCCCACAAAGATTGGTTTTTTCTCAAGAATTAATTTTCAGGAGCAAGACCAAGAGGCGCTGGCTCGCCGAAATGATCGATTGGAACGGGAGAGGAAAGGAATCGAGATGATTGAAACGGAAAATGCGCATTCACTGATTATAGGAAGTCGTACGGTGAGTTGCTTATTCTTGCCAATTTTTGAAAAATAAAATTCGATTTTAGGTTGATCCGATCAGTGTTCTGGAACTTCTCTACGCAAAACTGGCGCCGTCCGCCTCGATTGTTATCTACTCGCCGCATCAGAATGTAAATTTTGTTTTTTATGGGGTCACTGAACCAGCTCCTCGATTTCTGAAAAATATCAGGAAATTTCTAGAATTATCATTATAAAAAACGCGAAATATGCATAAAAATTGCATGGAAATAATTTTCAGATGCTCATCACAGCGTACGACTGGCTCGTGAAACGTGGCGCCATCAATCTAATGCTCACCGATCAAATGTGCCGAATACTTCAAGTGCTGCCGGACAGAACTCATCCGCTAATGGCTCAACACGTGGCTGGCGGACACGTGCTCACCGCTATCAAAGTTATCGAAAAGTGATCAGTTTTTTGTTGTTATTTTGTTTAGACTGTTTTTTTTTTTGAGCCGAAAACGTATTATTTGTTGTTTTTCGCTATTTATTCTTGTTGTTTAAATATTAAACTGTTTTCTTTTCACGTGGTTATTCAAAAAGAAAAAACACTTTTTGTTTTGATTATTTATTTACGTGGCCTCTGGCTAATCCAAATGTCATTCCTTTGCCACGTACCCCCTTGGGAGTGTTGGATTTTATTCTATCTTTTTTTTTTGGTTTTTCAGAAGTTTCAGAATTTTTTTGGTTTTCTAGGTTTTAAAGATATTGAAAAATAAATACAATCGGTTCGTAACGTTGCGGAATGGCACTTGAATTCACATTTTTATACGAAAAAAGAAGAGATTTTTCATCTCCCAGCTTCACGTGAAATGTCACTCCGTCACGAATCCATTATATTTAAATAACCTTGTTGATTCTATATTAAATTTTTACCTTTTCTGATTTTTCTAGAATTTTGGAGATTTTTTTTTGTGATTTTTATGGCGGTTTTCTAGATTTTTTTCGTTGCATTTTTAAAATTTTTAAAATTATTTTTTTGTTATGGGGTTATTCACGAAATGGCAAAAAACTGCGCGAAAACTCGGAAAATGCTCCGATTGATCTGAAATTTTGGGAAATGAGGGAGAAAACTCTCCCGGACATTCCCACAAAATTTCAGACCAAAATATCGATTTTAAGTATTTTCAGACAAAAAAGCAATAATTCTTAAAAATCGATATTTTGGTCTGAAATTTTTTGGGAATGTCCGGGAGAGTTTTCTCCCTCATTTCCCAAAATTTCAAGTAAATCGGAGCATTTTCCGAGTTTTCGCGCAGTTTTTTGCCATTTTTTGCCATTTCGTGAATAACCCCATTAGAAATTAAAACAATTTTCAGAAGGATTTCCCCGGACATTTTTTGAGGGTACGAAAGAATAGAAATAGACGAAATAGAAATGCTACAAAATAGAACTCGTCGTGCGATGGAGCGCTTTTGCATTAGTCTCTGGTAAATCGTTTGGAGTTTAATCAGATAGGGTTGGAGTTTAATTCGAACAACGTCCGATTTCGGGTTTAATCAGCCAGGAGTGGAATTTAAACCGAGTCAGGCATATTACTGACGCGACCGCCTTTTGCGTAAACATTGGCGCACTTTCGGAAATCTTTAGGATATTTTCGAAACTCCTGTTTTTTTTCAACATTTTCTTTATTTGTTTCATTTTTGTACGTAAAAATTAAATTATTTTGTTGTTTTTATTAAATACAAGAAATTCGCGCTCGCCGGAGTAGTATTTTGCACTGGGGTCTGAGGAGGGAGTGAGTAAACGCGCCCGGACGCACACACGCAACGCATCCAAATGAGGCCCAAAAAATAAAAAAGGCGCGCGAAAAATTTCGCATTATCGGAGAGAAAAACCAACGCAAAATCGACAAAATTACGAAATCCTATCCAAAATTATTTCGCGCGCGTTGATTTTTCTCTCCGAAAATGCGAAATTTTTCGCGCGATTTTTTATTTTTTGGGCCTCATTTGAATGCGTTGCGTGTGTGCGTTTGGGCGCGTTTACTCACTCCCTCCTCAGACCCCAGTGTTTTGCGGCAAATTGTGAAACAACGGGTTTTTTTTAAATTACCAACGATAAGAAATAAATTTAGTTTAATTTGTTTTATCATAATTCAACGATTCACGAAAATATTTAAATGACTATTTAACATTAAAAAAATAAAAATAAAAACTGCGAAAAAATTGTTTTGGATCACAAGTTACCGCGAAATGCTCCTTGGTAAAAATTTTTTAATCTCGTTTAAACATGATTTTCACAGATAGTAAAGGAGTGGCAGCGGCCAAATGTTGCACAATTTCGGCAATTTTTTGGTATCGACGTTGGTAGTCCCTCTTCAGGTAATTTATCATTTTGTTCAGAGCTTCTGATTGTCAGATTATTTTTTCAGGTATATTTCACTCCACCGATCGTTCCATGATGCGAAATTGACGATCAAGTAGGATAGGACTAAAACAAGCTCATGCCAAGTGTCATTACGGACGTAGGAATAGGTATGCTTTCATGGAAAATTTTAATGAGCTTTTAAAAGTGTGGCTACAACGGAATAGAACATGCACGGAGTCATACTTGCCATCCGGGCCGACCGGGCTGGCAAATAACTGCTCAGAATGAATTCTTTTGTTGAATGAGATGTTCAAAATAAATATCTCTGTTAGTTCTACAACATAGTAACATAATCTTGACAGTTTAATTATTAGTCTTTCCACGGATCAGCAAAAAGTGGCCAGGCCGGGGGAATCGGCCCGGCCCTCCAAGTTTTTGTTAGCCCGTGACACATGAATACACTGTCAATATTATGTTCCTATGTTGTAGAACTCGCCGAGATCTTCATTTTGAACATCTCATTCAACAAAAATATTCATTCTGAGCTGAGTTATTTGCCTGCCCGGATGATAAGTATGCACGGAATAGAACTGCAACGGTCCATTTATATTCCGTTGTACCTCTTCAAAAATTTGCTCTCATCTCCTTTTTCATAATTTCGAAGCAAAGCCAATAAAAATGTCAAAAAGCACTCACGCTGAGAAAAAAACTCATGGCAGAGGCCTTCCAGTAACTTTTTTTTCTCCTCTGAATAAGGAAAGACGGAGAAAAAACTTTTTTCTCGGCGTGAACAGTCCCATTAAATATTAAACGAAATCTGGAATAAAAAATTTAATTTGCCTTCTTTATTTTTTACAACTTTTAGCGCGTCCGATGAATTCCCTGCATGACACCGATGCCTGGATTTGGGAAGATCATCTCGTCAGGATCAAGTCACTCTGGCAAAGCTCAAGAAGACAGACGCAGAAACACAAGAAACTAATCTTCTAAATGTATTATTGTTTTATTTGCTACATTGTTAAATTGCGGTTAATTTCAATAAATTTGTCTTTTTTCAAGTTTCTGTGTCGAAATACATCGCTCTTAAAATACTAAACACCGCCCACAACGACAGTCCGCACTCAGATTTTGGTGCCTGATCAGCTTCCATTCGAGTCTGATCAGCTACAAGTTGGCTTTAATCATGCACCGTCAGGAGCTGATTTTATCCAGATTAAACTCCAAAACTACCTGATTAAACATCAAACGATTTACCAGAGAGTATTATTATTTTTTTTTCAATTTTTCAGTTTTTCGCCGATTATGTAAATTTTTTCTGGGAAACTAGTTTGCGAAACTGCATTGATTTTATACTCTTCTTCATTTTCGCTGTTGCTAATTGTAAGTGCGTAAAATATCTGAAAATTACTGAAAAACCATTAAAAATCGGAGAATCAGAAAAATAATGCAAACGCGCTCCATCGCACGACGGGTTCTATTTTGTAGCAGCTCTATTCCGTCCAGTTCTATTTTTTAGAATCTCCTAGTACTACTCTCATCACTAGTTATTCACGAAGTAAAAAAGGAAAAATTTTTGTAAATTTTGTACTGTATTTAATCTGTGACGGCTAATAATGGACCTATTCAAAATACTGTAGAAAAACGGAAAAAATGACAAACAACTGGGAGAATACTAGGAAAATGCTCCGATTGGTTTGAAATTTTGGGAGAAACTGTCAAAAATGCTTCCGGGTTTGCTCAGAAAATTTTGCACTGAAATATCGATTTTAAAAATTTTGCACTGAAATATCGATTTTAAAAATTTTCAGAAAAAAATCAATATTTTTTAAATCGATAGTTTGGTCCAAAATTTTCTGAGAAAGTCCAGAAGCATTTTTGACAGTTTTTCCCAAAATTTCAGACCAATCGGAGCATTTTCCGATTTTTCCTGCAATTTTTGTTGTTGTTGTTGTGTTGTTTGTCATTTTTTTTCCGTTTTTCTACAGTACTTTGAATAGGTACATAAATAAATTCTAAATTCTAATGCCGCGTCCAGTCCAAAGTTCCGAGAAATAACAGGCGTGCACAGTTGAAACCAGTGTTACCGTAGTTCCTACGCTGCGAGACCTTCTATGTTTAAACTTGAATTTTCCCACAGTTGCTCAATTTTGTATTTTATACGGGAAATTTCAACTTTAAATATAGAAGTTCTCGCAGCGAAGGAACTACGATAATGCCGGTTTCAACTGTGAGCGCCTGTTATTTCTGGGTTTTTTTTTGAACTTTGGACTGCAAAAAACTCCTGATTTCAGGAATTTTTTGAACTTTGGACGCGGCATAAAGAATATTTAAACGATAATAAGGGGCGGGGCCAGGAGAAGTGTGGTCTGGTGTTGCAAAAGTGCAGCGGGAATTTTCCGGATTTTAGCTTTTTGGCCAAATTAAAAAAAAAATTTTATTCGCGAAGGTTTATTGTGTTTTCAACCAAGTTGCGATATCCAAACGTGAAACCTCGCACACTTTTTAACGCAAAAATTCAAAATGCACTAAATTTAATATTCACTATTCAAGGAATACTTCGCGATAACCCCCAAAAAAAATTTTAGTTTGGCCAAAAAGCTAAAATCTGGGAAAATCCCCGCCGCACTTTTGCAACACCAGACCACACCTCTCCTGGCCCCGCCCCGAAAACCATGCCGCATGCGTGGAATTTGCGATGAGAAGAGCCGATAAGCCTGCGCCACAACGATTCCACGTTTCAGTCTAGTCCAAACTTGGAATTTTTTTTCAATTTTTCAGAGTTTTTCATGCATTTATGGATATTTGAAGGTTTTTAGTTGGTGTGAAATCAACAAGAACCAGGAAAAATGGTTGCAAAATTGTCTTCTTTCCAAAAATTTGAAAAATGAAAATTTTCAATGCTTCGCTTCGCTCCGTTCCGTTCCTTTTTTCTCTCAAATTATCGATTTTCGGTCCAAAATTTCCATTTCCAGGTAATGTTCCTTTTACGAGTCGGCACCCTGCTGGTGCTCGCCACTCTAGTGCCCCTCGAACAAGGTTTCTATGTGCCTGGCGTGGCTCCAGTCGATTTCAAAGTTGGAGATGTCATAGATGTTAAGGTTAGTTTTAAGTTGAAAAAAAAAAGATAAATACTGAAAATTCGAAAAAAAATTGCAAATTTTTGTTCCGAAATTATTGACAAAATCAGATGAAAACTAGACATTTTTAGCAAAGAGTGGCAAAAAATATGTATTTTTGAGGTTCACGGCATTTAATGGGGTTATTCACAAAACCGGAAAAAAAGGAAGAAAACGGAAAAAAACTTCGGGAAAAATCGGAGAATGATCCGATTGACCTGAAATTTCGGGAAAAATTGGAAAAAATTCTCCTGTACACGCTTACAAAATTTTGGACCGAAATATCGATTTTAAAAATTTTCAGAAAAAAAATCGATAATTTTTAAAATCGATATTTCGGTCCAATATTTTGTGAGCGTGTACAGGAGAATTTTTTCCAATTTTTCCCGAAATTTCAGGTCAATCGGAGCATTCTCCGATTTTTCCCGATGTTTTTTTCCGTTTTCTTCCTTTTTTTTCCGGTTTTGTGAATGAAAATTTGAGAAATAAGGGAAAAAATTATCCCGGACATTACCCCAAAATTTCAGACAAAAATATCGATTTTAAACATTTTCAGAAAAAAAAATCAATTTTTCTTAAAAATCGATATTTTGGTCTGAAATTTTGTGGGAATGTTCGGGATAGTTTTTTCCTTTATTTCTCAAAATTTCAGATCGATCGGAGCATTTTCCGAGTTTTCGCGCAGTTTTTTTGCCATTTAATGAATAACCCCAGCACTGTTTTCAGAAAATTTTTCTGTATTTCCTAATGGGATTTGTAAGAAAAAAGGAAAAAACAGACCAAAAATTGCCAGAAATGTAACAAAATATGAAAAACGAGTGAAAATAATGCAAAACAGAATAAATCGCGACCAAAAGCGCCTAATTCCAATGTGGGCTTTTAATACAGTATTTACGCTATATGCATACACCGCATTTACTGTCTTTACATCCAGCTGTCACGTTATGGATCTATTCACAAAAACGGAAAAAAATTGCGGGAAAAATCGGAGAATGTTCCGATTGACCTGAAATTTTGGGAAATATTGGAAAAAGTTCTCCTGTACACGCTCAAAAAGTTTTTGACCAAAATATCGATTTTAAAAATTTTCAGAAAAATCGATATTTTGGTCCGAAATTGTTTCCAATATTTCCCAAAATTTCAGGTGAATCGGAGCATTCTCCGATTTTTTTCCGTTTTTTTCTTTTTTTTTTCCGGTTTTGTGAATAGGTCCACTATCCATGGTTTTTCAATTTTAGGCCATCAAACTGACGAGCTCGAACAACATAATGCCGTTCGAGTACTACTCTCTTCCGTTTTGCAAACCGGCCAACGGAGACATTCAATACAAATCTGAGAATCTGGGTGAAGTGATGCGCGGTGACCGAATCGTCAACACACCGTACGCTTTCCGTATGGAGGCCAACGAGGAGTGTCGTACAGTGTGCTCGAATCGTCTGAGTCCAGAAGAAGTGACTCTTTTCAAGGAGAGAATTCGCCAAGAGTACTCGGCACATCTGTGAGTTTTGCCGCGGCCATTTGGTCTCGCAGCGATAGAAAAATAGTTTCCCACGTTTCCAGGATTGTCGACAACCTTCCAGTAGCCACTGTCATCAATCCGAATGGAAAGACTGGAGACGTCTACTACGATCTCGGCTATCGGCTCGGATGGACGGATGAAACGGGCAAAGTTTTCGTGAACAATCACTTGCAATTCGTAGTCAAATATCATCAGCATACACCTGGGCTTTACAGGTGAGAAAGGATATTATGGACCTATTCACAAAACCGGAAAAAAATTGCGGGAAAAATCGGAGAATGCTCTCATTGACCTGAAATTTTAGGAAATATTAGAAAAATTCTCCTGTACACGCTCAAAAAATGTTGGACGAAAATATCGATTTTGAAAATTTTCAGAAAAAATCGATATTTTGGTCCAAAAATTTTTGAGCGAGCATATACAGTAGAATTTTTTCCAATATTTCCCAAAATTTCAGTTCAATCGGAGCATTCTCCGATTTTTCCCGCAATTTTTTTTCTTTTTTTTTCGGTTTTGTGAATAGATCCATTAGAAATGCTCAACTCAACAAAAACCCCCATCATTTCCAGAGTGGTCGGATTCGAAGTGCGCCCGCGCTCGCTCGTCACTTCCAAAAAGGACGACAAGTCATGCACACTGCCAGACGACAACACGCACGTCGAGCTCGGTCTCACCGATCAAACCATTGACTTTTCCTACTCGGTCGTCTTTGAGCAGAGCGATGTGCCATGGGCGTCCCGGTGGGATGTCTACTTGGCCACCAAGGCGGTCGATATTCATTGGTTCAGCATTCTCAACTCTATCGTCGTTGTTTTGTCGCTTTCTGGTAAGGGGTTTGCCTTGTTTTATTCAGGAAAATTTATTTGTCCTCTTTTCTTTCTTATGGGGTTATTCAGGGTCGGAAAAAAAATATTGTCGGCCCGCCAAAATGGTCAAACGCGCTCCGCTGAACTCAATTCTATGCTATTTTCATTTTGGTCTCCAAATTATTTCATTTCACGTTGAATTTACACGTGAAATGAAATAATTTGGAGACCAAAATGAAAATCGCATAGCGTTGAGTTCGGCGGAGCGCGTTTGACCATTTTGGCGGGCCGACAATAGTTTTTTTTCCTTTTTTTCCTTATTCAAATGACGGAAAAAAAAGAAAAAAATCCGTGGCCGCGAGAGTTTTTTCCGTTGCTTTTCTAGGCCATCGCAAAAGTTTTTTAGGCCCTCCGCTGTGAGAAAAAATTTTTTCAAAAATTATTCGCCCGTAAATCGATATTTCGCAGGTCTCACAGCGGAGGGCCTAAAAAACTTTTGCGATGGCCTAGAAAAGCAACGGAAAAAAACTCTCGCGGCCACGGATATTTTTCTTTTTTTTCCGTCATTTGAATAAGGAAAAAAACTATTTTTTTTTCCGACCCTGAATAACCCCATTACCGATTCTTTGAACAAAGATATTAGATGGCCGGAGCGTTCGAGAAATCACTAAAATCTTAAAAGCAACTGAGAAAAAGCAAGATATTACGTATTCTACGTGAGATGTCGTAAAATGGGTCTTGGCACGATCGGTGTTTGCACACTGGTCGATTTGAATATTTGCTTGCGATTTTTTTTCAATTAAAATTTGTTTGTTTCTTAAAACTTATATTTTATTAATAGAAAAAAATAACATGTTTTTTTTCCAATTCTCGCATGTTGAAAAATGTAAAAAATCTAAAGTATCCCAAGTACTGTAGATTGTTTACAAGTATGCATACACCGATCGTGGCGAGACCCATTTTACGACATCTCACGTACTCGGGAATACGTAATATGCGATGGCAAAAACGACGCGAAAACTCGGAAATGCACCGATTGACCTAAAATTTTGAGAAATGAGGGCAAAATACTCGCGGACATGCTCAGAAAATTTTGGACGGAAATATCGGTTTTAAAAATTTAAAAAAAAACCTTTTTGTTTTTTAATCAGTATTTCGGTCCAAAATGTTGTGGCAGATCCGGGAGTATTTTTGCCTTTATTACAGGTCAAATAAATCTATTCGGCCCACCAAAATGGCCAAACGCGCTCCTCTGAACTCCACGCAATGCGATTTTCGGGGCTCCTTCGGAATAGAAATTCGACAAAATTGAAATTTCACGTTTTGGAAATTGCGTGAAAATAAAAACCCACGAAATAGAAATGTAATAAATCAGAAACGTAACAAAATGAAAACGCGTGAGAACAGAAACGTAGCAGAACAGAAATGTGTCGAATTGGAAGTAAATTGGCAATGGAGCACGTTTGCGAGATTTATTTTTCAAAACTACTTTTTCGATATTTTTCAAGTTTTCTCTATATCTTCCACGTATTTTTGGATTTTTTCACGTTTTTTCGATTCTTTTTGATTTCGAAATGTGGAAATTTTTTTTTAATCAATAAAAAAACGTGAAAAAACCGAAAAAACGTGAAAAATTACGAAAAATACGTGAAATTAAGACATCGAAAAAAAACGAAAAATATCGAAAAGTCGTTAAAAAAAATAAATCTCGCAAACGCGCTCCATTGCCATTTTACATCCAATTCGACACATTTCTGCTCTGCAACGTTTCTGTTTTGACGCGTTTCCATTTTGTTACGTTCCTGATTTATTACATTTCTATTTCGTGGATTTCTATTTTCACGCAATTTTCAATCCGAAAGAGCCCCGAAAATCGCATTGCGTTGAGTTCAGAGGAGCGCGTTTGGCCATTTTGGCGGGCCGAAAATATTTAAAATTATTCAAGTTTATGGCAATTGACAAAAAAAATCTCTGGGTTTTACTGGCAAACCCGTAAATTTTTATTGAAAAGGATATTACTGGAGAAGTCTGCTTTGCATCAGAGACTCATGAAAAAATTTGCAGGTTTCCTGAGTGTCACCATCGTCCGCACAGTCCGTCGTGACATTGCCCAATACAATCGTGACGATGAAGAGGACGATACGCTCGAAGAGACTGGATGGAAACTTGTGCATGGTGACGTCTTCCGTCCGCCACCTCACCAAATGATCCTCGTAAACATGGTCGGCACAGGAATCCAATTGCTCGGAATGTCGGCTATCGTCGTCGTGTGTGCAATGCTTGGAATGCTCTCGCCGGCTTCTCGTGGATCTCTGATGTCTGCCGCTGTTTTCCTCTTTTGTTTCATGGGATTGGTGTCTGGCTACCATGCGGGACGTCTTTACAAAACGATGAAGGGCCGCAATCCGATCCGATGCGCCGTCCAAACAGCCACACTCTTCCCGTCTCTGATCCTTGGCGCTGGATTCCTCCTAAACTTCTTCCTAATTGTCAAGAATTCGTCGGGAGCGGTACCGTTTGGTACAATGATTGCACTGCTCATCATGTGGTTCTGCATTGACATGCCTCTTATCTTCCTCGGATTCTACTTTGGATACCGTAAACAACCGTTCACCCACCCGGTGCGCACCAATCAAATTCCGAGACAAGTGCCTGAGCAAGTTTGGTATTTGCGATTGATTCCGAGCTCTCTCATCGCTGGAGTTCTTCCATTCGGAGCCATGTTCATCGAGTTGTTCTTCATTTTTAATGTGAGTTTTCTCCCTATTTTGTAAAGTTTCGAAAATTCTTGCTCATTTTTTTTTGTAGTGGAGTTTATTCATTTCATGCGGAAAGCGTCATTTTCTGCGTTTCGTCGAACTGCGAAATGCACTTTTTGTCACGAAAAATGCAAGAAAAATAAGGCTCTAAAAAAGGCTCTTCCTTACTTGTGATAAGGGGTGGGACCAAAAAAAAATTTTTTTTTCGATTTTTTTTGTTTTTTCGGGTTTTTTTTGGATGAGACAAAAAATTTTTTGATTTTTTTTTCGATGGTGAAAGTGAGACCAAAAAATTTTTTTTTTTGATGATGCGTCGCAGGCAATGTGCTCAACCGATTTCCAACAACCGGTTTTCACCGGTTTTTATTCAAAAAACCGGTGGAAAAAAACCGGTTGTTCGAATAACCGGTTATTCGAAACAACCGGTTTCTATTCTGATAAAAACCGGTGTTTTGTGTGCAAACACAGCGACGCGCAATTGCAGATACATTGAATAGTACGCGCAAAGTTGTTTTTTTGCGGCTCCACAAGGTCTGAATAATTAATTCTTCATTCATCTTAAAATTTACGTTTTTTTCATCTTTGAAAATTATATTTCTCTTGGTAATTAAGAAATTTCGTTTTATTTCAACAAAAAGTAAAAAAAAAACAACAAAAAAAAGAACGAATGAATGAAAAAAAAAATGTATTATAGTAATTTGATCAGCTAAATCTAGTCGAACAAAAGTAATCGTCATCGTATTCGGAATTTTAAGATTCCGCTCTGACTTTTCCTGGATCTTCCATAGCTTCCGTATCAATGTAATCGTACTCGATGTCGTCTGCGGTGTCTTCGTTTTCGTCTCATAAATCAAACCTGCAATAAAAATAGCATGAAATAATCCAAACTTTCATCATGGGGAAAAATATTACTTTTTGAGAGGAGTTTCGAAACACACCGACACGGTGATGGTCAGGGTTCCGGCCGGGGGGAGCCAGGGCGTCAGCTGGAGCTGGGGCGAATTGAACGAGAGGCTTGTCCTTCTTTGGCGCTTCGGTGTTACGGGAGATGGCGACGTCCTTGGAACCGACTGGGGTGATGCGATACTCCTTGTTGTTCGAGGACTTGATTTTGAAGAAGATCTTTTCGGCTCCGCCGTTGACGATAAGAAAAAATTTTTTTTCAAAAAATTAATTTCCTAGCTTACCTTTTTGTCCTTCTTGCGTATTCATCTAAGTGAGTATTTTTTAATTTCGATAATTTTTTTGAACATTCCACAATTTTTTGACTCGAATCAATCGACTTATCGAATACTTTGCATACTGGAGACGTCATTTTGCTGAAAAATTCGAAATTTGGGGAGTTTTATAAAAAAAAAGAGGAAAAAAAAAGATAAAAATAGAAAAGCAAGCAAGATTTGAACATTTAAAATTAAAAAAAAAACAATTTTGGTCCGCAATTGCGCGTCGCTGTGTTTGCACACAAAACACCGGTTTTCACCGGTGGAAACCGGTAGAAACCGGCGGAAACCGGTTTTTTTCACACCGGTGGAAACCGGTTTTTTTGTAACCGGTGAAAACCGGTTTCTACCGGTTTTCACCGGTATTAAAAAACACCGGTTTTTATCGGTTTTTGCCACCGGTGGAGCACATTGGTCGCAGGCAAAAAAATTAAAAAAAAAATCACGGAGGCGAAAGAAAGTTCCGGTTTTTGGACAAAAAACTTATTCAGTATATGCTCCGAATTGACAAAAACCTCTAATTTTCAACAAAAACTTGGAAAATTTCTTTTTAAATGACAGAAATACGTACTTTTTTTGGAATTTTTTTTTGTTTTTTGGTAAATTTTTTGAGGAAAATTTTTTTTTTTTTGGTAATTTTTTTGGGGGACAAAAAAAGTTTTTTTTTTTTTTGGTAACTTTTTTTGGGGACAAAAAAAGTTTTTTTTTTTTGGTAATTTTTTTGAGAACAAAAAAAGTTTTTTTTTTGTGGAAAATTTTTTTTGTCCCACCCCTGCTTGTGATCCTTGTCGGGTTCGGCCTCAAATAAGGCTCTGGGACGCTTCTAATATTTTTTGCATTTTTGCGGCATATTGTTTTTTCAATGGAGTTTCGACATGAGAACGCGTGACTCCGCCCACTTTTTTTTCGCGTGAACACGCAAACACAGTTCGATTCGAAGAGAAGCAGAGAAAACATGTCTTTTTATCTCTCGTTCTCATGCTGCAACTCGATTGAAAACACAATACTATTATTTTTTATTTAAGTTGTCGCGCGGTGTTTGCGTACTCGCGTTGCAATCCGATTCACGAGGCTCCGCCCATTGTCCTGCTATTTTTTGCGGTGATTTTTCCTTTTTTTCACATTTTTTACTCATTTTGCAGTGTTCCTTCTGTTTTATTTCAATACATTTTTGCTTTAGATCGATAATTGGCGTATGCGAATTAATATTGATCAAGAAAATTCGAGAAAAAGAGAAAAAATGGTGGATGATGCAAAAATCGATAACAAATTTTTAATAATTGATTTCAGGCCGCTATTGTGAAAACAAAAAATTGAAACGCGGTGTTTGCGTATTTTCAAAATTCAAACGAAAATGGGAACAAATCTCTTCATTTCCCATGCTATTTCTTTCATTTCAAAATTACGCAAACACCGCGTTGCAATTTTTTTGTTTTCACAATAAATGTGTTATTTGAATACGGATTCAGCTAAAAAGTGCGATGAATTGAGAAAAATCCCCCACTTTTTAATTGAATGCATATTCGAACAACACATTTACCGACCTGAAATCAATCTTTACTATTACTAGTAAAATTTTTCTGTGTGTAAGTCTGTCTGTGCATCGGTATGTTCGCACTGCTCGCGCAGTCCCCAGAAGTCCGTAGGGGCCCAAACTTGGAAATCTGAGTCTCCTGAATGCCGCGATGATGCCCGTCTTTTTCAAATTTTGATATCGTTATTTTGAAGGGTACTTTACTGTTAGGCCCGTCAACTTTTTTTTTCTTCTGCGCGTTTCGCATTTCTACAGTGGAAATGAAATCCGGCGGAAAGAAATTTCACGTGCAATTGGGAGACAAAAAATCTTTTTGGTTACTTCTTTTTTTTCGAATAAAAACGTGAATTCGAGTGTCACTCCTCCTCGAATGCATTATAGTATTGGAAGACGAATTAGAATATTCAAATGCCAGGACTCGACCTGAAGAATTGTGTTCAGTTTGAAAACATCTGAGTACGGTAGTTTTTTTTAATTTCTTGCTCAATGCATCGGGTTGAAAACATCAAAAACTGTTTTTTTTTTTGCTGCACTGAATAGGTTTGTGACATATTTCTTTTCGCAAGCAATATACAAAAACGGATTGACAGGCACACAGGAAAACTTTGAAATTTTAATTGATTCAATTTTGGGTACTTACTCAATGTTTCTTTTGGCATACACTAAAACTCTTTAAAAAATCAGGGAGACTCGGGCATTCCCAAGCTTACCCAGAAGGTTTTTGACGGCGATAGCCGTCAACAACCTTCTGGTTATTTTCAAAAAAAAAAAAACGACGAAAAAAGGTTTTATTGATTTTTGCATCATCCTCCATTTTTTCTCTTTTTCGCGAATTTTCTTGATCAATATTCATTTGCATACGCCATTTATCGATCTGAAACAAACATTTATTAAAAAAAAACAAAAGAAAAACTGGAAAAATCAGAAAAAAAGGAAAAATCACAGCAAAAAATATCAGGGCAGTGGGCGGAGCCTCGTAATTCGGTTTGAAACGCGAGTACGCAAATACCGCGCGACAACTTAAATAATACAAATTAAACACAAAAAATACGAAAAAAACGAAAAATGGTGTCAATTGGCGAAAAACGCTACGCAAAAATGTGGCGGCTCGACAAAACTGGAAAAAAAAACGGTTTTCGGCAATTTTTTTTTTCAAAAATTTCCAGTTTTTCCATTAAATTTACCAAAATTTACAAAAAAAATGAATTCTAAAATTGAACCTAACCCGAAAATTTCGGTTTAAGAAAACAAAAACAAGACTTGCAGGCCATTTGGGAGAATCAATTCTATTATCTGTTTGGATTTCTGTTCATCGTTTCGATCATTCTGGCCATCTCGACGGCTCAAATCTCGGTCGTTGCAACGTATTTCTCGCTGTGCGCCGAAAACTATCGCTGGTGGTGGAGATCGTTTGTCATCTCGGGTGGATCCGCTTTTTATGGTATTTTTTTTGTGGATAATTGTAATTTTGGAAATTTTTTCCGGCGTTGTGGATTTCCTAAAATTGAATTTTGGTAGATTCATGGATGGGTGTAAAGACGTCAAATTTACGGATTAAAAATCCGTAAAATAGCCGGAAATAATAACAAAAATTAAGCAAAGTTGCGATTTTTGGTTTAGTTTCGGTATTTAACATCGAGAAATAGGCTGAGAATTTTTAAAAATTTATTTTCCGAAAATTCTACGTACTTCTGTAGTACCCGGACGGTTTTTTGAGAAATTTAAAAAAATACGAAAAAAAAAATGTTTTCTTACCAAACTTATGAAAATATACTTTATATTTTTACGGAATCCCGGTTAAATCCATAAACGTGAAGTCCCAGTCCTGGTTCCTGTTTGGCTCAAAAATTCTATTTTTGCAGTCATGGCTTACGCTGTGTTCTACTACAACACCAAACTATCGATTGACGGATTTGTGCCAACTGTTCTCTATTTTGGATACTCGTGAGTTTTTTTTTCTGTGAAAAAATATAAGCGTTTCCATAGAAAAGCCGCAATATTTGAAAAAAAAATGGAAAACGCATAGGAAATTCTCTAATATCTTTAAAATTTTGGATAAGAATGCCTTGACCGAAATATTGATTTAAAAAATTTTCAGAAAATCGATATTTCAGTCCTAATTAGCGTATTTCCTTAATTGTTTGGCCCATCATAGCATTCTCCGAGAGTCGCCCAATTTACGAATATCACATTAAAATTGCACAAAAATTTTTTTTTTCTGATTTTTTAAAATGATTTTTCCAAAAAATTAGAAAAACCACTCAATACTACAACCCACTTTCCTCAAATAGTTGGCAACTTTATTAAAGGGTGTAATCATAAAAAATTACGGTTTTTTTTTGAAAGTTGGCGGTATTTGCACCAATTATTTTTTTATTTTTTGAGACTTTAAGTGTGCCGCAAAAATGCAAAAAAAGTTTCGAAACGTTCCAAATCCGCTATAATAGGTCTATCGCCACGAACTATAGACCTAGCTCAAAAATATGACGAATTTCAGTTCGCTAATTGCGCTCACGTTCTTCTTCATGACGGGCACAATTGGCTTTTACGCGTCGCATTTCTTCCTGACGAAGATTTACGCGGCCGTCAAAATCGATTAACTCAAGCTCCTCGTCCCTCTATGCTGTGGTTCGTCTGGAGCTCATCAATGCAAAAGAGCAAGCACAAAATGAGAATACATTCCCCCTCTTTTTTGTTTTAATCCCCGTGCATTTTTTTTATTTATTTTTTTTCAAATGTATTTAAAATGATATAAATATTCCCCTGGTTTTGTGATTTTAAATTAATATTTATTGATTTTTTCTCCTAATTTTCCCCCACCTGACATAATCGGATTCTTCCACTGATAATCCTCTTTTCCTCATATATTTTTTTTAAATTTCCCTCCCCACAAAAACTGTACATTTCAATTTAAATTTCCAGAGAGAGAGCGAATGGTGTATTGAACGATAGAGTAATAAAAGTGGTGAAGCTTTTTGTTTTTCTCTGTTTTTTTTTTTTGGATTTTTCAAAAAATTAATGTTGGTTCTCTTTGCTTTTTGTACTTGATGAAACTTGTGCAATTATTGATTTAAATCAATTTTTATTACAGATAAATCAATATTTAAAGCTCCATTTTCTGCCCGAATGAGCAGCGAACGGAGGGATCAGAAGCACGTCGAGCCCTGGGTTGTTAGGTTAGTTTTTTTTTAATTTTTAATAAACGGAGAACGGAAGGAAGCACTCTACCGATTCTCACAAATCTGCACGGACCACGCCGAGCTGGTGATGCCGGGCGGAAAAATGGACGAAGAATGGAAGCAAGCGACAGAAGAGCTGAAACGTGAGGTGATGGAAAGGAACAAGCCGAAGATTGCCGAGATGCCGGAGCTACTATGAGCTTCGAAACGGCGCTACGGAGGCGTGGGCGGAGCGTTTCGACTGGAGCGAGGTTCAAAGCGTCATTTTCCTAACATCACTGACAAAAGATTCGTCGGAGAACGAGAAGACGCTGGCGCTCGTGGAGAAAATAGCAAAGGACGTCACAATAATTTAAATAAAATTAGAATGAACATTTAAAGTTTGCAGGTGCCTAATTATAATCGGCGGAATTTTCGGCGTCCATCGTCTGTATCTACGACAAATTCCCGAGGCATTTGTGTTTTTCTCCACGCTTGGTGTATTCTTAATAGGTTTCATTTTTTTTTTTTTGCCCAAAAAAAAAATTGAAAATGACATTTTAGGATGGCTCTACGACAGTTTTATGTTCCGATACGAAGTCGAAGAATACAATAATTCGCTTTTGAACTGTGATGAGAATGGGAGAGAGAGGGAGAAAGAAAAATATAAGTGAGTTGTAAAAAACTTGAGAACATTGTGTTTTTTTGTTGTTTTGACTCAGAAAAGGAAAACTACTCGCTGCTCAATCAAAACTCGTCGACTTCTCATTCACCCGATTCCTCTACTCTGTTCTCTACGGTTCGTATATCGGATTCGCCACGTGGCTAGCGTGTACCGTAACTTTTGGATGGACAGATATCAATTCGATCCCTTTTATTGGCCTGGTGGCGATGGGTGTGACGGCGGGTAATTAATTAATTGACTGATTCTGAAAAAAAAAATTTTGTGTGGTAATTCAGGAATCTACATCATTGGACAGTGTGGTGGACAGAGCCGAGAGTTGGCCTATATCTGGCTCGCCGCATTTTCCTCGTTTTTCATTATGGTAAGGTGTTACAAATGCGAACGCGCCCTGTCGCAAATCCAATACTCGCAAAAAAGGCCCCGCGACGTTTCAAACCACCAGTATTTTCAAAAGCGAGTGTATTTTCGAAAAATTTCTCCATAATTTTCGGGCAGTTCTATTCCGGTTCGCCAATTTTCAGATACTTGAAATAGCGGCCAAGTGGCAGCCAAATAGCGGCCAAATAGCCGCCAAATAGCAGCCAAACAGCGGCCAAATAGCAGCCAAACAGCCGTCAAATAGCAGCCGAATAGCAGCCAAATAGCTGCCAAATACCACCCAAATAGCCGCCAAATAGCACCCAAATAGCCGCCAAATAGCAGCCAAATAGCAGCCAAACAGCTGCCAAATAGCAGCCAGGCAGCCGCCAAATAGCAGCCAAACAGCCGCCAAATAGCAGCCAAATAGCAGCCAAATACCACCCAAATAGCTGCCAAATGGCAGTCAAATAGCGGCCAAATAGCCGCCAAATATCACCCAAATAGCAGCCAAATACCACCCAAATAGCAGCCAAACAGCCGCCAAATAGCAGCCAAATAGCCGCCAAATAGCACCCAAATAGCCGCCAAATAGCAGCCAAATAGCAGCCAAACAGCCGCCAAATAGCAGCCAGGCAGCCGCCAAATAGCAGCCAAATACCACCCAAATAGCTGCCAAATGGCAGTCAAATAGCGGCCAAATAGCCGCCAAATACCACCCAAATAGCAGCCAAATACCACCCAAATAGCAGCCAAACAGCCGCCAATTAGCACCCAAATATCAGCCAAACAGCCGCCAAATAGCAGCCTCGCAAAAAAAATCACGCGGCCGAGGAACAGCGCGTGGCCGAACTTTCATTTAAAAAAAAATAAGGTTAACATATTGAAAACCTACAGATCCGTCTCGCCCAAATGACCGTGTTCCGCGCCACATTTCTGTCCGCAATCGTGTCTACAGTAATCGGAAATCGAAGTGCAAAAGTGCGAAAACGACGGCACACGTGGAAACACTTTTTGGTAACTTATTCCTCTTTTTTTTCAATGACCGTATACCCCCCACAGAGCTGTGGAATGCAAACCGGCTCCGCCGAATTGTCATCAATTTTCATATTTCCTGACGTTTTCAAGGATTTTTTCTTTTTTTTAATGGTTTTTTTTGAAGAAAGTGGTTTGGTGAATCACGATTTCGACCGTTTTTTTTTCTTGTTTTGTTGCTATTCAGATACATTACGTATTGCTGGAATCGTCACGAACGGTGTTTGCAGACTTGTGGATTTACGCGAAAATTTGAATTTTCCGTTACAAAATTTTTCGACGAATAAATTCTGTTATTTTTGGTTTTTATTTGTGCCGTTTTATTTGTTTTAATGGACTTATCCAGAAAACCAGAAAAAAAGGAAAAAAAATGCTGGAAAAATCGGAGAATGCTCCGATTGACCTGACATTTTGGGAAATATTGGAAAAAATTCTCGATTTTTTTTCTAAAAATTTTTTAAATCGATATTTCAATCCAAAATTTTTTGAGCGTGTACAAGAGAATTTTTTCCAATATTTCCCAAAATTTCAGGTCAATCGGAGCATTCTCCGATTTTTCCCGCAATTTTTTTCCTTTTTCTTTTTTTCCGATTTTGTGAGTAGGTCCATAACTCTATTTCCGCGTCCAAAGTTCAAAAAATTCCTGAAATAAATAGTTCTTTGATGTCCAAAGTTTCACAAAAAATCGCAGAAATATCAGGCGAACACATTTTCCCACAATTGCTCAATTTTTTCTTTTATACGGGAATTTTCATGTTCAAATACAGAAGGTCTCGCAGCGAAGGAACTACGGTAACGTCGGTTTCAACTGTGAGCGCCTGTTATTTGTGGGATTTTTCGTGGAACTTTGGACACGTCATATGAAATTTGTAAATGTTTTCCTGGATACTGTTTAACACGTTTATCTCAATATGGGATTATAGAAATTAAAACACTATCCGGGAAAAATTTTTAAATTCCATAGAGTGAAAAAGAAATTTAAAACGACACAAATAATAACGGAATTTATTCGTCGAAAAATTTTGAAACGAAAAATTCAAATTTGCACGTATATCCACAAGTCTGCAAACACCGTCCGTGGCGAGACAGCAATGTGCACTATTTTATGCAAACAAAAAATTTGAAAAATAAGTTGGCAGCCTCTAATTGGCCAGGCATCCAATCAGGAGGAGTTTAATCTTTTAATCTGTAGAAAATTAGGAAACATTAAACTCAATAATAAAAATAAAAGCTGATTAACTTTAGTTTTGGTCGTCGCTCTATCTGATGCTCATTTGTGTGATTTTGCTGGGATGCTCGAGAAAAGTGGCTGATAAACAGGTAACCGCCACGCGTCCAGGAACATTCAGCCAAACGATTTCCGTTGGAAGTCTACTCAGAGATCGTATTTTTGAGCCGAAAAAAGTTTATAGGTGAGCAAACTCATTTTTCATACAAAACTCGCAAAAAAGTTCTCAGTTTTTTCGCCGGAAATCCATTGATTGAATACCACTCGAAAGCGGATCGAAAATCGACAAAAAATTCGCCAAAAAAAGGAGGAAAATTGGCGGAAAAATCGAGCATTTGGCAGCGAATTTGGAGCGGTGAAATGTTTGATGAACTCACCGGAGCGGCGCATTTGACTAAAATTGATTGGGTAAATTGTTTTTGGAGGAGGAGAAAAATGTATATTTTTGTTAAATTTTTCTGCTAAAAAATGTAAAATGTCATAGGAGAAAAAAAAACAAAAAAAATGTTTTTTTTTCCTATTCATAGATGTCGACATTTGTCAAAAAATGTTAAAAAACGTTAAAAAATGTTTAAAAAATGTCAAAAAATGAATCTTATGAATAGGTCCATTAGTCCCATTTTTGTTCAAATTTGTATGAAATCATATGGGGTTATTCGTGTGGAACCAGAAAAATATGCAAAAAAAATCGGAGAATTCTCCGATTGTTCTGAAACTTTGAGAAATCATTTAAAAAATACTCTCGGACATAGAAAATTTCAGACCAAAATATCGATTATTCTGAAAATTTTTCAATCGATATTTTGGTTTGAAATTTTCTTGGAAATCTTCGAAGTTTTGCTAAATTTTTGGCATATTTTACTGATTCCGTGAATAACCCCATTATATGTTTAAAAAAAAAGACAAACAATGGCAAGTCTGCATTCACCGTTCTGTCTGCGTCTCCTCAAATATCACTGTGTTCGCGTGGTCGCGCACAAATGAGTGGGCGGAGTTTCACATTTTCATGTCGGAAGTCGATTGAAAACACAGTAACATAAATACCGTAAAACCTCTAATAGAAGTACACCCCCAAGAGGCTTTTGAAAAATAGAAGTACACCCTCTAATAGAGGTACATAATCGAGTGAATTATTTTGAAAATTTTTTTTTCCATTTTTGAAGCTTTTTTTTCCGTTTTTCATCGATTTAAAGAATTTTTGAAATGAGAATCATTTGAATGCCCGCGACACGACACAAGTGTCCCAACAAGTTCATATTTCATATGCAAACATTTTAATTGACGAGTGCAGATTTCATATTTTCGAGACCCTGACAAAACCGGAGAACAGCCCCCTCAGCGCAATCGAAATGGCGTCTCCCAGCGGATGGTCCAAGACTTTCTCAACAGTTATTGTGTTTTCAATCGACTTGCGACATGAGAACGCGAAACTCTGCCCGCCCACTTATTTGTACGCGACCATGCGAACACAGTGATATTTGAAGAGATACAGACAGAACGACACAAATAAGTGGGCGGAGTCTCGCGTTCTCATGTCGCAAGTCGATTGAAAACACAATAGAAACTGTTTAAAAAAAGAAAGAATTGGAAAAATTTAAAAACTGACCGAGTTGAAATTTTTAGCACCACCTCGCGAGAAAATGGTCTATGGTAAAAATGCTGTTAGATTAGGAGGCTGGAGGGAAAAAATTTACCAAAACCGGGAAAAATTTGAATGTCTGGCGCAGTTTTTCTAGAATTGTATAACCCTTTCAGTACAAAACTCGTGCTGCCGCACGTTTGCAATGAGCGGGGTTTGTTTCTCGGTTTTGGAAATGTTTTTCCCGGTTTTGTCTTCCCCGGTTTCGCGTTTTCCCCAGTTTTGTCTGGGTCTCGAATCGTCTTTCTTTTTTGTTTTTTTTTTTTTTGAAAGGCTTTAAAAAAATAGAAGTACTCCCTCTAATTGAAGTACACCCATTTGAGGGGTTTGAAAAATAGAAGTACATGTACTTCAATTACAGGTTTTACGGTAAGTGTTTTTTGCACCTCAATAGATCATAGATAGTCGGCTCTCGGACGTTTTGAAAGTAGACTTTTCGAAAGTGGACTTTTCGAAGGTTTTTCTGGATTTTGTCTTTGCGGTGTTTGAGGAATTTTCCTTAAAAAGCTTTTAAAGGAAAATTTAATCTTCGAAAAGTCCACTTTCGAAACGTCTACTTTCGAAACGTCCCAGATAGTCGTATGGCTCCGCCCCTACCATGACGTCATACTTTATCCCCTTTCAGATGAGTAAACGACCCCGTGCCAAACCACTTTTCTCATGTTGCAGATCGAACTAACAACGACATTTATCGTGGACGTGCTTCGAGCCGAGTCGCGAGTCGTCGACAAATCGTCAACAGTGGAGCCATTCAAATGGGCGCTATGGAGGAATTATCTGATTCACGTAAGTCTATTTATTTTCTGACTATCCCAAAAATAATTGAACAAGTACAGAACTTTTCACTGGACCCGTTGGTGGCCGACGATCGGCTCCACGTGGAATGCAAACGGTGGCAAACGACGGAAAAGGCGGCTCGAAAAAATGAGGCAGGAAAAGAACAAGATTTTGGAGTTTTGGCCACGCGACAGGCTTGCTCAACGTTTATGTCATGATAAGACACGTTCATTTTTCTTGCCGTTTACAGTAAGCAGCACGCAGACAACAAAGATCTCACGATTTAAATTTCAACAAGGCATATTTGAAGTACGAATTGTTCCGGTAATTGTAATTTTAATAATTATGACTTTTGATCTCAATTATTTTTTTTTATTTGTTTTCACTTTTAAGTGCATGGAAAATGAATTTTTTCCAATTTTTTCTAGGAATCAGGTTACAAAATTTTGGACCAAAATATCTATAAAAAAAAACAAATAATCTTTCGGGGAAAAAATAATGGCTGGTCTCGAAGCGAAACAGATTCGTATTCATTTTTTGGAAAAATTTAAATTCATATAAATCTTGTTTCCTTGAAAATATGTATATATTTACAATATAATTTTGGAAAAAAAAAGCAACAACAACAAAAAATCTACCGTAACCCACTTGGCTACAGAAGCTTCATTTCTGCGAAAATATAAAAAAAAGTGGGCGTGGTTTCAGTGGGAGAATAGTTACAGATTTTATGAAAACGGACAAGAGAAGGTGTGGAGGAGGAGGAGGAGGAGAAAAAGGCGTGGAAGAGCACCAAAAACTTTAAATGAAATTAAAATTTCAAAAAAAAAAAATACTCAATAAAGCTGTGGGTTAAAAGGGGGCGGAGCTGCCAAGAGCAAAGGGAAAAGAAAGTTTTTTCTAATTGAAAAAAAAAAGAAAAAGAAACCCGATTCAGAGAAGCAAAGAAAAAGTGGATTGAGCGCGAAAATTCTAAAATTCAAATAAAAAATAGCACACGAAATATACAGAATGTAGCAAGTGTCAAAAAAGGCCGTCAAAGAAGAGAGAGAGAGAGAAAAACGAAGAATCACTGGGCAGAGGATCGAAAATACCAGACAAGAATGGAACAAAAAAACACGGTTAGAGAGCAATTGAAGGGAGGGAGAGAGAGAAAGCTTACAGGCCAGACGGAGGCGGTACAACTGGTCCTCCCGGAATACCGGGTATTTCAATCGGAATTCCGGGCAGAGTGGTGGCTGACGAGCTGGCGCCAGTGGATGACTGAAAATTGGGGATTTTTATGGGCATAAATAATAATTGAAAGATTTGTTTAATTTTTAATTTCAAGTATTCTGTATTTTGGAAACTTAAAAAAAACCGTTTCCCACTCACTTGTTTCTCAATTTGGCTGAAAATGTCCGTGATCAGATTTGGATGTCCTTTGAGAATATCCTCCCATCCAGCTGTTCCGGTCACATTTTTCGGTCGGGCAAGGATGAACTGAAACAAATATTGTTTAAAAAAAAAGTTATCGTGCCCTATCATTCTACTATATGCGCCGTCTCAGGTTCGAAACGTCGGGAGCAGGGGTGAAACCAAAAAAAAAATGTTTTTTTTCGGGATTTTTTTTGGATGACACGGTGTCCAGGATTTGAAATGTGGGCGGAGCCTAATTTGCTGCCGCGTCAGCAAACTTCCATGGCGCACTTTCGGTGCTTGCGCATTTTTCGACTCTCGCATTTTTTTTAATTGATTTTATTGTTTTTCTTTGTAAAATGTATGTATTGTATATTTTAATACCATAAAATTGCCCAAACTTCAATTTTCGTAAAGATTTATCCTGCAAAAACACCAAAAAACTCAAAACGAATATTTCGAAATGGTGGCTGAACCAAATTTGACGTTCTTAGGCTTAAAAAATTTCTAAAGAGCTCAGCTATAATTCCGTTGGAGCACATGTGGGAAAAAATTAAGAATTTATGCTTTTTTTCCCGAAAAACTTAAAAAATGCCTCAAAATTTGAATTTCGCGCGAAAAAATCCATTGGGGCGCGTTTGCTCGGCTCCGCCCACATTTCAAATCCTGGACACCGTGGATGAGACAAAAAACTTGTTTTTTTTTGATAATGCGCCGTAGGCAAAATTATTTTTTTAGAGCACCGAGGCGAAAAAAAGTCCCGTCCGAATTGACAAAAACCTCTAATTTTCAACAAAAACTTGGAAAATTTCTTTTTAAATGACAGAAATACGTATTTTTTTGTTTTTTTGGTAATTTTTTTTTGTCCCACCCCTGGTCGGGATCCGCTTACAGTAGCCGACAATAATATTGACTCAAAACAACCAACCTGAACAGCTCTTCGTCTCAATTTCGGCGCCGTGTACATGTCGCCAATGATGAGCAAACTACACACATTCTCCAGATTAATATTCTCGACGAGGTACTTTTCACAGTGATTTTTCAGCTCATCCAATCGATATTTGTCGGCCGCTATCAACAGAGCAGTGGCCATATCAGTGATATCCTTCTGACAGTGACCGCAATAAATGTAGTAGACCATTTCGTAAATCACATCATAGTCCATATCGGTTATGTACATTACCGACTGCAAAATTCGTGACATTTTTGGGCGCTTATGGGGATGCAATTTCTGGGGAAACTTGCTTAAAATATACTCTTGAAATCGCACGAAAATTTTTTTCTGATTTTTGGCGAATTTTACAAAAAAAAAATAGAAGACCACGGGGAGTACACGATTTGGCGCGAAATTCAAACGCAATTTTTCTTTTTCATCATTTTTCTCCCGTCTTTTTCTAATTTTTTTGCATGAATCTTTGGAAAAGTATGTACAAACATCATTTCGTGTTTTTAGATAGGAAATTAATGCGTGTTGATCACAAAAGTAATGATAAAACAAATTCGGAACAAAATTCTCATACCTTTCATTTTTTCCCGTTTTCATGTTCATTTCCGCGTCAAAAACACTCATTTGTCTGTAACTTTTATATTCTAGCAAAAATTTTGACCAGAATATATTCAAAACGTTGAATCGAACAACAGGCAAATATCGATTTTTCGATATTTATGACTAAAACGTGTTTTCGCGATTATCTAAAATTTCAGTAAGCAATTAGAGCATGTTTCATCGAAAATCAATGATAAAAATGAGGGAAATTACAAGAAAAATAAAGATTTCTCGTGAAAATTGAATTTTCTAGGTCACGGTCACGATTTTTCGTGTACTCCTCGTGGTCTTCTATTTTTTTTTTGTAAAAATCATAAAAAAGCAGAAAAAAAATTTGTGCGATTTCAATGTGATATTCGTATGAGACGGAATGAGAAATGTGTTCCGAATTTGTTTTATCATCACTTTGCTATCTAAAAACCCGAAATTATGTTTGTAAATTATTTCCCAAAAATTAATGCAAAAATACTGGAAAAAGACGAGGGAAAAATGTTGAAAAAGAAAATTGCGTTTGAATTTCGCGCCAAATCGTGTACTCCTCGTGATCTTTTATTTTTTTTGTAAATTTCACAAAAAGTCAGAAAAATTTTCCGTTCGATTTTGATGTGATATTCGTAAATCCCCCCACCAAAGAGTATATACTAATCTGGGGAAATTACAAAATTATCTATTTTTTAAAGACCAAATGACCTAGAAATCCAAAAATTTGGGGAAAAATCCTACCATTTTCGACTCATCCGTATCGCAGTGCGTGAGCATCGCATTGAAGACGGGCGACCTGGCAGAGAGCACTGCCTTGTGAGCATTAATTTCTCGACCACCCACGTTGATTACAAAATCGCACAAGAGCTCTTGGAGGAAGAGGCGTTTGTAGTCTTCCGAGAGTTGGCGTTCCGTGTTCACTGGTTCGAACTGCAAATTCATTTATTTTATTTGTCTTTCACGGGGTTATTCACGAAATGGCAAAAAACTGGAAAATGCTCCGATTGATCTGAAATTTTGGGAAATAACGGAAAAAATTCTCCCGGGTATAACCCCAAAATTTCAAACAAAAATATCAATATTTCTTAAAAATCGATATTTTGGTCTGAAATTTTGTGGGAATGTCCGGGAGGGTTTTCTCCCTCATTTCAGGTCAATCGGAGCATTTTTCGCGAATTCTTTGCCATTTCGTGAATAACCCCATTAAAGCTAAAAATCTTCAAATGTTGGCAATTTCGGATTTTTTTGTTTGTAATTTTTAGTTTTTCAATCAATAAATCAAGTATTGTGTATTCAATCGAGTTGCGACATGAACTGAAATCATGAAACCATTAAAAATCGAAAAATGAAAATTTTTGAGGTATCTCAAATCGAGGAAAACGTAACAAAAGGGACTTTTTTGATAAACTTTTTCGAAATTTTAATTTTCAAAATTTTCGATTTTTGCATAATTAATAGTTAAACTGAATTTTGGACTTTTAAAAAAATTAAAATTGCTGAAAAAGCCAAAAATTGAAGCAATTTTTTCAGGAGCCGTCTAATATGGACCTATTCACAAAACCGGAAAAAAAAAGAAAAAAACGGAAAAAAATTGCGGGAAAAATCGGAGAATGCTCCGATTCACCTGAAATTTCGGGAAATATCGGAAAAAATTCTCCTGTACACGCAAAAAAAAATTTTGGATCAAAATATCGATTTTAAAAATTTTCAGAAAAAATCGATATTTTGGTCTGAAATTTTGTGGGAATGTTCAGGAGAATTTTTTCCAATATTTCCCAAAATTTCAGGTGAATCGGAGCATTCTCCGATTTTTCCCGCAATTTTTTTTCCGTTTTTTTGGAATTTTTCAATATTAAACTTTATTGGTGATTAAAAATTTGTTTGAAAAAAAAAACCTTTTCCATTATTTCCCACATTTTGAGAATAGAAAATATTTTAGAAATTTTACACTCTAATATAGTGGCATCCTGATGGACCTATGCAGAGCAGGAAAAAACCGGTTTTTGTGGGGTTTTTTTCCCTATGCAGGTTGTTTTCCAGGAAAAAAAAACCCATCACGTCGAGACCCGGCATTAAAAAATGCAATGCGCCTTTAATTTTCAATGGGAATTTGGTCTCCGACTACTGTAGTTTTTTTTTTCGTTTTTTCTCAATTCTGCATAGTGAAAAAACCACGAAAAACAGCTCTTTTCCTGTTCTGAATACAGAGATTTTAATGTTTTTTTGTCCTCCAAAAAATAAAAACACATACCGCAATCGGCTCATTGGTGGTGGTTATCGTCTCCACTGCCACGTCAATTTCCACATTCACAATTATCATATCACGTGGCATTATTTGCGGAAAAAGAACGTCTCGTTTGATGTAAGACACGTAGTCCGAGTGAGATGGATTCGGATGGATTCGCATCTGAAAAGGTTTTTCTTGTTTCGTTGGAATTTTTATGTAATTTTTGAAAATACTTTTTTTTAGAAATTCCTAGATTTTCTAATAAGGTTATTCACGAAACCAGCAAAAAAGCAAAAAATAGAAAAAAAAACAGTGAAAAATCGAAGAACGCTCCGATCGATCTGAAACTTTGAGAGATCATTTAAAAAATACTCCCAAACGTTCCCTGAAAATTTCAGACCGAAATATTGATTTTTATTTCTGAAAATGTTATGGACCTATTCACAAAACCGGAAAACAATTGCACGAAAAATCGGAGAACGCTCCGATTGACCTGAAATTTTGGGAAATATTGGAAAAAAAATCTTCTGTACGCGCTCAAAAAATTTTGGACCAAAATATCGATTTTTTCTAAAAATTTTTAAAATCAATATTTTGGTCCAAAAGTTTTTTAGCGCGTACAGAAGATTTTTTTCCAATATTTCCCAAAATTTCAGATCAATCGGAGCATTCTCCGATTTTTCCCACAATTTTTTTCCGGTTTTGTGAATAGGTCCATAACATTTTCAGAAATAAAAATCAATATTTGGGTCTGGAATTTTCTGGGAAAGTCCGAGAGCATTTTTTAAATAATCTCTCAAAGTTTCAGACCGATCGGAGCATTCTCCGAATTTTCGCTGGTATTTGCTGGTTCCCTCATTTCCATCTCAAAATTCCCACCTCAATATCCTTATTCTCAGCGGTTCGAAGTTTGAACTGCGATTTGAACCCAATTTTGCCCGCCTTCACATTGTTATTAATGACCCGATTGAGGCATAAAAATACAAAATCTTTGTTGTTTTCTCCGTTGCCCTTTGGATAGATTTTGATCGACCACGTCAATTGTTCTTCTCCTCTGAAATTAGAGGCAAATTCAAATTTTATCCCGGAGAAAGTGGAAAGGAATAACTGACCTTTGAAGATATACAAAATTCTCAAGATACTCCTGATAACAGTGCGAAAAGTTCTTCACCGTCCACGTGTGTTGAACTTTCTGAAAAAAAACGTTGATTTTCCGAATTTACATTTCAAACATTTCGCATATTTTTACTCTTTTTTTCAGACCAAAATGTCGATTTTAAAAATTTTTAGAAAAATAAATCGATATTTTGGTCTGAAATTTTCTGGAAATGTCCGAGAGTATTTTTCCAATGATTTCCCAAAGTTTCAGATCGATCAGAGCGTTCTCCGAGTTTTTGCTGGTTTTTTTTTTTCTATTTTGGTGGTTCCGTGAATATAGGAAAATGTTGAAAATCGGTGTTTCTATCCACAAGTTTTAGAGCAAGTCCGGTAGTATTTTTGACGATTTCCCCCGAATTTTCAGACCAATCGGAGCATTATCCAACCATTTTTTAGAAAAATTTCAACTAAGGCTTCCATTCGGACGAATTTCGTCCGCTGTTCGTCCGGTTCGTCCGAGGTCGGTCCGCTTCGTCCGTTTTTTTTCTTGTTAGTTTTTCTTTTTGTTTCTGTTATATTTTGTTTTCAAAAGCTGTTTTTGTTCTTTTTTTCTTTAAAATATCAACAGAAATGTCTTGTTTCGGCTATCAAAAATTCGGAAAAAATTAAAAAATTTGTTTTTGCAAAGCTAATTCTACATAAATTTGCAACCGCTTACATTTTCAATGCCAGAATTTTTAAAGAGAGTGCCATAAATTAAAATTCCCAGCCAAATAGAGCGTGGCGGACGAACCGGATGAACCGGACCGTCCGCGGACGAACCGGAAGAACCGCGGACGAAGCGGACGGACGGCGGACGGACGGACCGGACGGACGTTTGAAAGCAAATAAAAAAATTAAATTAACTCACCTCCACTTTAATTTCCGTTTGAGACGAGACACCGAGCATTGGCACTCCGTTCGGCGGCACCATTTCACAGCCACCGAGGAAAACTCCGTCGGCTTGCGGCTCCATTTGTCTGCAATAAATTACGTTTGCTCGTTTTTTATTTTTTGAAGAAAGAACAAAAAAATAAGAATGAGCGCCAAAAATAAAACGAAAGTGGACAATTGAAATATCGTGGCGAGACCTTTTCAGTGAAAAATGGGTATGCGCCTTTAAGTTTTACAGTATGCCAGGAAATTTCAGCAATATTATGGATTCGTGAATTAGCGATAAAACGCGGTGAATTGTGGGGCAAAAGTTGGCTGGTCTCGCCACGATTTTGACAGACTACGGTTAGCGCGAAAATATTTTTTTAATCCTTTTTTTTTAATTAAAACGCATTTTCATAGTTTTTTCTCAACAAAATAAGTTTTTGAATTGAAATTACTCATTCCAGGTTACACAAAAAATTTTAATAGTGAAAAAATGCTAGTCAAAAGGCAAAAAATCGCGTTTTTATTTAAAACAAAAGAATAAAAAATATTTTTCGCGCTAACCGTAGTCTGTCAAAATCGTGGCGAGACCAGCCAACTTTTGCCTCACAATTCACCGCGTTTTATCGCTAATTCACGAATCCATAATATTTCTCTTATTGCCGTTTGAATTTCAAAAGCACGCAAACGCCGCGTTGCAATTTTTTTGTTTTCACAATAGTTTCTGGCAAAATTCTAGCATAAACAGTGGAAAAATGATAAAATAAAATTAAACAAGATGGGCGGCGCGGACTAGAGTGAAGCAATGAAAACATAAATTACATAGAAAAGGGGAAAGAGAGAGAGAATTGAATGAATGGGGCGAGAAGTGAGAGAAGTGAACGCCTTTTCGTGCCGAGGCAACTAATCGATAATTGGTTGACAGAGAAAAGAGTGAGAGAAAGAGGGAGACGGAGAGAAAAAGAAAAGTGAACGAGTAGGACAAAAGTAAGCGGGGCGTGCGCAAACAATCAGGAAGATGGAGATGGAGAGAGAGAGAGAGAGGGAAGGGGACAACTGATAACGATTCACGAGTTTAGAGTCTTATTAGAAAAAAGGGGGAACTGAAATTATGGCGAAATTTTCAATTTTTTCCAAATTTCGAGTTGTTTTTTTAGCGTCTTTTTTAAAAGAGATTTTCAGTGGCTTTTAGTGGTTTTCAAGAAAAGAAAGTTTTATTGAAATTATGTCGCAAGCCGATTGAAAACACAATAAAAATCAATGTGCTCCACCGGTGGCAAAAACCGATAAAAACCGGTGTTTTTTAATACCGGTGAAAACCGGTAGAAACCGGTTTTCACCGGTTACAAAAAAACCGGTTTCCACCGGTGTGAAAAAAACCGGTTTCCGCCGGTTTCTACCGGTTTCCACCGGTGAAAACCGGTTTTTTGTGTGCAAACACAGCGACGCGCAATTGCGGACCAAAATTGTTTTTTTTTTAATTTTAAATGTTCAAATCTTGCTTGCTTTTCTATTTTTATCTTTTTTTTCCTCTTTTTTTTTATAAAACTCCCCAAATTTCGAATTTTTCAGCAAAATGACGTCTCCAGTATGCAAAGTATTCGATAAGTCGATTGATTCGAGTCAAAAAATTGTGGAATGTTCAAAAAAATTATCGAAATTAAAAAATACTCACTTAGATGCTCAGGCACTTCATTTCTTGAATTATTAGAAAATTTACGGATTTTAAACGAACGATTCAAGACTATATTGTGGCTTGATAAGAATCATAAAATACCTGATAATATCCGTAAAATTTCTGATCAGATTCGCATCGCCTAATATTACCCTTAAAATTTCTGGTAATATCCGTAAATTTCCAAAAATAATTCGTGAATTTTCTGATAAGATCCGTAAATTTTCTAAATTTATTCTTAATTTTCCTGGCAAGATTCCGTCGAATACCGAACATTTATTGATTTTTCGTAGCAACACGATAATGTAGATAAATTACCATTTAAATTTTTGTTATTTATTGAAAAATATTATAAAAACCATAAAAATACAGTGTTAGCAAACTGAATCAACAAATATAATAAATACATGAAAATTATTGGGAAATTAATACTGAAATTACACGACTTCATGCTCGACGGTACACGAAATTTCGGTGCCTCAGCGAGATCGCGCCGCATCCACGTCGTGGTCGCGCCTTTTAAATTTTTCCTCGTTGTTATTTGTTCCTTGAGTGCGGCCTAGTTTTTTTCCAGGGCCTTCTTTAACATGTCTTTCTGGTCCTAGAAGGCCCTACTCATTATGTTGGCAGCTTGTCTGGATTTCGCGGTCGCGCTGAAAATAATGACTGTAATTCAGAATTAAAAAAAATTAATTACATCGAATTTCCGAAGCGACCACGTCACGGTGAAAAGCAGTTTTGACGGAAATTCGCTTTAAAAATCCTCGAGATCCTCAATTCAAACGTGAATCTGGTTCGTGGTACGACACAACGATTCAGGCCTAAAATTAAATTGTTTTTTTTTTTCACAATTGAAAGAAGAAGCGTTACCTTTCTCTGTTTTCGATTGGCCATTGGTTCATGACACGAATACGATGGACATCACTTCTGAAAAAATTTTATTGCTTTAAAAAAACTCGTCAGCGTGAACTTTAGTGAGACTATTCAATAAATTATTGTCGGCCCGCCAAAATGGTCAAACGCGCTCCGCTGAACTCAATACTACGTGGATTTTATTTTGGTTTCCAAATTTTTTCATTTCACGTGTAAATTCAACGTGAAATAAAATAATTTGGAAACCAAAATGAAATCCACGTAGTATTGAGTTCAGCGGAGCGCGTTTGACCGACGTGGCGGGCCGATAATATTAAAAATAAGAAAACATTTACAAACAATTGAGAGAAAACCCGGAGAATGCTTCGATAAGTCTGGAATTTTGGAAAGAATGTTAAAAATTTGGAACACAGTTTTATCCCAATTGTTTGCCATTTTTCCCTCTTTTGGATATTTGTGTGAATAAGTCCATAAAATTCGGCTCCGCTTCTTTCTTAAAATTTCAACCTTGTTGCAAAATTTCCACGGGCAAAATAAAGTAAAAGTGAAATCACCTGAAAATTGAGCAAAGAGGCGAAGCCTGAATTTAAAGTTATCGCGGACTGTGAAGTGGCACATTTTTAAATCAATAATAAAGGAATATTAATCATTTAGTTGATAAAAAAAATAAATTAAAACAAACGAAAAATAATTTAGGCCAGAATACTGAAAAATGCCATTCAAACTCTCGTTTGGCGACACGCGACGCAGCCCAACGCGCTGCGATAGGGGTAATATTAGATCTGATCAGATCCCTAAATTTCATGATCAGATTCGCATATTGCAAACTCGTTACGAATCTTACCAGATCTGTTTAAGATTCCTAAATTTTCCTGATATTTTCTAATTCTTCTAATTTTACTCGGGTCTCCTAATATTATTCCCATTTTTCCTGATATTTTCTAATTTTTCTAATAATTCAAGAAATGAAATGCCTGAGTGAATACGCAAGAAGGACAAAAAGGTAAGCTAGGAAATTAATTTTTTGAAAAAAAATTTTTTCTTATCGTCAACGGCGGAGCCGAAAAGATCTTCTTCAAAATCAAGTCCTCGAACAACAAGGAGTATCGCATCACCCCAGTCGGTTCCAAGGACGTCGCCATCTCCCGTAACACCGAAGCGCCAAAGAAGGACAAGCCTCTCGTTCAATTCGCCCCAGCTCCAGCTGACGCCCTGGCTCCCCCCGGCCGGAACCCTGACCATCACCGTGTCGGTGTGTTTCGAAACTCCTCTCAAAAAGTAATATTTTTCCCCATGATGAAAGTTTGGATTATTTCATGCTATTTTTATTGCAGGTTTGATTTATGAGACGAAAACGAAGACACCGCAGACGACATCGAGTACGATTACATTGATACGGAAGCTATGGAAGATCCAGGAAAAGTCAGAGCGGAATCTTAAAATTCCGAATACGATGACGATTACTTTTGTTCGACTAGATTTAGCTGATCAAATTACTATAATACATTTTTTTTTTTTCATTCATTCGTTCTTTTTTTTTTGTTTTTTTTTTTACTTTTTGTTGAAATAAAACGAAATTTCTTAATTACCAAGAGAAATATAATTTTCAAATATGAAAAAAACGTAAATTTTAAGATGAATGAAGAATTAATTATTCAGACCTTGTGGAGCCGCAAAAAAACAACTTTGCGCGTACTATTCAATGTATCTGCAATTGCGCGTCGCTGTGTTTGCACACAAAACACCGGTTTTTATCAGAATAGAAACCGGTTGTTTCGAATAACCGATTATTCGAACAACCGGTTTTTTTCCACCGGTTTTTTGAATAAAAACCGGTGAAAACCGGTTGTTGGAAATCGGTTGAGCACATTGATAAAAATAGTTTTTTTTTCGAAAATTTCAATTGTTCCGATTTAAATATGTGTATAATTCAAAAATTAACATGAAGGAAATATTGTGTATCTGCATTTCCTTTTTTATCCGTAGAGCGCTACTTCTCGCACCCCCAAAAAAGAAAAGGACGTACATATTTGTCAACTTTATCTGCACTTTTCACACTGTTTGAACAGCAAAAAGCCACGCGAAACGCCTTCGAAAAACTTGTTCAAATAGAAAAAAAGGGAAATTTTTTCCAATTTCAAAAAAAAAATATTTTAAAGGAAATTGGGCGGCGGATTGCAGACGGCCAGACACACGAATGATGATGAAGAGAAAATATAGATAGAGGGAGAGAGGGAGAGAGGGAGAGAGAGAGAGAGACGCAGAGAAGAAAAGTGATCGTTTAATGAGTCTTCTGGCTACATACTATATATACACGTTCAGATCGGCAGCAAAGATTAGCAATGGCGTTTTGTTTCCGTAAATATTTATATGCTCCACGGTGTCCAGGATTGGAAACGTGGGCGAAGCCTAATTTGCTGGCGCGCCAGCAAATTAGCATGGCGCACTTTCGGTGCTTGCGTATTTTTCGGCTCTCGCATTTTTTAAAATTGATTTTATTATTTTTCTTTCAGTAAAACCTGTTTTTTTTTTTGCAAAATGTATCTATTGTATCTTTTAATATCATAAAATTGCCCAAACTTCGATTTTCGTAAAGATTTATCCTGCAAAAACACCAAACAACTCACTTTTTAGCCCCGCAATGCCAAAAACGATTATTCCGAAATGGTGGCTGAACCAAATTCGACGTTCTTAGGCTTAAAAAATTTCTAAAGACCTCAGCTATAATTCAGTTGGAGCACATTTGGAAAAAATTAAGAATTTATGCTTTTTTCCCGAAAAACATTAAAAAAATGCCTCAAATTTTGAATTTCGCGCGAAAAATCCAGTGGAGGGCGTTTGCTCGGCTCCGCCCACTTTTCAAATCCTGGACACCGTGTGCTAATAAAATTTTGGACCAAATTTTGTAATCTAATATCGATTTTTATGATGTTTTTTTCCGTGTTTTCCTGTTTTCGGTTTTGTGAATATCTCCATTATATTTCGAACAATTTATGAACGTTCTTATTGTGTTTTCAATCGACTTGCGACATGAGAACGCGAAACTCCACCCACTTATTTGTGGGCGACCACGCGAAAACAGTGATATTTGAAGATACGCAGACAGAACGGTGAATGCAGACTTGCGTTTTCATGTCGAAAGTCGATTGAAAACACAATATGTTAGCGCAAGTAAAAACAAGTCACGGTGTCCAGGATTTGAAAAGTGGGTGGAGCCGAGCAAACGCGCCCCACTGGATTTTTTCGCGCGAAATTCAAATTTTGACACATTTTTTCTGTTTTTCGGGAAAAAAATCATACATTCTTAATTTTTTCCCACATGTGCTCCAACGGAATTGTAGCTGAGGTCTTTAGAACTTTTAAAGCCTAAGAACGTCGAAATGGTTCAGCCACCATTTCGAAATATTCGTTTCGAGTTTTTTGGTGTTTTTGCAGGATAAATCTTTACGAAAATCGAAGTTTGGGCAATTTCATGGTATTAAAAGATACAATACATACATTTTACAAAGAAAAACGGGTTTTATTGAAAGAAACATAATAAAATCAATAATAAAAAATGCGAGAGTCGAAAAATGCGCAAGCACCGAAAGTGCGCCTTGCAAGTTTGCTGGCGCGCCAGCCAATTAGGCTCCGCCCACATTTCAAATCCTGGACACCGTGCAAGTAAAAATTAATTGTTTGGAATTTTTCATTGCACTAAATATTTAAATAAAACCGATTTATGGATATATTTAGCGCAGGAAAAAGGAAACAAGTTTTTTTTCTGTTTTTAACCCTATGGGGGTTGCTTACCAGAAAAAAAACACATCGCTTCGAGACCCGGAGTTAAAAAAAATGCAATGCGCCTTTAATTTTCAATGTGAAAAAGGCCGAATTTAGAAGGCGCTGTATTTTTTTGTTGCTGCAATAAAATTATTCTATCGATACTGTGTTTTCAATCGACTTGCGACATGAAAACGCAATTCTGCATTCACCATTCTGTCTGCGTCTCTTCAAATAGCACTGTGTTCGCGTGGTCGCGCACAAATAAGTAGGCGGAGTTTCGCATTCTCATGTCGCAAGTCGATTGAAAACACAATAGATCTCGACACGGCGGATTGTATACGTCAAATAACCTTCGGCCACTGTAGTTTTTTGTCGTTTTTCCGAAAATCCGCATAGAATATTTAAAAAAAATTACACAATTCTCTTTTCCTGCGCTGTATGGGTCCATTAAATTTTGCACAAAAAGCCACAAATATTAAAATTATTCGCAAATTTTTGAGAACGCGACCAACTTGGCGCCAGAGACACTCAAAAATATGATGGCGAGAGGTGATAAAATGATAAAATAATCATGGGACTTTGGACTGATTGAAAGTCTACACGGCGTGTTGAACGGAACGTTGGAAAACAAAATTTAAACTTCGCGGGCTTTTTTCTCGAAAAAAAAAATTCGCGCCTAACAATAAGCGTGGTCGCATTTGCTGCGCAGCGTTTTCCTGCGTTAAACTGATACGAAGAGGAGACGCAGACAAGCAGAGTGCGATTTTTTTGTATTCTCAGAACGGAGCGCTGCAAACGCGCTCCCTTCGCACAGTGGTGGACGCGGCCACGTTGGCGACGAGAGAGTGCAGAAAATTGAGAGAGCCGTGGCCGATGTTTTGCTCTGATTTCTCTAAACCTCACTCCAAATGCATGCGAAGTTCTTTGTTCGATTGGAGCGAGTTATCAGCGTTTTATACCGAGTATAGCAAACTCTTGTTTTTGTAGCATACTCTCGCCGGAGAGACGCAGACACTCAGCGGAGCGCATGGCCAATAACGTTCCGGCCAGCACGCCGTGGTCGACGATAAGTCGTTTACAGGCTAATTAGGGGCTTTTCTCGGTAATACGGTAGTTTAATTAGATAAAGAGTCACCCACTTTTTTTACGGGCAAACACGCAATTTCAGGGTGATTCTGCGGATGAGAATAATAGCAATACAGTTCCATTTCAAACAGTTCTATTACGCATTAACAATAAGCAGCTCAATTGAAATCGCAATAGACACGTCACACGAAATACGGAAAAAAAAATCATTAAGAAAGTGATCTAACCACAGTTCGCTCCCAGAATGAGAATTCGAGGCCAACACTACAAACTACTAGAAGATTTTTTCGGATCACTTACAAAGTGTAGATCAAAGATTAAAGCGCCTCTGCTATTATCATACACAACGCATCAAAAGTATACTGTAGTCTGTGTGAGTGTACTTTGCACTTGCAACCACAAAAACCGCGTTTATAAAGCTATAAATCGTGTTGCTAGAAATTTTGAGATTGCTGAGTGATTTCAAATATTCAACAGCTTTCCAAGGTTGCAGGCAGGCATTGTGTGCTCCCTGGAAACACAATCTCGGGGAATTGCGAGAAAAAATTCCTAGTGCTAGTTGTAGGAGGAACCAGGGGTTGGTCAAAAAAAAGTTTTCCACAAAAAAAAAAATTTTTTTTGTCCTCAAAAAATTCCAAAAAATACGTATTTCTGTCATGTTAAAAAGAAATTTCCCAAGTTTTTGTTGAAAATTAGAGGTTTTTGTCAATTCGGAGCAAATACCGATTAAGTTTTTGCCCAAAATCAGAAATTTTTTTAGCCTCCGTGGCTCTAAAAAAAATGTTTTTGCCTACGGCGCATAATCAAAAAAAAATCAAAAAAATTTTTTGTCTCACTTCCACCATCGAAAAAAAAATCAAAAAATGTTTTGTCTCATCCACGGTGTCCAGGATTTGAAATGTGAGCGGAGCCGAGCAAACGCGCCCCACTGGATTTTTTCGCGCGAAATTCAAATTTTGAGGCATTTTTTATGTTTTTCGGAAAAAAAAGCATAAATTCTTAATTTTTCCCAAATGTGCGCCGACTGAATTATAGCTGAGATCTTTAGAAATTTTTTAAGCGTAAGAACGTCGAATTTGGTTCAGCCACCATTTCGAAATATTCGTTTTGAGTTTTTTGGTGTTTTTGCAGGATAAATCTTTACGAAAAGCGAAGTTTGGGCAATTATATGGTATTAAAAGATAAAAGACATACATTTTACAAAGAAAAACAGGTTTTACTGAAAGAAAAACAATAAAATAAAATGCGAGAGTTGAAAAATGCGCAAGCACCGAAAGTGCGCCATGGAAGTTTGCTGACGCGCCAGCAAATTTGGCTCCGCCCACATTTCAAATCCTGGACACCGTGTCATCCAAAAAAAAACCCGAAAAAACAAAAAAAAAACTTTAAAAAAAAATGTTTTTTTGGTCCCATCCATGGGAGGACCCATGCGTCCACTCCCGGGAATTTCCGGAAATTTGAAAAAAAGCGGATGGGATTGGATTTTTTATCGGGACTACCCGGTATTTAGTACAGGAAGTTTCAGGACTTCCCGGGAATGCAAGAAAAACATCTCTCAGAGTAGGATCCTAGGAAATCCGGGGAATCCTCAGTCCAGGGAGCACACATTGGTTGCAGGCGCTGTCTCCGAGGGTTCTTCCACTTCTCTTGCTATTTTGTGAAACTAAAATTATAGAGAAAAAAAGAAAACTAAACCAGAAAAGAAAACAACGAACGCCGTGTTCATCGGAAGGAACACCGCCATTTCCGTGTGTCCGGAAGAACTTGTTTTTCCATATAGAAGACGACGTCGGTCTTTGCTTATCCGTCCCCCCCCCCCCCCTCTTTTTCCATCCACTTTTATGTACGAATAATGTGGAATATAAATAAGCGGGAAGAAGTGAAATCGGCGCGGTGAACAGACACACACAAAAATGCGAGACACGAAAGGAAAAAGGTGCACGGAAGCGATTGTAGGCTAGAGACAGGCTACGTGCGAACAAAAAACCAACATTGCGAAAAAAGTGGACCGCCCAGGAATTAATTCTTATTTCATTTCCATGAAAAATGTCACAGATTATTTTTTTTTAATTGACTAAATTGCTCCAATTGTCTGAAACTTTGTTCCCTGAAATGCTCAGAAAATGTTGGACCGAAATATCGCTTTTCTGAATATTTAAAAATCAATATTCCAGTCCAGAACTTTCTGAGCACGTCCGCGAGTATTTTTGCCACCCGAGAAATGTTTTTCCCAACGTTTCAGTTTCTGAAACTTTCTTCATGTCATTTTCCGGCTCTGGGACGATTCAAAACCTGCCACTTCAAAACTAGGACGGTTCAAAACTTTGAGTGCAATTGTGCGTCACGGTGTACGCACTAGTGACACCAGAACACATTAAATGTTTATTTTCGTTTTGTCATTGTTTTAAACTCTTTTCACGTAAAGCACTCGACAAAGACAAAACATGAGCTCGGCGAATTTGACCAAATTTAAATACCGGCAAAAAATTATTTAAAAAAAAATGCGAAACGAGAGCAAAACGCGTGAAGAGAGTTAAAAAATGACAAAACGAAAAAAGAAAATGAATATTACGTGAAAAGAGTTTAAAACAATGACAAAACGAAAATAAACATTTAATGTGCGTGTGTTCTGGTGTCACTAGTGCGTACACCGTGACGCACAATTGCACTCAAAGTTTTGAACCGTCCTAGTTTTGAAGTGGCAGGTTTTGAATCGTCCCAGTTTTGAAACGTCTTGTTTTGAAATGTCCCAGAGCCCATTTTCCTACTCTGAACGGTACACAAACCGTGAACTGTAGTACCTTCGGTACTTGAAAAACTTGTTGTTGTTTTAATAAAAATCGCTCAAAAAATCCGGAAAAAAAGGTTAACGCTGGTACGGCGGTTAATAGCATTGGAAAATACAGTACCGATCAATAATATACCGTAAAAACTGTATTAGAAAGGCCGGCCCTTCTATTTTTCGTGGGGTGTCTCGTAGAAACCTTGTATTGCAGAGGCTCTACTAATGCACTTGTTACGGTACACAATTCCACTTTTTTTTGAAGATTCCTAATCTTCGGAAAGACTTAGGATTCTGAAAAATTGCAAGCACATGTACCGTAATTTCGTTGAAAATCGGATTTAGTCAATTTCCGAATTTTCAAGATTTTTAAACAGAATGTATCCTACCATTTGTCACAGATCCATTATTGTACTGTGTTTTCAATCGACTTGCGACATGAAAACGCAAGTCAAGTCTGCATTCACCGTTCTGTCTGCGTCTCTTCAAATATCACTGTGTTCGCGTGGTCGCGCACAAATAAGTGGGCGGAGTCTCGCATTCTCATGTCGCAAGTCGATTGAAAACACAATACGTCCAAAGTAAAAAAGGGCAAAAAAAAAACTGAAAGAGGCATTCAAAGAAACTTTGTTTTTGCGTCTTTTTCTCTACAGTATCCCACCAAACCTGCACATCTTGGCGACGCGCGAAGCAAATAATTTGAATTTACATGTTTGTTTATATTTTGGATTGTTTGAAACATGTTTTCAGTTGTTTTTGTTTGATCTGCAGGTTAGGCGGTATTACTCTTGTCTCAGCTGATGCACATCCTTTTTCAAAAAATGGGAAAAACTCACGATTAATCTCGGCATCTCGCCACGAATTTGCCAAATTTGAATAAATGCCACAACATGAGAGAGTGTGAGAAAGAGGGAGGGATGAATAAGGGTGAGCAATGTGGTCTCTTGTTTTCGCTCACTCTCTCTTTGAATGTGTTACGGTCGCACTTGATTCAACTGTGTTATTTTTTCCATTTTTTGAAAAATGATGTGCATTACCTGAGACGAGAGTAATATACCGTAGAAAAAAAAGACGCAAAAACAAAGTTACTTTGGACGTCTTTTTTCGTATTTTTCGCGCTTTTGTTTTTACTTTGGACGTACCATTAGTGGAGCATAACTAGCACCAGATCATTACAGTTCTATTTGGCAATATCATCAGAACTTTCGCATTGTGTGTTTAATCGAGTTACGACATCAAAACATGAAACCTTGTTCACTTTTTTCAAGAAAAAATTCAAAATGCACTAAAATGTTATGTTTGCGTGTAACAAAGTGGACGGTGTTCACGTTCCTATGTCGATGTAGCAACTCGATTGAAAACACAAGAAATCTTGAAAAACCCCCATTTATTATCGTTTCAATATTCATGCCGGCTACCATATGCGCCCGCGCACTGGGGCATGAGGAGGAAGTGAGTAAACGCGCCCGGACGCACAAACTCAACCGATCCAAATGAGGCCCAAAAATATAAAATGCGCGCGAATAATTTTGAATAGTTTCGTAATTTTCACGATTTTGGTTCGATTGTTCTCTCCGATAATGTGAAATTATTCGCGCGCCTTTTTTATTTTTTTTTGCCTCATTTGGATGCGTTGCGTGTGTGCGTCAGGGCGCGTTTACTCACTCACTCCTCATGCCCTAGTGCCCGCGAAAGTTTTATAATAGACGCAGACATAACAAGACGACACACCCACTGACATTTTTGCTCTGCGTTCATTTGAGCTTCGATTTTTCGCGCCACTTCTTACTGTAGTCGGCAAGAATATTGAATTGATAATATTATGTGTTCACGAACGAATGGTGCTGACGACGCTCCGCAGTTTTCACTGCGGTCTCGCAGCGAATACTGCAGAACAGTGAAAAAGTGTGAAACATCTGAGCGTCGTCAGCACCAGTCGTTCGTGAAAATATTGTGTTATCAAACGAGTTGTATCATTAAAACCTGAGTCCGCAAACACCGTTATGTCTGCATCTCTTCAAGTAACACTGTTTTTGCTTTGTCGCGCACAATGAAGTAGGCGGGGCGTCATCTTTTCACGATGCAACTCGATTGAACCTATGGCCTGTCGAACTACAGCAGCCATCACTACCGACTGCGCTATCGACCCCTAACGCCTATTTTTTGAAAAGTCATAGATCACACGTAGGTGGCACAAAAATAGTGATGACGAGTGACGAAAATAGATTGGAAAACAGCCGGCTGGGAGAAATGCATCAAAAGGCAGAAAAGGCGAGAAAAGTGAGAGGAAAAGAGAGAGAGAGAGAAATAAAATCGGAAAAACTAAAAAATCACGCATGTTTGATCTACGAACGGAAGGAAACGAAACGGGGGAGTGAATAAACAAGAGCAGGAATATTCTCCAACTCGATCACAATATGCTCGGTATAAAACACTGCGAACTCGCTAAAATCGAACAAAGAATTTTGCAGGATTTGGAGTGAGATCCAGAGAAATCAGAACGAAACACCGACCACACTCTCTCGTCGCCAACGTTGCCGCGTCCTCCACTGTGCAAAGGGAGCGGTTTTGCAGCGCTAATGAGAAAACAAAAAAATTGCAACGCGGTGTTTTCGTACTTTTGAAATTCAAATGAAAATGGGAACAAATCTCTTCATTTCCCGTGCTATTTCTCTCATTACCGTTTGAATTTCAAAAGTACGCAAACACCGCGTTGCAATTTTTTTGTTTTCAGAATATATACCGAGTATATTAAAACACATTTTAAAGGGAAAAATAAAAGTTTAATAGATTTTCATGCAAAAACTCTGATAAAAGTCAAGCCACTTGCAATCCTTTAATTTAAATGTCACATTTCTAAATCCCACTTCAAAAAAGGGTGGATGCGATGCGATGTGATGATGTTTGATACGAAGAGAACTTTCGAGGAGAAGAAAAAGAGAAAAAGGAGACACCATAGTTCAGTCACAAATTATGAAAAGAGGAACGAAAGAAAAATAAAAGAAGTCTGGAAGCAAAAAGAACGAATAAAAACGCTTTTTTCGAAGAAAGACGGCGATCTTCGGTTGATGGCGATAGAAATCCTGAGGTGATAGGAGAACGTTGACCTTTTTGATTCTTGATTGTTCCCCTATGACACCTCGGAGCCGCCGATTGTGCTAACAGTGATAAGGCTAATCAAATAGACAATACAAATATAAGAAGGGGAATCTCGGTAAAACGTGATTTTTGATGACAACATTAGTTTGCTAGCGAGAAATATGTGGTAGAACCGATTGCATAACGTTCTGAATTTAAGAAAAGGATGAAAAAAACAGATGTGATTTCAAAATATTATTGTTTTAAAAAAGTTGTCCCCCCACCCAAAGCCGCGTGAACAGACTTGCTCGGGAGTCGGGATTACGTTTTTGAAACATTCTTCGCGATTTTCTAAATGACTTCGGATCGAGAAGTTGTTTGTCACGTTACTTCCTCTAATTATGGCGCATATTAAAAACCGGAATTTGTTCGTTTTTAAACGTACAATTTCAAATAAAACTGGTTTTTCGTGGTGGCCGAACTATTACTCTCGTCTCATCTGATGCACATGACAAAAATGGGGAAAACACGATTAATCTCGGCGTCTCGCCACGAATTTGCCAAATTTGAATAAATGCCACAATATGAGAGAGTGTGAGAAAGAGGGAGGGATGAATAAGGGTGAGCAATGTGGTCTCTTGTTTTCGCTCACTCTCTCTTTGAATGTGTTACGGTCGCACTTGATTCAACTGTGTTATTTTTTCCATTTTTTGAAAAAGGATGTGCATTAGCTGAGACGAGAGTAATAGTTTTCGCGAACAAGATTGCCGCATTTTGCAAAAAGGGGAGGGTAAAAAAAAGGGGGGGGGGGGGGGGGGAGTGGAAATACTTAAGATCAGCTAAATGCGACCACGCTTAGGCTTTTTCGAGAAAAAAGCCCGTGCAGTTTAAATTTTATTTTCCAACGTCCCGTCCAACTTTAAACAGTTATTGTCCATTAGCGAAGAAAGCAAGTGCGCTCCACAAAACTTAGCACTTCGTGGAGCGCACTTGCTTTTTTCGTGAATGAACAATAATTCTTCATTTTAACCGCAATCATATTGATGTACTTTCAGGTCGCCGATCGACTGTTTCACGTTTAACGCAGTGACCGCTCCACAATTTTTTTCCCAATTTGTGTTTTAATACTATTTCACGGAGTAATGGCGAGTGACCTGGTGCAAACGTGCACCATTGATAACACGCGCACGCGCCGCATTCGACGGCAAAAATTTTGGGCACTGTGCCAACTCAGGTAACATCATATTAAGCTAATCAAAAAATGCCTTTTCTAATCGAACGCTGCCAATTCTAATCGTCCACTGCCGATACTAATCGAATGGGGCCGATTCTAATCGATCGGTGGCAAATCTAGCTAGCTTTTGACTAGCCTACGGTAAAAGCACGCAAAACACGTCAGCATTGTATTTGCGCGTTTCGCGGCTTTATTTTTTTTCTAGTTTTGGGACTTTTGCATTTATTTGAATAATGCTGGAAAACAATTGTTTTTTTTTCTTATTCGTATTTTAAAAATTAATACAACAATTTTTCTCGTCGTTTGTCATGGATTGATTAAAAAACATTTGTTTTCCCCATTTAATTTTCTAAATATTTAACTTTAATTTTTAAAGGCATTCGTCGATGCGCCAAAACAATTGTATGGTTTTCGCATGGTGTTTTCGCACAGGTTAGTTTTTTATAAATTTATTTTTCGGACTATTCATAGAAAAGGCGAAAACAGGAAAAATAGCAAAAAACTGTGGAAAACTTGGAGAATACTCAACTTCGTCTGAAACGTTGGCAAATAGTTTCAGAAATACTCCCGGACATGATGAGAAAATTTTGGACCGTAATATCGATTTTATAAAATGTTCAGAAAAATCGATAACTCGGTCCGAAATGCTGTAAACATGCCCGGGGTTTTTTTGACATTATTTTCCAAAGCTTCAGGCCAAGCTGAACATTCTCCGAGTCTTTGCCCAATTTTTTTTCCATTTTTTTCAATAACCCCATTAGAAACAACCCATTTCATCTTTTTCCAATTTACAGGTGCTTGTCAACTTCCTCGCAGTGGACGGAATAGGATTGATGGATGAACTTTCTTATGAAGTCGGCTCGCTGTTAAAGCATCACATTAAACACTGATTGTAAGTCTCGTTTCTATAAACTAATTGTTGTAAGATACACAGTACAATGTATTTTTAGCAACCATATTCGTCACTCGTTGCGGAGAGTCAAGTGCGAGCAGATGAAGGAGAAAGATGTGCTCGGATTCGTGGCGATGATTTTTGACTACGCGACTACCCAATATGCTCACACCACGAAATCTCGATGAAATGTTGGAATAAAGAAGTAAAAATAGATCTCCAGACAAAAATACTGAGTTAACGGTCAACATGCAGATTTTGTTTTAAATATATTCACTCATTTCTGCCCAGTAATTCTGCAATTCGCGCAGCGGAGTTTACCGAAAATGGCAGTTCCTATTGGTTTTTTTTTTGTTGGAATTTTCAAAATATAAAGCGAAAAAAAGTATATCATTTTTTGGAGAACTCCGTTACACGATTTCCGATATTCCTTGGATCATTGCTGACCGCAAATTTAGTGTTGTCGTCTAATTTCTATTTTTCTTTATTAAATTTGACATGCCACCGAGATCTCGCAGTGTCGAAATTCTCGGTTTCTTGTTTTCATTTTGCTGTTTTTCTTACATTAAAAATGTATTACTATTGCTTATTGTTATCATTTGTGGTGTTACTAAATATAAATAAAGCTGTTTTCAATAAATATTTGAACTTTGAGGGTCAATTTTTATTTTTAAATGCTATCTAATAATAAATAATGTACTTCTAGTAACACCCATCCCTTAATCTAATCGGTCGCAAACACCAGTCTAATAAATTGCAAACTCTAATCTAATCGATCGCATACACTATTCTAATCGAACATTCAAAATCTAATCAAACGCTAACCGGAAGCTACCTAGGACGCGTTAGTCGCTCATCTGCGTTTCATTAGACTATCGCGGCCGTTCGATTAGCTCAATATTATGTTACCTGAGAATGCAAACATTTAGAAAAGAGACGAGACGGAGAAGACGAGCGAAAAAAGAGACGAGACGGAGAAGACGAGAGCGTCGCGCGTGTTCCCGCGCCAAAAAAATCGTTTGAAAAAAAGGCAGTCGCCATTACTCCGTGCTATTTACTGTCCATTCGTGAAGAAAGCAAGTGCGCTCCACAAAACTTTGTATTTCGTGGATTTCATTTTCGTCGCCAAATTATTTTATTTCATTTTGAATTTACACGTGAATTGAAATTATTTGGCGACGAAAATGAAATCCACGAAATACAAAGTTTCGTGAAGCGCATTTGCTTTCTTCGCGAGTGGACAATATAACTTTTTTCTCGCGAAAAAAGCGATTTTTAACCAAAATTTTGCTTAAAATTTGACGAAAAAAAGGGGAAAATATAAAATCCCGTGAAAAGGTGCCAAAAATCTGCTTTAAATTGTAGTTTTGGGTGCGGATTTACGATTATCACATTGAAATCGCTCAAAAAATTACTTATTTTTAAAATGATTTTTCCAAAAAAAAAAGAAGACCACGGGGAGTACACGAAAATCGTGGCCGTGGTTTAGGAAAATCCATTTTCACCAGAAATATATATTTTTCTTTCACGTTTTTATCATTGATTTTCGATAAAAGAAGAACAACACAGTTCAGTCATGCTTATCGAAAAGTTGATATTCGGCTGTCGTCCGATTCAACATTTTAAATAATTTCTGATGACAATTTTTGTTTAAATATATTGTGTTTCAATCGACTTGCGACGTGAAAACGGAAGTCTGCATTCACCGTTCTGTCTGCGTCTCTTCAAATATCACTGTGTTCGCGTGGTCGCGCACAAAAAAGTGGGCGGAGTTTCGCGTTGTCATGTCGCAAGTCGATTGAAAACACAATAAACGTGTGATATTGATGCAGAAGTGAGCAGGAATACGGGTAAAAATGAAAGATATGCGAATTTTTGTTCCGGATTTTTCAATCGTTAATTTTGTGTTCAAGACGCATTAAACTCGTTGCTGCAAGTTGGGCGTCAGCAAAATGAAAAAAAATTGCCAAATGTAGTATTTTAAGCCACTTTCCCCAAACAGTTGGCTTATCCTTTCAACGCTTTTTTCAATTTTAAATCAATAAAACAACTTTTTAAATCCAAAAACAAGAAAAAATACGTCGAAAAAGGAGGTGGGGTGCCGAAATGCGGCAATACACGGGGGCTGGGTCCCTCTTCGCTTTGTTGGTCAACGAGATTGTGACTTGAGAAGAGAGTGTGAGACGGTGAGAGATGGAGGAGAGAGGGGGAGTGTGAGGACGCAGACGATCAACGGTCAAACAACAAGGCCACTCGGGGTGGAGAGAGAGAGAAGAGAGAGAGAGAGAGAGAGAGAGAGAGAAAAGAGGAAGAGAGATAGAGAGAATAAGTGATCATCTGAACGGCCATACTCGCGAGTTTGTGTGCGCTTTGGTGCTTAATTTTTGATGGAGGCACATAGAGGGGGGTACTACGGTATAGAACTTGCACGGAATAGAACCGCCTGAAATGGACCCAGAGTGAGAAAAAATTAGTATACCGTATTTCCTCTAATTTAAGCGCATGCGCTTCTATTTTTCAACCTCTTCTCCAAATGTTCTTCTATTAGAGGTGCGCTTCAATTAGAGGGTGCGCTTCTATTTTTCAAACATTTTTTTTCGGAAGAGAAGCCCATCATTGTTTTTTTCAATATTGATACCTGGCATTTTTGGTCAACATCAGATTTCTTGACGGCGCCGGAAACGCTGTTTTAATAGCAAACGAAACGATCTCTCCTTAAATTTATTTTTCTTTTTGAACGTCACTGACTATTGAAAAAAGCAAGACAACTAAAGGACTTTAAAACAACTGCAAAAAAGCGGGTATTTAGGTATAGAACTCGCACGGAATAGAACTGCTATTATGTGTTGTGAAAACGCCGTAAAAACTGCGAATATCGGAGCATCGTCAGCACCAGTCGTTCGTGTACGCATAATACCGAATAGAACTGCGCGGAATAAATCCGGACGAAAGGGAACTGTACTGGAAAAAACCATTGCACGAAATACAATGTGCATGTACAACGAAATACTTCTTCGAGTTATTCGAGCGGTTCCGTGCTGGCACAGCTCTATTTCAGGTGGTTCTATTCCGTGCGAGTTCTATACCGTAGTACCCCTACAAAAAACCGAAAAAAAGGAAGAAATTCCGCAAAAACTACGAAAAAAAAAAGTACAGTTAATGAGTGTGCCTCTATTAGAGGGTGCGCCTCTATTTTTCGAAGCACCTCGCAGGGTGCGCCTTTATTAGAGGTGCGCTTCAATTAGAGGTGCGCTTATATTAGAGGAAATACGGTATATCGTATTCCCTCTTATATCAGCGCTAAAAATGTGAGACCAAAATATCGATTTTTGAAAATTTTCAGAAATAAAAATCGATATTTTTTAAAATCAATATTTCGGTCTGAAATTTTCAGGAAACGAGAGTATTTTTTAAAAAATCTCTCAAAGTTTCAGATCAATCGGTTCTTTTCGCTTTTGCTGAATTTTTTGCTGGTTCCGTGAATAACCCGATTTGAAAATTTATCGAAAAAATTATTAGTCTCTAGACCAGTGGGTGGGACACAAAAACTTCCACAAAAAAAAAATTGCCTTCAAAAAAAAAAAATTGTCGGCCCGCCAAAATGGTCAAACGCGCTCCGCTTAACTCAACGCTATACGACTTTCATTTTGATTTGCAAATTATTTCATTTCACTTATAAATTCACCGTGAAATGAAACAATTTGAAAAAATCGAAATCTAAACGATAAAACACACTTATACAGTGCGCCCAATAAAGATTGGACCCCCCTCGATTTTGGCAGCACAGCAAAAACCAGAAAAGTTAGAAAAATACTGTTAATGCCTAAAGTTCGTGTAAAAGTTGCATGAAATTTCACAAACGAAACTCGACACCTCTAACTACATATATGCCACCAAATTTTAAAGAATTTCTGAAAGCCCGACCATATGTAACTCCCTCGTGAGAGAATTTATCGTCGGCATTACGAGCACGGATACTCAGGAAATTTTTGGCGCGTTATGGCGAGATTCGGCGTCTAGGTGGCTAATAGCCACTGAAAATGGCTAATAGCCGCCGAAAAAGCTGATAGCGGGTGATAATGGCAACTAGCCGACAAATTTGGCTATTTGCCATTATGGCAATTAGCCGTCGAATATGGCTATTAGCCGCCGAAAAGGGCTATTAGCCATTATGGGGTAATACCACCGACTATGAAAAAATCGTCTGTTGGAAACGCAGCTATAAAATGTTTACATGCGACAATTAGGGGAAACAGTCTTCGCGCTTATTCAGTGCTTTTGCGACTTTTTCCAGCCACAAGATGACCGAAATTTGAAATGGAAAACTTGTGAAAATGATAGAAGACGGAAACGGCTAATAGCCATCGAATATGGGGAGTGGGCCAAAAACGTATGGCACACGCCCCGAATCGGTGGCTATTAGCCAGTTTCAATGGCTATTAGCCAATGAAAATCCTGAGTACCGGAAACGCGTCTCTCAAGCTCTTCCCACAAGTGCTCGATGGGGTTGATGTCGGGGCTCTGGCTGGGCCACTCCATTACGGTCACACAGTTGGTGGCGAACCAATTCTTAAAAAAAGATACTGATGGTTTGAGACATTTCACTCACTTTGATGTGGTTCGACGTGTGTTTCGGGTCATTATTATCAATTGAATATTCTTGCCTGCTACCACATGCGCCCGCGAAAGATTTATAATAGACGCAGTCACATTACAGGTTTCTGTGCATGCGCCGCAACTTACGACAATTCAAAAAACATTTTCATTGAAAACGCATAAAACAATTCTGTTAATTCAACGAAAAGAGTGCGGCGGAATCTGACACCTCCAAATGCTCGTCTAGTGGAGCGCACTTGCATACCTCTTCGCGTCGCGCGCCGCTCATATATCAACGCCCATTGCCGGCACTGAGAATGTGCACAGGTAAACCGCGTAGAGTTTCAACAGATTCTAAAAGAAGTGCGGGCGTAGACTCTAAAAAGTGCACAGAAAGAGTCTCCTAGAATCTGTTGAAACTCTTTCCACATTTTTTGCGCATTCTTTTCAAACTCTTTTGAGACAAATTGCTTATTCCTTTGGGTTTTATCGTTCATTTGCAACAAATTTGCAGATATTTTTCATTCGAGTGAAACTTTCAATTAAATAAATAAATAAAACATTAATTGACAATACTGACACAAGAAAATAACACAGTTCGTTCGGCCACACTGGGTGTTATATACAGTGCGTCCAATATTAATAGGACCCCCCTTGATTTTGGGGGTCTAGGCAAAACCAAAGAAGATACAAAAAATCTGTAATTACCATTCGATTCAGCATACAAATAAACCCCAAAAACCAAATTTCCATGTGTCTAGCACTTTTTTTACGCCCGTACCACCAAAAAGTCACTTTTTCAAGCGTCCAATATTAATAGGACCACCTCGGGATTTTAGTGTGTCGGTCATTTTTTTATTGGGTTTTCAGCAGGAAACATGATTTTTCATGGATTTTCGATCTGAAAATGACCATTTATTTGCTTTTTATTGTTTAAAACAATTTTCATGGTTATTTTACGCTTCTTCACCAATGTTTTCACTCTTCAAATTGGAATATTTCTTTCATGAAAACGCAGCTACAAAAACACAGTTTATTGGAGCGAAAAAACAAAATCTATAAGAAAAATTGAATCCAGGAAACAACTATCAATAGCTGGTTTCTCCAAAATTTTTTAAATCACTTCGACCACTCTGTTCGGCCTAGTGGCAACGAGTTTCTTAGGTTCGTCGACGCTGATAGCATCCCATTCACGTTGCAAAGCAGTTTTGAAGGCTTGAATATTGTTGTATTGTTGTCTATTTTAATAAACACGAGGAACGAGCATTTCCCACAAGTTCTCAATCGTATTGAGGCCCGGGCTGCAAGCCGGCCTATCGAGTACTTTGATTCCTTCAATCGCGAACCAGTTCTTTGTGAAGTTTTTGGAGTTAATGGCAGTATCGTCTTGTTGGAATGTATGTGAGCGACGTCGGTTACGGAAGAAAAAGACAAAAAAAGGCAGACATCGAGTCCAAGCTCCGCCTTGATTTCGTTGAGACTTTTCGAAGAGTTGGAAGCGGTTCGGATGACGTTTCTTTTATCACGGAAACTAGCCTTTCTTTCCGTCCACTGTACTCCTTGTTCTTCTGTCCATAGTTCACCGGATCTGATAGGTAACGTCGAATCTAACTTCTGGTTTTCTTCACGAGGCGAGACATTTCATGGAGTGAAGATCCCGTTTGACGCATCACATCCAATTTCGATTGCTCAGCAAGAGTGAGGTGATCAACGCGACTCAATGAGAGTTTAGATAACTAACTGATATGGAAGCTCTCATTACGGATAAAATTTAATTAGGAAGTTAATTACTGAACCTGCACATCAAACTCTCGCAACGAAGCTGATTACAGTAACACTAATTATCACAAACATTCGAAACAACCTTGGATCCATTTGAAGAGTGAAAATATTGGTGAAGAAGCGTAAAACAACCATGAAAATTGTTTTAAACAATAAAAAGCAAATAAATGGTCATTTTCAGATCGAAAATCCATGAAAAATCATGTTTCCTGCTGAAAACCCAATAAAAAAATCACCGACACACTAAAATCCCGAGGTAGTCCTATTAATATTGGACGCTTGAAAAAGTGACTTTTTGGTGGTACGGGCGTCAAAAAAGTGCTAGACACATGGAAATTTGGTGTTTGGGGTTTATTTGTATGCTGAATCGAATGGTAATTACAGATTTTTTGTATCTTCTTTGGTTTTGCCTAGACCCCCAAAATCAAGGGGGGTCCTATTAATATTGGACGCACTGTAGCGCGGCCATAAATGAAAAAAGGTGGCCATCAATGCATAAATTTCTTCCCTTTTTTTCTTAATCGCACGGTTGAAATTAGAAAAAGGGGGAAATTTCTGCATTCATGGCCACCTTTTTTTTTCATTTCTGGCCGCTCCATTATACATAAAACAAAAAGACAAGAAAAAAAAACTCTTAAAAAAGTACACTGTCGATGTGAAGTGGTCTGTGTTCAATTCAAATTTTCTACTCGAGTCTCTGAAAAAAATCTTCATTAGACGTTTAAAAAAACACACGAACCTTTTCAGAAGGTGGTTACTTTTTTTGAGTCGAGTCAAACTGAACTGCCTTTTTTCCTGTCTATCGATCACTAAATATGAAAGATTTTCTTCGGGTACAAAAATTCAAGTAAACTCACCGAAAATGAAGCGTAAACGTTTGGTACTCCCAGTCGTTGGACCCATTTCAAATCCGGTGTGAAAGACCGCTAAAAACGAAGGTTTATTTAATGGGGTTATTCACGAAATGGCAAAAAACTCCGCGAAAACTCGAAAAATGCTCCGATTGATCTGAAATTTTGGGCAATGAGGGAAAAAACTCTCCCGGACATTCCCACAGAATTTCAGTCCAAAATATCGATTTGTAAGAAATATTGCCTTTTTTTTTCTGAAAATGCTTAAAATTGATATTTTGGTCTGAAATTTTGGGGTAATGTCCGGGAGAATTTTTTCCTTTATTTCCCAAAATTTCAGATCAATGGAAGCATTTTCCGAGTTTTCGCGCAGCTTCATGCCGTTTTTTGCCATTTCGTGAATAACCCCATAAAAGTAAAGCAACTCACTAAAATTGTCGAAAAATGATCTGGCGAGCGGACGTGTACGTCGTTTTTAAAACTAACGTCATTGCAAGACCACCTTTCTGAAATTTGTTTTAGAATTATTTTGGGAAAAATTTATGCGTACCTTAATATATTCCTTGTGGGAAAGCAAGTGCGCTCCACAAAACTTCGTACTTCGCGATTTTTTTTTAAAATTTGATTTAATTGAACTTGTATGTGAAATTCGGTGACGAAAATGAAAATCACGAGGTACTAAATTTTGGGTACACGAGAAAATTGCATGAAAAAGTATCTTCTCGGATCTTCTCGGCACAGGATCTTCTCGGCACGCGCGCAAGATATTTCGATCCATAGCTCTGGAAGTGGTTCGGGGTCTTCCTGGAGATTGACGATGAACTACACTATCCTGAATAGTCGAAATTAGTTAAGAAAGCTAATTGAAACCTTACATCATCACGATTATTCTTCAAAATACGGTAAATTTGGCTGGAAGAACAACCAAACTGAGTTACGAGTATCTTCGGATGCGCGCCTAGTCCATGTCCACGTACGATGCTTTTTCGAACGTCCACAGTGAAAGTTTTTTTCCCGAATGGTCTGACCATGGCTGAAAAACAATAAAAAACTAATTAGAACTACTCCCAATTAATTTTCATTCAACTTTATACAAAAAAACTGAAATACATGAAAAAGTGCAAAAATGAGAAAAATTTTGAAAATTAAAAAAAGTACGCAAGTTTTCGTGAGGTTCCATTGCAGATACAGTAAGAAATTCGGGTCAAAAAGTTAAATTTCCAAGAAGTTATCGTCAAAAACAAGTTGTCGCATTCTTTATGGCCAGTACTGTATGCTGATAAACAAGTTCCAAACTCCCGTGCAACATTTTTTTGATAGATGGAATTCCGAAGACTATTCAGTAAATGAATGTCATGTCTTTAATACATTCTGCCGCATGTGAAGAATGTCTTTGCTCCAAGCTTTTTAAACCCATACACTTGATTTTTTAAAGTTCTTTTTCTATAAATAACTATAAATACAGCATCGCCACAAGTAATTAAAACCATGAGAGATGCGAATGTGCATTCATTTATTGAATAGTCTTCGGTATTTCATTCATCAAAAAATGCCGTACAGAAGTTTGAAACTTGTTTTATCAGCATAAATGAGGCGAATAAATTGATTAAAAAGGAACAAAACTCAACACGCAATCCATCCAAACCACCACAACCATTAACCATCGTTGTTCAGATGTTACAAGAAAGCGAATGGCGAGGAAGTGAGTGCGTGGATGACTTTGAAAAGAACAGCTCGCGTAGTTAATACTTGAAAACACACATAAAATTCAAACTTTAACTGGATTTTTAGACACCATTTTGACGAGAAGAGAACCACCGGCGTTTAGCGAGAAAACGAAAAACAGTTTTGAAATCTTCATAAAATTCTTGTTCGAATCATGTAAGACTCATAGCGAAAGCTCACATAGAGTCCGAAGCATTCCCTAGTTAAATACGAGCGATTCCGTGATCCGACGTCTAAAAGCAAGTGTCCAATCTGGTGGCTCAAACTTTGAATACCCTTTTGCGAATCTCTAATTACAGACTATTTTTGTTGGTCTAATAATAAATAGTTTTATGATTCTACTCCGTGTTCAAGTTTTGTGGTTTCATAAAAAATTTCTATTGTCCATTCGCGAGCAAAGCAAATGCGCTCCACAAAACTTCGTACTTCGCGATTTTTTTTTAAAAATTTGATTTAATTGAACTTGTATGTGAAATTCGGTGACAAAAATGAAAATCGCGAGGTACTAAATTTTGTGAAGCGCACTTGCTTTCTTCACGACTACATTGTGTTAGAGGCAACCGCTCTTCAGTGAATAAAAAAAAATAAATAAAAAAGTCGCTAGCACCAGTCGTTCGTGAACACATAACAAATAGGTAAAATTGGAAAATAAAATTTATTTACTGTTTTTAGTAGATGCTATCGGAACAAACATATTGCCTTTTAAAGGACACTTATCAAAATGTTCCGCTTCTCATTGCCTTGATCGTCCGAATCCAAAAAATGAACAACGCAGAAACAGAAATAATAATTGCAGAAAAAATAAAAATCAATGTTGACACTTGGCTAAAAAAAATAATGATCCAGAACAAATAAATAAAACATACCTATTTGTTTTCGATTTGATTTGTCTTAAAAAGAATGACTCGAAAAATAAATCCGCTACAGATAGAAGTTTAGAAAGTGAATTGTTTTTTCTCAAATTTGAAAACTGTGGATCTCGCAAAATTTCAATGCATTTCTTGAAATCTGCGGCTTCTAGCGATATTTCATCATGAGTTGACTCCAAAAGATCGAGAGACGTTATCATCGATTCGAAATTTAATGGAGGTATGTTAACTCCATTCCAACTGGGCATAACGTCTGCAAGCGATCTCAAATTTGATTTTTGAATGAAAATGTTTGATGGTATTTTATTGACATTGGTCAGAAAATAGTTTATTGATTGATTGATAAAGGCAAATCTGACCCACATTGAACCAGCTAACTGTTTTTCAAAGGGTGTTAAGAACTTTATTTTCTCGACCAACACCATTCCTTTCTTTTGAAATGATTGAAAAGTTTGCTTCAGATCGTGTCTTTTGAAAAAGTCCAAGGTTCGTTGCAAACAAATTAACTGGATCGTGAGTTCCCGATCATAAGGAAAACTTTCTAAATTAGTGTAGTCTTCGGTTTTCCGTATTTCTGTTTTGAAAGTTTCTTCTATAACGGGACATTTGCTAATTTGATTCTTGGCAGACAAAAAACCTTTAGGAAATTGTTCGATTTCAAAGAGTTGTTTAGTCAGAGGTGAAAATAAACTTAAAATTTTCTGGTACTTTATGATTTCCTTTATGCCCGATTCAAAGAGTCGCTGAGTTTCAACTATCTTGCAAAGTTTATTGAATACTTGATCTGTGAATATGTCTTTGAAGCTAGCAATTCTTGAAAATATGTCGATGATTTGTGGTTTTCGCTTTTCAAAAAAACTTGCTTGGTTTTTTATTGATAACAAAAACGGCATGTATTTGTTCAGGTCCGATTTTCTTAATATTTCAAGAATTTCTTTTTTACTTTTATATCTCATTTCCTTGCGAATGCTTGATGCATAATAGTATAGTGATTCAGTTTCATTAAGATCTTCACGAAATTTATTTGTCTTGATCCTATAATTTGAAAAGTTTTGTAAAGATCTTAGATGTGTTGTAAACTCCTCCAATATTGAATTATTCAACTCGTCGATAGGTTTTATTTTTTCTAAAGATGTGTTTACATTAGTAAAAAAACTGGTAATATCCGTTAGCTTCAAAATATTCATATTTTGAAGTATCTTCAAACTTTGACAAATCAAACTTGAATATTTCATTTTCATAGATTTTGTCCAAACATTTTCTGCTACAGCTATTGGAATACTCAAGTTTGACACAGGTAGTAAAATCTTTTTTAACTTAGTGAGAGGCCTTCCCTTATTCAAAATAATCTTTAACTGTTCGTCGTCAAAGTCCTTCAAAAGCATTTCCAGATCTGTTGAACCGCGAGGAAAACCTATAAGAGCCCGTTTAGCAACATTCGTGACACTTGTGTTCATCAATCTATGAAAGGAACGCAATTTCTCCATGATGCGGTTTTTGGCATTGATTTCTAGTGATCGTTTAATAATTGAGACCGATCGTAGCAAACTTTCCACATTTTTTACAAATTTCGTAAAATACTGTTTAGACGTCAATTGTTTGTACTTTTCAATGCAAACAATGAATGAATTTGCGTTTTCCAAAACATTGAAAAAGTAGTTGAATTTTTCATAAACCTTTAATCCTTCTGGAGTCCTCTTCATTGATACAATACTACGCGTAAAACTATTTATAAGTTTGTTGAATTGACTGGGTTCTGAAGATGTAGAGTTTGATATTTCGTAAAGCTGTTTTAACGAAGAAATTGATTTTTCGATGATTTGAGGAACATTGTAAATTGACACTTTCGATGCATCGAAGGAGAACAAAGTTTGGCCTAACAGTTTTATGGGAGTAGTTTCGTTAAGAATAAGTTTTTTAAGATCCAATTTTATTTCGTTCACCGTGTTATTGTGAAATTCAAATGACATAACCACACCACTGAGAGACTTAAGAAAATCAGTAATATCACGAACACTTGACTGATTAATTGACTCAAACCAAATTGTATCTTGAACGCCTAGTGATTCAGCGATGACCATTTCAATTGTTTTTGGTCTTTTGTTGACTTCATTCAGTAAAGCAATTGCATTTGTAACACGTGCTAATCTTGATATTGTTTTTTCCGCATCTTCAACTGCGTGAACTATTTTACTCCGAGAAACTCGTTTTGTTGAATAATTAAACCCCAAATCAAAAAAATAATAAGTTTGCCAGAGCACAATGATCCCAACTGTTAAGATAAAAGAAAATGCAAAGAAAAGTTTGATTATCTGATTAACAGTAGTGACCTCTTTGCGTTTATTCAAGTATCTTTTCTTGTTCTTACTTTGTTGACGAATGTTAGAACAACAATCTGAAAATAACTATTCTTATAAAAGCACGCTTGCTTTATGGGGTTATTCATGAGAAAAAAAAACTGTTTGTTTTTGTTTTTTTTCCAATTCATGCGATGTCGAGAATTGTAAAAAAATACAGGTAGAGAAATGGGGGTCCCCCTGATATAGCATTGATATTGAAGAGACGCAGAAGGTGAGGAGTTCAAAGAAAGGGGGCAGTCTCTATGTCTCTTCATTATCAATGCTATATCCCCGTTTCTCTGCCTGTATTTTTTTACAATTCTCGACATCGCGTGAATTGGAAAAAAAAAACAAAAACAAACCGTTTTTTTTCTCATGAATAACCCCATTAGAGACGGTGAAAATAACAAATTTTGGGAGAGAAAAGAGGAGAAATTCTGCGTAAACGTTCGGTCATCAGTGGTCACATTTTGAATGAAGAGAGCGTGCGGTTAACAAAAAAGTTTCTACGTATTTTAGTTTTGCAGTGGTTCCATTTGATTTTATTTTTTGCACGCGTGCGAGTGTTTTTCTCGGAAGTGAAAAAGGGGCTTGTGTCAATTTCTACTTGACCCCCAATCATTTTTAGTACAAGTTTTCTATCGGAAGTTTGCCTTCTCGATTTTAGCGATGAAAGAATGAATGAGTTACGTTGGGGGCTGTTAGGTAGTCGGGGTTATTTGGAGTTAGGCATCTCCCTTACTTATGGCTGTAAAGTCTTCTCGTAAATGCATTTTGAACCGATTCAACGGCTTTACAGTCAAGTTTTCTTGTTGGATTACTGATTTCTGTGACATACTCTAGTATGGGTAGAGACCGCAACGCGGGTGGGCGGGGCGAGTGAAATTTTTCTCAACAGATTCGCTTCGCCACCTTTGCCGTCCTGTACTGCGTCTCCTGGGTATTAAATCGATAAAAATTTTATATGTTCTTATGTAATCGACTGCGTAGAACACAATAGTACTATTGTGTATTCTTCAAATGATTCAGTTTTTGAGAAAAATACGGGAAACGGTCGGAATTTTCGAAGCGATTCGAGAAAAACGGAAAATATGGTGTTACGCAGGTCCGTAGCGCACGTTTTTATGAATGATATCGATAGATCTTGACACGCTGAATCGTTTGAAAAAAAAAAATCAAAAATTCGTTCGTGCAAACATCCTGAAAATTTCAGTCAAAGTAGCACAAAATTTTGTGAAAATTTTTCAGCGATGACATATGTTTTTTATTATTTAATTGCATAATACACATCTTTTTATGTTTGTAATACAAATTTCAGACACTTTCTGCGATTCTAAGTTAGTTTTTTTCTCATCCAAAAGCCCGACTCTCAACGAATTTGGTAGTTTTTGCGCTTTTTTGGTATTACGCAAGGCCGTAGCGCAGGAGTTCTCGTTACCATTGAATTCTACGCAAAATTTGGCATCGATACTCAAAAAAAAATCGAAAATCGCCTCGTGCAAACATACTTTTTTATTCGGTTTTGTATCATTTCAAAAAGTAGTTTTTATGGAAATTTGTGAAAAAATCTTGTGGAAAACATGACAAAACAGTTCGATAGACTGCTGCGAAGTCTACGACTAAAGGGGTTCAGTTGGGAAGGCGCTGCGTGGTGTAGTGGTTAAAGCGGATGCTTTGCAAACATTTTGGCCCGGGTTCGATTTTTGTGCTGTTTGAAAATTTTTTGCGCAAGAATTTTTCGCAGTTTAATGATGAATTCTCATTTTAAAATGGTTTTTTTTGTTCATTGGATGGTATTTTGCGTATTTTTAGAACAAATTTACGTTTATTTCTTTCATTTTTTCTTCAAATTGAAAGAAAAAGGTGAAATTTCCTGTATTTAAATAAATTTTGTCAGAAAGTTGAGAATAAAGTGACAAAAAGTATTAAAAACAATTTAAAAGTGATATTTCAAAACAAATAAACCCAATTTTGCAAAATAATAAACTTCCATCGTGAAAATCTCATATTTTTTTCAAAGCCCCTAGAAATCGATTTCTTACATCTAAAATCGACAAATTTCTCAGGCAACTCATTTCTTACTATAATAGGAAACTTTGGAATTATAAACTAGTGGTTTATAGATATTTGGCGACCTCTTATAATTCCAAAATGTTCTGTACAGATTCCAAAAATTTCTGCCCAGATTCCAAACTTTTCTGCCCAGGTTCCAAACTTTTCTGCACAGAGTCCAAAATTTTCTGCACAGATTCCAAACTTTTCTGCCCAGATTCCAAACTTTTCTGCACAGATTCCAAAATTTTCTGCCCAGATTCCAAAATTTTCTGTCCAAATTCCAAAATTTTTCGTCCAGATTCCCCGGAATCTAAACTTTATCGATTGAATAAAAGACAATTCATTTTATTGGTTATAACAAAAAAAAGGAAACATTTTAAAATATAAAAAAATTAAGCCGATGTCGATGGCTGTTCCGCGTCGTCCGTTCTGCACCTTTTGACGAGCTTCGATCTGGCCGCCGCGCTGAAAATAAATTATGATATTGGTAAAACAAAAAATTGCACTTTTGAAAATTCAAATGGCAATGAAAGAAAGAGGAAAACCTGCTTTTCCAAAAAATCACTTCACGTTGGGAAGGTATAAAGTGCTTAATTTTTGTCGGAGAGCTTTAAAAATTTTTTTCTGTGGTAACTAGAAGAGTATAAAAATAACCAAAAAAAAAAAAATTAAACTTGGGTTCATCGCTGAAAATTGTCTGTGTTTTTTTGTTGAAGTTTAGCGAGGTATAACACAAATGTGCGCAGTTAAAATTAAATTATGTTTGAAAATTTGAACTCTCTGTGTTAAAAACTATTATGTGTTCACGAACGAGGTTTGCAAACGACGCTCCGATGTTCCGCAATTAGCTAAAAAAGTCGGAGAGAATCTTGAAAAAAGTTTTAATGTGTCTTGAGTTAATTTCAAAAAAAAAATTATTTTAGAAAGCTTGAAAAAGTTATAAAATGGCTCTAATGTTGCACAGAAAAGTTCGACTTGATTCTGAGAATTATCCGGGCTGGATGAAATTTGTGAATTTCCTTAAAAGATTCGTAACTTTTTTTGCAATATAATTTTCATCATGAGATTCATGAATTTCCTCGCGAAATTTATATTTCGAGGTCTTCCGAGGAAATACACGAGTCTTTCGAAATTTTATGAGTTCCATCCAGCCACGATGATTATCCGAGTTGGCCGTTCGAGCCTCGCATTAATCATTACAGAGCGAATTGCCGAAAATTCTAATTTGTGAGAAATTACGGCCTTGATAAGTTTTCCGTAAACTAATTTACAAATCAAAATTTTCAGATTATGACGGGATTCCAGCTCGGACAAGGAAGAGTATCAACGACGGCGGGAACACCGACTTGTTTCAAAGTTGGAATGGCTTGGCGTAGACTCGGTAACGTTTTAAGAATGTTCAAAAATTGGCCAACGTGTATTTTTGCATTCAAAAAGTTGTCATCTCGCTATTATGAGTTCACGAAGGAATTGTGCTGATGATGCTCCGACATTCCACAGTTTTTCACTGCGGTCTCGCAACGAATATTGCGTAACAGTGAAAACTGCGGAACATCGGAGCGTCGTTAGCACCATTCGTTCCTGATTTATCATAATTTATATTTTCGTATGTCGCAGTTGTGGGATTATTCGTGGAAATATTGAAAAAGTTTCAAAAGATTTTGAGAATTCTCCGATTGGTCAGAAAGTTGAAAATAGTGTTAAAAATAGTATTGTCGGCCCGCCAAAATGGTCAAACGCGCTCCGCTGAACTCAATACTACGTGGATTTTATTTTGGTTTCTAAATTTTTTCATTTCACGTGTAAATTCAACGTGAAATAAAATAATTTGGAAACCAAAATGAAATCCACGTTGTATTGAGTTCAGCGGAGCGCGTTTGAGCATTTTGGCGGGCCGATAATATTGGAATTACTTTAAAATTTGAAACTAAAGAGTATGCTCGGGAGCATTTTCTGTACTAGGCAAGAAAAATAAACGAACTACACGTTGGTCAATTTTAAAAATGTTCTGAAGGCTGAACCTGTTGATTTTCTAAGTATTCTTATGTATTTGTGTATTTAATGTTTTATTCAAAGTTCTTTGTATGTTAATAACTTTGTGAAATTTATAATTATTCTGTACGTTTAAATAAATCTTTATTTTCAAGGAAATTGTTTAGTAAGTGGCTCAAATGTAAGCACATTTGAGCCAAAATGTGGTGTGATGACATGTGGCCGCCCTATTATAAGCCCACATCCTAGCTTTGAATGACAGCGAAAAACCTATTATAGGCTTACAATAGGCCTTTTGATAACCGCGATAAGCTTATGATAGGCGAAAGTCACCCGCGATAAGCCTATTATAGGCCTATTACAGGCGTCGACCCGCGATAAGCCTATAATAGGCTTACTTTGGGGTTCTTCGCTGGTACTCGGTAGGCCTATCGCGCAACCTATTATAAGCTGAACGCGCACTACCTGTGCGCAAGCTCTCCACAGGTAATTCGCGTGACGCAAATAATTTGTCAAAAATTGTTCGCGCGTTTGCGAAATGGGTACGCGTGAACATTACTTTTGTACGCGCACAATTCGCAATTCGCGAAAATTTACATGTAATTTGCAAATTGTATGCGCATCCCGAAAAAAATGACCAACAACTGACAATTCACGAAAGTAAATTTTCGCCGACAATAATTTTGTTCGCACACAAATGACAAATCCCGAAAAAATTTCGTTTAATTACATAGCCGATTAAAAATTCTTGGATTGCATAATTATTTAGTTTTCCTATTAAGCTTATCAATTTAACATGTTTTTTTTGACAAGAGTAAATTTATTATAAAATTATATATCAACCAAAAAAAAAAAACTAAATGACAACAAAACAGGCAAAAAAAATAGTAAACAATTAACAATATGTCCTATAGCGAATTGGCGTGGGCTTGGGGGGGGGGGTGGTATTACACAGTCATATCAAGAAAAAACGGTAAACGGTTGAGAAAAATCCGAGAATTTTCCGATAAGTCTGAAGCTTTTGGGAATGGTGGCACAAATACTGCCAGACATTCTAAGTTTCAAACCTATCGAATAATTCTTCAAACTTTCTCCTAATCGTGGATAATCTTAAATCTTAATTGAACATCGGCCTCCTTCGTCTGACGGTGACGAGCGTCGTTTGCAGTTGCCTTGCCCTGAAAAATAATAAATTTAGCTTTTCCGAATCGGCATTTGTTATCTTTCAAAAACATTTTCGCGCATGTACCCTTCTATTATTAACATTTTTAAACGCCAACAACATGTCGTAAATTTTTAAAGTCATGAAAAGTATATTTTTACGGCTAAAACTGCTGCCTCGCAAAATTTTAAACACTAGGACTTTCTGTATTTCAAGCAGTGAGTTTAACGAAAAAACTGAAAATTGTGCATTTTTTTTTCTAAATTTTTCATGATATTGTAAAAAATATTTTTAAACTCAAGTTATATTGAAATTTTAAAACTCACATTTTCCTTGGTTGCCGTGCGCGGTTTTTGGGAATGACTGTCCGGACGCCTGAAAATATAAAATTAACGGAAAAAAAAGCAATAAAAAAGCAAGAAGGTATAAAAAATACAAAAATATTGAAGCATTTTTACGAAAAAATCAAGAAAAATAGCATGAAAATAAAAATTTTGTGACAGAAATGAATATATTTGGGCCTCAATCAATGATGAGCAAATTTTCGTTGCGAGAGTTCGTTCGGGATTTGCCAATTATATTTTCGCGATTTGTCAATAATTTACCCACAATTGGGAAATGCCGACCAGTTGTCGGCAATGTAATATTTACAAATTGTGCTCAAATCGCAATTTTCTTCTTCGCGATTTACGTACAATTTGTATATTGTTTGCCTGCGTGTATAATGCATAAGTCGCGAATCACCTGTGTCACCACTAGGCCACCGCTGCACACATTCTCATCTCTCGCAATGGGCGTTGATATATGAGCGGCGCGCGACGCGAGGAGGTATGCAAGTGCGCTCCACTAGACGAGCATTTGGAGGTGTCAAATTCCGTCGCACAGAGCAAGAAGAACAAATTACCCGTAGAACTGACGGCCGACGAAGCCCTCAATCGTTTTGTCCATTGGCTTTTTTTTTGGATTTTTTATTTTACCTGAAAATAAAGGAAGAATAATGGCAAATTGTTTTTTTTTAAACTGAAAAGCATTGCAAATTCAAAAATTATTGCAAAATCGCCTAAAGCTAAGCGCTGGAGAACAGAGCTGTGATTTCACGGCATTCTTTGAAAAATATTTCACTACTGTCCGTGGAATAAAAATTTCACGCATGTCTTTGCTGGGAAAGGAATGAGAGGCAGGGAATAACATGTTTATGTTAATTTAATTTCGGAATAAACATGGTGCGTTCGATGTGCGCTAAAATATGAAACTAACTGTTTGATTTAGCAATTTTTTGTCAAGTTCCAAACTTTTCGTATATTTTCTATACATCCTTCACAAAAACTTGTCAAGACGTCAGCATATATATTTCTTAACCAAAATAAAACGATAATTAATCGAAATAGTGCTCAAAATCGCAAAAACACGCCACATCGAACACTATATATTTTTGTGTACATCGAACGGACCATGCATCCTTAATTTTTTTCACACTCAGAGCACTGGGGTATGAGGAGGGAGCGAGTAAACGCGCCCGGACGCACACACGCAACGCATCCAAATGAGGCCCAAAAAATAAAAAAGTGCGCGAAAAATTTCGCATTATCGGAGAGAAAAACCAAACCAAAATCGTGAAAATTACGAAACTCTATTCAAAATTATTTCGCGCGCGTGGGTTTTTCTCTCCGATAATGTGAAATTATTCGCGCCCTTTTTTTATTTTTTGGGCCTCATTTGGATGCGTTGCATGTGTGCGTCCGGGCGCGTTTACTCACTCCCTCCTCATACCCCAGTGTCAGAGTAAAAAAAATCCAGAATCAATAATTTTTTGCAGTCGAAAGTTCCGCAAATAAAGGGTTTTACCACTATTTTTTCGACGCACGGTAAAATTGAAGTCGTTTTCAAATATGTGGTTCTGCTTTTTTAAATTAATTTTTGTGGAACGTTATACTGCAAAAGTTCATGATTGTTAGGATTTTTACTTTACACATCATTAAAAATAAAGAAAACATACCCGAATGGCATCGGCTCTTCGAAATGAATTGATATTGTTCTCCGCCACTGAAATAAATAAAAAATTATAAAAGAATTATACATTGCGAACACAAGAGCGGAAAAAAATGAAGAAAATAGTACATTTTTATACGAAAAAGTTCGAAAATAGTACAAAAAAAATCTCTAACAAAAAAGAATATCAGAAAAAATGCTGCGACGAGAAATGCGTCAGTAAAATCAAACAGTGCGTCAGTAAATAATCGAAAAGTGCGTCAGCGGATACGTAGCGAAACGTGGTTATACGTATAATACCGTAGTCGGTTGCTGGGCACCGAAAATGCGACCACGCTTATTTCGAAATTTTTTTTTTGGGAATTTTGGCGCGCAGTTCAAATTTTATTTCCCGATGTAGCGCGCAACACACCGTGGACAATCGTTAGGAAGAGTTGGACTCTACTTCCCGGGAGACGTCTTTGCTCACGGACAGACATACATTGCTCTTTCCCGCGCCAGATCAAAGAATGAGCTTTTCATCAAATCTACTTCTGAGCGACTACTCAACGTCGTGTACAAAAAAATCCTTTGATCTCATTGTTTTTTGTATCGTTTTTTTAAAAGATAGTTCTGTTGTTCAAATAGTTTTTTAGTGAATAAATTGTTGTTTTGAAACAAAATGGGTGCTTTGAGATTGATCCTGGATCTCTCAAGATTGAATAAATGTCTGGTTCCTCCTCCTCATTTCCGACAAGAAGATTGGCGTACGGTATGGCCTTTCCTATTCCGAGCTAGTTTAGCAGCCACATTCGATTTTAAAAGTGGATATTCTCGGTACGGAGCGCTGCAAACGCGCTCCCTTCGCACAGTGGTGTGTAAGAGCAGCGCCCCTCTACGCCAGCTTCATCCACCCATAAGCACAAATCCATGTTATTATTTACAGAATACATCATCGTCATGGTTCCCTCGTGCTCACCAACACTCACTCACCATCATTGCCCCACTTTGCCAACGCGGTTACGGACACACGATCGATAACGCACCGAGTCGGCGACATCACTCTCGCACGCTGCGCCTCCTCCACGTCAACACTGATATCTGCTCGAGGATCGTCTCTCTCCGGTCGCCACACTCTCTCGCAGCGGACCATCGCCACTGCCGCGGCCGACAGCCTAAGGACCACAGCCGACCACCGGAGCACCGTCTGCCACTCTGCACCTCCTCGATCGCACACTCACTGGCCGACCAATCAGGACGCGGCCGCCGACCAATCAGCGCCCACCGGGAACCTTCTGGAACAACCACGCCCATTCTGACGACTATAAAAGGCGACAATTTCCCTCATTAGGTCAGTGGTCTCCGACCCGTGACCTGGCCCTAACCGCGTTTTCTCCCCTCTCTTTCCCCTTGACTCCCTTATGGACTAGTACTTGTGTTAAGCATTAACTATACACCTTTTCGTGTATCCCTATTTATAGTATACTAATAAACTCTAAGTAATTCTCGGCTACGTCTCAGGATCCCTCAGATCCTTACTGGTAGACAGCGAGTGAAGACTCGGTTTAGAAACCGAGTCTAGTATCCACCTGTAGCTAAGTTTTAGAGGGGGCAAGTAACTTCCACCTAGTCTTTAAGGGTTTCATTGTATTTTCTGCACATATTAGGTGGCCAACTATTTGTGTAAGAATTTAGTTAGGTTGGGATAAAAGGGTTAGCGTCAGCGTACGTTGTAGGAGGTAGGATCAAATTCGGGAGGGCTTCCCTATGCCACAATAGGTTTTTGTAGTTTTTTCGTGCAATCTAGACGTCTAGCGGAGCCAGTTGGTAGGCTACTCCGTCTCCCCGTAGGTCTTTTTTCTTATGTTTCGTTTAAATCCGTTTTATTCGTTCGCCACTCGTGGGGAAGAATCCAGCAGCGTGGCTGGAGTTCTTCAAATGATTTTCAGAATCATCGAAAAAACTATTGTTGGGACTTCCATCGGTCATTTAAACATGGCGAATCCTTTGTGGACGACTGACACGTGTCTACCGCGCTTCACCGGCAGCGCAACAATTCAATCTTCTCATTTACTGAGCCTCAAGAATGCCGTGGTTATGGACCTCGACGCGGTCAACGCGCGGTTGAAGGAGGCGACGTCGCAAGTGCAAGCGGAGATGACGGCTGTTGCACAGCAGTCTCAACAACGTGGCGGCAGCATCAAGGCTGTCGAGGAGCACGTCGGAGCATTGCGACAACGGATTGAGGTAATTGAGAGTGAGTTGGCGGCAAGTAAGGCCGCAATAGAGCCTGCTGGTGGTAGGCGTCAGGGTCAGCGGTCCCCCATTTGTTCCGGCATAAGTGCTGGAGCGGCGGGACCGGCGACGCCTGGGCACACCTCAGAGAGAAGTAAGTTTGTTGTAAACCCTACTGAGAGCATCGGCAGTGATGCTGGCAGCAATGCTGTGGAACCCCCTGCTTCCGAGCAGTTCGGGGCAAACCCTATACAGAAAGAGAGTGATCCGGTCACTAGTAATCCAGTCAGAGGACGTCACGTCCAGAGCGTCATGAGCGACGTGGTACAGCCGCCTGCAACGGTGCAGCGCGCATTAAATCCTGAGGTAAGGAGTGAACCAGGCACTAAAAGCACGCAGAGTGATTCGGTCGTTGGACATCACGTTCCGCACGTGAATGTCGCAAATTTCAAGTCGAATGTGACGATTAATGCCTATTCAGGCGCGTTTTCAGAGAGTTTGACGAACTTTGTTCGCCAATTTAAGGACCACACTATGGCAGTCGACGCGGGTGCGTCAGAAGAGACAAAGAGGTACTCGTTTTTAACGTTCCTCGCAGGTAACGCTCGGGACAGAGCAGAAGACTTCATGGCAGGCAGACCGGAAGCAACAGTAGATGAGATCATTGGTGATCTCAAGGCAACATTCGAAAACGAGCTGACTGGACAACTCAGGGAGAAACAGTTCAGTAAGTGTCGGCAAGGACGGGGCGAACCCATCGAGGCGTACTACAATAGAGTACGTGCGCTCGCTTCACAGGCTTTTCGAGCAGAAGACCGAGCAACAATCGAGAAGAAGACACGAGATGCCTTCTTGGACGGACTTGAGGACTCAATCCGTTACAATGTCAAGGATAAGAATCCGAAGACGTGTCGGGCGGCTTTCGACGAAGCGCTCAGACAGGAGATCCTTCGAGATGATCGAGCCGCGGCACTGCAATACCCGCAGTCTGCAGCAATCTTCGAAGAGATTCGCGTGCTCAACGAGAAATGGGACAACCAGAACACGCAGAGAAGGAGCAGGCCGCAGCGCATGCAGAGCAGGCCGGAGGGCTCAGACAGCCAACGGAAATCAAGATTCCTGGGTAAGTGTTTCTATTGCGGAATTTCAGGCCACATGGCGAGAGATTGCATGAAGAAGCGGAACGCCGTCCCAGCAACAGCAAACCAGCGGGCGGTGCAGAATCATCAGCAACCGAACCCCAGTCACGTGAATGCAGCAACGGTGCACGAAGACGTGCGATCCCAATTGGAAATGTACCGCAAGCAAGTAGCGGAGCTACAACGCCTCAACACGGAACTCCTGGCGGAACCAGGACGAGGACGCACGACAAGCTGTCTGTCGTGGCCAGCAACACAAGGAGCGTCGTCATCAGCAACGACACTGGACAGAGTGAATTCGGCAAGATTGTCTTCGCCACCACTCACGACTCAAATTCCGGTAAGAATTAATGGTTTTCCAGTATTCGCACTTATTGACACTGGGTCAACAATCACGGTCGCCGGCCGAGCGTTCGCAACACGCATCGGCATCCCGTCATTGTATCAGGCAAGTGCCACACATGCAGTTGGACTCGGAGGGAACGAAGTCCGCATGGCAGGAGCAGCTTTCGCCAACATCTGCATCGGATCCAAGTCGTTGGTCCATCGAATTCACTTCACGACGGGAGAATGCACGCCGCATGGAGCTAGAGATTATCACATAATCCTCGGTAACGATTTTCTTTCTCAGCTTCCAAGGTTTTATATTAATTACCAGGGAGAAACATTTCACGTGGGTGAAGATGTTATCCCCATAGGTAATCAACACGTGGAGCACACTCCTAGGGTGTTAGATATTAGAGTGTCAGAGGACACCACTGTGCCAGCACAGAGTGAGAAGATTTTAGCATGTCATAAGTCCTGGTCTACGGACGAGGGCGACACGCTATATCTGGTAACATCTCAGCATTTAGCAGAGAAGTCGTTATTGACAGCACCGGTGCTGATCAATTTGAAGAATATTAAGATTCTGGTCACGAATCCGTCTGATTGTGACGTCTTTTTGAAGAAAGACACAAAGGCCGCGGAAGTCGTCGAAGTTTTCGAAGACGACAACAAGCTGTTGAATTTTTGACACAGCTCATGCAGTGAACACTATTTCCTTAGAGGAAGACCCGAAGTTCAGAATTACGCTAGACAAAGCAGTTTGTACGGAAACACAAAAGCAGGTACTCCGTAATTTATTTTCAGAATTCCATGACGTTTTCTCGAAGAACGCGTATGACTTGGGCAGTTCGAAGACAGACCCAGTGCACATATACACCAGCACTGAGATTCCGGTCAGAGGAAGACCGTACCGAGTACCGGTAAAATACCAAGCCGAGCTTCAGAAGCACATTAACGGGCTGCTTCTCTCGGAAAGAATAACAGAATCCAATACCCCATGGATTAGTCCAATTGTGCTGGTACCGAAAAAGAATGGTTCACTTCGTGTTTGCTTAGATTTCAGGAAGCTTAACGAAGTTACAGTTCCAGACAATTTTCCTTTGCCAAGAATCGACTCCATCGTCGAAAGAGTAGGAGGGTCGAAATACTTTTCGTCATTGGATATGGCAAACGGTTACCTGCAGTTAAGGTTAGACGAAGAATCCTCGTATAAATGTGGTTTTACGACGGAAGACAAGGTGTACGCATACACACACCTACCATTCGGACTGAAGTCAGCGGCATCGTACTTTCAAAGAGCGTTACGTTCAGTCCTCGCAGGCCTGGAAAAAGATGTCCTGGTTTACATCGACGACGTCTTAGTATATAGTAAGACATTCGAGGCACATGTAGCAACACTAAGGAAGGTTTTGACACGTTTTCGAGCGTATAACCTGAAAGCTTCACCGGCAAAATGTGAGTTTGTTAAGAAATCAATAACGTTTCTAGGACACGAAATCAACGAGGAAAGCTACTCACCTAACGAAGCCAACCTCACCACGATCAAGCAGTTGCCGATCCCGAAGGACGCAAAAGGCGTCCTCAGATTTCTGGGGATGGCCGGATTTTTCAGGAAGTTCATCAGCAATTTTTCAAACATCGCTGAACCCCTGACGAGACTCAACAAGAAGGACGTGCCATTCGAGTGGACGTCACAGCAACAAGAAGCGTTCGACACCTTGAAGAATTTGCTCGCAAGTAAGCCCATTTTGTCTTTTCCCGATTACGAAAAGGAATTCCACATATTCACCGACGCCAGCGCAGTGGCACAGGGAGCCATGTTGGCTCAAACCACTGATGATTCCAATCAGTATCAAGCGGTAGCATACGCTAGTAGAACCCTCTCCGACACGGAGACTAGGTACCCAGCCATTCAGATAGAGTTAGGGGCAATAATTTTTGCGCTCAGACATTTTAAACCGTACATTTATATGTCCAAAATCATACTCCACACGGATCATCGCCCTCTTAAGTACATTCTAGCTAAGCAAAAGGTACACGAGCGAGTTGCTCGTTGGTTAATAGAATTACAGCAGTACGACATCGAAATCAGACACATCGACGGCAAAAGGAACACTGTCGCGGATTGCCTCTCCCGGGCAAAGGACGAAGTCGCACCCCTGCCAGAGGAAGAACTCGAGGACATCGTCGAATTTCCAGTTTGCATGACCGTTGGAGGTTCAAGAAACCGAGTGCCAAGCCGCTTCACTCAAGTCGGAACACAGAAGCCGATAGACATCGCACTCGAGCAGGACAAGGACAAGGACATCGGGGTCATCAAGAGGTTCCTCGAGAAACCAACGTCTCCGATCGATGAAATCTCATCACAGTGGATGCCATTCTTGGAACGGATCAGTACATCCGACAGAGGCGTTTTGACGGTACAGTTTGCGGGCGAACCTGCTAGGGTAGCCATTCCGGTAAGTATTCAGCCTCTGGTATTTGAGTCTTTTCATAACAGCCTGTTAGGAGGCGGACATTTTAGTTGGAGGAAGTCTCTTCACAAAGCGAGCAAGAAATACTTCTGGCCATCCATGCGTCCGGATTTTCTCAAATGGACCCTGGAATGCGTCAAATGTCAGCAGAAGCGCAATCCGCACCCGTCTCAACGAGAGCTGCAGAAAGTCGTGGTCACCTCTCAGGTATTCGAGACAGTAGGAGTTGATCTCACCGGTCCGCTGAGGACATCGTCCAAAGGTAACAAGTATTATATCAACATGATTTGTTGGTTCTCCAAGTTCGTTATATCCGTCCCGTTACCAGACGCGACGTGCGAAACATCTTCTAGGGCAATTTTAGACGAGTTAGTACTAAAATTCGGTACCCCAAATCAAATTGTTTCAGACAACGGTCCAGCTTTTACAGCAGCAGCTTTCAAGCAGTTCTGCGAACTCTTGGAAATAGGTCACCACAGGGCGATCCCGCACCACAGTCGCGGGAATGGAGCTACGGAAAGAACGTTTCGAACGTTCCACTCCGTCATCGCGAAGCACGTCAACAACACGCACACGGACTGGGATTCGGTGCTGCAGTTCGCGACGTTTTGCTACAACACAACAGTGCACAAAACTACGGGAGAAACGCCGTTCTTCCTCGTGTTCGGACGGGATCCGACGCTCACGATCGATAGGATCATCGATCCGGCCCCGAAGTCGTGCAAAACAGACATTGCTCTCTTCAAGGAATCACTGGTGACGGTTCTTCAAGAAGCTTGGGACGACGCAGCAGTTCGTTCACGAAAGGCCCAAGAAGAATACCAGAAGATCGCCAACCAAGGAGCGAAAGGTTCAGACATCCGAGCAGGAGATCGCGTCATGTACCGCGATTATTCGAACCACAAGGGACATTCTCGGAAGCTCACGCTTCCGTGGACAGGTGATTATAGAGTAATTACAGTGAACCATCCATTGGCAACAATTCGGGAGGTGAAGAGCCGCGGAAAACCGGACAGAACAGTGCATTTGGACCAAATCAAGAAGTTCTGGGCCGCCGAAGACGGAGATGCACGAAGTATTCCTTCCCAGTCCGACGCAGAGGAACCCGCAGAAGTTTCGGATGCGGAAATTCCAACACCATCCACACCCCCGTTACGCCCGACGACGTCGGAAGCACAAAATCCCGTAACAGTGCAGTCGGACGACCAGCGTCGGTATCCGTCACGCCAGCACCGGCGTCCAGCTAAGTTTCAAGACTAAAATTAATTTAATCATGAGTTTTCAGCCAAAAGTCAAATCCCATAGGTGTCCCAGAATTTTCGCCGTAAAATTCCACCCAAAAAGCTATTTTTAGCAATAAGTTTAAAGGCGCACATGTAAATGTTTCAGGGTTACGGTATTAAAGGCGCATACCAGCCGGCAACTAGCTGGGTCCCGCCACGAAAAGGCGCACCGCCCGTAAGGAGAGCTAGCAAGTAAACAAACAACAACAAATTAGGATTTTTAGCTTGTTTTTAGCGCATTTTGCACGTTTTTCCTTATTATTTTTAGGTTTTTGGCGCAAAATTTTTCTTTTTGCAAAGCTTGCTTATGATAAAAGCAGGCAGTTACGCAGGTCACGCTTTAACCTCATTTTCGTCGGTTCAAAACGTAAAATTTCCCTCTTCAATGGTATTTCCAGAACTTGGAAAAGCAGCGAAAGCAATCGATCGGGACTGACCTCCCAGCAAGAAGATGTCGAAGAGATCGACAAAGGCGAAGAAGAGACAAGCGGCATCTCCACCAGGGAGCAGTGCTGGAGCGTCGCCGGCCCCAGGCTCGGAGGAGCCCAGCCCATCCACCATCGATGAGCAGGAGACGATGGACACGACGGAGCCCGGTGAGTCTTTTTGTTCCACTCCATCAGCGGCCACGTCGTCGGTCGCGGGGTTTGGCCCACGGGCTGAGCCGACTGACGACGTCGGCAGTGCCATGGAAGTGGAGTTAACTGACGTCGTTTCGGGGGACGAACCGTCACCGGTCACGGGACCCGGCCCGAGGGCTAGGTCGACCGATGGCGGGGAAATCCCAGTAGAAGCGGACGACGCCAGAAATCTGGGGCTCGAAATCGAGAATCCTATTCCAAATCCGGACGAAGAGGAACTCCTCAATCCGCTCATTGAGAACGCAGACATGCTCGATCAGGGAATCGAAATGCCAGTAATGGAGTTCAATGAACTAGAACTGCTCGGTGAAGCTCAGGCTCCACCGGACCAGGAACCACAGCCAGTTGAAGAGCAACCAGCTCAGGTACAACAGCCACCACAGGTACCACAGATTCCTCCAGCGTTTCCTCTTCCGGAACACGAAGAACGTCACCCGTTCGAAGTCTTTTATGGTACTGAAGACAACGAAGACTTGCCGAAACACCCGACGGCCAAGGCAATGGCTCAAGTCACCCTACGACACATCCAGAGAGCGCGCAACACAACAATCCAGTGCATCATGGCACCAGACGTCGTCATCGAGAGACCAGACCGCGAAGAAGCCAAAGCGCCGACCGCATTCATCGAGAGACTGGACCAAGAACAAGACCTGATATACGCGGTTCTTGTGAAGAATTTCGGAGCGTACTGGATCGCGACGCCGTGCTATCGTGAATACTGTGCGGACGACCGAGGCGATCTCTTCACACTCATCGTCAACGAATACAGCTACGACTTCCTCACACAGGCGTACGCGAAGGTTACTGGTTTCCACGTAGGAGACGTGGTAACTATCCGAAGTATCTTCCGAAGGCAGTCATTCAACGCCACCCAATGGTCACCCATCCCACTAACAAGTGAGACGGCTATCAATGCATTCTTCGTCGTCGGAAGTTATGCGGTTTGGAAGAGACACACAACGACGCCTCAACCAGTCGCGGAAGTACAGTCGCTCAGGCCAGGACACAAGGTTCCGCTGATCGTGTTCGGTATCACTAAGATGGTTTTGGTCAAGCCCCAGGTATTACGTAGGCAGGGACGCGGTCAATTGTTTGCAGCTGTATTTGTGCCGGAGGTCCAACCGGGCCAGCTGTTACGCAAGGTTCGTTTAGGAACACCCAAGGCAGAAGTACTCCGCCGCACGGCAGCAGTCGCATGCCAATGGCAGATGAACCCGGTGCTGCTCAGCTTTCAGCCAGGACACCGAGACGTCATCCGGGACTTGGAGGTCTCTCCAATGACGTTCTCACATGGATTAGAAGAAGATGTCGAGACACACGCACAGGCTTTCTCGGCGACTTTCGGAGTGTACGGTATGGTCGCGATGGAAGCCAAGAGGACAGACCTGCGATATTTCCACGCCGACTTGGTCAGTGTACAAACCACCGCGAAGCGTGGAACGATTTGTCAGTTCACGTTGCACACCGAGGAGCAGACGACGCACACCAAGCTGTGGCGACGAGGCACTCCCTTGGCGGTGGAGTTGCCAAACGGTGAGTGTTTAAAGATGACGGTGACAGTAGCCGAGCAGGAGCCTAGGCGCACGCGCTTGGGCGCCCGACTACAGTCACCACTTATCGATTTTTCAAATATTGATACGGTAATTATCCGGCAAAAGCCAACGGAACGAGGAGACAAGGCACGTCTCGCTCCACGTCTCAGACATATTCCAGCAGTCTCTTTGGAGAATAACGCTATGCGCACTCTAGCAGCCGTCAGCGGTGCTAACGTCTTACCAGATCTGGAACCATTCCCGGTACGTCAGGACAACCTCACTCTCGAAGGTTTCACTCTTTCTGAAGAGCAGGCAAGAATTATTGGAACGCTATCTTTCGATACTTTCACGGCATTGGCAGTTAATTGTGGCCCGGGAACCGTAAAAACGACTACGCTGGTTCTAGCAGTACTTTCCAGGATGCAGAACACCAACATGATCAGTATGATGACAGCAATGTCAAATGGAGCAGTCACAGCCGCGGTCACTAAGCTTACCGACATTGACAGGTCAAGGCGATGCAGAGCCGTACGACTCATCTCGAATCAGAACCTGTCAGCGATCGCCAGCGAACACCGTACACCGCTCGACTACCCCACAATCTGGCCGGAATTCTTGTTGAACGTAGTCAGAAGATTCGACAGACGTCACGAGCCACTGGACCGCGACGTAGTAGACGCCGCCGTATACCTTTGCCGCTTTGGAAAGCTCGTTAGAAAGACACTGCGACGAGCAGACCTGCGCACAGCGTCAAATAGCAAGCCAGTGAAAAACTTGGTCCCACTATTCTTTGATCTGTACAAACCAGTCTTTATTCTAGGCACATGCGCGTCAGTGCGCAGCTTCTTTTCCGCGCCGGACATGAGTCGCTTTTCGGACAAAGTGGACCTCATGCTCTTGGACGAAGCGTCACAGCTTCCGCGCTACGCGTTCACGGCCGCTTGCCACACTTTCCCAAAAGCGCGCCCAGTACTCATTGGTGACGTGCACCAGCTTCCACCATATGAGGACCCTGATCTGCCAGGCATTCTGAGCCGTTATGCGGTTGGCAACGTATTGCAAGACGCGTCTTCTTTCGGACGCTGCCCCACTCTTCCTCTGTTGCGCGTACACAGATGCCCGAAGGCCATTACAGAGCTTCTAGGCGAGACCTTCTACAACGGCGAGCTGGTCTCAACCCAGCCAGCAGTGGACTCACTCTTCGAGTTGAGGACTATGCGTCTCCCATACACACACCCACTAGTAGTTATCCACCACAACTACCCGCACCGCCGCGAGGACACCTCACTGGTGAACGAACGGGAGGTAGAAGACGCGCTCACAAGGGAATGGTCCAAACTTAACTTGGCGTTTCGAAATGAAACCTATATAGGGTGAAAGAGCACTTCATGGGGAGCTCAAATCACTTTTCAATTTTTGCAATAAACCATTCGGAGCCGAGCAAATGAGCTCCAAAGTTTTAATTTTCACGTCCGAATTTATCACCGCAGTTGAGAGTCATTTCCAACAGTGGCCGGGTGGCCGAGTGGTTGGTGCAAGAGAATAGTAAATGGAGGATGCAGGTTCAATCCCACGCGCTAAAAAATTTTTGTATTTTGATTTTTGCGTTTACTTTTCTAGGTCCTAGAACTTTTTTGATCAATTTTTTTGACCAATTTTTTGTGTTTAATACGTAGTAATAGTTCACAAATAAGGACAATCATGCTAATCAACAATTATGAAATGGGAAAAACAAATAGTGTTGGTGCATCTCGCACACTTGATGAACGCATTATCGGTACATCTCGTCTGGAAGCGATCATCTGCGCCAACTTGTCCGAAACGGAACTTCGAAGGTGTAAAGAACGGCGAGCTTGGGTCCATTTAACACGCTTTTTTTTTCAAGAGATTAGTATCTTGTCGGGAAATAGGTGGAGGAAATCCGAGTTCGAAATCAAAAACTTCTTTGATAATAACGATAAAACACTTGCCACATGAAGTGTCATCTCCAGTTAAAACGAAATAAAAACCAAACAAAACACAAACATACAATCGTCACCATACGTTGAAAAGAGGTTGGCAATGCGAAAAAATATGGTTTAAAAAAAGTTCTAGGACCTGGAAAAGTGAACGCAAAAATCAAAATACAAAAATTTTTAAGCACGAGGGATTGAACCCGCATCTTCCATTTACTATTCTCTTGCAACAACCACTCGGCCACCCGGCCACTGTTGAAAATGACTCTCAACTGCTGTGATAAATTCGCACGTGAAAATTAAAACTTTGGAGCTCATTTGCTCGGCTCCGGATGGTTTATTGCAAAAATTGAAAAGTGATTTGAGTCCCGCATGACGTGCTCTTTCACCCTGAATAGGTTTCATTTCGAAACGCCAAGTTAAGTTTGGACCATTCCCTTGTCAGGTACGCAGAGGGCCTCTGGGGGAGCAGAACAGAGCCATCGATCGCTATCCTTGGATTCTACAAGGGCAGCGTGGATTACGCATCACGCCGAGCACCGGATTACGTCCAGGTTCTCACCGTGGACTCAGCACAGGGTCGGGAATACGACTACGTGCTTGTCCTAACCAGCCGAACGTCAGGCTCGTCGACGTTCCTGGACAACCGTCAGCGCATTAACGTGGCGCTCAGTAGGACTCGCAAAGCGTGCATAATTTTTGCGCAAGCGAGGTATCTGAGAGGCACGGCGAACTGGGCCCGACTCCTTCGGGGTATCCCAGAATCCCAATTCGTTAACCTGTAGAGAGGCACTAGCTCTTGCAGCTGCGCAACTCTAGGGGCTTCGGGACGAATCCCGGCGTAGGGGGGAGATGTAAGAGCAGCGCCCCTCTACGCCAGCTTCATCCACCCATAAGCACAAATCCATGTTATTATTTACAGAATACATCATCGTCATGGTTCCCTCGTGCTCACCAACACTCACTCACCATCATTGCCCCACTTTGCCAACGCGGTTACGGACACACGATCGATAACGCACCGAGTCGGCGACATCACTCTCGCACGCTGCGCCTCCTCCACGTCAACACTGATATCTGCTCGAGGATCGTCTCTCTCCGGTCGCCACACTCTCTCGCAGCGGACCATCGCCACTGCCGCGGCCGACAGCCTAAGGACCACAGCCGACCACCGGAGCACCGTCTGCCACTCTGCACCTCCTCGATCGCACACTCACTGGCCGACCAATCAGGACGCGGCCGCCGACCAATCAGCGCCCACCGGGAACCTTCTGGAACAACCACGCCCATTCTGACGACTATAAAAGGCGACAATTTCCCTCATTAGGTCAGTGGTCTCCGACCCGTGACCTGGCCCTAACCGCGTTTTCTCCCCTCTCTTTCCCCTTGACTCCCTTATGGACTAGTACTTGTGTTAAGCATTAACTATACACCTTTTCGTGTATCCCTATTTATAGTATACTAATAAACTTTAAGTAATTCTCGGCTACGTCTCAGGATCCCTCAGATCCTTACTGGTGGACGCGGCCACGTTGGCGACGAGAGAGTGCAGAAAATTGAGAGAGCCGTGGCCGATATTTTGCTCTGAATTCTCTAAACCTCACTCCAAATGCATGCGAAATTCTTTGTTCGATTGGAGCGAGTTATCAGCGTTTTATACCAGCAATACCATCACGTCAAACTTGCGGAGGAATCCTCTAATCTTATGGCATTCGCACTATGTGATCCCCCAAAACCTCCATACTACAAATTTCGCGCGTTACCTTTTATATTTTTAATAAAAAAAAAAAGAATAAAAAATATATTTTCGCGCTAACCGTAGTCTGTCAAAATCGTGGCGAGACCAGCCAACTTTTGCCCCACAATTCAACGCGTTTTGTCGCTTATTCATGATTCCATAATAAAATGCGCTAAAACGATGTACAGTTCTATTTCACACGGCTCTATTTCGCGTCAAGTTCTATTTCGGCACGGTTCTATTTTGATAAGGTTCTGTTTCGAGGTAGCGCCTATTTATCAGATAAATCCCCCACTTCTTCCTTTTTTTATTTTCCATATCAATATCGCCTTCCGCTATATCAGAATAGCCCCCACCTGATAAGAATAGCAAAACAACCAGCGAAAATCGACCGACATCGAAGAGCAATCCCAATTAATTGAAGCTTCTAATAGAACACGGCGTGTTGGAGGCTACGTGTTTGAATTATTTTTCAAAAGCGAATTTTCGCGCGCTATTCTACTCTCGCGTCCCTGCGTCCCCTCCGCAGAGACTTGTGTCGATTTACGAGATTTTATTGTTTCTTTCTTACTTTTCTTTGTTTTTTTTTGCTCATTTATTATTATTTTTTGTTTGTTTCTCATTAAAATAAATTACGGTTGTTTTTGAGATTAATGTGATAATTTTTTTTTGTTGGAATATTGATTTTAAGTCGGTTTTTTCGTAAATAAAACAGTTAATTTTAATTTAATTTAAATTCTGAAAAACAAAATACGAAAATTGAAACTAAAAATGCGAACAACGTTATATTTTGCCAAAAAAAAAAAAACATATTTGGCAAGGCGCCAAAGATTTTTGGCAATACTCCAAAAGAAATATATGGAGGCGCAGGGAAAAACGCAAAAATGCGCCAGGGCGCGTTTGCACTTTCGTAGGGTCCAGCATGCCGTGTAGAAGTGCACCATTCATAGCTCTTTCTACCATTTTTGTCGCTTTCGAAATAAGGAAAATCTTCGAATCAGAACTTTATCAAAGCAGAACTGTCCCGAGCCAGAACCGTTTTCTTTCCAGTTAGAGTAAATACCACATAATTCATTTTCGACATTTGTGGCTCATAAAATCTTTTTTCTTTTCCAATCATGTTGCTGATTTCACCTTAACCATAGTTCTGATTTGGAAACGTTTTGATTCGAGATAGTCTGGGGACTACGATGGTGAGGGACAATAATTGTTTATGCTGGGGTGGGGGCTTATATCCCACGGCAGGCATATGAAGTAAGTATTCGGGAAATTACGTCTTAAAATAATAAAATCCACGAAAAACTGGTGTATTGTGAAAACAAAAAAGTTGCAATGAGGGAGGCTACCCCGAATCAGACCGTTCCCGAATCAGAACTGTCCCGAATCAGAACCATGTCCTGAATCAGAACTGTTCGTATCAGAACTGTCATAAATCAGAACTGTCTCAAAGCAGAACTGTTCGTATCAGAACTGCCCCAAATCAGAACTATCCTGTATAAATTTTAAATAAAATTTGTTTTATTATGAAAAAAAAAAACATATCAGGCCGTAATTGAATAGTTCTGATTTGGGGCAGTTCTGATTCGGGACAGTTCTGATACGAACAGTTCTGAATCGGGGCAGTTCTGATTTAGGGCAGTTCTGATTCGGGACAGTTCTGCTTTGGGGCAGTTCTGATAAAGGACAGTTCTTATACAGGACAGTTCTGATTCGAACAGTTCTGATTCAGGACAGTTCTGATTTATGACAGTTCTGATACGAACAGTTCTGATTCAGGACACGGTTCTGATTCAGGACAGTTCTGATTTAGGACAGTTCTGATTCGGGGTGCGTAATTTTAAAATTCAAATGAAAATGGGAACAAATCTTTTCATTTCCCATGCTATTTCTTTCATTGTCGTTTGAATTTCAAAAGTACGCAAACACCGCGTTGCAGTTTTTTTGTTTTCACAATACATGTGCTCATTGAGCATCTTGAGTGAAATCAATAAAAAATTGAAATTTCAGAAAGTCTAAAAATATACCACGTATGGGAAACAGGGGTGGGACCAAAAAAATGTTTTTTTGTTGGGTGAGACAAAAATTTTTAACTTTTTTTTGATTTCTTTTTTGAAAATGTGACGTAGGCAATACTTTTTTTTTGGTTTTTTGTAGAGTCGCGGAGGCGAAGAAGGTTTTTGGACGGGGCTACCCCAAGGCAGAACGTTCCCGCATCAGGACTGTCCCGAAGCAACCGTGAAACAGAAATTTTTTCTCACCTTCAAAATCAAAAAATACCGTAAATACTGTAATATAAGCCCACCTGTATTAGAAGCCCACCTGTAATATAAGCCCACCCTTGAGACCCCTTTGAAAAATAGAAGCCCACCCTGTAATAGAAGCCCACCCTTTAATAAAAGCCCATCTTGCAATTGTAGCCAACACTCAATGGGTCCCGGAACTTTGGTTTCCTCGCTCTTTTGGTACGTTTTCTTTATAGTTACGGCTGCTCTTTGGGTACCAAATTTGCAAATTTCATACAAAAAAGTTGCCGTAACTAAAGAGCAATCGTGCCCAAAGAGGCCGTACACAAATTTGGTACCGTAAGTAAGTTTGATCGAAAATCAATCGTGCCCAAAGAGTCTGGGACCCTAGAAATCCGGGCATTTTTTATAAATCTCTTTAGACTCAACAACAACAAACGTACCCTGAATTTCAAATTCTAAAGATGCGATCAAATCAATCATACTCAGATTAAATCTAGGATCTAAAATTGATGCAAAAACTAGAAAACCATAATTCTCGTATTTTTCGAGCTCTGTTTTCAGTTTTTCAGACAACATTATTCATTCCAAAAGTTAGTTTTTTTTTTTGATTTTTTCGAGTTTTCTCGAAAAAATTTCCGTCGAAAATTGTTTTCGAAAAAAAAAATGGTCGAAAAGTTTTTCGTCTATTTTTTTTTCGAAATATAAAATCGAAACAATTTTCGTCGAAATTTTTTTTCGAAAAATATTGAAAAAAATCGAAAGTTCGAAAATTTTCGTTTTTGTTTTTGCACAATCCTGTGCCCCCGGCATGCCTAAAGTGTTCTCCGATAAGCTGTAGCCTAAAATGCAATTACTCAAGCCAATAGATTGCGTTAGCTGTACTTTTGCTGTTTTTACTTTAGTTTTGATCATTCGTGAGGTAAATGGCTGACTAAATTTTATCCTGGCTGAAGACTGCAACATTCGGCTATGCAAATCAATTGTTTGCAGGACTGGTCTATCTGCAGTAGAGTGTTTTTTTTAGTTTGTTTCGAAACCTACAAATAACTCCAGGCACAAATTTCAAGAAACTTCCCAAAGCCGGATTCTACGTAATTCACTAGTTAGAGTAATACGTGCAAGCTCCTGTTTGACAGCTTATGAACTTGGTAAAAACTTGTTGTGATGTGCTAAAAAACTTACTTAGAGGCAAACTTAAGTCCACTTTTCCTTGCAAAGAATTGCTTATTGGTGAAAATGGTTTTAAGAACTTCACTGAAAAGGAAAAAAATGTTAACATCTCTAATTCTGAAAATTTGTTAAAACTTACTTTCCTCCGAAAATGTTACTTGTCAGCAGATTTAAACTGAACTCCTTTCAATTCGGAAATAATGATGTTTCTTCGAAACGCTTTAAATTTATGACAATGTCAATAAAGAAAGGTCGCATCGAACACGTAAGTATTGAATTACGTGCGTTTAGATTTTAAAACTGTAACACTGTATTCATTTCCCAAACAATCTAAAATCTATCTTACAGTTAGTTCCGGCTACCATAAAAGTTCACGCAAAAAATTCAAAGCGATGTCTTGAATGTTTCAACGTGAAAAAAACAAAAAATTTTAAATCCAACGGTCGCTGCGCGGGGTGTTGAGAGGTACATGAAAATTAACTCAGGTATCGAGTCAAACTTTTTAAAACTTTTCTGAGTAACAATAAAGCCATTATTAAACTTTTTCAAACTTTTCAAGTTTTCAAACTTTTTCAAGACACGTTTAAACTTTTTCAAGACATTCTAATCTTTTTCAAACCTTTTCATGCTAACATCAAACTTTTTCAAGATGCTCTCAAACTTTTCTAAGCCATTTTCAAACTATTCTATACCATTCTGAAACTTTTTGAAGCATTCCTTCTTTTTTTCACGTTGGAAGTTGCGACACTTGCTGCCATGGTCAACAACCGTAAAAGAGAAAAGACATCACGATCGTCTTCGGATAAAACGGCGCAAACACTTCTAAAATCGACGGAATTTCTCAACCTGCTGAAATCCGCCATAACAGAAGCAGTGTCAGCAGTCCTGGAAGGTTTCAAGGTCGACCTACACAAGTCCATAATGGAAATGAACACAAAGATGAGAGATCTAGTGGAATTGGTCGCCTTCCAACAAAAACGGCTTGAAAGCGTGGAGGCTACCATGAAGGAAGTAAATAAAAAGAAAGAAGACCCGGCAGAGATAAAGGAAAGACACAGATCGATAGTAGCTATTGGAGTTCCAGAGTCAACATGTTCGTCGATGTTCGAGAGAAGTGCCGCCGACATCAATGCAGTCCACGAGCTCTTCAAATGCGTGGATGCCACATCACCGCCGATAACAGTCTATCGGCTCGGTCGTCAGAGGGAGGATGGTAAACCACGATTGCTAAAGATTGTTTTGTCAAGTACGTTTGCGCAGCGGGACGTCCTTAAAAAGGCGCACAAGCTAAAATCATTTCGCACCACTGACGGTCGGCCTATTTTTCTCCGACCGTCCATGTCGCGTGAAGAATTGGTGCAATACCACGACAACCGCCGCAAGAACTATGCCAACAAATCACTCGCAACGAACGCTAATGCCACGCCGCTGCAAATACGAAAGGACACGCCAACGAATATTTTCACGGATCCAAAAAACTAATTGCGCCCAGCACAGATACCGTAAAACCTACAATAGAAGAACCCCTATAATTAAAGCACCCCTATTATAGAAGGACAGTCTTAGGCTTCCAATGAAAAATAGAAGGACACCCTATAATACAAGGACCTCTATATTAGAAGGACACTTTACTAATTACTAAGAACACCCACGACAAAATAATCTGACGCCCTCCACCTCTCGATGTTGCGCAGCGGTCAGCGCGGAATACGTGATAATTTGAATTAGGGTCAAGAAAAGACGCATTTCCAAATTTGCTAGATAACCAGGTTTCCTGAATACAGAGGATATCAGGAGAAGTCGTGTTTACTATGTACTGAAATTCGAGTTTGTTAGCCATAAGCGACCAAACGTTCGCGCTTAAAATAGAAAGGATTAAATCAGGAGAATGTGGGAAAAAAATTAAATTACCGTAAAACCTGTAATAGAAGGACATGTCCTTCTATTCTCAACCCCCCTCAAATGTTGTCCTTCTAATATAGGGTGTCCTTCAATTATAGGGTGTCCTTCTAATTCTCGGAGCATGATAAAGGAAGAAACAATTTTTAAAGGAATCATTTTTATGAAAAAGCTTTCATCAAACCAGCCGTTCGGCGACTGAAAAACGGGGGAGGGGTGGGGTACTACTGTATAGAACTGCTACGGAATAGAACTTCGAGGGATAGAACCGTCTGAAATTGAGCTGTACCGACCCAGTACCGCTCGAACAACTCGAAGAATTATTTCGTTGTACATTGTGAGGCCCTGAGTTCTATTTAGTGCAGTTTTTTTAGTACCGCTCCATTTCAGCCGGTTCTATTTGGTGCAGTTCTATTCCGTATCAGTTCTATTCCGTGTGAGTTCTATACCGTAGTACCCCGGAAATATGTGTTCCAAACAATACACTTTAAAACAATTTTTTAATAATTTTTCTGCTGTCTCTATTCTTCTCTTTTCAATTATTAATCTCTGAAAGTTCCACTGGGACCCTATCGGAACCTAGGCCTTGCAGCGCTAGGCCATCGGCGGAATACGAAAACGCGTAGCGTTTCAAAAGATTTTGAAAAGCGTTTGTGACCGGTAAGAGCACAGAAGGTACACAGAAAAGCTCTAGAGTCTCAAAAGCGTGAAAAAATGGTTCCCGCTAACGAATACTGCCAGGCTCTGATGAAAAGCTTTTGAAAGTCTTTGCGTCGGCTGAAACCCGGTAAGATTTTCAAAAAAGTCTCGAACGATTTTTAATTGTTGTGATTGATTTTAGGCCAATATCATCAAATGGACTTTATCTGCTTATTTTATAATGATTTTTTCTACTTTTTTTTTTCAAAAATGTTTTAACTTATTTAAAATTAATTTTCTAAAAACTTTTTTTCACAAACTTTGCTACTTTTTCAACAATTTTCTCACTTTTCAAGCATAATATTTTTCAGGCTTTCTTCACCGTGCGTTTGGAGAGGACAACAATCGATCGACTCTGACGGATTTTGTCTTGTAAGTCGATTTCGAAATTTGAAAAAAAGGCCAAACTCTGGCATTTCATATTTGATAATATTAGAAAATTCGAAGAATTCTAGTGGCTGGAAGAGATTCGTAAATTTCCTCGTGAGATTTCAAATATCTCATGAGATTTTTAAATTCGGTCTCACAAGGAAATTTACGAATCTTTTGAGAAAATTTACGAACCTCGTCCAGCCACGATAATTCTTCGAAGTTTCTAATATAATAGATTCGTGGCGGAGTGACAATTTTCTTCACGTTTTTATTCGAAAAAATGTAGAAATAACTGAGAAATCGAAGAGATTTTTCGTCTCACAGTTTCACGTGAAATCTCGCTCCGTCACGAATCCATTATATCAAAAATGCAATGCCTGAAAACGCCAATCGGAAAAGTCGGAAACGGATTTCCTAAAAATGGGTATTATCGCAGTCTAAAGTTCCACAATAAAAAAACAGGAGCACACCGTTGAACACGCCTAAAATTTTCCGTGTGTGAAAAAAAAATTCTAGTGGAAAACGGTCCGTTTTTCCGTAATTTTTAGTGGAACTTTCAACGCGGCATTATCGAGAAATAAAAATTTATAAACGTGCTTTTCTATGATGGAAACCTTGATAAAATTGTGAAATTTACTTTAAAAATGGTTGTCAAAAGTTTCGATATGTTTTTCGTAAAATTAACCAAGCCTTCAACTCTAATGGGTCTATTCCGATGAATGTAATTTCATTCCTATGCAAACCTAAATTTTATTGCAGAAAAATGGAGGAAAATTAATTAAAGTGCAGGTTTGCATAGGAATAAAATAGCAGGAAATTTCATTTGAATATCTGCATTTTTAAAATGTTTGAAAACTTGAAAAAAAAGGAAATAGTGATGCTTGGCAAATTTTTTCATCATAAATTAATTGTGATTCAACTAAATAGAAACAAAAACAATCCACCCTAAGCAGTGCCGCTCCAATTTCAAATATCTTTGCCTAATGGACTTTTTTGCAGGTTTCGTTTCTTCAAGATGCTCGAGATTTGTGGCAAAGGAGTGATGGATTAATCAATAACCAGATATAGAAGAATTTCTAAAATAATTGTTTGACATTTTCCGTTTTGTTGTTTCCTTTCCCCGTTTTTTTATCACACTTTAATTAATTTTCCTCCATTTTTCTGCAATAAAATTTAGGTTTTCATAGGAATGAAATTACATTCATCGGAATAGACCCATTAGAGTTGAAGGCTTGGTTAATTTTACAAAAAACATATCGAAACTTTTGACAACCATTTTTAAAGTAAATTTCATAATTTTATCAAGGTTTCCATCATAGAAAAGCACGTTTATAAATTTTTATTTCTCGATAATGCCGCGTCCAAAGTTCCACTAAAAATTACGGAAAAACGGACCGTTTTCCACTAGAATTTTTTTTTCACACACGGAAAATTTTAGGCGTGTTCAACGGTGTGCTCCTGTTTTTTTATTGTGGAACTTTAGACTGCGATAATACCCATTTTCAGGAAATCCGTTTCCGACTTTTCCGATTGGCGTTTTCAGGCATTGCATTTTTGATATAATGGATTCGTGACGGAGCGAGATTTCACGTGAAACTGTGAGACGAAAAATCTCTTCGATTTCTCAGTTATTTCTACATTTTTTCGAATAAAAACGTGAAGAAAATTGTCACTCCGCCACGAATCCATTATATTAGAAACTTCGAAGAATTATCGTGGCTGGACGAGGTTCGTAAATTTTCTCAAAAGATTCGTAAATTTCCTTGTGAGACCGAATTTAAAAATCTCATGAGATATTTGAAATCTCACGAGGAAATTTACGAATCTCTTCCAGCCACTAGAATTCTTCGAATGTTCTAATATTATCAAATATGAAATGCCAGAGTTTGGCCTTTTTTTCAAATTTCGAAATCGACTTACAAGACAAAATCCGTCAGAGTCGATCGATTGTTGTCCTCTCCAAACGCACGGTGAAGAAAGCCTGAAAAATATTATGCTTGAAAAGTGAAAAAATTGTTGAAAAAGTAGCAAAGTTTGTGAAAAAAAGTTTTTAGAAAATTAATTTTAAATAAGTTAAAACATTTTTGAAAAAAAAAAGTAGAAAAAATCATTATAAAATAAGCAGATAAAGTCCATTTGATGATATTGGCCTAAAATCAATCACAACAATTGAAAATCGTTTGAGACTTTTTTGAAAATCTTACCGGGTTTCAGCCGACGCAAAGACTTTCAAAAGCTTTTCATCAGAGCCTGGCAGTATTCGTTAGCGGTAACCATTTTTTCACGCTTTTGAGACTCTAGAGCTTTTCTGTGTACCTTCTGCGCTCTTACCGGTCACAAACGCTTTTCAAAATCTTTTGAAACGCTACGCGTTTTGCCTGTGCTAGTGGTGAGAGCTTGCGGACGCCAATCTGATGGTTGTAGGTTCGATCCCCCTCCGCGGTTTTTATTATTTTTATTTTTCCGTATCTGCTCAGGCTAAATCTTATGGATTTTTGTTTCGAATACCACAACAAAATTACATTTGCGTGTTGGAGGAGAACGTTGAAAAAAAAAAATTAAATTTCCTTTTTTTTTCCGAACTACTTTAAATTCGTTAGTTTTATTTAAATCCTTCGGCAAGTAACTTTTATCCGGAAAGTTCAGCGGCAAAACGCCGGAAGCACGTGTGAAACCTTAAAAATGGGCGACCGGAGGGAGCTGGGCGGAAGCTTGCTTTGAATCTGTGGTTCAAAACAGAAAACAAAAAAAAAGGCGCCAAAGGAGGAGGTATGCAAGTGCGCTCCACTAGACGAGCATTTGGAGGTGTCAAATTCCGCCACTGTGTGACGGAGGGGGGAGCCGGAACTTTGGAGCAACTTTTTGAGCTTATTTTTGAAATTGGGCAGCTAAATTTTTTTGACGGTTCTATTAGCCCACCAAGTTTCAGAGAATTCCAATATGGTTTGTGAAAATACTTCCCTTGTAAGGGTCGCGAGAACTTAAGAGATTTGTGGAAATGAAATTATTGTCATCACTAGAAAGAAAAAAAAAGTAAATAAAAAAAACATTCTACGTGGGTAAGCTTTCCACGGCGGGCGTTTTTTGCCCGTCCGACCCGTTCGGGGAAAGGGCCGTCCGATCCCCGGGGAAAAAGAAAAATGCCCGCTTGAAATGTTTATTTTTTTTCCAACTATTAAAAAAATTGGAGAAGAAAGTTCACGCATTTATACACATATTTTCAATTTCCCGTGACAAAATATTATTTTTTATGATTCCACATTTGCCAACGCGATGTGCCCTTATTTCTATCCTAGGAAACCGTCACGTAACATTGCAGACCGGGCAACGCGGACGGGCAGCGGGCACCCGTTCTCCGGACGGGTAACGGACGTTTTCGGACGGCCCGTCCATGGTGGAAAGCTTATACGTGGGCGACGTATGCTCAGGCACTCGCCATTACCCCGTGTGTTTGGTATTCTCAGTACGGAACGCTAGAAACGCGCTCCCTTCGCACAGTGGTGGACGCGGCCACGCTGGCGACGAGAGAGTGCAGTAAATTGAGAGAGCCGTGGCCGATGTTCTGCTCGCTCTGATTTCTCTAAACCTCACTCCAAATACATGCAAATTTTTTTGTTCGATTGGAGCGAGTTTTCATCGTTTTATACCGAGTATATTATTGCATCAATCACAACCAATAGCCCGTTTAAATTTCCATAGGAAACTAACGGGTATATAACTGAATCGGAACCAACACGGAAAAAAAGTGAAAAAGAATAAAAAAAAAGTAAAATTTCCGCGAAACATTGCTTTTTCAGCTGATTTCAAGCCCATAGCAGCATCGAAGCAGTGAAATTGTTCTTCGTCAGGTAGTTTTAAACATTCCACAAACCGAATACCGTAAAACCTGTATTAGACTTGCATGCAAGTCTATTGTTCAAAGGCCTCGCCCAGGAGCAAGTCTATTAGAGGGGCAAGTCTAATAAAGGGTGCAAGTCTATTGTTCCAACTTCGAAAAGGCTAGGTAGTATTTTTTAATTAAACATTTTATGTGTAAACAACAGCAAAAAATAAAAATCGACACAGTACAAATTACAGAAAAAAAATCGCTCAGAGCCCTGGTGAAAACGTGCTCCATTGATAACACGCGCACGCGCCGCATTCGACGGCAAAAAATTTTTGGGCACTGTGCCAATGCAAAAATTTAGAAAAGAGACGAGACGGAGAAGATGAGAGAAAAAAGAGACGAGACGGAGAAGACGAGAGAAAAAAGAGACGAGACGGAGAAGACGAGAGCGTCGCGCGTGTTCTCGCGCCAAAAAAAATAGTTTGAAAAAATGGCAGTCGCCATTACCCCGTGCAAACATGCAACTTAAATTAGAACGGAACATACAATATCACGAGTACCGGGGGAAAATTGAAGGGAATTCGGGTTTAGACGAAAGCTGAACAATTATTATCAATTCAATTTTCTTGACTGTTACAATAGGATTTTACATTTTTCACGTGAACTTTTGTGGTAGCCGGCAAGAAGATTGAATTGATAATATGTCAATGAATTGCAGAATTTTCCGATCGAATTGAAACAGCAAATTGCCTTGAAGACACTCAATTTTACGTTATTCTTTGTTTGTCACGGGTTGGAATAATCCATAAGATTTAGTCTGAGCAGATACGAAAAAATAAAAAAAAACCGCGGAGGGGGATCGAACCCACACGGCATGCTGGACCCTACGAAAGTCAAACGAGCCCTGGCGCACTTCTGCGTGTTTCTCTGCGCCTCCATATATTTCTCTTGGAGTATTGCCAAAAATCTTTGGCGCCTTGCCAGATATGTTTTTTTTTTTGGCTAAATATAACGTTTTTCGAATTTTTAGTCCCAATTTTCGTATTTTGTTTTTCAGAATTTAAATTAAGTTAAAATTAAAGATAATTTTTTTTGATGAAAAACATTAAAAAAAATAAATAAGGAAAAAAAATAACAAAGAAAAGTATTTAATAAAGAAATAATAAAATCTCGTAAATCGACACAAGTCTCTGCGGAGGAGACGCAGGGACGCGAGTAGATTAGCACGCGAAAATTCGCTTTTGAAAAATAATTCAAAAACGTAGCCTCCAACACGCCGTGACCCACAACCTTCAGATTGGCGTCCGCAAGCTCTCACCACAACACAGGTAGTGCGCGTTCAGCTTATAATAGAAATCAAGGCAAAAATACTCACGGACATACTCAGAAAATTTAGAACCGAAATGTCGATTTTGAAAATTTTCAGAAAAAACAAGCCTGGATGCATCAAAAGCTACTTTTGATTTCTTTTCATTTCTAAAAATGTTTTTTCTTCACTTTCTTTTAAATTTATTTTTCATTCATTTCTTGCGTGTGCCCTGTGGCGCAGGCAGTTAGGCGCTTGCCTTTCAAAAGAACGACGCGAGTTCGAGTTTTTGTGTTGGTCTCGAGCGCTCACTTCGCTTCCGCCATGCAGTTTGGAAACAGACACACCAAGAAACTCAGTTACAGACCCAAACGGAATTTTATATATAAGAATGATATATATTTTTTCTGAGCATACGTCGCCCACGTAAAATGTTTTTTTTATTTACTTTTGTTTTCTTTCTAGTGATGACAGTAATTTCTTTTCCACAAATCTCTTAAGTTCTCGCGACCCTTAAGGTAAAGTGTTTAACATGTTTGAACGTCAATCGAAAAATCGAGTTTTGTGGAATGCATACTCGATTGTGCGAGACACACAAACAAGCACACAGACTATTCTAAAAATTTTTATATTTCTGAGCATATTCAAGAGTATTTTTCCCTAATATTCCAAAATTTCAGGCCAATCGGAGTATTTTCCGAGTTTTCGCGCAGTTTTTACCATTTCATGCAACGCTGACGTATATCGACAGCACTACGCGAGAGGTGAGTAAATGCGCTCCATTGAATGGCGCGAATTTGAAACCTTCCACTCTCGTGAACCGTTATTTTTTTCTCTCTGCACTAATTTCCTCCTATCCCGATTCCGTTTTCACCACTTCCGTTCAAAATTTAACTAGAAATTTTTAATTTCGGGCAGAAAAAAAAACAAGTTATCGCCAAACAAATAGTCTCGATGCCCTCCTATGAGATTTTAAGTGCCCCCTCTGAGCATTCAACTAACCGGCCCCCTATGAGACTTGTTGAAATGACCCCTATGAGACAGTTGCAAATGCCCCCTATGAGACGGTGCCCCCTTTGAGACTTTGCCCCCTTTGAGCACGATGCCCCCTATTTTTATGACCCCTGTGAGTATGGGCCGTCCGCGCAATACTCTTCGCAAGTTACACTCATTCCATTTAATGGTTTCGCGATCAAGGGGATAATGTGGATGAACAGTAGAGGAGATGCTAATGGTTCGCATTTCACCTATGCAAAACTTTTATTTCCTTTTTTGAGACATGCTTTTTCGAGCTTGCGTTCGTGTTTAAAGATTGAAAAAAGAAAAATACGTATCTTGACTATCCACCAAAGTTCACCGCGTCTTTTTGCTTTGCAAATTAATGATTTTTTCAGAATCAGTAGCTTCGAGAATTTCATTATTCTCAACATTTTTTAATTACCGTAAATACTGTATTATAAGCCCATGGGCTTCTATTTTTCAAAGGGGTCTCAAGGGTAGGCTTATATTACAGGTGGTCTTCTATTACAGGGTGGGTTTCTATTTTTCAACCCCCTTTTTTATCCACATAAAAAAAAAACTTCAAAACACCAAAAACAATTTTCATAATATCAAATTCCGATTGCGAATCAGAAGTTCTAATTGAAAGGGGGTACGACAGAATAGAAATAGGCGAAATAGAAATGCTACAAAATATAATTTCTACAAAAAAGAACTGGAAAAAATAGAATGGCTACAAAATATAAATGAGCGGAATAGAACAGCGCGAAATAGAAATGTGACAAAATAGAAATGGGCGAAATAGAAATCGGTGCGATGGAGCGCGTTTGCATTATTCTTCGAATTTTCCGATTATTATAGGTTTTTTCAGTACTTTTCAGATATTTTACGCACTTAACGACATCGAAAATGAAGAAAGGTATAAAATCAATGCAGTTTCAGAAAAAAAAATGGAAAATTGGCGAAAAACTGAGAAATTGAAAAAATTATGCAAACGCGCTCCATCGCCCAAAAATTTCTATTTTGTAGTATTTCTATTTCGCTCAGTTCTATTTTTTCCAGTTCTTTTTTGTAGCAATTCTATTTTGTAGCATTTCTATTTCGCCTATTTCTATTCTGTCGTACCCTCAATTGAAGAGCACTAACAACATAAAATAGATGTTTGTATCTTTAAAAATAATAATTTTCATAATCCAATGGTGTGTGACAAAATTTTCTGAAAAACGGAAATAATTCAAGATGATTTCTGAAAAGACTGATTTTAACTACCGAAACTCAACCACAAAATTGCAGCATTGCTATTTTTTTGTCATTTTCATTTCAATTTTTGATATTGTCGGCCCGCCAAAATGGTCAAACGCGCTCCGCTGAACTCAATACTACGTGGATTTCATTTTGGTTTCCAAATTTTTTCATTTCACGTGTAAATTCAACGTGAAATAAAATAATTTGGAAACCAAAATGAAATCAACGTAGTATTGAGTTCAGCGGAGCGCGTTTGACCGACGTGGCGGGCCGATAATATTATTACTTGTTTTAGTAGTCCATTTTCTTTACTGAAATGTGGAATTCAAAACTATGGTTTTTTAAACCCGCAAATGTTTTGTTTTATTGTGTTTTCAATCGAGTTGCATCATCAATTAATGAAACCTACACCTTTTTTCGCGTAAAAACTTCAAAATGCTCAAAAATTCAACATTCGCGTGAAAAAGGTGGGCTTTTTCTGGTGATGCCACTCGACTCAAAACACAATATGGAATCAGATTAAAAAAATTAAAATGCGATGAAACGCTCCCAACTCCAGGCCAATAATCAATGGGTCCAGGACTCTTTTGGTACGATTGATTTTCGATTAAGTCTGCTTAGGGTGCCAAATTTGTGTACGGCCTCTTTGGGTATAATTGATCCTTAGTTACGGCAACTTTTTTGTATGAAATTGGCAAATTTGGTACCCAAAGAGCAGCCGTAACCATAAACAAAACGTACCAAAAGAGCGAGGAAACTAGACCCACTGCGTGTTGGCTACAACTGCAAAATGGGTTTTTATTAAAGGGTGGGCTTCTATTACAGGGTGGGCTTTTATTTTTCAAAGGGGTCTGGAGATGGGCTTATATTACAGAATGGGCTTCAGAAAAAAGAGATGTATACCCAATTCATTTAAAGAGATGTATACCCAATTCATATCGCCGCCTGCGCCGCATCAGATCAAAGCACGCCAAACTTCTACAAAATTCCCAAGCTTCCAACTCATCCTTTTCCCACTTGTTGCGCAAACAACGCGCCATAATCAAAAAATTAGGTCGTCAAAATTCAGCTTTTGAGAAAAAATCCTGTCCCAGCCTAGTTCTCACGCAGCTAAATCTTTAATTCGCAAACGTCTTAAAATAAAGTCTAGTATTCCTCCTCTTTCCGTTAATGGTAGTTTAGTTCATACAGACACTGATATAGCCCTCACGTTTTCCAGTATCTTCAAGTCCAATTTCTCCTCACCCTCACTTGCCTCATCAATACAGACCATTCCAAGAACGCAATTTGCTAATTCCTCATCTTCATTTTCCTACGCTGACCTCTTTGCCCCTTATATAGTTGAGTTCACTCTTCAAAAGCTTCCCCCTTCTTGCGGTTTCTCCCCGCATCACGCTAACTACCTAGTTCTTAAACGGTGTTGTACCGCGCTTGCTCTTCCCCTCTCCATTATTTTTTCTCATTCCTTTTCCTCCTCCTCGCTCCCGTCAAGCTGGAAGCACTCAATTGTCGTCCCAGTCCCCAAAAAGGGTAACCTGTCGAATCCCACCAACTATCGCCCGATTTCTTTGACTGACCCCATCTCTCGTGTCATGGAGCGAATAATTTGCAGACGTCTCATGTCCGATTTTTCTCACAAGTTTCATCCACTCCAACATGGGTTTCTCCCCTCCCGTTCATGCACCACGTCGCTAATTCATTCCGTCTCCATATACAAGAGAATTCTCAAAGCCCACAAAACTCTAGACATCGTTTATTTTGATTACCAGAAAGCATTTGACAAGGTCCCACACACTCTCCTCATTAGCAAGCTCAAATCGTTTGGGTTCCCGTCAATTTACTGCCAATGGTTCACCGATTTTCTCTCTAATAGGCACTTCTCTGTTAAAATAAATAACTACATCCAGCCTTCCAAAACTCCCATTCCTTCTGGAGTCCCTCAGGGCTCTGTTTCTGGACCTTTTCTCTTTCTTGTTTTTCTAAATGATCTTCTATACTCCCTCCCTACATCGATTAATTTCTCAGTTTTCGCTGACGACATTAAGATTTATCATCACAATCCCTACATTGTACAAAACGCAATCAATATTATTTCTGATTGGTCTGTTTCTAATGAACTTCCGCTCGCTGAATCCAAAACTTCACTTCTCCGACTAGGTTCCCTCAATCCTAAACAATCGTACTTTATTGGTAACTCGCCCATTCTTGCTTCCTCATCTGTCAGGGACCTTGGTCTTCTCACCGATGCTTCCCTCAAATTTGACCTTCATATTAACCAGAAAATAGCCTTAGCTCTATTACGGGCCAAACAACTTCTTAAATCTTTCCGTTCCTCTAACCCTGCATTCTATTCAACACTCTTCAAAACTTACGTACTTCCAGTTCTGGAATACGGTTCCTCTGTTTACTCTCCCCAACCTACCTCTAAGTTATCGATTAAACTAGAAAAGCCTCTTAGATATTTCTCCAAAATAGCTCTCCAACGCTGCAACATCTCCTTCTCATCTTACGAAAATCGCCTAGAACTTCTCAACATGTACTCAATTAGAAATCGCCGTCTTAAAGCTCAATTGCTCCTCCTTTACCGGATGGTTAGCGGTGCCTCATACTTTCCTGAACTGAATTCCTTCATATCTTTTACCTCTTCATCCCGTCGGCCTATGCTTTAACGTGCCACTCACCCCAAACCAATGATTTCTTTTCCACTACAGTTCCAATTTGGAATTCGATTTTACGCAATATATCCACTTTTCTCTCCCCTTCTCAATTTGAACAACTGGTTGTTTTATCTATTACCCGGTTTTAAGATATCATGCTGTCCCTGCCATTTTTTTTTTCATGCCAAATGATCTTTCCCAACTAGGTACATCTCTTGCGGGATTGTCCTAGTTTTAATTCTTTATTCACCCCATACCGTTCCCCATATCATGTTCTTGATTTGTTTTATATGCGACCGACGAATAAATGATATATATATTATTGTTTTAAAAAATTTGTCACCTGGCGAGAGGCGCGAATTCAAAAAATAGGCTCCGCCTCCTCGCCGAAATATTTTTGCAACTCTGCGCGCGCCAATTTGCAATCGCGGTGCGCGCAATTTTCCGCGTCGAATTTTTGTCCAGTGCCTTTCAATTTCCCCTGGAAACCTTTATAAAAATTGTTATTTTGAAGCGAATTTGGCAACTTTTGATTTAAAGTGAGTTTTTGATTTTCTTAATTGGATATTTGTTAATAAGTAACGGAAATTCAACGCATAAAATCGCGCGCACCGCGATTGCAAATTGGCGCGCGCAGAGTTGCAAAAATATTTTGGCTAGGAGGAGGAGCCTATTTTTTGAATTCGCGCCTCTCGCCAAGTGACAAATTTTTTATTATGTTTTCAATCGACTTGCGACATGAGAACGCGAGACTCCGCCCACTTATTTCTGCGCGACCACGCGAACACAGTGATATTTGAAGAGACGCAGACAGAACGACAAAAAATAAGTGGGCGGAGTCTCGCGTTCTCATGTCGCAAGTCGATTGAAAACACAATAAAACAATAATATATATATACAGTAGCGGCCACTGAAATATCCCCTTTTGGTTTTTCAGCTATAACTTTTTTTAGAGAAGAGCTAGGAATTTGAGGTCAACTGTGAAAATGTTCCAAAGTAAGCCAGGAATATGATGCAATTTAGCTTTTACTCATAAAAAAATTGCTTTTCTGGAAATTCCAAAAATTCGATTTTTCGACTTTTAATAAAAAACCGTTTATTGAGATTTCACCCGGGAAAAGACTTGTAAATGAGGTAATAAGGGATAGAAACAGTTTCTAACTAATTAATACTAATCTGCAAACCCTCGAGAATCGATAACAGCTTGACATCTTCTTGGCAGGTTTGTTAGAACAGACTGTGGAATCTGAGCCCACGCAGTCTGCAACTGAGAGAATTTCTGGTCGGCATTTTGAGCACGGATGCCGAAAACGCGTCTCTCAAGCTCTTCCCACAAGTGCTCGATAAGATTGAGGTCGGGGCTCTGGCTGGGCCACTCCATTACGGTCACACGGTTGGTGGCGAACCAATGGTTTGAGACATTTCACTCACTTTTATGTGGATGGACGTGTGCTTCGAGTCATTATCTTGCTGAAACGAGTAACGAACCCTTAGGGAGACACGAGCGAACGGTAGCATTACATTTTGCAAGATCTGTTCGTACACAAAGCGATCCATGTTGCCTCGGATGCGGTGAAAAGGTCCGACCCCATAGCAGCTGAACAGGACCATACCATCACGTTGCCGCCATCATGTTTTACGGTCGGAGTTTGGTATTTTGGGTTGTATCTGGTCCCTACTGGTCGTATCACATAAGAAATTCCATCCGAACCAAATAACATGAACTTGCTCTCATCACTCTACAAAACTCGTTCCCACTGACTTTGAGTCCAGTTGAGATGAGCTCGCGCCCAGGCCACACGAGTTGCTCTATTGCGGTCAGAGATGTACGGCTTCTTTACAGGTCTTTTGCCAAACAGTCCAGCATCGTTTAGGCGCTGTCGGATCGTTCTGCCGCTTGCCACAGGTGATCCACAGGGAGAAACCTGATCGAGGACTTCGGAGGGCACTGAGCCTAGGGTTGCTTCTTGATGCGCGTACGATGTTTCTTTCTGTTAGATGGTTTGTAACTCAAGCCCGTGAGTGTCTTCTCTTCACTGGTTGTCTATTTTGAGCTCTCCAGCGCTTCAAAAATGTTCCAATTGTGGAACGATCGAAGTTGAACTGCTCAGCAAGTTGCCTGAGAGTTCGTCCCTGCTCGCGCCCTCTAGCAATTGAAAATTGCTGGTTAGGGGTCAAATATACTTTAAATTAAGTTTTTGTCATTACCTAAATCAATAGATATTGAAAACTCTAGAAAATATTGGAGTTTTGTAGCTTTAAAAAAAACATAGAAAAAACGATAAAAATCGTGAAAATTGAAAAAAAAAATTAGAAATATTTTTATCGGTAAAAACTAAATTGAATCATATTTGTGGCTTATTTTGGAACATTTTCACAGTTGACCTCAATTTCCTAGCTCTTCTCTAAAAAAAGTTATAGCTGAAAAACCAAAAGGGGATATTTCAGTGGCCGCTACTGTAATACAGGTGGGCTTATAATACAGTATTTACGGTACTCTTAGATTTAAAAAAAAAAAAACACTCATTACAATTTGTTCAAGTTTCAAACTCAAACCCAAGCTCGAAAAAATGTGTCTCAAAAAAAAGAAACAAATTTTGCAGGGGTAGGGTGCAAACTAGTAGCCTCTTCTCTAATGCTCATCCTCACTATCCCTTCGGCCACCCAATCTCGGAAGCAAGAAGGTTTAACTTGTGAAGAGTATTGCGCGGCCGCGACGAACAAAACAAGCGTTTCACTCCAACCCGTGTAAAAACCAATGGTTGAAATTATTGTCTTATCAATTGAGTTGCAACATGAGAACGCAAAAATCGAGGGTACGACAGAATAGAAATAGGAGAAATAGAAATGCAACACAATAGAGTTGCTACGAAATAGCACTGGAAAAAATAGAACGGCTACAAAATAAAAATAAGCGGAATAGAACAGCGCACGGTGTCCAGGATTTGAAATGTGGGCGGAGACTAATTTGCTGGCGCGTCAGCAAACTTCCATCGCGCACTTTCGGTGCTTGCGCATTTTTCGACTCTCGCATTTTATTTTATTGATTTTATTGTTTTTCTTTCAGTAAAACCTGTTTTCTTTGTAAAATGTATGTATTGTATCTTTTAATGCCATATAATTGCCCAAACTTCGCTTTTCGTAAAGATTTATCCTGCAAAAACACCAAAAAACTCAAAACGAATTTTTCGAAATGGTGGCTGAACCAAATTCGACGTTCTTAGGCTTAAAAAATTTCTAAAGACCTCAGCTATAATTCCGTTGGAGCACATGTGGGAAAAATTAAGAATTTATGCTTTTTTTCCCGAAAAACATAAAAAATGCGTCAAAATTTGAATTTCGCGCGCGAAAATCCAGTGGGGCGCGTTTGCTCGGCCCCGCCCACTTTTCAAATCCTGGACACCGTGCGAATTGTTGAAGTAGAGTTTTTTTTTAAACCCATAAAAAAAAACATTCTCTCGTTCAAGTTGGGACTCAACAAAAACATCTGTCAAAAAACGCAGAAACTTATGTACTAACCTAATACTTTATTGATTTTTATGTTTAAGGGGAAAACTTCGCATGCTAATTAAAAGGTTCCGGGTTTGACTTTGTGTAACGCAAACTTTTACTGCGACACACTTTTTGCGGTGAGACCACATCCGAGTCAAATGCTCTGCTCCGCCAGGTTTTCGCGACTCGTAAATAGTGCAGAAATCCTCTTCGTCCTTCTATGAGTATAAAATTCATTTTTATCATCGTTGTTGAACAACCTTAGGGTGCAGAACTTTAATTTTTCTCACGACTGCTTAAGCTTTTGTGAAAACAAAAAAATTGCAACGCGGTGTTTGCGTATTTTTGAAATTCAAAGCCTGGGTAGAATTTGAGATAATCTTACAAGTGAGTCAAGGTTTTACAGGAATTTTACAGTAGAGCGAGGTTGATGATGTATTCGCCGAACTATTCGAAAAAAAAAGTTACCGTTTTTTGCCCTCGTTGAAATTTTTTTGTTTTCACAATAGACGGCAAGAATATTACGTCGATAATACTAAAATTGCTTCTGAAACTGCTATTAAACATTCGAATTGTTGTTTAATGTGAAAATATACTAACGCACATGTTTTTAATTTTTTGCTTATTTACTATTCACCTTGGTATAATTCAGATTGTACGTATATTGGAAATCACTCCAATCAACAATCCCGGAGCAGAGTTTTGAAAGACAAAGCCAATACCATGCTAATTTTATTTATTGCAATAGTTGGAACTACGATTTTCCCACAAACATTCGCCTTCACGGAATTCAATGAATCAAAAAGTCAATTTTATCGTCATGACGAATTGGAAAACTTAGCGAAAATCGAGAAAATTGGGAATAGTCTGGTCCGTGTACTCAATGCCATTGTGTTACTTCAGGATGTGAACGAAAATCCCACAGTTATGAAAAAAGTGTTGGCGGAAGCCCTGAATGTGCAAAATGTGTCGTTGTTAGAATCTATCAATGATATGGATGCTAATAATATATTTCAAGCTTTAAAAACGTATTCTTTATTAGCAGATGAAAAAACATCAAGAATAAACGAAATCACAATACTTTTAAGTGCACTGAAATTGCGTAGTAATTATGCACCGGCTAAAAACACCACGATTTTATTCACCGAAAAACGGTGGAAAAATGATACCACTTTGCTCCCGCCCTTAAAAAAAATTACATCTATGAGCGCTACATCATTCATACAAATGCTATTAACTTTCGATATTCTGAATTTTGATTTCACCGTTTTCAAGGAGAAACTAGAAACTTTCAAAACAGACCTGAAAAAGTTTGAAAGCAAATTAAGTCTGCAAGTTATAACAGAAAATCAATTCGCTATGGATTTAGATTTTTTATTCGATAAATTCAAAGAACTTAACGCCGACATTGTTTTATTAATCGATGCAATTAGCAATAGAAAAAGTGAAAACTTTTCAGAAAGTTTGAAAATTTTGATTATGGAAATTAAACACTACGAAAAACTAACCAATCACATTTTTTTGAACACCGTTGATAATTACTTGGTCAGTCTAGAAAAGACTACCAAAAGTATCCAACTATTTGCAAACGCTACAAACAACAACCGGATCAAAGAAAAGACTGATTTTCTAAATATGTTTTTTAGCGAAAAAGTTTCTGTTTCTGATAGAAAATATCTTATCGGCTTTTCTAAGGGATACAATGATTTTGATAATCTTTTCAACGATCTCGACAATGCAAATCTTGAAGAATTGTTGAATCACGGGAGGTCTTTAGCTGAGTTAAAAAATGTTTTAAAACCGGTGTTAGACATCAAGTGCCAAATATCGGAGGCAAAACAATTATGGGAAAAACATTCTAGAACTACTTATTCAACTGCTATTAGTCATTTATCGTCTACATTGATTGGCATTTCGAAGTTTGAATCAAACTCGGTTCTAAACTCACTAACCAATATGAGCTCCATTTGGGAAAGTTTGAGAGCAATGCCCAGAAGAAACATGTTCAAATCGGAAGAGCTTGAAAACCTTTTGAATTCGTTTCAAAAATATTTGAATTTGAAACACAGCTTAGAAGCACTTGCACATTTGTTTAATACGACCAAAAATACAATTGAAGTTTTTCGACATAGTTATGAAACACCAAGTTACGGCAATGAAAGTATTTCCAAAGTAAAAAGTCTCATAAACAACAATTTAAGTTTTGAGTCAATGTACACATTAATGAAACAATTTGAAGATCAATCAAATGATTTCAAAAAACGTCTAGCCAACTTTACTGATTTAAAAAAAAACACAATGGAAAATTTTTTTAACGATATTCACAAAACACGTGGTATTTCCCAACAAATTGAAATTGAAATTAAGCAAATAATCAATAATTTTTTGCTTTTAAATTTTCTTATACCGGTCAAAGATAAAGAAAGGAACATAATCAACCAGCTGCCCACCATTCTAATTTTTGTAAAAAGAATAATTGCTAAATGGGAAGAGTTAGACAAAACCCTTTATAAAAAATTGAAAAAAGAAAAAGACTTCAAGCATCTGACTGAGTATAAGAATGCTAGCGAAACATTAGTTCAGTTAGCTCATTCTCTACTTTTATTGAAGTTTTATCAAAGTACTAAGTTTCGCAACATTACTGCAACATTATTAAAAAACATCAATAGTCTCGAAAGAAAAATAGAAGAATGGTCTTTAAATAATTACCTTGGTCATTATAACGACTACAGTTACATATTTGATTTCAATACATTAATGATGAACGTTTTGTCCGAGATTGAAACATTACCATCAAGATTTCATTACGAGAAACTGAGTTTGTCAACATTCGGAAACAGACTGTACGGACTAAACAATTTTTCCATTTTTAAGTTAGACATTCCACGCATGCTTGCTACCGTCAATTATTTGAAGACGAAGAAAATTAATATATCAGAAGAAATATTAGTGATTGAGCAACTATTACCGCAATTAAGCAATTTTCAGTCTGCAGCAGAAGTTAAGCAAAATATTCTTCACGAGTTGCTCTCAGAAGCCTACAGATTTTTTAGTGTGTTGTTCGCAAAATACTTGCCTACTGAAATCGACGGGTATAAGTTCAATTTTTATAAAACTGATGATTTATTAGTGTTTTAGGATATTTTGGAAAGCAGTCGTGTGGATCGCTGTTATGCTTCTGGCTTGTGCTTGCGGTCCTGTCATATACTGGTTCCGAACTGTCATAGACGAAGTCAGAGAAAAATCAAGAAATTGACGATTATTATTTATGAAAGTATTTTACATTTTTTTTTCTTGGTTTTCATTTTTAATACAGTGCGTAACATAAGTATAAGCGCACCCCTGAGAATATCAGCTACGGCGTTCGCATGCAATCTGAAGACTTGAGACTTTGAAAATCGTTATCAGCATGCTAAATTTACCCACTGTACAAATTTTTAAGTTAATAAACACAAAACTCTTGTGATTTGACTAACACAGTGCTGGCCATAAGTTTATATAAAACCGGTTTTTTTAAGATAACATGGCTTATACTCGAAGGAGGGTCATGAAATTGTTACGGTATGTGTTAAACACAGTTACGGAAATATGCAGACTAAAAAATTCCATCATTACAAAAATTTTTTTGGAAATTTTTACTTTTTCGTTTTTTTCACTATTACAAGTTTTCATGATTTTTTGTGATTTTTATGTGATAACTTTTTTTTTGTGCTCACAATCAGTTACAAATATTTATGTTTTTTTAGGATGGCTAAACCTTTTGGAAGCAAATGCGTCTCATCATCAAAATCATCAAAAAAGCCATTTTGCGAGGTCATGAACAAACGCTGCGTTAATTGCACAAGCCGAATCGCTCACTTGTGCTGGAGCGCACTTGCTGACTCTGGGTCTCTCTGTTTCTAATGCTATTTCTTCTCTCTCCATTTGCACACTTATTTCTTTCAATTTTAAATGTTTCTTTCTTATTTTTCTAGCTAGAATTATTAAAAAAATATAATTTGAGCCTGAAAATGATACAGTCCAAAATCTTTTGAGATACTTCTTTCGAACAGATGTTTGATCTAACTCATTTATTAGTGTTTTTGAGTTTGAAATAGAACTCAGAACGTATTAAATACACCAGAAATTGTGAAAAATACTTTTTCACATAAAAAAATTTTAAATGGTGCGAAAAAAACAACAAAAACAACAAAGAAAAATTTATTTTTTTAATGCCCTGCACCAACACGCATAACTTCGAAAAACTCTGGTAAACCGATTACAATCTAACCTTAGTTGTACAATGTAATTTCAGCCGATTTACAATCTAAGTTCAGTCGAATTCAATTGTACGGGCAGCCTTGGCGCATTTTGAGCGCACGATAAATACGTCAATCAACAGTTGGCGCAATATTTTTGTTTCCTAAAACTTTTTCCACTTTTTAAAAGTTTTTTTTACAATTGCAGCTAATTTTTTGATATTTTTTGATAAAAAGTCATAATTAACTCGCAAATTATTATTATTCTTGTATTTTATTCGGTTTGTTGTGCGTTGTCGAGCTGGCTTTCTCGAAACTTTCGATTCTTCGTAGTATTCCGCCAAAATTTTAGAATAGAAATATTCCGATTTCGAGTGCACTTCCGTTCCGTAGAAAAATCGCATTTTTCTAAAACTGGTTTCCAATCTTTCTTTAACAAAAGTTGTATCAACAATTTAGGATTCAAAATTAACCAAAATTTCTCCTGTCGCCCTTTTTCCAATGAGGGCAGAAAATTGAAATCCAAATTGAGAAGGAAAATCGGAAAGTGCTCGGAGAATTTTGAAATTTTGAAATTGAAACATTGATTTAGAGAAAGCCTGCTGATGATGAAATATATCATCCTTATAGTATCAATTTTCAGACCGCGACACATGGAAGCAGGATTTCCTACACATCACGATACAACCAAAAAGTTGCAGTTTTTACTAGACACGGCACCCCAGCCTTCCAAAATTTTTTCTGGTTGGCGCATTTCGCGTGCACTGGCACTCCATGGTCGTACGGCCGTGTACTCCACGTGGACAATGTGATTTGCGCAATAGCAGAATTTTTTTCTTTTTTTGTTTGATTTTTAAATATTTTTTACAAATTTTTAGGCATAACTATTCTGAAAATGAATAAAAATTGATAATTTATTAATTTCTATCTTTTTATTATGTGATTGCTCAATATTTTATCGTAGAAATCGTAGATGTTTTTCAAACCCCTAAGGCTAGGCCATTTCTGAATTTTTGTTGACGTCCAAGTGCTCGAAATGTTCGCAAGAAACTCCTCTATCGGCAAATAATATTCATTTTTCAAAAACATAATTATTCGAGTGAAATAATGAAAAAAACTGATTTTTCAGTGCAAAATTACATTCGCCGCTGGCGAATGATGCAAGCGCGCACCACTGCGAAATTGCTGGCGCATTGGAAGGAGGGGGAGCAGTGCTAGATATGAGAAAAAAAAAATAGAAAATCTGAAAAAAACGAAGAGTAAAAACGGAGCACGCTATGTATTTTCAAATCGTTGGAATGAAGGTATTTTTTTCGCTTGAAGAAATATTAATATTCCGCTTGAAAATTATTATTACAGAGGATGTATTTTGCGTCTGAACCGACGTATGGCCGCCTGTTTTTGTGACACGGATTTCAATTTTATCAAGTCAATAGTCTACATCTACAGTACTGGCCATAAAGAATGCGACAACTGGTTTTTTGACGGTAACTTCTTGGAAAGTTAGCTTTTTGACCCGAATTTTTTTACTGTATCTTCAATGGAACCTCACAAAAATTTGCGTACTTGCGAATTACCTTATTCTGCAAAAAAGATTTGTTTTTAATTTTTTTAAATTTTTCTCATGTTCGCACTTTTTTTCATGTATTTCAGTTTTTTGTATAAAGTTGAATGAAAATTAATTGGGAGTAGTTCTAATTAGTTTTTCATTGTTTTTCAGCCATGGTCAGACCATTTGGGAAAAAATTTTCACTGTGGACGTTCGAAAAAGCATCGTGAACTAGGCGCGCATCCGAAGATACTCGCAACTCAGTTTGATTGTTCTACCAGTCAAATTTACCGTATTTTGAAGAATAATCGTGATGATGTAAGGTTTGAATTAGCATTCTAAACTAATTTCGACTATTCAGGATGGTGTAGTTCATCGTCAATCTCCAGGAAGACCCCGAACCACTTCCAGAACTATGGATCGAAATACCTTGCGCGCGTGCCGAGAAGATCCTAGACGCACATCTACGGATATTCAAGTTTCCGTGACGTCTCCAAATGAGCCGGTGCCATCGAGAAAGACTATTAGAAGACTCTGCAAGTTGCTGGACTGCATGGACGAAGACCAGTCAAAAAATCACTCGTTAGTCTAAAAAACCGGAAAGCTCGCGTTGAATGGGCTAAACATCACTTGTCCTGGGGACCTCGAGAGTGGGCTAATCACATCTGGAGCGACAAATCGAAGTTTAATCTGTTCGGTACCGATGGTATTCAATAGATTCGACGTCCTATTGGCTCCAGATATGCTCCTCACAAGGGAAGTGTTTAGGGTCACCAATTTGGAAATTTCTGAAAATTTAACCACACATTAGAGATGGTTTGAAAACAACTCTCAAACATTTCTAAAAAAGGGCCGCCACTAGGAACCGAGATATGACGCTTCAAAGTTTGGGCCACGCCCCTTTTAAAATTTAACACAGGAAAACGCGATTTATCAGTAGAAAGAGCGGAAAATACTCAGCGCCAAAGTCACTGCCTTCCTCCCCTGTTGATTTCATCGGTTCGGTGGTCCAGTGGTAGAGGTTTCAAGTGGTAGTGGCAAGGCGCTGGCCTCGATTCCCGCATAGTGGAAAAATTTTTGCATTTTTTTTTTCAAAATTTCAGAAGACGTGATTGAAGGTTTTCAATCAATTTCAGGACTTTTTATTACCCTTTCGTAGTTTTAAATTACTTCAAGAACTATTTCACACGTTTTTGAGGAAATTTTTTTTTTTGAAAAATTTACGAATTTTTGTCCACCAATTGATCATCATTTTTGAAATTCAAAAATTTTTGAAAAAAATTGTATGATTTTTCCATAGCTAAAAATCATAGACACCTTTTTGTTTATTGACAACGTATTTTAAGAGAGATAATTATAAAATTTCAATTGGTTGATCGATTTATCAGTGCAGTAATTAAAATTGTTGCCCAGTTTTTGGGCTCTAGAACGTTTCCAAACTGTTTTGCTTCCCAGTTTCGAAATGGTAGGCTTCGAAACTTCCCAGAGCCAGTTTTCGATTACAGCTTGTTATAATTTTTTTTTTCAAAATTTTTTGAATTTCAAAAATGATGATCAATTGGTGAACAAAAATTCGTAAATTTTTCAAAAAAAAATTTTCCTCAAAAACGTGTGAAATAGTTCTTGAAATAATTTAAAACTACGAAAGGGTAATAAAAAGTCCTGAAATTGATTGAAAACCTTCAATCACGTCTTCTGAAATTTAAAAAAAAAAATGCAAAAATTTTTCCACTATGCGGGAATCGAGCCCAGCGCCTTGCCACTACCACTTGAAACCTCTACCACTGGACCACCGAACCGATGAAATCAACGGAGGAGGAAGGCAGTGACTTTGGCGCTGAGTATTTTCCGCTCTTTCTACTGAATCGCGTTTTCCTGTGTTAAATTTTAAAAGGGGCGTGGCCCAAACTTTGAAGCGTCATATCTCGGTTCCTAGTGGCGGCCCTTTTTTAGAAATTTTTGAGAGTTGTTTTCAAACCATCTCTAATGTGTGGTTAAATTTTCAGAAATTTCCAAATTGGTGACCCTAAACACTTCCCTTGTCAGTACCAATGTCCAAAGGTAAAACATGTAGGTGGATCTGTGATGGTTTGGGGATACTTCTCCGACACTTCCATGGGTTCATTGAAGAGAATTGTTGGAACCATGGACGATATGTGTACGAAGACATCCTGAAGAACACAATGCGACCATGGGCAAGAGCAAATTTGAGCCGATCGTGGGTGTTTCAGCAGGATAATGACCCGAAGCATACTTCGGGTCATGTCGCCAACTGGTTTCGACGTCGCCGTGTGGATCTCCTGGAATGGCCAAGTCAGTCTTCGGACTTGAATCCTTTCGAACATATGTGGGAAGAGCTAGAACGACGTCTCAAAAGAGTACGAGCCTCCAATGCCAACCAGATTTTCGCTCAACATGAAGCTGCTTGGAAGAGTATCCCGATGACGGTGGTTCAGACGCTCCTTGATTCGATGCCACGCAGATGCCAGGCTGTTATTGATGCCAAAGGATACCCAACCAAGTATTAAATCACTTTTTTCAGTTACCTTCCTTTTGTTTTTGACCTTCGGTGATACTAGAGCTTATTTGTATAGATCTCAAAAAATGTCAATTTTCATGAATTTTCGAAAAAATTGAATAAAAAAATAATTTTTTGCAGAATTTTAAAATCAACTTGGCAGAAAGGTCTCTGGTAGTGCTGAAAAAATCTCACAGAAAAATTTGGGTCAAAAAGTTAACATTCCAAGAGGTTATCGTCAAAAAACTAGTTGTCGCATTCTTTATGGCCAGTACTGTATATGGCATGACAGTTCAGGAGGATCAAATGCTTACAATTTGATAATTTATGCTGCGCACAAAGTAAAAAAAAGCACGCGTGAACTTGCGAAACACGCGCACAAAGTGACGCAGGATTTGCGCGATTTTGAAGCGTCATTTTTACAAAAAGATGTTATGTCCCTTTAAAATTCTTACGGTATTTGTTATATTTTCAGTCGATTTTCGCAACATTTTGCGGCAAATTGACGTTTTCTGTGGTTTTAAAGATGTTTTTCGATAAATTAAATTAATTTAGTCCTAATTGAAAGGGTTTGCGTCATGTAATCACTATTTTTTCTTATTTAAAGTAAATTTCCTTGTTTAGAAACTTACCTAATTTTTTTGCCGTCATGTCTGCAATTCAAATGTTCGTTTACTTTGTTTTATCCTCTTCTGAATAATTTTGTAGCATTGTGTTATGGGGTTTTGCACGAAATGGCAAAAAACCGCGCAAAACTCGGAAAATGCTCCGATTGACTTGAAATTTTGGTGAATAAGGGCAAAAAATACTTCTGGATATGCTCAAAAAATTTCGGACCGAAATATCATCCTTATATATAAAATTCCGTTTGGGTCTGTAACTAAGTTTCTTGGAGTGTCTGTTTACAAATTGCATGGAGGAAGCGAACTGACCGCCCGAGACCAACACGGTGTGTTGAAGCGTACATTTTTTCAAAAATAATAAAAAGTACGCAAATTGCCGTAACATTCGCGTTCAAATTATATTGTGAAAACAAAAAAATTGCAACGCGGTGTTTGCGTACTTTTGAAATTCAAATGGCAATGAGAGAAATAGATTTACTTTATCGAGAAATATCTTTAAAATCGCAGAAAACGTCAATTTGCCTCAAAATGTTGAGAAAATCGACTGAAAATATAACAAATACCGTAAGATTTTTAAAGGGACATAACATCTTTTTGTAAAAATGACGCTTCAAAATCGCGCAAATCTCGCATCACTTTGTGCGCGTGTTTCGCAAAATCACGCGTGCTTTTTTTTACTTTGTGCGCCACATTATACTTTCAAAATGTATCCATTTCTTGTTTTATTTGTTGTTAAAAAAATGTTTACTTCCAAATAAATTATGAAAAATATTGACCGTTGAACAATTGCTAAGCAACGCGCGCTACGAGATTCCGGCCGAACAGTACAATCGAGTTGCAGCCGGAGTACAATCTAATCTCAGTCTCAGTTCACTAGAATTAGGTCGTGTTTGGCCTTCAATCCAACTAAGATTACATTGTGAACTGACTGATCTTAGACTGTAATTGGTTTACCAGAGAATGTGCTTTTCTAATGGTATTTGTAGCCAATTTCTATTATTCTGATATGTCTTATGTGGGTAAAACAAAAGAAAAAAGTCTGATAAGGATCATCAAGAAAAAAAAGAGAAAACTGAGGAAGGATTCGAACCCCCGACATCGAGATTGTCGGAGAGACACAGGTGATTCGCGTGACGCAAATAATTTGTCAAAAATTGTTCGCGCGTTTGCGAAATGGGTACGCGTGAACATTACTTTTGTGCGCGCACAATTCGCAATTCGCGAAAATTTACATTTAATTTGCAAATTACATGCGCATCCCAGTTCCTAGGTCCTAGTTAATAGACACGAAATACAATTCTTGATTGACCGCGCTAAACCAGACATTCTTTGCTTGCAAGAAACTTGGCTTTCCGAAAAAACACCCAGTCCCACGCTAGTTAACCCTCCATCACGGTACCAAATATTCAGAACAGATCGCGCACATGAAAAAAGGGGCGGAGGTGTCTGTACCATAGTCAAATCAGAAATACCCGCCAAGGTAATCACATCAGAGACCAAAAACATGGCTTACGAAATCCTAGCGTTAGATATCAATATTTCAACTACCCCGATAAGACTGATAAATGTATACAGACCCCCCACCTGCTCCTACGCCAACACGTTAACGCTGCTAACCAAAATTTCCGATATGACCAACCACAATGGGCAGATAATTATACTAGGTGACTTTAATATAAAAAACATTAAGTGGATACCCGCGGGACCAATGACCAAAGACAAACTAGGTACAATACTAAGCGACTTCTGTAAAAACAACAACCTTAAACAGTTCGTTAACTCCCCCACAAGAAAAAACAACATTCTTGACATAGTCTTTAGCAACACCAAACTCGAAAATGTAGAAATATCAAATCCGATAGGCAGCAGTGATCATAGAAAAATAACGTTCACATTAGACATTCTAGAGAAACCAACAAAACATCTAATAGAAATATGGGATTTCAAAGGCATCAACTGGAAAGTTTGCGCAGCGGAACTAAATTTAATTGACTGGCCCACTATAATTGATCCAGTAAAAACAATTAGTGAAATATACAACGAATTTCTCACAATAATGCGACGTATCTGTGAACTCGCTGTTCCCAAGAAAAGAATAAACAAAGAACTCTACAATGTCCCTGAGTACCTGGTGACATTTCACAAAACTATTGAAAACAAATTTGATAAGCTTTTGAAAAGTCGCAGTTGGGCAGACTATGCTCTGTACATAGAACTAAGCAGAAAATTTCGGAAAAAACTATTGAAATTTAGACGAAACCAAGAACTGCTAACTTTGAAAAAATCTGGGAACAGCCATTTCACTCACATAGCAAAAAACATACTGAAACCCAAATTTTCTATGGTGCCCACTTTTGTCGACCAATCCTGTCACCATGCAACCTCCGATCACGAAAAGGCCGAAGTGTTAGCGGTTAACTTCGAAAGTCAATATGTAAACAAATCAAACACCAGTTTCACCCTGCCTCCCGACTACAAATCCGACCAAGAGATACCCTGGGTTACAGACGCAGAAATGCTTAAGTTCATCCAAAAATTTAAAAACTCTTGTTCGGATACTCCGGATAAGGTCCCCTTTAAATTTTTAAAGCTCATTGCGCCATTCATTGCGAGCCCACTCTCCCAAATTTGCAACCTTTCCATGATGAGAGGGGAGGTACCCGAAAAATGGCAACAGTCTATAATAACACCAATTAACAAAATTGCGAAACCACAGGTACCAACAGACTTTCGACCTATAAGTATTACATCCCAAATATGTAGAATATACGAAAGATGCATACTGTCAAAGCTTTTGCCATTCCTAGATAAAATACGTTTCTGGAACAACAACCAACATGGGTTTAGGCCTAAGCGATCAACTGTGAGTTGCATGCTCGAATCCCTAAATGACTGGACCAATAGCATAGAAAGGGGAAGTCAAGTAGACGTAATTTATTTCGACTATGCTAAAGCTTTTGACAGAGTACCCCACGATCTTCTCTTAGACAAACTAGTCTCAATCAAACTCAATGGAAATCTTTTAAAATGGTTAGCATCCTACCTTAGCAACAGGACATTCACAGTGAAAGTAACTAAAAATCAGTCCTCAACTAAAATGGCCCAGTGCGGCGTACCTCAGGGAGCAGTTCTATCACCGATCCTCTTTGGGATATACGTCAATGAAATTCCCAGTAAACTCCCAATGGGAGTTCACTGCAAGCAGTTTGCCGACGACATAAAACTATACTCAGAGATCCCTAATAGCGCGGCCATAAATGAAAAAAAGGTGGCCATAAATGCAGAAATTTCCCCCTTTTTTCTAAATCGCACAGTCAAATTTAGAAAAAAAGGGGGAAATTTCTGCATTTATGGCTACCTTTTTTTCATTTCTGGCCGCGCCATAAAGACTCCGACCCACAAAACAATAAACTACAACAAGCCATTGATGCCATCTGCCAATGGTCAGAAACCAAAAAACTCGCGCTGAACAATAGCAAAACTATTTTGATCTCATTAGGAAAAACTACAAAAAACTGTGACTATGTAATCAATGGTTCACCCATCGGTAGAAAACAACTAACTAGGGATTTAGGGTTTATGATTTCCCCGAAATTAGACTTCTCCGAGCATTGGCACAAAGCCACAAACCAAGCAAAATACGCCTTATCACTCATATTCAAAAAATACTGTAGCGACAACAGCAGACTACTCACTCTGTTATACAAAATCTTTATCAGACCCATCCTCGAATACGGTACAGTAATAAGCAACCCACACAAAAAATCTGATATCAAATCTGTCGAATCTGTCCAAAATGCTTTCACCAGAAGGCTGTACAGCCGACAAAAAGGCAGATATATAAGAGCTGATGATCCCGAATATCTTTCGGCGCCCGAAAGAAATTCACTCTACGGCCTCTCATCACTAGAAAACAGGAGAAAGTATTTTGACAGGAAATTTCTGACTAAGATGATAGCAGGGAACGTTGATATCGACACAAGACCATTCTTTACTTTCTTTCAAAACACGCGAACGCGCGCAAAAACCAAATTTATTTGGGCCCGCAGCAAAACAAAGATCCGCCAAGAATTTTTCACAAACCGCACGCTAACCGCAATCACTCTATAACTACTGCGAACGGACGTCATCAAGATCCTTTGTCACTTCTACCCCACCTTTTTTTTTCTGCTTTCATTCTTGATCTGTTTCTACCCAACTCCTTATTGCTCTCATTATTTCCCTGCACATACCTTTAATGTATCTGTGTACACAATATCAACACGTCACATTGGCGTAAATAAATAAATAAATAAATAAATAAAAAAAACACGGTCAACAATTTGCAATTCGCGAAACAGCATATTCGCCGACAATGATTTTGTTCGCACACAAATGACAAATCCCGAATATTTGCCACACAATTAACAAATCGTGTGCACATCGCAAACAAAAACAACAAGAATTGACCAATCGATAGCAAATAATTGACATTTCGCTATCATTATTCTGTTTTCGCAATTCACGTACCGCTAAAAAATTTCCTGGATGAATAATTAATTTTCTTTGACTTTATTTATTGAAAAAGTATTATGTATTTAAAATATTTACAATTAAAAATAAATACAATCAAATATCTACATGCAAAGAAAAAAAATTAAAAGCGGGGAAAAGAATAAAAAAATCCAGTGGAGATGAGCGAGCCAGTCGATCGTTGTTGATTGCACTGAAAAATAATATATTTAAATCCATAATGGAACTGATTTTTTCCCCTCTATGGTTAAAACTTTTGTTGTTATTTTTGATTCAAGTAGGAAAAACTTTCGATTTCTCACAAATCATTGCAACGCGGTGTTTGCGTACTTTTAAAATTCAAACGAAAATGGGAAAAACTCTCTTCATTTCCCATGCTATTTCTTCCATTGACGTTTGAATTTCAAAAGTACGCCAACACGGAGTTGCAATTTTTTCGTTTTCACAACAGCGTTGAATTCAGCGGGCAGACAATAAATAAATATCATAAAATAAATACCTGAGCATGATACAACGACAGACACTTTGGCTTGTGAAGTGGAAGGAGTACTTTGACGAGGAACACCTTGTGCCCTTGCTTTAACGGAAGAGCAGATCCGTTGATGATAGAGCCCACGATTTCGAGAACCTCACCGACTCCGTTGAACGAGTCCGTCTCGTAGACAAATCTAAAAGTTTCAGTGTTCAAGGTTTCAAAACCCACGAAATTGCTCGCTCACCTCAAGAACATATTGTTAATGTGCTTGCGAATAAAGGCGCGGAGCCCGAGGAACTTTCCATAAATCCGATGAAGGACAGTCTTCAAAAAGTCTCGCTCTCGCGGATCTTCCGAATCAAAAAGATCGAGCAACTTGAGCACAAACCGTTGATCAATGTACTTCTTTCCGATCGATGCTTGAAAGTCTGGCGACTCTAAGAAGCAAAGAAACAGTTCGTAGACGAGCTGCAAGTGCGGCCACGAAACCTCCAGCGTTGGCTCGTCCTCTTCCGGATCAAACTCGCAGTTTTCCGACGGTGGAAGCACACGGAATTGTATTGTATTGTATTTATTACGTTTCAAAAATAAACGTGAAGTAATAAGAAATAACAGAAAAATAAAAGTAATGATTCGAAATAAGGGTATAAAAGAGAAAACAGACAGCAAATCGCGGATTACATTCAGATGGGTTATATGAGGTAAGATGGGGGGGGGGGGGGGGAAGTAGGAAGAAAAAGAAGCAAAGATATTTGTGGAAATTCAGGAGATGTAAAATAGAGAGATTATAGATAAGCAAAAATTTGGTCTGAAGCTCAATTTTTGATATTGGGATCGTTCGTCTTAAATTGAATATGTTTTTGACGACCATTTTGATGACCTCTCCACAATCGCGCCTTTTGTCGATGTGATGTGATCGATGAGCTCGTTTAGAGCTGCTCTTTTTATTTCTTTGCATTTGAGCTGCGCGACCGGGTCCTAGAAATCGAAAACGTGCTGGCATTTAACAATTTTCTCAATGACCAAAGCGGCTTGTTTGTTGGGGGCAGTGTCTGGAATTATTAGAACATTCGAATTCCAGGTGAAAGTCCAAATATATTTATTGTTGGCCCGCCAAAATAGTCAAACGCGCTCCTGTGAACTCAACGCTATGCGAATTTCATTTTGGTCTCCAAATTATTTCATTTCACGTGTAAATTCAACGTGAACCAAAATAATTTGGAGACCAAAATAAAAATCGCAGATCGTTGAGTTCAACGGAGCGTGTTCGACCATTTTGGCGGGCCGACAATACAAATTTTTTGGAATTTTAGTACTGAAGTTTGAAAACTTACTTTATTATTGACTCGTGAGGGATTGTCGAGCAGCATAGGAGCCTGAAAATATAAAGTATTGAAGCAAAGTTCAAATTTCAATAGAAAATAAAAAGGATTGGATTATTGAGTGTGCCTTATCGAAAATATTTATCGAGAAATGCCCATTTTGAAAAGTGATCTATTGTGTTTTCAATCGACTTGCGACATGAAAGCGCGCGACTCCGCCCACTTTTTTTGTGCCGTTCTGTCTGCGTCTCTTCAAATATCACTGTGTTCGCGTGGTCGCGCACAAAAAAGTGGGCGGAGTCTCGCGTTCTCATGTCGCAAGTCGATTGAAAACACAATACAAACAATTTTTCGATTTTGTAGATCAAACCAAATTAAATCAAATATTCATTTGCTATAGAAAATGAGCAGGGAAACGGTTGTAGCTCAACAGCGAATAGCTCTTTTGTAATGATTTTTTGTTGAAAGTCAACAGGATTTAGAATGTTATGAAACCAACAAATTTCAGAAAATATTTGGTTTTAAAAACGTGTTATGCTCATTTTCTATAGCAAATGATCGCAAAGCAAATGAGTATTTGCTCCAAATTAGCTATTAATGTGCCGACTTTAGTCGAAGAACGAGAGAAAAGGAAGAGGATACACTTTATTAATGACTGACGCTTAGTTCGTACCGAGTTCTATTGGGATCGCTCGATCTTCTCCGGGAAGCGGGCCACGTCCGTCCGAAGTGTCCATTGCCATGACGCTCAGCATCTGCGGGAGCCCCTCCCCAGGTGGAGGGGCGTGAGCCTCAGGAGCAGCGGCGGCGGATTTCTTCTTGGCCATATTGACGAAGGCGGCAGCAGGAGTAGGACCGGTAACGAAGTTGACTTGGCATTTCGACTGACGAGTTCTCTCGGCTTTTATAGCGGCTATCTGGGTCATCCACGTCATCCACGTCATTGCGAGCACAGAGAGTAGGTTAAGTTAGGTCACGTCGATTTAGTCTTTTATTTGTGCCCTCACGGTCATTTTTGACGTGAATTTATTATTTATTATTTATTAATGAGGTCGAGGAAGGAGAGTATTCGACTTCCGCGACACTGGGGGCGGAGACGAAGGCCTTTTTTCCTTTAGGAAAAAGGGCTTTAAACTACCTCATTGGGTTAATTCCAGGGGAATGAGTTGGTTGACAGCTCTCTGGATTAACTTGCTTTTGCATTTAATAGTTACCGAACGCGTTTTTCCGTCGCTCGATTTGATCAATTCCGTAATTCGACCAAGTGGCCAACGGTAACGTGGTACAAGTGGGGTTTCTACCAACACAATATGTCCAATCTGAGGGACTTCTGAGCTGTGGGCTCGGTTTTTGTACGTAGGGGCTTTCTTCCCTGTGTACAATTCATTGTAAAACTCGTCCCAAAGTTTTTGGCGAGTTGCATTTAGACTTTCCAAGTATTTTCTTGTCTGTCTTTCTGTGATACTTGAGTTTGTATTATTTGCAGTGATTACACCGTTAGGAAGTGATAAATCTGCTAGTGGAAGCATGAAATCAATTGGTCGGATTGCTTCAGTATCCGATATACTGATTGGGTTTGTTGTGATAGGTCTGCTGTTGATAATGCCTTCACACTCAATCAATAGGGTTTCTACTTCAATGTAGGAGAATTGATTGTTTCCAATTGTCTTAAAAAACATATTTTTTACAATTGCTACAATTCTTTCATACACGCCTCCTTGTCATGGGGCGAATGGGGTTATTTGACGTACTTCAATTTATTTAGAAGCTAAATATGATGTCAATGTTTGACTCGAGTTTATCATGCTTTTGAGATCTGCATTGATCATCGCATAGCCCAGACTGAACGCAGGTGCGTTGTCTGAGATGATCGATTTTGGAGTGCCTCTTCGGCCTATCAGACTTCTCATTGCCAGTAAGAAGCTGGAGGTACTATTATCCGGTACGATTTCCAGATGTACTGCTCGTGTTACTAAACACGTGCTGAGCATAGCCCAAAGTTTTCCATTATTACCGGATGATGTTTTGTATCCAATAGGACCAAAATAATCCAGTCCAACATGCTGGAATGGTCTACACGCATGAGTGCGAACGGCTGGGAGAGCTGTTGCAAACGGGTATTTGTAAGGTTTCCCGTGTTGTCTCTTGCAAATGAGACAGTTTTTTCTTATCGACCTGGTGAGGGTCGTTATTCCTTTTATCCAGTATCTCTGTTGGATATCAGTGGCCATATCTTTTGGCCCTTGATGGAGTAGACTTTCATGAGAGTCTCCTGCTATTAATCTTGCCAAAGGATGTTTGTGCATGATATAAATTAATGATTTTGGGAGATTCGCGTTCTTTTTATTTACGTAAGAATTCTCATAATGATACACTCCATTATTATCTTTGTGGATGTGTTCAGAGACTGGTGGTTTAATGTCCATTCTATATTCAGAATCCACGTAGTGGTCGTTTATTATATATTTTAGAGTCAATGCTCTTTTCTTAGTTTCATTCTTAGTAATGTTTGCTATTGCATATTTTTGCATGGTGTGATTTTGCCAGATGTATGGTTTATCTGGAAATCGAGCGTTTCGCTTGATCATAGTTTTTACTGTCCAATTCAGGACTTTATTAGTGATAGTCACTAATTTTCTCAGACTATTTGTCTTATAATACGGTACGATTGATTCGTATCCGAGAGAATTTTCAGATGCTAATAATGTATTACCTCTTGGAACTGCTGGTCTATGTATTTTGAGGATGTAGCAGTGAAATTCTTGATGATCCGCTGAAGTGTCATCAAGTGATGGAGGCCATTTGATTTCGTTCTCCACTAGAAACGAGGGACCATTTTGCCAAAGTAAATTTATTTTTAGTTCGGACAGGGTAGCACCTCTTGTTGCTATGTCCGCTGGATTTATGCCTGTGGGGACATATCTGAATTTTGGATTCAAATTCTTTTCTGCCAATTTATTTAATGTGGTTGTAATTGTTATTATTCTATTCGAAACCCATTTGTCAACAGGTTTCTTATGGATTATCCAATAGAGAACTGCGCTGTTATCACAGAAAAAGGTTACCGATGAAATTGGTATGTGCAGTTCGTCTATCAGTGTAGACGCTGCATTTGTTGCAATTAGTGCACCTAGTAATTCCATCCGAGGGATGGTAAGATTGTCCGAATTGATTGGACGGATTTTTGATTTTGAGAAAATGAGTGTCGATGATTTTTCACCCTTCATATTTTCAAAGACCAAATATGCACATGTTGCGTAATGATCTTTTGATGCATCGGAAAAGATGATCAAAGATGTTTTTTCAATATCTTTCAACTGAGTCACCATCCGGGAGAAGGTGTATTTTTTCTCAGTGAATGCTGCTTTTATTTGGATCCACTCTTGGTGGTACTTATCAGGTATGGGATCTTTCCATTTTACTTTGGATTCACATACTTTGGATGATAATAATTTTATTGGGACTATTATCGGGGATAAGAGTCCGAGCGGATCATATGTGGCGGCTTGGAATGCCACTAATTGTCTTTTTCTCGGAACTCCTTCTGGAGGAGTTGCAATTTTAATACTGAGTGAGTCATTTGTTGAATCCCATAACAGACCGAGTAATTTGCACGTAGTGCTGCTGGCTCGGTCGGTTTCCGGTATGATACTCATCACCTTACTGTCATTGCACACATATTCGCGTAGATTCATGTGCATGTTATTGAATGCTCGTTTGGAATTACGATAATCTTCCAGAGCTTCGTCTGCTGTTTCGGGAGTGAACAGGACATTATCGACATACATATTCTGGGCGATCTTGTCGTTTATGGCTTCTGGAGCCGTTTCCATATACAGTATGATTGTTATTGCCAATAAAAATGGCGACGCTGTAATTCCGAAAGGAAGACGCGTAAACCTATATATTATAATGTTGTCCGGAGTTGGCGGACTATGTGGATTTTTCATCCAAAGAAATTTTGTCGCATTTCTGTGCTGCGCTTGTAATCTTACTTGATAGAACGCCTTCTCGAGGTCGGCGACCATCAGGAATGGCTTATTTCGAGCTCTTAGCAATATTCCAACGATAGATTTGAGAATCGATGGGCCGGGATAAATGCAGTCATTCAAAGACAGTTCATTTTTCATATGAGAGGATGCGCCAAGCACAATTCTTAATTTCGTTGTTAGCGAATCAAGTTTTTCTATCACTCTGTGAGGGATGAAGTAATGAGGTCCCATCTGATTTTCTGCTTCTGGTGCTACTTCAATAATCCCGGACGCAAGTTGTTGCATGATAATATCATGATATGCGTCTCTGGTCACAGAATTTGTTAGTTGTTTCTCAACTAATGATATCAATCTTTTGACAGCTACTAGGTAGTTGTCGTTCAAATGCTCTTCTTTCCCATTGAATGGAAATTGAACATGGATTTTATCATCCTTATCTTTTACGGCCGTAGCCTTAAACCTTTTTATCAATTCTTCATTGAGGGTTTGTTTATTTTTAACTGCCGTTGGTGGTTCTATTCCCAACAGATCCAATTGCCACGATCTTTCGAGAAGTTTATTCAATGTGGAGTTGATACTCCTACTATTCATACTTTGACCGTTTATCACCGCCGAAATCTCTGTTTCAGTTGGTGATTCGTCGGTTTCCCACATATCCACAATTTGGAGATTGTGTCACTTTATTTGTGACGGATTGATTAACTTTTTGAAACTGGAGACTATTGTCTTTTATCAATTAATTTTAAGATGATCGGACAGAGACGAGATTACTTCGCTTGTCATGATCTTGATTAGCATTGAGACTGGTGAAAAATAACTTTTTCTTTTCAGCAATGATGGTTTTTTTTAAGCAACTACGCTTTTTTAGCAATGTGATTTTTTAGCCATTTAAGCATAAGAAATCTAAGTTTGAGCAATGTGATTTTTAAGCCATTTAAGCTTAAGAATCTAATTTTAAGCAATGTGATTTTTTAAGCAGTTCAAGCTCAAGAAATCTAATCAATGTAGAGGCTAACCAAATCGTGAATCTCCTTATCATGGAGGAAAGTTTCAGCTCCTTGGTTACCCTTTGGTCTGTGTTTAACCATTTAACCATTATTTTTTCGTCCCTTTATGGGTCGGGACTAGTCAGAATCCTTAGGATGTGCACCTCCTAAACACAGGGGACCGATCTACTTTCAGCCTGAGGTAGATTCAAATTAGAGATTGTTTTCCAAACATACTTCAACTGCCGTTTTGCGCATGTGGCAGCTAAAGTTGATTGGGAACAATCTAAAATTTCTGACAATGTTATCTTTACCAGCTCATATTTAACAATTTCTGATTATATTTTTCAGATTATCAATTTACTGTAGGTGGTTCAGTTAAATTTAGAATAGAACGACTTGTCTTTTGAATGTTATATATATTCTCATAACAGAGGACGTTCTTCTTTTTTTTTTTTTGTTTTGAGTGCTCTCATTTAGTGTCACGCGAACTTTCTTTTCTGAGAGTTACTAAATGAGGGCCTCTTTTGATTTTTAATCAAATTTTGTGTGTTTTTCACTCTTTTCCTTTTTCTCTTTGGTCCTATCAACCAGTCGATGCACCATGTGCCGACTTTAGTCGAAGAACGAGAGAAAAGGAAGAGGATACACTTTATTAATGACTGACGCTTAGTTCGTACCGAGTTCTATTGGGATCGCTCGATCTTCTCCGGGAAGCGGGCCACGTCCGTCCGAAGTGTCCATTGCCATGACGCTCAGCATCTGCGGGAGCCCCTCCCCAGGTGGAGGGGCGTGAGCCTCAGGAGCAGCGGCGGCGGATGTCTTCTTGGCCATATTGACGAAGGCGGCAGCAGGAGTAGGACCGGTCACGAAGTTGACTTGGCGTATCGACTGACGAATTCTCTCGGCTTTTATAGCGGCTATCTGGGTCATCCACGTCATCCACGTCATTGCGAGCACAGAGAGTAGGTTAAGTTAGGTCACGTCGATTTAGTCTTTTATTTGTGCCCTCACGGTCATTTTTGACGTGAATTTATTATTTATTATTTATTAATGAGGTCGAGGAAGGAGAGTATTCGACTTCCGCGACAATTAACAATTATTAACAAAAAGGGTTTCGCCAAAAATATTGTTTTTTAAAGTTTTTTTGTCAAGAATTGCGGAAAAAATACACACCAAATGCGATGAGAAAAAAATTGTAAGTTTTACAAAATATTAAAAAAAAAATCGGATAAAAGGACACTATTTAGGGGAAAAAATGTAAATAACATGGGCTTAATTTAAGGGTGAGGAAAAATTTGTTTTTTGTTTGTTTCGTGAGTGCCCTTCGCGATTTGCAAATTGCGTGTAAACGGTATGTTAATAATTTGCCAATAATTGGGAAATCGCGACCATTTATGGTTTGCAAATTGTGCTCAAATCGCGAATTTTTTCTTCGGGATTGGAAAACAATTTGTAAGTTGCGTATCTGCGCAAATAATGCATGAGTCACGAATCACCTGTGGAAGTGCACACCAGTACACCACCGATGCACACATTCACCAACCCCAGAGGCCGGTCATATGATCGGCGGCCCGCAGCGAGCTGCAATGCAAGTGCGATCCACCGAAGTGAGCGATTCGGCTTTTATAAATAACGAGACCTCATGAACAAGGGCAAACTAACAAAGATCTTGCCAGGCAGTTTCAGCTCTCTTTGCCTGGAATCTACGCAATTATCAGAAGATGCAAGGCTCAAATACATTAAAAATGTTTTTTAATAACTATAATCTGTAGAAATTTTGTACTGGACCGAAATCCACTGGTAGACCCAAGCAATCCAGCCATAGTATGGATCGGAACATCCTGAGCTGCACGGGAGGATCCCAGAAGAACGTCTACCGACATTCAAATGGTTGTGACCTCTCCAGTCGAACCAGCGCCATCTAGAAGTACCATCAGGAGACGCCTACAAGCCAGGCTTGTGCGGAAACGGTCAGTCGGAAAAGTTGGAAACGGAATTTTGTTTCCGAAAAATTATTCGGAAAAATTCCTTTCCGACTTACGTTTCCGAAAAAAAAGTTCGGAAATTCGGAAAAATTCGGAAATACTAAAAATTCAATTGTTTTTTTTTTGTTTTAATTTAATCAATCATTTTATCATGAAACAAAAGATTAGAAACTAAAACATAAGACTAGTATAGTATTACTGTTTTTTAAAACTTGTCACCTCGCAAACCACGTGAACATTAAAAATGGTTTCCGTCCTTTTTCCAAATTTCACGTGATTTTACTTCTCTAAAAATGAAAATCTGACGATTGAAATTTTGGCAAGGAAGCGGAGCCTAATTTCAAACATCACGCGGCTTCCGAGGTGACAAACTTATCGAAACATTATTATATGAACTCTGGAAATCAGTTATTATTGTTTAAAAAAATTTTCCCCTCCTGAACTTCAAAATTAGGCTCCGCCCCTTTTCCTAAACTTCAGGCTTTTAAATTTTCAAGTGCCAGAATAATGAAAAATAATAAAAAAAACATGCAATTTACGTAATGATTGGTTTTCAAGAATTATCGTTCTATTCCAGTGGCGATAGCCAGAGAGCAAAATTACTGATTCTCAACTTTTGAAGCTTCGAAAAGCCTGACTTCAAGGTGAACTAAAAACTTAGCATGATGATAACATTCACAATTGCTTCAAGCTTTCAAAACAGTTAGAAAAAAAAATATAAGCAAATGCCGATAAATTGGAAGAACCCTCGTGATTAGTGTGCGTTACCGAAAAATTTTTTACCGGTAAATCATCTTTCGGCAAATTTATCGGTAATTTACCGAATTTCACGGTAATTTCGCAAAAATTTTACCGGTAAAATGGTTTTCGGCAAAACTTAACATGGCGTTAAGTTCACGTATGAGAAAAACAAGAGATCGGGAAGAACAAACATAGCGTAAAAACTGTATTAGAAGGGCCCCCAAAAAACCTCCCGAAAAATAGAAGTGCCCTCTTGAATTAAAGGGTTCCTCTAATTTTAAGACCCTTTCAATAAAAAGGCCTCTAGAGAAAGTTTAAGGTCCACCTATAATAGAAAGAATCACTCCACACACACACACACGATCCCACGAAAAAAAAATGAAGGGGCCCTTCTAATACAGTTTTTACGGTACGCAGACGATACGTGGCGTGACCTCGGCCTTGCACAATCCCTTCTTTTTTACATCTTTTAAAAATTGCATTTGTATTAAAGCGTGACCGACCGTGATACCAAGACTATAATTGTAACGTGGCCTGCCCCACTTCTTCATGTATAAATAATGTCAATTTACCGGCAAATTGCCGATAAAAAGTTTTGCCGAAACTTTTATCGGTAAAATTTACCGGTAAAGAATCGACAAAATTTGCCAAATTTACCGGTAAAAAAATTTAGAAATGGTTTCTCTTTTGCCGAATATTTATCGGTAAAACGTGATTCGAAAATTTACCGGTAAAATCGTCAAATCTTTACCGGTAACGCACACTACTCGTGATAGGTCTCGAACTTTGCACCAATGGGCCGGTTTTTAGTCATTTTTGCCTATTTCCGAATTTCCGAGTTTTCTCGGAAATATTTTCGCCGGAAAAGCTTTTCCAAAAATTTTTTTTTGGAAACGTTTTCGACGGAAATCGTTTCCGAAAAATGTCGGAAATTTCGGAAATCCGGCAATGCCGATTTCCGTTTTCGCACAAGCCTGCTACAAGCCAACGGACTCCATGGAAGACGTCCAGTTCGTAAACCATTCATCAGCGAGAAGAATAGAAGAGCACGTGTCGCCTGGGCCAGAGCCCATCTCAACTGGGGGCGTGCTGAGTGGGCCAAACATATCTGGTCAGACGAAAGCAAGTTTAACATGTTTGAAAGTGATGGAAACACATGGATTCGTCGACCTGTTGGAGCCAGATACTTCCCAAAGTACCAGCTCCCAACTGTCAAGCACGGAGGCGGATCGTGTATGGTATGGGGATGGTTCTCGGCTGGCTCCATGGGGCCTCTTCGACGTACCCAGGGAATTATGGATTGCTTTCAGTACGAGGATATCCTGGAGAACACAATGAGACCATGGACACTCCGAAATGTAGGCCGAGCCTATGCTTTTCAGCAGGATAATGATCCGAAGCACACATCTCTTCTGTGCGCAACTGGTTCCATCGTCGTCGGGTGGACGTTTTGGATTGGCCCAGCCAGTCCCCCGACTTGAATCCGATCGAGCATTTGTGAGAGGAACTGGAACGTCGTCTTAAAGAGGTCCGAGCCACAAACTTGGACCAGACATTTGCTCAATTGGAGGCTGCATGGAAGACTTTCCCACTCTCTGTTGTGGATACTCTACTGGATTCCATGCCGCGTCGTTGCCAGGCAGTAATTGATGCAAAATGTTTTGCCAGAAAATATTAAATCATTTCCCTGTCATTGAATTGCCAATCGGAGCTTTCCTACTTCATTTTTCACAGGTTGTCACTTTCTTGGTTTTTCCATTTTTTCGAATAAATTGTTGTAATTTTTCAAAATTTTGATTTTTTTTCTGAAATTATTTTTTTAATTAACGCAATTTACCCTCATAAACATGAGAAAAAATTTCATGACCCTCCTTCAAGTATGAGCCATGTTATCTTGAAAAAACCGATTTTATATAAACTTATGGCCAGCACTGTACGTCTGAAAAAACTGCTCCTGCAACCGTAATATACGTATAAGCGCACCTCACATAACATCGGAAAAACTTAAGAAAAACACAAGTTGATTATTAGTATCTGTACCATAGAAGTTTATAACTTCATATTCACGATTGGACATAGAATTAGATACGCTTTGTATGTGTTAGGCAGTGTTGTTTTTGAATTCCTGCTCCAGGATACTCTTCTCATGAAGTGTGAAAACATCGCGGTTTTTAATCTTGAGCAAGTCCACTGGCATGCGCGGATGTGTTATCTTGTTGGAAGATGGGGCCTTATCGACGGATGAACAAGAGGAGTCGCTATTTTGGGATTTTCTGACATGAATTCATGTTGAGTAGCTTTTATACAAAATGTATTATTAGTAAACCAGAAGAATAAAAACACCGGACACCATTATGCCTCTCCCTTCAAATTTACGTTTTGAGAAATCGAATGGATCCTAGAAGAGATCATGCCAATCGTATTCGTAATTACCCGCGTTGTTTGAATTGAATTTTTTCAATCAGAAAAACTAACTTGGAACAAATAAGACTTGGTTTGAGAGTTTTAGTACCAAACAGTTACTGAATTCGAATTTAAGTCGAAACCACAAATTGTTTGATCGTTGGTGAGTTGCGGCCCTGGTCTCAATACGGGTCATTTGATATTTGGATCATTTTTTCCTGCTATTGCGATACGTTCGCTTGTAAACTAAAGCATTGAGTTCTGTCGTAGCACGTTTTCAGAGAGCATGAAACTTGTCGACTGATTTTGGTTTATTTCTGACAGACAGCTTCGGCGGCACCCCAAACTTTTTGTAAAGGTTCTGATTTTTCCCATATTGGTTATTGCACGTTGTGGAATGATTCTGCAGCTTCACAATTACTCAGTTCGACCATCTGGCCGTGTTGAAAACTTGGACTCGCGTTTTCTCGGTGTTTGACTGAGTTGTGCAACGTGGCATGATTGAATGATCTTTTTCCGTTTTGTTTTTATTTTTTGTTCAGTTCTGAAGGTACATGACAACACTTATTGACTGTTATAATGGATTCGTGAGGGAGTGACAATTTTTTTCACGTTTTTATTCGAAAAATTAAAGAAATAACGGAAGAAAGGAAGAGATTTTTCGTCTCCCTGTTTCATGTAAAAAGTCACTCGCTCACGATTCCATTATATCAAAAAAATTTTCAGTTTTTTCATCTGTTTTGATGGGTGCGCTTATACTTATGTTACGGTTGCAGGAGTGATTTTTTTCAGACTTTTCAGGCCCATTTCAAGAGTGTTGTGCATATTAACTTGGACAATGTAGTCGTGGGGTAATTTTGCATGCTGATTACGATGTTCATGGTCTCGAGTCTTCAGATTGCATGCAAAGCAGAACCATGCATTTTTGGGGGGGGGGGGGTGCGCTTATACTTATGTTACGCACTGTAGTTGTTTTGGCACAAAATCAGGAGCTTGCCGTCAAATTGGCATACACCCCGAAATAAACGGCTAATAGCTAAAACCACGCGGATTTTCACGCAAGCGATAATTACGGTAACACTCACCCTTACATCATACGCCACAAACATGAACGATTTCCGGTGATCGGCCGGTGCTCGAAGGTGAACAAAGTCTAGGCTCGAGAATTTTTCCGTGGCTTCTACAACCTTTTGGAATAGTCCAGCCGGCGTGAATTTTTGCGGTTTTTTCCAGCATTTTCTCAGCGAGACGGCAATTTTGTCAAACGCCGCGAATTTCGGATTCGGATTTAGGCGATCCGCACGGCATGCTGGCATCTACGTTTTAGTCTCATTTTATGAAATTCGATTTTTTCGCGCGTTCAATTTGCTGCGTACGTTCCGCGAAAACAAAAACAAAAACAATTTTTTTTTCCCGCAGATAACCTTTATATTTTTAAAACATTTGATACAGCAGCAGTGTTGGCAACGCCGCGAGGGAATGTTCTCTTAACACGCGGGTCACAGTGTTTCATCAAACGTTTAGAGTAGGCTGGCAGATTTGCGCCTTCGAGATCGAAGGCGCCTTCGAATGGCAGGTGAAGGCGGCCTCGACCTTCGAGATCAGCGGCGAAGGCGGCCTTCACCGCTGGCGACCGCGGCGGCGGCGGCCGCTGCCTTCCCGAAGAGCGGCGCCGGCGGCCGCTGCCTTCGAGAGAAACAGCGACGGCGGCCGCTGCCTTCGAGAGAAACGGCGAAGACGACCTTCGCCTTCGAGACAAGTAAAGTGTGGTGATTGTAAAAAAAATGTCGTGTGTGAGACACAAAAGCCGTGGTAAATTCAACGTGAAATTAAATAATTTGGTGACGAAAATGAAATCCACGAAGTACTAACAAGGGAAGTGTTTGATTCCTCCTAATCTAGAATTTCCCAAAATTTCAGCATAGGTGCTTTCGACTATGCTGATTCCATTTCTGCAATAAAAACCGGCTAAATGCTCACGTGAGCCAAGTTATGAGCTCATAAACTTTTCCTATGGTTAAGCATTTTTTGCGTCAACCGAATAGTGTACTAGAACCGATACTGCAGAAAACATCGGTTGGTTGGTTCAGTGGTTCGGTTGCAGGGTTCAAGTGGGGAGGTCACGGGTTCAATTCCTGCTCATGCTAATCTTTTTTTGCATTTTTTTTGTGTGATTTTTTCAGCCAGTAAAATTCAGAAAAATCGGTTAAATTTACTTTTTTTCAGATTTTGAGTGAATATTCCGGCTTCAAACAGCTTCGAGAGTGCATTTATGACAAAAAATTAAACAATTTTTTTTTGATTTGGCGACATTTTGAGCCATTGAGCACATGCAAAATTTTTTTTTCAATTTTTTTGAATTATCGTTTTTGATCTGTTTTTTAACCTGTATCCACGTGAACTCTTCTTTTTGGTATACTATTTGGATGTACCCGTCTGTCTCTTGGTGACCTTGTAAGAACTGTTTCTTGACGACCTTCTTCTTGTTGGTTCAACAAAATAACGATCCGATTAGCCAAATTCTGATCCCAACAATCCAATTTTGGCTTTTTCGGCTCATCCTTGATTACAGTAGTAGCGTAGGCCAAAATAACAAGCTTGGAAGACATAATTACCTATAAACAACTGGGGAATTCGGTGTTTTATATCCAGTTTCTCGCTTTTCCAGTTCATTTAGAACAATCAAAAGGTTTACGCGGATACAGGTTAAAAAACAGATCAAAAACGATAATTCAAAAAATTTGAAAAAAAAAATTTGCATGTGCTCAATGGCTCAAAATGTCGCCAAATCAAAAAAAAATTGTTTAATTTTTTGTCATAAATGCACTCTCGAAGGTGTTTGCAGCCGGAATATTCACTCAAAATCTGAAAAAAAGTAAATTTAACCGCCTTTCTGAATTTTACTGGCTGAAAAAATCACACAAAAAAATGCAAAAAAAGATTAGCATGAGCAGGAATTGAACCCGTGACCTCCCCACTTGAACCCTGCAACCGAACCACTGAACCAACCAACCGATGTTTTCTGCAGTATCGGTTCTAGTACAATATTCGGTTCACGCAAAAAATGCTTAACCATAGGAAAAGTTTATGAGCTCATAACTTGGCTCACGTGAGCATTTAGCCGGTTTTTATTGCAGAAATGGAATCAGCATAGTCGAAAGCACCTATGCTGAAATTTTGGGAAATTCTAGATTAGGAGGAATCAAACACTTCCCTTGTAAGTTTCGTGGAGCGCACTTGCTTTTTTCGCAAATGGACAACACGGTTTCACGTGAAAATTCTGCAAACACGAAAGATATTTTTCAGAAATGAAAAAGCGATGAGTGGCCACAATCACTCAACTTTTTTCATTGAGTTTAGTTGACATTTCTTAAATAGCTGAAGGTGTTTGGTCTTAGATTTTCCGCGTTAAACCGGCAAGAAGATTGAATCAATAATACAATCGCAAAAATAGAGATGAATACTTTTTTTAAACTTTGGCGAAGCATCAAAATTCTCCGTTATTCATTCATTAAAAAAAATAAACGCGGTGTTAGCGTACTTTTAAAATCCAAACGAACGTTGAGTGTGATTGGGGCGCGTTTGCACTGGGGTAGGTGCCCGCATGCCGTGTTTACACGTGAAATGAAATAATTTGGCGACAATAATGAAATCCACGAAGTACTAAGTTTCGTGGAGCGCACTTGCTTTTTTCGCGAATGGACAATAGAGTAAAGGAGGCTACCCCGAATCAGAACTGTCCCAAATCAGAACTGTCCTGAATCAGAACCGTGTCCTGAATCAGAACTGTTCGTATCAGAACTGTCATAAATCAGAACTGCCCTGAATCAGAACTGTTCGAATCAGAACTGTCCTGTATAAGAACTGTCCTTTATCAGAACTGCCCCAAAACAGAACTGTCCCGAATCAGAACTGTCCTAAATCAGAACTGTCCCAAAGCAGAACTGTTCGTATCAGAACTGTCCCGAATCAGAACTGTTCGTATCAGAACTGCCCCAAATCAGAACTATTCAATAAGCATGCTTACGGCCTAATATGTTGTTTTTTCATAATAAAACAAATTTTATTTAAAAACTCATACAGGATAGTTCTGATTTGGGGCAGTTCTGATACGAACAGTTCTGATTCGGGACAGTTCTGATACGAACAGTTCTGATTTAGGACAGTTCTGATTCGGGACAGTTCTGATACAGGACAGTTCTGATTCAGGGCAGTTCTGAAACGAACAGTTCTGCTTAGGGACAGTTCTGATTCCGGACAGTTCTGATTTATGACAGTTCTGATACGAACAGTTCTAATTCAGGACACGGTTCTGATTCGGGACAGTTCTGATTCGGGAACGTTCTGATTCGGGGTAGCCTCGAGTAAAGTATGTATATAAAAATCAATATCAACGAATACGTGGAAAAAAAATCTTAAGGAGTTTCATGTTTTGACGATGCAACTCGATTGAAAACACAATATGCAAAAATACCAACAAAAAAACAAATAAATTTTGACGCTTCGTCATTTAACTTTACTGACTTGCCTCTTGCTTTTTGGGACTTTAAAATGCTTTCTTCTTTTGCTTATAGGGTTATTCACAAAATAGCAAAAAGTTGTCGCAAAACTCGGAGAACGCTTTGAGGCCATATGTAGGGACCGCAAAGAGTGGTGGGCGGGGCGTTCCGATTTTTCTACCCAGCGCGTTTTTGGATCGTGGTGCATTATTGCGATTCTGGAACGCGGATACTACTGGTATAACCATTCATGTTAAGATGCTCCCTTATGTAATCGACCACGGGGAATCGATTGGTGATATCAGATTTGCTGAAAAATCATCAGTTCCACCCGAAATGGAACAAAAAAATGAAGCGAAAGTTAGAAAATCGAAGTTTTAGGGTCTTTCCATGTTGAGTCCCACTCTTTTTATTATTGATTCCTATAGTTTTTTATGTGCTGAATTCGAATATGCAGTTGGTTTTTACGTTTTAGTTCCCCCTTTTAGGTTTTTTTTCAGTCAAAGTGGGAGGAAATTTATCTCGATTTTTTCAGCGATGACCTATCTATTTTATTTTAGAAACCAATAGAATAATCAATTATAAGGTCAAGGCCAAAAATTTAGAGCGATTGATCGACTTTAAAGTACTTTCCTACCTCCTAAAGTGATCGGCTCAAAACCAATTTTCTGGTTTTTTGCAACTTTGAGGGTGATGCCGGTCGAGTCCCACTGTTTTTATGGCGGATTCGAATTCTACATCTTTTTTTTGACAAAACGCTTTTCACACATTTTCAAGTTATAATCCCCCTTTTAGGTTTTTTTTCACTTTTCTGTGTAAATTTTGTACATTTTATGCATGAATCAGCATCAATTTCATCTGGCAGCGACAGCGAGGAGGCAGTGAGGCGGCGACCATATATAGGAAAAAGAAGCTGCGCGGTAGAGTGGCGGTGTGGCGCAGTGGTAAAACTCTTGATTCGCAATCAGTCTATGAGGCGTTTTCCTTTTGTGAGCTTCAAATTGAACGATTATCTCGCGCGGGATTCTTGCAAACATCGCCCCGCCCACTGGGTTGGCAGAAAATCAGTACATTGAAAATGAGCATAAAAACGGCTGTAACTCGATAGCGAATAGCTCTTTTGGATTGATTTTTTGGCAAAAGTCTTAGAATTGCCTGTAGAATGTAATGCAACAAAAACATTTCAGAAAATATTTGTTTTGAAAAACACTTTGTGGTCCCTAGCCATATGCAAGAAACTGGAAAACGAGAGGAAAACCGTTTTCCGAAAAAAAAAAATAGCATTCATGTCCCACTGTTCATTTGTCACAAACGATCATTTCCTACTGAGATCATATGCCACTTTTTCGATAGTATCATTTCCCACATTTTTCAAATTTTATGTTTCAATATATTTACATATAGTGGATTCGTAGCGTGGTGACAATTTTTCACATTTTTATTTGAAAAAATGAAGAAATAACTGAAGAAATGAAGAGATTTTTCGTCTCCCAGCTTCACGTGAAATGTCACTCCGTCAGTATGCTTTTTTTTCAGCGCCAACGCGCCGGAAGCATGTGTGAAGCCTTAAAAATTGGCGACCGTATGGAGCTGTGTGGAAGTATGCGTAAAAGAGTACGGAGCGTCGATGGCGCGATTGTGGTACGGGTGGGGACGTAACATTTGAAAAAGATAGGAAATGATAGTATCGAAAAAAAAGTGGCATACTCGGTAGAAAACGCTGAAAACTCGCTCCAAACGAACAAAAAATTTCCACATGCATTTGAAGAGAGGTTCAGAGTAATCAGAGCAAAACATCGGCCATGGCTCTCTCAATTTTCTGCACTCTCTCGTCGCCAACGTGGCCGCGTCCACCACTGTGCGAAGGGAGCGCGTTTGCATATGGCCTCTGATTCGCCTGGAACTTTAGAAAATAATGTTTAAAAAATTCCCAAGGTCATATGCAATGAAGTGGAAAACGTTATGTCTCGTCCAAAGTTCAAAAAATTCCTGAAATCAGGTGTTTTTTGCAGTCTAAAGTTCCGAAAAATTTTCCAGAAATAACATGCGGTCACAGTTGAAACCGGCGTTGCCGTATTTGCTACGCTACGAGACCTTCTATGTTTAAACTTGAATTTTCCCAGTTTCTCAATTTTTTCTTTTACACGGGAAAATTCAAGCTTAAACATAGAGGTCTCGCAGCGAAGGAACTCCGATAACGCCGGTTTAAACTGTCACCGCCTGTTATTTCTGGGAAATTTTTGGGAACTTGGGACTGCAAAAAACTCCTGATTTCAGGAATTTTTTGAACTTTGGACGCGGCATTAGGAAAACCGTTTTCTGGGAAACAAAATGAGAAAAATGCCCATGAAAAAACAAGAAACATATTTTCCGGGAAAAAAACGTTTCTTGCTTACGGCCTCCAGACAGGCTCAGAAAAGTTTGGACAGAAATATCGTTTTTTCTCAAAATTTTAAAAATCGATATTTCGGTTCATAAATTTTCTGAGCATGTCCCACGGTGTCCCAAAGTGGAAAAATGTCTTCGACTGTCAGCACTCTCGTTCTCTCTCCCTCACCACCGCAGCGCAGCTATTTTTTCAACGGGAATTTGTTTCTTTTTTGATTTTCAGCAAAACTAGACCACTTTTTGAAAATCTGTCATTAAAATATATTCTTCATGTCAAATGCTTCACTTTTATTACAAAAACACCACGATTGGTGCAGAATTGACGGAGGAGATGCATTTTAAAATGTTGAAACATCGAGAAAAAAACCGAATTCGCACGTTTCGAGCTGGTCGTGGTATTAAAATGTTCGCGAGAAAATTCTGCACAAGGGAGACATTTAAAATGCATTATTATGTTGCAGAAAATTGAGTTTTTAGTAAAATTCTGTACTAATTTTTTTAAAATGCATCTCCTCCGTCAATTCTGCACCAATCGTGTGGTTTTTGTAATAAAAATGAAGCATTTAACCTGAAGAATATATTTTAATGACAGATTTTCAAAAAGTGGTCTAGTTTTGCTGAAAATCAAAAAAGAAACAAATTCCCGTGGAAAAAATAGCTGCGCTGCGGTGGTGAGGGATAGAGAACGAGAGATGCGCCAGCAGTTATTCCTAGCGGCGCTTTTCCCGTCCGGGACACCGTGTGTCCGGGATTATTTTTTACATTATTTTCTTAATGTGTCAGGTCGATAGAAAAATTCTCCGAGTTTTTCCACAATTTTTTGCTATTTCGTAAGTAGCCCTATTAATTTTAAATTGCTCAAGGTACTCAATCAAATGACAAAACCGTATTTGGTTGAGCGGAAAGACAATTGCTCAAAGGATCGTTAAGCAGATCAGAGGAAAACAATGAGTGGATGGAAGCATCGAATCAACAAATGCAAACAAAGTCAACGAATTCTGGAAGAGAAGACTTTTAATTTAATTATGGATTCTGCAAATCGGATGATGTTCTTGTTCCCGACATTTTTCGATGAACCACTTATTGAATTTTGATTTTTTTACCTCAATACATTTTTAAAAATCTCCAAGATAATTTGGTAGTATTGTGAAAACAAAAAAATTGCGACGCGGTGTTTGCGTACTTTTGAAATTCAAACGGCAATGAAAGAAATAGCATGGGAAATGAAGAGATTTGTTCTCATTTTCGTTTGAATTTCAAAAGTACGCAAACACCGCGTTGCAACTTTTTTGTTTTCACAATATTATAATAAGAACACGAAACTTTACAAGTGTGAAACTCACGCAACTCGCCCTTATCATCCCTTTGTTACTCAAATCCACGCGTTATTACGTCACTAATGTTTCCGTTTCAGACACAATGCTAGCCATAATTTCAGTCTTCCAATATGCGCGCTCACTTGTCTGACCGTCTGCGTCTCGCGCGGCCAAGCGATCTTCTGTCCATTGTCTAAGTCTCACTCAACAACACACGGCTGAACACCACTCTTGGCTACACGCAAGCACAAAGGGACCACAATCATCGAGATCATTTTGACCAACCAATACATGGCGGGAAATTCCATCTTCCATCCGGATGCGCGGCAGAATGTGCTGGAACACCGCGCCGACGTCTATAAAAGGACCCAACAAAGCTCATTCGAGGCGATTCTTCACTTTTCTGACTTTATACCCGCTTGCCATCTTGTGTCCCCAATGCCTTGAAACCACACCGCTCGTGTACCAGTTTGCGTTTAACCATAATAAACCTGTGTAAGACCCAATACGCCTCGTGTACCGTTACTGGTAGCAGCGAGTGTAGTCTAGGTACTTAGTAATTTTACTCCCCTAGTCTATAAGATCCACCATTAGCGTTTTAGGCAACTAGTAACTAGGTAACTTCCACCACGCGCGATTTTCAGGTTTTCATTGTATTTTTCTTTCATTATAGGTGCGCAACTATCTTGTTAGGAATCCCTTTGAGTACATTAGTAGCAAGCATTTAATTTCAGTTTAGGGAAGAGTGGGGCTAGAAGTTAGGAGGGTTTCCCTACCACAGTGGGTTTTTTCTCAAGAGTAGTTTTTTGGTGCGTAAAAGTACGCAATATAGGATCCTATTGGAGAATAGCGTGGGCTATTCTGTCTCCGCCACACGACTTCAGTTCCCATGCAATTAGTGACTTTTCGTATTTGTTTTTTTTTCTTATACGTTTAATTACTCGTTCGTCGCCGTGAGGAACGAAGCCTCCAGCACCAGGCTGGACGGTTTTGTTAATTTTCAGAAAAAAAAACTGCTAAGGAGCAACAAGCGAAGACCATTCAACATGGCACAGTTAGTTTGGCGAATGGATTCTTGTCTACCCCGTTTCACCGGACATTCGGAAGTCAAGGCTGCTCATCTTCTAGAGCTGAAGAACGCTGCCATGGTCGACTTCAATGCAATCGCAGCAAAGATGAAGGAAGCCTCGGATCGTGCGTTGGCTGAGATAACAGCTTTTGGAGGACAGATCGATCGTCGAGCCACCAGCGTCACCAACCTGGCACGCGTCGTCGATCAGATCCGTCACCGGATTGAGGTACTCGAGGAGCAACAAGCAAGTCTCATGGCTCAGTTGGCCTCGTCACAATCAGGTATTACTCCCTCTAACCGCCCCATCTCTGGCGTAGGAACGGTTTCCTACGTGGATGGCGCGGGGACGAGCGGAGATAATCAAGTTCAGGTTGCTAAAAATCCCACACATAAAGATAAAGTTAGTGATAACACTACCCAGAGTGTTCATCAAGAGATAGATCAAGGTAATGATCAAGAGAGAGAAGACGAACAGTCTCCACAGTTAAGAGAGGGTCAAGTGCATCGAGTTAACGTACTCGGTTTCAAATCGACGGTGTCGATAGGCACTTATTCAGGAGCATTCTCGGAAAGTTTGGCATCATTTGTCAGACAATTCAAGGATCAGATGAGAGCAGCCGACGCAGAAGCATCAGACGCGGCACAGGTTAACGCTTTTCTGACATTTTTGGTCGGAAACGCAAGAGACAGGGCAGAAGTATTCCTTAATGGCAACCCTACTTCAAATGTAGATCAACTGGTAACCGATCTAAAGGCAACGTTCGAGAACGAACTGACAGGCAAGTTAAAAGAAGCTCAGTTTTCCAGGTGTCGTCAAGAAAGAGGCGAATCAATAGAGACATACTACAATAGAGTACGTATTTTGGCAGCACAAGCGTTCAGAGCAGAAAACAACGCCGTAATTGAGAAGAGAGCTCGGGAAGCATTTTTAGACGGACTCGACGACAGCATCCGTTACAATGTTAAAGACAAGGACCCGAAGACATGCAAAGAAGCCTTCGATGAAGCAATTCGTCAGGACATCCTCCGCGAGGACAGAAGAGCGTCACAGCAGTACGCACCAACGGTGGCTTTGCTAGAGGAGATGAGATCTTTAAAACAAGAATGGATCAATACAAAGAGCAAGCCGAAGGACAATATCCGTAGCAGAGAAGACAACAGGAACAAACCAGTGCGCAGATGTTACCATTGCGACAAGGTCGGTCATTTCATAAAAGATTGCAGAAGAAGGTTGGCAGGTCATCCGAAGGTACAACAGACCAATGCAGAAGCAGTGAGGAATCATCAGATTCATAGAAGACCTGCTCAAGTTAACGCGGCGACCACAGAAGACCTCCAGGCACAACTCGAGGTATACAAGCAACAAGTAGCCGAGTTACAACGACTCAATGGAGCACTCTTGGCCGAGTCTGGAGCACACGGCGTTCGTAGTCTCGCATGGCCAAAAAACGACAGACAGGAAGTGAAAGGTAAGCAAAATTTCACGGTTAATTCAGCACATATCCCGCCGATGCCGCTAACGGCGCAGATTCCCATCAAGGTCAACGGCAATCCATGTTTTGCACTCGTCGACACCGGTTCAACTATCACAGTGGCAAGTCAGTCATTTAGCAAGAGAATTGGCATTCCGAAGTTGTATCAAGCCAGCGCCCCGCATGCAATTGGACTGGGCGGCAACGCAGTACAAATGGTCGGAGCAGCATTTGTAACCTTCTCGATTGGTTCGCATACAGTTCTACATCGTGTACATTTCACGAAAGGAGAGTGTACACCAGCAGGCCCAAGGGATTACGACATCATCCTAGGTAATGATATTTTGTCGCAGCTCCCGCAGTTTTCGATAGATTACAAGCAAGCTACGCTTCACATAGGACGGGAAATCATCCCAATAGGCACTAGGCACGTAACGGTCACACCCCAAGTTTTTGACGTCAAGGTTTCAGAAGAAGTAGTTATCCCAGCGTGTAGTGAAAAATTTATCAGATGCGTTAAGCCGACGACTGCGGTCGTCCGAGCATCTGTGTTCCTTGTAGCCTCTCAGAACTTGCTCAATAAAAGTTTGATCACAGCTCCGGCTGTAGTAGATCCAGAAAACGTGTGTATTCTGGTGACAAATACATCGGATTCCGATGTAACTCTTCTTTCAGGTACGAAAGCAGCAGAAGTAGTAGAAATCTTCGACGACGAGAGCGGAAAGTCGTGTTTTTGAAAGCGATTTCAAGTGCAACACTGTGAATATTAAGACGGCACACACCATCGAAGACTCCAAGTTTAAAATATCCCTAGACAAAGCAATGTGTACAGAAGAACAAAAAACCATCCTTTCAAATTTATTCGAAGAATTCAGCGACGTTTTCTCAAAAAATTCGTATGATTTGGGCAGCTCTAAGACTGACCCAGTGCACATATACACAAACACAGAAGTTCCAGTGAGAGGAAGACCATACAGAGTTCCAGTGAAGTATCAAGCGGAATTAGAGAAACACATAAACGGTTTGTTATTATCAGAGAGGATAACAGAGTCCAACACTCCTTGGATTAGTCCAATTGTGTTAGTTCCAAAGAAAAACGGTTCATTGCGGGTCTGTTTAGACTTTAGGAAGCTTAACGAAGTGACAATTCCAGACAACTTTCCACTCCCGAGGATAGACAGCATTCTCGAGAAAGTTGGAGGTTCCAAGTTCTTCTCGTCATTGAACATGGCAAATGGATACCTTCAGTTAAGATTGGACCCCGAGTCGTCTTACAAATGCGGTTTCACAACAGAAGATAAGGTATACGCGTACACGCATTTACCATTTGGACTCAGATCCGCGGCATCATACTTTCAAAGAGCAATGCGAACAGTACTAGCTGGAATGGAGAAAGACGTAATGATGTACATCGATGACGTATTAGTCTTCAGTAAAACCTTCGAATCACACATGCAGACGTTGCGTAAGGTTCTAACCCGTTTTCGTGAGTATAATCTGAAAGCATCACCGGCTAAATGTGAGTTCGTTAAAAAATCAATCGTATTTTTGGGACACGAGATTCACGAGTTAAATTACTCACCGAATCAAGCTAATCTAGACGCAATTCAGCAGATGCCTGTTCCAAGAGATGTTAAAGCAGTACAACGATTTATTGGCATGGCTGGATTTTTCCGTAAGTTTATTAAGAATTTTTCGGAAATTGCAGAACCTCTGACAAAACTTACGAGGAAGGAACAGTCGTTTGAATGGGCAACAGAGCAACAACAAGCGTTCGAAACGCTCAAAGAGAAACTGACCAGTAAACCAGTGTTAGGATACCCCGATTACACCAAAGAATTCCACATCTACACGGATGCTAGCGCAGTAGCACAAGGAGCGATGTTAGCTCAAGTATCGGATGACCAAGGAGCAATACAGGTAATAGCTTACGCTAGTAGAACGCTGTCAGATGTAGAAACCCGTAGACCAGCCATTCAAATAGAATTAGGAGCTATAGTTTTCGCTTTAAGACATTTTAAACCATATATTTGGATGTCAAAAATTACGCTTCACACGGACCACAGACCGTTAGTTCACATATTGGCAAAAAGAAAGGTCAATGAGAGAATAGCTAGGTGGCTAATAGAAATTCAGCAATACGACATTACTATCGTGCACATCGATGGAAAAAAGAACACCGTAGCAGATTGCATATCACGAGCTAAGGATGAGATTGCACCTCTTCCCACAGAAGAATTAGAAGATATCATCGAATTCCCGGTATGCATGGCGATCGATAGATTGAAAGACCGGGTGCCAAAGCAGTTCACGCCAGCAAGCACCAAGAAGCCAGTAGACTTGGCCACGGAGCAATCAAAAGACAAGGATATTGGCATAATTAAGAGGTTTTTGACAACAACAACGACGCCAATTGATGGTATTTCAGAGAAATGGACGCCATTTTTGGAAAGAATTCAACTTTCCAACACAGGTATTTTGACGGTAACGTTCGGGGACGGCAATCCAAAAGTAGTCATACCCCAAGCACTGCAAAAATTAATGTTCGACTCTTTTCACAGCAGCCTACTAGGCGGCGGACATTTTGACTGGAGAAAAATGCTCCACAAAGCTCAGAAAAAATATTTTTGGCGAGAAATGCGTACAGATTTTCTTAAATGGTCACTAGAGTGTGTTAAGTGCCAACAGAAACGCAACCCGCATCCATCCAAAAGGGAACCGCAATTAGTAGTAGTCACTACCCAGATCTTTGAGAAAGTAGGTGTCGATTTGACAGGACCTTTACGAACCTCGCAAAAAGGTAACAAGTATTACATCAACATGATTTGTTGGTTTTCAAAATTCGTAGTATCAGTTCCTTTACCGTACGCCACTTGCGAAACCATATCCAGAGCAATTTTGGAAGAATTGGTATTAAAATTTGGTACGCCAAATCAGATTGTTTCAGACAATGCGTCTTCGTTCACAGCAGCTGCGTTCCAACAGTTTTGTAATCTGTTAGACATTGGACACCATCGAGCTATTCCCCATCACAGCAAGGGCAATGGCGCCACAGAAAGAACGTTCCGTACGTTTCACGCAGTAATGTCCAAGTACGTCAACAAGGAGCACACGGATTGGGATACAATTCTCCCGTTCACGACGTTCAGTTACAACAACACAGTGCACAGTACGACAGGCGAAACGCCATTTTTCATGGTTTTCGGACGGGATCCGACGTTCACGATAGACAGAATAATTGATCCGACCCCCAGTGCTAGGAAAACGGACATCGGATGGTTTAAGGAAAGTTTGACAGCAACGCTGAGAGACGTGTGGAAACAGGCAGCAGTTCACTCGAGAGAAGCTCAGGCAAATTATCAGAAGAAGGCAAACGAAGGAGCAGCAGGCTCAGGCATACGACCAGGAGATAGAGTGATGTATAGAGATTTCTCTAATCACAAAGGTCTCTCACGAAAATTAGTGCTCCCATGGACCGGAGATTATCGAGTAGTCGAGGTAAATCCACCTAAAGCAACTATTTATGACAGGCAAAATCCGAAAAAACCGGAGAGAATCGTCCATCTAGACCAAATCAAGAAGATTTTCGCGGCAGCAGACATAAATGACGGCAATCCAGATGATAATCCAGTAGAAAAGCAGCAAGAAGTACCGGACGACGCTGCCAGTGGAAAATCAGTCACAGAGTCCGACTTCCAAGAAAACGAGAAGATCGACATTGAAGAAGACGATCTGACAAATCTCAGAACGACATCAGAAATTCCAAAAAAGTCGAAAATAAATCCGTCGACAACTCCAGTGGTCGATCCAGCAACAGAAACGATCAGACGATACCCAACACGTCAGAGAAGGGCACCTGCTAAGTTTAACGATTAAGTCGGTAAACAAATTGTTTTCCCTTTTTCGTAAATTAGAGTTTTCCACGCCATTTCATCAACAAGTAGCAGTAAAATTGTTCTAAAAAACAAAAGTCAAAGATTAAAGGAACATATCAAAAGTTTTTAGGTTACTGTAATTAAAGGCGCATACCCGGCCCGCTCTCTTAGGTCTCGACACGAACGTGGCACCGCCCGTGTTGAAAACATTCTCGAAACATGTTTCTGTTTTGTTTTTGTTTTTTTTGGCATAGTTCAAGAGTTTTTATCGCCGTTTTTGCGAGTTTTCGTTCACATTTTGGTGCCGTAAGTGTTTATTAGCTTGTACGCTCCGCATTTAGTAGTTTTCTAGACTTTGCTTTACCCCGTTTGTTGATAAAACTAAATTAATTTTTACACCGTTTCAGAACCACAGTTCAGCAATCAGCGTTTTGTGACTACAATCGTGGAAGATGATCGAGATCAAGCATGACAAGGACATTGAAGACGAGCCGATGGACACTTCGGAAGCAAGAGTCGGCGAGGAACCAGGCTCTGAAGTCCCCGCTGCGCAGAGTAGTGGACTGCGGCCCACTACTGCAGCTGGGTCGGATGAGTCCCCCGCCGACGAAGGTGAGTTTTTTCATGTTGATCCATCTCTCGTTATCGAGAACATTATTTGTGACGGAGTAAATCCGTTGATAGACGAAGCGAAGCTTCTTGAGGAAGGCGTCGAGGACTTCCCACCGATCAGTGAAGAGATGGAAAAGGAACTTCTCGGAGGAGGATCTCCACCCCAACAAGGAGGCCCAGCCGCGTTGCAGCCCGTCCCAGAGCCGAAGACACTGAAGCATCATCTGCCGACGTTAGAAGAATCTCATCCGTTGGCGGAATTCTATGGTGGACTGGGCGATGAAGAACTCCCGGCGAACCCGATCAGAAGAATGATTGCGTCATTGTCGCTGGATGCCATTCAGAAGGGAAGGAACATGACTATTGCGGCAATCACGGAGGATCAGGTAATTATTAAAAGACCATTTCAGAAAAGTCTGACACGCGTCGGATCAATCCATGCACAAAGTCAACAAGGAGAATGTCATGTTGATGTTCACAATTTTAAAGCTGAATCCATGCTTTCTCCAAACCAGTAGTAGTATTGCGGGACGGAAAGCAAATTAAATTTACATTCGTCTCGGCAAGTATACTTGGAGAATGAAATCAGGAAATCATGTATGTTCCGTGAGTTTTCATTAAAGTTTTTCAATAATACAGCCACAGTAATACAGTAACAGCCGAGACAAAGCGAAGGACGGCAATCCTTCGCACTCGCCTGCTAACCCATTTCACACATTTAGCAGAAGTCAAAAATAAAGTCAGTGACAGGACGCCAGAGATGAATCAGTATCGTCAGTGCGCCTTGCGTATTCACATGTGCCCCTGACATGTTAAAAAATGCATTTACTAGTGGAAGAAACACCACTAAATTTTTACGTTTAGCTACTCGTTCCGTGCTTCGTATTAAGAATGGTTTGACGGTAAACGTCAGTTATCGCCACGTTTTTCAATGCTCAACTACTTTCGCTCAGTCCGCGACGGATGTCAACTGTTCAAGAAGTTTTCCACAGTTCACTGCGAGTTCAACTAGCAACGCTCGTTGCGCAGTTTCAGGTTCTTCGAATCTCTAACTGTAGTTCGAGGACGAACTTCGCTGAAGGAGGGGAGGTGTGAAACTCACGCAACTCGCCCTTATCATCCCTTTGTTACTCAAATCCACGCGTTATTACGTCACTAATGTTTCCGTTTCAGACACAATGCTAGCCATAATTTCAGTCTTCCAATATGCGCGCTCACTTGTCTGACCGTCTGCGTCTCGCGCGGCCAAGCGATCTTCTGTCCATTGTCTAAGTCTCACTCAACAACACACGGCTGAACACCACTCTTGGCTACACGCAAGCACAAAGGGACCACAATCATCGAGATCATTTTGACCAACCAATACATGGCGGGAAATTCCATCTTCCATCCGGATGCGCGGCAGAATGTGCTGGAACACCGCGCCGACGTCTATAAAAGGACCCAACAAAGCTCATTCGAGGCGATTCTTCACTTTTCTGACTTTATACCCGCTTGCCATCTTGTGTCCCCAATGCCTTGAAACCACACCGCTCGTGTACCAGTTTGCGTTTAACCATAATAAACCTGTGTAAGACCCAATACGCCTCGTGTACCGTTACTCAAGATAACTTAGTAATAATGCAAGAAAACTCAGTAATATTACAAGAAAACTCAATAATATTACAAGATGCCTCAGTAATATTACAAGATAGCTCAGCAATATTGCAAGAAATCCAATATATTACAAGAAATTCTGGCAATATTATTGCGCCTCACAACATTCTTGTAAATCTTCGCCAATATTACTAAAATTTCTCATAATATTTTTTTTCAATTGCCTGAGACATTGAATGCCGGAGGAAAACGTTGAGAGCACGTTTGGGGACCTTTCAGAAAACGGTTATTAATTTTCTATTTCACATCGTTTTTTATTTCTTTATTGTCGAATTAATCGAGAACCGACACGGTGTGCCGGCGCGGGAACTTGACATTTGATAAAAGAGGCCACACCCCCTTAACGTAATTGCCACACGCGTTTCTGCAATGCCGCCGCGCGCCTTTCCCCTCCGTGATATTTTTCATTTTTTGTAATTAATTTTATGTAATTGATGAGCAATAAAATGTGTTATTTTCTAAACTGTGTTTATTTAATTTGTTATTTTTGACTGAATTCGATGAAATTTTAATATTCCGCCTTTTTTACCACCAAAATGGCAAAAAAAAGTGCGAAATTGATTTACAGGGTGGCCGATAAGTATAGGACGTTTTGAAAGTGCTCCCATTTTTTCAATTTGAGGATTTTTCGAGAACAACCTTTATTAAACAACAAAAAATAAGCAGAAAATTTGATTTTACAAGAGAATTTCGAAGTTGGATCCACGAGCTTTGACACAGGCTCTCAAACGTTTCTTCACCGAATTGACAGTGCGCCGCAGGTATCCGTCGTCGATCGAAGCCCATGCTACCTCGAGAGCGGCCTTCAAGTCATCGACAGTAGCAAAAACTTTTCCCGCGATCTTCCCTTCCAACATGCCCCAAACGCTGAAATCCATCGGATTGAGATCCGGGCTGGAAGCAGGCCACAAGTTCTTGTCCAGGAATCCAGGGAAATGCGCCTCCAAGACGGCCAATGTCGATCTCGAGCCATGGGACGGTGCCCAGTCTTGTTGAAGGATAAATGGACCACCAGCAAAGTGCTGAGTGACCCAGGGTAACAAATTATCCATCAACACAATCTTTTGGTACACCTCCGAGTTGATTTTCACATTTCTTTCAATGAAAACCAACGGAGTTTTACCGGTTGCCGTGATACCGGCCCAAACCATGACACTTTTCGGGAAAAGGCGGTTATGGGCAAGACGACGTTTCGGAGACATGCTGTCATCCTTTGACAATAACTGTCTCTGGTTTTGACGGTTGGGAAGAGGTTCAATAGTGAAGATCTTCTCGTCTGTCCAGATAACGTCAGAGACGCGGCGCACTTGAAAGTGCTGGAGTAATTTTCGGCATTTTTCGAGTCGCATCGCTTTCGATTTGTCCGAGAGGTACTGTCCACGACGTAGTTTGTAACTTTTGAGCTTCAAGTCGTTCTTGACAATCGATTGGACAGTGGATCGGGCAATTCCAAGCTGTGACGCCATCCTATTGAGACTCAATCCATCATTTCGAATGATCCGTTTCTTGATGATTGCACGAGTATTCCGGGTGTTGACAGAACGTGGACGTCCGCTTTTTTTTTACTTCAGAAGCATCTCCTCGCTTTTTGATAGCAGCGACAACGTTTCGAACCGTCGAAGACGAAATTTGAAGGCGTCGAGCGATCTCAGCACTTCCGAGGCCTCTCTTGAACAAGAGTTCAATGGAAGGACGATGAGGAGAACTTTTCATAGCTCGGCGATATGGAGAAGTGAGAACAAATGACTGAGAAGCTTACTTATATAGTCTCTGGACTTTCGAAAAGTTTCGAAATTTTTCGAAAATATCCCTTGGCACCGTGCCAGGGAACGCTGAAAGCGAGCGTCCTATACTTATCGGCCACCCTGTATATTATTGTCGGCCCGCCAAAATGGTCAAACGCGCTCCGCTGAACTCAACGCTATGCGATTTTCATTTTGGTTTCCAAATTATTTAATTTCACGTTGAATCTGTACGTGAAATAAAATAATTTGGAAACCAAAATGAAAATCGCATAGTGTTGAGTTCAGCGGAGCGCGTTTGACCATTTTGGCGGTTCGACAATAGGTGTTTTTTTTTCGTGTTGCTTTGCCTCTTGTTTATTTATTTCTTCCTTTTTTAATTTTTGTTCACACCTTTACCACCGGAAATGGCTAAAAGGTGTTTGATGTTTATCTTCGTATTTGCAATTTCACATTTCAATTTCAATCTTCTTTTTTTTTTCTTTTTTGATTTCGCGTTTGCGTGTACGCGAGCGTGGGCTATTTACAGGTATTGAAAGGTAAGATTTTTTGTTAATGATGATAAAGTTTAATAACAATAATTGCAGATTGATCCCGATTGCATGAGCCCGTCGCCCCGTCACACTGCACCTTGCATGGGGAGACTAGATTCAAAATTCAGAGGAAATGGGCAATAGAGCGCACTTGCACCGCGTCTGCCTGCGTCTCTTATCTCGGCACACTCTCGCTCACTTTTTTTTTGAAACAGATACTTAAAATTCATTTTTCAGAATTTTCTCGTTTCCTTTTTTCAAAAATCGCTCTGTTGAATGGAAGTTAAAAATTTTAGAATGTTTTTAAAACAAAGTTAATCAAAATTGGCCAATAATTACATGTTCGCTGTCAATTTTTTGTTTTTCTTTCTTTTTAGCCATAGTTTTGAATTTTTGTGTTGAAATCTTTTTTTCGAGCCTTGGTTCGTTCTGGAATACGGGATTCGACAAAAATGTCTAATTTTCAAAAAGGTTTTGGCACTTCAATCAACAATGAACAAGAAAAAATATTGAATTTGTATGTGATTTTAGCGATTTACATAAAAATAATAATTGATATATCAGTTTTCAAATTAAGCTATTACTGCGTCGCGAAAACCAGTCAGAGCGGAGCGATGTGGTCTCGCCGCGAAAAGTGAGAGTCACAGCCGAGTCACAGCAGAGTCACAGCAGCGTCGCACACCTTACCACAGCAGCGTCGCGCGCTCTGCTCTGACAGGTTTTCGCGACGCAGTAATAAAAAAAGAAATGGGATAAAATCCTCGTCGCACATTTTTTCGTAAGTTTTGCATTGCAATTGTACAATTATGGTCTCACGCCAAACCAAAGGCTGGTTTTCGTTGAAGTGCACGTAAAACTGTAAATTTCAGAAAAAATAAATAAGAATTAAAGGGGAAAAATAGAAAAAATGACATTTCGGATAAAAAAATGCCTGCGAAAATGGAAGAACAACTAAAAATCGATAGAGTGCACGATTTATAATGGATTCGTGACGGAGTGACATTTTACGTGAAACTGGGAGATGAAAAATCTCTTAATTTCTTAAGTTATTTCTTCATTTTTTCGAACAAAAATGTGAAAAAAATTGTCACTCCGCCACGAATCCATTATAAAAACACTCTAAAAAAATTTGCTATCTTTTAACAGAGAGATTTTTCCAAAAATGAAACGAGAAGATATTGTGTTTTCAATCGACTTGCGCACGGAGTAATGGCGACTGCCTTTTTTTCAAACGACTTTTTTTGGCGCGAGAACACGCGCTACGCTCTCGTCTTCTCCGTCTCGTCTCTTTTTTCGCTCGTCTTCTCCGTCTCGTCCCTTTTCTAAATGTTTGCATTGGCACAGTGCCCAAAATTTTTGCCGTCGAATGCGGCGCGTGCGCGTGTTATCAATGGAGCACGTTTGCACCAGGTCACTCGCCATTACTCCGTGCTTGCGACATGAGAACGCGAGACTCCACCCACTTATTTGTGCGCTACCTGTCTGCGTCTCTTCAAATATCACTGTGCTGGCGTGGTCGCCCACAAAAAAGTGAGCGGAGTCTCGCGTTTTCATGTCGCAAGTCGATTGAAAACACAATACTTTAAAATGCATTTTAATGCTCTGAAATACACATTTTCAAAAAAAGTGAGCGAGAGTGTGTCGAGATAAGAGACGCAAACGCGGTGCAGGCGCGCTCTATTGACCAATTTCTCTAGTTTTTGAAGCGAGTCTCCCAATGCAAGGTGCAGTGCGTGCGTTCGTTCGAATGCGACCTCCATAACAGTAAGTTTTTGTATTCTTTTTGATCAGTCAAACTCAAGCATCGCAAAACGAGTAATTTTGCCTTGTTCATTTAAAAAATTCAGTAAAATACGATGATTTGCAACGCTTACGGAGATTTAAAATGAACAAGCCGAAATTTTTCGTGGGTTTTTAAAATTATGAACTGATAACCCGAATACGGAGCTATCACGGAGTAATGGCGACTGCCTTTTTTTCAAACGACTTTTTTTGGCGCGGGAACACGCGCGACGCTCTCGTCTTCTCCGTCTCGTCTCTTTTTTCGCTTGTCTTCTCCGTCTCGTCTCTTTTCTAAATGTTTGCATTGGCACAATGCCCAAAAGTTTTGCCGTCGAATGCGGCGCGTGCGGCGTGCGCGTGTTATCAATGGAGCACGTTTGCACCAGGTCACTCGCCATTACTCCGTGAGCTATTCGTCAGAATGCCACTGCAAACCAGTATTTTTGCATAAAATTGCGATGCTGCTGCCAAAAATATGGCACTGACAGTTTGTTTTGCATCAAATCCATATTAAACATTGAAAATTCGATGAATTATTGTGAATTATTGAACTTTCAGCGGCAGAAGAAACATCTAGTAAAGCGCGTTATATTTTGAATGGGTTTATTCGGCAGGGGGACTGGCCAGGAACTGTTCCTGCCCCGTGTCCCTACAAAGTCAAATAACAATAGATGAAAACAAAGGCCAAAATAACACAAATAAGAGAGAAATCCTCTCGTATCAGGAAAGTGTCGCCTTTTAACTGCTCCGGTGCACTGCCTCCAAAAGCGAGAAAGCGCAAAACAACATTGGCCGGCGCACTTTGCGTTTGCAGACGCAGAGACACAGAATTTAGCACAACGCCTCTGCGTCTCTAATTTCTAAGGCGTGCAGGTAGAGCGCAATTGCATCGTACTTCGTCGAGAATGATTGCACCTTTTGATTATAACGAAAAAACGGGATGAAAATTGGATAGTTGGCCCGTTTTATTCAAAACGGCCGGGTTCCTAATAAAATAGACAAAGACGGAATATAACGAAGAGTTTATATACAAAAATAACACTGCCAAGAGGGAAAACAACAAAAGCGAAACAGAAACGAGAACTTAATGGCCAATGGGGCCGCTCAAAATAAATAATATCCACGTGGCACTAAATCGCGTGACCTCACGTGAACTTAAACTACTTTTATTTTTATTTTATTTGTGGCGCTTAAGAGCGTATATGGCGGTCTAGACAGAGTGCCGTGGCGTTGATACGTGTAGGCCAATAATAATAGGAGTTTGGGTGGGTGACTTGCCCAAGGCAACTGGATTTTTTGAAGAAAAAATGTATAAAATCGACATAAAATAATAAAAGCTATTTTTTTGAAATGTTAAACACATATTAAATGTTCTCTACGACCGGTTAGATGGAAATTTAAAAAACGCCGGATTTTACCTCTTTCTGAGGCGCTGAAGCTACAGGGTGGCCGATAAGTATAGGACGCTCGCTTTCAGCGTTCCCTGGCACGGTGCCAAGGGATATTTTCGAAAAATTTCGAAACTTTTCGAAAGTCCAGAGACTATATAAGTAAGCTTCTCAGTCATTTGTTCTCACTTCTCCATATCGCCGAGCTATGAAAAGTTCTCCTCATCGTCCTTCCATTGAACTCTTGTTCAAGAGAGGCCTCGGAAGTGCTGAGATCGCTCGACGCCTTCAAATTTCGTCTTCGACGGTTCGAAACGTTGTCGCTGCTATCAAAAAGCGAGGAGATGCTTCTGAAGTAAAAAAAAGCGGACGTCCACGTTCTGTCAACACCCGGAATACTCGTGCAATCATCAAGAAACGGATCATTCGAAATGATGGATTGAGTCTCAATAGGATGGCGTCACAGCTTGGAATTGCCCGATCCATTGTCCAATCGATTGTCAAGAACGACTTGAAGCTCAAAAGTTACAAACTACGTCGTGGACAGTACCTCTCGGACAAATCGAAAGCGATGCGACTCGAAAAATGCCGAAAATTACTCCAGCACTTTCAAGTGCGCCGCGTCTCTGACGTTATCTGGACAGACGAGAAGATCTTCACTATTGAACCTCTTCCCAACCGTCAAAACCAGAGACAGTTATTGTCAAAGGATGACAGCATGTCTCCGAAACGTCGTCTTGCCCATAACCGCCTTTTCCCGAAAAGTGTCATGGTTTGGGCCGGTATCACGGCAACCGGTAAAACTCCGTTGGTTTTCATTGAAAGAAATGTGAAAATCAACTCGGAGGTGTACCAAAAGATTGTGTTGATGGATAATTTGTTACCCTGGGTCACTCAGCACTTTGCTGGTGGTCCATTTATCCTTCAACAAGACTGGGCACCGTCCCATGGCTCGAGATCGACATTGGCCGTCTTGGAGGCGCATTTCCCTGGATTCCTGGACAAGAACTTGTGGCCTGCTTCCAGCCCGGATCTCAATCCGATGGATTTCAGCGTTTGGGGCATGTTGGAAGGGAAGATCGCGGGAAAAGTTTTTGCTACTGTCGATGACTTGAAGGCCGCTCTCGAGGTAGCATGGGCTTCGATCGACGACGGATACCTGCGGCGCACTGTCAATTCGGTGAAGAAACGTTTGAGAGCCTGTGTCAAAGCTCGTGGATCCAACTTCGAAATTCTCTTGTAAAATCAAATTTTCTGCTTATTTTTTGTTGTTTAATAAAGGTTGTTCTCGAAAAATCCTCAAATTGAAAAAATGGGAGCACTTTCAAAACGTCCTATACTTATCGGCCACCCTGTATATTTCTGTGAAATTTTCAAATTTTTAATTGAATACAAGCCTGGCTGAATCAAAAACTATTTTTGATCTTTTCTCATCTCTAAACTGTTTTTTATTTGACCTTATCCTCTACCCAGAGGCTAACGCAACGGCATGTTGCCAGCCGCGAACAAATCTACTCCTCGAGAGCGTTCATTCCGCGTGTCCCGTGTGGCGCAGGCGGTTACACGCCTGCCCAACGAGTTTTTATTTGGCCGCGGGTGCTGAGTTCGCCCCCGCCATGTGCCTTTGACACAGACACACAAAGATCCTCAGTTACAAACCCAAACGGAATTTTATATATAAGGATGATACCTTCGCACAGCACAAAAGAAACAAAAAAACCACATATTATATCAGAAATTCAGAAATTCTATGCCAGAAAAGTAATTTTCTGATATTTCAAATTCATATTTCGCCGCTAATTTTGAACTTTTCCGACCGGTTCTGCGCTTAAAATCTTTGTCTCGGTCATGTCTACAAAACTTGAATCGAAACATAAGGAGATAATAAGTCATTCGGCAGAAATTTTGAAAATTTTTGATTTTGCTTCAGTTATTACAACTTTTTGTATTTCGTCCTCATTTCTCCACCGATTTTATTGAGCGAGCTCGTAAATTATCGAAAATACCTATTTAAACAAAAGTTGAATCTAAAAACAACCAAAAATTGTATAATTGAGGAAAAAATTTAAGAAAACCGCATTTTCAGTTGAAAATGAGCGCTCATCGGCAGCCGCACCAGCGCACGCAAAGTGCGCCAACCTTCTGCCCTTTCCCACTTTTGGAGGCAGTGCGGTGGAATGTCTCGGCGTGGGTGTCTCCGGAATGAAGAAAGTTAGAGAGTATATACAGTCCGTGAGACACGGGAAAATCCCATTAGCCGTGGGGCTGAAAGCGCTGGGAGCTCTCTGGCTGAGTCACGCGGAATGTGGTCACGTCTCATGGTGCTCAAAGTACAAAGTCATATTGTGTTTTCAATCGACTTGCGACATGAGAACGCGAGACTCCGCCCACTTATTTTTGTCGTTCTGTCTGCGTCTCTTCAAATATCACTGTGTTCGCGTGGTCGCGCACAAATAAGTGGGCGGAGTCTCACGTTCTCATGTCGCAAGTCGATTGAAAACACAATACTGTATCTCTAAGGGATAAGAAATCCCTTACACCTCCCCCCTTTTGATAAGGACCGACCCTGGTCCTTGCAAAAAGTTGACCCCAGATTAAGGAATGTTTCCTCCCGTATGGGCTGCCTTGGAGGCTGCCCCGTTTGGTTTTGAGAAAAAAATAAAGGGGGAACACACCTTTTCTATAATCCCAGTCTTTGTAGGACTTCATCCTGGTGATGCCTGGCCGCCGGGTCGAATCTCTGCCTCTGCATCAGGTCGGACCACAACCCTCGATTCCCACGCTGTTGATCTGTTGACCATCAGTAGACAGAGGTGTCGAGTGCGCGACGATGCCACATTGAGGCGATGGTCGGCCTCGAAGAGGGACGAGTTGCGGAAGGATCGAGTCGGAGTGGTGAGCACAATCACCACATCAAATTCCTGTCCCTGAGCGCCGTCAATGGTGGTAGCGATGAACGGGTCCGTATCCAAAAGAGAGGATAGGAGGCCGGCCTGGCTGCGGTAGTAGCAGAGCAGCGCGATGAGGTGGTGCCGAGAGTTCCTCTCAGGTCTCTGGCAATTTGCAGAGCGGCTTGAGCTTCCGATCTGGAGAACGCCGAAGTGCCGGAGACCGTCTCCTCACCTGTGGTGTAGATCAGGTGGTGCGGGTACCGGTCCGGAAGACCCATGGCTCTTGCGTACTGATTTCGCTCTCGGGGACTTCTGACTGACTGCAGGTCCTCGGGATAGAACATCCTCGAAATAATGTGTGTAATTAGGTTAGGGCATCGATGCACTACATTCAAAAATGTGGCGGGGAACAGGTGGTTCCTGTCATCCTGTCGCCCACCAATCCGAACTTGGCGTTGGGGAAAGTGGCGAGTAGTGCAATTAGTGCAAAAAGCGGTAACTGGCTCGCCTCGTCGACTTGCACCGTGGCTACTTGGTTTGCGAACGGAGCCCATTGATTGGCGAAGCTATCCACCACGGAAAAACTGTGCCGACGAGGACTGAAGTTTGGTGGATTTTGAGGAAACATTCCTCTCTCGTCATTCGTTCCTTGTACGGGATCCGTTGCTTCACGACCTTCAATAGGTCTTTGCTTTTTAGTTCTACAAAACTTGAATCGAAAAATAAGGAAATATTCAGTCATCGGCAGAAATTTTGAAAAAATATGATTTTCCTTCAGATTTTACAACTTTTTGTATTTCGTCCTCATTTCTCCACCGATTTTATTGAGCGAGCTCGTAAATTATCGAAAATACCTATTTGGACAAAAGTTGAATCTAAAAACAACCAAAAACTTTATGATTGAAGAAAAAATTTAAGGAAACCACATTTTCAGTTGAAAATGAGCGCTCATCGGCGCACGCAAAGTGCGCCAACCTTCTGCACTTTCCCACTTTTTCAGGCAGTGGTCCATTACATTCTCAAAAAATTTTGGACCAAAATATCGATTTTAGAAAATTTGCAGAAAAATGTATCCAATGTGGATCTTAATAGGATCCACATTGGATACATATAAAATTCCACGTCCCATCCGTCTCGGATCCGATATGGACCTGTAGTATGTGTATCGCGTTAGGGTCAGGTTCTAGAGGTAGCGGGTTCGGGCCCTTCACGGTGGTTAATGGTTGTGGTGGTTTGGATGGATTGCATATTGGGTTTTGTTATTTTTTAATAAATTGTTTTCGCCTCATTTACAGTACTGGCCATAAAGAATGCGACCACTAGTTTTTTGACGATAACCTCTTGGAATGTTAACTTTTTTACCCAAAATTTTTGTTTTTTTTCAGTATTAATAAGTTTCACGTAAAATTATTGACTAGAGAAAAATATGATATTAGCGTGACATTTAAAAACGTGGAAAACAAAACGGTTTCCCTATTTCCTTTTTTCACTTCTATTTCTTATTTTACAGAAGGATAAATGTGAGTTGTTTCTTTTTATTCTGTAGTGGGGGTGGGTTGTTCAATCGGAGGGGGCCGATTGTAATACCAAGCGGGGGGGGGGGGGGGGGGTGAAAGTTAAAGAATACCTATGCTTTAACTTTCGCCCCCCCCAGACCTCCGTGTCCCAAAATGTTCTTCGGTGGGGGCAAGAAGTGTTTGTGGGGAGTGGTATGTGTGTAAGGGGCGATTGTAAAAAATTACCCAAATAAGCTCTAGAATCACCGAAGGTGAAAAACAAGAGGAAGGTAACTGTAAAAAGTGATATAATACTTGGTTGGGTATCCTTTCGCATCAATAACAGCCAGGCATCTATGTGGCATCGAATCCAGGAGCGTCTAAACCACCGTCATCGGGATACTCTTCCAAGAGCAGCTTTGAGTTGAGCGAATTTCTGGTTGGCATTGGAGGCTCGGACTCCTTTGAGACGTCGTTCTAGCTCCTCCTACATATGTTCGATGGGATTCAAGTCCGGAGACTGACTTGGCCATTCCAGGAGATCCACACCGCGACGTCGAAACCAATTGGCGACATGACCCGAAGTATGCTTCGGGTCATTATCCTGCTGAAACACCCACGATTGGCCCAAATTTGCTCTTGCCCATGATCGCATTGTGTTCTCCAGGATTTCTTCGTACACATATCGGTTCATGGTTCCAACAATTCTCTTCAATGGACCCATTGAAGTGTCGGAAAAGAATGCCCAAACCATCACAGATCCACCTCCATGTTTTACCATCGGACATTGGTACTGAGGAGCATATCTGGAGCCAATAGGACGTCAAACCCATTGAATACCATTAGTACCGAACAGATTGAACTTCGATTCGTTGCTGCAGATGTGATTAGCCCACTCTCGAGGTCCCCAGGACAAGTGCTGTTTAGCCCATCCAACGCAAGCTTTCCGGTTTTTTAGACTAACGAGTGGTTTTTTGACTGGTCTTCGTCCGTGCAGTCCACCAACTTGCAGACGTCTTCTAATAGTCTTTTTCGATGGCACCGGCTCATTTGGAGACGTCACGGAAACTTGAATATCCGTAGATGTGCGTCTAGGATCTTCTCGGCACGCGCGCAAGATATTTCGATCCATAGCTTTGGAAGTGGTTCGGGGTCTTCCTGAAGATTGACGATGAACTACACCATCCTGAATAGACGAAATTAGTTAAGAAAGCTAATTGAAACCTTGCATCATCACGATTGTTCTTCAAAATACGGTAAATTTGGCTGGAAGAACAACCAAACTGAGTTGCGAGTATCTTCGGATGTGCGCCTAGTCCATGTCCACGTATGATGCTTTTTCGAACGTCCACAGTGAAAGTTTTTTTCCCAAATGGTCTGACCATGGCTGAAAAACAATAAAAAACTAATTAGAACTACTCCCAATTAATTTTCATTCAACTTTATACAAAAAACTGAAATACATGAAAAAAGTGCAAAAATGAGAAAAATTTTCAAAATTAAAAAAAAAAATTTGCAGAATGATGCAATTTGCAAGTACGCAAGTTTTCGTGAGGTTCCATTGCAGATACAGTAAGAAATTCGGGTCAAAAAGTTAACTTTCCAAGAAGTTATCGTCAAAAAACCAGTTGTCGCATTCTTTATGGCCAGTACTGTATGCTGATAAACAAGTTCCAAACTCCCGTGCAACATTTTTTTGATAGATGGAATTCCGAAGACTATTCAGTAAATGAATGTCATGTCTTTAATACATTCTGCCACATGCGAAGAATGTCTTTGCTCCAAGCTTTTTAAACCCATACACTTGATTTTTTAAAGTTCTTTTTCTATAAATAACTATAAATACAGCATCGCCACAAGTAATTAAAACCATGAGAGATGCGAATGTGCATTCATTTATTGACTAGTCTTCGGAATTTCATTCATCAAAAAATGCCGTACAGAAGTTTGAAACTTGTTTTATCAGCATAAATGAGGCGAATAAATTGATTAAAAAGGAACAAAACTCAACACGCAATCCATCCAAACCACCACAACCATTAACCACCGTTGTTCAGAGGCCGTATTCATGAACATTTACCGTACGGTAAATAAAAACGGTAAATGATTTTTTTGACAGAAAATTAAATTTTTGCAATGTGCAGGGGGTTCATGACACTATAAACGATCCGTGAATTGTTTTAGGAATAGCGAAACTTATAAATTCCCTCAAAAAACCCATTTACTTTTTCATTTACCGTACGGTAAATGTTCATGAATACGGCCTCAGATGTTACAAGAAAGCGAATGGCAAGGGAGTGAGTGCGTGGATGACTTTGAAAAGAACAGCTCACGTAGTTAATACTTGAAAAACACATAAAATTCAAATTTTAACTGGATTTTTAGACACCATTTTGACGAGAACCACCGGCGTTTAGCGAAAACGAAAAACAGTTTTGAAATCTTCATAAAATTCTCGTTCGAATCATGTAAGACTCATCGCGAAAGCTCGCATTAAGTCCGGAGCATTCCCTAGTTAAATACGAGAGATTTCGTGATCCGACGTCTAAAAGCAAGTGCCCAATCTGGTGGCTCCAACTTTGAATACCCTTTTGCGAATCTCTAATTACAGACTATTTTTGTTGGTCTAATAATAAATAGTTTTATGATTCTACTCCGTGTTCAAGTTTTGTGGTTCCATAAAAATTTCTATTGTCCATTCGCGAGCAAAGCAAGTGCGCTCCACAAAACTTCGTACTTCGCGATTTTTTTTTTCAAAAAATTTGATTTAATTGAACTTGTATGTGAAATTCGGTGACGAAAATGAAAATCACGAGGTACTAAATTTTGTGGAGCGCACTTGCTTTCTTCACGAATGGACAATATACTTTTGAACCAGCCTGTATAATTTTTTTGTATTATGTTTTCACGAACGACTGGTGCTGACAACACTACGATGTTCGTCGGAACAGTGAAAAGCTGCGAAACAGCAGAGCGTCGAACTACCTTTCCTCTTGTATCTTTCCTCTAAACATATCAACTAGAGCATTTAAATCTAATCTGAAAAATTGTAATTTTGAAATATTCTTAACTCTTAATTCTAACTGTTTTTAAACTATTTGATTATAACTATTTTTCTCTTTTTCACCCTGTTAATATGTAACTATTTAACCGGTGACTACATTGTGTTAGAGGCAACCGCTCTTCAGTGAATAAAAAAAAAATAAAAAAGTCGTTAGCACCAGTCGTTCGTGAACACATAACAAATAGGTAAAATTGGAAAATAAAATTTATTTACTGTTTTTAGTAGATGCTATCGGAACAAACATATTGCCTTTTAAAGGACACTTATCAAAATGTTCCGCTTCTCATTGCCTTGATCGTCCGAATCCAAAAAATGAACAACGCAGAAACAGAAATAATAATTGCAGAAAAAATAAAAATCAATGTTGACACTTGGCTAAAAAAAATAATGATCCAGAACAAATAAATAAAACATACCTATTTGTTTTCGATTTGATTTGTCTTAAAAAGAATGACTCGAAAAATAAATCCGCTACAGATAGAAGTTTAGAAAGTGAATTGTTTTTTCTCAAATTTGCAAACTGTAGATCTCGCAAAATTTCAATGCATTTCTTGAAATCTGCGGCTTCTAGCGATATTTCATCATGAGTTGACTCCAAAAGATCGAGAGACGTTATCATCGATTCGAAATTTAATGGAGGTATGTTAACTCCATTCCAACTGGGCATAACGTCTGCAAGCGATCTCAAATTTGATTTTTGAATGAAAATGTTTGATGGTATTTTATTGAAATTGGTCAGAAAATAGTTTATTGATTGATTGATAAAGGCAAATCTGACCCACATTGAACCAGCTAACTGTTTTTCAAAGGGTGTTAAGAACTTTATTTTCTCGACCAGCACCATTCCTTTCTTTTGAAATGATTGAAAAGTTTGCTTCAGATCGTGTCTTTTGAAAAAGTCCAAGGTTCGTTGCAAACAAATTAACTGGATCGTGAGTTCCCGATCATAAGGAAAACTTTCTAAATTAGTGTAGTCTTCGGTTTTCCGTATTTCTGTTTTGAAAGTTTCTTCTATAGCGGGACATTTGCTAATTTGATTCTTGGCAGACAAAAAACCTTTAGGAAATTGTTCGATTTCGGAGAGTTGTTTAGTCAGAGGTGAAAATAAACTTAAAATTTTCTGGTACTTTATGATTTCCTTTATGCCCGATTCAAAGAGTCGCTGAGTTTCAACTATCTTGCAAAGTTTATTGAATACTTGATCTGTGAATATGTCTTTGAAGCTAGCAATTCTTGAAAATATGTCGATGATTTGTGGTTTTCGCTTTTCAAAAAAACTTGCTTGGTTTTTTATTGATAACAAAAACGGCATGTATTTGTTCAGGTCCGATTTTCTTAATATTTCAAGAATTTCTTTTTTACTTTTATATCTCATTTCATTTTTACTTTTATATCTCATTTCCTTGCGAATGCTTGATGAATAATAGTATAGTGATTCAGTTTCATTAAGATCTTCGCGAAATTTATTTGTCTTGATCCTATAATTTGAAAAGTTTTGTAAAGATCTTAGATGTGTTGTAAACTCCTCCAATATTGAATTATTCAACTCGTCGATAGGTTTTATTTTTTCTAAAGATGTGTTTACATTAGTCAAAAAACTGGTAATATCCGTTAGCTTCAAAATATTCATATTTTGAAGTATCTTCAAACTTTGACAAATCAAACTTGAATATTTCATTTTCATAGATTTTGTCCAAACGTTTTCTGCTACAGCTATTGGAATACTCAAGTTTGACACGGGTAGTAAAATCTTTTTTAACTTAGTGAGAGGCCTTCCGTTATTCAAAATAATCTTTAACTGTTCGTCGTCAAAGTCCTTCAAAAGCATTTCCAGATCTGTTGAACCGCGAGGAAAACCTATAAGAGCCCGTTTAGCAACATTCGTGACACTTGTGTTTATCAATCTATGAAAGGAACGCAATTTCTCCATGATGCGGTTTTTGGCATTGATTTCTAATGATCGTTTAATAATTGAGACCGATCGTAGCAAACTTTCCACATTTTTTACAAATTTCGTAAAATACTGTTTAGACGTCAATTGTTTGTACTTTTCAATGTAAGCAATGAATGAATCTGCGTTTTCCAAAACATTGAAAAAGTAGTTGAATTTTTCATAAACCTTCAATCCTTCTGGAGTCCTCTTAACTGATACAATACTACGCGTAAACTCATCTATAAGATCGTAAAATTGACTGGGTTCTGAAGATGTAGAGTTTGATATTTCGTAAAGCTGTTTTAACGAAGAAATTGATCTTTCGATAATTTGAGGAACATTGTAAATTGACACTTTCGATGTATCGAAGGAGAACAAAGTTTGGCCTAACAGTTTTATGGGAGTAGTTTCGTTAAGAATAAGTTTTTTAAGATCTAATTTTATTTCGTTCACCGTGTTATTGTAAAATTCAAATGACATAACCACACCACTGAGAGACTTAAGAAAATCAGTAATATCACGAACACTTGACTGATTAATTGACTCAAACCAAATTGTATCTTGAACGCCTAGTGATTCAGCGATGACCATTTCAATTGTTTTTGGTCTTTTGTTGACTTCATTCAGTAAAGCAATTGCATTTGTAACACGTGCTAATCTTGATATTGTTTTTTCCGCATCTTCAACTGCGTGAACTATTTTACTCCGAGAAACTCGTTTTGTTGAATAATTAAACCCCACATCAAAAAAATAATAAGTTTGCCAGAGCACAATGATCCCAACTGTTAAGATAAAAGAAAATGCAAAGAAAAGTTTGATTATCTGATTAACAGTAGTGACCTCTTTGCGTTTATTCAAGTATCTTTTCTTGTTCTTACTTTGTTGACGAATGTTAGCACAACAATCTGAAAATAACTATTCTTATAAAAGCACGCTTGTTTTAGAGGCGGTGAAAATAACAAATTTTGGGAGAGGAAAGAGGAGAAATTCTGCGTAAACGTTCGGTCATCAGTGGTCACATTTTGAATGAAGAGAGAGTGCGGTTAACAAAAAAGTTTCTACGTATTTTAGTTTTGCAGTTGTTCCATTTGATTTTATTTTTTGCGCGCGTGCGAGTGTTTTTCTCGGAAGTGAAAAAGGGGCTTGTGTCAATTTCTACTTGACCCCAAATCATTTTTAGTACAAGTTTTCTATCGGAAGTTTGCCTTCTCGATTTTAGCGATGAAAGAATGAATGAGTTACGTTGGGGGCTGTTAGGTTGTCGTGGTTATTTGGAGTTAGGCATCTCCCTTTCATATGGCTGTAAAGTTTTCTCGTAAATGAATTTTGAACCGATTCAACGGCTTTACAGTCAATTTTTCTTGTTGGATTACTGATTTCTGTGACATACTCTAGTATGGGTCTTATAAAGATTTTGTATAGAAGTGTCATAAGGTGGGGGTTATTATTACAGTAGCGATTAAACAAGCCTGATCGGACGCCTATCGGCGCCAATCAGTCTTGAGTAGCGGCTTGCGGCGGCTGTTCGGTTGGGCGTATCATTAAACTTGATCTACTTCAAAGGGCCAATACTCAGTGGGTCCCGGATCTTTGGGTCCCAGACTCTTTGGGTACGATGGATCTTTGGGTACGATGAATCTTTGGGTACGACTACTCTTTGGGTACCAACCTTGGGTACGGTATCTTTGGGTACGGTATATTTGGGTCCGATGGATCTTTGGGTACGACTACAGTTGGCGGTGCCAAGCCGCTCTTGCCGTTATATCTTGTTGCCTCGTACTCTCTCTACCGCGCAACGATTATCCGTTATGCCGGTTCGAGGTACTTTAGTGGCACGCCTAAGTTAGGGTCACGTGAATAAGTTTTAAGTTTATTTTTGACGTGAGTTGTCACGTGTAAATTTAGTTGGTTTATTTCTAGTTTATATTTTTGTGAGCTGTCGTGTTGGCCACGTGTGGTCTTCTCCTTGGTGTTAAATCCCCTATTGGGATAATAAATCGGTTGGTAACGTAAGTGTTTGTCTTATATTTTAAATTAAAGGAACCCGTGGTGATCCTGAAAAGGTGAACCAATAACTTGGGGGCCGAATCGTGCTTTTGATAATCTTTGACTGAAAGTCACTGATTTTTCAAAATTTTTGCTCTTTGACTGAAAGTCACTGCAGTAATAATAAATTCTTTGACTGAAAGTCACTGGATTTTTGAAGCGTTTCTTTGACTGAAAGTCACTGAATCGTGGATAGTGTTTTCTTTGACTGAAAGTCACTGATTACACAAATTTTTTCTTTGACTGAAAGTCATTGAGAAATTAAGATAAAATTGATAGTTTGAAAAACTATTGATTGGCAGCGACACTCGGAACCAATGGAGCACCTGGAGGAGAAGGAAGACGACCACGAAGACGTGATGGAAAGTGTGCAGAGTGGGTCCAATTCGAGTCTTGGAGGACCGATGGAAGCGACCTGGGCACGGATGGCCGGAGAGGAAGAAGAAGTCAGTATCAGAAGACGGAGAAAGCTGCTAAAAGGATTTGATGAGTTCTTGCGGAACAGTGTGAAAGTGGAGGAAGAAGTGTTGGAAAAGCTTGGTTTCAACACGACGTGCAGTAAGCAGACGAGAAGTGCTGTTGTGGCGCCGTTGCGGAAGTTCGGAGAAGAACTGCGCGGAAGATGGTTGGAGCTGGGAGGAGAAGCGTGGATGAGACCAGTGATGAACGTGATGCGAGTGTTGAACGCAGATAATGCGGACGATTTGGAGCGATCGTTCATAGAAGTGAGAAACGTGAAGGAGAGTGCGGAAGAGTTGAGAGACGAATATGAAATGCTCAAAGAAGAGTTTTCCCGTTCCAGGAGCAAATGGGCCAAGGAAAAGGAGCAGCTGAAGAACACCATCCGGGATCTCAGCAAGACTGCTGAAAAATGGAGGTGTAGGGCCGAGTATGCTGAAAAGGCGATAAAAGTGGCAAAGCAAGGCCACGTGGTCAATGAAAATGGTGATGAATCGGCCGAAGAGTCGGAAGCGAGCGAGGATTATCTTTCCATGCGGGAAAGACTTCGAAGGTGCTCGAGCAGGCAAGATATGAGTACAGAAAGCACAAGAAGATCGTCTGGGCAGGAGGCAAGACAGGAGAAGAAAACAAGTTCAGGCGTTTCAAAATGGGACAAGAACAGCGCTAGGTGGGATGAGAAAGTAGCTAAGTGGCCGAATGGCGCTTGGTTGGAGAGAGGTGGCAGGAAAGCACTGCACAGTGAGCATAGTGGCGAGAAGAGAAGCGACTGTAGAAGTTCAAGGTCGCAGAAGTCTACAGCAGAGACAGTTAAGGAGGTCGTGGCGAGCATGAACAAGATGATGAGAGTGGCGGCGTTGCCAGAGCCGAAGATGTTTGATGGAAGTGGAAGCTTCGGAGAGTTCAAGAGAACTTTCTTGATGAAGTTCAGGGAGGTCGTAAAAGACGATGAAGATTTGGTTGCTATTCTAGAGGAGAACTTTTTGGTGGGAACAGCAAAGTCGCTATTTCGATCATTGGAAAACCGACGGAAGAGGCCGATAACAGTTCTGTTCGAAGAGTTTGAAGATAAACTGAAGAGGAGGCAGGGCGATAGTCAGACACATGCGTTAGCTGTGTTTGAGGAGCTGAGTAGAGGAGCAGGCCAGAAGATGTGGGAGTACTTGGTGGAAGTGGAGAAGTGGTCACGTAAGGGATACCCGGAAGCGGACAAAACGACGATTTCACAAATGCGGGTGACAAAGTTAATGAAAGCCGCGAAAGAGGACCGGAACCTGCACAATCTGCTGATAATGAAGAGAAGGGAGACTCCAGTCGATGAGCAATACGATACTCTGAAAGATATCGTGCTACAACAAGAAAACGAGCGTAAGAAAGAGCGAGTCTATAGAACGGGAGCAGCAGATGGCAATGACAGGACAGAGTCGCATTGGGATGGAAGCGAGAGGTGGAAGAAAAGCGAGAAAGAAGAGCAGCTAAGCGATGGAGAAGCATCGCAGAAGAGCGTGGACCAGAAAGGACGCATCAAGTGCTACAATTGCGGTGGAGTGGGGCACATTGTGAAACAATGTATTTCGAAAATAGTAGGTAATGTCGTGAGAGAAGATCAGTCAGAAGGAACAAGGAGTTCAATGGTGAAGATGTGGGAGAATTGTGAAATTCTCGGACAGAAAAGAAAAGTCACGATTGACAGTGGGTCGGTGGTGTCAGTGATTTCTTCCGGAGCATGGGAGAAGCTAAAAAGAGGTTGTATCGACTGGAAGGAACGATGTGAAGTGTTGGGGAAGCCATATTTCAAGTTGTTAGATGCATCTAGACGGGCGATGCCAGTACGGGAACAAGTCAAGATGGAAATCAAGATGAATGGCAAGAAATCAGTGATCGTATTTCAAATTGTAAGGAACAATGCGGACATTTTCCTGCTTGGAGCAAATGCCTTCAAAGCTGTTGGAATTGAGTTGAGGTGGAAAGCAAAAGAGGCGGTAGCGCAGAGGGAGAGTAGACACGGATATTCCAGTGGAGTACATCTCAACACGTGGAGGATGAAGCGCGAAAACATGCAGACAAATGCGGATGCATCAGTCGCCAAGGGGAGTCGTGTTCGGATGGAACGAAGATAATTTTATTAATCTCCGTTAAGCATATTGTTTAGTGATGTTGTTTTTTATACTGTTGTGTTTGTTTTGATAGTGCCGTAGGGTAGTTTAGGTTAGTGTACCAAAACCGTTGCCTGTTGTGCAAGAGCGTGTAAGTCGCGGAGAGAGTTGTAATTACACCGGTCAGGGGCCCGGTTTTGCGGAAGAGGGGGTAGTTGGCGGTGCCAAGCCGCTCTTGCCGTTATATCTTGTTGCCTCGTACTCTCTCTACCGCGCAACGATTATCCGTTATGCCGGTTCGAGGTACTTTAGTGGCACGCCTAAGTTAGGGTCACGTGAATAAGTTTTAAGTTTATTTTTGACGTGAGTTGTCACGTGTAAATTTAGTTGGTTTATTTCTAGTTTATATTTTTGTGAGCTGTCGTGTTGGCCACGTGTGGTCTTCTCCTTGGTGTTAAATCCCCTATTGGGATAATAAATCGGTTGGTAACGTAAGTGTTTGTCTTATATTTTAAATTAAAGGAACCCGTGGTGATCCTGAAAAGGTGAACCAATAACTCTACTCTTTGGAGACTAAATTTGAGTACGGTATCTTTCGATACGGTATCTTTGAGTACGATTGCTCTTCGACCCATGTCCGCAGAATTTGAGTGCGGTTTGTCCCAAAGAGCAAGTATTCCAGGGCGAGAATAAAATCAGTAACTTTCTTTCCGGGGGTGAACTTAATTGTGTATTGTCCATTCGCGAAGAAAGCAAGTGCGCCCCATAAAATTTAGTACTACGTGGATTTCATTTTCGTCGCCAAATTATTTCAATTCACGTGTAAATTCGAAATGAAATGAAATAATTTGGCGACGAAAATGAAATCCACGTAGTACTAACAAGGGAATGGTCCAAACTTAACTTGGCGTTTCGAAATGAAACCTATATAGGGGGAAAGAGCACTTCATGGGGAGCTCAAATCACTTTCCAATTTTTGCAATAAACCATTCGGAGCCGAGCAAATGAGCTCCAAAGTTATAATTTTCACGTGCGAATTTATCACCACAGTTGAGAGTCATTTTCAACAGTGGCCGGGTGGCCGAGTGGTTGCACAGGTGATTCGCCACTTATGCATTATTCGCGCAGGCAAACAATTTACAAATTGTACGTAAATCGCGAAGAAGAAAATTGCGATTTGAGCACAATTTGTCAATATTGCATTGCCGACAAATGGTCGGAATTTCCCAATTATGGGTAAATTATTGATAAATCGCGAAAATACAATTGGCGAATCACGAAGGAACTCTCGCAGCGAACTATTTCTCATCCTTAATTGAGGCCCAAGTTAATTCATTTCTGCCTCAATGATGTTGTTTTTTTGTTTTTTTTTTTTCGTAAAAGTTCTTCAAAATTTTTTATAGTTTTTAATCCTTGATTTTTTACTGATTTTTCCTCCGTAATTTTTATTTTTCCAGGCGTCAGGAGCGTCATTTCCAAAGAAGGTGCGCGGAAATCAAGATGCATGTGAGTTTTAAATTTTCAGTAATGAATAACTTAAGTTTAAAAACGTTTTAAAAATATCATTTATGAGTTTATTCACGGAACCAGCAAAATTCGCAAAAAAAAAAAAGCGAAAAATTGAACAAAAGTTTTTCAGACCGATCGGAGAATGCTCTATTTTTTTTCTGGTTCTGCGAATAACACCATTAAAAAAAGGCGCAATTTTTACTCTAGTGTTTAAAATCGCTTAAAATAGCAGTTTCAAATAGCCTTAACATTATGATAGAATACACTTTGAAGGTTTGCGACATATTTTCGGCGTTTTAAACATATTAAAAATAGTTGGGTGCATGGGTGACACAGTTAAGAAGAATAGCGTTTATCGATTCGCAAAAGCTAAATTTATTATTTTTCAGGGCAAGGCAACTGCAAACGACGCTCGTCAGACGAAGGAGGCCGATTTTTAATCAAGTTTTTCCACGATTAGGAGAAAGTTTGAAGAATTCTTCGATAGGTTTGAAACTTAGAATGTTTGGCAGTATTTGTGTCACCATTTCCAAAAGTTTCAGACTTATCGGGAAATTCTCGGATTTTTTCCCAACCTTTTACCTTTTTTTTTCTTTGTCTGACTGTGAAATACCCCCCGCCCCCGCCCAGCCCACGCCAATTCGATATAGAACATATTGTTAATTGTTTACTATTCTTTTTTCTTTGTTTTCTTGTTGTGTTGTCATGTAATTTTTTTTTGGGTTGAAATATAATTTAATAATAAATTACCTCTTGTCAAAAAATACATGTTAAATTGATAAGCTTGATAGGAATACTAAATAATTATGCAATCGAAGAATTTTTAATCGGCTAATTAAAGGAAATTTTTCGGGATTTGCCATTTGTGCGCGAACAAAATTATTGTCGGCGAAAATTTCATTTCGGGAATCGCCAATTATTAGTCATTTTTTTCGGGATGCGCATACAATTTGCAAATTACATGTAAATGTTCGCGAATTGCGAATTGTGCGCGCACAAAAGTAATGTTCACGCGTACCCATTTCGCAAACGCGCGAACAATATTTGACAAATTATTTGCGTCACGCGAATCACCTGTGTGGTGCAAGAGAATAGTAAATGGAGGATGCGGGTTCAATCCCTCGCGCTAAAAAATTTTTGTATTTTGATTTTTGCGTTCCCTTTTCCAGGTCCTAGAACTTTTTTTTGACCAATTTTTTTTTCAATTTTTTTGTGTTTAATACGTAGTAATAGTTCACAAATAAGGACAATAATGCTAATCAACAATTATGAAATGGGAAAAACAAATAGTGTTGGTGCATCTTGCACACTTGATGAACGCATTATCGGTACATCTCGTCTGGAAGCAATCATCTGGGCCAATTTGTCCGAAACGGAACTTTGAAGGTGTGAAGAACGGTGAGCTTGTGTCCATTTAGCACGCTTTTTTCAAGAGATTGGTTTTTTGTCGGGAAGTAGGTGGAGGAAATCCGAGTTCGCAATCAAAAACTTCTTGGATAATAACGATAAAACACTTGCCATATGAAGTGTCATCTCCAGTTAAAACGAAATAAAAACAAAACAATACACAAACATACAATCGTCACCATACGTTGAAAAGAGGTTGGCAATGCGAAAAAATATGGTTTTCGCCTCCGTGGCTCTAAAAAAAATATTTTTTTGGTCTCACTCTTACCATCGAAAAAAAAATCAAAAAATTTTTGGTCTCACTTTCACCATCGAAAAAAAAATCAAAACATTTTTTGTCTCATCCAAAAAAAAACCCGAAAAAACAAAAAAAAATCGAAAAAAAATTTTTTTTTGGTCCCAACCCAGGTGGGTATTTACAAAAGTTTTCCGGCCTCTTGTAGGAAAATGGAGAAGAGAGGGAATTAAAGTGTTTCTCTATCTACTCAGGTAATTTTCGGCAAGCTGCCCCTCGAAACGGCACGCTGCCGTTAAAAACGGCAAGCTGCTGCGAGAATTGGCAGGGGTGCCACCTGCCAGCGGCAGCTTGCCGTTTTGCACGGCAGCCTGCCGTTTTTCACGGCAGCCTGCCGTTTTTCACGGCAGCGTGCCGGAATAAATCACGGCAAGCTGCCGTAACCCTGCTTGTTTTTGATTTGATCGATGCTATTCGTTGAAATTAATCAATTTATTAAATAAAAAAACAGTTAAAAAACATTAAAAAGTAAGAAAAAAATCATGGCGAAAAATGTAATTATGTTTACGAAGCATTACACGATCCGTCAATAACGAATCATATCGTTTGTCAAGGTCCATTTCCGCATATCGACGAGTAGATGATCAACTGCAAGAAAGCTTTCAAAACTGAAGCTATTCATTAAAAAGAAAGTTAAAGATGTATTGCCGCTCAAAGTTTAAAAAGTTACTGGGTCTGTATTCATGAACGTTTACCGCACGGTACATAAAAACATTAAATGGTTTTCTGGAAGAATAATTTAATTTATGAAGTTTTATTGGCTAGTTTGTACTATAAACGGTTCGTAAATTCGAGATCCTGGCAAAACCGGAAAAAAAACACCACATCCGGGGGAAGTCAAGACAAAACCGGCAAAAATTTAACAGGCGTGAGACACGAGATTTGTACAGAAACTATTATAAAATGCAGGAAAATCGTGCCACAGACTTCAAAATTTTTTTCCGGTTTCTGAAGTTTTTAACCGGGTTCAGTCTTCCTTGGCTTTGACTTACCCGGTTTCGGGGTTTTACCTGCATTTTTCAGGGTCTCGGAAATCCCTTTTAGAAATAAAACATTTTCCGCGGAAAACCATTTACTGTTTACATTTCCGTAGAGTAGTTGTTCATATTGTGTTTTCAATCGACTTGCGACATGAGAACGCGAGACTCCGCCCACTTATTTGTGCGCTACCTGTCTGCGTCTCTTCAAATATCACTGTGTTCGCGTGGTCGCGCACAAAAAAGTGGGCGGAGTCTCGCGTTCTCATGTCGCGAGTCGATTGAAAACACAATAAGTACAATTTCTCCAACCATGTTTTTTTGTAGTTTAAAATTCCACGAAAAATTCCAGAAATAACTGATGGCGTTATTAATTTTTTGCAAAATAATTTTTTGCAATTCTTTGCCTTATTTCGCGCACATAGAAAAAACAAACAATTCACATTGTTTTAAAAACAACTATCATTGTTTGCAACCCTATTTCGTCAAGGTGATATTACGGAACAGAACTGTAATGTAAAAAAAAACGATCGGTATAGAACTGCTTGGAATGGAGCTGTACGGGAAAAAGAACTATCCAAAATAGAATTCCATAGCCAACCATGTACAACGGAATAATTTTTCTAGCAGTTCTGTGTCCGTACAGTTCCATATCAGGCGATTCTAAGTCGAACAGTTCGAAACTTGTCTAGTAAGTTTTTACAGTTCTATTATTCTCACAAACGAGTGATAAAAACAACGCTTCGTTTTTTACTGTGGTCTCGCAGCGAATACTGCAAAATATCGGGGTATCTTTTGTAACACTCGTTCGTGCACCTTTTGTCACTTGGCGTTCAATTTTTCCGCCAAAATTCAGATTTGGAAATATGGCGTTGCAAACGTTTCGAACATTTTGTATTTTTTGACAAAAAAAAATACCTGGAAACAACTGGAAACTTCTTTTCCAAAATCGATCGCAGTCGAAATCATCGTGGCCAGCAGCAATGAGCAGATGGCGCGCGGGAAATTCTAAAAAAAATATTTAGTCAGCATGAAATAATTATAAACACTTACTTTTTTCACAAAATTGAAGAAAAAATACGAAAATATTCGGAAATAGGACGCGAAAGTAAAACTTATGTAGAAAAAATTGCGTCATCGCGCAGTCTGCGCCAGAGAAGAATGCTGGCGCCTTTGTCGACACCACGGCACCCCTTCGGCACGCTGCCGTTTTTCACGGCAGCCTGCCGTTTCGCAGAGCAGCTTGCTGCTCGTGTGCTGTTTCCTTGCGTAACGCTACCCCTACCCGGCAGCCTGCTGTTTTTCACGGCACCTTGCTGCTCGTGTGCCGTGCACATGCCGAAAATTACCTGAGTAGATGATGGGTTGATACTTGCCGACAATCTAGAAGAAGGTTATAAAGCAGTTTAAAAAGTGAGAGCAGACTTGGAGGCGGCAGGCGTCTGTATAGCCGAAAAAAAAAATCAAATCTAGAGCATAGTGAACAGTTCACTTGGCTGGGAATAGAAGGTAACTTTGCCACGAGAACAGTAAGATTAACAGAGAAAAGAGATTTCGCTGCGAAATCAGTTAGAAAATATGAGGAGCCTGGCTCTGGACCGTCAAAAATTATGCGGATATTTATCATCCTTAATGATTGTTGCTGGTGATGAGTCGGTTGCTCAACAAAGATTTATGCCGGCTACAGTAGCCGAAAGTCAGCGGTTAGGAACCAGCGAAAAGGAGCCGATCAAAAAGACGAAAGGTGAGGCTGCGGTGTTGGAATTTTGGTGGAGAAAATTAGAAAATAATGAGCTTATAAGGAAAATGGAAGAGCAATTTTATCCAGATTTGTTTCTTTTCACAGACGCTTCGGACAAATTATTTTAAAAGTGACAGAATTAGGAAATAACAAGTTTAGTGAAGAGTCTAGTACATTGAGAGAGTTGAAAGCCGTAGAGGCGGCAGTAAAGAGAATAGTAAATTGGAAGAAAGGTAACATTTTAATACATTCGGATAGTCAGGCGTCCGTAACGATATTAAGAAAAGGCTCAATGAAATTAAACTTACTCCAAATTGCAAAGAATATTTGGTTAATGCTCGAAAAAATAGGCCCGCAAAAATTTTATGGATCCCTAGGGAACAAAATGAAGAAGCGGATGAAGCTAGTAGGTCATTTGATTACGATGATTGGACAGTAAAAGATTGGGCGTTTGAATGGGCGCAAAGGCGCTGGGGAGAAGTGAAGTGCGATTGGTTCGCAGATCAGTCAAATGCTAAGACACCGTGTTTCTTTTCCAGATTTGCCGAGCCGGGTTCGTCAGGCGCCGACGTCTTCCAAAATCTAGTTGCCGAGCGCAATTCACCCACCAACCCCTTCTTCAAAGGCCCGCGCGTCTCAACGCAACGACACTCCGTTGTTCCGGTCGTGCTCGGTGTTTAGCGCCACGGGTCTAGGTTTTTTTTGTTTTGTTTTTGTTCTAATTTTGTCTTTCTTTCATTGTTCTCTTTTGTTGATCTCTTTAATTTTTATCATAAATTCGCTTTTTATTCCCCGCCTTCGTCTATTTTTACTCGGAACCCGGCCGTTTTGGATAAAACGGGCCAACTTGGGGGCCGAATCGTCGTTTTTTGTTTTTCCCTTCTCTGTCAAGTTTTTGTGGGTAAATCCACGAATACTACCGGCTGTTTGGATAAACGCCCGTAGTGTGGAGGAATCTATAGAAACTGGACACACTTTGATTAGATAATCATTGTGAAACGCTGATCAGATTATTTGAATAAATAATTTGCAGTGGTCGTGGAAAAGCAACAGTCGAAGATGGAGGATTGCTGCGAAAGTGTGCTGAAGACGAACGAGATGGCGGCATTGGATCCGATGGACGGAAGTGGCACGAGCTCGACGAAGAATTCGGAGCGGACCAGCGATGAGCTGCTGGTGAGTGTTAAACAAAGACGAAAACTTTTCAAAAACTTTGCGCGGTTCGTGGATGCGGCCGACGAAGTAGAGAAAAAAGTGATGGAAAAATTGTTGTCGGTGCAAATGTGTACCGAAAGACAACGAGATATGATCGTCGGACCGATAGAAAAATTCCGAAAAGAATTGTGCGAACGGTTTGAAGAACTTGGTCGTGATAAGTGGCCGCGCACAGTGCTCAGGCTGATGAGAGAGCAGAATGTGGAGACAGTGGAAGAAATAAGAGAGTTATGTGAGCGAGGACGCCGTGAAGGAAAAAGCTCTACGAGCGCAAAATTGAAAAATTATCAGAATAACATGACGGTTTTGCAGACGGAGAACGAGCGACTCCAGGAGCGAATTCGCAAGTGCGAATCGGAGAAGCTCGCCGCCGAAAAACGACTGCGAAAAGCGCAACGGGCGTTTGAGGCAGAGAAGCGGACCGCTGAGGGACTCAAAGCAAACCTGCAGCATGCAGCTGGTGAGTTCGAAATTTGCCGTGTACAAGACGAAAAGCATCAAATAATTCAGAAGCGCTCGCGGAGAGCCAGCGGATCGCCGACCGACTCGAGAAGATCATCGCTACGATCACGGACACGGGAGCAAAGTCAAGGTGCGTTAGAGGAAGAAGAGAGCGGGGATGACTGGCGCAGAAAAGTGAACGGATGGGACATCCAGCGAGAGAAGGCGGTGAACAGCGAGAAAACTGAAAGTAGGCGGATAAAAAACGCAGGCAGTTTGAGTGGTTCGGAGAGGAGTGAGATGAAGGGAATGGTCGAGTGCATGAGTCGAATGATGAAATCATCGGCTCTGCCCGAGCCAAGATGTTTTGACGGTTCCGGAGATTTTGGAGAATTAAAAAGAACGTTTCTGCTGAAGTATGGTCAGGTGACTAGCGGTGATGACGAGCTCGTGGCCATTTTGGAGGATAAATTCCTGAAAGGCCCAGCAAAGGCACTGTTCAAATCACTAGCGAGAAGATATGAGAGACCGATTAAAAGCCTTTTTGATGAGTTCGAGATGAAACTGAGAAAACGGCAGGGTGACAGCAAGGCTGAAGCGTTAAATGAATTTGATGGGCTCCAAAGGGAAAAGTCAAAGAAAATGTGGGAGTACCTGACGGAAGTGGAAAAATGGTCAAAGTTGGCGTACCCAGAAGTGAGTGAAGAAACATTGTCGCAGATGCGAACGACGAAACTCATGAAGGCAGTGAGAGACGATGACACTCTACACCGCATGCTCATAATGAAGCGCCTGGAGATCCCGCTGAGACACCAATACGAAAATCTCAAGGACATTGTGCTTCAGCAAGAAAACGAGAAAAGAAGAGCCTACGGACAGAAAAAGAGAGAAAATGCGGTGGTAAGAGGAAAACCGTGGATGGACAGGGCTGACGAACGCCGCAACAACCCGCACAAAGAAGATCGGAAAGATGAGTTTGAGCCAAATCAGAGGGAAAGAAACCGAGACATTGCGAACACAAAATGTTTCCGTTGTGGGGCTGTGGGCCACATGGCACGACAATGTACGTCGAGGCCGGTGCAGAATGTGGATGCAGAAAAAGAAGCAGTGGGAGCAGAAATGGTCGAAATGGTGGATATCCTGGGGCAGAAAAGAAGAATAGTGATCGACAGCGGAGCGGTGGTGTCGGTGATGTCCAACGGAGCTTGGGAACGGTTAAAGAGGAAGTGTCCAGAGTGGGAGGAAAAAGTAGAAGTTTTGGCAAAACCGAATTTTTCGCTAGTCGACGCGTCAAAGGCAAAGATGCCAGTGAGGGAGCAGATAAAGGTGGAGATCGGGATCAGAGGGCGAAAGGCGGTAGTAGTGTTCCAGCTAGTGGAAAACGAGTTGGATATTTTCCTGTTGGGAACAAACTCTTTCGAAACCGTTGGTGTCGAACTGAAGTGGAAAGCGGAAAGAGCGGTGGCGCGGGCAGCGCGGAAGCTCAGAGTACCACCACAAAGTTGTGCTCAAATCGCGGTAAGGACCGAAGCGGATCTGGGAGACGTTATCCTGCTGGAATCCGAGAAAGAATGGGTGCCGACGAGTCTATGCTCGAAAAATGAAGATGGGAACGTGACAATCTTGGTGTCGAACTGGAAAGACCAGCCGCTGCTGATCAAGAAGAATCAAGTGATCGGTGTGGGCTCTCGAGACTGGGCAATGTGTAAGCCCGAGGCAGCACAAGCCGCAATAAACATGATGGAGTTAGACAGAAAAATTCCGTTGGGAGGGGCCAGGAAAAAAGAGGCGGTTTTAAAGATTTTGAAAGAAAACGGCGATATTCCGGAAGGAAAGATTGAGAAAATAGTGGCAGAGTTCAGTGATATCTTTGCAATTGAAGAGAACGAACTGACACAGACGAACATGACCGAATGTGCGATTGAACTCGAGAAAGAGGAGCCTATTCGGCAGAAATGCCGACCGGTTCCGTTGGCTCTGCAGGAAAAAGTTCGGGGGATGCTCAAGGACATGGAAGAGAGATGTGTTATCAAAAAGTGTAGGTCTCCATGGGCGAGTCCAGTGGTTCTGGTTAAGAAGAAAGACGGGAGTATAAGAATGTGTGTCGACTACAGGAAGTTGAATGCAGTGATTAAGTTGAACGCTCATCCACTGCCACACATTGAATCCACCTTGCAAGCGCTCAGAGGGAAGAAGTGGTTTACAACGCTAGATCTGATGGCAGGTTATTGGCAAATACCTATGGAGGAGGAATCAAAGGAGAAGACGGCTTTCACAGTACTGAACGAGCAGTATCAGTTTGAGGTCATGCCATTTGGATTGGCAACGAGCCCAGCGGTGTTCCAAGCCACAATGGAGGAAGTATTGGGAGAATGGATAGGGAAATCAGTGCACGTGTATATCGATGATATCCTAATTGCCAGCGAAACCGAAAATCAGCATGCCGAAGACTTGGAGAAAGTTTTGAGACGAATCCGAACGTGCGGACTCAAATTGAAAGCACAGAAATGCAAGATTGCTCAGAAAGAAGTGGACTATCTGGGACATGTCATCGACGAGAAAGGAATCCGGACAGATGAAAAGAAGGTGGAAAAAATGGAGAATTTTCCTGCGCCAAAAGGTCGGAAGGAACTTCATTCGTTCTTGGGGTTGTGTGCGTATTATAGAAGTTTTGTGATGAACTTTTCTGCGATTGCGGCACCGTTAACACCGCTGACGTCACCCAAAGTGGCGTGGAGATGGACGGAAGAACAACAGAACGCGTTTGAAGAACTGAAGAAAAGAATGACGACGGCGCCAGTATTGGCACAGCCGGATGTGGAGGCAGCCCGAAGCTTCGAGAGACCGTTCTGTATTTTTACGGATGCATCAGACCAGGGAGTTGGAGCGGTGTTGGCTCAGAAAGGAATTGACGGAAAAGTACACCCGATCGCGTTCGCGTCCAAGGCACTTACGCCAGCAGAAAAGAACTACCACGTCAGTGATAAGGAGGCACTTGCCGTGTTGTTTGCAACCAGGAGGTTCAAACACTTCATTTTTGGATGTCCGACGACAGTATACACCGATCATCAACCGCTTACTAGTTTGTTCAAGGCGAAAAATCTGGCGGATAGACTGTTGAGATGGTCAATGGAAATGCAGGATTTTGCGTTGAACATCGTCTATCTGAAAGGGAAAGCGAATGTGGTCGCGGATGCGCTCTCGCGAGGAGGAGCACAAGAAGTGGAGGAGATGAAGGAAGTTCAAGAACAGGCCATGATGGACATTGTCAAAGTCATCAATGCGGTGCAGGTGATTAAAGAAGAGGATAGAAAAAACTCTAGTTGGAGGGAAATTTTGGAAAAGAACCGTGGATGGAGTGAGATCATTGATAGGTTGGAAAAGGGAGAACAAGAAGGGATCGTTGACGTTCCGGGAGACGGGAAACGGGAACTTCGGGAGTTCATGTTGGTCAGAGGAGAGTTAATGATGGTAACGAAATACGGCACCACGTTGAGAGTTGTTCCGGAAGAAAAGAGAAAAAGTGTGTTTGAAGAGGCTCATGCAGGAAGATTTGGTGGCCACTGGGGGCCCGAAAAGATCAGCGCGATGCTAGAACGGAAGTTTTGGTGGCCAAGAATGAAAGCATGGATTGGGAAGTGGTCAAAAGAATGCCAACAGTGTTTGTGTGGGAACGCAAAACCAACTTTAACCGCTCCGCTAACGCCGATTGAAGCTAGTGAACCTCTGGAGATAGTGGCTCTAGATTTGCTTGATCTTGGAAGGAGCAGCCACGGAAACCGTTATGTGTTGACAATAATCGATTTATTCAGTCGATATGCGGGAGTATGCGCGATTCCTGATAAATCCGCGGAAACAGTGGCAAAAGCGTTCACGGAATCTTGGATGCTAAAAGAAGGTAGAATTCCGAAATCGATTCTGACAGATCACGGCTTAGAATTCGCTAATTCGACGCTAGAAAAAATCGCAAAAATGTCCAACATTCGGCTGATACGGACAAAAGGCTACCACTCGAGAATGAATGGGGCTGTCGAGCGATTCAATCGAACAATTCAGACGGTCCTTAAGAAAATTACGGTGATCCCGTCAGAATGGGACGAGAAATTGCCCTACGCAGTGTTCGCATATAATGTATGCCGCCACGAAACTACGGGAGAAAGTCCGCATTACTTGATGTACGGAAGAGATGCGCGGATTCCGATGAAATCGGATCCGGAAGAGGAAATTGGGAGGTATCAGGTGGACCTGGATGACTACCGATACCGGCATGCAGAACAGATGCAAATGGCGCACGAAGAAGCAAGGGAGCATGTGAGGAAGGAGCATGAGGCTGCCAAAAAGTGGTTCGACAATAAGCACAAAGTGCAGAACAGAAAATTTCCGAGAATGGGAGACAGAGTACTTGTCAAAGTACCTGCCGAAAAACTAGGCGCGCGGAATCCAAAACTGGTAAACGAGTGGCGAGGGCCATATCGAGTGGTGAACACCACCGAAAACTCGGCGGAAGTGGTTCCGATTCTGGGAGGCGGCGAAAAACTTTGGGTTCCATGGGAACAGACGATAGTGGTACCGGTCGAAGTGCCAGACGTTCAAATAGAAACGAAGAAAAAGAGGGGGAAACGAGCGGTGCGAACAATGACAGTCAACTGTGTGAATTCTGCCGAAAAACACGATTTTAGTGTTGAAAACACGAATGGTTTTTTCAGAAACGTGGTCAAAGACGGATGCAACTGTGCGGACCGAAAATGTTCCATCCGCGAACAAGCAGTGGAGTGTCGGACCGCAGAAGAGCTCTCCAAGCGGATTGGCGCCCGGATGCGGAAAGTGGAAGGTGCGGATGCATCTCTGCTGATCGCAAGCTCGGAATTCAAAGAGCAATTGGGAGTAGGAGAACGGAAGGAAGCACTCTACCGATTCTCACAAGTCTGCACGGACCACGCCGAGCTGGTGATGTCGGGCGGAAAAATGGACGAAGAATGGAAGCAAGCGGCAGAAGAGCTGAAACGCGAGGTGATGGAAAGGAACAAGCCGAAGAAAGCGAAGATTGCCGAGAAGAATATCGTCGTGGGGCCAAGGCAAGGATGGAGGTCCCGGAGCTACTATGAGTTTCGAAACGGAGCTACGGAGGCATGGGCGGAGCGTTTCGACTGGAGCGAGGTTCAAAGCGTCATTTTCCTAACGTCACTGACGAAAGATTCGTCGGAGAACGAGAAGACGCTGGCGCTCGTGGAGAAAATAGCAAAGGACGTCACAATAATGACCATACTTCCGGTGCAATTCGAGGGGAACTTTCTGGAGTTAGCAGCCATAGCGGAATATTGGTCAGGAGCTCTCAAAACTACTATCAATGCGCGCGTTGTCGATCCGGTGAAACCGGTCGGGAGTCGACAGACACCGCTGATTTTGTCGGCGCCGGAGATATTCGAGTCGCGGGACAGTTTGATCGAATACATGGAACTCGCCGTGCCGGACCACGAAGCTCTTGTGAGACTGAGGACGGAGTCGGTGGCGGAACCGCACATGAAGAGAAAACGGGTCGAGGGACGCGGACACGCCGCAGCGAGCACGTGCACTGCCAACACCTCTACACCATTTCATCGTTGACTGCAAGTTTTTAATTTCTTTCATCGTTGACTGCAAGTTTTTAATTTCTTTCATCGCTGACTGCAAGTTTTTTTTTATTTCTCTTATTTATTCAGTAGTTAAACTATATGTTGGGCCATTGTGCCATCAATGAGTGTAATTTTTAAAGAATAGTAAGAAAGTTTGAGCACATAGGCTCTATTAGGTTTAAGAATTTGTTTGTTTTGATTTTATCTAGCTTTTATTGTTATATTAAGGTGGCTAGAATAAGTTAGAAGAGCAATAAGATTGGTTCGGTAAGGAGAAGAATGTAAGTCGTTTGAGCGCGTGTTGTGCCAGCACCGGCCAGGGGTCCGGCTCTTCAGACGGGGGGGAAGTTGCCGAGCGCAATTCACCCACCAACCCCTTCTTCAAAGGCCCGCGCGTCTCAACGCAACGACACTCCGTTGTTCCGGTCGTGCTCGGTGTTTAGCGCCACGGGCGGATTGATTCTGTTTTAGAGCGGTCTAGGTTTTTTTTGTTTTGTTTTTGTTCTAATTTTGTCTTTCTTTCATTGTTCTCTTTTGTTGATCTCTTTAATTTTTATCATAAATTCGCTTTTTATTCCCCGCCTTCGTCTATTTTTACTCGGAACCCGGCCGTTTTGGATAAAACGGGCCAACTATCTACAAGCCGCAAAACGATTGGGACTACCTTGGTGGGTACCTCCTCCAAAATTAGTACCAAAATTAATGAGAGAAGCACAAAGGTGCCAACTCAGGGGAATCCTGGGAACCCCAGTTTGGTATACGCACCCAACATACCAAGCTTTGGTAGACACTAATGGGCAGTTTTTGAGTGGAATAAAAGATTTTAAAATTTTTTAACCGAATTCAAAAATCATTAACCCAGGCATAGGTTCAAAAAGAGGTGACAATATGAACTCGGAGTGATGTAGATCACCATTCCTAATCGCCTTCGTAGACTATTCCTGTTAGGCCCCCGGCTTTGCGAATTCAAGCTCTCTGCACTCAAAACCCGAAATAAATCTGTGAAATTTTGTAACCTGTAATTCCCAGCGGGGCATTATATGGATCGAAGAAAACTTTTTCTCCCGACCAGAATGGGAGGGAGAATCATAAATTTGACAAAGTTATTAACATACAACAAACGTTGAATAAAACATTAAATACACAAATACATAAGAAAACTTACTAGGGAATGCCGTAGGGTCAGGCTTTGGGAATTTTCTGAAAATTTGTACCTGGGGGTTATTTTTCCTCCTGAATCGATTTTTCATAGTCTCCACCTGCACAAATCGCAAAAAGCTTGAAAACGAGCTCATCAAAGTGCTCACGGCGCTTGGCAAGCATTGTTCGGCACGCTGCGTTAATTGCACAAGCCGAATCGCTCACTTGTGGTAGAGCGCACTTGCTGACTCTGGGTCTCTCTGTTTCTAATGCTGTTTCTTCTCTCTCCATTTGCACACTTATTTCTTTCAATTTTAAATGTTTCTCTCTTATTTTTCAAGCTTAAATTATTGAAAAATATATAATTTAAGCCTGAAAAAAGGATACAGTCCAAAATCTTTTGAGATACTTCTTTCGAACAGGTGTTTCACTATCCCACTCATTTATTAGTGTTTTTGAGTTTAAAATAGTACTCAAAACGTATTAAATACACCAGAAATTGTGAAAAATACTTTTTCACATTAAAAAAAAATAATTTTAAGTGGCCCGAAAAAACAAGAGAACATTTTATTTTTTAAATGCCCTCCACCAACACGCATAACTTCGAAAAATGTTCTTTTCTAATGGTATTTATAGCCAAATTCTATTATTCTGATATGATATGGGTCATCACAAGAAAAAAAAAAGAAAAAACTAAGGAAGGATTCGAACCCCCACCTCGAGATCGTCGGTGAGAAGTGCACACCAGTACACCACACAGGTGATGTGCGGTAGGCCTGCCACAGGTGGTCGCCTGCTTTGAGGATGCTTTTCATTTACCGCGAAGGAGAGAGTTCGCGGCAGGGCTGCCGCGACACCTGCAGCATGCCTACCGCGATATCTGCGGCATGTCTATCGCGACACCTGCGGCATGCATACCGCGACACCTGCGGCATGCCTACCGCGAAAGCTAGCAAGTGCGCTCCACTGAACTTCCTTGTTTTTATTTTCTTTTTCGAAATATTTTTTTTTCCTTTTTTTCTTCATTTTTAGCATAAATTCGTTGTTTTTCTTTGTAAAAAATATTTTGTTTTAAGTATACCGCCAGTTTTAAGTATACCGCCCTTTTTGCTTGAAATTTTTCTATCGACATGCGATTTCGACAATCCGATTATTCTCTAACATTTTAGCACGAAAATTATTGGTTAAATGTGAATTCTGCCTGTTTTCGGCTAAAATGCTGCTTTTTATTTGAAATTAGGAATTTTGTGAGTCTGTCGCCTTTTTCTCGTCCGTTTTGCTTTTTATATCGTTTCTATTCGTTATATCCGCCAATATTTTGTTTTAAATGGAGTTGCTATTGTGTTTTCAATCGAGTTGCCGCATCAAAACGCGAAACATCGCCCACTTGTTACACGCAAAAATTCAAGATGCACTAAAATTCACGGCATGCTGGCATCTACGTTTCAGTCTCATTTTATGAAATTCGATTTTTTCGCGCGTTCAATTCGCTGCGTACGTTCCGCGAAAACAAAAATAAAAACATGTTTTTTTCCCTTATCTTTTTAAAACATTTGATACAGCACCAGTGTTGGCAGCGCCGCGGGGGAATTTTCTCTTAACACGCGGGTCACAGTGTTTCATCAAACGTTTAGTGTGATTGGGGCACGTTTGCACTGAGGTAGGTGCCAGCATGCCGTGAAATTTCATGTTCGCGTGGAAAAAAGTGGGCGGAGTTTTACGTTTTTATGTCGCAGCTCTATTGAAAACACAATATTCTCAGTACGGAGCGCTGCAAACGCGCTCCCTTCGCACAGTGATGGACGCGGCCACGTTGGCGACGAGAGAGCGCAGAAAATTGAGAGAGCCGTGGCCGATGTTTTGCTCTGATTTCTCTAAACCTCACTTCAAATGCATGCGAAATTCATTGTTCGATTGGAGCGTGTTATCAGCATTTTATACCGAGTATACATGAAAACATGAAACTCGACCCACTTTTTTGCACGCCAGTTTTCAAATAGCACTGAAATTGTATATTCGCGCGCAAAAATCTGGGCGCGGTGACACTTTTTCATGCAGGTAGAGCATGTAATAGCAACTTGATCGAAAATACAATGATTAGTAATAAAAGTCAATTTTTCAGAAGGCAGCGGTACGCGCAGCATCAAACGAGAGCAAGAACGACTACTGAACGTATGGTGAGTCGTTTATGAAGTTTATCATTCTTTGCAAAAAATCGCCAAAACCGTGGAGCGTGACAAAACCGGAGAAATACACAAAATCGCGAAAAATGTAAAAGCGAAATCGGGGAAAAAGGAAAAACGGGGTTTTACATTTTTCCCCGATTCCGCGTATTTGTCCGGATTTGTCACGTTCTCCGGTTTCGGCTGCAACTTTTCTGCGCTAGGAACCAATTTGCCAGAGAAATTCGCTTCAAAAAGTGGCAACCTATCGGCAAGTTGTCGCCAAAATCGGTCAATTGCCGTCTACTCAGAAAATGTTTAGCTAAAAGCCATTGAAAACGGCTAATAGCCATCGAATTGGGTCGTGTGCCAGTGTTGCACGGAATGGGTATATTTATGCGGAATAGGGAATACGGAATAGAGACTGAGATATTTAGGCTTAATGTAGAATCTTGAATTCAGAATAAAAATTTTCTTTGGAATTTGGAATGAAATACAAACAAAAAAACATTAATTCCGAGATCCGGACTCCAGGTTCCGTCAAAAAAAAATGTAAACCCTTTCTCACATTACCTATTACGTATTCCGGATATCCTCATTCCGTGCAACACTGCCGTGTGCCATATGCGTTTGGAGAACGTCTTGAATTCGATGACGAAAAGCCGTTTTCGATGGCTTTTCTCTTGAGCTATTTACATTCGAATTTTCAATTCTCACATTCTCACAATCAGATAATTTTGGTTCGTACGTGGCGACCATTGGCATATATGTGGCTAATACCCACGGAAAACGGCTAATAGCCATTGAAAAAGGCTAGTAGCCATCGCATTCGGGACGTGCGCCAAATACATGTGGCACACGACCCGCTTTGATGGCTATAATTATGGATTCTTGACGTAGCGAGACAGCGTGTCAAGTTATGCGTCAGCAAATGCTGCGTCTTGCCACGATTCAGCTCTTGGCCGTGAAAGAAGAAAAAATTTTTTGCAAATTGTTTTCATTTTGCTGGCGCACAACTTGCAGCAACGTGTAGCTACGTCACGAATCCATAATAGCTAAAAATTTCCTGAGTATATTGCCATGTTGGCTACATTTCGACGGCAATTTGCCGTCAAAATGTTAACTGAGGGGCTGGCTATTTGCCATTTTCTATGGATATTATCCCCAACATTATCCATTATTCACCTCCAGTGGAATCAGATGATAGCTCTCGGAAACGGTTACTAGCCAAAAATTTCTTGAGGCGATCATGGAAACTTCATATCCTCATTTCAGTGTTCTGTCCGGAGACTACAACGAAACATCGGAGAAGTGGAGGACCACGTCGAAAACCACGATTTTTTAGATTTTTTTCTGTTGCTGTTCTAATGTGTTTTGTTTTCAATAAATTGTTTTCGCAGCCATATTTACTAATATTAATAAAGTGAAAGCCCCCCCCCCCCCCAAAAGTGTTTTCTCACCTGCGACAGGCCTACCACGAACGACCAGGGTGGCCGCGGCAGGCCAAATGCATCCTTCGCGGCAGGTCTGCTGCATCCGTTAGTATCGCGGCAGGTCGAAAGCGGGTTCGCGGTATGCATGCCGCAGGCGATTTTTCGCGGTCGGCCTGAAGCAGGCCTGCCGCAGGCATCTAGCGAGGAACTCTTTTCACCTGCCCGCGAGCTGCTTTCGACCTGCGGCAGGCCTACCGCAAATCACCTGTGCACCGATGCACACTTTCACCAACCCCCGGAGGCCGCTCATATGATCGGCGGCCCACAGCGAGCTGCTATGCAAGTGCGCTTCACCGAAGTGAGCGATTCGGCTTGTATAAATAACGAGACCTCCCACTCACCCATCCCTGCTTGCCGATGCTACTGCAAAGAAGGCAGTGAAGAAAATGGGAGAGTGCGAGTCGCAAAATGTGGTGGGAAAACCTAGAATTTTCAGACCAAAAATTTTTGGACTTGGAGGAATCTCTGCAGATAGCCACTATGATATTCGTGTACAGGATGTTCGAAAGTACTAGTATGCCAATTTATAGAAAATTCTGAACCCTTACCATTTCGAAAGTCCCTTGCTATTGTGAAAACAAAAAATTGCAACGCGGTGTTTGCGTACTTTTGAAATTCAAATGGCAATGAAAGAAAACGCTGACGTATATCGACAGCACTAAGCGAGAGGTGAGTAAATGCGCTCTATTTAATGGCGCGAATTTGAATTCTTCCACTGTCGTGCACGTTATTTTTCTCTCTGCGCATCGATTTCTTCCTTGTCTCCCCGGAATTATTAATTGTTTTCTGTGAAAATAATTTTTTTTTGTCATAAACGCTTTGAATATGAGTTTCTAAACATGTATCGATGCACGGAAAGTTCAGCGGTAACGGGCCGGAAGCATGTGTGACACTTTTCAATTTAGCGACCGGAGGGAGCTGGGCGTAAGCATGCTTTGTGACGGGATTTTTTGTGATTTAAAGTCTACAGGTGAGAAAAAAAAACAGAGAAAATGTTACCGGGAGCCGACTAAACACTCACTATTACTGCGTCGCGAGAACCAGTCAGAGCGCTCGTGTCTTGCGGATGTGGTCTTGCCGCGAACAGTGCGTATACGGTAGTTTTTTTTTCCAAAAAAAAACGAAAACGATGCAAAAATAGAAAAAAATTTCAAAAAGGAACTTAAAAAACAACCGTATACGCGCTGATCGCGGCGATACCACAGTCGCAAGACACGAGCGCTCTGACTGGTTTTCGCGACGCAGTAATAGGATCAAAGCTAGCTTAAAAGCCAACAAAAACGGGTGCTGCCCCGAGGCAGAACTCCCCGAAAGAGAACTGGTACGAAAGAGAACTGCGCCCGAAGCAGAACCAGCCCGAAAGAGAACCGCCCGAAGCAGAAATGGTATGAATGCGAACTGGTACAACAGAGAACCACTCGAAGCAGAACCGCCCGAGTTAGAACTGGTACGTAAAAGAACTACCACGAATGAGAACTCCCCGGTCCAGAACCGCCCGAGTTAGAACTGGCACGTAAGAGAAGTGGTACAAATACGAACTGCCCAAACCAGAACCGAAGGATTTAGTAGAGTTATAGCAGAGAGTTTATAGTTTCCCATATTTTTTTTTGCTTAAAATTGTAAGTTTTAATTATATATGTCTTCAATAACCATGTATTTATAAATATGAAAATGCATTTATAAATGCGCGCCGCGATTGCAAATTTTGTTGCATTTTTTAGCATGAACATTGCGATTTTAGGATGAGTAATTCAGTTTAGGGAGTGTCATTTTATTGTTTTTCCATTCGTTTAAAATTGCTAGAAGTTTAGAGAAATGTATTACTATATTGTTTATCCGCTGAAAAAGCAAGTGCGCTCCACGAAACTTACGAAACTTGTTAGTAATTCGTGGAGCGCACTTGCTTTCTTCACGAATGGACAATAGTCTTAAAAAATGCATATTGTTGGCCCGCCAAAATGATTAAACGCGCTCCGCTGAACTCAGTACTACGTGGATTTCATTTTCGTCTTCAAATTATTTCATTTCACGTATAAATTCAACGTGAACTGAAATAATTTGGAAACCAAAATGAAATCCACGTAGTACTGAGTTCAGCGGAGCGCGTTTGACCATTTTGACTTACTTGTGATACTTGTGAGGTTTGACCATTTTGACGGGCCGACAATAATTATATATGTCTTCAATAAACAAGTATTTATAAAAATGAAAATGGATTTATAAATGCGCGCCGCGATTGCAAATTTTGTTGCATTTTTTAGCATGAGCAATGCAATTTTAATGATTCAGGAGTGTAATAAAAAGTGCCGTAGAGCGAATCTGATGATGCATTCGCCGAGTATACATTCAGCAAGAAAGTAAAAGATAATAAGAGACCATTGTAAACTTTTTGTTGCTCATTCTAATTCATCACTCTCTTGGTTCTCACACTCTCTCACCTCTCTCGTTGAATACAGTATGGTAAAATTCATCCAAATGTGTCAAGAGTAACACGCTGCCCTGCACGCGAAAAACGTCTTGCTCGTTACTGACGCATTTCCCGTGCGTTTTTCTGCCACTCTCTGCGTCTCTCTGCTAATTTTTCAACGTTGTTTTTTTTCAAAAATCGGTTTCATTTCAATGTTTATCTATAATTTCTATTAATTTGTTTAGTATCCATTTGGTCGCTGTCTAAATGTTGGCGGTTAGTGAGAGAAGAACATCATATATTTCCCGACCTACTTTTTTCAGGTCTTCAAATATTTATTCTCGCTTGTTTAGTAAGGAAATTCCAGAAAATCATCGGAAAGATATACAACAACAACAAATCGACCTTTTTAATTCTAATTTTCGTTTACCAACTTTATGAATATAAAGAGTTACCCGCGTTTCAATTTTGACCCAACCCTCACTAGGAAAGTACTTTTTGGTATATTTTGGAAAATTCTGAAAAAAATCAGGGTAATACTAGATTTTTTGGTGATTTTTTTAAGATTTTAAAAATCCGCAAAATGTTTTCAGAAAAGTTTTTATGAGCCGTCAAACTTTTTTCTATTGTTCGAGCACATTTTTACCTGTAAAATCCTACATTCCACACGATCGCCTTCGCTACACCAGCCGAAAAGTCTACCAACACGCAGGTCGATGAAAATGTCGATGAGTGGCGCAACTGGGTGCAATCGGAGCACTGGTACAAGGAGGCTGTGGGTTCGCTCCCCAGACCTAGTAAAATTTTTTTGCAAAGTTTTGATCTGTATTTTTCGGAGCCGTAATACAGTCCAGAAATTTTAAAAAAATGTTTTGAGTGTATTTTCTAGTCCTCCTCGCCCTAATTAAGGGCCTAAACTCAAAAAAAAAATTTTTTTTTTTCAAATTTTTTTCGAATTTTTGTCCACCGATTGCATGGCATTTTTTTTCCAAAAAAACGAAAAAAAAAATTTTTTTTTTTGGATTTTAGGCACTTCCTTGGGTCGAAGAGTACTAGAAAATATACTAGAAATATTTTTTAAAAATTTCTGGACTGTATTACGGCTCCGAAAAATACACATCAAAACTTTGCAAAAAAAATTTACTAGGTCTGGGGAGCGAACCCACAGCCTCCTTGTATCAGTGCTCCGATCGCACCCAGTTGCGCCACCCATCGACATTTTTAGGGAACTGCGTGTTGGTAGACTTTTCGGCTGGTGTAGCGAAGGCGATCGTGTGGAATGTAGGATTTTACAGGTAAAAATGTGCTCGAACAATAGAAAAAAGTTTGACGGCTCATAAAAACTTTTCTGAAAACATTTTGCGGATTTTTAAAATCTTAAAAAATTCACCAAAAAATCTAGTATTACCCTGATTTTTTTCAGAATTTTCCAAAATGTACCAAAAAGTACTTTCCTAGTCAGGCCTATAATCTGGTGATTTATGGATATTTGGCGATCTCATCATCTCATCAAGTTCCAAAAAACTTCCGTCCAAGTCCAACAACTTTCTACACAGACGCGCATCGCCTGCACACTTCACTGAAATTCTGTCCGGATTCCAATACTTTCGATCCAGATTCCAAAAATGTTTTGAATCTGTCAGGAATTTTCTGGACTAGTGCAAAAACTGCCGATTCATATTTGGAGTTTCCTATTATTGTAAAATAACGTTTGCCTAACTTGTCTCTGAAAATCAGATTTTTAAAAATTCGGAGCAAACGAATTAAGAAAAGAAAATTAAAATCGAAAATCAGAGGTTTCAATGAAATGAAAAATGAATGAAAACTGTCGAATTTGCTGCTTGGCAGTATTAGAAAAATGGGGAAAAAACGCTTGAATAAAATAGTATTCATGTTCCTTATAACCTAAACAAATAGAAATACATGAATATATTTTCTTGTTTTTTGCAAATTCAATTTTTATTGAAATTGTGAAAAAAAAAAATTTTTCTAATCGAAAATTAGATTCCTACAGAGCACCAAATTCAACGTTTTTGTGCTTATTACAAAGCTCAGACATTTTTCTACAATCGTATCAGAATTGTTTATAAAAAACTGCTTTTAAAATCGAGTTATTGGCCATGAAAGCGAAATGTCAGTGCAAAAACTTGGTTTCACAAATTTTCAGTGGCCGTGGTCGCGAAAAAAGTTCGGCCACCGCCTCGCGGCCACGTCGACAGCTTTGTTGACGTTTTTCGCGTGCAGGGCAGCGTGAGTAATTGTAAAAATATCAAAAGGTAAGGTAATAAACGCATCTTCTCCAGCTGAAAGTAAAATGCAACTGTGGTGGTTCTGAACAGGGAAGTTCTTATTTGTACTAGTTATGTTACGTAGCAGTTCATATTCGGGCGGTTCTCATTCGTGGTAGTTCTTTTACGTACCAGTTCAAACTCGGGCGGTTCTGCTTCGGGGAGTTCTCTGTTGTACCAGTTCACATTTGTACCAGTTCACATTTGGGCAGTTCTGCTTTGGGCAGTCCTCTTTTGTACCAGTTCTCTTTCGGGCTGGTTCTGCTTCGGGCGCAGTTCTCTTTCGCACCAGTTCTCTTTCGGGGAGTTCTGCTTTGGGGCAGCACCCAAAAACGAAACAAAAAAAGTTTTTGAGTGGCCCCCAACTCCATCTGCCCCAAATTAAAATTGTTTTGTTATTTTTTGAATGAAAGTGGTGAAAACGGAGACGGGATAAGAGAAAATCAATGCGCAGAAAGAAAAATAACGGTGCACAAAAGTGGTAATTTATAATTCGCGCCATTCAATGGAGCGCATTTACTCACCTCTCGCTTAGTGCTGTCGATATACGTCAGCGACGCCGTGTTCGAGTAATAAAATGCCACCATTTATTCAAAAGTGTCCCACCTTAATAGAATGCAACCCCATAATAGAATGTATATAATAATTTTTACGGTATTTTAAATCGAGTAGTTAAGAAAAGGCACTTGTCAAATTACAAAGAAACCTCCATGGAGCGATGGAGCGTTTTTTAATTCGCCACTGGCACTGGCGTATTCTCCAACTTTAAAGTCGCTAGAAATCCGGGCATTTTTTATAAATCTCTTTAGACTCAACAACAACAAACGTACCCTGAATTTCAAATTCTAGAGGTGCGATCAAATCAATCATACTCAGATTAAATCTAGGATCTAAAATTGATGCAAAAACTAGAAAACCATAATTCTCGTATTTTTCGAGCTCTGTTTTCAGTTTTTCAGACAACATTATTCATTCCAAAAGTTAGTTTTTTTTTCGATTTCTTCGAGTTTCCTCGAAAAAATTTCCTTCGAAAATTGTTTTCGAAAAAAAAATGGTCGAAAAGTTTTTCGTCTATTTTTTTTCGAAATATAAAATCGAAACAATTTTCGTCAAAATTTTTTTTCGAAAAATATTAAAAAAAAATCGAAAGTTCGAAAATTTTCGTTTTTGTTTTCGCACAATCCTGTGCCCCCGGCATGCCTAAAGTGTTCTCCGATGAGCTGTAGCCTGAAATGCAATTACTCAAGCCAATAGATTGCGTTAGCTGTACTTTTGCTGTTTTTACTTTAGTTTTGATCATTCGTGAGGTAAATGGCTGACTAAATTTTATCCCGGCTGAAGACTGCAACATTCGGCTATGCAAATCAATGGTTTGCAGGACTGGTCTATCTGCAGTAGAGTGTTTTTAGTTTGTTTCGAAACCTACAAATAACTCCAGGCACAAATTCCAAGAAATTTCCCAAAGCCGGACTCTACGTAATTCACTAGTTAGAGTAATACGTGCAAGCTCCTGTTTGACAGCTTATTAACTTGGTAAAAACTTGTTGTGATGTGCTGAAAATTCTTACTTAGAGGCAAATTTAGGTCCACTTTTCCTCGCAAAGAATTGCTTATTGGTGAAAATGGTTTTAAGAACTTCACTGAAAAGGAAAAAAATGTTAACATCTCTAATTCTGAAAATTTGTTAAAACTTACTTTCCTCCGAAAATGTTCCTTGTCAGCAGATTTAAACTGAACTCCTTTCAATTCGGAAATAATGATGTTTCTTCGAAACGCTTTAAATTTATGACAATGTCAATAAAGAAAGGTCGCATCGAACACGTAAGTATTGAATTACGTGCGTTTAGATTTTGAAACTGTAGGTTGCATTCATTTCCCAAACAATCTAAAATCTATCTTACAGTTAGTTCCGGCTATCATAAAAGTTCACGCAAAAAATTCAAAGCGAGGTCTTGAATGTTTCAACTGAACGAAATGAAAAAACAGACAAGGGAGCTTTTACTATTTTTTTTGAACTTTTTTTAAAAACTGATTTTTTACTGATTTATCACCATTTGGAACTAAAATTTCGTGAATTTTCGCATCTGGAACGCTTAAAAAGGTCATCGGAGACAAGGAAATATCAAAAAAGTAGTGAAAAAACAAACAATTTTAAATCCAACGGTCGCTGCGCGGGGTGTTGAGAGGTACATGAAAATTAAAATTTAAATTTCGCGGGAAAGTTGCCACGTCACTCGAGAAAAAATTGCGCGAAATGGCATATTCAAAAAGTCGTTACTGCGGCGCCGCAGCAATTTTTTATATATATTTTTCTTGTGGGTTCATATCTTTTGCATGATTCTAAATATTGAACCAATATTTACCCATCTTTACTATTATTAAGCACTGAAGTTTGTCAGTATGTTTGTGAGATTTCATGTCACCAACTTTTTCTCCTACGGACCGATTTGCACCAAAATTGGCTATGTGTTTTGAAACACAAGGGGCATGAGGCGGCCAAAGTTTTTTTCAGAATCGAACAAGTTTGAATGGTAGCATACTGTATGCACTTGAAATTTTCTCGGTACCCACTTCTCGCGAGTTCACAAGTGTGGCGTATCAATCTTCTTCTTTTTTTTTAAAGTCTACCAGTCGCGTCCGAATGTACTCCACCAGGGCGATTTATTCGAGAGCGCCTGCACAGGTTTTGCGCGATAGGCCTATAATAGGTTGCGCGGTAGGCCTATCGAGTACCCGCGAAGGACCCTATAGTAAGCCTATTATAGGCTTATCGCGGCCCGTCACCTATAATAGGCCTATGATAGGCTTATCGCGGTTGACTTTCGCCTATAATGAGCTTATCGCGGTCACCAATAAGCCTATTGTAAGCCATAAATATGCCTTTCGCGGACATTCAAAACTCGTCGGTAAGCTCATTATAGGTGCTCCCAGGCCGATATACCGGCTCTTTCGGCTCAAATTGATTTGTATTCAATGCAGTTTCTTTGCAAAATTGATACAATGTTGATAAAAATGACAAATTTATTGCGAATTAAATTAAAAAAAATGCTTTAGAGGAGTTATTCACGAAACAGCAAAGAAGGCAAAAAAAAACTTCTCCAAAACTCGGGAAGTTCTCTGATTGACCTGAAACATCGGGAAATGGAGACAAAAATACTCCTAATTATGCTCAAACAGTTTTGTACCGAAATATTGAAATTTTAGTCTGAAATTTTTGAAATCGAAATTTTATTTCAATTTTTTTGAGCATATTCAAGAGTATTTTCGCCCTTATTCCCATATATTTCAAATTACTCAGAGCATTTTCTGAGTTTTCGCGCAGTTTTTTTTTTCGCTTTTGCTCCATTTTCGCTGTTCCGGGAATATCCTCCATGATTGATGATTCGTTTCCCATTCCTCCAATCGCAATCGTCTCCATATCCGACCCCGTCGCCACCATCGCTGCATATCGGGTGGAAGGCCACAAACTGAAACAAATATAATTTTAAAAAATTTGTCATATACTTACTTGTGAGGTTCGACCTCAGTTTTCGTCATATTTTGTTTAATTTTTTTTCGTTTTCTCTTCTTATTTTAATTTTTCGCACTTTTCATGATTCTCGCTCTACGAATTCTTCAGAATTAAATGAAAAAACCCAAAAAGTGCACAAATTCCAGCAGTTTTTTTTCCTAGAAATAAGTTACCGTAAAAACTGTATTAGAAGGGCCCACAAACAAACTCCCGAAAAATAGAAGTGCCCTCTTGAACTAAAGGGTTCCTCTAATTTTAAGACCCTATCAATAAAAATACCTCTTTAGCGAAAGTTGAAGGTCCCCCTATAATAGAAAGAATCACTCCACACACACCCACGGTCCCACGAAAAAAAATGAAGGGGGGCCCTTCTAATACAGTTTTTACGGTAAATAACAAAAAATATTATTTTTTTCAAAATAACAAAAATTAATGGGGATATTCACGGAGCCAGCAAAAAACTAGCAAAAAATTCAACGAAAACTCGGAGAATGCTCATATCGCTCTGAAAATTTGGGAAATCATTTAAAAAATACTCTCGGACATTCCTAGAAAATTTCAGTATCGATTTTTGAACATTTTCTGAAATAAAAATCGCTATTTTTTAAACCAATGTTTCGGTCTAAAATTTTCTGGGGATGTCTGAGAGTATTTTCAAAATGATTTCTCAAAGTTTCAGATCGATTCTCCGAATTTTCGCTGAGTTTTTTTTTTCTATTTCATGCTTTTTTTGCTGGTTCTGTGAATAACCCCATAAGTAAAGTTCTTTTTTTTATGAGTGTTTTGCTCTGATTTTTCTAAACTGGCGTTTGTGTACTTTTTAATAATTTTTTTTCATTCAATTCTGAAGAAATCAAGGCAGGAAATTTCCGAAATTTATCCAATTTTTATGGGGTTATTCTTAAAACCAGCAAAAAAAAGCAAAAAATAGAAAAAACCAGCAAAAAATTCAGCGAAAATTCGGAGAATGCTTCGATTGATCTGAAACTTTGGGAAATCATTAAGAAGATACTTCCGGTCATTCCCTGAAAATTTCAGACCAAAATATCGATTTTGAAAATTTTCAGAAATAAAAATCGATAATTTTAAAAATCAATATTTCGGTCTGAAATTTTCAGAAAATGACCGGAAGTATCTTCTTAATGATTTCCCAAAGTTTCAGACCGATCGGAGCATTCTCCGAATTTTCGCTGAATTTTTTGCTGGTTTTTTCTATTTTTTGCTGGTTTCGAGAATAACCCCATTACAACACGAAGTAAAAACTCACTTTAAAATCGTTGGCACGGCGTTTGACGGTGTCGGGTGGATGGCGAATGGGTGGCGTCGGGCAATCTGAAATTATAAAATATTGAAGGAATAACGAGAAAGGTGCGAATTTGTTTACGCTGCGTTAATTGCACAAGCCCACGGCGTTTTTCTCACTACCTGCTGTAGAAAATTTGCTCTCGAAACAGCCACCAATCAGCGTGAAAAGTGGGCGGAGAAAGGGGCGTGGTTTGCAAAAACTCCGCGCAGTTTTTCATTTTATATTTTTGAGTCTCTGTTGTGAACATTTTTGAGTGTCTGTAGTGAAAATTTTCAAGCCTCTCCTGTGAATAAACAATTAAACTTTATTGATAAAATAATTAATTGAACAAAAAAATTGCATAATTATTTATAAATACAATTAAAAAAATCAGAATCAATACAAAAACAAGCATACCGTGGCTGACATGACTGATAGATAAATACAAAAATACAAATTCAGGGGCCATACATAAGAAGTAATAAAATAAATTTAAAAAATAAAAAAAAATGCTGAGAAAATGCGATGAAAACCCAGATCGGTCTGAAATCTTGGAGCAAAATTTTCAAAACACAAGCCGGAAAGAAGGAAATTGACTGGAACAATGAATGAAAAAATTATTTGACAATTTTCTATGTTCAGTTTTTCCGTTTTATAATTTTTAAAGCAAATTCGTGAAGATTTTGGACACTATTTTACAGTTTTTAATTTATTGAAAGGCAGTTGCCTCACAGGCATTTCATTTGTTGTATTTTTTAGAAAATTTATGGATGTCAAACGACTGATTCGAATAATTATCGTGGTTGGATGAGATTCGTAAACTGTCTCAAAAGATTCGTAAAATATCTCATGAGATTCGTGAATTTCCTCGTGAGAATTCACAAATCTCATGAGATATTGAAAATCTCACGAAGACATTTACGAATCTCACGAGATATTTTACGAATTTTTTGAGGCTGTTCACGAATCTTAACCATCCACGATGATTATCCGAGTCGGTCGTTTGACATCCATAAATTTTCTAAATAATACAACAAATGAAATGCCTATTACAGACCGATCAGAGTTTTTTTTTCACATTTTTACCAAATTTCGATTTTAAATAAATAAAAAAAAACTTAATTTTCATGTGAACTGCTGATTTTGTCCATGGACACAATGTCGATGTCGTTCATCGTCCCCGCGCTCCGCGTTCTTGAAAAATTTCCTTTATTTGCAATTGTATTCTGAAATTAAAAAATTTATATTTTATTTTAGCTAAATTTAAAAAAAAAATGTGAAGAAAGAGAAAAAAAAACAAAAAAATCCACGGATAAATTATTTTCGAAATTAATCTCAACGTTAAAAATTTTTTTGTTGGCCGAAGAGAATCCTCGGCCCCCAGCCCCCTCAGTTTTAAAAAGTTTTTCAGCCTTAATGAAAGTTTTTTTCGCTATAAAAAGGTGCGCAAAATGTAGGGAATTTAATTTTGAACAATCGTATCAGAAAACATTTGAGGTCGAACAGAAAAATTTTGAGAAAACCAGAAAAAACAGCGTTTGGTCGCCAATACGACATGGCCGTGGCCTGAAAAACTCCGTTACTGGTAGTGAAAAAAACGCCTTGCAAGCCGAAACTCTAACGTAAATCGCCGACACGAATTGGGAGCCGCTGCAAGTGCGCCCTATTGCACACCTCAAATGCGCGCGAGATTCAAATTTTAAAAAATTTCGGCTATGAAAATGAGAATCAGAGTCGAAAAAAAAGAGAACAACCGCAGGAAACTTTATTATTTCTTTTTTATGTGAATTTTATGAATTAATTACATTTTTTGGCGTTATGCGGGTTGAGAATCGCTGAATTTTTTTTTCTTTTCGTTTTTTTTTGCCCTTTTTTCTCCTCGGCGCTTCGAATTTGCGTTTCCAAGTATTTATTCATAACCGGAAGGTTCAGTGGCAACGCGCCGGAAGCATATGTGACACCATCAAATGGGCGACCGGAGGGAGCTGGGTGGAAGCATGCTTTGGGTATGTTGTCTGTTATCCGGTCTCGGAAAATGGAAACATCAGTGGCCTCCGATCCGCAATGCATGCTTTCACCCAGCTTAAATATATCGGCAAGTTATTATATATTTTTTTGCGAAAAATTGAGCGATGAATTTTCAAAATATAACGACAAAACAAGACATGGAGCTTAATTTGTAATGTCCCGGTTGTCATATTTTATGTAAAAGACCCATATACAAAGTATTTTGGCTAAAAAAGGTTTGTTGACAGATTTCTGGATATATTTATCGCAAATTTTGTCGAAAATCGTTTTTTTCGTGCGGTACACATTTTTTCTGTGCAATGATTTCACATCTGCAAAGCCGATAATATTCAAAATTTGAATCTCGCGCGCATTTGAAGTGTGCAATAGGGCGCACTTGCAGCGGCTCCCAATTCGTGTCGGCGATTTACGTTAGAGTCAAGCCGAATCGCTCACTTGTGCTGGAGCGCACTTGCTGACTCTGGGTCTCTCTGTTTCTAATGCTATTTCTTCTCTCTCCATTTGCACACTTATTTCTTTCAATTTTAAATGTTTCTCTCTCATTTTTCTAGCTAAAACTATTGAAAAAAAATATTTTAAGCCTGAAAAAATGATACGGTCCAAAAATCTTCTGAGATACTTCTTTCGGGCAGATGTTTCACTATCTCACTCACTTATTAGTGTTTTTGAGTTTAAAATAGAACCCAGAACGTATTAAATACACCAGAAATTGTGAAAAATACTTTTTTACATTAAAAAAATAATTTTAAGTGGTCCGAAAAAACAAGAAAAAATTTTATTTTTTAAATGCCCTCCACCAACACGCATAACTTCGAAAATTGTTCTTTTCTAATGGTATTTATAGCCAAATTCTATTATTCTGATATGATATGGGTCATCACAAGAAAAAAAAAAAGAAAAACATGAAGAAGGATTCGAACCCGCACCTCGAGATTGTCGGTGAGGAGCAGTGATGCACGGAAATTCCGTTTCCGCTTCCGTTTCCGCTTTTTTAGCCTCTTCCGTTTCCGTTTCCGTATTCCGCAAATAAAAAATTTTATTTCCGTTTCCGTTTCCGCTTCCGTAATTTTTGGCATTTTTCCGCAAATCACGGAAATGTTTTTCAATATTAAAAAATGAAAAAATTTGCTATTTTTTGGAATAAATTCCTGATTTTTTCACTTGAAAGTACAATTGGAATAATTATAATAAGACTCCCCCATGAAATAACAATAAAACACCACCAAGGAAATGCTGTAAAGTCCTCCAATATAAAATATTGATAAGATGGAGGACTTTATTGATATTATGGCGAACTATTTTCATACGGAGGGGCCAGAATGACCCCCCCCCCCCCCAAAAGTATTGGTGGGAGGCTAGACTTGTATTTTCGTATATCAGAAGGGGAGTATAATCCCCCACCGAGTAAATCGGTGCAAAATCAACTGGCAGGGAGGCTGATATCAGCCAGCTAAACAGGCAAATCACTGTACAAGTTTTTTGCTCAATAGTATTTTTCATAAGGAAAGTATATTTTTAATGGCAACTGTTTTCAAACAATAATTTTAAAAAATTTCAAAATAATATGGAGACTTGTATTGCAAAATCTTTTGAAACCTCTGTTTCCGTTTCCGTTTCCGTCTTCCGCGGAAAACCGAACAAATTTCCGTTTCCGTTTCCGTTTTCCGCGGAAATTTTTTCTTCTTTCCGTTTCCGTTTCCGCTTTCCGCATTTTTCAAATTTCATTTCCGTGCATCACTGGTGAGGAGTGCACACCAGTACACACAGGTGATTCGCGTGACGCAAATAATTTGTCAAATATTGTTCGCGCGTTTGCGAAATGGGTACGCGTGAACATTACTTTTGTGCGCGGACAATTCGCAATTCGCGAAAATTTACATGTAATTTGCAAATTGTATGCGCATCCCGAAAACATGGTCAACAATTTGCAATTCGCGAAACATCATATTCGCCGACAATAATTTTGTTCGCACACAAATGACAAATCCCGAAAATTTGACACACGATTAACAAATCGTGTGCACATCGCGAACTAAAATATGAAAACAAAAAGGACGAATTGCAAATAATTGATAATTTGCGGACATTAATTTTTCTATATTTTCCCATATCAATTAATTAAATGTCTTATTAAGATAATCAACTTTATTATACATAAAAATTAGAAAAAAAATAAATATCATTTCATGAAAAAACAAAAAATAAATAAAGGTTAGGTACTCAATTACAATGTTTAAAAGGGTGGGGGTCACAAATCAGGGATTAATTTATAGGAATCATCTCATTTGGCAAATTATTTACATATTCTTCAGTGAACATCGGTTCTATGACGAGCGTCGTTCTCACATCATTGTTGATCGTGCTTGATCTGAAAAATAATACTTAAATTTAGGCTCTGTGAGGATATAATGGGTTCGATATTTTTTAAGAAAAGCCCACCCATGCCCGTTTATTTTTAAAGCATTGAAAATGCCGAAAATGTGTCGGAAGTTTTTAAAATCAATATTATCTTGAAAACTAATGACTATCAAATTTTTAGCAGGTACCTTTCGAATTTTTTCAAATAATTTTAAAAATTTAAAAAAGCTTGATTTTTCGAAATTTTCAATGGTTTCCTAAAAAAATTTTTAAACTTTTAAAAGTTACTTTCTTAAATACTTATTTATTACTAAAGTTTCAAAACTCACCTTTTCTTTGGTTGCTGCGGCGCGTTTCTTGGGCAAGAGTGTTGGGAAGTCTGAAAATGCAACATTAACGATGGAAAAGTTAACGAAGAAGCAAGAACGAATGTAAAATAAAAATATTTAAGCAATTTTACCGGAAAAAACAAAGAAAAATATCAGAAAAATAATGTTTTTGTGGCAAAAATAAATTAATTTGGGACCTCAATTAAGGATGAGAAAGTTTTCGCTGCGAGAGTTCGTTCGGGATTTGCCAATTGTATTTTCGCGATTTATTAATAATTTACCCATAATTGGGAAATTCCGACCATATTTCGACCATGCATTATTTACAAATTGTGCTCAAATCGCGATTTTCTTTTTCGCGATTTGCGTGCAATTTGTAAATTGGTTTTCTGCGCGTATAATTCATAAGTCACGAATCACCTGTGCACCACCGATGCACACTTTCACCAACTCCGGGAGGCCGCTCATATAATCGGCGGCCTGCAGCGAGCTGCTATGCAAGTGCGCTCCACCGAAGTGAGCGATTCGGCTTGTATAAATAACGAGACCTATTTGTTTTATCGAGAAAAATCGATAAATGTTTATTTGGCAAGATATTTTATTTTCAATCGACTTTTCAATTGTTTTCAATTGAAGAGTCGATTGAAAACATTAAATTTTTAAATTTTCTTACCATATTCGTAAATTTCCTCGCGAGACATCAGAAGAATTTAAAAATCAGAAAAAATTCTGCAGTCTCACGACGAAATTTACAAATAATTTCAGAAAATATATCGAAAAATTTATTTTTTGGCAATATTCGTAAATTTCCTGTAAATTCTCTCGAATTTCAAGAGGAAATTTACGGATCTCCAGATATTTGAAATCTCACGGTAAAAATCAGCATTTTTGATAAAAAAAATTATGTTTTTTATAAAACAAAAAAATAAGAAAATAATTCTTGTCCACAATTTATCTCGAAATGCCAATTTTTACGAATGCGCAACAACAGGAAAAAACAAGCACAATTTATCTTTACTATTATTAAGCACTGAAGTTTGTCAGTATGTGTGTGAGATTTCATGTCACCAACTTTTTCTCCTACTTCTAGCGGACCGATTTGCACCAAACTTGGCTAAGCATTTTGAAACACAAGGGGCATGAGGCGGCCGAAGTTTTTTTCAGAATCGAACAAGTTTGAATGGTAGCATACTGTATGCACTTAAAATTTTCTCGGTTCCCACTTCTCGCGAGTTCACACGTTTGGCGTATCAATCTTCTCTTTTTTTTAAGTCTACCAGTCGCGTCCGCATGTACTCGACCAGGGCGATCGATCGGAGAGCGCCTGTGGTCAAGTGGATAAGCGCTTTGGCTGTGATTGTTGGTTTCTTTTGTAGGCCGGGGATCAATACCTTACTTAACTTTATAGTTTTTGTTAGGAATATCGTGTTTTTTTCTTATCTTTCAGAGCTCCAACTTTTTGGGAGACATGGAAATCTTGAATTTTCAAATGAAAGCCATCCTTTTCTATCATATTACTGCGTCGCGAAAAGCAGTCAGAGCGGAGCGCTGTGGTCTCGCCGCGAAAAGTGGTGGTCACAGCCGAGTCACAGCAGCGTCGCGCACCTTGCCACAGCAGCGTCGCGCGCTCTGCTCTGACAGGTTTTCGCGACGCAGTAATATAACAGGGGTGTGTTGAATTGATGCGGAATAAAATTTTTTTATCAAAAACAGAGGATAAGCTACTCAAAAAAAAAACATAATGAAATTTGTAGAACGAGCAATTCCCCTGCCTATTGAGGAATGAAACGGATTTTAAAAAATTAGACTGTTGAATAATACTATTGTACATTCGCGAAAAAAGCAAGTGCGCTCCACAAAACTTAGTACTACGTGGATTTCATTTTCGTCTCCAAATTATTTCATTTCACGTGTAAATTCAACGTAAAATGAAATAATTTGGCGACGAAAATGAAATCCACGTAGTACTAAGTTTTGTGGAGCGCACTTGCTTTTTTCGCGAATGGACAATAGGAGAAACTCTTCTGAAAACCGAGGGAAAGCACTAAATTGGGGAATTCAAAACCGAGAAAGTTTCGTCAGTTTAGTTTTGTTTTTCTACGGTTTGGGAAAATAATTTTAGGAAAAAGATTTTAGGAAAATTTGCGAGAGAGTCAGGGAAAAATGGTGGAAATGAGAAAGAAGTCTGAACTTCCCGCCACTTGGTGTACTCTGCGCGGTTTTTTTCTTTGAAAATTTAGAGTACGGTGGTTATTTGATGGTTTTGTGCAATGAATCAGGAAACAACTACCAAAAACTGTTTTTTTTCCTGCATGGGATAGGTTTATAACACAATTCTAACTCAATGAATTGGTTAAAAAATGGAAAGATAGGAACAAAAAACATTTAGATTTTAATAAATTCAATTTTGGTGGTTTGCTAATTTTCCTGTAAAACTTTTTTTTAATTCAGGGAGACTCGCGCATCCCCAAGCCCACCCAGAAGGTTTTTGACGGCGACAGCCGGCAACAACCTTCTGGTACTTATTAAAATAAAAATAAAATATTATTTTAAAAAACGGAAAAGAGTTAAATGCGACGGCAAAAAATTAATTTAGGCCAAAAAAATGTGGTTTTTTGAAAGTCGCTGACGAGATAGTCTAGCCATAGAGCGCGTTTGCATTGACCTACAAATAGGCCTACCGCGGTCGCCGCACACCGCGTCCGCGATAAGCTTATTACAGGAGGGTAGGCGCTGCCGCCCGCGATAGGCCTATTATAAGCTTATAATAGGCCTATATTTGGCCTCAACCTATTATAGGCCTATCGCGCAAAACCTGTGTGGTCTAGTGGTGTACATTTTCGATCGCCGATCTGGAGGCCTGGGTTCAATACCTTTTGGTGTACTTTTTTTTTTTGTTTTCTGTTTTGAACCACAGATTCAAAGCAAGCTTCCGCCCAGCTCCCTCCAGTCGCCCATTTTTAAGGTTTCACACATGCTTCCAGCGTTTTGCCGCTGAACTTTCTGGATAAAAGTTACTTGCCGAAGGATTTAAATAAAACTAACGAATTTATAGTTCGAAAAAAAATTAATTTAATTTTTTTTTCAACGTTCTCCTCCAGCACACAAATGTAATTTTTTTGTGGTATTCGAAACAAAAATCCATAAGATTCAGTCTGAGCAGATACGAAAGAATAAAAAAAAATAAAAACCGCGGATGGTGATCGAACCCACAACCTTCAGATTGGCGTCCGCAAGCTCTCCACAGGTGATTTGCGGTAGGCCTGCCGCAGGTCGGAAGCAGCTCGCGGGCAGGTGAAAAGAGTACCTCGCTAGATGCCTGCGGCAGGCCTGCTTCAGGCCGACCGCGAAAAATCGCCTGCGGCATGCATACCCCGAACCCGCTTTCGACCTGCCGCGATACTAACGGATGCAGCAGGCCTGCCGCGAAGGATGCATTTGGCCTGCCGCGGCCACCCTGGTCGTTCGTGGTAGGCCTGTCGCAGGTGAGAAAACATTTTTGGGGGGGGGGGGGGCTTTCACTTTATTAATATTAGTAAATATGGCTGCGAAAACAATTTATTGAAAACGAAACACATTAGAACAGCAACAGAAAAAAATCTTAAAAATCGTGGTTCTCGAGGCGGTCCTCCACTTCTCCGATGTTTCGTTGTAGTCTCCGGACAGAACACTGAAATGAGGATATGAAGTTTCCATGATCGCCTCAAGAAATTTTTGGCTAGTAACCGTTTCCGAGAGCTATCATCCGATTTCACTGGAGGTGAATAATGGATAATGTTGGAGATAATATCCATAGAAAACGGCAAATAGCCAGCCCCCCTCAACTAACATTTTGACGGCAAATTGCCGTCGAAATGTAGCCAACATGGCAATATACTCAGGAAAGTTTTATTCTCAGTACGAAGCGCTGCAAACGCGCTCCCTTTGCACAGTGGTGGACTCGGCCACGTTGGCGACGAGAGAGCGCAGAAAATTGAGAGAGCCGTGGCCGATGTTTTGCTCTGATTTCTCTAAACCTCACTTCAAATGCATGCGAAATTCTTTGTTCGATTGGAGCGAGTTTTCAGCGTTTTATACCGAGTATAGCTATTATGGATTCGTGACGTAGCGACACGTTGCTGCAAGTTGTGCGCCAGCAAAATGAAAACAATTTGCAAAAAATTTTTTCCTCTCTCACCGCCAAGAGCTGAATCATGGCAAGAAGCAGCATTTGCTGACGCATAACTTGACACGCTGTCTCGCTACGTCAAGAATCCATAATTATAGCCATCAAAGCGGGTCGTGTGCCACATGTATTTGGCGCACGTCCCGAATGCGATGGCTACTAGCCTTTTTTCAATGGCTATTAGCCGTTTTCCGTGAGTATTAGCCACATAGATGCCAATGGTCGCCATGTACGAACCAAAATTATCTGATTGTGAGAATGTCAGAATTGAAAATTCGAGTGTATTATTGTTTTTAAAAAGTTGTCACCTCCAAAGCCGCGTGACCTTTAAAATTAGGCTCCGCCTCTTTTTATTTTCCTTCAGTTTTTGTTCATGAAAATTTACAAAGGTGGAAATTCGCGTGAAGAGGCGGAGCCTAATTTTAAAGGTCACGCGGTTTTGAAGGAACTTTTTAAAAACAATAATAGCTCAAGAGAAAATCCATCGAAAACGGCTTTTCGTCATCGAATTCAAGACGTTCTCCAAACGCATATGGCACACGGCAGTGTTGCACGGAATGAGGATATCCGGAATACGTAATAGGTAATGTGAGAAAGGGTTTACATTTTTTTTTGACGGAACCTGGAGTCCGGATCTCGGAATTAATGTTTTTTTGTTTGTATTTCATTCCAAATTCCAAAGAAAATTTTTATTCTGAATTCAAGATTCTACATTAAGCCTAAATATCTCAGTCTCTATTCCGTATTCCCTATTCCGCATAAATATACCCATTCCGTGCAACACTGGCACACGACCCAATTCGATGACTATTAGCCGTTTTCAATGGCTTTTAGCTAAACATTTTCTGAGTAGACGGCAATTGACCGATTTTGGCGACAACTTGCCGATAGGTTGCCACTTTTTGAAGCGAATTTCTCTGGCAAATTGGTTCCTAGCGCAGAAAAGTTGCAGCCGAAACCGGAGAACGTGACAAATCCGGACAAATACGCGGAATCGGGGAAAAATGTAAAACCCCGTTTTTCCTTTTTCCCCGATTTCGCTTTTACATTTTTCGCGATTTTGTGTATTTCTCCGGTTTTGTCACGCTCCACGGTTTTGGCGATTTTTTGCAAAGAATGATAAACTTCATAAACGACTCACCATACGTTCAGTAGTCGTTCTTGCTCTCGTTTGATGCTGCGCGTACCGCTGCCTTCTGAAAAATTGACTTTTATTACTAATCATTGTATTTTCGATCAAGTTGCTATTACATGCTCTACCTGCATGAAAAAGTGTCACCGCGCCCAGATTTTTGCGCGCGAATATACAATTTCAGTGCTATTTGAAAACTGGCGGGCAAAAAAGTGGGTCGAGTTTCATGTTTTCATGTATTGTGTTTTCAATAGAGCTGCGACATAAAAACGTAAAATTCCGCCCACTTTTTTCCACGCGAACATGAAATTTTAGTGCATCTTGAATTTTTGCGTGTAAAAAGTGGGCGATGTTTCACGTTTTGATGCGGCAACTCGATTGAAAACACAATAGCAACTCCATTTAAAACACAATATTGGCGGATATAACGAATAGAAACGATAGAAAAAGCAAAACGGACGAGAAAAAGGCGACAGACTCACAAAATTCCTAATTTCAAATAAAAAGCAGCATTTTAGCCGAAAACAGGCAGAATTCACATTTAAACCAATAATTTTCGTGCTAAAATGTTGAGACCCTGACAAAACCGGGGAAAACCACGAAACCGGGGAAGACAAAACCAGGGAAGACAAAACCGGGGAAAAAATCGGACAAAACCTGGGAAGAAGCTCCGCCCCCTTTTGCAGCTGCTGCACGACGTTTTGTACTGGAAGTATTGAAAAAGTGCGCCGCAGACTTGCAACTGGACAAAACCGGTAAAAGTTGCAAGTCTGCGGCGCACTTTTTCAACACTTCCAGTACAAAACATCGTGCAGCAGCTGCAAAAGGGGGCGGAGCTTCTTCCCAGGTTTTGTCCGATTTTTTCCCCGGTTTTGTCTTCCCTGGTTTTGTCTTCCCCGGTTTCGTGGTTTTCCCCGGTTTTGTCAGGGTCTCAAAATGTTAGAGAATAAGCGGATTGTCGAAATCGCATGTCGATAGAAAAATTTCAAGAAAAAAAGGCGGTATACTTAAATCTGCGGAACTTTCGAAAAATATCGATTTTTGAATAAAATGAGACATTTCAAGGCAGGTTTTCACAAAAACTTACGAATTTGTTCTCGGAAAAATATTTTTTTACAACGAAAAACAACGAATATATGCTAAAATTGAAGAAAAAAAGGAAAAAAAATATTTCGAAAAAGAAAATAAAAACAAGGAAGTTCAGTGGAGCGCACTTGCTAGCTTTCGCGGTAGGCATGCCGCAGGTGTCGCGGTATGCATGCCGCAGGTGTCGCGATAGACATGCCGCAGATATCGCGGTAGGCATGCTGCAGGTGTCGCGGCAGGCCTGCCGCGAACTCTCTCCTTCGCGGTAAATGAAAAGCATCCTCAAAGCAGGCGATCACCTGCGGCAGGCCTACCGCACATCACCTGTGTCACCACTAGGCCACCGCTGCACACATTCTCAGTGCCCGCAATGGGCGTTGATATATGAGCGGCGCGCAACGCGAGGAGGTATGCAAGTGCGCTCCACTAGACGAGCATTTGGAGGTGTCAAATTCCGTCGCACATTGACAACTAAATTTTTGAGCCAACTTTAAGACAAATTTTCTGAAAAGCCAGATCGATTGGGGAAAAAGTGAATTCAGATTCGTAATAACCGTACTCAAATGTACCGATCCTGAAAGTTTGGTAAAATTCTCAACCCTCATGGATTTGTAGTTCCCTTGTTAGTTTTCGCTGAAAATCCAAAAAAGCGAAATGACAGTCAAATTTTAATTAAATAATTTGGCGACAAAAATGAAATCCACGAAGTACTAAGTTTTGTGGAGCGCACTTGCTTTCTTCACGAATTGACAATATTAAATGTTCTCTATTACTCTCGTCTCAGCTCATGCACATCATTTTTCAAAAAATGGGAAAAACTCACAAATATTCTCGGCGTCTCGCCACTAATTTGCCAAATTTGAATAAATGCCGCAGTATGAGAGAGTGTGAGAAAGAGGGAGGGATGAATAAGGGTGAGCAATGTGGTCTCTTGTTTTCGCTCACTCTCTCTCTTTGAATGTGTTACGGTCGCACTTGATTCAACTGTGTTATTTTTTCCATTTTTTGAAAAAGGATGTGCAACATCCATTTCTGCAATGAAAACCGGCTAAATGCTCACGTGAGCCAAGTTATGAGTTTCTAAACTTTTCCTATGGTTAAGCATTTTTTGCATGAACTGAATAGTGTACTAGAACCGATACTGCAGAAAACATCGGTTGGTTGGTTCAGTGGTTCGGTTGCAGGCTTCAAGTGGGGAGGTCACGGGCTCAATTCCTGCTCATGCAAATATTTTTTTGCATTTTTTTTGGTGTGATTTTTTCAGCCAGTAAAAGTCAGAAAAAATCGGTTACGTTTACTTTTTTTCAGATTTTGAGTGAATATTCCGGATGCAAACAGCTTCGAGAGTGCATTTATGACAAAAAATAAACACTTTTTTTTTTTGATTTGGCGACATTATGAGCCATTGAGCACTTTCAAAAAATTTTTTTTCAAATTTTTTGAATTATCGTTTTTGATCTGTTTTGACCTGTATCCGCGTAAACCTTTTGATTGTTCTAAATAAACTGGAAAAGCGAGAAACTGGATATAAAACACCGAATTCCCCAGTTGTTTGTAGGTAATTATGTCTTCCATGCTTGTTATTTTGACCTACGCTACTGCTGTAATCAAGGATGAACCAAAAAGCCAAAGTTGGATTGTTGGGATCAGAATTTGGCTGATCGGATGGTCATTTTGTTGAATCAACACGAAGAGGGTCATCAAGAAACAGTTCTTATAAGGTCACCAAAAGACAGACGGGTACATCCAAATAGTATACCAAAAAGAAGAGTTTACGCGGATACAGGTCAAAAGCAGATCAAAAACGATAATTCAAAAAATTTGAAAAAAAAATTTGCATGTGCTCAATGACTCAAAATGTCGCCAAATCAAAAAAAAAGTGTTTAACTTTTTGTCATAAATTCACTCTCGAAGCTGTTTGCAGCCGGAATGTTCACTCAAAATCTGAAAAAAAGTTAATATACCGTAAAACCTGTAATAGAAGGACATGTCCTTCTATTCTCAACCCCCCTCAAATGTTGTCCTTCTAATATAGGGTGTCCTTCAATTATAGGGTGTCCTTCTAATTTTCGGAGCATGATAAAGGACGAAACAATTTTTAAAGGAATCATTTTTATGAAAAATCCTTCATCAAATCAGCCGTTCGGCGACTGAAAAACGGAGGAGGGGTGGGGTACTACTGTATAGAACTCAAACGAAATAGAACTGTTACGGAATAGAACTTCGAGGGATAGAACCGCCTGAAATTGAGCTGTACCGACCCAGAACCGCTCGAACAACTGGAAGAATTACTTCGTTGTACATTGTGAGGCCCTGAGTTCTATTTAGTGCAGTTGTTTTTTTTTTAGTACAGCTCGATTTCAGCCGGTTCCATACCGCGCAGTTCTATTCCGCATCAGTTCTATTCCGTGTGAGTTCTATACCGTAGTACCCCCGAAATATGTGTTCCAAACAATACACTTTAAAACAATTTTTTAATAATTTTTCTGCTGTCTCTATGCTTCTCTTTTCAGTTATTAATCTCTGAAAGTTCCACTGGGACCCTATCGGAACCTAGGCCATGCAGCGCTAGGCCATCGGCGGAATACGTATTTTCTACGTGAGAATTTGAGAGACGCAACACGATGTGCGGGAAAGTCCGCAGTGCACGGTCCGTGTCCAATAAGTTCTTATCAAATTTGGCGTCTTTCAAACGACGGCCACCATCCGGCAGACGTCGATTATCAGAACTCATGAACTGATTTTGTGACATATTCTTGCTTTCGTCATGTTGAAATTATATTTTGTAACAAGAAAACAAAGAAAAAAAAAGGAAAGTTCGGAAACAAACGTTTAAAAAAATCGTGGGTGTTCTTAGTAAAGTGTCCTTCTAACATAGGGGTTCTTGTATTATAGGGTGTCCTTCTATTTTTCATTGGAAGCCTAAGACTGTCCTTCTATAATAGGGTTGCTTTAATTATAGGGGTTCTTCTATTGTAGGTTTTACGGTAACCGATTTTTTCTGACTTTTACTGGCTGAAAAAATCACACCAAAAAAATGCAAAAAGTGATTAGCATGAGCAGGAATTGAACCCGTGACCTCCCCACTTGAACCCTGCAACCGAACCACTGAACCACACAGGTGATTCGCGACTTATGCATTATACGCGCAGACAAACAATTTAGAAATTGTATACAAATCGCGAAGAAGAAAATCGCGATTTGAGCACAATTTGTAAATAATGCATGGTCGAAATCTAGTCGGAATTTCCGAATTATTGATAAATTATTGATAAATCGCGAAAATACAATTGGCAAATCCCGAATGGACTCTCGCAGCGAAACTTTGCTCATCATTAATTGAGGCCCAAAGTAATTTGTTTCTCCCTGAAAAATGTTATTTTTATGCCATTTTTCTGGGGGTTTTTTGTGAAAATTCTTCAATAATTTTTATAGTTTTCATTCCTTCTTGCTTTTTTACTGATTTTCTTTTGTTAATATTATATTTTCAGACGCTCCGACGGTCATCCCCTAAAAAGGCGCGCAGCATCCAATAAAAATGTGAGTTTTCAAACTTCAGTAATGCAAAACTTAATTTTAAAAATGTTTTAAAAGTATCATTAAAAATTTGGAAAAAATGCTCATTTTTCGACATCGTTCTCGAGGCTACGTTTTTGAGAACAATTTTAAAGGGTCTAGCACACCGTTTTTCATTTGTTTTTTTTTTCTAAATTCACCTTATTCGAATTAAATTCTGAAAGTGACTGTTCTAGTATTTAAAATCGTTTCAAAAAGTTTACGAGGCAGAAGTTTTAGCCGTAAAAATATATAAACAATTATTGATTTTGAAAGTTTACGACATATTGTCGGCGTTTAAAAATTTTAAGAATAGACGAGTGCATGGGCGAACAAGTTCTTGAAGAATCCCGAATACCGATTTGCAAAAGATGAATTATTTTATTTTTTTCAGGACAAGGACGATCAACAAGCAGCTCCAAACGACGCTCGGCAGCACCAGGAGACCAAGGACCAATTAAAATAATTTGACACCCGATTTGAAGAAAATTTGAAGGGCGCTCCGATCAGTTAGAAACTTTGCATATCCGCGACAATTTTTGCCAATTTTGCCCAAAGCTGATTGGAGGATTCTTGAATTTTTCCCCCCCAACCGTTTATCCTTTTTTTTCCAGATATTTGTTTGAAATAACCCCCAGGATTTGAAATGTGGGCGGAGCCTAATTTGCTGGCGCGTCAGCAAACATGCATGGCGCACTTTCGGTGCTTGCGCAGTTTGCGACTCTCGAATTTTTTCATTGATTTTATTATTTTTCTTACAGTAAAACCTGTTTTTCTTTGTAAAATGTATGTATTTTATCTTTTAATACCATAAAATTGCCCAAACTTTAATTTTCGTAAAGATTTATCCTGCAAAAACACCAAAAAACTCAAAACTAATATTTCGAAATGGTGGTTGAACCAAATTCGACGTTCTTAGGCTTAAAAAATTTCTAAAGACGTCAGCTATAATTCCGTTGTAGCACATGTGGGAAAAAATAAGAATTTATGCTTTTTTTTCCCGAAAAACATAAAAAAAGCGTCGAAATTTGAATTTCGCGCGAAAAAATCCAGTGGGGCGCGTTTGCTCGGCTCCGCCCAAATTTCAAATCCTGGACAACGTGTGACCCGAGAATTTTTCAACGGCTAATTAAACGAAATTTTTCGGGATTTGCCATTTGTGTACGAACATAATTGTTGTCGGCGAAAATTTGATTTCGTGAATTGTCAATTGTTGGTCATTTTTTTTTGGGATTCGCATACAATTTGAAATTTACATGTAAATTTTCGCGAATAGCGAATTGTGCGAGCACAAAAGTAATGTTCACGCGTACCCATTTCGCAAACGCGCGAACAATTTTTGACAAATTATTTGCGTCACGCGAATCACCTGTGCAACCAACCGATGTTTTCTGCAGTATCGGTTCTAGTACACTATTCGGTTCACGCAAAAAATGCTTAACCATAGGAAAAGTTTATGAGCTCATAACTTGGCTCACGTGAGCATTTAGCCGGTTTTTATTGCAGAAATGGAATCAGCATAGTCGAAAGCACCTATGCTGAAATTTTGGGAAATTCTAGATTAGGAGGAATCAAACACTTCCCTTGTCAGTTAGGTGGAATATTAAAAAACGTCGGATTTTACCGCTTTCTGAGGCGCTGCAGCTATATTTCTGTGAAATTTTTAAAATTTTAGTTGAATGTACCTTCACAAAGTATAAAAGAAACAAAAAAACCAAATATTATATCAGAAATTCAGAAATTCTATTCCAGAAGAGGCATTTTCTGATATTTCAAATTCATATTTCGCCGCCAATTTTGAACTTTTGCGACCGGTTCTGCGCTTAAAATGTTTGTCTCGGTCATGTCTACAAAACTTGAATCGAAAAATAAAGAAATATTCAGCCATTCGGCAGAAATTTTGAAAAAATATGATTTTCCTTTCTCCACCGATTTTATTGAGCGAGCTCGTAAATTATCGAAAATACCTATTTGGACAAAAGTTGAATCTAAAAACAACCAAAAACTTTATGATTGAAGAAAAAATTTAAGGAAACCACATTTTCAGTTGAAAATGAGCGCTCATCGGCGCACGCAAAGTGCGCCAACCTTCTGCACTTTCCCACTTTTTCAGGCAGTGGACCATGACATGCTCAAAAAATTTTGGACCAAAATATCGATTTTAGAAAATTTTCAGAAAAATGTATCCAATGTGGATCTTAATAGGATCCACATTGGATACATATAAAATTCCACGTCCCATCCGTCTCGGATCCGATATGGACCTGTAGCCCTTCATATGTGTATCGCGTTAGGGTCAGGTTCTAGAGGTAGCGGGTTCGGGCCCTTCACGGTGGTTAATGGTTGTGGTGGTTTGGATGGATTGCATGTTGGGTTTTGTTATTTTTTAATAAATTATTTTCGCCTCATTTACAGTACTGGCCATAAAGAATGCGACCACTAGTTTTTTGACGGTAACCTCTTGGAATGTTAACTTTTTGACCCAAATTTTTTGTTTTTTTTTAGATTCAACTTTTTCGAAAATCCATGAAAATGGACATTTTTGGAGATTTATACAAATAAGCGGTATCATTTTACAATTGCCCCCCATCCACTAGACGTTTAACCCCCGTCTCAATCCACTACTATCACCCCCGCCTCGTGAAAACAGAAATGCGAAGTGGGGGAGGATAGTTACATGAGCCCTATTAATAAGTTTCACGTAAAATTATTGACTAGAGAAAGATATGATATAAGCGTGACATTTAAAAACGTGGAAAACTAAACGGTTTCCCTATTTCCTGAAGGTTAAAGAATTCCTATGCTTTAACTTTCGCCCCCCTCCCCATTTACACTGATGGGGGCACATATAAAATGGACACATGCTACTATTACCCCCACCCAACAATCACTTCCCACCAGACCTCCGTGTCCCAAAATGTACTTCGGTGGGGGGCAAAAAGTGTTTGTGGGGAGTGGTATGTGTGTAAGGGGCGATTGTAAAAAATTACCCAAATAAGCTCTAGAATCACCGAAGGTGAAAAACAAGAGGAAGGTAACTGTAAAAAGTGATTTAATACTTGGTTGGGTATCCTTTGGCATCAATAACAGCCAGACATCTATGTGGCATCAAATCCAGGAGCGTCTAAACCACCGTCATCGGGATACTCTTCCAAGCAGCTTTGAGTTGAGCGAATTTTCTGGTTGGCATTGGAGGCTCGGACTCCTTCAAACTCAAAGGAGTTACTTTTTACAGTTACCTTCCTCTTGTTTTTCACCTTCGGTGATTCTAGAGCTTATTTGGGTAATTTTTTACAATCGCCCCTTACACACATACCACTCCCCACAAACACTTTTTGCCCCCCACCGAAGTACATTTTGGGACACGGAGGTCTGGTGGGAAGTGATTGTTGGGTGGGGGTAATAGTAGCATGTGTCCATTTTATATGTGCCCCCATCAGTGTAAATGGGGAGGGGGGCGAAAGTTAAAGCATAGGAATTCTTTAACCTTCAGGAAATAGGGAAACCGTTTAGTTTTCCACGTTTTTAAATGTCACGCTTATATCATATCTTTCTCTAGTCAATAATTTTACGTGAAACTTATTAATAGGGCTCATGTAACTATCCTCCCCCACTTCGCATTTCTGTTTTCACGAGGCGGGGGTGATAGTAGTGGATTGAGACGGGGGTTAAACGTCTAGTGGATGGGGGGCAATTGTAAAATGATACCGCTTATTTGTATAAATCTCCAAAAATGTCCATTTTCATGGATTTTCGAAAAAGTTGAATCTAAAAAAAAAAACAAAAAATTTGGGTCAAAAAGTTAACATTCCAAGAGGTTACCGTCAAAAAACTAGTGGTCGCATTCTTTATGGCCAGTACTGTAAATGAGGCGAAAATAATTTATTAAAAAATAACAAAACCCAACATGCAATCCATCCAAACCACCACAACCATTAACCACCGTGAAGGGCCCGAACCCGCTACCTCTAGAACCTGACCCTAACGCGATACACATATGAAGGGCTACAGGTCCATATCGGATCCGAGACGGATGGGACGTGGAATTTTATATGTATCCAATGTGGATCCTATTAAGATCCACATTGGATACATTTTTCTGAAAATTTTCTAAAATCGATATTTTGGTCCAAAATTTTTTGAGCATGTCATGGTCCACTGCCTGAAAAAGTGGGAAAGTGCAGAAGGTTGGCGCACTTTGCGTGCACCGATGAGCGCTCATTTTCAACTGAAAATGTGGTTTCCTTAAATTTTTTCTTCAATCATAAAGTTTTTGGTTGTTTTTAGATTCAACTTTTGTCCAAATAGGTATTTTCGATAATTTACGAGCTCGCTCAATAAAATCGGTGGAGAAAGGAAAATCATATTTTTTCAAAATTTCTGCCGAATGGCTGAATATTTCCTTATTTTTCGATTCAAGTTTTGTAGACATGACCGAGACAAACATTTTAAGCGCAGAACCGGTCGGAAAAGTTCAAAATTGGCGGCGAAATATGAATTTGAAATATCAGAAAATGCCTCTTCTGGAATAGAATTTCTGAATTTCTGATATAATATTTGGTTTTTTTGTTTCTTTTATACTTTGTGAAGGTACATTCAACTAAAATTTTAAAAATTTCACAGAAATATAGCTGCAGCGCCTCAGAAAGCGGTAAAATCCGACGTTTTTTAATATTCCACCTAACTGACAAGGGAAGTGTTTGATTCCTCCTAATCTAGAATTTCCCAAAATTTCAGCATAGGTGCTTTCGACTAATAGTTAAAAACAATATCATCCTTATATATAAAATTCCGTTTGGGTCTGTAACTGAGTTTCTTGGTGTGTCTGTTTCCAAACTGCATGGCGGAAGCGAACTGAGCGCCCGAGACCAACACAAAAACTCGAACTTTCGTCGTTAGTTTACTGGACAAGAGTTTAACCGCCTGCGCCACAGGGCACACGCAAGAAATGAATTCAAAAACTTTTAAAAATAAAGAAGAATGAAACATTTTGAAAATGAAAAAGAAATCAAAAGTAGCTTTTGATGCAGCCAGGCTTGTAATTCGTTAAAAAATAATATGGTAGACGCGATTTGTGTTTCTGCAAGCTCCAAAACTAATGCTAAAAGTTATGTTTAGACTCTACAGTGCGTCCAATATTAATAGGACCCCCCTTGATTTTGGGGGTCTAGGCATAACCAAAAAAGATACAAAAAATCTGCTAATACTATTGGATTCAGCATACAAAAAAACGCCAGAAACCAAATTCCCATGTGTCTAGCACGTTTTTGACGCCCGTACCACCAAAAAGTCACTTTTTCAAGCGTCCAATATTAATAGGACCACCTCGGGATTTTGGTGTGTCAATGACTTTTTCATTGGGTTTCAACCAGGAAACATGATTTTTCATGGATTGTCGGTCTGAAAATGACTAGTTGGCGGTGCCAAGCCTTTCTTGCCGTTATATCTTGTCGCCTCGTACACTCTCTACCGCGCTACGACAATCCATTATGTCGGTTCGAGGTACTTTAGTGGCACGCCTAAGTTAGGGTCACGTGAATAAGTTTTAAGTTTATTTTTGACGTGAATTGTCACGTGTAAATTTAGTTTGTTTATTTCTAGTTGATATTTTTCTGAGCTGTTGTGTTGGCCACGTGTGGTCGTCTACCTGGTGTCAATCCCCTATTGGGATAATAAATTGGTTCTATTGTAAGTCTGCTTTATCTTTTGTTTTATTTTAAGGAACCCGTGGTGACCCTGAAAAGGTGAACCAATAACTTGGGGGCCGAATCGTGTCTTGGATAATCTTTGACTGAAAGTCACTGATTTTTCAAATTTTTGCTCTTTGACTGAAAGTCACTGTAGTAATATTAAATTCTTTGACTGAAAGTCACTGAATTTTTGAAGCGTTTCTTTGACTGAAAGTCACTGACTCGTGGATATTGTTTTCTTTGACTGAAAGTCACTGATTACAAAAACTTTTTCTTTGACTGAAAGTCACTGAAAAATTAAGATAAAATTGATAGTTTGAAAAACTATTGATTGGCAGCGACACACGGAATCAATGGAGCACCTGGAGGAGATGGAAGACGACCACGAAGACGTGATGGAGAGTGTGCAGAGTGGGTCCAATTCGAGTCTTGGAGGACCGATGGAAGAGACCTGGGCACGGACGGCCGAAGAAGAAGAAGTGAGCATCCGAAGGCGGAGAAAGCTGTTAAAAGGATTCGACGAGTTCTTGCGGAACAGTGTGAAAGTGGAAGAAGAAGTGTTGGAAAAGCTTGGTTTCAACACGACGTGCAGTAGGCAGACGAGAAGTGCTGTCGTGGCGCCGTTGCGGAAGTTCGGAGAAGAATTGCGCGGCAGATGGTTGGAGCTGGGAGGAGAAGCGTGGATGAGTCGAATCCTTTTAACAGCTTTCTCCGCCTTCGGATGCTCACTTCTTCTTCTTCGGCCGTCCGTGCCCAGGTCTCTTCCATCGGTCCTCCAAGACTCGAATTGGACCCACTCTGCACACTCTCCATCACGTCTTCGTGGTCGTCTTCCATCTCCTCCAGGTGCTCCATTGATTCCGTGTGTCGCTGCCAATCAATAGTTTTTCAAACTATCAATTTTATCTTAATTTTTCAGTGACTTTCAGTCAAAGAAAAAGTTTTTGTAATCAGTGACTTTCAGTCAAAGAAAACAATATCCACGAGTCAGTGACTTTCAGTCAAAGAAACGCTTCAAAAATTCAGTGACTTTCAGTCAAAGAATTTAATATTACTACAGTGACTTTCAGTCAAAGAGCAAAAATTTGAAAAATCAGTGACTTTCAGTCAAAGATTATCCAAGACACGATTCGGCCCCCAAGTTATTGGTTCACCTTTTCAGGGTCACCACGGGTTCCTTAAAATAAAACAAAAGATAAAGCAGACTTACAATAGAACCAATTTATTATCCCAATAGGGGATTGACACCAGGTAGACGACCACACGTGGCCAACACAACAGCTCAGAAAAATATCAACTAGAAATAAACAAACTAAATTTACACGTGACAATTCACGTCAAAAATAAACTTAAAACTTATTCACGTGACCCTAACTTAGGCGTGCCACTAAAGTACCTCGAACCGGCATAATGGATTGTCGTAGCGCGGTAGAGAGTGTACGAGGCGACAAGATATAACGGCAAGAAAGGCTTGGCACCGCCAACTAGTCATTTTCAGACCGACAATCCATGAAAAATCATGTTTCCTGGTTGAAACCCAATGAAAAAGTCATTGACACACCAAAATCCCGAGGTGGTCCTATTAATATTGGACGCTTGAAAAAGTGACTTTTTGGTGGTACGGGCGTCAAAAACGTGCTAGACACATGGGAATTTGGTTTCTGGCGTTTTTTTGTATGCTGAATCCAATAGTATTAGCAGATTTTTTGTATCTTTTTTGGTTATGCCTAGACCCCCAAAATCAAGGGGGGTCCTATTAATATTGGACGCACTGTAGAGTCTAAACATAACTTTTAGCATTAGTTTTGGAGCTTGCAGAAACACAAATCGCGTCTACCATATTATTTTTTAACGAATTACAAGCCTGGCTGCATCAAAAGCTACTTTTGATTTCTTTTTCATTTTCAAAATGTTTCATTCTTCTTTATTTTTAAAAGTTTTTGAATTCATTTTTTGCGTGTGCCCTGTGGCGCAGGCGGTTAAACTCTTGTCCAGTAAACTAACGACGAAAGTTCGAGTTTTTGTGTTGGTCTCGGGCGCTCAGTTCGCTTCCGCCATGCAGTTTGGAAACAGACACACCAAGAAACTCAGTTACAGACCCAAACGGAATTTTATATACAGTGCGCGTCATAAAGATACGCCACCCCCCAAATTTCGGGTTTCCGTCAGAACCGGGAACTTTTGAGAAAAACTGTTAATGCCATTGAAATCAGCGTGCGAAAAAACCTACATGCACACATTTTCAGAGTATTACCTCAAAAAATACAGCCCCACCACCAAAAAGTCACTTTTTCGACCGCGTCATAAAGATACGCCACCCCTCAAAAAAAGGGTTAATTTTTTATTTTTTTCAACTGTTCGCTCATTTTATTCACGAATTTTGTTGTTTTTATTATTGTAATTCATTTTTCACGTTTTTTTTTGTTAATGTTTTCCACATCGTTTCATTATTTTTGGTCCTTACTTACTCTTTCAGCACAAGATTTTGAACTTTTGAGTCTACCGTTCTTTGATAGCACGGTAGCAGTTAGATGTGCATAAATAAGAGACTGTATGATGTTCAGGTACAGCAATCTGAAGTTTAGACCCAACAGAAATTAAAATTAGGAACTCTACTTCCTATTACTGTATCGCGAAGAGCAGGCAGAAACGTGGCAGCATCGCGTTTGTCTCACCGCGATAGTGTGTGTGTCGATTTACGCTCTGAATTTACAATTTTTAGTAAGTTGGAAAAGAAATCGTGAATTGACAAGCCGTCTCGGCTAGACCCACGCAACTCTGTACCGTTTCTGCCTGCTCCCCGCGACGCAAGAATACCAATTCGTTCATTATCAACGATTTGGTAACCATGGGACTGTTGGCCACCAAGAAAGTCAAAGTTTTTGAGTGGTCTGCGAATTCTCCAGATCTTAACCCTATCGAGAATGTTCGGGGTATTCATGTTTGAGCTGTTTATCACAATGGTAAACAGTTTCAAACATTTTCAGTGTTGAAGGATGGCACGATCGTGTCTCATTGGTATTCGTCAACTCTGCAACTGTTTGAAACTTTTTACCATTGTGACCAATAGCTCTAGAAAGAAGATTCTAAACATTCTCGATGGAGTTGAGATCTGGAGAATTTGTTGGTCACTCCGAAACCTTGACTTTTTTGGTTGCGAACCGTCCCATAGATAAGCGTTGATAATGAATCAATTGGTATCAAGTAGAGTTCCTAATTTTAATTTCTGTTGGATCTAAACTTTAGATTGCTGTACCTGAACATTATACAGTCTCTTATTTATGCACATCTAACTGCTACCGTGCTATCAAAGAACGGTAGACTCAAAAGTTCAAAATCTTGTGCTGAAAGAGAAAGTAATGACCAAAAATGTTGAAACGATGTGGAAAACATCAACAAAAAAACGTGAAAAATGAATTACAATTATAAAAACAACAAAATTCGTGAATAAAATGAACGAACAGTTGAAAAAAATAAAAAATTTTCCCCTTTTTTGAGGGGTGGCGTATCTTTATGACGCGGTCGAAAAAGTGACTTTTTGGTGGTGGGGCTGTATTTTTTGAGGTAATACTCTGAAAATTTGTGCATGTAGGTTTTTTCGCACGCTGATTTCAATGGCAGTAACAGTTTTTCTGAAAACTTTCCGGTTCTGACGGAAACCCGAAATTTGGGGGGTGGCGTATCTTTATGACGCGCACTGTATAAGGACGATATTGTTTTTAACTATTTTCCAACGTTTTAGCAAATAATATCAAACTTGAGGGTAATGATGGCCGCTTCACCACCTCGGTCTGCTATCGTTGAGAGCGCGACGTGGCACGCACTTGGGCACTCTTCACAGATGAGAAAATATTCACCGTGGAAGCCAATAAAAATGGTCAGAACGACAGAATCATTGCTGTAGACTTCCAGTCTGCCTATAAGAAAGTCAAATGCCTTAATAAAACGTCTCATTATTTATCAATGATGGTCTTCGGAGGAATCTGCGCAGATGGCAAGACTCAACTGGTTTTCGTAAATGAGGTAGTCAAAATCAACACGGAATACCAAATTGAGAACATTTTGGAGTCCGCAGTGCTTCCTTGGTCCCATTCCCATTTCGAAAATCGTGATTGAACCTTCCAGCAAGACGGTGCACCTGTTCTATGTGCGAAAGCCTCTCAACAGTGGTGCAAAGCCGATTTCCCTGGTTTCCTCAATGGACGGTTTCGAGTCCGGATTTGAAACCGATGGATTTCGCAGTGTGGGGATATTCAACCCAGCAAGTCGCCACAAAAAATAACGCAAATTTAGAAGCCTTGAAAATCTTTTTAAAGAAGGCGTGGGACGATCTTGATGTAAACACCTGCGTGCCGTTGACTCGCACACGAAGAGACTCTGAGCTGTCATCGCGACTAAAGGTGGACGATTTGAAAACTGTTTATGCCACTTATTTGCTGTTGTTTAATGAACATTTTGTTAGATTTTTAGAAAACAATCTCATGTTTAAACGATTTTACACCGTTTTGAATGCGGCTCCATATTTATTCCCCACCCTGTATTAGAAGCCCACCCTTTAATAAAAGCCCATCTTGAAATTGTAGCCAACACTCAATGGGTCCCGGACCTTTGGTTTCCTCGCTCTTTTGGTACATTTTCTTTATGATTACGGCTGCTCTTTGGGTACCATATTTGCAAATTTCATGCAAAAAAGTTGCCGCAACTAAGGAGCAATCGACAAATTTGGTACCCTAAGCAGACTTAATCGAAAATCAATCGTGCGCAAAGAGTCTGGGACCCATGGATTATTGGCTTGGAATTGTGCGCGTTTCAGCGCGATGTGTTCAATTTTGCATTATTTTCACCCGTTTTTAAACATTTCAGCGAATGTTAAATTTTTTCACAGTTCAGCAAAAAATTGACTACTATTGTGTTTTCAATCGACTTGCGACATGAGAACGCGAGACTCCGCCCACTTTTTTGTGCGCGACCACGCGAACACAGTGATATTTGAAGAGACACAGACGAAAAAGGAATAGCCGATTCATGTTTTTATGCTGCAACTCTTCGAAAAATACAGACGCACCCTCTAATTAAAGCGCACCCTCAAATAGAGGCGCACGCTGCCTGTTTATTTTCTTGTCTCGGAATAGAAGTGCTAAAAAATAGAACTCGCTGTGCGATAAAGCGCGTTTGCATTATTTTTCAATTTCTCAGCTTTTCGCCGATTATGCAATTTTTTTTTTCTGAAACTAGATTGATTTTATACTTTTCTTCATTTTCGCTGATGCTAAGACCGTAAAATATCTGAAAATTACTGAAAAACCTATAATAGGCGGAAAATTCGAAGAATAATGCAAACGCGCTCCATCGCACCGATTTCTATTTCGCCCATTTTTATTTTGTCATATTTCCATTTCGCGCTGCATGGTGTCCAGGATTTGAAATGTGGGCGGAGCCGAGCAAACGCGCCCCAATGGATTTTCTCGCGCGAAATTCAAATTTTGAGGCATTTTTTATGTTTTTCGGGAAAAAAGAATAAATTCTTAATTTTTTTCCCACATGTGCTCCAACGGAATTATAGTTGATGTCTTTAGAAATTTTTTAAGCCTAAGAACGTCGAATTTGATTCAGCTACCATTTCGAAAAATTCGTTTTGAGTTTTTTGGTGTTTTTGCAGGATAAATCTTCACGAAAAGCGAAGTTTGGGCAATTATATGGCATTAAAAGATACAATACATACATTTTACAAAGAAAACAGGTTTTACTGAAAGAAAAACAATAAAATCAATAAAATAAAATGCGAGAGTCGAAAAATGCGCAAGCACCGAAAGTGCGCCATGGAAGTTTGCTGACGCGCCAGCAAATTAGTCTCCGCCCACATTTCAAATCCTGGACACCGTGCGCTGTTCTATTCCGCTTATTTTTATTTTGTAGCCGTTCTATTTTTTCCAGTGCTATTTCGTAGCAACTCTATTGTGTTGCATTTCTATTTCTCCTATTTCTATTCTGTCGTACCCTCGATTTTTGCGTTCTCATGTTGCAACTCAATTGATAAGACAATAATTTCAACCATTGGTTTTTACACGGGTTGGAGTGAAACGCTTGTTTTGTTCGTCGCGGCCGCGCAATACTCTTCACAAGTTAAACCTTCTTGCTTCCGAGATTGGGTGGCCGAAGGGATAGTGAGGATGAGCATTAGAGAAGAGACTACTAGTTTGCACCCTACCCCTGCAAAATTTGTTTCTTTTTTTTGAGACACATTTTTTCGAGCTTGGGTTTGAGTTTGAAACTTGAACAAATTGTAATGAGTGTTTTTTTTTGAGAAATCTAAGAGTACCGTAAATACTGTATTATAAGCCCACCTGTATTAGAAGCCCATTCTGTAATATAAGCCCATCTCCAGACCCCTTTGAAAAATAAAAGCCCACCCTGTAATAGAAGCCCACCCTTTAATAAAAACCCATTTTGCAGTTGTAGCCAACACGCAGTGGGTCTAGTTTCCTCGCTCTTTTGGTACGTTTTGTTTATGGTTACGGCTGCTCTTTGGGTACCAAATTTGCCAATTTCATACAAAAAAGTTGCCGTAACTAAGGATCAATAATACCCAAAGAGGCCGTACACAAATTTGGTACCCTAAGCAGACTTAATCGAAAATCAATCGTACCAAAAGAGTCCTGGACCCATTGATTATTGGCCTGGAGTTGGGAGCGTTTCATCGCATTTTAATTTTTTTAATCTGATTCCATATTGTGTTTTGAGTCGAGTGGCATCACCAGAAAAAGCCCACCTTTTTCACGCGAATGTTGAATTTTTGAGCATTTTGAAGTTTTTACGCGAAAAAAGGTGTAGGTTTCATTAATTGATGATGCAACTCGATTGAAAACACAATAAAACAAAACATTTGCGGGTTTAAAAAACCATAGTTTTGAATTCCACATTTCAGTAAAGAAAATGGACTACTAAAACAAGTAATAATATCAAAAATTGAAATGAAAATGACAAAAAAAAAGCAATGCTGCAATTTTGTGGTTGAGTTTCGGTAGTTAAAATCAGTCTTTTCAGAAATCATCTTGAATTATTTCCGTTTTTCAGAAAATTTTGTCACACACCATTGGATTATGAAAATTATTATTTTTAAAGATACAAACATCTATTTTATGTTGTTAGTGCTCTTCAATTGAGGGTACGACAGAATAGAAATAGGCGAAATAGAAATTCTACAAAATAGAATTGCTACAAAAAAGAACTGGAAAAAATAGAACTGAGCGAAATAGAAATACTACAATATAGAAATTTTTGGGCGATGGAGCGCGTTTGCATCATTTTTTCAATTTCTCAGTTTTTCGCCAATTTTCCATTTTTTTTTCTGAAACTGCATTGATTTTATACCTTTCTTCATTTTCGATGTCGTTAAGTGCGTAAAATATCTGAAAAGTACTGAAAAAACCTATAATAATCGGAAAATTCGAAGAATAATGCAAACGCGCTCCATCGCACCGATTTCTATTTCGCCCATTTCTATTTTGTCACATTTCTATTTCGCGCTGTTCTATTCCGCTCATTTCTATTTTGTTGCCATTCTATTTTTTCCAGTTCTTTTTTGTAGCAATTATATTTTGTAGCATTTCTATTTCGCCTATTTCTATTCTGTCGTACCCCCTTTCAATTAGAACTTCTGATTCGCAATCGGAATTTGATATTATGAAAATTGTTTTTGGTGTTTTGAAGTTTTTTTTTTATGTGGATAAAAAAGGGGGTTGAAAAATAGAAACCCACCCTGTAATAGAAGACCACCTGTAATATAAGCCTACCCTTGAGACCCCTTTGAAAAATAGAAGCCCATGGGCTTATAATACAGTATTTACGGTAATTAAAAAATGTTGAGAATAATGAAATTCTCGAAGCTACTGATTCTGAAAAAATCATTAATTTGCAAAGCAAAAAGACGCGGTGAACTTTGGTGGATAGTCAAGATACGTATTTTTCTTTTTTCAATCTTTAAACACGAACGCAAGCTCGAAAAAGCATGTCTCAAAAAAGGAAATAAAAGTTTTGCATAGGTGGAATGCGAACCATTAGCATCTCCTCTACTGTTCATCCACATTATCCCCTTGATCGCGAAACCATTAAATGGAATGAGTGTAACTTGCGAAGAGTATTGCGCGGACGGCCCAAAATAGGGGGCATCGTGCTCAAAGGGGGCAAAGTCTCAAAGGGGGCACCGTCTCATAGGGGGCATTTGCAACTGTCTCATAGGGGTCATTTCAACAAGTCTCATAGGGGGCCGGTTAGCTGAATGCTCAGAGGGGGCACTTAAAATCTCATAGGAGGGCATCGAGACTATTTGTTTGGCGATAACTTGTTTTAAATTCATTTTTCTGTCAATGAAGGCTGCGATTTTTGACGATTTTCTCGCTTGTTTCCAAAAACTATCAAGCCTGCTGCGCATTCCTAAACGGACTGTTCATCATTGCTTTGGTTACAACACATCGGCACTGGGGTATGAGGAGGGAGTGAGTAAACGCGCCCGGACACACACACAACGCATCCAAATAAGACCTCAAAAATAAAAAAGGTGCGCGAAAATTTTCGCATTATCGGAGACAAAAACCAACGCGCGCGAAATAATTTTGAATAGAGTTTCTTATTTTTCACGATTTTGCTTTGGTTTTTCTCTCCGATAATGTTAAATTATTCGCGCGCGCTTTTTTATTTTTTGGGCCTCATTTGGATGCGTTGCGTGTGTGCGTCCGGGCGCGTTTACTCACTCAATCCTCATACCCCAGTGTATCGGATCAACTTGTATTTTTTAAACCATATTTTCTGAACTGCACCGTCCAGGCTGTATCATACCGAAGAAAGCGACAATATTTGGACATGACATGGTTTTGAGGTTTTTCTATTGTCGGCCCAACGCTATGCGAATTTCATTTTGGTTCACGTTGAATTTACACGTGAAATAAAATAATTTGGAGACCAAAATGAAATTCGCATAGCATTGAGTTCAGCGGAGCGCGTTTGACCATTTTGGCGGGCAGACAATATGTATTTTAATTATTTTTATCAGAGAGGACTGTAATAACGAGACGTGGGTAGAAATGTCCGAAATTACCCTATTTACTCTATTTATAAGGAATCCCGGCTTACTTTTCAAACCTTTTGATTGTATGCCGGACAACCAGAAGATTATTTTTCAATTAATTTTTTTTCAGGAAAAATAATTTCCATTGCGCTGAGGGGGCTGTCTGAAACCACGTCAACAATTGAAAAAAAAAACGATGCTGCTGGCTTGTTTTATGGGGATTTGCATGAAAACGCTAACGTATATCGACAGCACTAAGCAGGAGGTGAGTAAATGCGCTCCATTGAATGGTGCGAATTTGAAATCTTCCACTGTCGTGTGCCATTATTTTTCTCTCTGCGCATCGATTTATTTCCTTTCTCCCCGGCTCGTACATGAATTATGTATTTTTTCTTTTTCAATAAATTTTTTTGTCGTAGACGCTTTGAATATGGGTTTCTAAGCATTTATCGATGCACGGAAAGTTCAGCGGCAACGCTCCGGAAGCATGTTTGACATTTTTCAAATTGACGACCGGAGCGAGCTGGGTGGAAGCATGCTTTGCCACGGGGTGTTGAGAGGTACATGAAAATTACATTTTGAATTTCGCGGGAAAGTTGACACGTCACTCGAGAAAAAAGCGCGCAAAATGGTGTGTTCAAAACGTCGTTACTGCGGCGCCACAGCAATTTTTTATATATTTTTTTCTTGTGGGCTCATATACAGTGCGTCCAATATTAATAGGACCCCCCTTGATTTTGGGGGTCTAGGCATAAACAAAAAAGATACGAAAAATCTGTAATTACCATTCGTTTCAGCATACAAAAAAAACCCCAGAAACCGAATTCCCATGTGTCTAGCACTTTTTTGACGCCCGTACCACCAAAAAGTCACTTTTTCAAGCGTCCAATATTAATAGGACCACCTCTGGATTTTGGTGTGTCAATGATTTTTTCATTGGGTTTCAACCAGGAAACATGACTTTTCATGGATTGTCGGTCTGAAAATGACTATTTATTTGATTTTATATTGTTTTAAACTATTTTCATGGTTGTTTTACACTTCTTCACCAATGTTTTCACTCTTCAAATGGATCCGAGGTTGTTTCGAATGTTTGTGATAATTAGTGCTACCGTAATCAGGTTTGGTGCAAAAATTTGATGTGTATTGTGTTTTCAATCGACCTGCGACATGAGAACGCGAGACTCCGCCCACTTTTTTGTGCGCGACCACGCGAACACAGTGATATTTGAAGAGACGCAGACAGGTAGCGCACAAATAAGTGGGCGGAGTCTCGCGTTCTCATGTCGCAAGTCGATTGAAAACACAATAGTTTCAGTAATTTACTTCCAAATTAAATTTTGTCCTGAATGAGAGCTTCCATATCCGTTAGTTATCTAAACTCTCATCATGGGTCGCGCTGGTCACCTCACTCTTGCTGAGCAGTCGAAATTGGATGTGATTCGTCGAATGGATCTTCACTCCATGAAATGCCTCGCCTCGTGAAGAAAAGCAGAAGTTCGATTCGACGTTACCTATCAGATCCGGTGAGCTATGGACAGAAGCACAATGAGTACAGCGGGCGGAAAAGGAAGGCTAGCTCCCGCGATGAAAAAAACGTCATCCGAACCGCTTCCAACTCTTCGACAAGTCTCAACGAAATTAATGCGGAGCTTGGAATCGATGTCTGCCCGTTCTTCGTCCCTTTCTTCCGTGACCGACGTCGCTCACATACATTCCAACAAGACAATGCTGCCATTAACTCCAGCAACTTCACAAAGAACTGGTTCACGGCTGAAGGAATCAAAGTGCTCGATAGGCCGGCTTGCAGCCCGGGCCTCAATGCGATTGAGAACTTGTGGGAAATGCTTGTTCCTCGTGTTTATTAAAATAGACAACAATACAACAATATTCAAGACTTCAAAACTGCTGTGCAACGTGAATGGGATGCTATCAGCCTCGACGAACCTAAGAAACTCGTTGCCACTAGGCCGAACCGAGTGGTCGAAGTGATTAAAAAAATTGTGGAGAAACCAGCTGTTGATAATTGTTTCCTGGATTCAATTTTTCTTATCGATTTTGTTTTTTCGCTCCAATAACCTGTGTTTTTGTAGCTGCGTTTTCATGAAAGAAATATTCCAATTTGAAGAGTTAAAAAAAGGTGAAGGAGTGTAAAACAACCATGAAAATAGTTTAAAACAATAAAAAATTAAATAAATTGTCATTTTCATCCCGAAAATTCATGAAAAATTATGTTTCCTGATGAAAACCCAATAAAAAAATCACCGACACACTAAAATCCCGAGGTGGTCCTATTAATATTGGACGCTTGAAAAAGTGATTTTTCGGTGGTACGGGCGTCAAAAAAGTGCTAGACACATGGAAATTTGGTTTCTGGGGTTTATTTGTATGCTGAATCGAATGGTAATTACAGATTTTTCGTATCTTTTTTGGTTTTGCCTAGACCCCCAAAATCAAGGGGGTCCTATTAATATTGGACGCACTGTATTTTGCATGATTCTTAGTATTTAAACAATATTTCCCTATTTATTTTAGTCAGAACACGTATTCCGCCAGCGCCTCGTTTTTGAAAATCCAAACCGTTTCAAATCTGTAACAACCGCGTTTCCTCAAATCTGTGTGAGCAGTGTAGCGCATTTTCACGATGTACTCTTCAACACGCCGTGCTTTGCGAAGGGGTTTTTTGTGATTGAAATCCTAAAAAGATAAGAAAAAGTTACCAGGAGCCGAGTAAACACTCAATAGGATCAAAGCAAGCTTCCGCCCAGCTCCCTCCGGTCGCATATTTTAAAAGTATCACACATGCTTCCGGCGTTTGCCGCTGAACTTTCCGGGCGAAAATAAATGCTGAATGAGATAAATATATCAAACAAATCAAAAGCGATGCAAAACCACCAATAAAAACAAAAGAAAAAATGTTTTTTGAGTGGCCCCGCAACTCCATCTGCCCGAAATTAAAAATTTCTATTTAAATTTTGAACGGAAGTGGTGAAAACGGAATCGGGATAGGAGGAAATTAGTGCAGAGAGAAAAAATAACGGTTCACGAGAGTGGAAGGTTTCAAATTCGCGCCATTCAATGGAGCGCATTTACTCACGTTACTCACGTTGTAGTGAATAAGCTTTTTCACTATACATTCAGGACAGTTTTGATACAGAAACGTTCTGATTCGGGGTAGCCTTACAACTAATCTTGTGAATTTAACGCTAATATGGGGAATTCCGAAATTCCTCGAAATTAAAAAATGAAAACGAAAAAATAGAAAAAAATCGAATCAAAATCTAAAAAATTGTCGCGTTAAGAAGAAATAAATAAAAAGTTTTTGCGTCCTGGCATGACCTTATCAAAATGAACTTTTTTCTGATTTTTGGAAACTTTCAAATATGTTGTTATTTCAGATTTGAAAGAGTTTCTGCCGAACGAAGACCACCGCAAGTCAGCGAACAGTGAGTTGGTAATCGATGTTAGGATCTTAGTATTAATTTTTGGCCCATACTCCCAGGGGTCATAAAAATAGGGGGCATCGTGCTCAAAGGGGGCAAAGTCTCAAAGGGGGCACCGTCTCATAGGGGGCATTTGCAACTGTCTCATAGGGGTCATTTCAACAAGTCTCATAGGGGGCATTCAGCTGAATGCTCAGAGGGGGCACTTCAAATCTCATAGGGGGCATCGAGACTTCTTGTTTGGCAATAACTTATTTTAAATTCATTTGTATTTCAAAAAAGCCTGCAATTTTTGACGACTTTCTCAATTGTTTTCAAAAACTATCAAGCCTGCTGCGCAGTCCTGAATTGACTGTTCATGCATTGCGTTGGTTACAACTTGTATTTTTTTTAAATTTTAGTAATTTCAGTGTGCGGCGGAATTTGACACCTCCAAATGCTCGTCTAGTGGAGCGCACTTGCATACCTCCTCGCGTCGCGCGCCGTTCATATATAAACGCCGATTGCGGGCACTGAGAATGTGTGCAGCGGTGGCCTACACAGGCAAAGCGCGTAGGATTTCCAATTATTCCGCTAAGTGTAATGTTTAGACTCTAGTAAGTACACGCTAAGTTTCACCGAAGAGTATGTTGGAAGTCATTTGAAACTCTATCTTATTCCTTAGAAAATGGGTTGGAATTCTTTTGAAATTCTGTTGGGACTCTTTCGAAATCCTTTTGAAGTTCGGCTAAAATACTTTTTTTACTCAATCACAATTATTTTCTTTATATAACACATTCATTTTTTACGGATAAAAAAACGGGGAAAGGAAACAACAAAACGGAAAATGTCAAACAATTATTTTAGAAATTCTTCTATATCTGGTTATTGATTAATCCATCACTCCTTTGCCACAAATCTCGAGCATCTTGAAGAAACGAAACCTGCAAAAAAGTCCATTAGGCAAAGATATTTGAAATTGGAGCGGCACTGCTTGGGGTGGATTGTTTTTGTTTCTATTTAGTTGAATCACAATTAATTTATGATGAAAAAATTTGCCAAGCATCACTATTTCCTTTTTTTTCAAGTTTTCAAACATTTTAAAAATGCAGATATTCAAATGAAATTTCCTGCTATTTTATTCCTATGCAAACCTGCACTTTAATTAATTTTCCTCCATTTTTCTGCAATAAAATTTAGGTTTGGATAGGAATGAAATTACATTCATCGGAATAGACCCATTAGAGTTGAAGGCTTGGTTAATTTTACGAAAAACATATCGAAACTTTTGACAACCATTTTTAAAGTAAATTTCATAATTTTATCAAGGTTTCCATCATATAAAGGACGTTTTTAAATTTTTATTTCTCGATAACGCCGCGTCCAAAGTTCCACTAAAAATTACGGAAAAACGGACCGTTTTCCACTAGAATTTTTTTTTCACACACGGAAAATTTTAGGCGTGTTCAACGGTGTGCTCCTGTTTTTTTATTGTGGAACTTTAGACTGCGATAATACCCATTTTCAGGAATTCCGTTTCCGACTTTTCCGATTGGCGTTTTCAGGCATTGCATTTTTGATATAATGGATTCGTGACGGAGCGAGATTTCACGTGAAACTGTGAGACGAAAAATCTCTTCGATTTCTCAGTTATTTCTACATTTTTTCGAATAAAAACGTGAAGAAAATTGTCACTCCGCCACGAATCCATTATATTAGAAACTTCGAAGAATTATCGTGGCTGGACGAGGTTCGTAAATTTTCTCAAAAGATTTGTAAATTTCCTTGTGAGACCGAATTTAACAATCTCATGAGATATTTGAAATCTCACGAGGAAATTTACGAATCTCTTCCAGCAACTAGAATTCTTCGAATTTTCTAATATTATCAAATATGAAATGCCAGAGTTTGGCCTTTTTTTCAAATTTCGAAATCGACTTATAAGACAAAATCCGTCAGAGTCGATCGATTGTTGTCCTCTCCAAACGCACGGTGAAGAAAGCCTGAAAAATATAATGCTTGAAAAGTGAAAAAAATTGTTGAAAAAGTAGCAAAGTTTGTGAAAAAAAGTTTTTAGAAAATTAATTTTGAATAAGTTAAAACATTTTTGAAAAAAAAGTAGAAAAAATCATTATAAAATAAGCAGATAAAGTCCATTTGATGATATTGGCCTAAAATCAATCACAACAATTGAAAATCGTTTGAGACTTTTTTGAAAATCTTACCGGGTTTCAGCCGACGCAAAGACTTTCAAAAGCTTTTCATCAGAGCCTGGCAGTATTCGTTAGCGGGAACCATTTTTTCACGCTTTTGAGACTCTAGAGCTTTTCTGTGTACCTTCTGCGCTCTTACCGGTCACAAACGCTTTTCAAAATCTTTTGAAACGCTACGCGTTTTGCCTGTGCTAGTGGTGAGAGCTTGCGGACGCCAATCTGATGGTTGTAGGTTCGATCCCCCTCCGCGGTTTTTATTTTTTTTATTTTTCCATATCTGCTCAGGCTAAATCTTATGGATTTTTGTTTCGAATACCACAAAAAAATTACATTTGCGTGTTGGAGGAGAACGTTGAAAAAAAAAATTAAATTTCCTTTTTTTTCCGAACTACTTTAAATTCGTTAGTTTTATTTAAATCATTCGGCAAGTAACTTTTATCCGGAAAGTTCAGCGGCAAAACGCCGGAAGCACGTGTGAAACCTTAAAAATGGGCGACCGGAGGGAGCTGGGCGGAAGCTTGCTTTGAATCTGTGGTTCAAAACAGAAAACAAAAAAAAAGTGCCCCAAAAGGTATTGAACCCAGGCCTCCAGATCGGCGATCGAAAATGTACACCACTAGACCATCACAGTACACATTCTTAAAGCCCGCGATGGGCGTTTATATGATCGGCGCCAAAGGAGGAGGTATGCAAGTGCGCTCCACTAGACGAGCATTTGGAGGTGTCAAATACCGCCACTGGGTGACGGAGGGGGGAGCCGGAACTTTGGAGCAACTTTTTGAGCTTATTTTTGAAATTGGGCAGCTAAATTTTTTTGACGCTGTAGCCAGAGATAGGTTCTATTAGCCCACCAAGTTTCAGAGAATTCCAATATGGTTTTTGAAAATACTTCCCTTTTAAGGGTCGCGAGAACTTAAGAGATTTGTGGAAAAGAAATTATTGTCATCACTAGAAAGAAAAAAAAAGTAAAAAAAAAACATTCTACGTGGGCGACGTATGCTCAGAAAAAAATATATTTTTTCTGAAAATTGTCAAAATCGACATTTCGGTTCTAAATTTTCTGAGTATGTCCGTGAGTATTTGCCGTCTTGCTTGCTTGCTTGATTTGCCGTCTTGCCGTCATTTTGCCGTCGAATGCGGCGCGTGCGACGTGCGCGTGTTATCAATGGAGCACGTTTTCACCAGGGCACTCGCCATTACCCCGTGTGTTTGGTATTCTCAGTACGGAACGCTAGAAACGCGCTCCCTTCGCACAGTGGTGGACGCGGCCACGCTGGCGACGAGAGAGTGCAGTAAATTGAGAGAGCCGTGGCCGATGTTCTGCTCTGATTTCTCTAAACCTCACTCCAAATACATGCAAATTTTTTTGTTCGATTGGAGCGAGTTTTCATCGTTTTATACCGAGTATATTATTGCATCAATCACAACCAATAGCCCGTTTAAATTTCCATAGGAAACTAACGGGTATATACCGTAAATACTGTATTATTATTGTTTTAAAAAATTTGTCACCTGGCGAGAGGCGCGAATTCAAAAAATAGGCTCCGCCTCCTAGCCAAAATATTTTTGCAACTCTGCGCGCGCCAATTTGCAATCGCGGTGCGCGCGATTTTATGCGTTGAATCTCCGTTACTTTTTTAACAAATATCCAATTAAGAAAATCAAAAACTCACTTTAAATCAAAAGTTGCCAAATTCGCTTCAAAATAACAATTTTTATAAAGGTTTCCAGGAGAAATTGAAAGGCACTGGACAAAAATTCGACGCAGAAAATCGCGCGCACCGCGATTGCAAATTGGCGCGCGCAGAGTTGCAAAAATATTTCGGCGAGGAGGCGGAGCCTATTTTTTGAATTCGCGCCTCTCGCCAGGTGACAAATTTTTTAAAACAATAATATAAGCCCATGGGCTTCTATTTTTCAAAGGGGTCTCAAGGGTGGGCTTATATTACAGGTGGGCTTCTATTACAGGGTGGGCTTCTATTTTTCAACCCTCTTTTTTATCCACAACAAAAAAAACTTCAAAAACACCAACAACAATTTTCATAATATCAAATTCTGATTGCGAGTCAGAAGTTCTAATTCAAGAGCACTAACAACATAAAATAGATGATTGTAACTTTAAAAATAATATTTTTCGTAATCCAATGGTGTGTCGCTTTATCTGCTTTTATTTTACGACAAAATTTTCCAAATTCGGAAATCATTCAAGATGATTTAAAAAAAAAACTCAACGTTTTTCTCGATGTTAACTACCAAAACTAAACCAAAAATTGCAGCATTGTTTTATTTTCGCCATTTTCATTATAATTTTTGATATTATTACTGGTTTTAGTATTGTCGGCCCGCCAAAATGGTCAAACGCGCTCCGCTGAACTCAACGCTATGCAATTTTCATTTAGGTTTCCAAATTATTTCATTTCACGTTGAATTTATACGTGAAATTAAATAATTTTGAGACCAAAATGAAAATTGCATAGCGTTGACAATGAGTTCAACGGAGCGCGTTTGACTATTTTGGCGGTCCGACAATAGTCAATTTTATTTACTGAACTGTGAAAAAATTTAACATTCGCGTGAAAAAGTGAGCGGGATTTTTTGTTTTGATGATGCAACTCGACTGAAAACACAATATGGAATCAATAAAAAAAAATAAATTTCACGCCCAGCACTGGTGGCTTTGATGGCCGTTTCCATTAACAGAAATGTTCAAAAACGGGTGAAAGTAATGCAAAATTGAACACATCGCGATGAAACGCGCACAATTCCAAGCCAATAATCAATGGGTCCCAGACTCTTTGGGCACGATTGATTTTCGATCAAACTTGCTTACGGTACCAAATTTGTGTACGGCCTCTTTGGGTACGATTGCTCTTTAGTTACGGCAACTTTTTTGTATGAAATTTGCAACTTTGGTACCCAAAGAGCAGCCGTAACCATAAAAAAACGTAACAAAAGAGCGAGGAAACCAAACGTCCGGGACCCATTGAGTGTTGGCTACAATTTCAAGATGGGCTTTTATTAAAGGATGGGCTTCTATTACAGGGTGGGCTTCTATTTTTCAAAGGGGTCTCAAGGGTGGGCTTATATTACAGGTGGGCTTCTAATACAGGTGGGCTTATATTACAGTATTTACGGTAACTGAATCGGAACCAACACGGAAAAAAAGTGAAAAAGAATAAAAAAAAGTAAAAATTCCGCGTTTTTCTGATGATTTCAAGCCCATAGCAGCATCGAAGCAGTGAAATTGTTCTTCGTCAGGTAGTTTTAAACATTCCACAAACCGAATACCGTAAAACCTGTATTAGACTTGCATGCAAGTCTATTGTTCAAAGGCCTCGCCCAGGAGCAAGTCTATTAGAGGGGCAAGTCTAATAAAGGGTGCAAGTCTATTGTTCCAACTTCGAAAAGGCTAGGTAGTATTTTTTAATTAAACATTTTATGTGTAAACAACAGCAAAAAATAAAAATCGACACAGTACAAATTACAGAAAAAAAAATCGCTTGCCCCTCTAATAAACTTGCTCCATACGCAATAAATGCGGCAAACAATTGCATAATTTCACTTCAATTTTTCGAATTTTTTAATTAGCGATGAAAATTGAAAAACAGAGAAAACTCCGTGTTACAAGATAAATGATCCAAGCTTCTGCTTGAAAAAGCTATGTTCAAACCAGTGCGGTAGGAACTGAGAGAAAAGATCGAAGACTGTTTAGGCGGGTCCACAAAAAAAAAATTGCAGCCTAAATTGGCGTGCTTGCCGATGCCTGTGGGCAGATTCGCCAACTTCTACGGCGAATCGCCATCGAATGGCCGCCAACACGCCAATTACGGCAGAAATTGGCCGATTTAGCCGAACATTCTCTGAGCGATTTTTTTTCTGTAATTTGTACTGTGTCGATTTTTATTTTTTGCTGTTGTTTACACATAAAATGTTTAATTAAAAAATACTACCTAGCCTTTTCGAGGTTGGAACAATAGACTTGCACCCTTTATTAGACTTGCCCCTCTAATAGACTTGCTCCTGGGCGAGGCCTTTGAACAATAGACTTGCATGCAAGTCTAATACAGGTTTTACGGTATTCGGTTTGTGGAATGTTTAAAACTACCTGACGAAGAACAATTTCACTGCTTCGATGCTGCTATGGGCTTGAAATCATCAGAAAAAGCAATGTTTCGCGGAAATTTTACTTTTTTTTTTAATTCTTTTTCACTTTTTTCCGTGTTGGTTCCGATTCAGTTATATACCCGTTAGTTTCCTATGGAAATTTAAACGGGCTATTGGTTGTGATTGATGCAATAATATACTCGGTATAAAACGATGAAAACTCGCTCCAATCGAACAAAAAAATTTGCATGTATTTGGAGTGAGGTTTAGAGAAATCAGAGCAGAACATCGGCCACGGCTCTCTCAATTTACTGCACTCTCTCGTCGCCAGCGTGGCCGCGTCCACCACTGTGCGAAGGGAGCGCGTTTCTAGCGTTCCGTACTGAGAATACCAAACACACGGGGTAATGGCGAGTGCCCTGGTGAAAACGTGCTCCATTGATAACACGCGCACGCGCCGCATTCGACGGCAAAAAATTTTTGGGCACTGTGCCAATGCAAAAATTTAGAAAAGAGACGAGACGGAGAAGATGAGAGAAAAAAGAGACGAGACGGAGAAGACGAGAGAAAAAAGAGACGAGACGGAGAAGACGAGAGCGTCGCGCGTGTTCTCGCGCCAAAAAAAATAGTTTGAAAAAATGGCAGTCGCCATTACCCCGTGCAAACATGCAACTTAAATTAGAACGGAACATACAATATCACGAGTACCGGGGGAAAATTGAAGGGACTTCGGGTTTAGACGAAAGCTGAACAATTATTATCAATTCAATTTTCTTGACTGTTACAATAGGATTTTACATTTTTCACGTGAACTTTTGTGGTAGCCGGCAAGAAGATTGAATTGATAATATGTCAATGAATTGCAGAATTTTCCGATCGAATTGAAACAGCAAATTGCCTTGAAGACACTCAATTTTACGTTATTCTTTGTTTGTCACGGGTTGGAAAAATCCATAAGATTTAGTCTGAGCAGATACGAAAAAATAAAAAAAAACCGCGGAGGGGGATCGAACCCACACGGCATGCTGGACCCTACGAAAGTCAAACGAGCCCTGGCGCACTTCTGCGTGTTTCTTTGCGCCTCCATATATTTCTCTTGGAGTATTGCCAAAAATCTTTGGCGCCTTGCCAGATATGTTTTTTTTTGGCTAAATATAACGTTTTTCGCATTTTTAGTCCCAATTTTCGTATTTTGTTTTTCAGAATTTAAATTAAGTTAAAATTAAAGATAATTTTTTTTGATGAAAAACATTAAAAAAAATAAATAAGGAAAAAAAATAACAAAGAAAAGTATTTAATAAAGAAATAATAAAATCTCGTAAATCGACACAAGTCTCTGCGGAGGAGACGCAGGGACGCGAGTAGATTAGCACGCGAAAATTCGCTTTTGAAAAATAATTCAAAAACGTAGCCTCCAACACGCCGTGACCCACAACCTTCAGATTGGCGTCCGCAAGCTCTCACCACAACACAGGTAGTGCGCGTTCAGCTTATAATAGAAATCAAGGCAAAAATACTCACGGACATACTCAGAAAATTTAGAACCGAAATGTCGATTTTGAAAATTTTCAGAAAAAACAAGCCTGGATGCATCAAAAGCTACTTTTGATTTCTTTTCATTTCTAAAAATGTTTTTTCTTCACTTTCTTTTAAATTTATTTTTCATTCATTTCTTGCGTGTGCCCTGTGGCGCAGGCAGTTAGGCGCTTGCCTTTCAAAAGAACGACGCGAGTTCGAGTTTTTGTGTTGGTCTCGAGCGCTCACTTCGCTTCCGCCATGCAGTTTGGAAACAGACACACCAAGAAACTCAGTTACAGACCCAAACGGAATTTTATATATAAGAATGATATATATTTTTTCTGAGCATACGTCGCCCACGTAAAATGTTTTTTTTATTTACTTTTGTTTTCTTTCTAGTGATGACAGTAATTTCTTTTCCACAAATCTCTTAAGTTCTCGCGACCCTTAAGGTAAAGTGTTTAACATGTTTGAACGTCAATCGAAAAATCGAGTTTTGTGGAATGCATACTCGATTGTGCGAGACACACAAACAAGCACACAGACTATTCTAAAAATTTTTATATTTCTGAGCATATTCAAGAGTATTTTTCCCTAATATTCCAAAATTTCAGGCCAATCGGAGTATTTTCCGAGTTTTCGCGCAGTTTTTACCATTTCATGCAACGCTGACGTATATCGACAGCACTACGCGAGAGGTGAGTAAATGCGCTCCATTGAATGGCGCGAATTTGAAACCTTCCACTCTCGTGAACCGTTATTTTTTTCTCTCTGCACTAATTTCCTCCTATCCCGATTCCGTTTTCACCACTTCCGTTCAAAATTTAACTAGAAATTTTTAATTTCGGGCAGAAAAAAAAACAAGTTATCGCCAAACAAATAGTCTCGATGCCCTCCTATGAGATTTTAAGTGCCCCCTCTGAGCATTCAACTAACCGGCCCCCTATGAGACTTGTTGAAATGACCCCTATGAGACAGTTGCAAATGCCCCCTATGAGACGGTGCCCCCTTTGAGACTTTGCCCCCTTTGAGCACGATGCCCCCTATTTTTATGACCCCTGTGAGTATGGGCCGTCCGCGCAATACTCTTCGCAAGTTACACTCATTCCATTTAATGGTTTCGCGATCAAGGGGATAATGTGGATGAACAGTAGAGGAGATGCTAATGGTTCGCATTTCACCTATGCAAAACTTTTATTTCCTTTTTTGAGACATGCTTTTTCGAGCTTGCGTTCGTGTTTAAAGATTGAAAAAAGAAAAATACGTATCTTGACTATCCACCAAAGTTCACCGCGTCTTTTTGCTTTGCAAATTAATGATTTTTTCAGAATCAGTAGCTTCGAGAATTTCATTATTCTCAACATTTTTTAATTACCGTAAATACTGTATTATAAGCCCATGGGCTTCTATTTTTCAAAGGGGTCTCAAGGGTAGGCTTATATTACAGGTGGTCTTCTATTACAGGGTGGGTTTCTATTTTTCAACCCCCTTTTTTATCCACATAAAAAAAAAACTTCAAAACACCAAAAACAATTTTCATAATATCAAATTCCGATTGCGAATCAGAAGTTCTAATTGAAAGGGGGTACGACAGAATAGAAATAGGCGAAATAGAAATGCTACAAAATATAATTTCTACAAAAAAGAACTGGAAAAAATAGAATGGCTACAAAATATAAATGAGCGGAATAGAACAGCGCGAAATAGAAATGTGACAAAATAGAAATGGGCGAAATAGAAATCGGTGCGATGGAGCGCGTTTGCATTATTCTTCGAATTTTCCGATTATTATAGGTTTTTTCAGTACTTTTCAGATATTTTACGCACTTAACGACATCGAAAATGAAGAAAGGTATAAAATCAATGCAGTTTCAGAAAAAAAAATGGAAAATTGGCGAAAAACTGAGAAATTGAAAAAATTATGCAAACGCGCTCCATCGCCCAAAAATTTCTATTTTGTAGTATTTCTATTTCGCTCAGTTCTATTTTTTCCAGTTCTTTTTTGTAGCAATTCTATTTTGTAGCATTTCTATTTCGCCTATTTCTATTCTGTCGTACCCTCAATTGAAGAGCACTAACAACATAAAATAGATGTTTCTATCTTTAAAAATAATAATTTTCATAATCCAATGGTGTGTGACAAAATTTTCTGAAAAACGGAAATAATTCAAGATGATTTCTGAAAAGACTGATTTTAACTACCGAAACTCAACCACAAAATTGCAGCATTGCTATTTTTTTGTCATTTTCATTTCAATTTTTGATATTGTCGGCCCGCCAAAATGGTCAAACGCGCTCCGCTGAACTCAATACTACGTGGATTTCATTTTGGTTTCCAAATTTTTTCATTTCACGTGTAAATTCAACGTGAAATAAAATAATTTGGAAACCAAAATGAAATCAACGTAGTATTGAGTTCAGCGGAGCGCGTTTGACCGACGTGGCGGGCCGATAATATTATTACTTGTTTTAGTAGTCCATTTTCTTTACTGAAATGTGGAATTCAAAACTATGGTTTTTTAAACCCGCAAATGTTTTGTTTTATTGTGTTTTCAATCGAGTTGCATCATCAATTAATGAAACCTACACCTTTTTTCGCGTAAAAACTTCAAAATGCTCAAAAATTCAACATTCGCGTGAAAAAGGTGGGCTTTTTCTGGTGATGCCACTCGACTCAAAACACAATATGGAATCAGATTAAAAAAATTAAAATGCGATGAAACGCTCCCAACTCCAGGCCAATAATCAATGGGTCCAGGACTCTTTTGGTACGATTGATTTTCGATTAAGTCTGCTTAGGGTGCCAAATTTGTGTACGGCCTCTTTGGGTATAATTGATCCTTAGTTACGGCAACTTTTTTGTATGAAATTGGCAAATTTGGTACCCAAAGAGCAGCCGTAACCATAAACAAAACGTACCAAAAGAGCGAGGAAACTAGACCCACTGCGTGTTGGCTACAACTGCAAAATGGGTTTTTATTAAAGGGTGGGCTTCTATTACAGGGTGGGCTTTTATTTTTCAAAGGGGTCTGGAGATGGGCTTATATTACAGAATGGGCTTCAGAAAAAAGAGATGTATACCCAATTCATTTAAAGAGATGTATACCCAATTCATATCGCCGCCTGCGCCGCATCAGATCAAAGCACGCCAAACTTCTACAAAATTCCCAAGCTTCCAACTCATCCTTTTCCCACTTGTTGCGCAAACAACGCGCCATAATCAAAAAATTAGGTCGTCAAAATTCAGCTTTTGAGAAAAAATCCTGTCCCAGCCTAGTTCTCACGCAGCTAAATCTTTAATTCGCAAACGTCTTAAAATAAAGTCTAGTATTCCTCCTCTTTCCGTTAATGGTAGTTTAGTTCATACAGACACTGATATAGCCCTCACGTTTTCCAGTATCTTCAAGTCCAATTTCTCCTCACCCTCACTTGCCTCATCAATACAGACCATTCCAAGAACGCAATTTGCTAATTCCTCATCTTCATTTTCCTACGCTGACCTCTTTGCCCCTTATATAGTTGAGTTCACTCTTCAAAAGCTTCCCCCTTCTTGCGGTTTCTCCCCGCATCACGCTAACTACCTAGTTCTTAAACGGTGTTGTACCGCGCTTGCTCTTCCCCTCTCCATTATTTTTTCTCATTCCTTTTCCTCCTCCTCGCTCCCGTCAAGCTGGAAGCACTCAATTGTCGTCCCAGTCCCCAAAAAGGGTAACCTGTCGAATCCCACCAACTATCGCCCGATTTCTTTGACTGACCCCATCTCTCGTGTCATGGAGCGAATAATTTGCAGACGTCTCATGTCCGATTTTTCTCACAAGTTTCATCCACTCCAACATGGGTTTCTCCCCTCCCGTTCATGCACCACGTCGCTAATTCATTCCGTCTCCATATACAAGAGAATTCTCAAAGCCCACAAAACTCTAGACATCGTTTATTTTGATTACCAGAAAGCATTTGACAAGGTCCCACACACTCTCCTCATTAGCAAGCTCAAATCGTTTGGGTTCCCGTCAATTTACTGCCAATGGTTCACCGATTTTCTCTCTAATAGGCACTTCTCTGTTAAAATAAATAACTACATCCAGCCTTCCAAAACTCCCATTCCTTCTGGAGTCCCTCAGGGCTCTGTTTCTGGACCTTTTCTCTTTCTTGTTTTTCTAAATGATCTTCTATACTCCCTCCCTACATCGATTAATTTCTCAGTTTTCGCTGACGACATTAAGATTTATCATCACAATCCCTACATTGTACAAAACGCAATCAATATTATTTCTGATTGGTCTGTTTCTAATGAACTTCCGCTCGCTGAATCCAAAACTTCACTTCTCCGACTAGGTTCCCTCAATCCTAAACAATCGTACTTTATTGGTAACTCGCCCATTCTTGCTTCCTCATCTGTCAGGGACCTTGGTCTTCTCACCGATGCTTCCCTCAAATTTGACCTTCATATTAACCAGAAAATAGCCTTAGCTCTATTACGGGCCAAACAACTTCTTAAATCTTTCCGTTCCTCTAACCCTGCATTCTATTCAACACTCTTCAAAACTTACGTACTTCCAGTTCTGGAATACGGTTCCTCTGTTTACTCTCCCCAACCTACCTCTAAGTTATCGATTAAACTAGAAAAGCCTCTTAGATATTTCTCCAAAATAGCTCTCCAACGCTGCAACATCTCCTTCTCATCTTACGAAAATCGCCTAGAACTTCTCAACATGTACTCAATTAGAAATCGCCGTCTTAAAGCTCAATTGCTCCTCCTTTACCGGATGGTTAGCGGTGCCTCATACTTTCCTGAACTGAATTCCTTCATATCTTTTACCTCTTCATCCCGTCGGCCTATGCTTTAACGTGCCACTCACCCCAAACCAATGATTTCTTTTCCACTACAGTTCCAATTTGGAATTCGATTTTACGCAATATATCCACTTTTCTCTCCCCTTCTCAATTTGAACAACTGGTTGTTTTATCTATTACCCGGTTTTAAGATATCATGCTGTCCCTGCCATTTTTTTTTTCATGCCAAATGATCTTTCCCAACTAGGTACATCTCTTGCGGGATTGTCCTAGTTTTAATTCTTTATTCACCCCATACCGTTCCCCATATCATGTTCTTGATTTGTTTTATATGCGACCGACGAATAAATGATATATATATTATTGTTTTAAAAAATTTGTCACCTGGCGAGAGGCGCGAATTCAAAAAATAGGCTCCGCCTCCTCGCCGAAATATTTTTGCAACTCTGCGCGCGCCAATTTGCAATCGCGGTGCGCGCAATTTTCCGCGTCGAATTTTTGTCCAGTGCCTTTCAATTTCCCCTGGAAACCTTTATAAAAATTGTTATTTTGAAGCGAATTTGGCAACTTTTGATTTAAAGTGAGTTTTTGATTTTCTTAATTGGATATTTGTTAATAAGTAACGGAAATTCAACGCATAAAATCGCGCGCACCGCGATTGCAAATTGGCGCGCGCAGAGTTGCAAAAATATTTTGGCTAGGAGGAGGAGCCTATTTTTTGAATTCGCGCCTCTCGCCAAGTGACAAATTTTTTATTATGTTTTCAATCGACTTGCGACATGAGAACGCGAGACTCCGCCCACTTATTTCTGCGCGACCACGCGAACACAGTGATATTTGAAGAGACGCAGACAGAACGACAAAAAATAAGTGGGCGGAGTCTCGCGTTCTCATGTCGCAAGTCGATTGAAAACACAATAAAACAATAATATATATATACAGTAGCGGCCACTGAAATATCCCCTTTTGGTTTTTCAGCTATAACTTTTTTTAGAGAAGAGCTAGGAATTTGAGGTCAACTGTGAAAATGTTCCAAAATAAGCCAGGAATATGATGCAATTTAGCTTTTACTCATAAAAAAATTGCTTTTCTGGAAATTCCAAAAATTCGATTTTTCGACTTTTAATAAAAAACCGTTTATTGAGATTTCACCCGGGAAAAGACTTGTAAATGAGGTAATAAGGGATAGAAACAGTTTCTAACTAATTAATACTAATCTGCAAACCCTCGAGAATCGATAACAGCTTGACATCTTCTTGGCAGGTTTGTTAGAACAGACTGTGGAATCTGAGCCCACGCAGTCTGCAACTGAGAGAATTTCTGGTCGGCATTTTGAGCACGGATGCCGAAAACGCGTCTCTCAAGCTCTTCCCACAAGTGCTCGATAAGATTGAGGTCGGGGCTCTGGCTGGGCCACTCCATTACGGTCACACGGTTGGTGGCGAACCAATGGTTTGAGACATTTCACTCACTTTTATGTGGTTGGACGTGTGCTTCGAGTCATTATCTTGCTGAAACGAGTAACGAACCCTTAGGGAGACACGAGCGAACGGTAGCATTACATTTTGCAAGATCTGTTCGTACACAAAGCGATCCATGTTGCCTCGGATGCGGTGAAAAGGTCCGACCCCATAGCAGCTGAACAGGACCATACCATCACGTTGCCGCCATCATGTTTTACGGTCGGAGTTTGGTATTTTGGGTTGTATCTGGTCCCTACTGGTCGTATCACATAAGAAATTCCATCCGAACCAAATAACATGAACTTGCTCTCATCACTCTACAAAACTCGTTCCCACTGACTTTGAGTCCAGTTGAGATGAGCTCGCGCCCAGGCCACACGAGTTGCTCTATTGCGGTCAGAGATGTACGGCTTCTTTACAGGTCTTTTGCCAAACAGTCCAGCATCGTTTAGGCGCTGTCGGATCGTTCTGCCGCTTGCCACAGGTGATCCACAGGGAGAAACCTGATCGAGGACTTCGGAGGGCACTGAGCCTAGGGTTGCTTCTTGATGCGCGTACGATGTTTCTTTCTGTTAGATGGTTTGTAACTCAAGCCCGTGAGTGTCTTCTCTTCACTGGTTGTCTATTTTGAGCTCTCCAGCGCTTCAAAAATGTTCCAATTGTGGAACGATCGAAGTTGAACTGCTCAGCAAGTTGCCTGAGAGTTCGTCCCTGCTCGCGCCCTCTAGCAATTGAAAATTGCTGGTTAGGGGTCAAATATACTTTAAATTAAGTTTTTGTCATTACCTAAATCAATAGATATTGAAAACTCTAGAAAATATTGGAGTTTTGTAGCTTTAAAAAAAACATAGAAAAAACGATAAAAATCGTGAAAATTGAAAAAAAAAATTAGAAATATTTTTATCGGTAAAAACTAAATTGAATCATATTTGTGGCTTATTTTGGAACATTTTCACAGTTGACCTCAATTTCCTAGCTCTTCTCTAAAAAAAGTTATAGCTGAAAAACCAAAAGGGGATATTTCAGTGGCCGCTACTGTAATACAGGTGGGCTTATAATACAGTATTTACGGTACTCTTAGATTTAAAAAAAAAAAAACACTCATTACAATTTGTTCAAGTTTCAAACTCAAACCCAAGCTCGAAAAAATGTGTCTCAAAAAAAAGAAACAAATTTTGCAGGGGTAGGGTGCAAACTAGTAGCCTCTTCTCTAATGCTCATCCTCACTATCCCTTCGGCCACCCAATCTCGGAAGCAAGAAGGTTTAACTTGTGAAGAGTATTGCGCGGCCGCGACGAACAAAACAAGCGTTTCACTCCAACCCGTGTAAAAACCAATGGTTGAAATTATTGTCTTATCAATTGAGTTGCAACATGAGAACGCAAAAATCGAGGGTACGACAGAATAGAAATAGGAGAAATAGAAATGCAACACAATAGAGTTGCTACGAAATAGCACTGGAAAAAATAGAACGGCTACAAAATAAAAATAAGCGGAATAGAACAGCGCACGGTGTCCAGGATTTGAAATGTGGGCGGAGACTAATTTGCTGGCGCGTCAGCAAACTTCCATCGCGCACTTTCGGTGCTTGCGCATTTTTCGACTCTCGCATTTTATTTTATTGATTTTATTGTTTTTCTTTCAGTAAAACCTGTTTTCTTTGTAAAATGTATGTATTGTATCTTTTAATGCCATATAATTGCCCAAACTTCGCTTTTCGTAAAGATTTATCCTGCAAAAACACCAAAAAACTCAAAACGAATTTTTCGAAATGGTGGCTGAACCAAATTCGACGTTCTTAGGCTTAAAAAATTTCTAAAGACCTCAGCTATAATTCCGTTGGAGCACATGTGGGAAAAATTAAGAATTTATGCTTTTTTTCCCGAAAAACATAAAAAATGCGTCAAAATTTGAATTTCGCGCGCGAAAATCCAGTGGGGCGCGTTTGCTCGGCCCCGCCCACTTTTCAAATCCTGGACACCGTGCGAATTGTTGAAGTAGAGTTTTTTTTTAAACCCATAAAAAAAACATTCTCTCGTTCAAGTTGGGACTCAACAAAAACATCTGTCAAAAAACGCAGAAACTTATGTACTAACCTAATACTTTATTGATTTTTATGTTTAAGGGGAAAACTTCGCATGCTAATTAAAAGGTTCCGGGTTTGACTTTGTGTAACGCAAACTTTTACTGCGACACACTTTTTGCGGTGAGACCACATCCGAGTCAAATGCTCTGCTCCGCCAGGTTTTCGCGACTCGTGAATAGTGCAGAAATCCTCTTCGTCCTTCTATGAGTATAAAATTCATTTTTATCATCGTTGTTGAACAACCTTAGGGTGCAGAACTTTAATTTTTCTCACGACTGCTTAAGCTTTTGTGAAAACAAAAAAATTGCAACGCGGTGTTTGCGTATTTTTGAAATTCAAAGCCTGGGTAGAATTTGAGATAATCTTACAAGTGAGTCAAGGTTTTACAGGAATTTTACAGTAGAGCGAGGTTGATGATGTATTCGCCGAACTATTCGAAAAAAAAAGTTACCGTTTTTTGCCCTCGTTGAAATTTTTTTGTTTTCACAATAGACGGCAAGAATATTACGTCGATAATACTAAAATTGCTTCTGAAACTGCTATTAAACATTCGAATTGTTGTTTAATGTGAAAATATACTAACGCACATGTTTTTAATTTTTTGCTTATTTACTATTCACCTTGGTATAATTCAGATTGTACGTATATTGGAAATCACTCCAATCAACAATCCCGGAGCAGAGTTTTGAAAGACAAAGCCAATACCATGCTAATTTTATTTATTGCAATAGTTGGAACTACGATTTTCCCACAAACATTCGCCTTCACGGAATTCAATGAATCAAAAAGTCAATTTTATCGTCATGACGAATTGGAAAACTTAGCGAAAATCGAGAAAATTGGGAATAGTCTGGTCCGTGTACTCAATGCCATTGTGTTACTTCAGGATGTGAACGAAAATCCCACAGTTATGAAAAAAGTGTTGGCGGAAGCCCTGAATGTGCAAAATGTGTCGTTGTTAGAATCTATCAATGATATGGATGCTAATAATATATTTCAAGCTTTAAAAACGTATTCTTTATTAGCAGATGAAAAAACATCAAGAATAAACGAAATCACAATACTTTTAAGTGCACTGAAATTGCGTAGTAATTATGCACCGGCTAAAAACACCACGATTTTATTCACCGAAAAACGGTGGAAAAATGATACCACTTTGCTCCCGCCCTTAAAAAAAATTACATCTATGAGCGCTACATCATTCATACAAATGCTATTAACTTTCGATATTCTGAATTTTGATTTCACCGTTTTCAAGGAGAAACTAGAAACTTTCAAAACAGACCTGAAAAAGTTTGAAAGCAAATTAAGTCTGCAAGTTATAACAGAAAATCAATTCGCTATGGATTTAGATTTTTTATTCGATAAATTCAAAGAACTTAACGCCGACATTGTTTTATTAATCGATGCAATTAGCAATAGAAAAAGTGAAAACTTTTCAGAAAGTTTGAAAATTTTGATTATGGAAATTAAACACTACGAAAAACTAACCAATCACATTTTTTTGAACACCGTTGATAATTACTTGGTCAGTCTAGAAAAGACTACCAAAAGTATCCAACTATTTGCAAACGCTACAAACAACAACCGGATCAAAGAAAAGACTGATTTTCTAAATATGTTTTTTAGCGAAAAAGTTTCTGTTTCTGATAGAAAATATCTTATCGGCTTTTCTAAGGGATACAATGATTTTGATAATCTTTTCAACGATCTCGACAATGCAAATCTTGAAGAATTGTTGAATCACGGGAGGTCTTTAGCTGAGTTAAAAAATGTTTTAAAACCGGTGTTAGACATCAAGTGCCAAATATCGGAGGCAAAACAATTATGGGAAAAACATTCTAGAACTACTTATTCAACTGCTATTAGTCATTTATCGTCTACATTGATTGGCATTTCGAAGTTTGAATCAAACTCGGTTCTAAACTCACTAACCAATATGAGCTCCATTTGGGAAAGTTTGAGAGCAATGCCCAGAAGAAACATGTTCAAATCGGAAGAGCTTGAAAACCTTTTGAATTCGTTTCAAAAATATTTGAATTTGAAACACAGCTTAGAAGCACTTGCACATTTGTTTAATACGACCAAAAATACAATTGAAGTTTTTCGACATAGTTATGAAACACCAAGTTACGGCAATGAAAGTATTTCCAAAGTAAAAAGTCTCATAAACAACAATTTAAGTTTTGAGTCAATGTACACATTAATGAAACAATTTGAAGATCAATCAAATGATTTCAAAAAACGTCTAGCCAACTTTACTGATTTAAAAAAAAACACAATGGAAAATTTTTTTAACGATATTCACAAAACACGTGGTATTTCCCAACAAATTGAAATTGAAATTAAGCAAATAATCAATAATTTTTTGCTTTTAAATTTTCTTATACCGGTCAAAGATAAAGAAAGGAACATAATCAACCAGCTGCCCACCATTCTAATTTTTGTAAAAAGAATAATTGCTAAATGGGAAGAGTTAGACAAAACCCTTTATAAAAAATTGAAAAAAGAAAAAGACTTCAAGCATCTGACTGAGTATAAGAATGCTAGCGAAACATTAGTTCAGTTAGCTCATTCTCTACTTTTATTGAAGTTTTATCAAAGTACTAAGTTTCGCAACATTACTGCAACATTATTAAAAAACATCAATAGTCTCGAAAGAAAAATAGAAGAATGGTCTTTAAATAATTACCTTGGTCATTATAACGACTACAGTTACATATTTGATTTCAATACATTAATGATGAACGTTTTGTCCGAGATTGAAACATTACCATCAAGATTTCATTACGAGAAACTGAGTTTGTCAACATTCGGAAACAGACTGTACGGACTAAACAATTTTTCCATTTTTAAGTTAGACATTCCACGCATGCTTGCTACCGTCAATTATTTGAAGACGAAGAAAATTAATATATCAGAAGAAATAATAGTGATTGAGCAACTATTACCACAATTAAGCAATTTTCAGTCTGCAGCAGAAGTTAAGCAAAATATTCTTCACGAGTTGCTCTCAGAAGCCTACATATTTTTTAGTGTGTTGTTCGCAAAATACTTGCCTACTGAAATCGACGGGTATAAGTTCAATTTTTATAAAACTGATGATTTATTAGTGTTTTAGGATATTTTGGAAAGCAGTCGTGTGGATCGCTGTTATGCTTCTGGCTTGTGCTTGCGGTCCTGTCATATACTGGTTCCGAACTGTCATAGACGAAGTCAGAGAAAAATCAAGAAATTGACGATTATTATTTATGAAAGTATTTTACATTTTTTTTTCTTGGTTTTCATTTTTAATACAGTGCGTAACAAACCGTATTTCCTCTAATATAAGCGCACCTCTAAAAAGGCGCACCCTGCGAGGTGCTTCGAAAAATAGAGGTGCACACTCTAATTGAAGCGCACCCTCTAATAGAGGCACACTCATTAACTGTACATTTTTCTTCTTAGTTTTTGCGGAATTTCTTCCTTTTTTTTTCGGTTTTTTTGTAGGGGTACTACGGTATAGAACTCGCACGGAATAGAACCATCTGAAATAGAGCTGTGCCAGCACGGAACCGCTCGAATAACTCGAAGAAGTATTTCGTTGTACATGTACATTGTATTTCGTGCAATGGTTTTTTTAGTACAGTTCCCTTTTGTCCGGATTTATTCCGCGCGGTTCTATTCGGTATTATGCGTACACGAACGACTGGTGCTGACGATGCTCCGATATTCGCAGTTTTTACGGCGTTTTCACAACACATAATTGCAGTTCTATTCCGTGCGAGTTCTATACCTAAATACCCGCTTTTTTGCAGTTGTTTTAAAGTCCTTTAGTTGTCTTGCTTTTTTTTTCAATAGTCGGTGAGGTTCAAAAAGAAAATTACATTTAAGGCGAGGTCGTTTCGTTTGCTATTAAAAACAGCGTTTCCGGCGCCGTCAAGAAATCTGATGTTGACCAAAAATGTCAGATATCAATATTGAAAAAAACAATGATGGGCTGAATTCTCTTCCGAAAAAAATGTTTGAAAAATATAAGCGCACCCTCTAATTGAAGCGCACCTCTAATAGAAGCACATTTGGAGAAGAGGTTGAAAAATAGAGGCGCATGCGCTTAAATTAGAGGAAATACGGTAAGTATATGCGCACCCCTGAAAATATCAGCTACGGCGTTCGCATGCAATCTGAAGACTTGAGACCTTGAAAATCGTTATCAGCATGCTAAATTTACCCACTGTACGAATTTTTAAGTTAATAAACACAAAACTCTTGTGATTTGACTAATACAGTGCTGGCCATAAGTTTATATAAAACCGGTTTTTTCAAGATAACACGGCTCATACTCGAAGGAGGGTCATGAAATTGTTACGGTATGTGTTAAACACAGTCACGGAAATATGCAGACTAAAAAATTCCATCATTACAAAAATTTTTTTGGAAATTTGTATTTTTTCGTTTTTTTCACTATTACAAGTTTTCATGATTTTTTGTGATTTTGTTGTGATAATTTTTTTTTGTGCTCACAATCAGTTACAAATATTTATGTTTTTTTTAGGATGGCTAAACCTTTTGGAAGCAAATGCGTCTCAACAGACATTAAAAAAGCCATTTTGCGAGGTCACGAACAAGGGAAAACTAACAAAAATCTTGCCAGGCAGTTTCAGCTCTCTTTGCCTGGAATCTACGCAATTATCAGAAGATGCAAGGCTCAGGTACATTAAAAAAACATGTTTTTTAATAACTAGAATCTTTAGAAATTTTGTACTGGACCGAAATCCACTGGTAGACCCAAGCAATCCAGCCGTAGTATGGATCGGAACATCCTGAGAGCTGCACGGGTGGATCCCAGAAGAGCGTCTACCGACATTCAAATGGTTGTGACCTCTCCAGTCGAACCAGCGCCATCTAGAAGTACCATCAGGAGACGCCTACAAGCCAACGGACTCCATGGAAGACGTCCAGTTCGTAAACCATTCATCAGCGAGAAGATTAGAAGTGCACGTGTCGCCTGGGCCAGAGCCCATCTCAACTGGGGGCGTGCTGAGTGGGCCAAACATATCTGGTCAGACGAAAGCAAGTTTAACATGTTTGGAAGTGATGGAAACACATGGATTCGTCGACCTGTTGGAGCCAGATACTTCCCCAAGTACCAGCTCCCAACTGACAAGCACGGAGGCGGATCGTGTATGGTATGGGGATGCTTCTCGGCTGGCTCCATGGGGCCACTTCGACGTACCCAGGGAATTATGGATCGCTTTCAGTATGAGGATATCCTGGAGAACACAATGAGACCATGGGCACTCCGAAATGTAGGCCGAGCCTATGTTTTCCAGCAGAATAATGATCCGAAGCACACATCTCTCCTGTGCGCAACTGGTTCCATCGCCGTCGGGTGGACGTTTTGGATTGGCTCAGCCAGTCCCCCGACTTGAATCCGATCGAGCATTTTTGTGAGGAACTGGAACGTCGTCTTAAAGAGGTCCGAGCCACAAACGTGGACCAGAAATTTGCTCAATTGGAGGCTGCATGGAAGACTATCCCACTCTCTATTGTGGATACTCTACTGGATTCCATGTCGCGTCGTTGCCAGGCAGTAATTGATGCAAAATGCTTTGCCACAAAATATTAAATCATTTCCCTGTCATTGAATTGCCGATCGGAGCTTTCCTACTTCATTTTTCACAGGTTGTCACTTTCTTGGTTTTTCATTTTTTTCGAATAAATTGTTGTAATTTTTCAAAATTTTGATTTGTTTTCTGAAATTATTTTTTTAATTAACGCAATTTACCCTCATAAACATGAGAAAAAATTTCATGACCCTCCTTCAAGTATGAGCCATGTTATCTTGAAAAAACCGATTTTATATAAACTTATGGCCAGCACTGTACGTCTGAAAAAAACTGCTCCTGCAACCGTGATATAAGTATAAGCGCACCTCACATAACATCGGAAAAACTTAAGAAAAACACAAGTTGATTATTAGTATCTGTACCATAGAAGTTTATAACTTCATATTCATGATTGGACATAGAATTAGATACGCTTTGTATGTGTTAGGCAGTGTTGTTTTTGAATACCTGCTCCAGGATACTCCACTCATGAAGAATGTCGACCTCGAGTGCAGCATCGGCTAGAATAATAAAGTAAGTTTTCAAATTTCAGTACTAAAATTCCAAAAAATTTGTATTGTCGGCCCGCCAAAATGGTCGAACACGCTCCGTTGAACTCAACGATCTGCGATTTTTATTTTGGTCTCCAATTTATTTCATTTCAAGTAGAAATTCAACGTGAAATGAAATAAATTGGAGACCTAAATGGAAATCGCATCACTGGTGAAGCGCCACGGGCCCGCTGCGGGCCCGCCAGCGGACCGCTGACAGCTAAAAGAGTACACGCGTGGTGCACGCAGCGGGCCCGTGGCGGGCCCGCCAGCGGCTCGCTAGCTGCTACATCGCGGGGGTGACTCCCTTCTTGCTTTTTTCTTTATTTGATATTTTCTCATGAAAACTAACACAGTTTGTGTTTCTATCAATATTTATTGAAAAAATAAAACAAAAATTCAATACAGCAATTATTTATATTATTCCAAAATTCGTCGCTGTCGTTGTCCCATTCATCTCAGCATCGTTCGTCCTCACAAGATTTGGCACGTGTCTAAAAATTCAGTAAATTTTTTTGTGTAAGAGATGCGGCGGTGAGTGCGGCATCCCGGAGGATGATAATTTATTTTAAAAAATTGTATTAAGCAAAGCACTCTAATTTGTATGACACAAATTCCGTCCAGTTCAATTTCTTTCCTTATTATGTGTTCACAAACGAGGTGTGCAAACGACGCTCCGATGTTCCGCAGTTTATCACTGTGGAAAGTTTAAACTTAAAAATGTATAATTGTTTGCAACGGACATTTGAAAATATACGTTTTGACCTGAGGAAACGCGAGCGAAAACGGCGCTACCTCGAAATAGAACCTTTTCGAAATAGAAATGTGCCGAAATAGAACGTGACGCGAAATAGAACCGCGTGAAATAGAACTGTTCTGAATTAGAACTGTCCCAAATTAGAATTGCGTGAAATAGAACTGTACCGAAATATAACCGCGTGAAATAGAACCCAGTCAATAAATAGAAAACGCTCCTCAACTGAAATCCAACGCAGTGCCACGGTTGTTACAGGTCACGCCACTGAGTGGAACTTTTTCTGTTTGGCCATTTATTCAATAGTCTTCACCCAATTGCGATAAAACGCTCTAAAACGGAGTACAGTTCTATTTCACGCGGTTCTATTACCGAACAGTTCTATTTTACGCGGTTCCATTTCGGAACATTTCTATTCCGGAACAGTTCTAATTCAGAACAGTTCTATTTCACGCGGTTCTATTTCGCGTCACGTTCTATTTCGGCACATTTCTATTTCGAAAAGGTTCTATTTCGAGGTAGCGCCGCGAAAACCACTATCACATGGGCATGAGCCAGCAAACGTGAAAAATTTTACAAAAAAGCCAAAATTGTGTCAGTTGTTATATCATTTAACTTTGGGCCTCCTTTGTATGAATTTTCAGTTATGCGTCGGGCGCGTTTGCTCTCTGCCGGCGCATGCGTCCGTGCTCCATGGTGGTTACAATCAATTCCTTTTTTTTAAAGTATTTTCACTGTTGCACAAGCTATAGCCACTGAGAATCGTCTAGTTTTCTTAAATCAGCAAAAAACGTCGTTAAAAACACATGAATTGTTCAGAGCTTGGAACTATCTTTTCTAACGCGAGAACCCTAGTATCGGTTCTCAAAATTATGAATGAACCAGTTTATTCAAGAGAAGAACATAATTGTTTAATGCTCGACAGAATTTAAGGCAAAAATATTACTCAAAACTCATATTTTTGTTTCATTTTAACTAGAACATTTTCGGCGGCTTTCCCCCGGTGTAACGGTGAAAAAACCCCAAGTGCCTTCAGTATGCTACACTTCAAACTTAACCGATTTGTATCAAACTTCGGCAGTCTTTTTCCACTTTGTTTTAAAAATGTTTCGCCAAGTTTGATGCAAATCGGTCCAGTAGTAGCTGAAAAAACGCACACGAAACATCACATGGACACAGGTACAACAAACATGAATAAACACATATTTTTGATTTATTTTTATTGTAAAAAAATTAATTTTGAACGAGCACAACGGAAATCACGGACTAGAAGTCAAATAGGTGTTTTTGTTGGTAACAAAACATGCCTAAATTTATTTGACGATGCTTTTTCAATAACTTTTTTCCAAAAATGCTGCACTTTTGTATTTTTTATGTACTTAGTTGAGCGAAAAGATGACTCATACATTATTCTCCTAATAATTGCAATTGCTTGAAATATTGAACGTGTTATCAATAAAAAAGAGTACAAACGGAGCTAGAATTCATTCAGCGATGGTTTTTACAACATTATTTCAAAATATCTTTATGTTCTCTGAATTTTAGCAATTTTTTTGTGCGAGTTATTCATTTTTCTTGTTAAAAAGATAGGTAAAATTTATAAATCTTTAGCCTATTCAATAGGAAAAAATCGATATTTTTCGAAGCGGCGTGCCGCATCTATTCAAAATCATATTTTGGGCATAATCTATTCAAATCCGCTCATAAACTTCATTTCTTTTTCTTCTTTAGGACTTTTTTTTTTGACAGTAAAAAATTAAAAAAAAAAAAGGAAATCTTACCGACGCCGGCGGTGTCGAGTTCCGGTTGTCCAGTGGTACCTGAAACAAAAAAAATTTCAAAAAGTTATCGGGCATATTCAAAAAAAAAAATAAAGATTTAAAAGAAAGAAAAATGATTTAAAAACGCCAGCAAAACATACTAAATTGGAGTCTTTTGGCAAAAATCGTTCAAAAATATTAAGCTCCGCCCACTTTGCAATACGGGCACGCCATTTGGCAACCACGCGGCGCGCCTTTTGTATCACGAATAACTGGACACTATTTTCCGCTTCCGTTGTTATTTTTGGAAAATTTTTGATTAAAGATCAAAAATGAGTATGAAATCACTGAAAACAACAGAACAAATAAAGAAAAATCAAACGTAATCGCCTTAAAATTGGCATATTGAGCGATGTTAGCCTGCGCTCAACTCATTTTCGACGTCAATCCGCAGTCACCGATTGTCATCGTTATTAAATCGGTAATTGCAGTACTATAGGCTGCCAAGCCTGCTGCGCCGACGTCCACTGGCTATTGATAGTGCATTTAGGGGGCTTGGAAAAAACAAGGCACGCTAAAAAAACGATAAAGGTCTCTTGAGTAACCGCCGTAGCAACATTTTTTTAGAAGAACTATAAGAATTAGAAAACGCAGAAAATCTCTCGATCACGCAACGTGAATTGCAGACTTTCCCGTATTTGTCGCGTCGCTCCATTTCCCAAAGAACGAAACTCGTAGGTTTTTGAATACCGCCTACTTTTGCCTACATCTGTTTTAATTGAATTTTCGGATGAATTAAAGATTTTTTGAATTAGAATAAAATTTCGTAAACAAATATTAAAACAAACGAAACGTTTATGCAACTTCTACGCAACTTATCCGCGGTCGGTCAAATCCAATTCTTTAAACAAAGTCTACTAAATATCTCATCATGCGCGATATAATTCACATAAAACCAGGAAAAAAACACTCACATAAAACCAGGAACGCTACGGGCCCGTGGCGGGCCCGTAGCGTCTGCGGAGCCGCCGCGGGCCCGCGCGCGGTTCACCAGTGATAGCGTTGAGTTCAGTGGAGCGCTTTTGATCATTTTGGCCGGTCGACATCTAAAAATATTTGGACTTTTCCCCAATTTCTATGAATGAAAAAATCACCATTCCTATTTTTATTTTTCAGGCGTATCAACAACAGCAGCCGGTACAATGTGGATAATATTCAGGAGCTCGTACAATTGCCATTGATCAAAGGTTTTAATCAAAAATCACCTGGAATTCGAATGTTCTAATAATTCCAGACACTGCCCCCAACGAACAAGCCGCTTTGGTCATTGAGAAAATTGTTCAATGCCAGCACGTTTCGATTTCTACGACCCGGTCGCGCAGCTCAAATGCAAAGAATTAAAAAGAGCAGCTCTAAACGAGCTCATCGATCACATCACATCGACAAAAGGCGCGATTGTGGAGACGATCTACCCGGCGGTGATCAAAATGGTCGGCAAAAACATATTCCGTGTGCTTCCACCGTCGGAAAACTTCGAGTTTGATCCGGAAGAGGACGAGCCAACGCTGGAGGTTTCGTGGCCGCACTTGCAGCTCGTCTACGAACTGTTTCTTCGCTTCTTCGAGTCGCCAGACTTTCAAGCATCGATCGGAAAGAAGTACATTGATCAACGGTTTGTGCTCAAGTTGCTCGATCTTTTTGATTCGGAGGATCCGCGTGAGCGAGACTTTTTGAAGACTGTCCTTCATCGGATTTATGGAAAGTTCCTCGGGCTCCGCGCCTTTATTCGCAAGCACATTAACAATGTGTTCTTGAGGTGAGCGAGCAATTTCGTGGGTTTTGAAACCTTGAACACTGAAACTTTTAGATTTGTCTACGAGACGGACTCGTTCAACGGAGTCGGTGAGCTTCTCGAAATCCTGGGCTCTATCATCAACGGATTTGCTTTTCCGTTAAAGCAAGAGCACAAGGTGTTCCTCGTCAAAGTACTCCTTCCACTTCACAAGCCAAAGTGTCTGTCGTTGTATCATGCTCAGGTATTTATTTTATGATATTTATTTGTTGTCTGTCCGCTGAATTCAACGCTGTTGTGAAAAGGAAAAAATTGCAACTCCGTGTTGGCGTACTTTTGAAATTCAAACGTCAATGAAAGAAATATCATGGAAAATGAAGAGAGTTGTTCCCATTTTCGTTTGAATTTTAAAAGTACGCAAACACCGCGTTGCAATGATTTGCGAGAAATCGAAAGTTTTTCCTATTATGTGTTCACGAACGAGGTGTGCAAACGACGCTCCGATGTTCCGCCATTTTTCCATTGTTCCGCAGTATTCGCTGCGAGACCGCAGTGATAAACTGCGGAACATCGGAGCGTCGTTTGCAAACCTCGTTCGTGAACACATAATACTTGAATCAAAAATAACAACAAAAGTTTTAAACATAGAGGGGAACAAAATCAGTTCTATTACGAATTTAAATTTATTATTTTTCAGTGCAATCAACAACGATCGACTGGCTCGCTCATCTCCACTGGATTTTTTCTTCTTTTCCCCGCTTTTAATTTGTTTTTCTTTGCATGTAGATATTTGATTGTATTTATTTTTATATGTAAATATTTTTAAATACGTAATTTTTCAATAAATAAAGTTAAAGAAAATTAATTATTCATCCAGGAAATTTCTTAGCGGTACGTGAATTGCGAAAACAGAAAAATGATAGCGAAATGTCAATTATTTGCTATCGATTGGTCAATTCTTGTTGTTTTTGTTCGCGATGTGCACACGATTTGTTGATTGTGTGGCAAATATTCGGGATTTGTCATTTGTGTGCGAACAAAATCATTGTCGGCGAATATGCTGTTTCGCGAATTGCAAATTGTTGACCATGTTTTCGGGATGCGCATATAATTTGCAAATTAAATGTAAATTTTCGCGAATTTCGAATTGTGCGCGCACAAAAGTAATGTTCACGCGTACCAATTTCGCAAACGCGCGAACAATTTTTGACAAATTATTTGCGTCACGCGAATCACCTGTGACCGATGCACACTTTCACCAACCCCCGGAGGCCGCTCATATGATCGGCGGCCCACAGCGAGCTGCTATGCAAGTGTGCTCCACCGAAGTGAGCGATTCGGCTTGTATAAATAACGAGACCTTTCCCCCACACTTGACCGATAGAATATTGCTGGTCTGACTGGTCATTTTACTTTTATTATCCTCATATATTTATCTTCTTCGATTAAACTTGTACTGTATACATTTGTGATGGATAATAAATAAATTCTAAATATCGATTTTTAAGAAATTGATTTTTTTTTTCTGAAAATGCTTAAAATTGATATTTTTGTCTGACATTTTGGGGTAATGTCCGCCCCCTCCTTTTGCGGTCCCTACCAGGGGTGGGACCAAAAAAAAAATTTTTTTCGATTTTTTTTGTTTTTTCGGGTTTTTTTTTTGGATGAGACAAAACATTTTTTGTTTTTTTTTGAGGATGTGGATAAGACAAAAAATTTTTTGATTTTTTTTTTCGATGGTAAGAGTGAGACCAAAAATTTTTTTTTTTTAGATGATGCGCCGCAGGCAAAAAAATTAAAAAAAAAATCACGGAGGCGAAAGAAAGTTCCGGTTTTTGGGCAAAAACTTATTCAGTATATGCTCCGAATTGACAAAAACCTCTAATTTTCAACAAAAACTTGGAAAATTTCTTTTTAAATGACAGAAATACGTACTTTTTTTGAAATTTTTTTTGTTTTTTTGGTAAATTTTTTGAAGAAAAAAATTTTTTTTTTGTTTTTTTGTTAATTTTTTTGAGAGCAAAAAAAAATTTTTTTTTTTTTGGTAATTTTTTGGGGGACAAAAAAAGTTTTTTTTTTTTGGTAACTTTTTTTGGGGACAAAGAAATTTTTTTTTTTTTTGGTAATTTTTTTGAGGACAAAAAAAGTTTTTTTTTTTTTGTGGAAAATTTTTTTTTGTCTCCCTACATATAACCCGTCTGAATGTCATCCGTGATTTGTTGTCTGTTTTCTCTTTTATACTCTTATTTCTAATCATTACTTTTAATTTTCTGTTCTTTCTTATTACTTCACGTTTATGTTTGAAACGTATTGTCCATTCGCGAAGAAAGCACGTGCGCTCCACGAAACTTAGTACTTCGTGGATTTCATTTTCGTCGCCAAATTATTTCATTTCACGTTGAATTTACACGTGAATGGAAAACAATTTGGCGACGAAAATGAAATCCACGAAGTACTAAGTTTCGTGGAGCGCACGTGCTTTCTTCGCGAATGGACATTAATAAATACAATACAATACAAAGTGTTCATGTTTTTAAACTTTTAATATGCAATAAAATTTGATTTTTTCCAACAGTGAATTTTCTTTAGATGAACTCACTGCACCTTGCATTGGGAGACTCGCTTCAAAAACCAGAGAAATTGGTCAATAGAGCGCGCCTGCACCGCGTTTGCGTCTCGTATCTCGACACACTCTCTCGCTCACTTTTTTTGAAAATATGTTTTTTAGAGCATTAAAATGCATTTAAAAGTATCTTCTCGTTTCATTTTTGGAAAAATCTCTCTGTTAAAAGGTAGAAAAAATTTTTTAGAGTGTTTTTAAATCAAATTTTTTGAATATTGGTCGATTCTTTCCTATCGATTTTTAGTTGTTCTTCTATTTTCGCAGGCATTTTTTTATCCGAAAATTCATATTTTCTATTTTTCCCTTTCAATTAATATTTATTTTGTCAGAAATTTACATTTTTAGGTGCCATTCAACGAAAACCAGCCTTTGGTTTGTATTGTATTGTATTGTATTTATTACGTTTCAAAAACAAACGTGAAGTAATAAGAAAGAACTCCCTGCAATATCTTCTGCGCGTTTCCAAGTCGAACAAGGACTTTTTCGCCCAGGTAGTTCCTATCTGGAATGCAGTGACAGCAAACACCCCGGTTTTTCTCCCTCCTTCCAAATTTCTTGCCCTTCTCGATAAATCATTATCTCGGCTTTAAGTATCTCCCTTACTTTATCTTATTATTTATTGGCACCTAATTTTTAAGTTTACACGTACAATTGTTTTATATATACATATACCGTGTATTCGTACACATTCTCCCATGTATTTTTCCTGTGATATATAATTGTATTCTATCTTCCGAGCCCCACTCTTACGGGTTGGGACCGGATTTCATTCTATTGATTTTGTTTACGAAATCAATAAATAAATAAAGAACAGAAAAATAAAAGTAATGATTGGAAATAAGGGTATAAAAGAGAAAACAGACAGCAAATCGCGGATGACGGAGGGGGAGGGGGAGTAGGAAGAAAAAGAAGCAAAGATATTTGTAGAAATTCAAGGAGATGGAAAATAGAAAGATTATAGATAAACAAAAGTTTTGGTCTGAAGCTCAATTTTTGATATTGGGATCTTTTGTCTTAAATTTAGCTGAGTTAATTATTCTGGTTAACGTTCGATGAGTAAAGAATTTGGCTTTTTTCTTGGTTTTTGGTGCTTTCCATCTAAAAGTGTGGTGGATTCTCGTCCTAGTAGAGGTAGTTTGAAAGAAAAAGTCGTTCATGTCTTTATCAATTAGCCCTAGTATCATGTGTTTTACCCATTTGGTGTCAATTTGAGCGCGCCTTTCTTCTAATGATTCTAGTCTGTACTCGGAACGGCGTTCTAAGGATGATTTGTAATCGGGGTCGTCTCTTAAGACTATTTTGCCAGCGGCCCTGTTCATTAATTTTCTGGTGAAACTGTTTTGTACGCGTTCTATTGATTGTGCTAGCTTTTTTGTCTGGGGGGAGGTTATTACAGTACCGTATTCTAAAAATGGTCGTGTGAATGTTTTGTATAACTGAGATAGAAGTCGAGCATTTTTTGAGAAAAAAAACTTGAAAATCATGAAGTTTGCGTATCTGGCTTTGTTGATAGCTGTTTCCCAGTGTTTTTCATAATTTAGGTTCTCGCTCACAAGGGAAGTCATTTTGGTGGGGCTTTGAGAACTTGATGAAACTTGTGTCAGAGGTAGTCCAGACCCTCCTGAATCGAAATCAGTTAAAAAAAACTGCGGGTTTTGCCGTCTTCTGGAGTTATGACGTCTTCAAGATGGAGCGAAAAGGGGTGCCACCTTTATAAGCGCTCGCTTCACCCTTTCTCAACAGCGAGGTGGTGGCCGAGGGGGTGCACAGGTGATTTGCGGTAGGCCTGCCGCAGGTCGAAAGCAGCTCGCGGGCAGGTGAAAAGAGTACCTCGCTAGATGCCTGCGGCAGGCCTGCTTCAGGCCGACCGCGAAAAATCGCCTGCGGCATGCATACCCCGAACCCGCTTTCGACCTGCCGCGATAATAACGCATGCGGCAGGCCCACCGCGACGGGTGAGTTAGGCCTGCCGCGGCTACCCTGGTCGTTCGTGGTAGGCCTGTCGCAGGTGAGAAAACGCTTTTGGGGGGGGGGGGCTTTCACTTCAATTGAATAATTGATAGGCTTTGCTTAACAAAAACAATTTATTGTAACAAAAAACAGTCAGGAGTAATATTAAATAATTGAGTACTAGTCGTTGCACTCGCTCACGTACTCTGCGACTTCTTCATCTGGAGCGTCATCTTGTTCTCCTTCGTGGCCAAAAAGAGCTCTGAAAAAAAAAGGTTGAAAACGTAAAGAACGGTCAAAAGAGAAGGAAAAGATGGGAGAAAACTCTTAGAATTGTTTCATTTTGCTTAATTTTGGGTCTGCAATTAAATTTTTTGTGTTTCTGTATTCAAACTTTATCGCGAAGACAAATTAAGCGCCCGAGACAAATACTAAAACTCGAACCTGCGTCATTATTTCACTCAGAAAATTATTCGCGAATAGCCATTGAAAACGGCTAATAGCCACCGATTCGAGGCGTGTGCCATATTTATTCGGCACACGCCCCATATTCGATGGCTATTAGCCGTTTTCCATAGTTATTAGCCGTTTCCGTCGGCTATTATGTTGAAATTTTTTCCATTTCAAATTTCGGACATCTTGTGTCTGGAATTAGTCACAAAATCACTGAGTAAGCGCGATAATTGTTTCCCTTCATTGTTGTATACAAGCATACGTGCCAACAAAAATTGTTTTAAAGGCGGTGGCATTACCCTATAATGGCTAATAGCCCTTCACTGCAGCTAATAACCATATTCGACGACTAATAGCAATAATGGCTAAAAGCCAAATTTTCAGTTTTCAGTTTTCCAAATTATTTTCAGTGGCTTTTAGCCAACTAGATGCCAAATCTCGCCATTTACGCGTCAAAAAATTTCCGGGCATCCGACAAGACTGCGCGACACGCGATTACATGAAATATTATGTATAATGGACCTATTCATAGGAGAGAAAAACAAAAAAAAAAATTTTTTTTCCTATTCATAGATGTAAAAAAACGACAAACAATGTCGAAAAACGAATGGTAAACAAGTGTTTATTGACCATTAAGCTTTCCACGGCGGGCGTTTTTTGACCGTCCGACCCGTTCGGGGAAAGGGCCGTCCGATCCCCGGGGAAAAAGAAAAATGCCCGCTTGAAATGTTTATTATTTTTTCCAACTATTAAAAAAAATTGGAGAATAAAGTTCACGCATTTATACACATATTTTCCATTTCCCGTGACAAAATATTATTTTTTATGATTCCACATTTGCCAACGCGATGTGCCCTTATTTCTATCCTAGGAAACCGTCACGAAACATTGCAGACCGGGCAACGCGGACGGGCAGCGGGCACCCGTTCTCCGGACGGGTAACGGACGTTTTCGGACGGCCCGTCCATGGTGGAAAGCTTATTGACCATGATAGACCATTGATAGTGAGGAGGCACAGAAAAGGGGCGGAGTTTGCATGAACTAGTAAACAATTCCGTTCCCACGAGGTTGTAAACTCTCTGTGCCTCCTCACTATCAATTTGAATAGGTCCATTACATCTATTATGGATTCAGGAATGAGCGACAAAACGCGGTGAATTGTGGGGCAAAAGTTGGCTGGTCTCGCCACGGTTTTGACAGACTACGGTTAGCGCGAAAAATATTTTTTCTTTTTTTGTTTTTAATAAAAACGCGATTTTTTGCTTTTTAACTACCATTTTTCAGTATTAAAATTTTTTGTGCAACCTGGAATGGGTAATTTCTTTTCAAAAACACATTTTGTTGAGAAAAAACTATGAAAATGCATTTTAATTAAAAAAAAAAAAGAAAAAATATATATTTATAAGGAAAAAAATGTTTTTTTTTGTTTTTTTTCTCCTATGAATAGGTCCATAAAAAACAAGAGGAGAATCGTTTTAGAAATGAAAAAAAACCTGGTTTACCGTAAAAATTGTAATAGAAGCGCCCCTGTAACTGAAGCGACCATCTAATAGAGGCGACCCACGAGGTGCATCTTGAAAAATAGAGGTTAACCCTCTAATTGAAACACACCCCCTAATAGAGGCGCAGATTTGTTAAAGGCGCACCCGTACTCAACTGCGTGTTATGATTAGTGAGTTTTATCGTTTAAATTTCAATTTTTTGACACGTTTGCAATACTATACCAATAAGTTAATGATGAATTAAACTCTAATCAATAGTCCAAAATAAGAAAATAACAAAAAATTAAAGCAGATTTTGATCTTCCGAAATTTCCAGGTAATTAACGACAGGTAAACCGTTTACCGGAATGTGTTTCTATACGTCTCACACTCCCATTATACAAAAATCAGTTTTTTTTTAATAATTTCGGAGCTTATGCGGAATAGAACTGTAACAACACAGGAACTATTTGGCATAGCGAAAAATTGAATTCAATACCCAATAGAATAAGTTTTCAAACTGCGGTAGCTTTTCTGGGCTAGTAAATCTTAATTTTCGGCAGTTCTATACCAAAAAGGTTCTATACCGTTACAGTTCTATTCCGCAATAACACTCTAGTTACCACTATTCAAACGGCCTCCGGTTTGAATTTAAAGAATTGCAGAACCTTCATCCTCGTTTCTTTCCTTCTAATTATTTCATAATTCTTACTTCTCACATCAACGTAATCGCCAAATGCGCTCTTTACGAGGTACAAGATTAATTTCATGATGTGGCGCTCAATAGTCCGTATTTTTTGGTCTTTTTTGCATAAAGTTTTGCTTTAAAATTTCCGAAATGGAAAAATATAAGGTTGAAAAATAGAGGCGCACCAAAGAGGGAGGGTTGAAAATAGAGGCGCATCCGCCTCTATGACAGGTTTTACGGTAACTATTTCCATCTACTATTTCAAGCTTTTATTTTTTTTATGTATTGAGTGTCACACTTCGTTTCACCATATTTTTTCTCCGCTTTTAACTGTGGCGTCGGCGAATGCCGCTGAATTTTCTATTCTAGTATACTAATTTTAATAAAAAAATGTTAAATATCGATTTCACTCATTCTCCGCGGAACATCGTGATATAAAAAAGTTTGCCTATTTCATTTCCTACTTCTTAATTATTTTCAGAAGAAAAGTATCACAACGTGGGGAATGAGTGATATACCTTTTACAATTTGTCCCAGATTCCTCGCGCATGAGCGAGAGAATATTAAACAATATTTCCCAAATTTTCAGGCAAATTGGAACAATATGAGTTTTCTCCCTTATTTTCTGTCATTCCCCCTATAATGCAAAATAAAACAAACATACGTTTCTTCGAGCCCTTCAGCCACAAGATCTTTGATCTTTTTTGCTTCCTTCTCGCAGGAACCCGCACCGTGATCGTTATTGAATTTAGCGCGGATCTTATTGTTTTTTCAATCGACTTGCGACATGAGAACGCGTGACTCCGCCCACTTTTTTTCGCGCGACCACGCAAACACAGTTTGATTTGAAGAGAAGCAGAGAAAACATGTCTCTTTTTCTCTCGTTATCATGCTGCAACTCGATTGAAAACACAATACCCCTAAATAAAAAATTCATATTTTTCAAACTTAAATAACCTACAATTTGTTTTCAAGTACAGAACGAGATAATTGAATTCCATAAATTATCCAATCATTCGTCAACTCTTGACCGAATCCGACGATCAAAAATTCTTAACAAAAAAATGTACAATTTCAACTTCAAATTTCACACCTGACAATTTTTCGAACAATTCGTCGTCGATAGATAAATAAATAGATGGCGAATTCGAAGCAGAATACGCACAAAAGCTTGGGTCGAATGTAGCGATCTGTGAAAAAAAGAGCATACGCTTTCGAAGTAAAAAAAACTAAAGTGGTACCTTTTTAAAGCCTGTAACTAACGCCAATTTAAAGTGGGCTTCTATTTTTGCCGCGGTCCATTTCGAACAATCCACGACATTATATAATTGGCTTATTTTAAACATTTTTTTGGATGGCAGTGTGACTATGTTGTCGTGTTCTAAAGCTGAACAAAGGGAAAATCCTCGTTTATTTCCTACTTTAGGCGTCTAAAATTTTGGTTTTAAAACAAAAAAAATATCAATTCTAACCGTTAATTCGGTTTCTTTCGACTTCTCAACGCTTCGAACAGAATTTCGCTGAAATGTATCGCAAAAAATTAACAAAAAAAAAAGCAATTTTACCAAGACGCTCTCGGTAGCCGACATTAAACAATGTTTAATGAAGAAATTGTCGAGATTTTTTTTCTTTGCTTCTTCCGCCAGTATAACCCATTCGTAAGAACGGGTCTCACGATGATTTCTTATTAGTTTCTGAGAGTTTTTCTGAAAAAAAAACCAATTTTTAATCAACCTAAAGAGGTTTCTCACCGCGAAGGTTTGTTCGTCATGAGCACGACCGTGGTTAATATCAAAGAAATTGTTTAATGCAAAACCCAGTGGGCTCCAACAGCCATTTATAGTAGAAAGTACGTTTTCTTTTAAATCAGTTGTCGATGGCGCAGATGAAACACTGGCTTTGGTATTCGAGTCTTGCCAATATGAATCGCGGCAATCTGTTGTAACGGTACATAGACTAATGTCTAAAAATTCCTTCGTCGGTGTTCGATTAGTTGAACACGTCGGTGAACCACTTGTTGGCAGCGCTTCAGCCGGAGTATCAATAGATCGAAAGCTCAACGGCTTGCTGTGCATAGCGAGACTGTATGGCGACGAACGCGTAGGAAGACGTTTTTTAGATCTTATCATTCTGAAAATTAAAAAAGTTATGTAGCAAGCAGGAGCTGTATTTGCATAGCGCATAAAATTAGACGGAAAACACGAAAAATTGATAATTGATAGTATTGATAGTATTGGTCCACTTTTGCGTTGCATTTTCACGTGACGAAGACATCTGCAATAAGTTAATAATCGTAACAGTGTTTGTTCTTATCTTATGGTTTTGTAGTAATGCAATTTTCATGATAGTATCAATTATGAATATGACATCCATTAGATTGTAAGACAATTAAAGAGCCTTTGGTAACTAGATAAACGGCGACTCCTTCAATTTGGTCTTTGGACAACAAGATTCGTCGTCCGTTCAGCTTGCCATGTTTGATTCCGTCAAATTCTTTCAAAATCTTTAGAATTTCATTTGCATAATACAGATCGGTGTTGTCCAACACAGTAAGCACTTCAGCAAATGAATCGAACTGATTCTCTGGCTTAAATTCTTCGAAACATTCAGCGAGTATGCGCATTCCCTTGGTATCTTCCACAACCGCAATGAAACGGAAACAATCTTTTCCATAGGGAGTTTTCGCGAAAAAAAAATCATAATCTTTCTTGGAGCTACAGTAGTCAGATCGTAAAGTTCCCCCACCAAAAGAGAGTTTAGAAAAGTATTCACAACGCGTCAGACTTGGACAATCATCTTCTGGACGAATGTTCACAATTTTATCGGACCACTTCGTGTGACGTGACAGAATGCCAGGTGTCTTCGTCAAAAATTTGTCAAGAAGTGGTGATGGGCAATGCTCTGCTCTATATGCTATTTCACGACGGATACTTGTATGAAGAAGGATTCTATGGTAGAAAGCATTAGTTGACATGAAGGCAATTGAAACAAACTTGCAACTAGCATTCTGCAACAAATAGCGTGTAGTGGAAGAGCTGTAACCCATTAAAGCAAACTGATAAAAACTTTCAAAAGAGAAGGTAGAGAGAGGACCACAATTGCCGAATTTCTTATTTGCCTCTGGCAAATGACACAAGATTTCCTAAAAATTATTAAAAACTGCTGTAAATTTTTAAACATACATGACACTTCATTGTCAAGTACTTTTGGTTCGCTTCTTTTAAATACCAATACGCTGCCGCACAAAATTGAATGTCGTGAAGTTCCGAAACGTCAGTATTAGTGAACATTTTGTTTGAAAGCATTGCAAGAGCAACGATTGTAACGCGGCCTTTAGAATCCAAATCTGCGCATTCTAATGCTGCGAGGCACAAATTGAGGCGAAAATACTAAAATGACATATGAGAGGCATTATGAACATCTAGAACTACATTCAACTTGTCCGTTCCATTACGTCGGTTTACAATATTAACCAAACCATCTGGCAGGACAACATTGGAAGCTAGTTGTGTGAATCCGGTCGTCGGAACATAGAAAAGTGGTGAAAGTCTGTCTAGCTGGTCCTTTTTGAAAAGTTCTGACAAAATATAAAATTAATTTCAAAAATAGGTCAGAACTCTGCTGACTTGATCATATATTGGATTGAGTTTCTAGGTTTTTCTAAAAGTAAAACCAAGATGGAAATTTGTATTCCTACGAGAACCAGAAAACTTAAACCACCACTAGTTTTAAGTATTTGCCAAGAAGTGACTGTTCGTTGTCAAATTCAATTTCCGAATTTGATAACTTTTTTCCCCGGAAGTTGCAACGGAAATCTCAAACAAAACAGAAACGAAAATGCGAAAAAAAATGTGTTGTTGTTTTTTTTTGCACCCCATTAGGCAAAAATTAATTTTGTTTGAGAACGAGAAGACCACTTCTGCCGAATACGTGATAAAGCGAGCATATTACAGAAACCTTTCATTATGTTCGGATAAATTCCTTCGCCAAGGTTGTGGAGAAGATCCAGTGGTGTATCGTATGGGAGCAAGTGTTTGACAAGCTCGGCGTGGGCCTCGCCAAAACCATTGACACCATTAATTGAGTCCAATAGGGTCAAATGACCTGTTCTTTCCGCTTGTCTGTTCCGACCGGAGAACTTGTAAAAAGTATCTGGAGCCAAACAAAAAAAGCAAGATGAACTAGAATTATGACCTTTCATTCCAAAAAATGCTCGTTTAGCCTAAATCATAATATTTTGTTTAAAATCAAACTACCGAACCGGCTGATCAGCACAACAGGTGACAATTCTGCACTTAAATTCAAAATTTCGGACTCTGCCTTCGTGATACTCAATATCATGAAAGATAATAGGAACCAATGAATTCCATAAAGCAGTGGAGGGTGTAACGGCGCATTCTACAATACCTTGCAACACGATGTTAACCGACCTTTGCATGGCTGCTGTGGGCAAATCAACCAATGCTAAACTAATCGGCCAAATCTTTCTAAAAAAATATATTCAAAAATGAAGATGGAAGCCGCACAAACTTCGAATTGCCAGGAATTGAAACACCATCAATAGAAATGATACAAGATATGCTCAGATTATCATTCCCTTCTGATTTCCACGCAGGAGAGAAAAACGGCGAAGCCAAGTTGTGATTCACATACTTTCCACTTTTCAAATCTATTCGGATGCGTAAAATTTCGTCAAAATACGTCTCAACAATTTCTGAAATCTGCGAGAATCCACCTATTCGAATGTAAGTAGCGACTACAGCATCCGCACATCGCACACTGAAGTGACAACTTTTAATCTACTGAAGTGTATACAGAACACTAAAATTTACCATCGATTGCTTTTCTCTAAATTATCACCACATTTGTTACAAAATAGAATGGTAGAATAAAATCCTTTGTTATATTTCCATAGTTTTCCGGCCTCCGCGACAAACTCGTCATCTAGCGGTAAAGTGAGCCTCTCAAAATCTGAATAAATCCTTATAACTCATATTGAGTTTAGATTTTATTAACCTATATTTGAGAGTCGAGCCATAAATGCAGAAGCGACAAATGTGAGAACAGGAGTGGAAACATCGCGCAACATCCTTTTCATCACTTAATCAATTTATTCATCTAATATTGCCCCCCCCCCCCTCCCGCGAAACTTCGCGAGGGCAGTCGCCAGCACATATTATATTCAACTTTGAGAGTTCCACCGCTTGTAAACGAATCGTACACTGCGAACTTGCCCACATTTTGTCTCGCGTCTCTCAATACTACAGTATTTCGCCGTTGACCTAGTTCCCTATGGCCTGAGTTTCAATGAGCTCACGGTGGAACTTTGAGGGATGAATAATGGCACCACACAAAATTTTTAAGAAATACTTACTGCTCATTTCGTTTTCAACGACGGCAGCTACCATATCATCTTGCTCCACACTCTCCTCTACCAAAATTAATTCTTCAATTCCTCCGCCATCGACTTCAACAGATCCTCCCATTATGGGATCTGCACTTTGCGCCATCCTGCGCGTATCTGTAATCATAAAATCGCATTGTAATATTTTTGTGAAAGCTCACCTCTGAGAATACGTGGCAGGAACTCCTTTCTTCTTGATCTACCCATTTTAAAAAAACTTGCGTATCTGAACGAACTTTAGGCGACTAAACGGACGCCTGCCACAAATGGCTGTTTTTGTTTTAACACAATCTTGGAGAATACAACGAATACAGTCGGCGAATGCATGATCAGCTGCGCTCTATGGAGACTCCTCCCTGCGAAACCGTGCCGCACCTGCAAAATTGGCGCGAATTAAAATTTCAATATTTTTTCAGCCTGTTTTAATAATGTTTTATGTCTTTAAAATATGTTTTTTACTAAAAATGCTGATACCCAGCTTTCTGGCGATTTCGCCACCTCATTTTAATTTTTTTTTTACATTATCCAAAAGATTAAACAAATCAAAAAAATTAATGACAATACAATACATAATATTTCAAAATAAACAAATAAATTTAAGAACAATGAGCGAATTCTGAGTCGCCAAAAGCCCTCCGTCTTCGAATGCCCCGTTGCTCTGAAACAAAAAATTTCAATTCTACCGGGTATGGTTTTCAGCATTTGTCACAATTTTTCTCAAAGATTCCCGAATATTTGTCGAACTAAATTACAATTAAAACGGCGTGCATAGAAAACAGAAATTCAGAAAACGCAACACCGAAAAATTTATAAACGCTCGATATTTACTATTTCAGTACAAAATTTCTTGACCATGCTACATCTTTAAGATGTTTTTTTGTTTAATTTGCAGACCAACAAGAGCATTTTCCGATTTTTTGGCCCATTTTTACGGTTTTGCTAAAATTATCGGCAGTTCTTGAGCCCCGTCATGAAAATTGACAAAACCTAACGTCGCAAAATGAAGAATTAGTCTTGAATTTTGAAAAATATTGCCGACAACTTCCGATGGAATGTTCAAAATTGCGTACACAGTCATAAATATCCCATGGAATAATAAATTAAAAATTCAGTGAATCACTCCAAAAAATTGTTGAGAAAAACATCCGCGAATAGTTCGGCAATAATTTTTGCAATAAACGATTTTTTCAATGAAAACTCACCGTGTCCTCTTCGTTTTGTTTCAATTCTGGCCATATCGAATAATCGTCGCCGCCGGGCCGTATATTTCATCGCAACCATCGCTTTTTGCTGTAATAAATTACAAAGAAAAAAAAATTATAAAAGCGTCCCTACAAATAAAAATGAAAAAAACTCAGTAAACGAAAAAAATAGAAGGAAAACAATGGAGAAACGACGAATCGCAATTCAAAAGTGAATTTTCGCGCCGAGATACGGCGTGCTAGACCCTACGTAAAGGAATTCGCGCCTTTTCGCATGTTTCTGTGTCTGGACAGTGGCATTCTGCCAAGTACAGCAAACAGTCTGCAAAAATGGAGACACAGAGACGCGAGAATTGGCGCTCTAAAATTTGATCTCAAAAAAGTTTTCTGAAACGTAAGCCCAAACACGCCGTGCGAGAGAAGCGCGCCGCATTTGGCAAAACTGGAGGAGTCTCAATAGAGCGCAGGTAATCACGCATTCGCCGACTGTAGAAACGATAGAAAAAGCTAAACGGCGGGAAAAAGGCAACAGACTTACAAAATATCCAATTTCAATAAAAAAACAGCATTTTTAGCCGAACACATGCAGAATTCACATTTAAATAGACAATTTTCGTGTTAAGATGTAAGAGGATAAGAGGAATTATTGTCGAAATCGCATGTCGACAGAAACATTTTAAGAAAAAAAGGCGGAATACTTAAAAGTTCGAAAAATATCGATTTTTTAATAAAATGAGACACTTTCAGGCCGGATTTCACAAAATTTAATGAATTTGTTCTCGGCAAAAGATTTTTTACAAAGAAAAACAACGAATTTATGCTAAAAATTGAAGAAAAAACAAACAAAAATATTTCGAAAAGAAAATAAAAACAAGGAAGTTCAGTGGAGCGCACTTGCTAGCTTTCGCGGTAGGCATGCCGCAGGTGTCGCGATATGCATGCCGCAGGTGTCGCGGTAGACATGCCGCAGGTATCGCGGTAGGCATGCTGCAGGTGTCGCGGCAGGCCTGCCGCGAACTCTCTCCTTCGCGGTAAATGAAAAGCATCCTCAAAGCAGGCGACCACCTGCGGCAGGCCTACCGCACATCACCTGTGTGAGAGCGCGCTCTGTGAATCTGACGATGCATGTTCGACTCCCACGCTATGGCGATTTTTGTTTTTTCTTTTTTGCTCGCATGCCTTCTTGATTTTTTTGCATTTTTATCGTCATTTATGGTCTTATTATGTGTTTTCGTACATTTCCGGCGTGTTCAAAGACGTATCGGTTGTAAATCGCTATAAAAAATGAGTCGATAAAAAAGTTGTAAAAAAGATGTGTGCTCGTAAAGCAAATAGAAAGAAAATGAAATATTATTAACAATCGTGAACTTCCTTCACCAAAAAATGATCAATACAGAGAAGATTATCACAATATAGGCATTTGATGAAAGAAGTTTCGTTGCAACCCGTTGATGAACAATCAGCAGCCACGTTATTGGGGAATAGAAGTTCTGCTGGAGTTGAAAATCCTGGTGGGCGAACGATATTGTATCCACTGGCACTCCACGCGTATTGTGCCCATGGCTGCAACTTCGGATGACAAATCTGCCTGTAGACCGCCGAAAGCATTTTCAATGTTTCATCTCTCCGATTGATTTTGTAGTCCGGCCTATCAAATTGCAATTGCCCAGTGATATACTTGATGACCCTTTTGAACCCATTGAAAATGCCGACATCCAGAACTTGAATGCTTCCCGTACAACCGGGTGGTATGATTATCGTTTCGCATGAGTGGCTTGGCGGGGTTACGCTGTCGATGGCAGATTTGTCCTTCCAACTGCTCCACGAATCAACAAGAAGAAGCGTGTTGGTTGGCATGGAGGAGTCAAAGTAGACGTCTTTAAAAAAGTCGAGCATCAGTTTTTTTGTCATAATATGACTGGTATGGCATGTCACTTCCAAATTATCTGCCTGATAGTGACCCTTTGCTGGAAATTTACCAGATATCTCTTGCAAAACTATAAAGAGCTTCTCATGGAACTTTCCCTCCGCAGAAAGAACAGGCATGATAGTGTAAGAATGAGTCGTTGATGCCGCACTTTGAACTGTGACCTCCACCGTTTTAGAGCCGACTTGCGCCAGTGTTCTGCCTGTGTGGAGTTCCAGCTGTATTCCCGACTGATCGGCGCTGAATACTTCCGAATTGGCGTATTTTCCGAATTGCAGGTTCACTAGGTCAACATATTCCTTTCCTTTCTGTATCAACGTATTTTTGTTTCTATGATTTTTCACAGTAACAAATTTGGTGATTTTTCTAGACGAAATCCGATTAGCCTTTTTAAAGTCGTCGATCCATTGCTTCGATACTTTGAAGTGAAGATCCAGATTTTTTTTTCTTTATAATGCGGGCCACCATGAAGCGGATAGTTGTATCATGAAAAATACATCCCGTTTCCAGAAGTTTATTGACTTCCTCGGCAAGGTTATCTGTCACAACTTTTAACATCTGTCGGCGCGTCTCTTTGATTTCACCTGAAAAAAAAAAGAAATCTTTGATTGATAATCTTCGCCTCACCATTTAATTCTATGTCTTTCAACTTTTGGAGATGGTGCTTATTAGTGATAAATCGAAATTTGGCTTTTATTTCATCCAAACTTGGCCTATTTCTTTGTCCGTTATTGTGAAATCCCTTTCGACTACCAAAATATTCAACCGCTCGACGAACTATCGCCTTCTCTACTGGAACACCGCCAAATTCAACCATATTTGGATTTGCTGGTATTGTGTCGTAAATGTCTTCATTGCAAACATCGTCTGATGGGTCATAGTCTGAAAAAATTTAATTGAATTTTTCTTCAGAGAATGAAACATACTCTGATCCCTTTCATCGCCATCAGCAAAATAAGTTGATTCCATAGTGACAGTCATGTCTCCGGTTTCAAATGAATGGAGTAGATCCAAAATAGCCACATCAATATTGTTTTCGTTTGGATCCAGCTCGGGACGTTTTGGAAGATTTTTCCAGTGGGAATTGACAAATTCGAGAATAATATCAGCAGATGGCATGATAAAAACGACAAATTTGAATAGTGTTTAATAAAAAACAATAATTGTGCCATCGTTCGAGATTAGTTACAGGACCTCCTTTTTACAACTTGTTTATCGACTTATTTTTTTTATTGCGATTTACAACCGATACGTCTTTGAACACGCCGGAAATGTACGAAAACACATAATAAGACCATAAATGACAATAAAAATTCAAAAAAATAAAGAAGGGATGCGAGCAAAAAAGAAAAAACAAAAATCGCCAGAGCGTGGGGGTCGAACATGCATCGTCAGATTCACAGAGCGCGCCCTCACCCCATCGGCCACACAGGTGATTCGCGACTTATGCATTATACGCGCAGACAAACAATTTAAAAATTGTATACAAATCGCCAAGAAGATAATCGCGATTTGAGCACAATTTGTAAATAAAGCATTGTCGACATATGGTCGGAATTCCCAAATTATCGGTGAATTATTGACAAACCACGAATATACAATTGGCAAATCCCGAACGAACTCTCGCAACGAAAATTTGCTCATCATTAATTGAGGCCCAAATAAATTCATTTCTGCCTCAAAAATTTTATTTTTATGCTACTTTTTTGGTTTATTCGTAAAAATGCTTCAATATTTTTGTAGTTTTTATACCGTCTTGCTTTTTTATTGATTTTTCTTCCGTTAATTTTATATTTCCAGGCGTCCGGACAGTCATTCCCAAAAACCGCGCGCGGCAACCAAGGAAAATGTGAGTTTTAAAAAATCAGGTTTTTTTTGTTAAAATCACCGTGCTTGAAATACAGAAAGTCCTAGTGTTTAAAATCGCTTTTTAAACCCAAATATTTTCTGAAATTTGTTGGTTTCATAAAATTCTAAATCCTGTTGACTTTCAACAAAAATCCATTACAAAAGAGCTATTCGCTGTTGAGCTACAACCGTTTTCCTGCTCATTTTCTATAGCAAATGAATATTTGATTTGATTTGGTTTGATCTAAAAAATCGAAAAATTTTTTGTAGATGACTTTTCAAAATGGGCATTTCTCGATAAATATTTTCGATAAGGCACACTGAATAATCCAATCCTTTTTATTTTCTATTGAAATTTGTACTTTTCCTTCAATACTTTATATTTTCAGGCTCCGATGCTGCTCGAATGGCAGACCGACAACGATCCCATCACGAGCCAATAATAAAGTAAGTTTTCAAATTTCAGTACAAAAATTCCAAAAAATTTATATGAAAAATAACTTTTTGTGTTTTCAACCGGGTTGCATCATCATGAAATGAAACCCCCCCCCCCCGTTTTTCACGTAAATATTTAAAATTCTCTAAAAGTTTGCGTGAAAAACGTTGGCGGGGTTATATTTCTTCACGATTCAACATTTTAACAATGATTAAAATTTTGGGATTTCCGCAAATTTTCGTATATTGGAATTGATTTGTGAAAAATCGAAAGTTTTTACTACTTGAATCAAAAATATCAACAAAAGTGTTAAACATAGAGGGGAACAAAATCAGTTCTATAACGGATTTAAATGTATTATTTTTCAGTGCAATCAACAACGATCGACTGGCTCACTCATCTCCACTGGATTTTTTTCTTATTTTCCCCGCTTTTTTTTCTTCCTTTTCATGTAGATATTTGATTGTATTTATTTTTAATTGTAAATATTTTTAAATACATAATTTTTCAATAAATAAAGTTAAAGCAAATTAATTATTCACCCACGAAATTTTTTAGCGGAATAATGATAGCGAAATGTCAATTATTTGCTATCGATTTGTCTCTTCTTGTTGTTTTCGTTCGCGATCTGCACACGATTTGTTAATTGTGTGGCAAATTTTCGGGATTTGTCATTTGTGTGCGAACAAAGTTATTGTCGGCGAATATGCTGTTTCGCGAATTGCAAATTGTTGACCGTGTTTTCGGGATGCGCATATAATTTGCAAATTAAATGTAAATTTTCGCGAATTGCGAATTATGCGCGCACAAAAGTAATGTTCACGCGTACCCATTTCGCAAACGCGCGAACAATTTTTGACAAATTATTTGCGTCACGCGAATCACCTGTGCACCACCTCGCTGTTGAAAAGAAGGGAAGCGAGCGCTTATAAAGGTGGCACCCCTTTTCGCTCCATCTTGAAGACGTCATAACTCCAGAAGACGGCAAAACCCGCAGTTTTTTTTAACTGATTTCTATTCAGGAGGGTCTGGACTACCCCTGACACAAGTTTCATCAAGTTCTCAAAGCCCCACCAAAATGACTTCCCTTGTCAGTAAGAAACCAAGATCTCGAACTACTGTTTCTCTTTTTATGGGGCTGTTTCCTAATGTGTAGCTTAAATGTTTTGGTTTATGCCCAATACTCAAGCATATCGTTTTTGAAGTGTTAAGTGCTAGTTGGGCGTTGCTTGACCATTGCTCTACCGCGTTAATTGCTAGTTGTAGTTGGTTATCAGGCTTGGCGAGAAACCATAATTGTACAATTGCAATGCAAAATTTACGAAAAATTGTGCGACGAGTACGTTATCTCATTTCTTTTTTAAAGCTTAACTTGAAAACTGATATATCAATTATTATTCTTATGTAAATCGCTAAAATCACATATTGTTCATTCGCGAAAAAAGCAAGTGCGCTCCACGAAACTTAGTACTTCGTGGATTTCATTTTCGTCGCCAAATTATTTCAATTCACGTGTAAATTCAACGTTAAACAAAATAATTTGGCGACGAAAATGAATTCCACGAAGCACTAGGTTTTGTGGAGCGCACTTGCTTCCTTCGCGAATTGACAATACAAATTCAATTTTTTTTTCTTGTTGATTGTTGATTGAAGTGCCAAAAAGTTTTTGAAAATTAGAAATTTTGTCGAATCCCGTATTCCAGAACAATCCTAGGCTCGAAAAAAAAGATTTCAACACAGAAATTCAAAACTATGGCTAAAAAATGTCGGCAAAAATAAAGAAAAACAGAAAATTTACAGCGTACAAGTAATTATTGGCCAATTTTGATAAACTTTGTTTTAAAAACATTCTAAAATTTTTTACTTCCATTCAACAAAGCGATTTTTGAAAAAAGGGAACGAGAAAATGCTGAAAAATGCATTTTAATGATCTGTTTCAAAAAAAAGTGAGCGAGAGAGTGTGCCGAGATAAGAGACGCAGGCAGACGCGGTGCAACTGCGCTCTATTGCCCATTTCCTCTGAATTTTTAATCTAGTCTCCCCATGCAAGGTGCAGTGGAACTTGCTTAAAAGCAAACACTTCTGAGTCTAAAAACCGTTGTAATGACCTGTGGCAGCCCTATTATAAGCGCACATCCGAGATTTGAACGGCCGCAAAAGGCCTATTATTGGCTTACAAATGACGTACTGTCGACCGCGATAAGCAAATTATAGGCAAAAGTCACCCGCGATAAACCTATAATAGGCCTATTATAGGCGCCGACCCGCGATAAGCTTTTAATAGGCTTACTTTGGGGTCCTTCGATGGTACTCGGTAGGCCTATCGCGCAACCTATTATAAGCTGAACGCGCCGCACTACCTGTGACTGACCCCCCACTCTACCACTGCGCCTCCCTTTCGTTGATTTTTTCACCTCTGGAGGGTCGTTATAAAAACGAGAGAAGTGACGGAGGGGGGAGCCGGAACTTTGGAGCAACTTTTTGAGCTTATTTTTGAAGTTCGGCAGCTAAATTTTTTTGACGCTGTAGCCAGAGATAGGTTCTATTAGCCCACCAAGTTTCAGAGAATTCCAATATGGTTTGACAAAAGATTTCCCTTGTGATTGACTTTGAAAAATTGTGTTAATGTAGCTACAGTAATCCTACAGTAATGCAACAATTTTCTATTATGGTCTTGAAGCGCTCGGTGACCAATGCCAGTATGACAACTATGTATACTTTTTTTGGTTTTTTTTTTAATTTTTTTGGTAAATTTTTTGAAGACGAAACAATTTTTTTTGGAGACAAAAAAAGTTGCTGTTTTTTTTGGAAATTTTTTTGAGGACAAAAATTTTTTTTTTGTGGAAAGGTTATTTTGTCCCACCCCTGCTCCGGGGAATGTCGGACACACACACACACACACACACACACACACACACACACACACACACACACTACTGCAAAATTCCTGTAAAACAGTGTTGCACTTGCAAGATTAACTCGAATTCTTGTTTTTATACTTCTTTTTAACGGAAAATGATGTATCCACGACGAACTGCAGGTAAAATTTGATTTTTCGCTTCAAAACAGGCGCACTACACTATTGAAAATCGAAAACTGCCGTAGAGCGAGGCTGATGATGCATTCGCCGAGTATATGTGGTATTTACTCTAACTGCCCGGCATCCAAGCAGGAGGTTCAAACAATACGCTTGCATGCCGGACAAATAGAGTAAATACGGTATTTCAAATACTTGTTTCATTTGATCTAGCTTATTATTTTACAACACTTTTGACACGTATCCATTTGGAAAGAAAACGGTTCTGATTCGGGACAGTTCTGTTTTGAAAAAGTTCTGATTCGAAGATTTTCCTTATTCGGAAAGCGACAAAAATGGTAGAAAAAACTTTGAATGGTGCACTTCTATTAGAGGCTTCAATTAATTGGGATTGCTCTTCGATTTCGGTCGATTTTTGCTTGTTGTGTTGCTATTCTGATACGGCGGGGCTATTCTTATCAGGTGGGGGCTATTCTGATATACAGTGCGCGTCATAATGATAGGACACCCCATTTTTTGTGGGTTCCGAGAAAACTAAGAAGTTTGGTTAAAAACTGTTAATGCAGTTCGATTCAGGATCAAAATTATACCCCGGGTGCAAATTTGTAGAAAATTACGAAAAGTTTTCGGGCGGTACCATGAAAAAGTCACTTTTTCGGCCGCGTCATAATGATAGGACACCCCCAGAAAATGGTGGCTACCTGATGATTTACTCGATATTTTGACATTCCAAGCTTCCAATTTTAAATAAAAAACATTTTTAACGATTTTTTCAATCATTTTACTTCTTTTTTCACTTCAATCTTCTTGTTTTTCGTTTTCCAACGCATTATTCGTAAATCGCAAAAAAACCTACAGTAATCGAAAGAATTCGTGTCAAGACAATTAAAAGTTTCAAGATGAGCAATAAATCAGTAATATTAATCGATATCTTCATTACTTATTATCACTCCGATCCAAATTTCAACTATGGGACGTGGAAAAACTCTCACGATTCCCGAGAGAGCTCATGTTGATTTGATGGTTCAGCTGAATATGTCCATTTCATTAATGAGCGCAAGAATTCATTGCTCTCGGACTATTAATGATTGTTATATGTCTGATCCTGTGGCATATGGAACATCAAAAAGCACTGGAAGAGCGAGAAAGTTGAAACAACGAGATGAAAGAAATTTTGCAAGAGCAGTGTCGAACACCATGAAGTCGGCAAAAGATCTTGGTGCAGAAATACAACGGAAAGTGTCCAAATCAACTATTTTGCGAACAATCCAAAGATCTGGAAGCATCACGCGCCAAATCATGAACCCAATTCCTACAACATTACTCGTGCCTTCTTGGCTTCGAAGAAGATCAAAGTGCTCGATTGGCCAGCGTTCTCGCCGGACCTGAATCCAATCGAAATCGTCTGGGACATTCTGGCCAGGTCCGTTTACAAGAACGGCAAACAGTACAACTCAATTTCCCAGTTGAAAGATGCCGTCAAGACCGAGTGGAGCAAGATTCACCCGTCACACTTGGAGAACCTGTCCAACAGTATGCCAAATAGAATCTTCCAGGTGATTCAAAAGAACGGCGGAGTTACTAGTTACTGATATTTCTCCAAAATATGCATTTTTATTCCCTCACAACCATTCAAATCACTATATTTTATTTTTCATCCAGTTTTTCCAGTTTTTCAATAAATTTTGTTTTTTTTGTCAAAAATTGAAGTGAAAAAAGGAGTAAAATGATTGAAAAAATCGTTAAAAATATTTTTTATTAAAAATTGGAAGCTTGGAATGTCAAAATATCGAGTAAATCATCAGGTAGCCCCCATTTTCTGGGGGTGTCCTATCATTATGACGCGGCTGAAAAAGTGACTTTTTCATGGTACCGTCCGAAAACTTTTCATAATATTATACAAATTCGCACCCGGGGGTTAATTTTGATCCTGAATCGAATGGCATTAACAGTTTTAAACCAAACTTCTTCGTTTTCTCGGAACCCTCAAAATAAGGGGTGTCCTATCATTATGACGCGCACTGTAGCGAAAAGCGATATTGATATGGAAAATAAAAAAAGGAAGAAGTGGGGGACTTATCTGATAAATAGGCGCTACCTCAAAATAGAACCTTTTCAAAATAGAACCGTGCTGAAATAGAACTTCACGCGAAATAAAACCGTACGTCGTTTTAGCGCGTTTTAGCACAGTTGGGTGAAGACTATTGAATAAAAAGCCAAACAGAAAAAGTTCCACTCAGTGGCGTGACCTGTTTTCAATTTATTGACTGGGTTCTATTTCACGCGGCTCTATTTTGGAACCGTTCTATTCCACGCGGTTTTATTTCACGCCAAGTTCTATTTCGACACAATTCAATACTAGTTACTATACTAGTTCGCTCATATACCAGGATAACTGCCAGGTTTTTTTTACAAGCCACTGAGTAAATCGGATTAAAATCAACCTATAAGTGGTGCTAACAAGTTGCCTGCCTGTCTAATAGAGCCTGACATCTACGCGCCCTGCTTCAGATGAACGCGGATCCATTCTCAATAACGTCAAAAAATTCCACGCGCCCTCCACGAGGGTCACGTGAATGCATATAAGATACGATATGTTTCCATTCTCCCACGGATCCACACGCCCTCCATATATATTTCATCCTCCCCCACGCTGGCGTGGATCCACGGCGACCCACGCCAAAACAATCCACGCGCCCTTCACGGGGGCGCATGGATCCATATCGGAAATTATATGGATCCATTCCACGTCCCATCCGTTTCGGATCCGTTTTGGCTTTATCGCCCACCACCTGTGTGAGGAATACATGCGCGCAACCCTTCAAAGCGAACAAACGGACACACTTGAATAGCGCACGGTGTCCAGGATTTGAAATGTGGGCGGACTCTAATTTGCTGGTGCGCCAGCAAAACTTGCAAGGCGCACTTTCGGTGCTTGCGCATTTTTCGACTCGCATTTTTTTTATTGATTTTATTATTTTTCTTTCAATAAAACCTGTTTTTCTTTGTAAGATGTACGTATTGTAACTTTTAATACCATAAAACTGCCCAAACTGCGATTTTCGTAAAGATTTATCCTGCAAAAACACCAAAAAACTCGAAACGAATATTTCGAAATGGTGGCTGAACCAAATTTGACGTTCTTAGGCTTAAAAAAAATCTAAAAACCTCAGCTATAATTCCGTTGGAGCACATGTGAGAAAAAATTAAGAATTTATGCTTTTTCCCGAAAAACATAAAAAATGCGTCAAAATTTGAATTTCGCGCGAAAAAATCCAGTGGGGCGCGTTTGCTCGGCTCCGCCCACTTTTTATATCCGGGACACCATGTAGCGTAATATACAGTACGTCCAGGATTAATAGGGTCCCCTTGATATTGGGGGTCTAGGCATAACCAAAAAAGATACGAAAAATCTGCTAATACTATTCGATTCAGATTACAAAAAAAAAACCCCAGAAACCGAATTCCCATGTGTCTAGCATTTTTTTGACGCCCGTACCACCAAAAAATCACTTTTTCAAGCGTCCAATATTAATAGGACCACCTCGGGATTTTGGTGTGTCGGTGAATTTTTTATTGGGTTTTCACCAGGAAACATGATTTTTCATGGCTTTTCAATCTGAAAATGACGATTTATTTGATTTTTTATTGTTTTAAACTATTTTCAAGGTTGTTTTACATTTCGTCACCAATGCTTTCACTCTTCAAATGGATCCAAGGTTGTTTCAAATGTTTGTGATAATTAGTGCTACCGTAATCAGCTTTGTTGCGAGAATTTGATGTGCAGGTTCAGTAATTAACTTCCGAAAAAATTGTGTCTTAAATGAGAGCTTTCATATCAGTTAGTTATCTAATCTCTCATCATGGGTCGCGCTGGTCACCTCACTCTTGCTAAGCAATTGAAATCGGATGTGATTCGTTAAATGGATCTTCTTGCCATGAAATGTTTCGCCTTGTGAAAAAAAGCAGAAGTTCGATTAGACGTTACCTATCAGATCCGGTGAGCTATGGACAGAAGCACAATGAGTACAGTGGGCGGAAAAGGAAAGCTAGCTCCCGTGATGAAAGAAACGTCATTCTCGATCTGGAATACTTCCTCTATGGAACATACCGCACTCGAACTTTGCGCACATGGGTCGAAGAGCAATTGTACAAAAATATACCGTATTCAAATTTGATACTCAAAGAGCAATCGTACCCAAAGATACCGTACCCAAAGAGCAATCGTACCAAAAGATACCTTACCCAAATTTGGTACCCAAAGAGTAGTCGTACACAAAGATCCATCAGACCCAAATATACCGTACCCAAAGAGCAATCGTACCCAAAGATACCGTACCCAAATTTGGTACCCAAAGAGTAGCCGTACCCAAAGAGCAATCGTACCCAAAGAGACCGTACCCAAAATTGGTACCCAAAGAGTAGCCGTACCCAAAGATCCATCGTACTCAAAGAGTCTGGGACCCAAAGATCCGGGACCCACAGTGTATTGCACGGCCTCCCAGGACGCCAGGCAGTGCAATCGCGGTCCACTGAGCTCGCTCCGCTCCTTTTGGCGCGAACTTTCGTTTTTTCAAATTTGTTTTTAATTTAGTACTGAAAATTTACTTGTCGTCAAATATTTTGTCTTTTCCATAATTTTTTATCGATAAAATTCTCGGCAAAATAAAAATGAGTGTGAAACCTTTCGAATAAGCGTTAAAATTAAGAATTTGAACTCCTGTAGGAGAAGGAGATACAGATTGAAGTTACCGTAAAACCTGTAATTGAAGTACACCTATATTAGAAGTACACCTTTAATAGAAGTACACCCCCAAGAGGTCTTTGAAAAATAGAAGTACACCCTCTAATTGAAGTACACCCTCTAATAGAGGTACATCATCGGGTGAATAATATTTTTAAAAAATGTTATTCAATTCGAGACCCCGACAAAACCGGGAAAAATTTGCATGTCTGCAGCGCAGTTTTTCTCGATTTTTATAATTCTTTTAGTACAAAACTCGTGCCGCACGTTTGCAATAAGCGGGATTTCTTCCTCGGTTTGGGAAATGTTTTTTCCCAGTTTTGTCTTCCTCGGGTTTGTCTTCCCCGGTTTTGTCTGGGTCTCGGGCTTTCTCGGAAATGAACATTTCTCTTCCAAGTTCCGTCGGAAATTTCCGATTCTGTAATTTTCTCTTCCGAACTTCCGTCGGAATTCCGAAATTGAAAATTCTCGTTCCGATTTCCGATCGGAAAAATCGGAAATGAACCTGAAAAGGTCCATAAAATCTTAAAGTATCCACAAAAAAGTTTTAAAAATTGAGGAAAGATACGTAGACTTGTGTTTTAAATAGGAAATTTGTGTCACGGACATGGTCGAATTTGTTTCAAAAAAAAAAAAACCATTTTTTGTACCAAATTTCGACAGAAAAACATGTTTTTTCCGATATCGGAAAAAAAATTATTTTCGAAAATCATTTTGTCTCGGAACGGAATCGGAAATTTTTTCGGAAGTGAAACTCCCTCGGAACCGGAATCGGAAATTTCCGAGAAAGCCTGGGATCGTCTTTCTTTTTTTTGAAAGACCTTTGAAAAATAGAAGTACACCCTCTAATTGAAGTACACCTGTATTAGAAGTACACCCATTTAGAGGGTTTGAAAAATAGAAGTACATGTACTTCAATTACAGGTTTTACGGTATTAATTAAATTAAAAAGACTGTCTTCTTATGAATTTGCCTATATTTCGTCCGTTTTTCGTCTTTGTATGTTCGGCCCGGAGCGACGCGACGGTCATCGCGTTTAATTGAACTCAATTGAACTCCGTACTTCGTTATTTTCATTTCGTTTGCCAAATTTTGTCTTCCTTTTTTGTATGAAACTCTACTTCTTTCTATGTAAAAATCATTTGTCCAGACCAATTTCATTAATTTTTGTCATAATCAGTCACATATTGCATAATTTTCACCAAAAAAATATGTTTCCATTTTTCGAAATTAAAAAAAAAGTTCAACTTCATTTTTCTGGGTTTTTTTTCTGGTTCAAATCTAATCACGGTGACTTGTTTTGAAGTTGTGTTATTTTTTGCTCGAAAATAGCTGATTTCAATTAAAATTTTAATTGTTTCTCGCCGAACTGGCTAATTTTCAATTAAATCGGTGATTTTGTGAGTTTTTCGACGCTTTTCTTTACGTGTTGCTCTTTCAAACGTTTCTCTACATTATCTCCGCATATAATTCTTGTTAAAAATATATTATTTCCCGAGAAAATCGCACACAAGAACATCAGAGCGCTCAAAGACGCGCCGTCGAGTTATGCGTCAACACCAGAAATGCGTCAGTGATTGGTTGGCGCGTTGGGAGTCTGGGAGGCCGTGTATTCGCAAGCCTGCTGCGCTAACCAAAATAAAACTGCTCGCAACTTTTTTGTTGGTTTTTTTTGTCTTTTTTTTTTGAAGCAGTTCTATTTCGGGGTAGCACCGTATGTAGCGGCTATCTAGGCTATGCTCCGCAAATTCTTTTTTGTGTTTTTCCCTTAAATACTTGCATTAGGATTTCGATATTTTCATTTATCGTGGATTTTTCGAGTATTTTCAATTTCAAAAACAATAATTTGTTGTCTGAAAATGTGCTCAGATATTAGTGTGGATTTTCGAATCAGTTTTGAACTAAATTGAAAACAAATTTGAAAAAACGAAAGTTCGCGCCAAATGAGGCTGAGCGAGCACAGTGGAGCGCAATTGCACTGCCTGGCGCCTTGTGAGGCCGTGCCCCTTCCTTTTGCGGTCCCTACCCATAAGGGTTTGCCTATCCCTTACACCATTAATAAAAAAGGCTGTTCAAACGAAACTGTGCAACATATACGTTTCTAATAATATTTTTCAGGGAAATCATTAACATCTTCAAAAAAGAACGGATATGAAAATGGGAACGATGGAAATTTCAAAAAACGAAACGTTTCTGTTAATTCTTTGTCAAAATTTGAAGCCTTGTTTGTTTTTTCAATTGCACTGCTGGGAATTAACTTGATTGCGCAAAATTTAACCACAAATTGTCCAAATTCCGCTATGTTAAAAAACATTGTAAACCAAAACGAGGAAGCCCAAGATATTGAAAATATCAATTTAAATATGGGAAGCCTAACACGCGTAATCAATGCAATCGGCTTTCATAACGGTTTTCAAAAAAACACGATAACAATGGAAAATGTTTTAAGAGAAGTGCTTGATGTCCAAGAACCGTATTTGTTTGATAAAATCGATAATAAATCCGTCAATAATGTTATAAGTGCTGTGCGGGCAATTGACTCACTAGCTACTCAATCGATGGGTACGGTTAAGGAATTTATAAAAATTTTGAATAAGTTAGACGTTATCAATCATTCTTCATCTAACATACCAAAAAACCAAGATTTGTTTTCTTTAAATGCTTCACATTACGATTTTGGTGAAATACTAAAGTTTATTGGTGAATTGAATTTTGAACTGTATCGGGTTATCAATGAAGTAAAATCACCAACATTAAACCACGAGAGAATAAGAGCAACCCAAAGATCCTTGATTTCTATATTTATGGAGTATTCCACACAAATGAGCTTGAAAAATTACTTCAACTACACTGAGCCTTTTGTTAATGCTTTGCTAAGCGCAAAGCCGTTTATTGCAAACATCGAGCAGTATCAACTACTCACTAATCAAACATATTTACGGAAACTTATCAAAAGTCTGGAGAGTTTACAATCATCTGCCACAATTCTCGAACCCTTGTCAAATTTCATTTTGGACAAGCATACAAGAGAGCATATCGATGATATAAATAGATTACTTGATAAAAAAGTCATTATTTTCGATAAGCAAGCTCATATAGGTTTTCCCAAAGAAGTAAAAATTATTGGAACAATTTTAAAAGACTTTGATAATAAGTGGCTAAAAAAAATTTTAAATAACGGAAGCCCTCTGCATGACTTAAAACAAATTCTAACGCCAATTTTAAAATTACAAATTCCATTAGAAGAAATAGACAGCGTATGGAAAAAGTTTGCTCACAATAGGTATTTTAACTTGAGAAAACGTTTAATGCAACTAAATTACATATATTCTGTGAACGCATCGCTTATATCAAGTTCCATGAAAAGTGTGAGAACCGCTCTGGAAAATTTGAAACCAATAGCTAACTTAAACAATTCAATCTTGAATAAATTCAAACAATTTTTGAATTCTTGGACGGTTTTCAAAAATTTTAGCAATGCGCTTGACATCACTAACAAAACACACGAGCGTCTATTCGATATGACCGATATTGTGTATGATGAACTACTTGTTGCAAGAAGTGACCCTGAAAAGGTTGTTGCAATTGCGAGAGATGCATATTTAAATAACAAATATGAAGCAGAAACAAATTTATTAACTGTCAAAGCGAGACTTTTTGAGAACATTAAAAACAATATCACCAGTATGTATATTCTCTTTAACCAGTGATTTAAAAAATATCCTGACGGATACAGTTTTCATCAACATTCGCGAAATACTTCCACAGAAAATTATATTGGACTTAAAAGTGATCTTGAATCACGCGCAACGGCTCAATTCATTACTACCTCTTTCAAAAATAGAACGTGAAGAAGTTGATCTATTACCTGAAATCTTACTCGCGACCAAAAACAAAATACATGAATGGCGAATTATCGAAAACAAACTTAAAAATAAAACTGAAAAACCTAAGGGCTTCCATCGCCTTTTAAATTTTCCATTTGCTCTTGAGACCGCTTTTCAATTAGCATGTTCTCAGAGAGCTCTGCTATTTTTTGAGAGATGCAATCTTCGCCATACTGTGGAAATTTTTGTTGCAAATGGACGAGCGCTTTCTGAGAAAATTAAAGTTCTACAAATCTTAGAAAAAAAAACAAATTAATTCCAGTTGGAACCACTTCCAATCATTCAATCAATCAATCACCTCTTTCTTATTGGAAGCTGAATTTCTGACGTTCACATTTCCAACTGAAGACCAAAGTTTGACGTCTTTGGGCAACTCCTTGTCTGTTCTGGATAACATGAACGTGTCTACTTTTAACTTCTCTCTAATGATTAAGACGCTTGCTGAGTTGAATGAAACTTCCATTGGTCAATCAAAAGAAGTGTCCAATCTTGAAAACGTTTTAAAGCGATTGAAAGGTCTACAGTGTGCGACCATGCGTGGGAATAGTTCGCTACCTAAGTTGCTTGCTCAGGCTGATATTTTTTTTCAATCGTTCTTTTTGAAGCAAGCAAAGACTGACGGGTACTCTCTCGCACTTAAACTATTTCTAAATTTTGTTTTTAGGGAATCGTTGCGTCCGATAATTATCGTTTGTGGTATTGTGCTCAGTCTTGTTCTTTTTTCCTTTTGTTTATGGTTCTGGGCAATACAGGCCGAAAAAGCTGGAAAACCGGACAAGGCAGGTGCTTCTGAATTTGGACTAAAGCAAGAAACCAACAAACAACAAATGAAATCGGAATCTAAGAAAGAAGGAAAAATAAAAACAATGACACATCAATAAATTGTATTTTCCATTTTCGGCAAATGTGTGAAACTGTTGGGTGCACGCTGAGGCTGCTTACCCATTTGGAAACACGTTAGCTACACTTTAGACACCGGAGTACGGCACAGGCATATGTGGAAAACTGCTGGGAGCTTGTTGAGCCTTCCTAGCTATTCAGGAAATGTGGGGACCTGTTGGGAGCACGTTGAGGCTGTCTAGCCACTTGGGAGCACGTTAGGAGCACATTGGATACCGGATTGCGGTCTCAGGTATCGATTCAAACTTTTTAAAACTTTTCTGAGTAACAATAAAGCCATTATCAAACTTTTAAAGTGTTCAAACTTTTTCAAGACACGTTTAAACTTTTTAAAGACGTTCTAATACTTTTCAAACCTTTTCATGCTAACATCAAACTTTTTCAAAATGCTCTCAAACTTTTCTAAGCCATTTTCAAACTATTCTAACCCATTTTGAAACTTTTTGAAGCAATGCATATTTGTTACATGAAAAGGTTTGAAACAGTTTGACTCGCGATACCTGAGGTAGCGGAAAATTTGGGAAACTGTGGCCAATACTCACAAACTAAATATTAATTGAAAGTGAAAAATAGAAAATATGAATTTTCGGATAAAAAAATGCGTGCGAAAATAAAAGAACAACTAGAAATCGATGGAGTGAACGGAAGAATCGACCAATTTTTGCAAAATTTTATTTTAAACTAAAAAAAAAAATTTTATTTTTTAACAGAAAGATTTTTCCAAAAATGAAACGAGAAGATAGTTTAAGATGAATTTTAATGCTCTGAAAAACATATTTAAAAAAAAAAGTAAGCGAGAGAGTGTGCCGAGATACGAGAAGCAGACACTGTGCAAGCGCGCTCTATTCATCAATCTTTATGGTTTTTAAAGCGAGTCTCCCAATGCAAGGTGTAGTGCACTAGAGAATGTTCCGTAGATATTTCAAGCGTAACATAATTTGTAACGAAACTAATTGTGTTTTCAATCGAGTTGCAACATCAAAACGTGAAACCTCGCCCACTTTTATTCACGCAAAAAATCAAAATGCACTAAAGTTTAATGATCGCGTGAAAAATATTGGGCGAAATTTCACGTTTCGATGTTGCAACTTGATCGAAAACAAAATAACTCGTAAATTACAGTCGGTGAATGCCTGATCACCCGAGCTCCACAGGACTTTTGAATTTGCTAGTGCGCGGCGCCACAAGGGCCACGAGAACTCGAGGTACAGTGCGCGTCATAAGTATATGCCCACCCCAAAATTTTGATGTTTGGAACAAACTGAACTATTTGGTTGAAAACCGCTATTGCTATCCGATTCAGCATGTCAAATAATCTTCGTGGTCAATTTTTCATCACGATACAATTAAAATTACGTGTTTCCGGCTACAAAGTTGAAATTCTGGTCGCGTCATAAGTATATGCCTACTAGGCTTTCCACGTCGGGCGTTTTTCGCCCGCCCGACCCGCCCTAGCGAAGGGCCGTCCGAAGCCCGGGCGAAGAAAAAAACCCGCGTGAAATGTTCTTTTTTTTCGAATTAAAATAAACGATACAAATAATGTTGAATATCATTGAAAAGAAATAAATAAATTCGAAAATCGAATTACGTGCCATGCAACGTGGCGGCCTATCGAAACACCGTCACGTAAATTCGCGGACAGGGCGAAGCGGGCGGGCGTAGGGTGCCCGACCTCCGGACGGGTGTAGGGTGTTTTCGGGCGGCCCGCCCGAGATGGAAAGCTTAATGCCTACCCTGAAAATTTGACGTTTCCGAAAAAACATTGCAATTTCCTTTGTATTCCATTCAAAATTTGAATTTATTTTTGTTCTCGTTTTTTGATCTAGACGGTCTTTATAGTTTTTAATGTTAGGGAATATTTTCTTGTTGGAGCAGAGCTCTGAAAGTGTTGCTTAAAACAAGTGTAGCTACCGTACTCTCACAAAGCCAAAGGAGCGCAAGGAACGCTATCAAATGATGTATCGAACTGATAAGTAAAATGAACAACTGTCTGATGTATATTCCAATGCGTCTCTCGCATTTTTCCAAAAGTTTTCTCATAATTTTCCAACATACTTACTTAGTTACTTAGTCGATCCGTTCTTCGATCACCTGATGTGGTCGCGGATCACAGCTTTCCAAGCCATTCGGTCCTTGGTGATTGTTGGCCAGTGTGTTTCGAGATTTTCGCCATCAAATAACGATATTTCCTTCTGTAGGGAGTCGCACCATCTCATCCGTGGTCTTCCAACGGGTCGCTTCTCGCCTATGGGATACCATTCTTGCACAAGCCTCGTCCATCTGCCATCGTTTCTTCGCATTATGTGTCCGGCCCATCCAAGCTTCTTTTTCTTGATGACTAGTAGGGAATCTCGGACCTCCGATTGTGCTCGGATATTACTGCGTCGCGAAAACCTGTCAGAGCAGAGCGCGCGACGCTGCTGTGGCAAGGCGCGCGACGCTGCTGTGACTCGGCTGTGACTCTCACTTTTCGCGGCGAGACCACAGCGCTCCGCTCTGACTGGTTTTCGCGACGCAGTAATATCTTCCCTGTGCAGATTCCTCTGACGTTGTTCTGATAATGAGATTCCGACTAATCGTCTTTCTAATGCTGCGTGGGTCACTCTGACTCTTTCGGATAGTGCCTGCGTAAAGGTCCAGACTTTAGAGCCATACGTGAGAGCCGGTAAAACGATGGAATCGAAGAGTTGAGCTCGGATTCGCGGGCAAGACAGGGCATCCGTGGTGTTCTTGATGTTGTTGAACGCAGGCCATGCTGCTCGGCGTCTTCGGTGAAGTTCCGGCTCCAGTTCGTTGTTATGGTTGAGTAGCCTACCGAGGTAGACGTACTCATTGACCTCTTCGATGCGGGTAGTAACGTTGTTAAGCGTTACGTTGACCGGGCGTTGGCTGGCAAATTTGTTTCTCATAACTTTGGTCTTGTTAGTATTCATTCGGAGTCCTACTTTTCCACACATCTCAACCAATTCTTGAATCATTAGGCTTGCCGCCTTGAGGTTCGGCGAGATGGGATCTCCCTGGCGAACTCCTCTTATAATCGGAATTTCGATTTTCTTGTGGAATGGTGTGATGGTGGTTGTGCAGTTGATGTAGCACTGTTGTAGTAGGGCAATATAGGCAGGCTGGACGCCTTGACTTTTCAGGCTTTCCCAGATTGCCTGTGGTTCAACACTGTCGAAGACTTTGTGAAAGTCTATGAAGACACTTTTATTACTAATTATTGTATTTTTGATCAAGTTGCTATTACATGCTCTACCTGCATGAAAAAGTGTCACCGCGCCCAGATTTTTGCGCGCGAATATACAATTTCAATGCTATTTGAAAACTGGCGGGCAAAAAAGTGGGTCGAGTTTCATGTTTTCATGTATTGTGTTTTCAATAGACCTGCGACATAAAAAGCGATGTTTCACGTTTTGATGCGGCAACTCGATTGAAAACACTAAGCTTTCCACCATGGACGGGCCGTCCGAAAACGTCCGTTACCCGTCCGGAGAACGGGTGCCCGCTGCCCGTCCGCGTTGCCCGGTCTGCAATGTTACGTGACGGTTTCCTAGGATAGAAATAAGGGCATACCGCGTTGGCAAATGTGGAATCATAAAAAATAATATTTTGTCACGGGAAATTGAAATTATTTGTATAAATGCGTGAACTTTCTTCTCCAATTTTTTTAATAGTTGGAAAAAATAATAAACATTTCAAGCGGGCATTTTTCTTTTTCCCCGGGGATCGGACGGCCCTTTCCCCGCACGGGTCGGACGGGCAAAAAACGCCCGCCGTGGAAAGCTTAGAAAACACAATAGCAACCCCATTCAAAACACAATATTGGCGGATATAACGAATAGAAATGATAGAAAAAGCAAAACGGACGAGAAAAAGGCGACAGACTCACAAAATACCTAATTTCAAATAAAAAGCAGCATTTTAGCCGAAAACACGCAGAATTCACATTTAAACCAATAATTTTCGTGCTAAAATTTTAGAGAATAAGCGGATTGTCGAAATCGCATGTCGATAGAAAAATTTCAACAAAAAAGGGCGGTATACTTAGAACTGCGGAACGTTCGAAAAATATCGATTTTTGAATAAAATGAGACATTTTCAGGCAGGTTTTCACAAAAACTTACGAATTTGTTCTCGGCAAAATATTTTTTACAAAGAAAAACAACGAATTTATGCTAAAATTGAAGAAAAAAAGGAAAAAAAATATTTCGAAAAAGAAAATAAAAACAAGGAAGTTCAGTGGGGCGCACTTGCTAGCTTTCGCGGTAGGCATGCCGCAGGTGTCGCGGTATGCATGCCGCAGGTGTCGCGATAGACATGCCGCAGATATCGCGGTAGGCATGCTGCAGGTGTCGCGGCAGGCCTGCCGCGAACTCTCTCCTTCGCGGTAAATGAAAAGTATCCTCAAAGCAGGCGACCACCTGCGGCAGGCCTACCGCACATCACCTGTGGGTGGGAGTAGTTGCGTTCCTGAATATTAAGATGCTGGTTCGACCCCCACGAAGTTGTTGTTTTTTTTTTCTTTTTAAATTTTGTTTCATACAATTCTTTTAAAGTTTTTTGGAAACAATTTTTTTAGTTTGCGTTTAATATTTCCCTTTACACTTTGGATATGGTAATATTTATATTCAATTTTGAAACTTTTCGCCATATCATATCATGGATTATTTCAAGTTTCCTGAAATTTCGAGACCCCACGAAAAGGGGGGAAAGCGTCGAAATGTAGGAACGAAAAGGGGGGAAAATGGGCGGAGCCTAATAATTTTTTGATTTTTGTCGAAGGATTCGAGCATTTTAGTTTCAAAAAAATCAAATAAGGTCAATTTGAACATAAAACTATTATTAGAAAAATGTCGCAAGATTTTGCGGCACTTTTGCGGTTGGCTCCGCCCATTTTCCCCCCTTTTCGTTCCCACATTTCGACACTTTCCCCCCTTTTCGTGGGGTCTCGAAATTTCTGTAATCAAGGTTATGCCCAGTTTGGCAGATGCTTTTGCGCTCCTTCTCCCATTTGAAAATTCCAATCAGTTCATATTTGGAAAAAAAAAACGTTTCGATTTGTTCATGTACCTGTGCTAAATAGGTCCATAGCCAATTTCCGAAAAAAGAAAAAAAAAACAATAACTTCATGTGGGTCGAACCAGCATCCCAATATTCAGAAACGCAACTACTCCCACCTGCGTCACCCTCGCATGTTTTGAAGTGAACAATGAGGGAACCTATGAAATGGGGTGGTCGTGGCGAGAAAAATAGCTCGTGAAAGGCTATTTTTGCTAAAACCAATGCTAAACATGTGAAACTGAAATTTCATATATTCAGAAGTCACGCTGCGTTAATTGCACAAGCCGAATCGCTCACTTGTGCTGGAGCGCACTTGCTGACTCTGGGTCTCTCTGTTTCTAATGCTATTTCTTCTCTCTCCATTTGCACACTTATTTCTTTCAATTTTAAATGTTTCTCTCTTATTTTTCTAGCTAGAATTATTAAAAAAATATAATTTAAGCCTGAAAAAATGATACAGTCCAAAATTTTTTGAGATACTTCTTTCGAACAGGTGTTTCACTATCTCACTCATCTATTAGTGTTTTTGAGTTTAAAATAGTACTCAAAACGTATTAAATACACCAGAAATTGTGAAAAATAATTTTTCACATATAAAAATAATTTGAAGTGGTTCGAAAATTTTTTTTTTTTAATGTCTTCCACCAACACACATAACTTCGAAATATTTGCTTTCCTAATGGTATTTGTAGCAAATTTCTATTATTCTGATATGTCTCATGTGGGTCAAAACAAGAGAAAAAAAGTCTGATAAGGGTCATCAAGAAAAAAAAAAGAAAAAAACCGAGGAAGGACTCGAACCACCGACCTCGAGATCGTCGGCACAGGTAAACCGGCATGGCTGAACTGTGTCTGAATGGTGGCCCAATAGGCGGTAATGCGCGAATGGTGCCTGTACGGTGAAGGAACAGGAACCATTCAGACGCTGATGTTCGAACAATGTGTGAGACACGGCTGAATGAGGAACGATGCGCGAGGCGGGAACATCGAAGTTATTGGTGAGCCACCGATGTGCGAATAATCGATTGTACAATGCGGCTTCAGCGCTAGCGCGTGATCTGATGCATGTCTCATTTTTTTTCGTGCAAGACAATTATTACTTAAATTTTTGCTTATTTACCCCATTTATTTCCGAAATATTGATTTTTCAGTTTGCTTCGCGTGAAGCTACGTTGCTTCCGGTTCAATACGATCCACGGTCAATGAAAAACGCCGAGAAATGTGTATATCGGATGTGCTCACTCAGTAGGTAAAATAAATTTATTATGCTATTAAATAAAAATAATTTCAGGCGTCATCTCTTCATTTTTCCATGTCACCGTCAGAGAGGAAATGTTCGAGAGGCTACTTTTGGTGGTAACAAACGGACAATGCAAAGCTATTTTGTCCCAATTATTGATTTCAGAAAGCGGCTAAAATAGTCCATCGGGCGTAAAGAACACTATCGGAATGGCAACAATTCGAATAAAATTGTGAGTTCAATTCCACGTTCAAAGTAAAAAAAAATCCTGGAATTATACGTATTTCTCAGAAATCGCCAGAAATTGCTACAAACAAACAAGTGCGGACTTTTGAAATCTATTGTCGGCCCGCCAAAATGGTCAAACGCGCTCTGCTGAACTCAACGCTATGTGCTTTTCATTTTGGTCTCCAAATTTTTTCATTTCACGTATAAATTCAACGTGAAATGAAATAATTTGGAGACCAAAATGAAAATCGCATAGCGCGTTTGACCATTTTGGCGGGCCGACAATACTAGAATTTTTCAGAATATAGGGGAAAAACCGTTTTAATAATAATTCTAAAAACTTTTTTTTTTACCTTGAACGAGTCACGAAAAATAAAAACTACATTTTATCGACTTTTTTTCAGAAACCGTTGGTGTTCGGCAGGGGAAACCATTGGCTTTCGTCGATTCTTACGGTTTAATCGAATGGGAAAATATTGAGAAATGTGAGTTTTTGAAAAGAGGTTATACTTAACAGTAAAAATGTAATTTTTAACTGCATTTTATTTCGAAAATATTTCGTTAACAATAAAATAAATAATTAAAAATAATGTCATTTTTATTATCATGAGAAACCTCACTAAATTAAGTAACGATTGAACGAAATGCTTTTTTTTGCAGCGACGACATATTTCGGTGCCGAAAATTTGCCGAATGCAGAAGAAGCAAGCGGAAAGAGTGCAAGGAGCCCGAGTAAACCGTCACCAAGTTAAACTTCTAAATTACTATTTTTTTAGGCAAAACTTAATTTTTTTCACAAATATTTTGTTTTTTAAATGGTGAAAATTCAATAAAATATTCATTTCCATCTCGGGATCAGTATATTTCAGGAGAAACGAGAGAAACTCGCGCATTGAAAAGCCGCAGATGCGTGAAAGGTGAACCATTGAAAAGCCGCTAACTCAACCTTTCGTGGTTCCGTCACTCAAGCACCAGCGGTGCACCAGTGAACCACCATTCGACCATGCCGGTTTACCTGTGGGAGAGAAGTGCACACCAGTACACCACCGATGCACACTTTCACCAAGCCCCCGGAGTCCGCTCATATAATCGGCGGCCCGCAGCCAGCTGCTATGCAAATGCGCTCCACCGAAGTGAGCGATTCGGCTTGTACAAATAACGAGACCTTTCAGAAGTCTCGTAAGCAGGTTTTGAAAACTGGAATATACCTTTTAAAAGCTTCTCTTTCGAACTGTGTCAACGGTTAAGGCAGAGTCCATGCATTAGATAAATGGTTCCCTAGTTAGATGTTTCTCCAAAATAGCTCTCCAACGCTGCAACATCTCCTTCTCATCTTACGAAAATCGCCTAGAACTTCTCAACATGTACTCAATTAGAAATCGCCGTCTTAAATCTCAATTGCTCCTCCTTTACCGGATGGTTAGCGGTGCCTCATACTTTCCTGAACTGAATTCCTTCATATCTTTTACCTATTCATCCCGTCGGCCTATGCTTTTAACGTGTCACTCACCCCAAACCAATGATTTCTTTTCCATTACAGTTCCAATTTGGAATTCGATTTTACGCAATATACCCACTTTTCTCTCCCCTTCTCAATTTGAACAACTATTGTCCATTCGCGAAAAAAGCAAGTGCGCTCCACGAAACTTAGTACTACGTGGATTTCATTTTCGTCGCCAAATTATTTAATTTAACGTTGAATTTACACCTGAATTGAAATAATTTGGCGATGAAAATGAAATCCACGAAGTATTAAGTTTTGCGGAGCGCACTTGTTTTTTTCGCGAATGGATAATATTACTGCCTCAGGTAATTTTCGGCAGCTTATGGGCAACAAGGCCGCCAATGGCCGAGCAAAATGGCAGTTTGCCACAGGATTCGGCAGATCTGCCCGGGGCAGGCCATGCGCAGGTCATGCGCAGCTGATCGGCAGCTCATGCGCAGCAGTAGAAATGGCCTAATCTGCCACTCAGCGGGCAGGTCATGCGCAGCTGATCGGCAGCTCATGCGCAGCTCATGGGCAGCTCACGCGACGCAACTCCATGCGTCGCGTGCCATTGCTGTGGCGAATGGCGCATGGGCGTTGCCTATTTTTATTTATCTTTCTACATTTTCATATTTTTTTACCGTCAGATATATTATTTAATTGATAGTTACACAATGTGTATTATTATTATTATTATTTTAAAAAAATTGTCGTCTCCGAAGCCTCTTCACGCTAATATCATTCAATTTTTTATATTTTTTATTTGTGAAAGTTAAAAAAAATGATGAAAAGATCGCGTGAGGAGGCGGCTTTTCATTTTAAAGTTCATGCAGCCTCAAATTGACAAATTTTTTAAAACAATAACACTATTTTGTCTTATTTTCTAATTTTTATATTATAATCGATTTGCGACGGAGTGACTTTTTTTCACGATTTTATTATTTTTTAATTAAGAAATAATTAAAGACATGAAAAGATTTTTTGTCTCCCAGTTTCATGTGAAATATTGATCCGTCACGAATCCATTATACTGTTTTTTCAATCGATTTGCATCACGAAAGAACTATTCCGCCCATATTTTTCACGCAAACTTTAAAATTTAGTGCATTTTTGTCAAACACTTACAATTAGCCGGTGTTTTCTTTTTTTTTTTCATGCTGCAGCTCGATTGAAAACCTTTTCCGCTGTATTCACTTTTTCTATCGAAAAAATACGAATTTTTCAGTTCCGACGCAGAAATGGCCCGCTCAAAACCAAGCATGGAAGGATAACGTCGAAATCGTTTGAAAACCAGTGAGTAACATATTATGATTTCAAGCGCACTGCATCATCACAAAAAAATATTTTTTCAGAGAAGAATGGATTTTACAACAACAACAACCCAACAACAACAGCCCAACAACAACAACGCGACGTCTCGAAAACGAACATCTCGAAACCAGACATTTCGAAACCGCGTCAACAGGGAAGGTGAAAAGTGAAATAGTGAGTCGATACAAAAAAACGTTTTAAAAAAATTAATGAAAAACGAATTAAAAAGTGCACACACGTCAGTTCCTCGGAAAACAGTGTTTCCTGAAGCGGTTATGTTCATAGAAATAAATTAATTTTTAGAACATTAAAAAAGAAAAAAACCTTCAAAAACTCTTTTCAATAAAAAAATTAGTATAATTCAATTTCAGAACGATTATTGCCCTATTTATTTGAACTTCCCTGTAATCTTCTATCTATGATTTTTGTTCGATAGGATTAAAAGCAGGTCTCCATAGCAAGAAACGTACAGGAAAGTTCATGTAAATATTGTGAAAACAAAAAAATTGCAACGCGGTGTTTGCGTACTTTTAAAATTCAAACGAAAATGTGAACAAATCTCTTCATTTGCCATGCTATTTCTTTCATTGTCGTTTGAATTTCAAAAGTACGCAAACACCGCGTTGCAATTTTTTTGTTTTCACAATAGGGCCATAATCGTTTTGAAATTGAATTACCGTAAAAACTCTATTAAATGGCCGCCCCTATCTGATTGCCACCTCTAATATAATGCCACTTTGGTAAAAACATCAATATTGCAACTCATTTGAATTTTATTTAAGAAAAAAAAATCCAGTTTATAAGATTTTTTTCGGAATGTGGGTACTGTAGAAAATAAAGTACGCAGTAGGCAAGGGAACTGTTTCGAAAAAAAGGCCACCCCCTAATAGAATGCCACCCTTATTATAATGCGTTTAGACTTGCCGCGTCCGAGGAGGAACCATTGGGGTCTTCTACTATACTCTGCAAATGGGGTCGCCAAATAAACTTATATGGGGTCGGATTCTACATATACTTATACCCAGTAGAGTGTCATGGCCATATAATAGAATTTTTTACTGAAAAGAGTCTCTGGGCGTTTTTTCCTCTTTTTACTGTTCTAAAAATTAATTTATCACTATGAAAATAACCGCTGCAGGGATCAAGGTTTTTCGAGGAACTGACGTGTGGGCACTTTTTGATTCATTTTTCATTAAATTTTTTAAAATTTTTCTTTGTATTGACTCACTATTCTACTTTTCACCTCCCCTGTTGACGCGGTTTTGAGATGTCCGTTTTCGAGACGTCGCGGAGCCAACACCCATCCGTTTCTTCCATTTTACTTTTTCGGTCCCGCTCCTTCCATCAATGTCACTTTCGCCTATCCTTCTGTCTTTCTCATTTCCCCCTCCTGCCTTTTTTTTTTGTTTCCTCTCGTGTTTTGCTTACTTTTTTTTGCTGATCTCACCCAATTAAAAAATTGTTTTTTTTTTTAAATTTTGTTTTCGTTCAATAAATTTTGTATATTCTATATTGGGACGTCGAACAGCAGCTTGGGCGCAGGTCAGGGGCAGCTTAGGCGCAGGTTATGCGCAGGTCAGGGGCAGGTTAGGCGCAGGTTATGCGCAGGTCAGGGGCAGCTCGGGCGCAGGTCAGGGGCAGGTCAGGGGCAGCTCGGGCGCAGGTCAGGGGCAGCTTAGGCGCAGGTCAGGGGCAGGTTAGGCGCAGGTTATGCGCAGGTCAGGGGCAGGTTATGCCCCGGTCATGGGCAGCTTGGGCCGAGCTAGCGGGCAGTTTGCCCCGACTTTCGGCAGTTTGCCCCGCAAAATGGCATGTGGGCCGATGGGAGTCGGCCCACATGCCCTTTTGCGGGGCAAACTGCCAAAAGTCGGGGCAAACTGCCGAAAATTACCTGAGGCGTCGCGAAAAGCAGTCAGAGACTCGGCTGTGGTCTCGCCGCGAAAAGTGGTGGTCACAGCCGAGTCACAGCAGAGTCACAGCTTCTTTGCGCAACATTTTACGATAAACTATCCGTGTGTTGATATGTTAAAAACCATTGTGAAACAAAACAAGACATTCAGAGAGCTTGAAAATATCAAATTAAATATAGAAAGTCTAACACGTGTAATCAATGCAATTGGCCTACAGAATGGTATTCAAAAAAAAACCATAACATTAGAAAACGTGTTGGGAGAAGTGCTTGATGTCCAAGAACTGTATTTGTTTGATGAAATCGATATCAGATCAGTCAATAATGTTATAAAAGCTATGCATGCAATCGATTCACTAGCTAATCAATCGATGGATAAGGTTAATGAAATTACCAAAAGTTTGAATAAACTCGATTTTTCCATTGGTTTTTCATCTAAAATACCGAAAAGCCAAGATTTGTTTTTTTTTAATGCTTCACATTTTGATTTTGGGGAAATTCTAACGTATGTTGCTCACATGAGTTTGAATCTGAATCAGCTTGTTAAAGAACTGAAGAAACCAACAACAGAGTACAATCGAACGGTATTTTTCCAAGACGGCTTTTATAAAAACGCGCTTAAACAATCGAATATGGAAGAGGAAAACATCGTCATAAATACGAACGTTTTGGTTAATTCTTTAATAAGTGCAAAACCGTTTATTTCAAACATTGAGCAGTACCAGCTAGTAACTAATCAAACATATTCACGGAAGCTTATCAAAGGCCTGGAGAGTTTACAATCATCTGCCATAATTCTTAAAAAACTGCCAATTGGACACACGTACAAGAGAGCAGTTCGATGTTTTAAACAGATTGCTTAACAAAAAAGACACGATTTCTAAAAAGCACGCTCTAATAGGATTTTCTAGAGGATCAAAAGATATTAGACATCTTTTAAAAGACCTTGATAATGAGTGGCTAAGAAAACTTTTAAATAACGGAAGCTCTCTGCATGATTTGAAAAACATTCTAAACCCAATATTTAATTTTAAAATTTCAGTAGAAGAAATGGAAAACTTGTGGACGAAGAGTGTTCAAAATAGGTTTTCCAATTTGGTTAGAAAAAGTTTAATACAACTAGAGAGCATATGTGCTACGAACGCAACACTTATCTCAAGTTCCCTGGCAAATGAGATAACCGCTCTAAAAACATTGAAACCAGTAGCTCATTTAAACAATTCAATCTTAAATGAACTAAAGCAGTTTTTAGGTTATTCTACGTATTTTACAAATTTTAGCAACGAGCTTAACATCAGCAAAAAAATACGCATGTCTATATGGGGCAAGATAGCGATAACTACTACAAATCTTTTTGACAATTTGAATGACCCCGAAAAATTCGTTGCAATTGCTATTACTGCGTCGCGAAAACCTGTCAGAGCAGAGCGCGCGACGCTGCTGTGGTAAGGTGTGCGACGCTGCTGTGACTCTGCTGTGACTCGGCTGTGACTCTCACTTTTCGCGGCGAGACCACATCGCTCCGCTCTGACTGGTTTTCGCGACGCAGTAATAGAAATGCATACTTGAATAACACCCTAGAAGCAGAAATCCATTTATTAAGTGCCAAAACCAGACTTCTCGAAAATATTATAAAAAATATCACACGTGTGTTGTCTCTAACTAGTAATTTTAGAAACCCCATGACGGATGCAGTATTCACCCACATTCGCGAAATACTGCCACAAGAAATTATATTGGACTTAAAGGTGATATTGAATCACGCTCAACGGTTTAATTCATCACTACCTCTTTCAAAAATGGAGAGTGAAGAAGTTCATCTACTACCTAACATCTTACTAGCTGCCAAAAACAAAATACATGAATGGCGCATTGCCGGGAACAAATTTAGAAATGATATTGAAAAAACTAATGGTTTTCGTCGTCTTTTGAACTTCCCATTTGCTCATGAGACGGATTTTCAATTAGAATGTTTTCACAGAGCTCTTATGTTTTTTGAGAAACGAAATCTTTGCCACACTGCGCAAAGTTTTGTTGAAAACGGACAAGCGCTCGCTGAGAAAATCATCAGTCTATCAGTCTCAGAGAAAAAACTGATCAATTTCAGTTGGAAGCACTTCCAATCAATCGTTCAATCAATAACCAATATTTTATCTGAAACTCAGTTTCTGACGTTCACATTTCCAAGTGAAGACCAAAGCTTGACGTCTTTAGGTAACTCGTTGTCTGTTTTAAACCACATCAACGTGTCTACATTCAACTTCTCTCTACTCAGGTAATTTTCGGCATGTGCACGGCACACGAGCAGCAAGCTGCCGAGCAAAACGGCAGGCTGCCGAGCAAAAGGGCAGGCTGCTGGATACGGGTAACGTTAAGCAAGGGAACGGCACACGAGCAGCAAGCTGCCGAGAAAAACGGCAGGCTGCCGTGTTTGTATGACTATTTTTTCCACTCAAATAATTACCGGCACGTTGCCGTAAAAAACGGCAGCGTGCCAATAGCCGGCCGTCTACAAAGACGCCAACTTTTTCACTGGCGCAGATTGCGTGCTGACGCAACTTTTTTATTTACTTTTTTTTGACATCTCAGCCTGTTTTTAGTCCTATTTTCGTCCTTTTTCTTCCTTTTTTCGCCCTTCGACTTCAGCTATTCATCAGAAATGAAGGTACTGCAGAGACGAAGAATTATTGAATGTAAGTTCTCCAAATGGTTTCATCTATAATGGATTCGTGGCGGAGCGACAATTTTTTTCATGTTTTTATTCGAAAAAATGAAGAAATAACTAAAGAAAGGAAGAGATTTTTCGTCTCCCAGTTTCACGTGAAATGTCACTTTGTCACGAATCCATTATATTGTCAGCCGGTGGCGACTGTCAACAACTTTTCACCGAACTCTGTACTTAAGGAATTTCATTTCGGTAGAAAAACTATTTCGTCGGCGTTCTTTCATTTTTTTTGTAGGAAATATTTGTTTTCTTAATAAAATCCTTAATCGCAATAAATTCGAAAGCTTTGGCGAAATTTTTCCGCACATAGGTGCTACGTCTCTTCATAATAACTTTAAAAACCAAAAAAAATATTTTTTTTATATCCAAGCCCGATAAAATTGAAATTTCCGCTGATGAAAAAGTTTATTATGAGATGAGAGAGTGCAGACAGTGGTAGAAATGTTTTCGGGATGACGATTCCGGTAAAATGGAGTCGTGACGGAGTGAGATTTCACGTGAAACTGTGAGACGAAAAATCTCATCATTTCTTTATTTTTTCTAATAAAAACGTGAAAAAAAATTGTCACTCCGCCACGAATCCATTATAATCTTGTAGAAAATGAAATAAAATTATTCTTCCAGCATTTTCCTCCAGCTTTTTGTGCGCGGCTGAAGGATCTGAAGATGGACGACTCATTAGCGAAAGCGATAGCAGCGAAGAAACCGAAATTCGAGGTTTGCTCAGGGACGACGATTCCTTTATGGGGTTATTCTCGAAACCAGCAAAAAAAGAAAAATATAGAAAAAACCAGCAAAAAATTCGGAGAATGCTTCGATCGATCTGAAACTTTGGGAAATCATTTAAAAAATACGTCCAGACATTCCCTGAACATTTCGGACCGAAATATAGATTTTAAAAAATATCGATTTTTTCTGAAAATGTTCAAAATCGATATTTTAGTCTGAGAATTTCAGGGAATGATCGGAAGTATTTTTAAATGATTTGCCAAAGTTTCATATCAATCGGAGAATTCTCCGCATTTTCGCTGAATTTTTTTTGCTGGTTTCGAGAATAACCTCATTAATTTTGTAGAAAAAAAAAAGGATTTTCCAGCTTTCTCAAGCTTATTGTGCGTGGATGGAGGAGCTGAAGATGGAAGATTCAATCAGTGGGATGATAGCGAAAACGATAACAGCGAGGAAACCGAAATCTGAGGTTTGCTCAGGGACGACGATTCCGTTAATTTTGTAGAAAAAAAGGATTTTCCAGCGTTGTCCTCAAGATTGTTTTGCTCGGATGGAGGAGCTGAAGAAGGACGGTTCAATGAGTGGATGGATGATAGAGAAAGCGACAACAGCTTAAATTCGGAAATTCGAAGTTTGTTCGATTACGATTCCGGTAATTTTTGTGAAATCTTTTGTGAAAACAAAAAAGTTGCAAAGCGGTGTTTGCGTAGTTTTAAAATTCAAACGAAAATGGGAACGAATCTCTTCATTTTTCATGATATTTCTCTCATTGCTATTTGAATTTTCAAAAGTACGCAAACACCGCGTTGCAATATTTTTGTTTTCACAATATTATGGGGTTATTCATTTCATGCATTTTGAATTTTTGGAGAAATTTTCCTTGGGCTATTCACGGAACTAGCAAAAAATGGAAAGAAAACCAGCAAAGAAATCAGCGAACATTCGGAGAATGCTCCGACCGATCTGAGACTTTGGGAAATCATTTATAAAAATACCGGCGGACATTTCTTGAAAATTCCAGACCAAAATATCGATTTTTGCACATTTGCAGAAATAAAAATCGATATTTTTAAAAGTCAATATTTCGGTATTCTGGCAATGGCCGTGAGTATTTTTTTAATTATTTTTCGAAGTTTCAGACCAATCTGAGCATTCTCCGAATTTTCGCAAAATTATTTGATTGTTTTTTCTATGTCTTGCTTTTTCTCAATGATGGGCGTGTATTTCTCAAAGATAGGCGTGATCTTTTGTATTAATTGGCTTCTTTTCTGCTGCAGAAAATTTCGTATTCTGCATGAAAGCAATAAGGAACATTTTACAAACAATAGAAAATGCATGAAATGTATAACCCCATTAGTGTTTAAACAGTTGTCGCAAGCTCGAAAGAGCTACCAGAATGGCACTTTCCGCGCCCAGTTGAAAGAAGCTCTGTTAGTTTATCTTCAGTTTTTTGTAACATACGAGGAATTTCAGCAATGAGCTGCGTCACTCGACATTCGTCCCACCTGCCAATGCACTGGATCACGGTAAATTCGTCTACCGAAAGGTGAGAGTTCTGTAGTTCGCTAAATAATCTCAAACGAGTTTTTTTCAGAGAGGATCGGCTGCAAAACATTGCCGAGTAGCTCTAGAGAGCGTGGAAGCGTCGTGCGGAAAGGAGCTCGCAGTTGGAGAGGCGATCACTCAACTGGCGGATGAACCGGGGCTTAAAAAACGAACATGGAATGGTTTTGATGGGCCAGCGAGCGCGTGCCACAAGACAGGACGGGAGGAACAGGAGGATGAATATTGAGGTTGTATATCAATTTTTTAATGTCAATTTGGAACATTATCAAATAGTGCACGGTTTGAGCGTCATTTGATTAAAAAAAACCATGATTCTCTGCTGTATTTTCCGAAAACAAAAAAAAAATTTTTTAACTAATGGGGTTATTCACGAAATGGCAAAAAAAGGCAAAAAACTGCGCGAAAACTCGGAAAATGCTCCGATTGACCTGAAATGTTGGGAAGTGAGGGGAAAAACTCTCCCGGACATTCCCACGAAATTTCAGACCAAAATATCGATTTTCAAGAAATTATGCTTTTTTTCTGAAAATGCTTAAAATCGATATTTTTGTCAGAGAAATTTTGGGGTAATGTCCGGGAGAATTTTTTCCTTTATTTCCCAAAATTTCAGGTCAAACGGAGCATTTTCCGAGTTTTCGCGCAGTTTTTTGCCGTTTTTTGCCATTTTTTGCCATTTCGTGAATAAAAATCAATTGCAACAGTTGCAAACAGATTTTCACTGCCGTCACGCAGCGAATATTCGTTGTAGACCCTACTCGATTGTGAACACGTTCTAGTTAAGAATTGTTAAAATTGATTTTTCATTTTTATTTTTTAATGACAATTTGGGAAATTTAGTTTAAAAACCCTTTTTTGGAAAAACCATCAGAGGAATGATGGTTTTTTTTTATCAAATGACGCTCAAACCGTGCACTATTTGATAATGTTCCAAATTGACATCATTGTTAATTAACTGTTGTTGTTTTTGTTGAATAAAATTTTATACATTTGAACGAATGGCACTATGATACACATTATACGAATGATACTAAACAGAGAAGCAAAAATAAGCAGGGTTTCAGCAGCTTGCCGTACTTCTTTTCGGCAAGCTGCCCATCGAAACGGCACGCTGCCGTGAAAAACGGCAAGCTGCCGCGCGAAACGGCAAGCTGCCCCGCGAAACGGCAAGCTGCCGCTGGCAGGTGGCACCCCTGCCGATTCGCGCAGCAGCTTGCCGTTTTTCACGGCAGCGTGCCGTTTCGAGGGGCAGCTTGCCGAAAATTACCTGAGTAGTTGGATCTTTCTTTCCGAAAGATGCCCGGGTTCCAATAAAGATGCGTATGAAACGCAATAAAAAAAAACACACGAGAAAAATATGAGAAATTTAAAACGGATTTATTGAAAAAATCAATAACTCCACAAACAACACAAGCCTAAACGGAAACCTACTCGAGAAAAACCAAAACTAAAGATTCAAAGAGCCACGCTAAAACTAAAAAACAAAACAAAACCGACACGCGGAAAATCCAACAACAAAAACTAAATATGCGCGGCCCACCCATAGTCAAAACGTGGCTGCTAAACCGCGCGTGTCTGGAGTGTCGTTGTACACGTGGCGAGAGACGCAGAGATGCAGAGGGTTATTTGGGTTTAAGAGCTTTACGCCAGCCTGGGCGACTCTCCCCCCGACAAACAGTCCGGACCCCGACCGGATATGGCGTTCTCGCTCACAATATGGACACTTTTACCCAGAACGTTACCCTAACAAATCAACAAAAAAGTTCTCCTACTCTAATTCCTATATCTCAATAAATAGATAAATAACACTCAACAATAATTATACAACTTATCTTCGCCGCTTCATCAGATATTCGGCTCGAATCGTCCTCGCTTTGCGTATTTTATCTCCGGCTTCAGCTCTGACATTGGCTTCCTTCCTGGCTCCTGCAGTCCTCTCATTTTGCTCTCGCCCAACTTTTTCACCAGCACTGTCTCTCCGATCGCCATCTCCAAAAATTTCGCTAGTTCTATGCGATTCGCTCCTTCCGGTGGCGCTAACGATATCAACGGCGTCATTTTGGTACCTGTCGGCTTCAGTGGCAAAACCACACCAATATCCTTCCATTCGCTCCACATCTCCTGGATTTTTGCGATGTCTCCGTACACACAATCATATCCGCACGGGACCACGGAGACTTTCTTTCCAACCTGTTGCAGTCGTTTTGCGCAGTCTCTGACTCGCGCATTGTGTCCTTCGTCCATAGTCAACCGAACAAGAATGACGACTTCTTGTACTTTTGAGAGGTCGTAGCCTTCCGGCCACTTCTCCAAAGCATGGCTGCGTACCTCGAACACCAGCTCATCCCGACCAACGGTTCTGGGCGCCGCCAGAATAATGTGCTGGTTTCGAATCACCGTCTTCTTAGGTAGCAAGAGCCACTCTATCTCTTCTCTTAGCTTTCCTGCCACTTCGATCCAATCATCATCCACTTCACCAATCATCACCGCTTCTGCCATACTCTTACATCTTCTCGAGAATCGTCTTAGTGCCTCCTCTTTGTGGCCTTCAGAGCGCTCCCTTATCGCTTCGCTCGATTTCACTGCTAGCATCTGGTTTTCCGGGGATATTCCTTTCCCACGGATTGCCAACGCCATTGACAACTCGTCCGCTGACTGGTACTCGCATCCGTCCAAACTTTCTGTACATTTCGCTGTACATCGGCAACCATCCCGAATAATCGATCTGAAAGACTCATTGTTTGTCACACGGTCTTTCATTTTTGTTACACTCTGTACATGTCTCACATCCTTCTCTTTTCTCACTGCCCGCTTTCCGCGTTTAGCTTTAGTCTCAATTACCAATTCTTGTACACGATCTCCCACTACTGGAAATTTTATCTTCTCCACTTTATTTTTCTCATCGAACCACTTCTTGGCCTTTTCTTGCTCCTTTTTCACATTTGCTCTCGCCTGTCCATGAGCCCTTTTCCTCTCTTGCGAATGACAATATTTGTACTCGCCCGCGTTCTCTCGGTATCTGCCAATCTGCTCTTCTGAAACCGACTTCCTCGGCTTCCACTTCAGCTCAATTCCTACATCTTTAAACGCATTTGTCCCCAACAGAAACATTTCCTTGTCATTCTCGATGATTTGGAAAATTATAACTGCTTTTCTGTCCTTGATTGTGATTTCCAACCGGACTTGTTCTTTCACACCCATCATCGACTTTGACGCGTCCATCAGCGTAAAATTTGGTTTCTTCAAAACTTCACATGTCTTCTTCCAATCCTTACAGCCTCTCTTCAGCTTTTCCCACGATCCCGCAGAAATTGCCGAGACTACTGATCCGCTATCTATAACAATTTTCCGTTTTTGTCCCAGTATCACACACTGCTCCACCATCTCTTTTTCAACAATTCCACTTTCAACTGTATCTTCTTTTTTCTCTATTCGATAGACTATCTTCGACGTGCACTGCCTTGCCACGTGTCCTATTCCTCCACAGTTAAAACACTTTGTTCCATTCCCGTTGTCTTCTCTACTCTCACCAACCTCTCCATTTCTTTTCTGGTCAATTTTCCAAGCTTCTTGACCTTTGCCAACTTCATTCTCTCTCCACAACGATTCTCTATTCCTTGTTTGGGTTTCCCTGAACCTCTGGTTGTAGTTGTGTCTTCTTTCGTTTTCCTGTTGAAGCACGATGTCCTTTAACGTCTCGTACTGTTCTTCCGGTGCCGTTTCTCTTCTCTTCATAACCAGCAAATTTTGTAGATTGTGGTCCGCTTTCACCGCCATCATCAACTTCGTTACCCTCATCTGCGACAAAGACTCTTTGTCCAGGTTTGGGTACGCTTTCTGCGACCATTTTTCAATCTCTGGGATGTATTCCCACATCCTCTGATTCACGCCGCGTCTCAATCCATCAAACTCCGCCAACGCATGGGTCCTACTATCGCCCTGTCTCCTTCTTAATCTTTGCTCAAATTCCTCAAAAACTTCTTTTATCGGCCTTCCAAACCGATTTTCAATCGACCGGAACAACATCTTTGCTGCGCCTTGCAAATACTTCTCCTCTACTATCGCGACCAAGTCCGCATCCTGCTCTACCACGTCTTTATACTTCATCATGAAAGTTCTTCTGAACTCTCCGAGATTCCCCATTCCATCAAACGCTTTTGGTTCTGGCATCGCAGACGACCTCATCATTTTGCTCCTACTAATCATCGTGGATTTTATCATTTTCTCACTTTCCCTTGAGCGCCAGCTTTCCGCCTCGCTTCTCTCTTCTTCGCGCTTCTGAGTTCGTCTCAGCTTCACACTCTCTTCAATTCCCCGACGTTCGCTGTTCTCTTCGAGCCAACTCGAAACCTTGCGCTTCCCTTCTACACTTTCCAAATCCCATTTTGGCGTACCTGCGCTGTACGTCTCCGGTGTCCGTTTGCAATCCTTTGCCTGCGGTTGCGCTGAACTCCTCGACCATCTCCTTCCTGGCCCTTCTGCTCTCGTCGAGCGCGCCTGAATTTGTTTTCTTATTTCATCATAATCATCGCTTTCATCTGACTCACTTGCAGCTCGCTCCAAATTACTCTTCATTTCGAGCGCCCGTTTCTTCTCGCTTTTCGCTGCCTTTTCCGCCACCTCGAGTCTTCTTCTTGCTCTATCCAATTCTTCCTCGAGCTTCTCCACCTTCAACTCCAGCTCTCTCTTCTCTGCCTTGTGCAGCTCCTGAAAATTGAAAATGTCTTTTTTCAATTTCTCATTTTCTTCTTTTTCCTGTGTTCCCCATTCCAATAGCGCTTTTTCCAGCTCTATGCCGTTCTCAATCTGCCGTACGCTCATCACCGTCATGACCGCTTTTATCCACGTTTCGCCGCCAATTTCTTCCCAGCGGCCTCTCAACTCTTCTCCAAACTTCTTCACAGGTGCGAGGATCGAATTTATCGCTCGCGACGAACACGTCGTGAACAATCCGATTTTTTCCTTCATTTCTTTTTCCAATTTTTCGCTTGCCAAAATAAATTTGTGCCATCCTTTCAATAATTTTCTTCTATCTTTAATGCTCACCTCCATCTCCATTTGCGCTGCCCACGACGAGTCTTCTCGGAGCACGTCCTCCTCGCTTCTGGTTTTCCTTGCGCTGTTCTTCTTTTCTCCTTCTTTGATCTTTTCGAGCACCTCCTCAAACGACGGCGCTGTCTTCTCACTCCTCCCGCTCCAGCCGTCTTCTTCCAAGACGACTTCTCCATCAAGTCCCAGCAGCAGCTCTTCATCGACGATCGGCACGTTGCCGCCCATCTCTTCCAGCATTGGTTCTTCTTCGGCTTCCGTTTTGCTTTCTTTTGCTTGCATCTTCTCCATATTTGTTGCACGTGCTGAAATTCGTAACTTTTATTCCAAAAGTCACGAAAAATTTACAGGATTTCTCGCGATGTATGCCAAATTCAATTTGCCTCTCTCTTATTTCGAAATTTATTCCAAATTTCGTTTTTCAAAAGAGTAATACAAAAGGAAATCGACAAACACGCGAAAAAAAATTAAGAGAGATAAAAAAAACACGGTTCGGCCCCCAAGTTGGATCTTTCTTTCCGAAAGATGCCCGGGTTCCAATAAAGATGCGTATGAAACGCAATAAAAAAAAAACACACGAGAAAAATATGAGAAATTTAAAACGGATTTATTGAAAAAATCAATAACTCCACAAACAACACAAGCCTAAACGGAAACCTACTCGAGAAAAACCAAAACTAAAGATTCAAAGAGCCACGCTAAAACTAAAAAACAAAACAAAACCGACACGCGGAAAATCCAACAACAAAAACTAAATATGCGCGGCCCACCCATAGTCAAAACGTGGCTGCTAAACCGCGCGTGTCTGGAGTGTCGTTGTACACGTGGCGAGAGACGCAGAGATGCAGAGGGTTATTTGGGTTTAAGAGCTTTACGCCAGCCTGGGCGACTCTCTAATGATTAAGATGCTCGCTGAATTGAAAGAAACTTCAATTGGTCAATCAAAAGAAGTGTCCAATTTTGAGAAAGTTTTAGAGCGATTAAATAGTCTACAGTGTGCGACCGTGCGTAGGAATAGTTCGCTTTCTAAGTTGCTTGCTCAGACTGATATTTTTTTTCAATCGTTTTTTTCAAAGAAAGCGAAGACTAACTGGTAATCTCTATCATTTAAACTTGAAAAAAATTTTTTTTTAGGAATCCGTTGCTTTCGGTCACTATTGTTTTTTTCTTTGTGCTCAACCTTGTTCTTTCTTTGTTTTGTTTGTGGATCAGAACCATACACGACAAAAGAGCGTATAAGCCAAACAAGACAGATAATTTTGAATCGGGACAATAACAAGCAATCAACAAACAGCAACTTGTTGAAACCAGAACATAATGATGATGAGAACTGCACTTCATTTTACAATTAGATAAAAATAAAAACGTGCCAACTATTCGTGTTCAAATTTTAGTACCACATTTATACCGCAATGGATTTGAAACCAAATACTGAAAAACTGCTGATCACGGCCTCCCAGACTCCCTACGCGCCAACCAATCACTGACGCATTTCTGGTGTTGACACAACTCGACGGCGCGTCTTTGAGCGCTCTGATGTTCTTGTGTGCGATTTTCTCGTGAAATAATAAGTTTTTAACAAGAATTATATGCGGAGATAATTACGTGGCGGTTCACGTTATATTTATTCTTTCTACGACTCTCGTCGTAACAGAATTTATACGTGAAATAAAATAATTTGGAGACCAAAATAAAAATCGCATAGCGCTGAGTTCAGCGGAGTGCGTTTGACCATTTTGGCGGGCCGACAATATTTAAAGGGGGTGCCAACTTTTTGGGGAAAGTTGCTTAAAATATACTTTTGGGTGGGGGATTTACGAATATCACATTGAAATTGCACAAAAAAATTTCTCTGATTTTTTATGATTTTTACAACAAAAAAATAGAAGACCACGAGGAGTACACGAAAAATCGTGGCCGTGGTCTAGGAAACCCGCGGCCGCGGCTTCTAGAAACTTCCATTTTCACGAGAAATATTTATTTTTCTTGTAATTTCCCTCGTTTTTATCATCGATTTTCGATAAATCATACTCTAATCGCTCATTAAAATTTTAGATAATCGCGAAAACACATTTTAGTAATGAATATCGAAAAATCTATATTTGCCTGTTGTTCGATTCAACGTTTTAATAGTTTCTTCTGAAAATTTGTTCTTCGAATAGAGGCCGAACAAAAAATGGCGGCCGTGCACTTCGACCGCAAGAATCCGCGCACAAATACTTTGTAAATAACTTCGAAATAAATGTAAAAAATTATATCAGAGACTTGGGAATTATAATTGACAACGAATTAAAATTTGATAAACATGTAAATAATATTGCTAACATATCTTTACTAAAATGCAGGCAACTTTTACGAGCATTCCATTCAAAATCCCCCGAATTTTATTTTAAATTGTATAATGTTTATGTAAAGCCAATTCTAGAATACGGTTCTGAACTACTAAATCTCCACTCAGTATCACAAGCCAAAAAACTCGAATATCCACTACGATTTTACACCAGACGGGTACTGCAACGATGTAACGTGTCTTTTTTATCGTATACTGACAGATTAACTCAATTTCACATGATCTCCTTTTTTTACCGAAGAATCTTATCCGTGCTCCGTATGTACTTTAAAATTGTCAACCTTGAATTTCACTTTCCGTCCCTACCACTATGTGTAAAAGCGTCCCGGTCATCCAGAAGTCCGTACATGTTAACTCCATGTGGTAATTCGTTTTCTAATCGACAATTCGGAGGCTTTTGCTGCGCGCATAGCCTCATTCCCGCTCGAAACTCTTTCCTCCCACACTTGACCGATAGACTATTGCTGGTCTGACTGGTCATTTTACTTTCATTATCCCAATATATTTATTTTCTTGATTTAACTTGTAATGTATTCATTTATTGGAACTTTGGACTGTATAAAATTTCCGATTTTAGAAATTGATTAAAAACTGTACGTAGCATAAAAATTGTAGAAAAAAAGTATTATTTTTAGGGCTCCTCAACATCGGCTGGTGGCGTCTTCTTCTACGGAAAAAATGTGCGGCGGAATTTGACACCTCCAAATGCTCGTCTAGTGGAGCGCACTTGCATACCTCCTCGCTTCGCGCGCCGCTCATATATCAGCGCCCATTGCGGGCACTGAGAATGTGTGCAGCGGTGGCCTACACAGGTGATTCGCGTGACGCAAATAATTTGTCAAAAATTGTTCGCGCGTTTGCGAAATGGGTACGCGTGAACATTACTTTTGTGCGCGCACAATTCGCGAAAATTAACATGTAATTTGTAAATTGTATGCGCATCCCGAAAAAAATGACCAACAATTGGCAATTCACGAAATGAAATTTTCGCCGACAATAATTTTGTTCGCACACAAATGGCAAATCCCGAAAATTTTCGAAGAATTAGCCGTTGAAAAATTATCGGTTCATATAATTAGTTGGCTTGTAAGCTTACTAATTCTATTACTGCGTCGCGAAAACCTGTCAGAGCAGAGCGCGCGACGCTGCTGTGGCAAGGTGCGCGACGCTGCTGTGACTCGGCTGTGACCACCACTTTTCGCGGCAAGACCACAGCGCTCCGCTCTGACTGCTTTTCGCGACGCAGTAGTGTATGTGTTTTGTAATAAGACTAACTATGTTATTTATTATAGATAAAACTATGCAAAATTACATGGTAACACCAGAGACAAGTAAAAAAAATTAAATATTAAACAATTAAAAATATGCGAAAATCCTATGATCGTTTTGAAACTTTGGGCAAAATTGGCAAAATTACTCCCGGATATGAAAAGTTTCGAACCGATCGGAGAGCCGTTCAAATTTTTTTCCTAATCGGGTGTCAAATTATTTTAATTAGTCCTCGGTCTTATTGCACTGACGAGCGTTGTTTGCAGCTGCTTGTTGATCGTCCTTGTCCTGAAAAAAAAGTAATAAATTCAGTTTTTGTGAATCGGTATTCGGTATTCTTCATAAAGTTGTTTGTCCATGTACTCGTCTATTATTAAAATTTTTAAACACCGAAAAAATGTCGGAAACATTCAAAATCTAGAATATTATGTTACGGCTAAAAATTCTGCCTCGTAGGCTTTTTCAAACGATTTTAAACACTAGAACAGTCACTTTCAGAACTTAATTAAAATACGGTGAATTAAGAAGAAAAAAAAACTAAAAACACGGTGTGCTAGACCCTTTAAAATTGTTTTCAAAAACGTATTGTGTTTTCAATCGACTTGCGACATGAGAACGCGAGACTCCGCCCACTTATTTGTGCGCGACCACGCGAACAAAGTGATATTTGAAGAGACGCAGACAGGTAGCGCACAAATAAGTGGGCGGAGTCTCGCGTTCTCATGTCGCAAGTCGATTGAAAACACAATAGTCTCGAGCAAGATGTGGAAAAATGAGAATTTCTTTTCAAAATTTTGAATGATATTTCAGAAAAATTTTTAAACTTTATTACTGAAGTTTAAAAACTCACATTTTTATTGCTTGCCGCAGGCTTTTTTAGGGAATGACTGTCGAAGCATCCTTAAATATAAGATTAACGAAGGAAAATCAGTAAAAAAGCAAGAAGGAATGAGAACTTCAAAAATATAGAAGAATTTTTACTAAAAACCCAAGAAAAATATCATAAAAAACAACATTTTTGAGGGAAAAATAAATTAATTTGGGCCTTGATCAATGATCAACAAAGTTTCGCTGCGAGAGTTCGTTCGGGATTCGCCAATTGTATTTTCGCGACTTGTCAATAAATTACCCATAATTGGGAAATTCCGACCACATGTCGACCATGCAATATTTACAAATTGTGCTCAAATCGCGATGTTCTTCTTCGCGATTTGTATACAATTTTTGAATTGTTTGTCTGCGTGTATAATGTATAAGTCGCGAATCAACTGTGTAGTGGTGAGAGCTTGCGGACGCCAATCTGAACGTTGTGGGTTCGATCCCCCTCCGCGGTTTTTTTTTTTCTTTCGTATCTGCTCAGACTAAATCTTATGGATTTTTGTTTCGAATTCCACAAAAAATTACATTTGCGTGTTGGAGTAGAACGTTGAAAAAAAAAAATTAAAATTTCCTTTTTTTTTCGAACTACTTTAAATTCGTTAGTCTTATTTAAATCGTTCGGCAAGTAACTTTTATTCAGAAAGTTCAGCGGCAAAACGCCATGTGTGAAACCTTGAAAATGGGCAACCGGGGGGAGCTGGGACGAAGCTTGCTTTGAATCTGTGGTTCAAAACAGAAAACAAAAAAAAGTGCACCAAGAGATATTGAACCCACGCTGACGTATATCGACAGCACTAAGCGAGAGGTGAGTAAATGCACTCCATTGAATGGCGCGAATTTGAAATCTTCCACTGTCGTGAACCGTTATTTTTATCTCTACGCATCGATTTCTTTCCTTTCTCCCCGGCTCGTACATGAATTATGTATTTTTTCTTTTTTAATAAATTTTTTTTTGCTCTCACCACTACACAGTTGATTCGCGACTTATACATTATACACGCAGACAAACAATTCAAAAATTGTATACAAATCGCGAAGAAGAACATCGCGATTTGAGCACAATTTGTAAATATTGCATGGTCGACATGTGGTCGGAATTTCCCAATTATGGGTAATTTATTGACAAGTCGCGAAAATACAATTGGCGAATCCCGAACGAACTCTCGCAGCGAAACTTTGTTGATCATTGATCAAGGCCCAAATTAATTTATTTTTCCCTCAAAAATGTTGTTTTTTATGATATTTTTCTTGGGTTTTTAGTAAAAATTCTTCTATATTTTTGAAGTTCTCATTCCTTCTTGCTTTTTTACTGATTTTCCTTCGTTAATCTTATATTTAAGGATGCTTCGACAGTCATTCCCTAAAAAAGCCTGCGGCAAGCAATAAAAATGTGAGTTTTTAAACTTCAGTAATAAAGTTTAAAAATTTTTCTGAAATATCATTCAAAATTTTGAAAAGAAATTCTCATTTTTCCACATCTTGCTCGAGACTATTGTGTTTTCAATCGACTTGCGACATGAGAACGCGAGACTCCGCCCACTTATTTGTGCGCTACCTGTCTGCGTCTCTTCAAATATCACTTTGTTCGCGTGGTCGCGCACAAATAAGTGGGCGGAGTCTCGCGTTCTCATGTCGCAAGTCGATTGAAAACACAATACGTTTTTGAAAACAATTTTAAAGGGTCTAGCACACCGTGTTTTTAGTTTTTTTTTCTTCTTAATTCACCGTATTTTAATTAAGTTCTGAAAGTGACTGTTCTAGTGTTTAAAATCGTTTGAAAAAGCCTACGAGGCAGAATTTTTAGCCGTAACATAATATTCTAGATTTTGAATGTTTCCGACATTTTTTCGGTGTTTAAAAATTTTAATAATAGACGAGTACATGGACAAACAACTTTATGAAGAATACCGAATACCGATTCACAAAAACTGAATTTATTACTTTTTTTTCAGGACAAGGACGATCAACAAGCAGCTGCAAACAACGCTCGTCAGTGCAATAAGACCGAGGACTAATTAAAATAATTTGACACCCGATTAGGAAAAAAATTTGAACGGCTCTCCGATCGGTTCGAAACTTTTCATATCCGGGAGTAATTTTGCCAATTTTGCCCAAAGTTTCAAAACGATCATAGGATTTTCGCATATTTTTAATTGTTTAATATTTAATTTTTTTTACTTGTCTCTGGTGTTACCATGTAATTTTGCATAGTTTTATCTATAATAAATAACATAGTTAGTCTTATTACAAAACACATACACTACTGCGTCGCGAAAAGCAGTCAGAGCGGAGCGCTGTGGTCTTGCCGCGAAAAGTGGTGGTCACAGCCGAGTCACAGCAGCGTCGCGCACCTTGCCACAGCAGCGTCGCGCGCTCTGCTCTGACAGGTTTTCGCGACGCAGTAATAGAATTAGTAAGCTTACAAGCCAACTAATTATATGAACCGATAATTTTTCAACGGCTAATTCTTCGAAAATTTTCGGGATTTGCCATTTGTGTGCGAACAAAATTATTGTCGGCGAAAATTTCATTTCGTGAATTGCCAATTGTTGGTCATTTTTTTCGGGATGCGCATACAATTTACAAATTACATGTTAATTTTCGCGAATTGTGCGCGCACAAAAGTAATGTTCACGCGTACCCATTTCGCAAACGCGCGAACAATTTTTGACAAATTATTTGCGTCACGCGAATCACCTGTGTAGGCCACCGCTGCACACATTCTCAGTGCCCGCAATGGGCGCTGATATATGAGCGGCGCGCGAAGCGAGGAGGTATGCAAGTGCGCTCCACTAGACGAGCATTTGGAGGTGTCAAATTCCGCCGCACATTTTTTCCGTAGAAGAAGACGCCACCAGCCGATGTTGAGGAGCCCTAAAAATAATACTTTTTTTCTACAATTTTTATGCTACGTACAGTTTTTAATCAATTTCTAAAATCGGAAATTTTATACAGTCCAAAGTTCCAATAAATGAATACATTACAAGTTAAATCAAGAAAATAAATATATTGGGATAATGAAAGTAAAATGACCAGTCAGACCAGCAATAGTCTATCGGTCAAGTGTGGGAGGAAAGAGTTTCGAGCGGGAATGAGGCTATGCGCGCAGCAAAAGCCTCCGAATTGTCGATTAGAAAACGAATTACCACATGGAGTTAACATGTACGGACTTCTGGATGACCGGGACGCTTTTACACATAGTGGTAGGGACGGAAAGTGAAATTCAAGGTTGACAATTTTAAAGTACATACGGAGCACGGATAAGATTCTTCGGTAAAAAAAGGAGATCATGTGAAATTGAGTTAATCTGTCAGTATACGATAAAAAAGACACGTTACATCGTTGCAGTACCCGTCTGGTGTAAAATCGTAGTGGATATTCGAGTTTTTTGGCTTGTGATACTGAGTGGAGATTTAGTAGTTCAGAACCGTATTCTAGAATTGGCTTTACATAAACATTATACAATTTAAAATAAAATTCGGGGGATTTTGAATGGAATGCTCGTAAAAGTTGCCTGCATTTTAGTAAAGATATGTTAGCAATATTATTTACATGTTTATCAAATTTTAATTCGTTGTCAATTATAATTCCCAAGTCTCTGATATAATTTTTTACATTTATTTCGAAGTTATTTACAAAGTATTTGTGCGCGGATTCTTGCGGTCGAAGTGCACGGCCGCCATTTTTTGTTCGGCCTCTATTCGAAGAACAAATTTTCAGAAGAAACTATTAAAACGTTGAATCGAACAACAGGCAAATATAGATTTTTCGATATTCATTACTAAAATGTGTTTTCGCGATTATCTAAAATTTTAATGAGCGATTAGAGTATGATTTATCGAAAATCGATGATAAAAACGAGGGAAATTACAAGAAAAATAAATATTTCTCGTGAAAATGGAAGTTTCTAGAAGCCGCGGCCGCGGGTTTCCTAGACCACGGCCACGATTTTTCGTGTACTCCTCGTGGTCTTCTATTTTTTTGTTGTAAAAATCATAAAAAATCAGAGAAATTTTTTTGTGCAATTTCAATGTGATATTCGTAAATCCCCCACCCAAAAGTATATTTTAAGCAACTTTCCCCAAAAAGTTGGCACCCCCTTTAAATATTGTCGGCCCGCCAAAATGGTCAAACGCACTCCGCTGAACTCAGCGCTATGCGATTTTTATTTTGGTCTCCAAATTATTTTATTTCACGTATAAATTCTGTTACGACGAGAGTCGTAGAAAGAATAAATATAACGTGAACCGCCACGTAATTATCTCCGCATATAATTCTTGTTAAAAACTTATTATTTCACGAGAAAATCGCACACAAGAACATCAGAGCGCTCAAAGACGCGCCGTCGAGTTGTGTCAACACCAGAAATGCGTCAGTGATTGGTTGGCGCGTAGGGAGTCTGGGAGGCCGTGATCAGCAGTTTTTCAGTATTTGGTTTCAAATCCATTGCGGTATAAATGTGGTACTAAAATTTGAACACGAATAGTTGGCACGTTTTTATTTTTATCTAATTGTAAAATGAAGTGCAGTTCTCATCATCATTATGTTCTGGTTTCAACAAGTTGCTGTTTGTTGATTGCTTGTTATTGTCCCGATTCAAAATTATCTGTCTTGTTTGGCTTATACGCTCTTTTGTCGTGTATGGTTCTGATCCACAAACAAAACAAAGAAAGAACAAGGTTGAGCACAAAGAAAAAAACAATAGTGACCGAAAGCAACGGATTCCTAAAAAAAAATTTTTTTCAAGTTTAAATGATAGAGATTACCAGTTAGTCTTCGCTTTCTTTGAAAAAAACGATTGAAAAAAAATATCAGTCTGAGCAAGCAACTTAGAAAGCGAACTATTCCTACGCACGGTCGCACACTGTAGACTATTTAATCGCTCTAAAACTTTCTCAAAATTGGACACTTCTTTTGATTGACCAATTGAAGTTTCTTTCAATTCAGCGAGCATCTTAATCATTAGAGAGTCGCCCAGGCTGGCGTAAAGCTCTTAAACCCAAATAACCCTCTGCATCTCTGCGTCTCTCGCCACGTGTACAACGACACTCCAGACACGCGCGGTTTAGCAGCCACGTTTTGACTATGGGTGGGCCGCGCATATTTAGTTTTTGTTGTTGGATTTTCCGCGTGTCGGTTTTGTTTTGTTTTTTAGTTTTAGCGTGGCTCTTTGAATCTTTAGTTTTGGTTTTTCTCGAGTAGGTTTCCGTTTAGGCTTGTGTTGTTTGTGGAGTTATTGATTTTTTCAATAAATCCGTTTTAAATTTCTCATATTTTTCTCGTGTGTTTTTTTTTTATTGCGTTTCATACGCATCTTTATTGGAACCCGGGCATCTTTCGGAAAGAAAGATCCAACTTGGGGGCCGAACCGTGTTTTTTTTATCTCTCTTAATTTTTTTTCGCGTGTTTGTCGATTTCCTTTTGTATTACTCTTTTGAAAAACGAAATTTGGAATAAATTTCGAAATAAGAGAGAGGCAAATTGAATTTGGCATACATCGCGAGAAATCCTGTAAATTTTTCGTGACTTTTGGAATAAAAGTTACGAATTTCAGCACGTGCAACAAATATGGAGAAGATGCAAGCAAAAGAAAGCAAAACGGAAGCCGAAGAAGAACCAATGCTGGAAAAATGTGTCCGAAAAAAAATTTTTTTGGTGCCGTATTTAATATGGTACGAAACATTTTTTTTTTTGGAAAAGTTCGACTGTCCGTGACGCGAATGTCCTATTTAAAACACTACATTACGCACCATTTCACAGATGTTTTTTGAAAAAAAAATTTTGGAGAATTTTCTATTCAGGTTTTTTTCCAATTTTTCCTATCGGAACATCGGTAAAGAATAATACAATATCCGAAATTTCCGACGGAACTCGAAAGAGCAATTTTGATTTCCGAGAATGTCTGTGATCGTTATCTCTAACAGCCAGGGTTTTCCGAATATACGGCAAATGATTTTTCTATATTTTTTTGTTTTCAGTGAAAAAGTCGTATTATTAAATTTTCTTCTATAACAAACTTTGAAAGTGATCTAATGACTCAAAAGCGTATATCGCGTTAGTTCTTCCTGAATTCAGCGCAAAAAGTTTTTTTTTGAATTTTAATAGCAAAAAAGTAGTGAGAAAAATCAATTTAGCAATTAAAATTACCTTAACTGGTAGCGGACGATAGTTTGCCGGAATTATGATTTTTCGAAATATTCCGCCGAAATTTTCAAGTTTTTCTTTTTGTGAAAAATTTTTCGACGATTTTGAGGGATAACGGATCTTTTTTTTTTTTACAAAATTACAGACCGAAAAGGACAACTTTGAATTTTCTTTTTAACGATTTAAAGCGATTGCGAAAATTTTTATATTTGCGTAGAAGTTCCTATCAATTTCCAAAAGCATCCAAATTCCACCATATTTTTTTTGAGTTTTAAAAATTATCAGAAAGACTCACCAGCTTGCGAAAGTGTTTTCGGTCCGTTTGCAGCAAACATTGACTCTGCAAAAAATCAATATATGTTTTGAAAGATATTTAGCTCACCTTCATCACTTTTCATTGTCGGAATGTGTCGTAATCGGCCTCCTCATCTGAAAAACAAAAAAAAATATTTAAGATTTGGTAAAATTTGAAGCAAAATATGAAAAAAAAAAAAAGGACAAAAAATTCAACCAAAATGCGCTACCTACAGAATTAATGCAAACGTGCTCCAGTGACATGAGCGGGCCATAGATTCATTATCGAGCTATCGCAAGGCAGCGCAAAGATAGATCAATCAGCGAGTCACTAGCTGATTTTTAGCTGCGGTTGATGTATTGTGCATTCACCATAGACGTTCATTTGCAATAGATACACCGCATTTCCGCTGTGCGAGGTCAATGGTTCGGATCTCCTCCTATTGATTTTTATTTTTCAAAAAGCTTTTTCGATACTTATTGTAAAAACAAAAAAATTGCAACGCGGTGTTTGCGTACTTTTGAAATTCAAATGGCAATGAGAGAAATAGCAAGGGAAATGAAGAGATTTGTTCCCTTTTCCATTTGAATTTTAAAAGTACGCAAACACCGCGTTGCAACTTTTTTGTTTTCACTATAAAAGGATTTTTCTTACACAAAAGTATTTATTTTTCGGAAATTTTCGAAATCAACCAAGAGAATATCTATTTTTTGTGGAAAACCGCCAGGGGTTTCCACTTATTTACGTGTTCCCGCGTACTTCAGCCATACAATCATAGTATTTGAGTAATATTCATCGCCTGGTATAAAAAAATTTAAAACATTCCAAATCCGATCTTAATTTACACATTCCTCAGCAGAAATCCGCAGAAATTATCGCATTCAATGAACAATGATGACAAAAGAAGTGGTCGGCAAAACCACGCCGCGCGCATGCAGCCGAAGCCCCGCCTCCCTGCTGCGGAGAAAATCAGTGGTAAATAATCGCGACTTTGAAAGGCTGTAACTCGGGAACTAGCGGGAATTTTGCTGAGAAAATTTGGGATTGTACTAATATTGAGGCGTAGAACACAATGAAATTAGTAGTTTTTCGAGATTCGCACGCTTTTCGAACTCGTTGCGGTACCTAAGTATAGTATCTAGTATTGAATTGTGTCGAAATAGAACTTGGCGTGAAATAAAACCGCGTGGAATAGAACTGTTCCAAAAAAGAGCCGCGTGAAATAGAACCCAGTCAATAAATCGAAAACATGTCACGCCACTGAGTGGAACTTTTTCTGTTTGGCTTTTTATTCAATAGTCTTCACCCAACTGTGCTAAAACGCGCTAAAACGATGTAAGGTTTTATTTCGCGTGAAGTTCTATTTCGGCACGGTTCTATTTTGAAAAGTTTCTATTTCGAGGTAGCGCCTCTTTATCAGATAAGTCCCCCACTTCTTCCTTTTTTTATTTTCCATATCAATATCGAATTTCGCTATATCAGAATAGCCCCCACCTAATAAGAATAGCCCCACCTGATAAGAATAGCCCCCGCCGTATCAGAATAGCAACACATCAAGCAAAAATCGACCGAAATCGAAGAGCAATCCCAATTAATTGAAGCCTCTAATAGAAGTGCACCATTCAAAGGTCTTTCTACCATTTTTGTCGCTTTCCGAATAAGGAAAATCTTCGAATCAGATCTTTATCAAAACAGAACTGTCCCGAATCAGAACCGTTTTCTTTCCAAATGGATACGTGTCAAAAGTGTTGTAAAATAATAAGCTAGATCAAATGAAACAAGTATTTGAAATGCCGTATTTACTCTATTTGTCCGGCATGCAAGCTTATTGTTTGAACCTCCTGCTTGGATGCCGGGCAGTTAGAGTAAATACCACATATACTCGGCGAATGCATCATCAGCCTCGCTCTACGGCAGTTTTCAATTTTCAATAGTGTAGTGCGCCTGTTTTGAAGCGAAAAATCAAATTTTACCTGCAATTCGTCGTGGATACATCATTTTCCTTTAAAAAGAAACATAAAAACTAGAATTCGAGTTGATCTTGCAAGTGCAACACTGTTTTACAGAAATTTTGCAGTAGAGCGAAGTTGATGATGTATTCGCCGACTATAATTCATTTTCGAAATTGTGGCTCATAAAATCTTTTTTTTTCTTTTCCAATAATGTTGCTGATTTCACCTTTACCATAGTTCTGATTTGGAAACGTTTTGATTCGAGATAGTCTACGATGGTGAGAGACTATAATTGTTTATGCTGGGGTGGGGGCTTATATCCCACGACAGGCATATGAAGTAAGTAATCGTGAAATTACGTCTTAAAATAATAAAATCCACAAGAAACTGGTGTCACCACGCTACGCCCCGCCCCTTTCCCGTGCAAAACATAAGGGCCGTCGGAACCCATGAGGTGTCGGTCCACAAGAGGAGGTATAGCCGGAAGCCACGCTTAGCGTGGTAAGAAAATGCGGTTAGAGAAATATGAAGGCTTGGAGGGAGAGCCCTGGAGAAAGGCTCTGTGGCGCGGTGCCACAGAGCTCATCGGCTATTTTTGGTCATCTGGAAACACGTGCTCATTGAGCATCTTGAGTGAAATCGGGAAAAATGAAAATTTCAAGAAGTTTATAAAATATCCACGTTTCACCTACGTCCCATACGTTTTCGGTCCGTTTTAAGTCCACGCGCCCAAGTCCGCATCCTATCCGTGGGAGCGTGGATACTAATAGGATCCATATAGGATCCATATAAAATCCTATATAAAAAAAATTCCACGTCCCATCCGTTTCGGATCCGATATGGATTTGAAGCCCTTCATCTGTGTCAATGAGAGAGCATCAGGGGTGTGGGGAACCATTTTTAAACACGCCTCCAGATCGGCTAAATTCCATTGACATCAAGAGGAATTGAACCAGAGAGTGCAGATTGCAATTTGCAACTCACTACTCACTAGACCAAGTGGTACCCATTACAAACAAAATGAATTTTTAATTGAATGTTCACGTCGATTGGGAGTTTGAACGTGAAATATCTAGCCTTTTTATGTCTTCTTTTTATTTCGCAAAACACTTTCCCACGATATGTTTGTTGAACAAAAAAAAATAATTCTACAGAGCCAAATTTTGAGGTGTCACACATGCTTCCGGTGCGTTGCCTGTAAAGACGCCCGCGGAGCAAGCTTCCACCCGCGGAGCATGCTTCCACCCAGCTCCCTCTGGTCGCCAAATTTTGATCAGGAACACATGTTTCCGGTTGCCTCTGAAAACGTCCGCGGAGAATGTTTTCACCCAGCTCCCTCCGATCGCCAAATTTTGCCATGGTCGCCAAATGTTTCCACCCAGCAATAAAAAAAAATAACTCGTATGAAATTAAATAAAGCAAGATTAATAGCGATAAAACAAAGGAATTGATAACAATTTCCAGAAAAAAAGCCAAAATTTTCACAAACTTGCAGAATTTAGGCAATTTGTACCCCCAAAAAAAAGTTTACCCCTAAATCAAAAAAATTGTACCTATTAATCAGTTGGTTTGTACCCCCCGCAAACATTTTCAACAAAAACGTATAGGCGGACCATCAGAAAAGCATATTGAATCCGGAGCAAAAACATGTTTTCTAACTAACACATAGGAGCTAATTAAAAACAGATGAAAAAACATTGCGACATGGTTACATCAGGTATGAAAAATGCATACCTGTACTGGAGGTAACTAGTCTATCGGGCGCTTTACGTAACTGTGGTTGAACTGAAGAACGTTTCACTGAAACACATTCAATAGAAACAAATACATAATTCGACTTCCAAACTTACTGTTCCTTGACTGAACGTTAGTCACCTTTTCACAGAAGTCTTTCGAATCTGAAATGAGAAAATGTTTGAAAGTTTCGCAAAATCAGAAAAACAGTTCCATTTGATAAGGTCATGCCAGAACGCAACAACTGGAAACTTTTATTTATTTGTGCTTTTTCAATAACACGGTAATTTTTTTTTATGAAATGCCAGTTGAAAAAAAATAGTTCCTTTCCGCGGAAAAAATTAAGATTACTCAAGTCAGAAAAGTCCCGAAACAGAACTGCCTTTGATCAAAAATTTAAAAATACTACAATCTATGGAGAAAAAAAGTTGCAACGCGGCTTTTGCGTACTTTTGAAATAAAGTGGAAACATTTATTATATCTTCATTTGCCATGCTATTTTATATTGCCGTTTGAATCTCAAAAGAACGCAAACACCGCGTTGCAACTGTTTTCTTTTGACAATAAGCCCATGGGCCTATATTTTAAAAGTACCAGAAGGTTGATGCCGGCTGTCGCCGTCAAAAAACTTCTGGGTGGGACACGGCGTGCTAGACCCTACGTAAAGGAATTCGCGCCTATTCGCATGTGCCTGTGTCTCGACAGTGGCATTCTGCCAAGTCTAGCAAAAAGTGTGCAAAAATGGAGACGCAAGGACACGAGAATTGGCGCTCGAAAATTTGATCTCAAAAAAGTTTTCTGAAACGTAGTCCCTAGCACGCCGTGTGGGATTGGGGATGCGCGAGTCTCCATGAATTTTAAAAAAGGTTTACAGGAAAATTAGCAAACCACCAAAATTGAATGTATTCAAATCTAAATGTTATTTTGTTTCTATCTACCCATTTTTTAAACAATTCATTGCGTTAGAATTGTGGTACGAACCTATTCCATGCAGGAAAAAAAAAACAGTTCTTGGTAGTTGTTTCCTGATTCATTGCACAAAACCATCGAATAACCACCGTACTTTAAATTTTCAAAGAAAAAAACCGTGCGGAGTACATGAAGTGGCGGGAAGTTCAGACTTCCTTCTCGTTTCCACCATTTTTAAATTTTTTTTCTAAAACCGTAGAAAAACAAAACGTAAACTGACAAAACTTTCTCGGTTTTGAATTCCCCAATTTAGTGCTTTTTTCGGTTTTCAGAAGAGTTTCTCCTATATATTTATTTTTTTTTAATTGAAAAGAAGGGCATGACCACTTATACTATCAATGTTTACAATAGAAATAGATTTACAATAGAAATAGAAGGTGTGTCAGTATGTATGACAATTGAGACGAAGATATTCATGAAATTTCAATAATTTGATATTGTTTTTAAAAGAATTAGTTGAAGGTTTGACAGGGAAAACATGAGAAGGGAGGTCATTCCAACATTTAAGAACACGGTTAGAGAAGAATTGCTGTAGGGGTTTAGAGGAATTTTTGAGAGAGCACCGGAGAATGAAAGAGTGACGTCGGAGAGATCGTAAATTAGCAAAGGCAAGAGATGGGGACTCGTGTAGATGGGTGTCACCGGTAATAAAGATTTTATACAGTAAAGTGAGATCAAAGATTAGACGCCTGTATTCTAGCCAATCAAGTTTACAGTAAAATAGAGACTCAAAATATGATACATAAGTTAATTTAAATTTTTTAAAACAACGATAAATAAAAGTCTTTTGTACAGACTCTAGGAGAATAGTATGAGACATGAGAGTAGGCGAAAATATTTCACAACCATATTCAATCAAGGGGCGGATGTATACTGTAAAACACCGGATAAAGGAATCGAGAGGGGCGTACCGCAAAACGTTGAAAATAATGTTGATTCTTTTGTGACAATGGAGAACGGTTGATTCGATGTGATTGTCAAAGGAAAGGTTAGACTGAAAGTGTACACCCAAATCCCGGATCTTATCAGTGTAGGGCACCACTGATGTGGGTTTAGAACTGGGGACCAATCTTTTTGAAAAACGAAAACTGATGTGTTCACATTTATTTGGAGCCACATCCAACTGCCAAGTATGACACCAATTAGACAGAACATCAAGGTCATCCTGAACATCAGACGATAAATGAGAGAAAATTTTCAGATCATCTGCATAAAGCAGATAATTTGATTTTAAATTATCTCCAATATCGTTGATGTACAACAGAAACAACAACGGCCCAAGCACAGACCCTTGCGGGACTCCAGACAGGACCGAAGAGCATGCAGAGAAGGTCCCATTAACACATACAACTTGATTACGGCCACTGAGAAAACTTTTAAGCCAACAGAGTAAACTCCCGCTAATCCCATAAGCCTGAAGCTTGATTTCAAGTTTTTTGAGAGAAACAGTGTCAAAGGCTTTTTTGAAGTCGACATATACACTATGGGCACGGTGTGCCAAAATCCGAAAATGTTTGAACTGTTCGCAATGGAGCGCGCTTGCATTTTCAGTGCTAAAATGAACGGTGATTTTCAACATTTTTCAGGTTTTTCGTAAAATGAAGGAATTTTAACAAATTTTGCAACAAAATATTGCTTCAAAAAAGGATTTCGATTATTTTGAGCCAAAGATGAGGCAAAAATATTCACAAACAACGTCCCCATAAGCATTTGAACAAAATAACGTGGAACTGAGTGTCTTCAAGGCAATTTGCTGTTTCAATTTGATCGGAAATTCTGCAATTCATTGATATAATTGTTTAGCTCTCGGCTAAAACCAAATTTCCTTAAATGTTCGCCTGGTATTTGTAATATTGAATGTTCCGTTCTAATTTAAGTTGCATGTTTGGTACTTTTGCATCAATCAGAACCAATTACCCGTTTAAATGCCCATAGGAAACTAATGGTTATATGACTGAATCGCAACAAACACGGAAAAAAAGTAAAAAAAAAAGAAAAAAAATTTGTACGAATTTCGCGAAAAATTGCTTTTTCTGATGAATTCAAGCCGAGAGCAGCGTTGAAGCAGTTAAATTATTTTTTTCAGGTAGTTTTGAGCATTCCATGAACCGAATATATGAATTTTCCAATCAAATTGGAGCAGCAAATCGGCTTTAACACACTCGATCCCACGCAATTTTTGTTCAAACGATTATAGGGACGTTGTCCGTGATTATTTTTACCTCATCTTTGCATGAAATTGATCCCAATCTACTTTTGAATCAATCGGATGTTGTAAAATTTGGTGAAATTCCTCCATTTTACGAAAAATCTGAAAAATATTGAAAATCCCGTTGAAAAAGTGCAGACTTTAATGACGAGCTTCCCTGTCGACGAATTTTTACGTTTTTTAGCTTATTTTGCAGATAAAAATTTTCTTAACAATAAACATGTTGCAAAATATTGAAAAAACCAATAAAAATGACATATTCTGAAGTTGAAAATCAGCGGCCATTTTAGCACTGAAAATGCAAGCGCGCTCCATTGCGAACAGTTCAAACATTTTCGGATTTTGGCACACCGTGTATGGGTAACAAGTTTTTTCATGCAATTACCAATAAGAGCTGACTGGAACGAGAGCAGCTGGGAGACGGTTCCTCGATGCACCCGAAAACCGTATTGTCGATCAATAATCAGTCTATTCACATTCAAGTATTTTGTAACCTCAGATCGGACAATTTTTTCAAGGACTTTACAGACAGAATACGTTAAACTTATTGGCCGATAATTACTTGGATCACAACGTGGGCCTTTTTTGTGGAGAGGTTTGACAATTGCTGACTTCCAAAAAGAAGGAATAATACCATATTGTAACGAACTCTCATAAATTATGGACAACGGCAAGGCGATAGACGTACATGTGCGCTTCAAAAAAATAGAGGGAATTCCTTCCGGAGTTGTGTTGGTTTTGAGTGGAAGACGTGACAAGTGAAATTCGACAATATGAGGACTGACATTAACGGACGAAAGACACTGGGACGTGCGGGCCGAAAAACTGGGTGCACATCCGTCATCAGTGGTGTACACGGAGGAGAAAGTGTTCGAAAATAAAAGGGCTTTAGTAATGTCATCGGTTACATCTTCTTCCGCAGCACTGTCTCGAAGTATACCTATTTTCTCGTCACACCTAGAATTGACAAATTTATAAAAGGCATGTTGAGAGGAACCTTCGCACAGTAGATTTTCAGTAATTCGTTTTTCTTCCAGAGAAAGACGAGTTCGGAGAAGAAGAGCGAGAGCTCGGGGAGCTTTACCGAATTCCCTTCTGTCCTCCAGATATCGAGCTTTTTCTTTTGAAGTTTGCGAATAGAACTGGAATGCAACTTTGTGGAAGGTTTGAGAATTTTAACCGGAATGAATTTGTCAATTAAAATGGATAAAAGAGCAACAAGATCTTGGTACATTTCTTCTACAGTTAGAGTTGAGAAACGACAATCCCAATCTAGGCGACTGAGAATGTAGTTGATTTCATTATAAGACGCCTTTCTAAAACACTTAATGGTGGACACTTTTGATGATTTTTTGCGGTGAAGTGACAGGGAAACGTGCACAAAACGATGATCACTGAACAAGTCGCCTACAGTGATCTCGTTTACAATGTCCGAGTTTGTGAAACACAGGTCAAGCACATTGTCAGGATTAAGACGAGTTGGGAACAAGACATGCTGCTTAAGACCATTCTTAATTGAAAAGGACAACAACTTTTTACACTTAGGATCAGACGCTTTGAGATTGGCCCAGTCGATGTGAGGAGAATTGAAATCACCAAATACCAGACAGTTGCCTCTAACACTTATTAGATCTTTGAGACAATCAAGTAGACTGTCAATAGGAAATTTATGATTTGGATGGTAGACTGACAGAACACGTAACCTACCACTTGTGAGCAATAAATCGACTTCAACCACTTCAAGAAACCCAAAAGAATCAGGAATTTTAATTATAGAAAAATTTAAAGATTTTGAAATAAGTACGGCTACACCCCCTCCATGCCTGTCACGATCTTTACGTATAACTGAGAAACGGTTGTTAAGAGAAAGAATGGGATCAGAAATAGAGTAGTCTAATTTTGTTTCAGTGAGACATTTAACGTCAAGAAATAACGAGTTAACAGTAAGCTCAAGAAGGGGAATCTTATTTACAACCGAAAAACAATTGGCATACCCGACATTTAAATTACTCACTGAACGTTTGACTTTCGTGTTTCCCGAACTTCCCATGGGCGATAAACTTCTCCTTCCTTGTAATGAACCTTCACACACTCCAATTTCCTCACTGTGAACTCGAACTTTCCAGCCTTGTTGTTCTTCATAACTGCCTCCTCCCACGCCGCACGATGCTTCTCTCGTTCTGGTTGCGACAGATCCGGACGGATGACTGCAGTCGAGTAACCTTGAATATTGGACTTGACCTTGTTGAACCGTGACATGATCTTTCTGGCATCTTCTTTCTTCTGCATCTGAAGCTTGAGCAATGGGGGACCTGACTTCGTCTGAAGACGAAAAACCGAAGCCAACTTATCCTGAACTTCGCAGGGTTTCAATACTTCTTGTGCAAACTGGCCATCAGAAGACGCGCTCTCCGGTAGCTCGACTTTGTCCAAAACAACGGCCGCATTTCTCTTCTCAGCATCATTAGCAATCTCAGCTGCCTTGATGAGACTGACCTGGGCAGCAGAAGATTTAAGACCGGCAGTGACAACTTGGGCAAACGACTTTTTTGAAGGAAAACGATCAACTTTCAATTCTTTCACGCTGAGCTCTAAGCTCTCAACCTTCTTCATTAACTGTCCATTCATCTGAACGAGCTCCTTGTTTTGCAGTGTTACCTGCGCGAGAGATTTAGACATCTCGAGAACCAGACGATAAACATCTCCAATGGCAACTTCCGGAGTTTTTGACTCGCAATCTTCCACAGGCGCCAGAACATTTGAGTCCAATGAAATAGAAGAGGACGACATACATAGCTTTAAATAATTTTTGAGGGCTAGTAGGCGAGAAAGCTAGAGTTCTCTTCATAAAAACAGGGAATATGTTGGCTACTCAAAAAATCTATACGAGAAGCTAAAAACAGGCGACCTCTCGCTAGGAAGACAAATAACCGAATTGAAGACAAATAACCGAATTGAGACAAATAACCGAATTGAAGACAAATAACCGAATTGAGACAAATAACCGAATTCTTTACCGAACAGTTCTATTCCAAAACGGTATTGCGAAGCGAGTTCTATTTCGCTGCAGTTCTATTTCGCTTCAGTTCTATTCCGAGGTAGCACCACCAAATCACATTGAGCTTGTCTTGTTCTTTGAGCGTGGAAATTTGAATATCGGTTGGAAAATGCTAAGAAAACTATTGGAAAAATGCGAGAAAAGCATTGGAAAATATAGCAGACAGTTGTTTTTCTACACGTAATGAGCCTCTCCATGGCGTAGAAGATCAACACATGGATCTTTTCTTCAACTTCCGCGGATTTCGTCACCCCGGCAAAGATTCAAGTGGCTAATCATTACACACTGCCTTGCTCAGGTCGGATGTAGTGTCGAATACTTCCTCCCTGCGCACATTCCTCGGTTCAGCAGGCCGTTGAAGAGTAGGCTTACCCGCTACGAACAACACCAACAACTGCCTCAGTCCTCCGCATCCGGCCTCTACTCTTGTTACAGCAGATTCAAGAGTATGTCGGAAGAGGCGATCTAATCACGGAGTATCGAACGTCTGCCACACTGGACGGAACAAGAAAACCCGGCCAAAAACAAAAAGAATCGACTACAGAGTGTGTACGTTCAAATGCAGATCGGTTGCCACCGATGACCGACTTGCAGAGCTGCTAGAGGAGATAAAAACCATCAAGTACGACATTATCGGACTGTCGGAAACGAAGAGAGCAGCTGAAATACACATGATGCATCGAGACGGGACCGGAGTTTTCTTAGAAAAACGGAACACCACTTCCGTGTCAGGAGGGGTCGGCTTTATCGTCAATAGCACCCTCCTGCCGAAGATCCAAGAAATCAAATTTCTCAACCACAGGATTGCCTACTTGACTTTCCAAGTAGACCGGCGACTGAGCTGCACCGTCTTCCAAGTGTATGCTCCAGTTGCCGACTCTGATCCGGAAGAGTTAGTTGATTTCTATGAGAGCTTAGAAGAAGCCTACACTGCTTGTCGCAGTAGATACGAGCTAGTTGTGGGTGACTTCAACGCTCGAATGGGTCCTAGGCAACACACGGAACGGTTCATTGGACCACACTCAATGGAACCGCGCAACGAAAGCGGCGAACTACTCGCAACCCTTTGGGAATCGAACCGCCTATGGCTAGGCACCGCAAAAGGAGGGGGCGGAGCCTTTCAATTTTTTCTCCTCGCTTTTATTTTGAGAGTTTGCGCTCCAGTAGCCCGAATACCATTAACATAATTATGCATACCGGAAAGTTTCCATACGTAATTTTCTACGTAGAATTGATTGGTGATATTAGATTTGACTGAAAATTTCAATTTTCAGGCGAAATTTTCAAAAAACTGAAACGACGATCAGAAAAACGTTCTAAAATTATCTATGGAGGTCTCTGTCACGGCTTGTTTTTATATTTCTGATAGATTTTTATACGGGGAATTCGATTTTTGCATCAGATCTTCTCTATCTACAACGGCACGCCTTCTGGACGTCTCCAAAGTACAACCAAAAATATCTGAAAATTTTCAGCGATGACCCTATTTTTTTATTGTCGAAATCGATAAAGGAGATCTTCGAAATTGGGTGTACAAATTTTTAAATTATTTGAGACATTTTGAAACACTTTTTGCCCAAAAAGTATGGAAGTGGTTTCAAAAAAAATCAAGTTTTTTTCTTTTTTCTCTATTATGGAGGTCGCTGTCACGCGAGTTACTATTCTCATTCGATTCTACAGAAAATTTGCTATTGAATGATGTACAAAAATATAAAATAACTATGTCGGCGATATCTGAAAAGGTTGATTTTTTGGACCGGAAAGTACTTTTTTCATACTTAAACGTGTCAGAATATAAATTTTAAAGGGAGGCGGGCGATCCAGCGGGGACTCGCCTTTATTATCAAACTTGGGCGCGCAGATAGACACTCACGTGTGCCCGAACGGTTAGTCGTCTTGCACCACAATTTTGTTGCCGGGGTTCATTGCCGCGCGCCCGCACACTTTGCCCCGCCCCCTCCAGCGAGGAGAAAATCAGTACTTCGGGAGGCCAACTTTGAAGAGCCAAAACTCGAGAATCATTGAACATTTTGAAACGAAAATTTGGGAACATGCTAATATGAGTAACTGGAATCTATTTTTGTCGACAGTTTGGCGGAACTCTTATGTTTTAGAAACACGTTGCGGTCCCTACCTATGGCACATGAACTCACAATTTGGAAAGCCATCACATAGACGCTGGACCCACATCAGTCCCAACAAGTTACACAAACATGAAATTGATCACATCCTGGCCAATGGAAAGTTTGTCACTGATGTCTCGGTCGTCCCATCGATCACAACCGGAAGCGATCATCGTCTGCTTTGTGGAAACCTGCACTTCAACACCAAGATCGCAAGATTCGAGCAGGTCAAACGGAGAAAGCCCCCCGAAACGAGAATTGGACCCGGCTGTTGCTCACGCAATCACCGCCACTGCAACAATCACCCCGAGCGCTCACTCCACCAACAGACTTTCGGGAACTACTCGGCAGCTTCTCACCAAACGACGTTTTATGGACAGATCGGACCCCAACTTCAAGTCACTGTCAAACGAATGTCGAGAAGCCGTCAAGAAAGACCATGAAGAATTTGCCAAAGACCGCCTAATGCAAGCCGCACAGAACAAGAAAAGTATGAAGAAAGTCGCAAGGGACATACAAGAACACAAGACATTCATCCCTTGCCTCAAATCCTCAACAAGCCGCACAAGAATCACTTCTCGGACCGAGATGGAGAAGGAGATCCAACAGTTCTACTCGAAACTCTTCAGAAGTAACCGAGGACCTCCCGTGGTTGCATCACCCATCGGAATGGAAATTCCACCACCGTTCCTTCCAGAAGAAGTTCGCGCTGCCTTTCGCTCATTCCCGAACGGAAAAGCAGCTGAAGATGACAAAATCACTGCCGACTTCCTCAAAAGCTGTCACGACAACGTCATCTTCCTCCTAACGGACAGATTCACTAAGTACCTGCAGAGCGGGAAAGTTCCGGAAAAAAGGAAAACTTCTAACACCACCCTGATCTTCAAGAAAGGGGACAAAGAAGATTTGGAGAACTATAGGCCTATCTGCCTCCTCCCCGTGCTCTACAAGGCATTCACAAAATGCGTGCTGAATAGAATACGGACCACACTCGAGGAGGCCCAACCAGTCGAGCAAGCAGGATTCCGCCGATCATTTTCTACGATCGACCACATCCACTCAATACAGCGCCTACTCGAGGTTGGACGCGAGTACCAGCAACCGCTCACACTTGTCTTCATAGACTTTCACAAAGCCTTCGACAGTGTTGAACCACAGGCAATCTGGGAAAGCCTGAAAAGTCAAGGCGTCCAGCCTGCCTATATTGCCCTACTACAACAGTGCTACATCAACTGCACAACCACCATCACACCATTCCACAAGAAAATCGAAATTCCGATCACAAGAGGAGTTCGCCAGGGAGATCCCATCTCGCCGAACCTCTTCTCAGCATGTCTGGAGAGCGTCTTCAACAAGATGTCATGGCAGCACCTGAGAGGAGACGAAGACGACGAGAACGAAAAAGCCAAACTCTTGCCCGGAATACGAATCAATGGCCAAAATCTCACGCACTTGAGATTCGCCGACGACATCGTTCTGGTCGCCAGCAACCCCAAGGCGGCAAGCCTAATGATTCAAGAATTGGTTGAGATGTGTGGAAAAGTAGGACTCCGAATGAATACTAACAAGACCAAAGTTATGAGAAACAAATTTGCCAGCCAACGCCCGGTCAAAGTAACGCTTAACAACGTTACTACCCGCATCGAAGAGGTCAATGAGTACGTCTACCTCGGTAGGCTACTCAACCATAACAACGAACTGGAGCCGGAACTTCACCGAAGACGCCGAGCAGCATGGCCTGCGTTCAACAACATCAAGAACACCACGGATGCCCTGTCTTGCCCGCGAATCCGAGCTCAACTCTTCGATTCCATCGTTTTACCGGCTCTCACGTATGGCTCCAAAGTCTGGACCTTTACGCAGGCACTATCCGAAAGAGTCAGAGTGACCCACGCAGCATTAGAAAGACGATAAGTCGGAATCTCATTATCGGAACAACGTCAGAGGAATCTGCACAGGGAAGATATTACTGCGTCGCGAAAACCAGTCAGAGCGGAGCGCTGTGGTCTCGCCGCGAAAAGTGAGAGTCACAGCCGAGTCACAGCCAAGTCACAGCAGCGTCACGCGCCTTGCCACAGCAGCGTCGCGCGCTCTGCTCTGACAGGTTTTCGCGAAGCAGTAATATCCGAGCACAATCGGAGGTCCGAGATTCCCTACTAGTCATTAAGAAAAAGAAGCTTGGATGGGCCGGACACATAATGCGAAGAAACGATGGCAGATGGACGAGGCTTGTGCAAGAATGGTATCCCATAGGCGAGAAGCGACCCGTTGGAAGATCACGGATGAGATGGTGCGACTCCCTACAGAAGGAAATATCGTTATTTGATGGCGAAAATCTCGAAACACACTGGTCAACAATCGCCAAAGACCGAATGGCTTGGAAAGCTGTGATCCGCGACCACATCAGGTGATCGAAGAACGGATCGACTAAATAACTAAGTAAGTATGTTGGAAAATGCTGAGAAAACTTTTGGAAAAATGCGAGAGACGCATTGGAATATACATCAGACAGTTGTTCATTTTACTTATCAGTTCGATACATCATTTGATAGCGTTCCTTGCGCTCCTTTGGCTTTGTGAGAGTACGGTAGCTACACTTGTTTTAAGCAACACTTCCAGAGCTCTGCTCCAACAAGAAAATATTCCCTAACATTAAAAACTATAAAGACCGTCTAGATCAAAAAACGAAAACAAAAATAAATTCAAATTTTGAATGGAATACAAAGGAAATTGCAATGTTTTTTCGGAAACGTCAAATTTTCAGGGTAGGCATCAGTGATGAGCGGAAACCCGTTTTTCTGAAAAACGGAACGCGGAAACGGAAACGGAAACACATTTCTAATTCTGCGGAAACGGAAACGAAAAACGTAATTTATCATTCACGGAAACGGAAACGGAAAAAAAGCGGAACGGAAACGGAAAATAACGGAAAGCTTCGCTGAACTCAGCGTTATGCGATTTTCATTTTGGTTTCCAAATTATTTTATTTCACGTATAAATTTTTCGTGAAATAAAATAATTTGGAAACCAAAATGAAAATCGCATAGCGTTGAGTTCAGCGGAGCGCGTTTGACCATTTTGGCGGGCCGAAAATAGTGAGCAAAATCAAAACTTCTACGAGCTTCCTCCCACAGCTAGAAGCTTTTGGGCCATAGATTTGAGCCGTGTAAAATTCTGATTCTGTCTCCAAAACTTGAATGGGTCAGCGGAGGAGAGACCCTGACAAAACAGGGGAAAACCACAAAACCGGGAAAGACAAAACCAGGGAAGACAAAACCGGGGAAAAAATGGACAAAACCGGGGAAGAGGCTCCGCCCCCTTTTGCAACCGCTGCACGATGTTTTGTACTGGAAGTGTTGAAAAAGTGCGCCGCAGACTTGCAACTTTTCCCCGGTTTTGTCCATTTTTTTCCCCGGTTTTGTCTTCCCTGGTTTTGTCTTCCCCTGTTTCGTGGTTTTCCCCGGTTTTGTCAGGGTCTCGCGGAGGAAATTGAAATTTTCGAAACAAAAAAAAACAGTTGTCGCTTTACGGTAAACTACGAGCATTTTTGGAGTGTCGTCTGCGTGAAGTACACGTGGACAACATCAGATATTTAAAGCTAAACATTTTTCGTCTAAATGCGGATAACGGAAACGGAAACGGAAAAACAGTTATACTTTCACGGAAATGGAAAAGGAAACGAAAAATAATTTTTTATTCCGCGGAAACGGAAACGGAAAAAACCCTCCCAAAAACGTCACGGAAAACGGAAACGGAAACGGAAATTCCGCTCATCACTGGTAGGCATATACTTATGACGCGACCAGAATTTCAACTTTGTATCCTGAAACACGTAATTTTGATTGTATCGTGATGAAAAATTGACCACGAAGATTATTTGACATGCTGAATCGGATAGCAATAGCGGTCTTCAACCAAATAGTTCAGTTTGTTCCAAACATCAAAATTTTGGGGTGGGCATATACTTATGACGCGCACTGTACCTCGAGTTCTCGTGGCCCTTGTGGCGCCGCGCACTAGCAAATTCAAAAGTCCTGTGGAGCTCGGGTGATCAGGCATTCACCGACTGTAATTTACGAGTTATTTTGTTTTCGATCGAGTTGCAACATCGAAACGTGAAATTTCGCCCAATTTTTTTTCACGCGATCATTAAACTTTAGTGCATTTTGATTTTTTGCGTGAATAAAAGTGGGCGAGGTTTCACGTTTTGATGTTGCAACTCGATTGAAAACACAATAAGTTTCGTTACAACATATGTTACGCTTGAATTAACTACGGAACATTCTCTAGTGCACTGCACCTTGCATTGGGAGACTCGCTTCAAAAACCAGAAAAATTGGTCAATAGAGCTCTCGGCACACTCTCTCGCTTACTTTTTTTAAAAATGTTTTTCAGAGCATTAAAATTCATTTTAAAGTATCTTCTCGTTTCATTTTTGGAAAAATCTCTGTTAAAAAATAAAATTTTTTTTAGTGTTTTTAAATCAAATTTTTCGAAAATTGGTCGGTTCTTCCGTTCACTCCATCGGTTTCTAGTTGTTCTTTTATTTTCGCACGCATTTTTTTATCCGAAAATTCATATTTTCTATTTTTCACTTTCAATTAACATTTAGTTTGTGAGTATTGGCCACAGTTTCCCAAATTTTCCGCTACCTCAGGTATCGCGAGTCAAACTGTTTCAAACCTTTTCATGTAACAAATATGCATTGCTTCAAAAAGTTTCAAAATGGGTTAGAATAGTTTGAAAATGGCTTAGAAAAGTTTGAGAGCATTTTGAAAAACTTTGATGTTAGCATGAAAAGGTTTGAAAAGTATTAGAACGTCTTTAAAAAGTTTAAACGTGTCTTGAAAAAGTTTGAACACTTTAAAAATTTGAAAAAGTTTAATAATGGCTTTATTGTTACTCAGAAAAGTTTTAAAAAGTTTGACTCGATACCTGAGACCGCAATCCGGTATCCAATGTGCTCCTATAGTGCTCCCAAGTGGCTAGACAGCCTCAACGTGCTCCCAACAGGTCCCCACATTTCCTGAGTAGCTAGGAAGGCTCAACAAGCTCCCAGCAGTTTCCCACCTATGCCTGTGCCGCACTCCGGCGTCTAAAGTGCAGCTAACGTGCTTCCAAATGGGTAAGCAGCCTCAGCGTGCACCCAACAGTTTCACACATTTGCCGAAAATGGAAAATACAATTTATTGGTGTGTCATTGTTTTTATTTGTCCTTCTTTCTTAGATTCCGATTTCAATTGTTGTTTGTTGGTTTCTTGCTTTAGTCCAAATTCAGAAGCACCTGCCTTGTCCGGTTTTCCAGCTTTTTCGGCCTGTATTGCCCAGAACCATAAACAAAAGGAAAAAAGAACAAGACTGAGCACAATACCACAAACGATAATTATCGGACGCAACGATTCCCTAAAAACAAAATTTAGAAATAGTTTAAGTGCGAGAGAGTACCCGTCAGTCTTTGCTTGCTTCAAAAAGAACGATTGAAAAAAAATTTCAGCCTGAGCAAGCAACTTAGGTAGCGAACTATTCATACACATGGTCGCACACTGTAGACCTTTCAATCGCTCTAAAACGTTTTCAAGATTGGACACTTCTTTTGATTGACCAATGGAAGTTTCATTCAACTTAGCAAGCGTCTTAATCATTAGAGAGAAATTAAAAGTAGACACGTTCATGTGATCCAGAACAGACAAGAAGTTACCCAAAGACGTCAAACCTTGGTCTTCAGTTGGAAATGTAAACGTCAGAAACTCAGCTTCCAATAAGAAAGTGGTGATTGATTGATTGAATGATTGGAAGTGGCTCCAACTAGAATTAATTTTTTGTTTTTCCAAGATTGGCAGACTTTTAATTTTCTCAGAAAGCGCTCGTCCGTTTGCAACAAAACTTTCCACAGTATGGCGAAGATTGCATCTCTCAAAAAATAGCACAGCTCTTTGAGAACATGCTAATTGAAAAGCGGTCTCAAGAGCAAATGGAAAATTTAATAGGCGATGGAAGCCCTTAGGCTTTTCAGTTTTATTTTTAAGTTTGTTTCCGATAATTCGCCATTCATGTATTTTGTTTTTGATCGCGAGTAAGATTTCAGGTAATAGATCAACTTCTTCTCGTTCTATTTTTGAAAGAGGTAGTAATGAATTGAGCCGTTGCGCGTGATTCAAGATCACTTTTAAGTCCAATATAATTTTCTGTGGAAGTATTTCGCGAATGTTGATGAAAACTGTATCCGTCAGGATATTTTTTAAACCACTGGTTAGAGAAAATATACTGGTGATATTGTTTTTAATGTTGTCAAAAAGTCTCGCTTTGACAGTTAATACATTTGTTTCTGCTTCATATTTGTTATTTAAATATGCATCTTTTGCAATTGCAACAGTCTTTTCAGGGTTACTACTTGCAAAAATTAGATCATAATACACTATAGCGGTCATATTGTATAGGCGCTCGTGTGTTTTGTTAGTGATGTCAAGCGCATTGCTAAAATTTTTGAAAACCGTCCAAGAATTCAAAAATTTTTTGAATTTATTCAAGATTGAATTGTTCAAGTTAGCTATTGGTTTCAAATTTTCCAGAGCGGTTCTCACACTTTTCATGGAGCTTGATATAAGCGTTGCGTTCACAGAATATATGTAATTTAGTTGCATTAAACGTTTTCTCAAGTTAGAATACCTATTGTGAGCAAACTTTTTCCATACGCGGTCTATTTCTTCTAATGGAATTTGTAAATTTAAAATTGGCGTTAGAATTTGTTTTAAGTCATGCAGAGGGCTTCCGTTATTTAAAATTTTTTTTAGCCACTTATTATCAAAGTCTTTTAAAAGTGTTCCTATATTTTTTACTCCTCCGGGAAAACCTACATTAGCTTGCTTATCAAACATAATGACTTTTTTATCAAGTAATCCATTTATAACATCGATATGCTCTCTTGTATGCTTGTTCAGAATGAAATTTGACAACGGTTCGAGAATTGTGGCAGATGATTGTAAACTCTCCAGACTTTTGATAAGTTTCCGTAAATATGTTTGATTAGTGAGTAGTTGATATTGCTCGATGTTTGCAATAAACGGCTTTGCGCTTAGCAAAGCATTAACAAAAGGCTCAGTGAAGTTGAAGTAATTTTTCAAGCTCATTTGTGTGGAAAACTCTATAAATGTAGAAGTCAAGGATAGTTGAGCTGCTGTTATTCTCTCGTGGTTTAATGTTGGTGATTTTACTTCATTAATAACCCGATACAGTTCAAAATTCAATTTACCAATAAACTTTAGTGTTTCACCAAAATCGTAATGTGAAGCATTTAAAGAAAACAAATCTTGGTTTTTTGGTATGCTTGATAAGGAGTTATTGATAACGTCTAACTTATTCAAAATTTTTATAAATTCCTTAACCGTACCCATCGGTTGAGTAGCTAGTGAGTCAATTGCCCGCACAGCACTTATAACATTATTGACGGATGTATTATCGATTTTATCAAACAAATACGGTTCTTGGACATCAAGCACTTCTCTTAAAACATTTTCCATTGTTATCGTGTTTTTTTGAAAACCATTATGAAAGCCGATTGCATTGATTACGCGTGTTAGACTTCCCATATTCAAATTGATATTTTCAATATCTTTGGCTTCCTCGTTTTGGTTTACAATGTTTTTCAACATAGCGGAATTCGGACAATTTATGGTTAAATTTTGAGCAATCAAGTTAATTCCCAGCAGTGCAATTGAAAAAACAAAAAAGGCTTCAAACTTTGACAGAGAATTAACAGAAACGTTTCGTTTTTTGAAATTTCCATCGTTCCCATTTTCATATCCGTTCTTTTTTGAAGATGTTAATGATTTCCCTGAAAAATATTATTAGAAACGTATATGTTGCACAGTTTCGTTTGAACAGCCTTTTTTATTTATGGTGTAAGCGATAGGCAATCCCTTATGGGTAGGGACCGCAAAAGGAAGGGGCACGGCCTCCCAAGGCGCCAGGCAGTGCAATTGCGCTCCACTGTGCTCGCTCCGCCCCATTTGGCGCGAACTTTCGTTTTTTCAAATTTGTTTTCAATTTAGTTCAAAACTGATTCAAAAATCCACACTAATACCTGAGCACATTTTCAGAGAACAAATTATTGTTTTTGAAATTGAAAATACTCGAAGAATCCACGATAAATGAAAATATCGAAATCCTAATGCAAGTATTTAAGGGAAAAACACAAAAAAAGAACTTGCGGAGCATAGCCTAGATAGCCGCTACACACGGTTCTACCCCGAAATAGAACTGCTTCAAAAAAAGACAAAAAAAATCAACAAACAGGTTTCGAGCTGTTATATTTCGGTTAGCGCAGCAGGCTTGCGAATAATCAAATTTCAGAAAAGACCGAGCAAGTCAAGAAAAACTAGAAAAACGGTACATGTTGACGATAAAATTGTCGAACCATCTGCTGTCGACACTCAATTTTATCGACAATTTTTTATCAACAAAATGTCGATAAATGTTTGTCGAAATTTTTGTCCATAAACTGTCGACAAAATATTCAAATTTTTATCGACATTTTGTCGATAAAATTGCGACAAAATTTTATCGATAAAATGTCGATAATTTGTCGACAATTTTGTCGATAAATTGGTCGATAAAATTTTCGATCTCGTGTCCACTGGGGTATGAGGAGGAAGTGAGTAAGCGCGCCCGGACGCACACACGCAACGCATCCAATTGAGGCCCAAAAAATAGAAAATCGCGCGAAAAATTTCGCATTATCGGAGAGAAAAATCAACGCGCGCGAAATAATTTTGGATAGGATTTCGTAATTTTCATGATTTTGCGTTGGTTTTTCTCTCCGATAATGCGAAATTTTTCGCGCGCTATTTTTATTTTTTGGGCCTTATTTGGATGCGTTGCGTGTGTGCGTCCGGGCGCGTTTACTCACTCCCTCCTCAGACCCCAGTGCGTGTCGACACTGCACACTGCTGGAGATGACAATTCATGTGGTAAATGTTCTAACGTTATTATCCAAGAAGTTTTTGATTTTTTATTTATTTATTTATTTATTTACGCCAATGTGACGTGTTGATATTGTGTACACAGATACATTAAAGGTATGTGCAGGGAAATAATGAGAGCAATGAGGAGTTGGGTAGAAACAGATCAAGAATGAGAGCAGAAAAAAAAGGGTGGGGTAGAAGTGATAAAGAATCTTGGTGACGTCCGTTCAGCAGTAGTTATAGAGTGATTGCGGTTAGCGTGCGGTTTGTGAAAAATTCTTGGCGGATCTTTGTTTTGCTGCGGGCCCAGATAAATTTGGTTTTTGCGCGCGTTCGCGTGTTTTGAAAGAAAGTAAAGAATGGTCTTGTGTCGATATCAACGTTCCCTGCTATCATCTTAGTCAGAAATTTCCTGTCAAAATACTTTCTCCTGTTTTCTAGTGATGAGAGGCCGTAGAGTGAATTTCTTTCGGGCGCCGAAAGATATTCGGGATCATCAGCTCTTATATATCTGCCTTTTTGTCGGCTGTATAACCTTCTGGTGAAAGCATTTTGGACAGATTCGACAGATTTGATATCAGATTTTTTGTATGGGTTGCTTATCACTGTACCGTATTCGAGGATGGGTCTGATAAAGATTTTGTATAGCAGAGTGAGTAGTCTGCTGTTGTCGCTACAGTATTTTTTGAATATGAGTGATAAGGCGTATTTTGCTTGGTTTGTGGCTTTGTGCCAATGCTCGGAGAAGTCTAATTTCGGGGAAATCATAAACCCTAAATCCCTAGTTAGTTGTTTTCTACCGTTTTTCGAACTCGGATCCCCCTCCACCTATTTCCCGACAAGATACCAAAACGGCAGATCGTATTTACAATAAATACTGTATCATGCTATTGGCGGAAAAGTTGAAGTGTGCTCCACTTCCATCCGGAATATGTAATTGCGTAAAGGAACGCTCATCGTTCTTGACACCTTCGGAGGACATATACTTCGTGGGGTACAACGATTCGGGTGTACAAGGGGGTACAAAGCGGAACGGAATTCCGAAAATTCCGAAAATTGCGAGCATTTTCGGAATGGAATTCCGATCGGAAAATTCCGAAAAAATTATTTCGGTATTTTCCGAAAAAAAATTTTCGGAATGAAATTCAGAGCGAGAATTCTTGAAATCGGAAAAAGGCATTTTGTAGAAAATGGGATTGTATGCTTCTTTGCGTCTCTCCCCACCATTTTACAAAATTAATCAGTTTCCGAATTTCGTTTTGCGGAAAACGGTTTCCTGACATTTTTCAGATTCACGGATCTGGCTCTGATCTAGAGGATTATGGTATATCTTAAAGACGTATACCAACAGTTTGCATTGTATGTCGAGCGGATTTATTTGGCATTATTTATTTTGAATTTACGAGCCTGCGGCTTGTTTAAAACTGAATATTTTGTTCAATACGTTTATTCGCGCATGTATCTCTTCTATCTTCTCGTAAAGATGCATCCCTGAAGAAAAATTGGGATGGTACAAAACAATTCTCCATCCGTGACGATTTTGGTCAAAAATCGAACGCATATTGTTTTCAATTGAGTTGCGACAGAACGTGAAACTCCGCCCACTTATTTGGGCGCGACCACGCGAACACAGTGATATTTGAAGAGACGCAGACAGGTAGCGCACAATTAAGTGGGCGGAGTCTCGCGTTCTCATGTCGCAAGTCGATTGAAAACAGAATAAGGTTTGATGTCGCATCTCGATTGAAAACACACTGTCTGGCAAAACCTCAATGTTACTTTTTACAGACTAGCGCGCAGGCACGCGTAGAGGGTTTTGGGCCGCTTCGCGCCCCCAAACCAAACCCGCAATTCGCTTTTTCGTCGAAAAACGGGCTCAAACCGACCATTTGAGTCGAGTTATAAGCATTTTTGTTATGCCACGTCCAAAGTTTAAAAAAATTCCTGAAATCAGAAGTTTTTTGCAGTCCAAAGCTCCACAAAAAATGCCAGAAAAAACAGGCGGTGGCAGTTGAAACCGGTGTTACCGTAGTTGCTTCACTGCGAGACCTTCTATGTTTAAACTCGCAGCGAAGCAACTACGGTAACTTCGGTTTTAACTGTGACCGTCTGTTTTTTCTGGGATTTTTTTGGAACTTTGGACGCGGCATTAATTAGGGCCTAATCCTCCGCCTTGGATGCCTACTTACTTTGCTACACTCCCACACCCTCCCCACTTCTCGCATCCTTAAAAATGGCCAAATTGAAATAAGTTGAATTGAAAACAATCACTATCTACAAAGTTGCGTACCCCTGCAGGGCGCTTCGCGCCCTGGAGGCGCACTGTAGATTGATTAGGGCCGCCTCGCGGTCCTAATATTGCAAAATACAAAAAACTACAGTAGTCGGAGGTTTTTGACTTAAACAACTTATCGTGTCGAGGTCGGCCGATAAAATAATTCGATACGCTTTTAAATTTCAATCAAATCCCCATCGAAATTAAAGGCGCGTTGTATTTTTTACTGCCGGGTTTCGACGCGATGGGTTTTTTCTTGGAAAACTACCTGCATAGGGAGAAACCGCGAAAACGTCGTTTTCCTGCGCTGTAATGGACCATAATTGTTGTATAAAATCAAGAAATATTCATTGATAGAGTATGATTAAAATTTTTGATTAAAATACAAAAGCCTCGCATGTGCAAAAAGCTTTTACCACGCAGCGGTGACGAAAGCTGTACCGTAGACAAAGCCCACTCCCTGGTGAGTTATACGCATTTTTGTTAATTTGGGTCTAATCCTGCACCTCGGATGCCTACTTACTCTGCTACACTACAATACAATACACTGGGGGTACTACGGTATAGAACTCGCACGGAATAGAACTGCTACGGAATAGAACTGCGCGGAAAAGAAACGCCTGAAATGGAACTGTATTCAAAAAATAACTGCACGAAATAAAACTCAGGGCCTCACAATCTACAATAAAATGATTCTTCGAGTTGTTCGAGCGGTTCTGTGTCGGTACAGCTTAATTGCAGGTGGTTCTATTCCGCGCAGTTCTATTCCGTAGCAGTTCTAATCCGTGCAAGTTCTATACCGTAGTACCCCCGCAACACTCGCTCCGCGCCCTGGAGGCATACTGTAGATAGAGTAGGGCCGCTTTGCGGTTCTAATATTGCTAAATAGTTACAAAAAATTGAGAAAAATTCAATAAAATGCAATGATACAGGAATTTTATAATTAAAAAATAAACGCGTCGATGTGCAAAAAACTTTTACCACGAAGCGGTTTCGAACCAGGCAGTCAAGAGCTCCCTGGTCAGCCACACAGGACTCGTTGTCAGCGCGGTCTCTCTTACAACCTCGCTTCTCTCGACCGGCTGCCTCCTCTGCGCCCTCTTCATTTAAAGCACTAAGGTGTTACGTTTTTTTTGGTTACGCGATAAAAAATGGGCAAAAACGCGTGAGGTCGGACTTTCTCGATTTAGAGAGAGGGGCCGCCTCGCGGCCCCAAACCGAACCCGCAATTCGCTTTAAAAAAAAAACGGGCTCATTCCGACAATTTTGAACCGAGTTATAAGCATTTTTCTTAATTAGGGCCTAAACCGGTGCCTCGCAAGGTTTTCTTGTTCCCAGCAAAAAATGGGCCCAAACGGACCATTTTAAGCCGAGATATGAACATTTTTGTGAAATAAAACAAACAATCACAATCTACAAAGTTGCGTACCCCTGCAGGGCGCTTCACGTCCTGGAGGCGAACTGAAAATTGATTAGGGCCGCTTCGCGGCCCTAATATTGCTTCAAACTTGTTAAAAATCAAGAAAAATCAATAATATTGCATTAATATCATTAAATAATGAACGCCTCGAATGCGCAAAAAAATTTGACCCCGGAGGGGGTTCGAACCTGAGGGGTGTGACTGACACTGGACCGGAGGTCAATCACAATCTACAAAGTTGCGTATGATCCGATATAGATCCACGCGCCCCCGTGGAGGGAGCGTGGATTGTTTTGGCGTGGGTCGCCGTGGATCCACGCCGGCGTGGGGGAGGATGGAATATATATGGAGGGCGCGTGGATCCGTGGGAGAATGGAAACATATCGGATCTTATATGGATCCACGTGTCCCTTGTGGAGGGCACGTGGAATTTTTTTGACGTTATGGAGAATGAATCCGCGTTTATCTGAAGCAGGGCGCGTGAATGTCAGGCTCTATTAGAAGGGCAGGCAAGTTGGTAATTGACCATTGCCCCCTAAACCTGGCAATTATCCTGGTATATGAGTGAACTAGTATAGTAACTAGTATAGAATTGTGTCGAAATAGAACTGTTCCAAAATAGAACTGTTCCGAAATATACTCGGTATAAAACGCTGAAAACTCGCTCCAAACGAACAAAAAATTTCACATGCATTTGGAGTGAGGTTTAGAGAAATCAGAGCGAAACATCGGCCACGGCTCTCTCAATTTTCTCAACTCTCTCGTCGCCAACGTGGCCGCGTCCACCACTGTGCGAAGGGAGCGCGTTTGCAGCACTTCGTACTGAGAATAGAACAGCGTGAAATAGAACCCAGTCAATAAATCGAAAACAGGTCACGCCACTGAGTGGAACTTTTTCTGTTTGGCTTTTTATTCAATAGTCTTCACCCAATTGTGCTAAAACGCGCTAAAACGATGTAAGGTTTAACTTCGCGTGAAGTTCTATTTCGGCACGGTTCTATTTTGAAAAGGTTCTATTTCGAGGTAGCGCCTCTTTATCAGATAAGTCCCCCACTTCTTCCTTTTTTTATTTTCCATATCAATATCGAATTTCGCTATATCAGAATAGCCCCCACCTAATAAGAATAGCCCCCACCTGATAAGAATAGCCCCCGCCGTATCAGAATAGCAACACATCAAGCAAAAATCGACCGAAATCGAAGAGCAATCCCAATTAATTGAAGCCTCTAATAGAAGTGCACCATTCAAAAGTCTTTCTACCATTTTTGTCGCTTTCCGAATAAGGAAAAGCTTCGAATCAGAACTTTATCAAAACAGAACTGTCCCGAATCAGAACCGTTTTCTTTCCAAATGGATACGTGTCAAAAGTGTTGTATAATAATAAGCTAAATCAAACGAAACAAGTATTTGAAATACCGTATTTACTCTATTTGTCCGGCATGCAAGCTTATTGTTTGAACCTCCTGCTTGGATGCCGGGCAGTTAGAGTAAATACCACATATACTCGGCGAATGCATCATCAGCCTCGCTCTACGGCAGTTTTCAGTTTTCAATAGTGTAGTGCGCCTGTTTTGAAGCGAAAAATCAAATTTTACCTGCAATTCGTCGTGGATACATCTTTTTCCGTAAAAAAGAAGTATAAAAACTAGAACTTGAGTAAATCTTGCAAGTGCAACACTGTTTTACAGGAATTTTGCAATAGAGCGAGGTTGATGATGTATTCGCCGACTATAATTCATTTTCGAAATTGTGGCTCATAAAATCTTTTTTTTTCTTTTCCAATCATGTTGCTGATTTCACCTTTACCATAGTTCTGATTTGGAAACGTTTTGATTCGAGATATTCTACGATGGTGAGGGACTAATTGTTTATGCTGGGGTGGGGGCTTATATCCCACGGCAGGCATATGAAGTAAGTAATCGTGAAATTACGTCTTAAAATAATAAAATCCACGAGAAACTGGTGTCACCACGCTACGCCCCGCCCCTTTCCCGTGCAAAACATAAGGGCCGTCGGAACCCGTGATGTGTCGGTCCACAAGAGGAGGTATAGTACTCACCGGCTATTTTTGGTCATCTGGAAACAAGTGCTCATTGAGCATCTTGAGTGAAATCGGAAAATATTAAAATTTCAGGAAGTTTATAAAATATCCACGTTTCACCTACGTCCCATCCGTTTTTGGTCCGTTTTAAGTCCACGCGCCCAAGTCCGCATCCTATCCGTGGGAGCGTGGATACTAATAGGATCCATATAGGATCCATATAAAATCCTATATAAAAAAATTCCACATCCCATCCGTTTCGGATCCGATATGGATTTGAAGCCCTTCATCTGTGTCAATGGGTTGTGGGGAACCATTTTTAACCACGCCTCCAGATCGGCTAAATTCCATTGACATCAAGAGGAATTGAACCAGAGAGTGCAGATTGCAATTTGCAACTCACTACTCACTAGACCAAGTGGTACCCATTGCAAACAAAATGAATTGTTAATTAAATGTTCACGTCGATTGGGAGTTTGAACGTGAAATATCTAGCCTTTTTATGTCTTCTTTTTATTTCGCAAAACACTTTCCCACGATATGTTTGTTGAACAAAAAAAAAATAATTCTACAGAGCCAAATTTTGAGGTGTCACACATGCTTCCGGCGCGTTGCCTGTGAAGACGCCCGCGGAGCATGCTTTCAGCCAGCTCCCTCCGGTCGCGAAATTTTAAATAGGAACACATGCTTCCAGTCATTATGTCTCATAACTTGACTCCGGTTGAAATCACTCCACAGCCTGGTTTGCTTAATTCTGATCACCTTGGAATATCTTTTGTTGTCCCAATTCATAACATTTCTCTACCACACTCACCAAGTGCACCTAAACTCTGGTACCGCAAATGTGACTTCTCGCTATTGAACGCACGCCTAGCCACTTTGGATTGGGATCTTGCATTTTCCACCTTACCGGGGGTCTCCGACAAATATTCATTTTTAATTAATATCTTGAACGAACTTTTAACTGAGTTATGCCCTAGAATCCCTGAGCGCCCTATGAGTAAAGTATGTCCTTTATTAAGGAAACTACGTCGGCTCCGCCGATATAAATCTTCCTCCCTTTCACACGCTGATATCGCTAACAGACTAAAACGTTATCGCACGCTAGCATCTAGGTATCGTAAATGGGTTTTGAAACATGAAACCAAACTTATCAACGAGTCAAATTGCACTTCTATTCGTAAATTTGTTTCTAAACGGCTTAAGTCTAAACAGTCCATTCCAGCATTGCTTGATAATGGTAAAGCTGTTACCTCCGATTTTGTTAAGTGCGACCTATTTTCCCAATCTTTCATGAAAAATTTTGCTTGTCCCCCTGAAGAGTATAGCACCCCCACACCATCACACTACGGTTCTGATTCCTTGTCCAGCTTTAGCTCTCCTAGTTCTTCTCGATGCCTCTTTCTACCATACATAGTTGAAAAAGTTTTGCAACATCTTCCCCCTAAATGTGGCTTCTCGCCACATTTAGCAAATTATCTGGTACTAAAAAAATGCGCGACTCCCCTTGCCCTTCCTCTGTCAATAATTTTCTCCCAGTCCTATTGCGAATCGGAAGTTCCCGCAGCTTGGAAGCTTGCAGTAGTTATTCCCGTACATAAGAAAGGTAATCCAGCATGCACCGATAATTATAGACCCATTTCTTTGACTGATCCTATTGCACGTGTTATGGAGCGAGTCGCGCAACTATCTTGGTGGGGGGCTCCCTCCCAAGCTAGCTGCACGAGTGACGAAGCGACTGAGAAGACGGTGCGTGGCTACCAGTAGCTCACGACTTCACGGCCAAACGAAGGTGGTCAATAAACAATTTATTGACACTGACGAATACCAATCAGAACACCAAAGCCAAGAATAAGAATTAGGAATAAGGAATGAATAATATCACCGCCTGTCTGAATCCAGCAAGCTCGCCGCCCACGTTTCCGCGCACGCCGAAGGTCACGTGAAAATAGTTTATCTTTTGCATCTGGCGGCGCGCAATGCGCACTGTGACTTTAAAGGAAAAATATCAGGAAAATCGAGTGCCCGCTCGACATCCCGGTCCTTTTCGAGTCCGCCCACAAAAGCAAACGTGTGATCCTACAGTGCATGACAACGGAAAACAATGGAACGAAATCGGCATGAGCTGTGGACCAACCGGACAAAACGATCAGAACAAGCCTTACAACAATAACAACAAATAAAATAATTGACACACAACAATAAGGAAGGAACGATAAAATGTAAACATTAATTATCACTTCTCGCGATGCGGGTACTGCCGTCTCTGGCGTAATTCCGATCTCCTCCGTGTCTGACCCACAACACTCACTTTCAGCGGTTGCCATACCAGATTCCGTCCGCGAATCACGTTGTTGACGGCATGCCAGTAGTCGAACGGGTTTATCTGATCGCCCAAATCCACGAGCCTCTGATTCTTGTGTGCCATCACCCGATCTCCCGGAGAAATCACGTCGAGTTCACCTCTCGATCTCTTCACGCTCGCCACAAGAGAGATGAATGCTCCAGCCACTGAAAAATCGTCGACCGAGGTGGGCGCGGGAAGTAGCAAGATCTTTGTCGCTCCCGGCACCACGTTAATCAGTCTTGCCCATTGATCCCCGTGATCATCATCAGTCACAAATGGAATGACCATAATCACCCGTGAGTAGCGCTTCTTGTTGAACTGCTTCTGCAGCATCTCTTCAGCGGACTGTGCTCCCTTCAAAATCAGCTTTTCCGTGAAAGCCAGAGGGACTGCGCTCTCAAAGACACCTGGTGTCATGACAAGCAGCGTATCGACGGGTTGGTTGGTGTACTTCTCGCCAACGGTGTTCCTCACCAAGTAACTACGCGGGCGCGTGAACGTTCGGTTCGCCGGCCGGACATGCTGTTCACGTCTGGTTCCATTCAGCTCTTCCTTAGAGCGTCTCTTGTGCTCTTTGTGTCCTGTGCTGACATTTTTCTTCACAACTTTTAGGCTTTTCCTTCGACCACTGCCAACGGCATCCTCCCCGTCCTTTTCGAGTGGGCCCTTCAAGTTTCTTCCAGCGACTTGGACTTCTTGTCTGATCTCGCACACTGTCGGATTGTACGTTTCGGTGTCCTCTATATCCCGAAACCACTTGTTCAATTTTCCTAGCAAATAAGGTTTTTTATTCAAAATTACGAACCCGCTCAGTTCTCCAGTTGCAATCCTTTGCCCCTTTCGAAAAAGAATATTTTCGTTTACATGGTTGGCAATTTTTATACGTGCTTTTCCTTCACTGTTCACTTGGCAAACTCCTGCAGTCAAACATCTTGACGTTGGAGTGATGAGACAGAGTCTTCGTTCTTTATGGATGATGCCTTCGACTACAATTTCAACAATCTTCTGTCCTTGTCTGTCCAGTTTAAGTTCCTCGACTATTCGAACATCTCTGGACGGTTCATCGATCTTTAGTTGAACTCCCATGGCTTTGAATGCTCCAGTTCCCAGAATTATCGTTTCTCGGTCCACTGCGGCAACGTAGAAAGTCAATCTTCGAGTCCTGGTCCGCATGGCAGTCTCCACTGAGACTTTTTCAATCAGCTTGATGGGCTCGTTTGCGGCTGTGAAAACTGTCCTAAGATCAGTTTTCTCCTTTCTCACTGTCTTTTTCCATTCCACGCCGTTGATTTTCAAAATCCGTCTCCACGTTTTCATAGACATCAGCGATATGCATGACCCGCTATCAATAACAAAGTCGACATCAGCAGCTCCAATTTTTCCTTTCTCGATCATTTTAGTTCCTCGAACTACGTCTTTCTTCACTCGCTTTCCCTGTTGCACATCTGAACTTTTTAAGTCGATGCTTTCCACTTTTAAGTTGGGTTCCTTGAGAGCGTTTCTCTGAACTGGTGCCTCAGCTAATGTCGGGCAAATTCTGGCGGTGTGACCGTATACACCACATTTAAAACACTGCACTGCGACCTTCGGGAAGCCTTTACGGTCAGGCAACACGTTCGAAAAGTTTCGGACTTCTCTATTGACTGTCACCATGTTTCCATCTCGCTGGCTCCTTACTTCTTTTTTCTCTCTAAACTCATTCAAACTCATCTCATGTCTGATTGCTAACAACCGAGATATGTCATAGTGCTCCTTCTCCGGAGATTCAAGCAGCTTGGCGTCAATCATGCATCGCAATGCCTCACTTCCAGCAATGGCTTCAAGAAGTTTAGCAGTTTTCAACGAAGAGAGCTCTTCCGGCGGTAGGCGGCGATAGGCGACTCTTGCCACTTCATCAAGGAGCAGACAGAAATCTTCGACTGATTGATTCTCAGAGATTCGCAGCAACTCCCAACGTGTTTTCGCTCTTCTGGTTTCATCCTCTGCCGAGATTCGTAATCTGTTGGCGAGGGCTCTCAGAATGCTCGCGACACAGTTGGCTGAGCAGTGAAAGTTCAGTCTGGGCCGGCAAACCCTTCTTTCCGTAGAAGCCACTCTCTTGTGTGCCCACACTGTCCAACCCTTCTTCAAAGGTTTGATTCGTGCCTTGGTTTTGTCCTCTTGGATTTTCAATTCGATCAACTTGTACCTCCTGAAGACTGCGAATTCCTCGCGAGCCATCCTGCAAGAGTCTGTGTGGTGAGAAATCGTCGGTGTCCTGGTAACAATTTTCCTCGTACGCCACGACTTTTCTGTCTTCACTTTCTTTCTTCAGCCTTTCTGCGTTGAGCTTCATGTCGACTTGCTCGAGAAGACACCTTTTCATTGACTCCATCTCTTTATCCTTGATATCGATTTTACGACGCAGCTCAGTGTTTTGAGCTCGTAACTCAAGAAGTCGGCCACTGAGCTTATTCTCCTCACTCATAGTCATCTGCAACAATTCCTTTGTTTCAATGAGATTTCGTCGGTTTTTACTGCATTCATCCAAAATGCCCTCAATATCTTTCACGGTTCCAATTCCGTTCATCATCATGAACTCTTGAATAGCCTTGACGTCTTCGTTATCGGAACTGCTGTCGAAGAGTGCATTTTCCTGAAGATCACTCGTCAATTCCTGAACTTTTTGGTGAAGTTCGACAATTTTGTGTTCTTTTTTCACAATCAGTTGTTCCCTCTGCGAGAATCTTTTTTTGATTGGCTCGATAATTTTTTTCACCGCATTCGGGGAAACTTTTCCATGTGTTCGAAACTCTTGCTCGATTACCTTTAACCGAGCTTCATCTTCTCTTGTTCTCGCCTCGTGCTCCCTCTCAAGGCTGTCACAGTCCATCTCCACATCGAGAGTCTTATCGTCGATGAATCCGTTTTTGTGTCCACCGTCTTGTCCGTTTTCGTCCTCCAGTTCGTGTTCGATCACAAATTTTGTTGTTGACGTCATCTGTTTGCCAAGGTTTTGGATGACGGTGTAAAAGAGTATGTGAGAAATGCAGGTCTTGCTAATTTATCACAGTACTCGAAATCTTCAATTTTCTTGAGGAAAGTCCAACGTTATCGGTTTATATCCGAAATTAGCTGATTGATTGGATGTTTTCCAGAAACACCAACAATCGAGATTTTCAAGTGTCTGGCAGGGTCTCTGTCCCAGAACACTGAAAACGTTTGGCTTCTCTCGCGAAAATTGGATGGTCGCAATCCTAGTCGATGTCGCGGGACTCTCTTGGTGGGGGTCTCCCTCCCAATTGAGCGATGCGATTGAAGTCGGAGTGAAAAGTTGAGTTTCCCGGGGTCTCCGTGGAAAGCTCACTTTTCGGCGGTTTGGCTCGGCCCCCAAGTCGCGCACTATCTTGGTGGGGGGCTCCCTCCCAAGCTAGCTGCACGAGTGACGAAGCGACTGAGAAGAACAGTGCGTGGCTACCAGTAGCTCACGACTTCACGGACAACGAAGGTGGTCAATAACCAATTTATTGACACTGACGAATACCAATCAGAACACCAAAGCCAAGAATAAGAATTAGGAATAAGGAATGAATAATATCACCGCCTGTCTGAATCCAGCAAGCTCGCCGCCCACGTTTCCGCGCACGCCGAAGGTCACGTGAAAATAGTTTATCTTTTGCATCTGGCGGCGCGCAATGCGCACTGTGACTTTAAAGGAAAAATATCAGGAAAATCGAGTGCCCGCTCGACAAGCGTGTCATTTGCAACTACATCCGATCTGAGCTTGCTTATAAATTTAGTCCCTACCAACACGGGTTTCTTCATTTCAGAAGCTGTACTACAGCGCTGGCTTCCTCCACTGCTAAATATAGGCAAATTCTTAAAAAATCTAAAACGCTCGATATCATATTTTTCGATTTTTCTAAAGCTTTCGATCAAGTTTCTCATTCTATTTTATTGGATAAATTAGCGAAATTTGGAGTAGACCCCTTAACTTGTTCTTGGTTTGAAAATTTTTTATGTGATCGTTCCTTCACTTTAAAAGTCAATAACACTTTTGGGGATAAACTGTATCCCGTATACTCTGGTGTTCCTCAAGGCTCAGTTTCTGGGCCTTTGCTTTTTATCATTTTTATAAACGATCTCCTATTTTCTCTACCCCCGCCAATCCATTACTCCTGTTTTGCGGATGACATTAAAATCTTTTCTGACTCGCCCGAAATCCTCCAAAGCGGAATCGACACGGTAGTTCAATGGTCTATTCGTAACTGCCTCCCTTTAGCTCCCACGAAAACCTCTCTCCTACATCTAGGTGATAAGAACCGCATGCTCAAATACTTTATTCGTGGTATTGAAATTCAACATTCATCTTGTGTCCGCGACTTAGGCCTTATCACGGATTCTAGCCTAACCTTCAAAATACACATATCACGTATCGCGGCATTAGCTAATCTTAGGGCCAACCAACTTTTAAAATGTTTTTCTTCCCAATCTCCCCAGTTCTATGCTCATCTTTTTAATACCTACGTTCGCCCTCTGCTAGAATACTGTTCCATAGTATATTCCCCTTCTCCCTCCAGCTCTTTGGCTGGTAAGCTAGAAAATCCGCTTAGAACATACTCTCGAAGAGTACTTCAGCGTTGCAACATTTCCTTTTCTTCCTATGAAAATCGTCTCGAAATTTTGAACCTCACTTCCACCAGACATAACCGCCTCAAAAGTCAATTACTTTTCTTATATCGCATAGTAACCAATAACTCTCATTTTCCGAATCTCAGTGATTTTGTATCTTTTGTAAAATCAAACCGCAGACCAATGCTATTAGTTAGGAATGACACATGCACGTTACACTTCTTTGCCAGAACCGTACCCATCTGGAACTCACTTCTTAGGAATTGTTCAACCTTTTTGTCCCCGATCGAATTCTCAAATCTCCTCAATGTAAATATTTCCCGGTTTTAAATTAATTCATTTTAATTGTAGGATTGAAACATATTTAATTTTTTTTTTCTATTTCTATTTGTTTTTCTTCATACTTATTGTACATTTTTATTGAATTTTTCCCCCCTTCATTTACAAAATTGTACTGTTTTATCTCTTTCTCTTTCACTACAGTGCGCGTCATAAAGATACGCCACCCCCCAAATTTCGGGTTTCCGTCAGAACCGGAAATTTTTGAGAAAAACTGTTAATGCCATTGAAATCAGCGTGCAAAAAAACCTACATGCACAAATTTTCAGAGTATTACCTCAAAAAATACAGCCCCACCACCAAAAAGTCACTTTTTCGACCGCGTCATAAAGATACGCCACCCCTCAAAAAAGGGGTAAATTTTTTATTTTTTTCAACTGTTCGTTCATTTTATTCACGAATTTTGTTGTTTTTATTATTGTAATTCATTTTTCACGTTTTTTTGGGCAGTATTCAATTTTAGCCCCCACCCTAATTCAAATAAAGCCCCCCAAAAACAACACTAATATAGTCCCCCACCCGGTCTTTCATGCAGAAAAAAAGGAAAAATTAAGTATCGCGTGAAATGGTGTGGTAGTAGAAATATAATATAAACGTGACATCCCCACATTAAAGTGAAACCCCCCACCCATTTTGTACTGGGTGGGGGGCTTTAACAAGGTTGTATACAACGTGGGGGGCCATATTGGGGTGGGGGGCTAATATTGAATTATACCGTTTTTTTGTTGATGTTTTCCACATCGTTTCAACATTTTTGGTCATTACTTTCTCTTTCAGCACAAGATTTTGAACTTTTGAGTCTACCGTTCTTTGATAGCACGGTAGCAGTTAGATGTGCATAAATAAGAGACTGTATGATGTTCAGGTACAGCAATCTAAAGTTTAGACCCAACAGAAATTAAAATTAGGAACTCTACTTCCTATTACTGTATCGCGAAGAGCAGGCAGAAACGTGGCAGCATCGCGTTTGTCTCACCGCGATAGTGTGTGTGTCGATTTACGGTCTGAATTTACAATTTTTAGTAAGTTGGAAAAGAAATCGTGAATTGACAAGCCGTCTCGGCTAGACCCACGCAACTCTGTCACGTTCTACCTGCTCCCCGCGACGCAAGAATACCAATTCGTTCATTATCAACGATTTGGTAACCATGGGACTGTTGGCAACCAAGAAAGTCAAAGTTTTTGAGTGGTCTGCGAATTCTCCAGATCTTAACCCTATCGAAAATGTTCGGGGTATTCATGTTTGGGCTGTTTATAACACTTGTAAACAGTTTCAAACATTTTCAGAGTTGAAGGATGGAATGATCGTGTCTCATTGGTATTCGTCAACTCTGCAACTGATTGAAACTATTTACCATTGTGACCAATAGCTCTAGAAAGAAGATTCTAAACATTCTCGATGGAGTTGAGATCTGGAGAATCAGTTGGCCACTCCGAAACTTTGACTTTTTTGGTTGCGAACCGTCCCATAGATAAAAGCGTTGATAATGAATCAATTGGTATCAAGTAGAGTTCCTAATTTTAATTTCTGTTGGATCTAAACTTCAGATTGCTGTACCTGAACATCATACAGTCTCTTATTTATGCACATCTAACTGCTACCGTGCTATCAAAGAACGGTAGACTCAAAAGTTCAAAATCTTGTGCTGAAAGAGAAAGTAATGACCAAAAATGTTGAAACGATGTGGAAAACATCAACAAAAAAACGGTATAATTCAATATTAGCCCCCCACCCCAATATGGCCCCCCACGTTGTATACAACCTTGTTAAAGCCCCCCACCCAGTACAAAATGGGTGGGGGGTTTCACTTTAATGTGGGGATGTCACGTTTATATTATATTTCTACTACCACACCATTTCACGCGATACTTAATTTTTCCTTTTTTTCTGCATGAAAGACCGGGTGGGGGACTATATTAGTGTTGTTTTTGGGGGGCTTTATTTGAATTAGGGTGGGGGCTAAAATTGAATACTGCCCAAAAAAACGTGAAAAATGAATTACAATAATAAAAACAACAAAATTCGTGAATAAAATGAACGAACAGTTGAAAAAAATAAAAAATTTACCCCTTTTTTGAGGGGTGGCGTATCTTTATGACGCGGTCGAAAAAGTGACTTTTTGGTGGTGGGGCTGTATTTTTTGAGGTAATACTCTGAAAATTTGTGCATGTAGGTTTTTTTGCACGCTGATTTCAATGGCATTAACAGTTTTTCTCAAAAATTTCCGGTTCTGACGGAAACCCGAAATTTGGGGGGTGGCGTATCTTTATGACGCGCACTGTAGTGAAAGAGAAAGAGATAAAACAGTACAATTTTGTAAATGAAGGGGGGAAAAATTCAATAAAAATGTACAATAAGTATGAAGAAAAACAAATAGAAATAGAAAAAAAAATTAAATATGTTTCAATCCTACAATTAAAATGAATTAATTTAAAACCGGGAAATATTTACATTGAGGAGATTTGAGAATTCGATCGGGGACAAAAAGGTTGAACAATTCCTAAGAAGTGAGTTCCAGATGGGTACGGTTCTGGCAAAGAAGTGTAACGTGCATGTGTCATTCCTAACTAATAGCATTGGTCTGCGGTTTGATTTTACAAAAGATACAAAATCACTGAGATTCGGAAAATGAGAGTTATTGGTTACTATGCGATATAAGAAAAGTAATTGACTTTTGAGGCGGTTATGTCTGGTGGAAGTGAGGTTCAAAATTTCGAGACGATTTTCATAGGAAGAAAAGGAAATGTTGCAACGCTGAAGTACTCTTCGAGAGTATGTTCTAAGCGGATTTTCTAGCTTACCAGCCAAAGAGCTGGAGGGAGAAGGGGAATATACTATGGAACAGTATTCTAGCAGAGGGCGAACGTAGGTATTAAAAAGATGAGCATAGAACTGGGGAGATTGGGAAGAAAAACATTTTAAAAGTTGGTTGGCCCTAAGATTAGCTAATGCCGCGATACGTGATATGTGTATTTTGAAGGTTAGGCTAGAATCCGTGATAAGGCCTAAGTCGCGGACACAAGATGAATGTTGAATTTCAATACCACGAATAAAGTATTTGAGCATGCGGTTCTTATCACCTAGATGTAGGAGAGAGGTTTTCGTGGGAGCTAAAGGGAGGCAGTTACGAATAGACCATTGAACTACCGTGTCGATTCCGCTTTGGAGGATTTCGGGCGAGTCAGAAAAGATTTTAATGTCATCCGCAAAACAGGAGTAATGGATTGGCGGGGGTAGAGAAAATAGGAGATCGTTTATAAAAATGATAAAAAGCAAAGGCCCAGAAACTGAGCCTTGAGGAACACCAGAGTATACGGGATACAGTTTATCCCCAAAAGTGTTATTGACTTTTAAAGTGAAGGAACGATCACATAAAAAATTTTCAAACCAAGAACAAGTTAAGGGGTCTACTCCAAATTTCGCTAATTTATCCAATAAAATAGAATGAGAAACTTGATCGAAAGCTTTAGAAAAATCGAAAAATATGATATCGAGCGTTTTAGATTTTTTAAGAATTTGCCTATATTTAGCAGTGGAGGAAGCCAGCGCTGTAGTACAGCTTCTGAAATGAAGAAACCCGTGTTGGTAGGGACTAAATTTATAAGCAAGCTCAGATCGGATGTAGTTGCAAATGACACGCTTGTCGAGCGGGCACTCGATTTTCCTGATATTTTTCCTTTAAAGTCACAGTGCGCATTGCGCGCCGCCAGATGCAAAAGATAAACTATTTTCACGTGACCTTCGGCGTGCGCGGAAACGTGGGCGGCGAGCTTGCTGGATTCAGACAGGCGGTGATATTATTCATTCCTTATTCCTAATTCTTATTCTTGGCTTTGGTGTTCTGATTGGTATTCGTCAGTGTCAATAAATTGGTTATTGACCACCTTCGTTGTCCGTGAAGTCGTGAGCTACTGGTAGCCACGCACTGTTCTTCTCAGTCGCTTCGTCACTCGTGCAGCTAGCTTGGGAGGGAGCCCCCCACCAAGATAGTGCGCGACTTGGGGGCCGAGCCAAACCGCCGAAAAGTGAGCTTTCCACGGAGACCCCGGGAAACTCAACTTTTCACTCCGACTTCAATCGCATCGCTCAATTGGGAGGGAGACCCCCACCAAGAGAGTCCCGCGACATCGACTAGGATTGCGACCATCCAATTTTCGCGAGAGAAGCCAAACGTTTTCAGTGTTCTGGGACAGAGACCCTGCCAGACACTTGAAAATCTCGATTGTTGGTGTTTCTGGAAAACATCCAATCAATCAGCTAATTTCGGATATAAACCGATAACGTTGGACTTTCCTCAAGAAAATTGAAGATTTCGAGTACTGTGATAAATTAGCAAGACCTGCATTTCTCACATACTCTTTTACACCGTCATCCAAAACCTTGGCAAACAGATGACGTCAACAACAAAATTTGTGATCGAACACGAACTGGAGGACGAAAACGGACAAGACGGTGGACACAAAAACGGATTCATCGACGATAAGACTCTCGATGTGGAGATGGACTGTGACAGCCTTGAGAGGGAGCACGAGGCGAGAACAAGAGAAGATGAAGCTCGGTTAAAGGTAATCGAGCAAGAGTTTCGAACACATGGAAAAGTTTCCCCGAATGCGGTGAAAAAAATTATCGAGCCAATCAAAAAAAGATTCTCGCAGAGGGAACAACTGATTGTGAAAAAAGAACACAAAATTGTCGAACTTCACCAAAAAGTTCAGGAATTGACGAGTGATCTTCAGGAAAATGCACTCTTCGACAGCAGTTCCGATAACGAAGACGTCAAGGCTATTCAAGAGTTCATGATGATGAACGGAATTGGAACCGTGAAAGATATTGAGGGCATTTTGGATGAATGCAGTAAAAACCGACGAAATCTCATTGAAACAAAGGAATTGTTGCAGATGACTATGAGTGAGGAGAATAAGCTCAGTGGCCGACTTCTTGAGTTACGAGCTCAAAACACTGAGCTGCGTCGTAAAATCGATATCAAGGATAAAGAGATGGAGTCAATGAAAAGGTGTCTTCTCGAGCAAGTCGACATGAAGCTCAACGCAGAAAGGCTGAAGAAAGAAAGTGAAGACAGAAAAGTCGTGGCGTACGAGGAAAATTGTTACCAGGACACCGACGATTTCTCACCACACAGACTCTTGCAGGATGGCTCGCGAGGAATTCGCAGTCTTCAGGAGGTACAAGTTGATCGAATTGAAAATCCAAGAGGACAAAACCAAGGCACGAATCAAACCTTTGAAGAAGGGTTGGACAGTGTGGGCACACAAGAGAGTGGCTTCTACGGAAAGAAGGGTTTGCCGGCCCAGACTGAACTTTCACTGCTCAGCCAACTGTGTCGCGAGCATTCTGAGAGCCCTCGCCAACAGATTACGAATCTCGGCAGAGGATGAAACCAGAAGAGCGAAAACACGTTGGGAGTTGCTGCGAATCTCTGAGAATCAATCAGTCGAAGATTTCTGTCTGCTCCTTGATGAAGTGGCAAGAGTCGCCTATCGCCGCCTACCGCCGGAAGAGCTCTCTTCGTTGAAAACTGCTAAACTTCTTGAAGCCATTGCTGGAAGTGAGGCATTGCGATGCATGATTGACGCCAAGCTGCTTGAATCTCCGGAGAAGGAGCACTATGACATATCTCGGTTGTTAGCAATCAGACATGAGATGAGTTTGAATGAGTTTAGAGAGAAAAAAGAAGTAAGGAGCCAGCGAGATGGAAACATGGTGACAGTCAATAGAGAAGTCCGAAACTTTTCGAACGTGTTGCCTGACCGTAAAGGCTTCCCGAAGGTCGCAGTGCAGTGTTTTAAATGTGGTGTATACGGTCACACCGCCAGAATTTGCCCGACATTAGCTGAGGCACCAGTTCAGAGAAACGCTCTCAAGGAACCCAACTTAAAAGTGGAAAGCATCGACTTAAAAAGTTCAGATGTGCAACAGGGAAAGCGAGTGAAGAAAGACGTAGTTCGAGGAACTAAAATGATCGAGAAAGGAAAAATTGGAGCTGCTGATGTCGACTTTGTTATTGATAGCGGGTCATGCATATCGCTGATGTCTATGAAAACGTGGAGACGGATTTTGAAAATCAACGGCGTGGAATGGAAAAAGACAGTGAGAAAGGAGAAAACTGATCTTAGGACAGTTTTCACAGCCGCAAACGAGCCCATCAAGCTGATTGAAAAAGTCTCAGTGGAGACTGCCATGCGGACCAGGACTCGAAGATTGACTTTCTACGTTGCCGCAGTGGACCGAGAAACGATAATTCTGGGAACTGGAGCATTCAAAGCCATGGGAGTTCAACTAAAGATCGATGAACCGTCCAGAGATGTTCGAATAGTCGAGGAACTTAAACTGGACAGACATGGACAGAAGATTGTTGAAATTGTAGTCGAAGGCATCATCCATAAAGAACGAAGACTCTGTCTCATCACTCCAACGTCAAGATGTTTGACTGCAGGAGTTTGCCAAGTGAACAGTGAAGGAAAAGCACGTATAAAAATTGCCAACCATGTAAACGAAAATATTCTTTTTCGAAAGGGGCAAAGGATTGCAACTGGAGAACTGAGCGGGTTCGAAATTTTGAATAAAAAACCTTATTTGCTAGGAAAATTGAACAAGTGGTTTCGGGATATAGAGGACACCGAAACGTACAATCCGACAGTGTGCGAGATCAGACAAGAAGTCCAAGTCGCTGGAAGAAACTTGAAGGGCCCACTCGAAAAGGACGGGGAGGATGCCGTTGGCAGTGGTCGAAGGAAAAGCCTAAAAGTTGTGAAGAAAAATGTCAGCACAGGACACAAAGAGCACAAGAGACGCTCTAAGGAAGAGCTGAATGGAACCAGACGTGAACAGCATGTCCGGCCGGCGAACCGAACGTTCACGCGCCCGCGTAGTTACTTGGTGAGGAACACCGTTGGCGAGAAGTACACCAACCAACCCGTCGATACGCTGCTTGTCATGACACCAGGTGTCTTTGAGAGCGCAGTCCCTCTGGCTTTCACGGAAAAGCTGATTTTGAAGGGAGCACAGTCCGCTGAAGAGATGCTGCAGAAGCAGTTCAACAAGAAGCGCTACTCACGGGTGATTATGGTCATTCCATTTGTGACTGATGATGATCACGGGGATCAATGGGCAAGACTGATTAACGTGGTGCCGGGAGCGACAAAGATCTTGCTACTTCCCGCGCCCACCTCGGTCGACGATTTTTCAGTGGCTGGAGCATTCATCTCTCTTGTGGCGAGCGTGAAGAGATCGAGAGGTGAACTCGACGTGATTTCTCCGGGAGATCGGGTGATGGCACACAAGAATCAGAGGCTCGTGGATTTGGGCGATCAGATAAACCCGTTCGACTACTGGCATGCCGTCAACAACGTGATTCGCGGACGGAATCTGGTATGGCAACCGCTGAAAGTGAGTGTTGTGGGTCAGACACGGAGGAGATCGGAATTACGCCAGAGACGGCAGTACCCGCATCGCGAGAAGTGATAATTAATGTTTACATTTTATCGTTCCTTCCTTATTGTTGTGTGTCAATTATTTTATTTGTTGTTATTGTTGTAAGGCTTGTTCTGATCGTTTTGTCCGGTTGGTCCACAGCTCATGCCGATTTCGTTCCATTGTTTTCCGTTGTCATGCACTGTAGGATCACACGTTTGCTTTTGTGGGCGGACTCGAAAAGGACCGGGATGTCGAGCGGGCACTCGATTTTCCTGATATTTTTCCTTTAAAGTCACAGTGCGCATTGCGCGCCGCCAGATGCAAAAGATAAACTATTTTCACGTGACCTTCGGCGTGCGCGGAAACGTGGGCGGCGAGCTTGCTGGATTCAGACAGGCGGTGATATTATTCATTCCTTATTCCTAATTCTTATTCTTGGCTTTGGTGTTCTGATTGGTATTCGTCAGTGTCAATAAATTGTTTATTGACCACCTTCGTTTGGCCGTGAAGTCGTGAGCTACTGGTAGCCACGCACCGTCTTCTCAGTCGCTTCGTCACTCGTGCAGCTAGCTTGGGAGGGAGCCCCCCACCAAGATAGTTGCGCGACTCGCTCCATAACACGTGCAATAGGATCAGTCAAAGAAATGGGTCTATAATTATCGGTGCATGCTGGATTACCTTTCTTATGTACGGGAATAACTACTGCAAGCTTCCAAGCTGCGGGAACTTCCGATTCGCAATAGGACTGGGAGAAAATTATTGACAGAGGAAGGGCAAGGGGAGTCGCGCATTTTTTTAGTACCAGATAATTTGCTAAATGTGGCGAGAAGCCACATTTAGGGGGAAGATGTTGCAAAACTTTTTCAACTATGTATGGTAGAAAGAGGCATCGAGAAGAACTAGGAGAGCTAAAGCTGGACAAGGAATCAGAACCGTAGTGTGATGGTGTGGGGGTGCTATACTCTTCAGGGGGACAAGCAAAATTTTTCATGAAAGATTGGGAAAATAGGTCGCACTTAACAAAATCGGAGGTAACAGCTTTACCATTATCAAGCAATGCTGGAATGGACTGTTTAGACTTAAGCCGTTTAGAAACAAATTTACGAATAGAAGTGCAATTTGACTCGTTGATAAGTTTGGTTTCATGTTTCAAAACCCATTTACGATACCTAGATGCTAGCGTGCGATAACGTTTTAGTCTGTTAGCGATATCAGCGTGTGAAAGGGAGGAAGATTTATATCGGCGGAGC